>JBBDGP010000834.1:1245474-2490949 GCA_037952835.1 Lithobates septentrionalis | reverse complement strand
TCCCCCTCCCTTATTTTCATTATCTATCTGTATATTTTGATGCTGGAACATAAATTGTCTGATCATGTATCTTTATAAATCTTGTATATTTTTAATTGTCAGGTTCAGACTGTTTAGTCAGAAAAACTTATTTCCAGATAACCTCCTGATGAAGCGGATTGTGTCCGCGAAACTAGTCGAGGAATATGATATCTGAGATTTTGTGCTGTACTGTATACTATTGAATCCATTGGTGATATGCCTGTACTTTTATTAAATGTTCTTGTATTACCATGTTCTGTCCGTTGCATCAATAAATGTATTATAATTTTATTATTGCCGTTACTTGTTCTTATGGTTACCCTTAATTACTGTACCGTAATAGTCCAATATGCTCCATTTTTGGTCGCCTGACTGGGGATCAGGCTTCCAACCGCTTTTTTGATATTGATTTCTGGATGATGGTACATATGCACTCTTGCTACCTTTATACTTTACTTTAGAGAGGCCTTTGCCCTAATTGTATACATTGGGTGGATAACACACCCGTCCTTTTGTCGAGTGGGACACCTGGGTAGCCTGTCTTAGTGGAAGGGCCACCAATGCCCCCCACCATGCGGACCCCATTTGTTCCACCCTTCAATTTTAATCAACCCCCACTGACACACAATTTTGTGTGTTTCTTTGGGGGGGCCTCTAGTATATGTAATTTTACCCCTTTATATTATTATGGCTAATTTTCAGCCCCGATGCAACCCTCCGAGACAGATGCCCATTAGGTCGGCCAGACACCCTTACCCTGGCTACCCGCCCTCTATCCACATGTTTTTACCCAATCATGTGGCATTGTCCTTGGCCCTCCTTAACTTATATGCATATCATGCAATTAGGTGTCACGGGTTTATGTCTCTGTGGGATCACTGCACCGGTCTCTAGGGTATTACCATCCCTAGTTCACCTTAATAAAGCCTTTTCAATTGTTTCTAATTTTGCTTCTACCTCTATTATGCTTGATCAATCCTATATTGTTGTTTTCACAATTTGTTTTACTGAGACCTCTGCTTCCCCAGTCCTGGTCCTGGCTTCAAGCGCCGGCGCGGGCCCCTCCCCCTGTGCTCTCCCGCGGCGGCCTGGGTGAGGTCCCTGGTGGAGGGATCGGCCTCTTACACGGGACCGCCCCCTCCTCTTGCACCGGCCTTGGCTGGGACGGTGTCCCCTTGGCCTTGCGGCCGGTGCGCATGCGTGCGCGCGCGATCTCTTCGCGCGCGCGCCGTGTGGAACCTCTGACCCTGTGACGTCATGCGCTGACGTCCCACCGACGCACGGCGCAGCGTCGCAGGGTTGGGAGCTATTTATGGCAGGCTATGCCTGCTAGCCGGACGGTTCGGTCTGCTGCCCTTGGGTGCCTTTACCTCAGCCCAGTACTAGTACAAGTAAGTACCTACCCACCCCTTTTACTTAAGTCCCATACCCCTGGGCACTAACATCATGTATCTCTAAACTACTGTATTTTACCTTGCAGCTGGCCTAGGCTTAGGTTTACATGCCTTGGTTTATGTTTGCCCATCGCTTGCAGTCCTCATTATTACCCCTTCTTTTACCTTATCATGGAACCAGTCCCTGGCAGGGTGTCCCCTTCGGGAACCCTTCCATGCTTTTACTATTATCAGGTACTTTTGCCCCCTATTTACCCATATGTTCACATTTTGCATCCCCCTCCTCACTCTCCCCTCCCCCCCTCTTACCCTCCATCCCACCCTCCTCCTTCCCTCCCCCCCTCTCTCCCCCCCCTTCTTTCCCCCTTTCTCTCCCCACCCCCCTCCACCCCTCTATTCATCTCCCCCGCCTCCTTTTTCCCCCCTTCTTCTCTTTTCCTTCCCTTCCCCCCCCCTCCCCCCGTCTCCCTCCCAATCCCCCACTACCCCTCCTCCTCATTCCCCTATCCCCCTCTCCACCCCCAACCCTCCTCCCTTTCCACGGCCCCATCTCCTCACTCGTTTACCCTTCCACCCATATTACACCTTATGTCTTGTCTATCATTACCTCCTCCTAATTGGTTGGTCACCCTGAAACCTTTATTCCTTACATAATACGATTTCAATTATTAACATCCTCCACAATTTCACCCATCAACCCCCCTAGTCATCACCCTTTCTCTATACTCACTATTTCATGTTTCACTTCCCTTTGTATATGGCAATTTAGGTTACCTTAATTCCGATATACACTTATCCTTACTACCCTGTTATCTTGTTAGCTCCCCCAGGCTGCCGTGGGAGATCATTTGCTGGTGTTGGGGCCTTGCGCCTGGGGTCTGCTGGGACCTGGGTAAGCAGATTCGTTCTCCCCCCTCCCCCTCCCTTATTTTCATTATCTATCTGTATATTTTGATGCTGGAACATAAATTGTCTGATCATGTATCTTTATAAATCTTGTATATTTTTAATTGTCAGGTTCAGACTGTTTAGTCAGAAAAACTTATTTCCAGATAACCTCCTGATGAAGCGGATTGTGTCCGCGAAACTAGTCGAGGAATATGATATCTGAGATTTTGTGCTGTACTGTATACTATTGAATCCATTGGTGATATGTCTGTACTTTTATTAAATGTTCTTGTATTACCATGTTCTGTCCGTTGCATCAATAAATGTATTATAATTTTATTTTTGCCGTTACTTGTTCTTATGGTTACCCTTAATTACTGTACCGTAATAGTCCAATATGCTCCATTTTTGGTCGCCTGACTGGGGATCAGGCTTCCAACCGCTTTTTTGATATTGATTTCTGGATGATGGTACATATGCACTCTTGCTACCTTTATACTTTACTTTAGAGAGGCCTTTGCCCTAATTGTATACATTGGGTGGATAACACACCCGTCCTTTTGTCGAGTGGGACACCTGGGTAGCCTGTCTTAGTGGAAGGGCCACCAATGCCCCCCACCATGCGGACCCCATTTGTTCCACCCTTCAATTTTAATCAACCCCCACTGACACACAATTTTGTGTGTTTCTTTGGGGGGGCCTCTAGTATATGTAATTTTACCCCTTTATATTATTATGGCTAATTTTCAGCCCCGATGCAACCCTCCGAGACAGATGCCCATTAGGTCAGCCAGACACCCTTACCCTGGCTACCCGCCCTCTATCCACATGTTTTTACCCAATCATGTGGCATTGTCCTTGGCCCTCCTTAACTTATATGCATATCATGCAATTAGGTGTCACGGGTTTATGTCTCTGTGGGATCACTGCACCGGTCTCTAGGGTATTACCATCCCTAGTTCACCTTAATAAAGCCTTTTCAATTGTTTCTAATTTTGCTTCTACCTCTATTATGCTTGATCAATCCTATATTGTTGTTTTCACAATTTGTTTTACTGAGACCTCTGCTTCCCCAGTCCTGGTCCTGGCTTCAAGCGCCAGCGCGGGCCCCTCCCCCTGTGCTCTCCCGCGGCGGCCTGGTGAGGTCCCTGGTGGAGGGATCGGCCTCTTACACGGGACCGCCCCCTCCTCTTGCACCGGCCTTGGCTGGGACGGTGTCCCCTTGGCCTTGCGGCCGGTGCGCATGCGTGCGCGCGCGATCTCTTCGCGCGCGCGCCGTGTGGAACCTCTGACCCTGTGACGTCATGCGCTGACGTCCCACCGACGCACGGCGCAGCGTCGCAGGGTTGGGAGCTATTTATGGCAGGCTATGCCTGCTAGCCGGACGGTTCGGTCTGCTGCCCTTGGGTGCCTTTACCTCAGCCAGTACTAGTACAAGTAAGTACCTACCCACCCCTTTTACTTAAGTCCCATACCCCTGGGCACTAACATCATGTATCTCTAAACTACTGTATTTTACCTTGCAGCTGGCCTAGGCTTAGGTTTACATGCCTTGGTTTATGTTTGCCAATCGCTTGCAGTCCTCATTATTACCCCTTCTTTTACCTTATCATGGAACCAGTCCCTGGCAGGGTGTCCCCTTCGGGAACCCTTCCATGCTTTTACTATTATCAGGTACTTTTGCCCCCTATTTACCCATATGTTCACATTTTGCATCCCCCTCCTCACTCTCCCCTCCCCCCCTCTTACCCTCCATCCCACCCTCCTCCTTCCCTCCCCCCCTCTCCCCCCCCCTTCTTTCCCCCTTTCTCTCCCCACCCCCCTCCACCCCTCTATTCATCTCCCCCGCCTCCTTTTTCCCCCCTTCTTCTCTTTTCCTTCCCTTCCCCCCCCTCCCCCCCGTCTCCCTCCCAATCCCTCCCAATCCCCCACTACCCCTCCTCCTCATTCCCCTATCCCCCTCTCCACCCCCAACCCCCCTCCCTTTCCACGGCCCCATCTCCTCACTCGTTTACCCTTCCACCCTTATTACACCTTATGTCTTGTCTATCATTACCTCCTCCTAATTGGTTGGTCACCCTGAAACCTTTATTCCTTACATAATACGATTTCAATTATTAACATCCTCCACAATTTCACCCATCAACCCCCCTAGTCATCACCCTTTCTCTATACTCACTATTTCATGTTTCACTTCCCATTGTATATGGCAATTTAGGTTACCTTAATTCCGATATACACTTATCCTTACTACCCTGTTATCTTGTTAGCTCCCCCAGGCTGCCGTGGGAGATCATTTGCTGGTGTTGGGGCCTTGCGCCTGGGGTCTGCTGGGACCTGGGTAAGCAGATTCGTTCTCCCCCCTCCCCCTCCCTTATTTTCATTATCTATCTGTATATTTTGATGCTGGAACATAAATTGTCTGATCATGTATCTTTATAAATCTTGTATATTTTTAATTGTCAGGTTCAGACTGTTTAGTCAGAAAAACTTATTTCCAGATAACCTCCTGATGAAGCGGATTGTGTCCGCGAAACTAGTCGAGGAATATGATATCTGAGATTTTGTGCTGTACTGTATACTATTGAATCCATTGGTGATATGCCTGTACTTTTATTAAATGTTCTTGTATTACCATGTTCTGTCCGTTGCATCAATAAATGTATTATAATTTTATTATTGCCGTTACTTGTTCTTATGGTTACCCTTAATTACTGTACCGTAATAGTCCAATATGCTCCATTTTTGGTCGCCTGACTGGGGATCAGGCTTCCAACCGCTTTTTAGACCAGAAAGTAAAAAATATTGTTTTTTTTTTTTTAATTATTGGTCTTTTTTTGTTTATAGCACAAAAAAAACGCAGAGGTGATTCCCACCAAAAGAAAGCTCTATTTGTGGGAATAAAGGACATCAATTTTATTTGGTTACAGCGCTGCATGACCAAGCAATTGTCTGTTAAAGTAACGCAGTGCCGTATTGCAAAAAAATGGCCTGGCCAGGAAGGGGGGTAAATCTTCCAGAGGTCAAGTGGCTAGGTGCTGTAACATGTGTTTTATTGGAAGGCCATTGTTCTACTTTAAGAAAGCAACTTCTTTTTGAATACGATGCAAGTGAACAAAAAAAGTTGCTGCACATTTTTAACATGGCTCACCACAAGCATTACATTAATGTGCTGTGCAAAATAGAAACTCATTTTGCCTAGCATATTAAAATTGCACTGTCTAAAATTAGAAAGTAAAAAAAAACAGCAATACATCATTGCACAAACTGCGCTCTTATAATATAATTTTGTCTAACTTTCTTTTTTGTTCCTGCTGAAGCCCATGAAGATGTTAGTGCTTATAAAACAGCAGTTTCTATAGAGTTCAGAGGATTATTGATTTTACAGCTATTGTCAGTGAGTCACAATTTGCATGCCTTTATATTTACATAATGAGAAACAGCCAAATGATGGCAAAAGTCAACGGGGCAAACTTAGAAGCCTTTTCCATCAAACAGACTTGAATTTTAAACATGCCTTGAGATTGTTACACAATATTATTTTGAACTCAGAAAGACAGAGAATTGCTTGCCGCTGGTATACACAAATGCAGTAAAATAGATCTAATATTTGAACTTAGGTTCTTCACTCACTCATTTTATGAGACAGGGGTGTCCTTTTATGAAAGTGCGGTAAAATACCGCGATTCAGTTCTCAGGCATTCTCAGAGGAGATCGCTCTCCTCTGAGTGCCTGTTTATGAAATTGTGTAGATCGCTTCTCATGTTGAGTTGAGGAGCGATTTACAAACGCCAGGAACTCCTGAGAACAGCTCCTCTCACTGTAATCTCATGTGATATAGCGGGATTACAGTATGAAGAACCATAAAATACAAAAGTTTAACACAATTCAGCACACATTATTAGCCAACATATTAATAAAATAATAAAGTTAAATTCCCCCTACACAATATACATTAACCTAATTATAAAAAAACATTGTTTTTATCAATATTTAAAGATCATACATGTCCCTATTTAAATGTGAATGGTGTATAGTAAATGAATGTAATGCACATATGTAATGCAGCTATACACCATTCATATAAATGCAAAATACATTTATAATCATTAAAAAAATAATGTTAATAAAGTATACAAGTATAAATATTTATTAATAAATTAAAATAAAATATATTTCATAATGATAAACATAAAAATTGATAAACTGGTGCAATGCGAGAACACTGCGAATCCACTGCGGGTTCCTGCATCGCACCGACTCGCATGTCAGTTCACACTGCCATATGCGAATCGCTGGGGAGTGTCAATACATTGTTAACAACACCCCCAGTTCAGCTTGCATATCGCACTGCGAACTGACAGTCCGAACATGAATCGGATCGCATATGTGTGAACACACATGCAATCCGATTCTGGTCCGAACAGAAAAAAGGGTCCTGTGCGTGTTTGCACCGAATGCGGTGCGATATCAGCCATACTATCTGTACAGCTGATATCGCACCGCACAGACATCGCATGTAATGTGAATGGCAGTGTGCTGCGAATTACATGCGATGCCTGTGCGATGTCCGGCATCGCACAAGTGTGAACTGGGCCTAAAAGTTAACAACACCCCCAAATCAGTTCGCATATCGCAGTGCGATCTGCAAACTTGGACAGTAATTGAATCGCATGGGTGTGAACACCCATGCAATCCGATTCTGCTGTTGACCAAAAAAAGGGTCCTGTAAGAGTTTGGTTCGAGGGTAATGCAAATTTAGCAATACTATCTGTATGGCTGAAATCGCATCGCACAGAGATCGGATGTGATTTTGCACTGCAGTGCGGTGCGAATCACATCCGATCTTGGACACCGCAGCATTGGGAACTGGCCCTAAACCATATTGCATTTGCACCAAAATGGTACAGGACCCTTTATTTGGTCTGCACTGGAATCGGATCGCATGGGTGTGAACACCCATGCGATCCGATTCCTGCACCATTACATAGTTCGCACTGCGATCTGTGAAATGATCTGGGGGTGTCATTAACTTTACATTGACACCCGCAGTGGTGCGCAGATGTCAATGTAGGTGCGATGTGAAAACCCACACAGGAATCACGCTGGTTCACGCATCGCACAAGTGTGAACCCAGCCAGAGACGTGAACATCTAAAAAAAATCTATATATATCTATATATACAGTGGCTTGCGAAAGTATTCGGCCCCCTTGAACTTTTCAACCTTTTGCCACATTTCAGGCTTCAAACATAAAGATATAAAATTTTAATTTTTTGTGAAGAATCACCAACAAGTGGGACACAATTGTGAAGTGGAACAAAATCTATTGGATATTTTAAACTTTTTTAGCAATTAAAAAACTGAAAAGTGGTGCGTGCAAAATTATTCGGCCCCTTTACTTTCAGTGCAGAAACTCACTCCAGAAGTTCAGCGAGGATCTCTGAATGATCCAATGTTGTCCTAAATGACTGATGATGATAAATAGAATCCACCTGTGTGTAATCAAGTCTCTGTATAAATGCACCTGCTCTGTGATAGTCTCAGGGTTCTGTTGAAAGCGCAGAGAGCATCATGAAGACCAAGGAACACACCAGGCAGGTCCGTAATACTGTTGTGGAGAAGTTTAAAGCCGGATTTGGATACAAAAAGATTTCCCAAGCTTTAAACATCCCAAGGAGCAATGTGCAAGCGATCATTTTGAAATGGAAGGAGTATCAGACCACTGCAAATCTACCAAGACCTGGCTGTCCCTCTAAACTTTCAGCTCAGACAAGGAGAAGACTGATCAGAGATGCAGCCAAGAGGCCCATGATCACTCTGGATGAACTGCAGAGAACTACAGCTGAGGTGGGAGAGTCTGTCCATAGGACAACAATCAGTCGTACACTGCACAAATCTGGCCTTTATGGAAGAGTGGCAAGAAGAAAGCCATTTCTCAAAGATATCCATAAAAAGTCTTGTCTAAAGTTTGCCACAAGCCACCTGGGAGACACACCAAACATGTGGAAGAAGGTGCTCTGGTCCGATGAAACCAAAATCAAACTTTTTGGCCACAATGCAAAACGATATGTTTGGCGTAAAAGCAACACAGCTCATCACACTCAACACACCATCCCCACTGTCAAACATGGTGGTGGCAGCATCATGGTTTGGGCCTGCTTTTCTTCAGCAGGGACAGGGAAGATGGTTAAAATTGAGGGGAAGATGGATGCAGCCAAATACAGGACCATTCTGGATGAAAACCTGTTGGAGTCTGCAAAAGACCTGAAACTGGGACGGAGATTTATCTTCCAACAAGACAATGATCCCAAACATACAGCAAAATCTACAAAGGAATGGTTCACAAATAAACGTATCCAGGTGTTAGAATGGCCAAGTCAAAGTCCAGACCTGAATCCAATCGAGAATCTGTGGAAAGAGCTGAAAACTGCTGTTCACAAACGCTCTCCATCCAACCTCACTGAGCTCGAGCTGTTTTGCAAGGAAGAATGGGCAAGAATTTCAGTCTCTCGATGTGCAAAACTGATAGAGACATACCCCAAGCGACTTGCTGCTGTAATCGCAGCAAAAGGTGGCTCTACAAAGTATTAACGCAAGGGGGGCGAATAATTTTGCACGCCCCACTTTTCATTTTTTTATTAGTTAAAAAAGTTTCAAAAATCCAAAAGATTTCGTTCCACTTCACAATTGTGTCCCACTTGTTGGTGATTCTTCACAAAAAATAAAAATTTTATATCTTTATGTTTGAAGCCTGAAATATGGCAAAAGGTTGAAAAGTTCAAGGGGGCCGAATACTTTCGCAAGCCACTGTATCTATATATAGATATATATAGATATCTATATATAGATATCTATATATATATATATATCTATATATATATATATATCTATATATATATATATAGATATATATATATATATGTGTGTATGTATATATATATATATTATATATATATATAGATATACACACATATATACACATATATATATATATACATATATATACATATATACACACACATATATATATATATATATACACACTATAAATTCCTATCCTGCTGGTTTTGGGGTGTGTAATGGTGGGGAAGATGTGCTCTGACTGTTTGGTGAAAGAAAGAAGTCAAAAGACTTCTTGCTTTCTCCAGAATATCAGCAAGTTTCAGGCTTCTCACTCTGATTCTCCACTTCTGAAATGGTGAATCAGAAAGTGAGAATTCTGTCGCAGATCGCCAGTGAGGTGCCGAGATCGCACCTTCATAAACTGGCCGTTTCTGTGAATTCTCACTGTGCTGAGATAATCAGCGGAGAACATGTTCTCCGCTGATTATCTCAGTTTCATAAACTGGTAACGAGCTGAGATCAGCGGTGAGACTCCGGATCGCCGCTGATCTCAGTTTAATAAAAGGACACCAGGGGGATAAAACATGTCAGACATCAAGTAGCCTTTAATGGTAGAACAAATTAATTGATCGATCAGATATCTCCAGATATTTTCCAGATATTTTCCGCTACTTTGATCAGTAAACGCACAGCAAATTAATATATGCTATGAGCCACTATCCCATGTAAGAATGATATAGACCAGTGATGGCAAACCTTGGCACCCCAGATGTTTTGAAACTACATTTCCCATGATGCTCATGCACTCTGTAGTGTAGTTGAGCATCATGGAAAATGTAGTTCCAAAACATCTGGGGTGCCAAGGTTCGCCATCACAAATATACCACACTTCAGAGAATGTACTAATATAAGAATACTTAACATACAGTATACCTGTCTCAGGAGAACACAAATCCTAAGTAAACTATCTTAAGAAAATATAATGTGCACTTGGAGTTACTTTTTTTTTTTTTGCTTTGAGTAACCCCCCCACTTAACCCCTTCCCATGGGCATGTGACCACTATCATTGGTTGTCACAGTGGTAACATGATCAGAAGGCTCCTGATGGCTAGTATGCACCGGGAGCTTTCTGGTAACCGCTCTCAGTACGCTAAGTGCTTTAAACAGGGCCGCATATATGTGGCCGTTTGGCGTGAAGGCCCACACCGAGAGGCCCAATATGTGCGTTAAGCGGGTGTGAAGAGGTTAAAGGGACACTGTAATGAGAAGAGCTGCCATAGTTGACCTCCTTCTGAAAAGGCTAGTTGCCTGGTTATGTTCGACTTATAGCAGAGCTCAACTATAAGAAAAAAAACAATTTCTAGGAGGTACAGCTAGATAGAAAAAAAAACTTTGCATGTTTTCTGCCATTACAAAAAAACTTTCCCTTTGCTCCTTGCAGTTTTTTCTTGAATTCACGGCCTGCAGTTGTAAGGTGCCAAGATTGAGTACAATTGCTGGAACGATGTAACTCCAGTGTGCATACACAAGAACTTTATAATCAGTGATCACCCAATGGTCAAAAAAGAAGGTACCGGTCCCGAAAGAAGCAGAGGAGAAGATGGCAGCAGTGGTGGGCAGCGAAGGGCATGGTGGAACTGTCAGCACTGGAGAAGGGCAAACTCAGATGTCAAAAACTGTTTACTCTCAACCACACTACAGTTCTGCTTTAAGTACTGTAGTGTGGGAGAGTGTAGGAAGCGGCTGTAACGAGTGTCAAAAAAGTGTCAGAACTATTTATCTGTATAATTGCTTCAGCTCAACAACTTAGACAACATTAAAGCCAAAACATTTGCATCACAACCAGAAAACTAGCAATCTCAAAAGGAGCATTCAGCAATAGAAGCCTACATTATTCACTCATGACAGATTTGTTTTTAACGGTAAGTATTGCAACTCTTTATACTTTCTGTATTAATTCATTCAGGACTAAAAACACATTTGAAAGAATATTTTTCACATTTAGTCTTTTATGTTTTTGATATGTTTACCAGTCCAATAGTTGAAGCTTAATTTTTACACACACCTGAATGAGTAAGAGTAGTGACTCCCTACTCCTTTCTCCCAGTTCTGTATGGTTCTGTACAGTTTAAATTAGAGGGAGATAGTATGAAAGCAAAGTGCTACTGGTGTTTCTTTACAAAACTCACAATTCCCTGAGAAACCAGTTTAGTCAAAAATTACATCTTCTGGGGCTCGATTTTTGACAAAACATGTAAAGCAGTGCCTATGCTTGTGACATCATCATGTATTACGGATCCTGTAAGCGATCTGCATATTCCCTTGGGGAGTGTAGTTCGAAAAGCACTGTCTATGTTTTTAAATATGTGAGTAGCACTTTTTTTTTAAAGTGGAAGTAAACCCTCCTATCATTTTCAGTCAAGGAAGCTGCCATCTTGGCCTCTGTTTAATCTTCAACTGCCATGATGCTGCACATGTGATCAGTTATGACACCAGCCATTGGGTGGTTTGACAGTTTGATTGACAGCACAAGCAAATGTGACAGCCAGCAATCCCGGCATGCCGGGTATGTAATGGTTTCCTGAAATTGTTAAGTCAATGGGTTTACTTCCACTTTAATATTTGATGCCATTGATTTTACACTATTTGGAACATTCTCATTTTTCACATTTTACACATTCACTTGAGTGTCCTACGATATATATGGTGGAATGAAGTGGTGATATCATATATTCAGGATTGTTTAAAGCAGGTGAAACTGCAGTTCAATATTTCTAAATGTAAAAGGATGCAGCTAGGGAAAAAGAATCCCCTCAGAGAGTACAACATTGGGGGTACAGTGTTGGTTAGCACTACAGAGGAAAAAGATTTGGGGGTACTTATTTCAGATGATTGCAAAATGAGCAGACAGTGTGATCAGGCAGTGGGAAAAGCAAATAGAATTCTAGGATGCATCCCTAGAGGGATCCCCAGCAGGAGGAAGGAGGTTCTGATTCCCCTATATAGATCTTTAGTGAGACCTCATTCAGAATACTGTGTCCAGTTCTGGAGACCACTCACAAAAATATATTGATAAAATAGAGCAAGTCCAGAAACAGGTAACAAAAACGGTGAAAGGTCTGGGGGGTAAAACATATCAAGAGCACCTTCAGGAACCTAGTGTGTATAGTCTGAAGGAGATAAGGGGATGGGGAGGCATAATTGAAACCTTTAAGTACATCAAGGGGGTAAATAAGGCTCAGGAGGGCAGTTTTTTTTCAAGATGAAACCAAAATCAAGAACACGTGGACATGGCCTCAAACTAACTGAGGAAAGTTCAAGACTAATTTTAGAAAGTATTATTTTACTTTTCTATGTTTCTATTTTTGTACTACTTTTCCTAAGAATTCGTGTTCAAAATGTTATCCCTCTATAGCCAGCTTTATGCTAGGTTCACACCTATACGTTCAGCTCATCCTGTGTTTGCGTGGACACAACAGCCCATTCACTTGAGTGGACTGCTGTACCTGTAGGAAACGCAGGAAAAAGGTCCCTGCACCTTTTTAAAAATGCAGCTGCAGGGAAGTCGCATGGTGCTTTTGCACCTGTTCCCACAACCACAGCTAAAGTGCGCTGCATTTTCAGATGTGTGGGGGTGCCATTAAGAATGAATGGCACCCCCTTGCATCTACAAAAAAGCAGTGCACTTTGGCTGTGGGTGCGGAAACAGCTGCGATTTACAGACAGTCCCACATCTGCAACCAACCGTACAAGTGTGAACCTAGCCTAAGGCATATTTTACATGTTTTTCTCTGTCGCCTTTATTTTCTGGTGGTAAAAAGGCTACTAAGGCCGGCCACACACAAACCTCAGCAGGTTCAGTAGGAACTGGCCGAGATTTGAATCATTGATGTGCAGGCTGAATGTACTAAGTTAATTGATCGATTAACTTGGGTACAACCAGCATGATGGATTATCTTGCGATTATCGAGTCGCTAGCGGCTGCTAGCAATACTCACTATCTTCTCCTGCCGGGATGGCTTCCCTCACCCGTCCCCGCCGGGAGCAGACAATTGCTCAGCAGGAGGGATTCCTTTGTCAGCAATGTCTGTGTGGATGGGGGAATCATGCAAATTTCTTTCCTGCAACCCATGGTATGACCTACCTTAAGAGTGCTCAACAGATAAAACTGAAATTTTGCCCAAACAATGAATGGGTCAGAAGTGTAACTAAGCATTTATTAGATGGCTGTCTCTGAGGTTTCGAACAATGTAAAACAAACACTAGGCAGTTTCTATAATTTAGTAAAACCACAGTGCTCATAAAAGTTTTTGTCATGTCTTGAATAATGATATGTAAAACAAGTTTTTGTTTACTTACTAGAAAAAATATAAAATATAAAACACAAGTTTAAAAATAAACCTAATTTTTTTTTAAAAAAAAACTTTATTTAAATGTATTTACATTTTTATGAAAGATTTCACATTTCTAAACTGATGTTTTATATATCTTTTCATTATTTGTATAAAAGATTGATTTTACAAATAAACATTTACTACAGCATGTTTCCATGGCATTAAGCTTGCAAACCATAGTGGGATTTCTAAAAAAAATTAAAAACAAAGGCTAATGCCGTGTACACACGAGCGGAATGTCCGACAGAAAAAGTGCGACAGGAGCTTTTCACCATATATTCTGATCGTGTGTATGCTCCATCTGACTTTTTATGTTGAAAATTCTGACGGACCTAGTAAGAGAACATGTTCTGAATTTTTCCGACGGAACCAATTCCTATCAGGAAAACCGCTCGTCTGTGTGCTGTTCCGACGTACCAAAAACGACGCATGCTCTGAAGCAAGTATGAGACGGAAGCTATTGGCTACTGGCTATTGAACTTTCGTTTTCTAGTACCGTCGTACATGTTGTATGTCACCGCGTTCTGGACGGTCGGAATTTGGTATGACCGTGTGTATGCAAGACAGCTTGAGTGAAATTCCGTCGGAACTCAGTCGGAAAAACCTTCAGAGTTTATTCTGATGAGAAAACCGGTCGTGTGTACAGGGAATAACAGCATGTATTATGGCAGTCTGTATGAACGAATTAAGATATTCACATATATGCTCAGATGAGGGGGTAGGGTCTACTATTCAGCACAAAAGCTGCATAATGATCCCTCCCCACCTACTGTTTACAAGTGGTAAACATAATATATTAATACACAAATGTTTTATTTGCATGGTTAAAAAGTAATTAAAAACACCATTACATCTTTTTAACAATGATCATAATACAAATACAAAGAAAAATATATTTTATAAATATACAGATTCTCTTTAAACATATTATTAAATAAGTGAGTAGTTCTGCCTTTGATGATTTTGGCTAATATATTATTGGCGATCAGAAAAAGGTAAAAAAATAAGGAAGGTGTGAATTAGAAGGGTTTTGTTTCTTTTAGGAAAACTTTCACCTTTTAAATGTTAACTAAGATTTTTTTAAAAGTCAACAGATGGTACACTCCCCTAAAAATTCAGTCTTCACGAGAAACCAATGAGGAATATTTATAAAACAGACTTACGTATTATATACAGCTCAAAACAAATTAACAAGTTTATTCTCTATTCATTTATTTGACAAAATGGAGAAACAGTGGAGAATGTTCACTTAGCTTAGTGATAAAGTGAAGTTGTATTCTCTTTGCGTATCCAATTATGTGCAGGAAGATTAAAACAGATGTAACCTCTAAATGAAGTGCATTAAGTTTGCTAAAACATGGTGTATCATAAACAACTGCCATTTTTAAAAAAATAAAATGCTTGTTTTTACCCTTTTCATCCTTTGTTGGTGTTGATCTCCTGCAGACACTGCAACAATGGCTGCATGTCAGTTCTCAGGGCTGGTTTCCTGATAGTGACAACAGTGGGTCATGTCTGCATGTGTGTTTTTATGGACCGTTCTCCATTGAAAGCCTACGTGATAGGGTGACAACATGGGGGCACAACTGGAAAACTGAAACAGAGTATTGTCACCTTATAACAGGTATAATACCTGAACAAGGACCTTCTTAGCAGGATGCAGGTAATATTTTAATAAGAGCCGCCTACTTAAATTATTTGAGATTTAAGTGGGTGAGTTTACATCTCCTTACGAAAAGCAGGATATTTCCTTGCACAAGTTTAGATTAGTAAATACACTTTATAGAAGATTATGGAACTTTCTGCCTACAAGCATAAAAAAATATTCAAAGTAATCTAGTCAAAGTAAAAATATTATTTTATATAAACTGATTGGCTGTATAAAGAAAATGTAAACTAATCTGCTGAACCCTTACTGGTTCTTGCCTTTAATATCAAGAGTGTCACTCGTACTATATTTTACACTGGAGAAATACATACAGTTTTATGCAAAATTGTAGGGTTTAAAATATTTCACTAAAAGGATAGGCCATAAATAAAATATTCCAATCACATGAATTTTCAGTTAAATATGTTTTATTTACATGCTCTTTATGCACACTTGCATACTCTGCTTTGGTTATAAATATCTATCCAAAGTATATAAACTGTAAAGTGCATTAGCACCTACAGAGATGTAAAATGTGTTCAAAATGCTCAAATAAATACACTAAAAATGAATTCAACATTTAAATAAACCATAAAAAACTATACAGTACAGACATATTTTGGCATCACACAGCAATTCTAAAAAAAAAGAAAAGGATCAATTGCATATCCATTCTTTTTTTTTGGGGGGGGGGGGGGGCTTTTGTCTTCCTAATAGGATGCTAATGCCGCATACACACGACCGGACTTTCTGTCAGAGTAGACTCTGACGGTCTTTCCGACGGTGTTCCAACGGAGTTCCGCTGAAACGGACTTGCCTACACATGATCACACCAAAGTCCTTTCGTTTAGAATGCGATGACGTACGACGGGACTAGAAAAAGGAAGTTCAATAGCCAGTAGCCAGTAGCTGCCCTTGCGTCGTTTTTTGTCTGTCAGACTAGCATACAGACGAACGGTTTTCCCGATAGGAATTGAGTCCGTCGGAAAGATTTGAAACATGTTCTATTTCTAGGTCCGTCAGGATTTTAGAAAGAAAAAGTCTGATGAAGCACACATTCCATCTGACCTTTTCTGCCAGAAAGTCTGGTCGTGTGTACGCGGCATTATAGCTAAGAACTGCAGTAGGGAATACAGAGGGAATATACAATGTTTATAAAGTCCTATACAAAATCATTACCATGAAACCATTAGTTTCTGTGAGAAAATGTAAAAAAACACATACAGCCATGGTTTACCACAGAGCCTTTCATGAACCAATGCCTACAACAGTAGGCTAAGGGGCCAATAGAGCATCACAATTTACAAAATGTAAACATTTTACCTGTTCTGGCAACCTCTAAACAAAATCTAATACATGAACAATAGGAGATGTATGTGTAGTAAGAGGAGACACAAAATTCACTGTAGTTCAAGAAACACAAAGCAATCTTCTTTTTTTGTGTGTGTTGGTGTGTGTAGATAAAATTGTAAAGGTATATATAAAGCAGAAAGGATGCTCCCTCCTAGAACACATTCTGGCATGTCCTCCAACAGCCCACTACACCAGGAATATATTATTCATAATGAAACAGTAGGACATATTGAGCTAATATTTTTTAAGGGCCATTGTATGTCTACTGAGGGCCATACTTCATTTCAAAATCATAGCGAATTGGTAATTACCATTACCGTAGCAATTGTTACATAGTTACACAGTTAGTCAGGTTGAAAAAAGACACAAGTCCATCTAGTTCAACCAAAAAAAAGAAAAATACAATCCCATATACACAATCCTTCACCCACAGTTGATCCAGAGGAAGGCGAAAAAACCCCAGCAAAGCATGCTCCAATTTGCTACAGCAGGGGAAAAAATTCCTTCCTGTTTCTTCCTGATCCCCCGAAAGGCAATCAGATTTTCTCTGGATCAACTTTACCTATGTTAGTACCCAGTTATATTATTTACATTTAGGAAAGAATTCAGGCCCTTTTTAACCACTTAACAACCGGCCCATAGCCGAATGACGGCTGCAGGGCGGTTGCTTAACTCTGGGAGGGCGTACTATGACGTCCTCCCAGAATTCCCCTCTCGCACGCCCTCTGGGGCGCGCACCCGAACACATCCGTGACCGGACCCGGTGCATCACGGATCCCGGTAAATGACCGCAGATCGTGGTCGTTTACCATGTGATCGCGCCGTCAAATGACGGCGCGATCACATGTAAACAGACCGGCGTCATCAGATGACGCCGGTTCCTCTCCTCCCCTCCTGTGTACCAATCGGTACACTGTGAGCGGAGAGGGGGATGGATGGATGGCTGCAGCGCTGTGGGCTGGATGTGTAGTGCCCACAGCACTGCACAGTGACATCCAGCCATCCATCCATCCATGCTCAGCGATCCCTACTACTCTGCAATGCTGTGCAATACTCTGCAAAGCCCCACATTACCCTGCAAAGCCCCACATTACCCTGCAATACCCCGCATTACCCCGCAATACCCCACCATACCCTGCCATACTCCGCCATACTCCGCCATATTCCGCCATACCCCGCCATACCCCGCCATACCCCGCCATACTCTGCCATACCCTGCAATACCTCGCCATACTCCGCAATACCCCGCCATACTCCGCAATACCCCGCCATACTCCGCAATACCCCGCCATACTCCGCAATACCCCGCCATATCCAGCCATACCCTGCCATGCTGAGCCATGCTCGGCTGTACTTGGCCTCTGTATGTGGCCAGGCTGTGGAAGTCTCACACATGTGGTATTGCCGTACTCAGGAGGAGTAGGAGAATATATTTTGGGGTGTCATTTTTGGTATGTACGTGTTATGTGTTAGAAATATTGTATAAATGGACAACTTTGTGTTAAAAAAAAAATGCGTTTTAACCACTTCCCGCCCGCCGGCCGTCATACCACGTCCTTGGCTCTGTGCGGGGATATCTGAATGATGCCTGCAGCTACAGGCATCATTCAGATATCAGCTTTTTCAGCCGGCGATTCCCTACAACATAAGAATGATCATAGTGGCTGTTCCACTGCTTGATCGTTCTTACGGGAGGCGAGAGGGGATGTCCCCCCTCCCGCGCTTCTACCGACTCACCGCTACGATCAAAGCCAGGATTGTTGTTTTTTTTTTTTTTAATTTCAGGCTTCCCAGCCTAGAGGTGAAATGTGGGGTCTTATATACCCCATATCTCACTGTAAAGAGGACCTGTCATGCCATATTGCTATTACAAGGATGTCTACATTCCTTGTAATAGGAATAAAAGTGGTCAAAAATTATTATTTTTTTGGAAAAAAGCATCAAACTAAAATAAATAAAGTAAAATGCACAATAAAATTTTTATTTTTTTTAAAGCGCATCTGTCCCTGTGTGCTTGCATGCAGAAGCGAACGCATACGTAAGTCCCGCCCACATATGAAAACGGTGTTCAAACCACACCTGTGAGGTATTGCTGCAATCGGTAGAGCGAGAGCAATAATTTTGGCCCTAGACCTCCTCTGTAACTCAAAACATGTAACCAGTAAAAAATTTTAAAGCCTCGCCTATGGGGATTTTTGAGTAGCAAAGTTTGGCGCCATTCCACAAGCGCGTGCAATTTTGAAAGCTGACATGTTGGGTGTCTATTTACTCGGCGTAACTTCATCTTTCACATTATGCAAAAACATTGGGCTAACTTTACTGTTTTGGTTTTTGTAAAGCACAAAACTGTTTTTTTTTTCCAAAAAAAAGCGTTAAAAAAATTGCTGCGCAAATACCGTGCGAGATAAAAAGTTGCAACGACCACCATTGTATTCTCTAGGGTCTTTGCTAAAAAAACATATATAATGTTTTGGTGTTCTATGTAATTTTCTAGCTAATAAATGATGATTTTTACATGTAGGAGAGAAATGTCAGAATTGGCCTGGGCACTCCAGAACGCCTGAAGGTGCTCCCCTGCATGTTGGGCCTCTGTATGTGGCCACGCTGTGTAAAAGTCTCACACATGTGGTATCACCGTACTCGGGAGTAATAGCAGAATGTGTTTTGGGGTGTAATTTGTGGTATGCATATGCGGTGTGTGAGAAATAACCTGCTAATATGACAATTTTGTGGGAAAAAAAAGTAAAAAAAAAAAACTTGATTTTGCAAAGAATTGTGGGAAAAAATGACAACTTCAAAAAACTCACCATGCATCTTTCTAAATACCTTGGAATGTCTTCTTTCCAAAAAGGGTTCATTTGGGGGGTATTTGTACTTTTCTGGCATGTTAGGGTCTCAAGAAATTAGATAGGCCGTCAGTACTTCAGGTGTGATCAATTTTCAGATATTCGCACCATACATGTAGCTTTTGGACTCTAACTTTCACAAAGACCAAATAATATCCAACGATTTGGGTTTTTTTTACCAAAGATATGTAGCGGTATAAATTTTGGCCAAAATATATGAAGAAAAATTACTAATTTGCAAAATATTATAACAGAAATGAAGAAAAATGTATTTTTTTACAGATTTTTTGGTCTTTTTTCTTTTATAGCGCAAAAAATAAAGAACCCAGCGGTGATTAAAGTTGTACCGGGGCAAAATGATATCTCTCTCTCTGGAGTCCATACCTCTCTTATGTAAACGAGAACCTGCGCTGGCAACTCACCAAGTGAATAATTGTAGAATATGAAAAGATCAAATAATAGATGCACCATGCAAAAGGTTTTAAATATAAAAAAATATATAAAAAATGAAAATAAAATATAAAAAATGCACAATTGGTGGGTGCTATGTGAAATTGTGCATAAAACCACCGACAAACTGGGTGACTAAAAATAATAAAACAAATCAATAAATACACAAATAATGTGGTCTAAGTGGATTTAACCAGAAACACACTCTTAGACGCTATGCGACTACGGGGCGATAAAATATCGCTATACTAATACAGAAAATATATATAATCCCATATATTCGTGATCACCAATATCAATAAAGTGAATCTCTGTGAAGGTTAAACACCAGATAATAAGTGAAGCAAAAAATTATATCAAAGATTGCTAATGACAGAAAGTCTATTAGATCAAAATGTTCCTTCACAAAAGGACAGTCAGCAGACTTCAAGCTTTTCCATCCATATGATAGGTCTGGGCGAGAAGGTAAGCTGATGCTGGTGATGATTGAGAGGAAACTTTTGGGACCACAAAGCTCGCGTTCCACCAAATGAAAGGAGAAAACATATAGTATAAAACCTTTGACACCGTGAGATCACCTGCGCATATAAGCGCTACTCACGGAACCGATGTGCAGAGCAGGCATTCAGATAGTTGGTCGGTGTTCGCTGCTAGACGGCGTGCGTTCCACCAACTCCAGGAAGTGATGTCACTGGTTCTCGGGTTTGCAGGCGTAAGCAGGATGTTGCGTCGACGCGTTTCGCCCCTCCCCCAGGGCGTTATCAAAGACTTAGTCTAAGTCTTTGATAACGCCCTGGGGGAGGGGCGAAATGCGCCCAGACCTATCATATGGATGGAAAAGCTTGAAGTCTGCTGACTGTCCTTTTGTGAAGGAACATTTTGATCTAATAGACTTTCTGTCATTAGCAATCTTTGATATAATTTTTTTTGCTTCACTTATTATCTGGTGTTTAACCTTCACAGAAGTTCACTTTATTGATATTGGTGATCACGAATATATGGGATTATATATATTTTCTGTATTAGTATAGCGATATTTTATCGCCCCGTAGTCGTATAGCGTCTAAGAGTGTGTTTCTGGTTAAATCCACTTAGACCACATTATTTGTGTATTTATTGATTTGTTTTATTATTTTTAGTCACCCAGTTTGTCGGTGGTTTTATGCACAATTTCACATAGCACCCACCAATTGTGCATTTTTTATATTTTATTTTCATTTTTTATATATTTTTTTATATTTAAAACCTTTTGCATGGTGCATCTATTATTTGATCTTTTCATATTCTACAATTATTCACTTGGTGAGTTGCCAGCGCAGGTTCTCGTTTACATACTATTAAAGTGCCAGCACTTTCACCCAGCAGCTGCAACACGATAGATAGATTTTGAATATTATTTAATTTAAATTTATTTGCGAGCGCTGTTTTTTATTTATTCATACCTCTCTTAACCACTTGCCGACCATCTGCCACAGTTGTACTGCAGCAGAATGGCACGGCTGGGCAAAACGACGTTATGTAACATCGCTTCGCCCTCTGGCCACTAGGGGGCGCATGCGCACCACCGGGGGCACAGGTGCATGCCCCCTGCTCACCCACGGAGCCAATGCGAGTGCCTGGTGGTCTCCATCACCGCCAGGCTCCCGCGATCGCTCGGGGCACACGGAGAACCGGGATCTGTGTGTGTAAACACACAGTTTCCAGTTCTCTGAGGGGAGAACAGACAGATCGTCTGTTCATACAGAGTATGAACAGTGATCTGTCATCTCCCCTGCACAGTCCCATCCCCCCTTCAGTTAGAAAACATACTAGGACACACTTAACCCCTTCACTGCCCCCTAGTGGTTAACCCCTTCACTGCCAGTGACATTTATACAGTAATCATTGCAATTTTATAGCACTGATCCCTGTAAAAATGCCAATGGTCCCAAAAATGTGTCAAAATTGTCCGACGTGTACGCCATAATGTCGCAGTCCTGATAAAAATCGAAGATCGCCGCCATTACTAGTAAAAAAAAATATTAAAAATGCCATAAAACTATGCCCTATTTGTAGTCGCTATAACTTTTGCGCAAACCAATCAATATATGCTTATTGCGATTATTTTTACCAAAAATATGTAGAAGAATACATATCGGCCTAAACTAAGGAAAAAAATAGTTTTTAATATATATTTTTGGGGGATATTTATTATAGCAAAAAGTAAAAAAAAAAATGTGTTTTTTTCAAAATTGTCGTTTTTTTCAAAATAAAAACCGCAGAGGTGATCAAATATCATCAAAAGAAAGCTCTATTTGTGGGGAAAAAAGGACATCAATCTTGTTTGAGTGCAACGTCGCACGACCGCGCAATTGTCAGTTAAAATGACGCAGTGCCGAATCACAAAAAGTGCTCTGGTCAGAAAGGGGGTAAAATCTTCCGGGGCTGAAGCGGTTAATACAAGAAATAACTTTGCTCGCTTTGGAAACCGCAGCATGGCATTGCATGCTATTATTGAGCTTATGATCTACCAAAACCCCCAGATCCTTCTCCACTATGTATTCCCCCAGTTGTACTCCCCCTAGTATGTATTATGCAGGGCCGGTACAAGGCAGGGGCGGAAGGGGCGGATGCCCTGGGCGGTACAATTTGTGGGAGGGAGGGGGGCGCAGGTGAAGTGCTGGCAGTGTGCTTCACAGTACACACTAGTTGGCATCCCTCGCTGAACTGTAATTGTCTGTACCTTACTGCTGTAATGTGCCAAGTGCGCTCCTGCACCTGGCACAAGCCTACACGGTCTGCACCAGCTATCCTGTCAGAGCTGCCCCTTCACTCCCCCTATGAAGGCGCTTTGTAGTCCCGTCGGCGTGACGTCACTCACGGCCGGAGGCGGTATAGGAGGAGAGCAGAGAGCTGCTGCCGAAGCTGCGGGAGGAGCCACCGAGGAGGAACCAGCAGTTTCAACAAAAACGTGTGTATTGCCAGCCCTCTCCTCTCCGACCTGTCAGGTAACACATAGCCAGTAGAGGAAGTTTTATGCAGAGCTCACTTCCTCTACTGGCTTTTCTGTGTTAGCTCTGAGCACTCACTGCTGCTGCCCTCGAGCCCTTGTGCATGCTTCTGCCACCAGCACTGTAAGCCACAGCTGCAGTGACTCCAGAAGCAGCTTATCCCCGCTTGCTGCTGCTACTGAGACATTGTAGCACAGAGCCGAGGAGCTCTGAAACTCCTCATCGGCTCTGTGCTACAGCAGGTGGAGCTCTCTGTACTCTGAATAAAAAAAAAAAAAAGCCTGCACATACCATAGAGACTGGTGGCTGTCGGAAGAGGTGAGGGATTGCCAAACACTGAAGTTGAACAGAGAGGACAGGAGTGCACTGTAAAGGTGTGGGGGATGGGGGAATATGTTCTGAGAGAAGAGGTAGCAATTTGTGCAGAGGGAACAGTGAAAGGGGGGGGTAGCAGAGAGGAGATCTGGGGGGATTTGTAGAGAAAGGAGAGCTAGAGGGATGTGTGCAGAAAGGAGATCTGGGGGATGTGTGCAGAGAGGAGATCTGGGGGGAGTTCTACAGAAAGGAGAGCTGGAGGGATGTGTGCAGAGAGGAGATCTGGGGGGATTTGTAAAGAAAGGAGAGCTGGAGGGAATGTGTGCAGAGAGGGATCTGGGGGATTTGTACAGAAAGGAGAGCTGGAGGGATGTGTGCAGAGAGGAGATCTGGGGGTGTTTGTAGAGAAAGGAGAGCTGGAGGAAATGTGTGCAGAGAGGGATCTGGGGGGATTTGTACAGAAAGGAGAGCTGGAGGGATGTGTGAATAGAGGGATCTGGGGGGAATTGTGAAGAAAGGAGAGCTAGAAGGATGTGTGCAGAGAGGGATCTGGGGGGATTTGTAAAGAAAGGAGAGCTGGAGGGATGTGTGCAGAGAGGGATCTGGGGGGATTTGTAAAGAAAGGAGAGCTGTAGGGATGTGTGCAGAGAGGGATCTGGAGGGATTTGTAAAGAAAGGAGAGCTAGAGGGATGTGTGCAGAGAGGAGATCTGGGGGGGATTTGTAGAGAAAGGAGAGCTGGAGGGAATGTGTGCAGAGAGGGATCTGGGGGGATTTGTACAGAAAGGAGAGCTGGAGAATGTGTGAATAGAGGGATCTGGGGGATTTGTACAGAAAGGAGAGCTGGAGGGATGTGTGCAGAGAGGAGATCTGGGGGGATTTGTACAGAAAGGAGAGCTGGAGGGAATGTGGGCAAGAATACCTGCGGAAATCCCCAGAGAGTGAACAGTGACAATAATGGGGGGGGGGGGGGGCGCAGTTTTCCATCTTCGCCCTGGGCACCAAATGACCTTGTCCCGGCACTGGTATTATGCATGTATATTCTTAGCCCCTAAGTGCATAACTTTACATTTATCAACATTAAACCTCATCTGCCACCTAGTTGCCCAATTAGACAGTGCATTGAGATCGGCTTGTGAATTGGAGACATTCTGTAAGGACGTTATTCTACTGCATAGCTTATTGCCATCTGCAAAGACAGAAATGTTACTTTTAATCCCAGACCCTATATCATTTATAAAGATACATCTGCAGAGACAGAAATGATACTTTTAATCCCAGACCCTATATCATTTATAAAGATAATAAAAAGTAAGAGTCCCAGCACTGAACCTTGGGGTACACCACTGATAACCTTAGACCATTCAGAGTTATGCCGCCCACAAATGTTTGAGTAAAGCCCACTTAGAATACTTTCCTTCAACTCTGAACCAACATTTGCAAAGAAAACCTCTATTTGCCTCCACTGCACACTGCACTTGATCAAAATTAAAAGAGAACTCGCTGCTCCAGGTGAAGTTTAGTATGTCTGATGGAACCTTCGAATGAGTGCCAGTCCCGGCCCGCCTCCGTAGATAATATTGAAATTAAAAGAGATGGCTGCACATCCTGTGGTTCCAAATGTCGTTTTATTGAGTCACTGTGGTGACACCAGGGGGCATTTGGAACCACCCGATGTGCAGCCATTTTGTTTCAGTTCACGCTGCACATGCATCCCATGGCACCAATTATTTCTAGGGGACGGCCATATTCTGCATAACTACAGAGGGTGTGATAAGTACAGCCATCCAATGGGAATGAATGGGGCCACAACACATATGTGCAGGTCAGGCCTTCAAAGCTACTATCACTGTATCAGGGCTGAAGTTACAGCATGCGTGTTACCATAAGGGCTGCACTCAGGGGGGTGGGGAAAATTCACTAAAGGGCAACTTTACTAACGTTGAATTTATCCTTTAACCACTTCAGCACCGGAAGAATTTACCCCCTTCCTGACCAGAGCACTTTTTGTGATTCGGCACTGCGTCAATTTAACTGACAATTACGTGGTCGTGCGACGTGGCTCCCAAACTAAATTTACGTCCTTTTTTTCCCACAAATAGAGATTTCTTTTGGTGGTATTTGATCAACTCTGCGGTTTTTATTTTTTGCACTATAAACAAAAAAAAGCTACAATTTTGAAAAAAACTCATTATTTTTTACTTTTTGCTATAATAAATATCCCCAAAAAATATTTAAAAAAACATTTTTTTTCCTCAGTTTAGGTGAATACGTATTCTTCTACATATTTTTAGTAAAAAAAAATCGCAATAAGTGTTTATTTATTGGTTTGTGCAAAAGTTATAGCGTCTACAAAATAGGGGATAGTTTTATGGCATTTTTATTGATAGTTTCTTTTTTACTAGTAATGGCGGCGATCAGCGATTTTTATCGTGACTGCAACATTATGGCGGACACATCGGATATTTTTGACACATTTTTGGGACCATTGTCATTTATACAGCAATCAGTGCTATACAAATGCACTTATTCCTGTGTAAATGACACTGTCAGTGAAGGGGTTAACCACGAGGGGGCAGTGTAGGGGTTAAGTATGTCCTGGGAGTGTTTCTAACTGTGGGGGGGGCGTGGCTACATGTGACACATCACTGATCTCTGCTCCTGATCACAGGGAGCAGAGATCAGTGACACTGTCACTAGGCAGAACGGGGAGATGCTTGTTTACATTGGCATCTTCCCGCTCTTCCTCTCCGTGAGGCGATCGCACGTATCTCCCTGCGACGATCGAGTCCGCGGAACCCGACTCATGGAGCCCCCAGGTGGCGCACGTGCAATGGCACGGCGGCAAATTTAAAGGGACGTATGGGTACGCCCATTTGCCCAGCCGTGCCATTCTGCCGACGTACATCGGCGTGCGCCGGTCAGGAATCGGTTAAGCTTTATTCAATTAAAACCCTTAAAATATTTAGGGCAGTTGAGGACTGCAAGGAATGAGTCAGAGGGCTACATATGGCCATAAAACACCAATTTGACATGCCTGCTTTACACAATGCAAATGGGTGTGATTCTCCTAGGTATGAACCCATGCCATCTACTTATACACAAAACAAACAATAATTGCGCTATTACAAAAATAATTGAAAAAGCAGCTGCTGGCATGTGACACAGTGGTGAACAATGTATGAGAAAAATGAAATAAAAAACATGCAGCGCTCAAAAGTGTATATAAATCTAGGATTGAATATCTATGAAGGAGTGTTAGAAAGAGAAACTATACTCATAAAGTGAAAAACAAAAGTGTACCAAGTTATAAACAAAGTCCATAGGTGTAAAATAGTCCTAAGCGCACATGAGGGTTCATGGGCGTAACTGGTGTCGTGCGTCCACGCACAGTGGGAGCCGAGGAGGACTCTGTATGGGGAGACACCCTGCACGTAGGTCTTCTAGTTACACAGTGAACACTGTAATTGGTAGGAATGGGTAACCTTACCGGAAAAGGTGGACACAGTCACCGTATAGTGCAGTGTCAAGCAGGCTTGGGGGATACACCGATCCCAGCGATATCCAGCTACAGGGGTCCTCGCAGTGAGTCGCATCCAGGATCCGGATCGTTGGACGGTGGTGTGGGGGTTCCCGGTCTTTCAAGGACTCCCTTTCAGATGGGAGGGGTTTGAAGATAGAAGTAGTTGGAGCTCAGCAGGGTCCCAAACATAAAGGGAGATAGGAAAAAACTTCCACATAGGGCATGAATCCGTTTGGAACGAGAAGCTTTATTAAAAGCTGAGAAACAAAAGTGCTACACAGTGCACTTCATGGGGTAAAATGTGATCACAAAAGATAAAAATAGGATAAAATCGCGTGGTAACAGGTCATTTAATGGCGTGAGCAACCCGACATGTTTCGGAGCATCGTCCTTCTACTGGGGCATAAGCCTAAATGCCTGAACCACGCTTACATTTAAACATATACAATTAAACAAAATAGCAATCAGCTGTGTGAGACCCAAGTATTCACATGTTTGCATGGGATCTGAGAGGTCAATTAAATGATTGTGTGAAGATCCTCAGCTACTGGAGCAGACAGCCCCCTTAGTCTGACCCAGCAGCCGGTGAAAGACCTACATTGCTGACACTTAAAACCATTAAAAGTGAATATCCAATCTGGTTTCTCCGTGCGCAGTCACGTGACAGCGTCACGGCGCGTGACGTCATCGCGCACCGGACGCCGCGCTCCAAGCCTCCATTCCAAACCAGGAAGTGAGGGGCTAGCTAGTGGAGTCATTACATCCACAGCAGACCCAGGAAGTTAAACGGAGCACATTAATCCTGTGCGCTCCAGTGCGCTTGACATCCGGTGTCCCCACTCAGGGGAATGGAGCATTGGATGTTATAAGGAAAGAGACAACTATATGCATATATTCACAAAAGAAAGAATTTAGAACTAAAATTAACCATAAATGTAATATGTCTGGCGGCATAATGAGAAGTCCGCATATTGCAAGACATGTAACACAGAAATGGGAATTGCTATTACCCTTCAGACTAATTTGCCCGTTAGGTGATACCGGGCCCCATTAAGTGGTCATATAGCGGAATCCTACAACAGATAACATAACAAGGATATCAAAAAAACATGAGGATATATATGTGAACCAAGGGTTTCCAACATGGTTTAGGACTTGTTAATAAAAGCATTTATGTCCCATTCCACGTTTAACCCATGGGGGGAGTAACTTTTTAGTTGGTAAATCCAGAAAACTTCAAGCTGTGATACCCCCCTAGTACGTGGACCTCCTCTCCAAGATGGAATAAATTTGTCTATTACTTGAAATTTAGAACCTCTCGGGTTTTTATTGTGGAATTCTAAAAAGTGACGGGGGACACTGTGGTTAGTGCGACCTTTTTTGATAGCAGTAATGTGCTCGTTAACACGGATATTAAATGATCTGATAGTACGGCCAACATACTGCATATTGCAGGGACATGTGATGAGGTACACGATATATCGTGTAGTGCATGTGACGAAATGTTTCATCTGGTATATGTTGGAAGTGACAGTGGACTCAAAACTCACAGATCTATGGTTCCCACAAGAGTTGTGTGTGCACACATTACATCTCTTGCAGGGATAGTATCCTTTGGTTTCTGGGAAAAACGATGGTCTGGTGGGTGCCTCTATAACATTACGAGAGATGCGATTCCGTAATGATGGGGCCCCCCTAAAAGTAACCCCTGCTTTTGTAGGGAGCACAGGACCCAAGACCGGATCACTTCTCAGGATATTCCAGTGTCGGTTTAGAATTTGTTTGATCTGTCTGTGTTGGACAGAGAATTGGGTGAAAAGTGACCACTTGAATTTGTCATTGGGAGCTGGTTTTGGGCGTACAGATGTTAGCGTATTGCGATCAATGAGGGAGATTTTGGAAATTTCGCTGTCGATCTGGGCAGGTGGATAGCTTTTCTCTAAAAACCGTTCTTTCAAGAATTGTGCTTGGTGTAGGAAATCAGTGGTGTTAGTGCAATTCCTTCGAATTCGTAATAACTGACTGCGGGGGACAGAGTCGAGCCAGGGGCCGTAATGACAACTGTCTGTGGAGATATAGCCGTTTCTGTCCGTCGGCTTGAAGAAGGTGGTGGTCACAATCCGACGGTCAGAAACGGCAATCTCCAAGTCCAGAAAATGTATCGAAACCGTGCTAAGTTCATACGTCAGAATAATCCCTCTATCGTTATGATTCAAGGTGGCCTTAAAGTCGTTAAGAGTCTCCTCATCACCCTTCCACAGGAGGAGGATGTCGTCTATATATCTAGCCCATAAGCACAGCTCCGGTCGCTGTGCGGGATAGACGACATCCTCCTCCCAAAGGGCCATAAAGAGGTTGGCGAGGCTGGGGGCAAATTTGGCCCCCATAGCCACGCATTTCCTCTGCAAAAAGAATTGATTGTTATACCAGAAATAATTTGTTTGTGTTGCGAACCGTAAAAGTTCCATAATATAATGTTGTTGTGGTACTGGGATATCTTCACTAGTGTTTAAGTAATGTTCAACAGCCGCCAGACCTAACCTGTGCGGGATGGAAGTATACAACGCTGTAACATCAGCCGAGACCAAGATAAGGTTGTCCTGATATTCTATACTTTCCAATCTACGTATAGTGTCCCCGGTATCCCTAAGATAGGATGGGACCCTGGACACAAGGGGTTGAAGGAAGTGGTCTATATAGCGGCCGACTCTAGATGTTATGGAGTCAATGCCGCTTATGATAGGTCTGCCAGGGGGTTTTTGGCTATTTTTATGAACCTTGGGGAGGTAGTACATCACTGGAATGCGTGGTCCTACTGGGACTAAATAGTCCTTTTCTTTTTTTGTGAGGATTTCTTGTTGGAAGCCTCGCGTTACTCCCCCCATGGGTTAAACGTGGAATGGGACATAAATGCTTTTATTAACAAGTCCTAAACCATGTTGGAAACCATTGGTTCACATATATATCCTCATGTTTTTTTGATATCCTTGTTATGTTATCTGTTGTGGGATTCCGCTATATGACCACTTAATGGGGCCCGGTATCACCTAACGGGCAAATTAGTCTGAAGGGTAATAGCAATTCCCATTTCTGTGTTACATGTCTTGCAATATGCGGACTTCTCATTATGCCGCCAGACATATTACATTTATGGTTAATTTTAGTTCTAAATTCTTTCTTTTGTGAATATATGCATATAGTTGTCTCTTTCCTTATAACATCCAATGCTCCATTCCCCTGAGTGGGGACACCGGATGTCAAGCGCACTGGAGCACACAGGATTAATGTGCTCTGTTTAACTTCCTGGGTCTGCTGTGGATGTAATGACTCCACTAGCTAGCCCCTCACTTCCTGGTTTGGAAAGGAGGCTTGGAGCGCGGCGTCCGGTGCGCGATGACGTCACGTGCCGTGACGCTGTCACGTGACTCCGCACGGAGCAACCAGATTGGATATTCACTTTTAATGGTTTTAAGTGTCAGCAATGTAGGTCTTTCACCGGCTGCTGGGTCAGACTAAGGGGGCTGTCTGCTCCAGCAGCTGAGGATCTTCACACAATCATTTAAGTGACCTCTCAGATCCCATGCAAACATGTGAATACTTGGGTCTCACACAGCTGATTGCTATTTTGTTTAATTGTATGTGTTTAAATGTAAGCGTGGTTCAGGCATTTAGGCTTATGCCCCAGTAGAAGGACGATGCTCCGAAACATGTCGGGTTGCTCACGCCATTAAATGACCTGTTACCACGCGATTTTATCCTATTTTTATCTTTTGTGATCACATTTTACCCCATGAAGTGCACTGTGTAGCACTTTTGTTTCTCAGCTTTTAATAAAGCTTCTCGTTCCAAACGGATTCATGCCCTATGTGGAAGTTTTTTCCTATCTCCCTTTATGTTTGGGACCCTGCTGAGCTCCAACTACTTCTATCTTCAAACCCCTCCCATCTGAAAGGTAGTCCTTGAAAGACCGGGAACCCCCACACCACCGTCCAACGATCCGGATCCTGGATGCGACTCACTGCGAGGACCCCTGTAGCTGGATATCGCTGGGATCGGTGTATCCCCCAAGCCTGCTTGACACTGCACTATACGGTGACTGTGTCCACCTTTTCCGGTAAGGTTACCCATTCCTACCAATTACAGTGTTCACTGTGTAACTAGAAGACCTACGTGCAGGGTGTCTCCCCATACAGAGTCCTCCTCGGCTCCCACTGTGCGTGGACGCACGACACCAGTTACGCCCATGAACCCTCATGTGCGCTTAGGACTATTTTACACCTATGGACTTTGTTTATAACTTGGTACACTTTTGTTTTCCACTTTATGAGTATAGTTTCTCTTTCTAACACTCCTTCATAGATATTCAATCCTAGATTTATATACACTTTTGAGCGCTGCATGTTTTTTATTTCATCTACTTATACAGTTCCTTGAAAAAAGTGTTCATACCCCTTGAAATTTTCCACATTTTGTCATGTTACAACCAAAAACATAAATGTATTTTATTGAGATTTTATGTGATAGACCAACACAAAGTGGCACATAATTGTGAAGTGGAAGGAAAATTATAAATCGCAGAATCACAGCTCAGGTGGGAGAATCTGTCCACAGGACAACTATTAGTTGTGCACTCCACAAATCTGGCTTTTTTGGAAGAGAGGCAAAAAAGAAAGCCATTGATGAAAGAAATCCATAAGAAGTCCTATTTGCAGTTTGTGAGAAGCCACGTGGGGGACACAAAAAATGTGTAAGATGGTGCTCTGCTCAGATGAGACTCAATTGAACTATTTGGAAAAAAACAAAACGCTATGTGTGGCAGAAAACTAACACTGCACACCACCCTGAACACACTATCCCCACCATGAAACATGGTGGTGGCAGCATCATATTGTGAGGATGCCTTTCTTCAGCAGAGACAGAGAAGCTGGTCAGAGTTGTTGGGAAGATGGATGGATCCAAATACAGGGCAATCTTAGAAGAAAACCTGTTAGAGTCTGCAAAAGACTTGAGACTGGGGCGGAGGTTCACCTTCCAGCAGGACATGACCCTGAACATACAGCCAGAGCTACAATGGAATGGTTTAGATCAAAGCATATTCATGTTTTAGAATGGCCCAGTCAAAGTCCAGACCTAAATCCAATTGAGAATCTGTGGCAAGACTTACAAATTGCTGTTTACAGATGCTCTCCATCCACTCTGACAGAGCTTAAATGAGTTGTAAAGGCAGAAGTTTTTTTTATCTTAATGCATTCTATGCATTAAGATAAAAAACCTGCTGTATGTAGCAGTGTCCCCAGCACCCCCTAATACTTACCTGAGCCCCTTCTCTCTCCAGCAATGTCCATGAGTGTCTTAGCTGTCCCAGAGACTCCTCCTGATTGGCTGAGATACAGCAGAGGTGACATTGGCTCCCGTGGCTGTCAATCAAAATCAGTCAGCCAATCAGGGGAGAGTGGGGGCTCTGTGTCTGAATGGATATATGGAGCTCTGACTCGGCTCAGGTGCCCCCTGTAGCAAACTGCTGGCTGAGGGTCACTTGATAGGAGGAGGAGCCAGGAGCAGCAAAGAGGGACCCGAGAAGAGGAGGATCCCGGCTGCTCTGTGCAAAACCAACTGTACAGAGGAGGTAAGTATAACATGTTTGTTATTTTTAAAGAAAAAAACAAGCCTTTACAATCATTTTAAGCTATTTTGTAAAGCTAGATGTTCAAAGCTGGTAGGGACTGAATACAAATGCACGCCACACTTTTCACATATTTATTTGTAGAAAATGTTGATAACCATGAATCCTTTTCCTTTCACTTCACAATTATGTGCCACTTTGTGTTGGTCTATCACATAAAATCCCAATAAAATAAATTTAGGTTTTTGGTTGTACCATGACAAAATGTGGAAAATTTCAAGGGGTATGAATACTTTTTCAAGGCACTGTACATTAGACATGTGCATTCGTTTTCGTCCGAATGCATTTTCCTCCGAATTTAAGGTATTTTCATTATCGTTTTAACAAACGATAACGAAAGTGCAGAGTACGAAAACCAAAAGATCCGACATAAACAAATGCTTTATTTTCGTTTTCATTGCGACAACAGTTTGATATAGATAGGAGATTCGACATGACGCTGACAATAACAATCTGTGTCTATCGAACCTGTGGTCGAATGTGCCTAACCTTAACTCTATTAGTCCAAGATTATTCTACATAGAGAGAAAAGATTCGACATAGAGAGAAAAGATCGCTGCTGGAATTGGGTGGAGGAAGTAAAATAAAAATAATGATGATGATGAATGTTATTGGCCGATTGTAACCAAAGAGGAGGGGCAGTAAAATAGCTAGAACTAAGTACACACTTACAGCCAACTTACTTTCACTTACGATTTGCTAGCAGAGAGAGACACACACACACTGAATCATTTCAGAGGACAGTCAATCTTAGCTGGTCCGTTTGTCAGAGAACCTGAATTATTTAGCAATTAAGCAAAAGCACAGCAGCAGAACAATAGTGAAGCAAGCTACAGTTCAACTTAACTTTTTCATAATAATCTGCTGCTATTGTGTTAGTGTTGTGAACTTGATATTGATACTAGTGTTGCTAGTGTTGTGATAGCCTCAGAGGCTGCCCGTGTTGTGGGGGGGGATTTATTATTATAGATTCTATATTATAATGCCATATCAATATCTGACACAACGTCGGATGCCGCGCCCGCCATTGCACTTGGAAATTGAGAAACGAATGTGAAAGTTGGGTGACTGTTGGGGTAGAGTAGACCATTCAACATGAACGGCGAAGATTCGACAAAGCAACGAAAAAAATACAAACGTCGAATCTTTGGCTTATGGTGTCTGTCGAAAGTTCTAAGAAGTTTCGACGGAGCAGCTAAACTGTACGACGTTGCAATCGTACATTTCTGGTCAAATGCATCCGCCCATAGGCTATAGAAAACTTCTAATGTTGGTTGACTAGTAAAATAATTAATAAATATAATTATTACCAATCATACAAAATTAAAATTCTACTACAGCTAGCTTGTAGGCGGAAAATATGACCTGAAATGTACACGTACAGTTTAGCTGCTCCGTCGAATCTTCTTTGAATATTCGACAGACACCATAAGCCTTCAATGACATACTCAACCTTAATTAATTTGGATTTTCGGACGAATGCAATTTTTAACGAAAAATGAAATAAATAAAAACGAATTTTGGGAGGAAATAAATAAATGTATTTTTCGGATGAAAACGAAATTCCGAAACAAAATATTTCAGTGTGCACATGTCTACTGTACATATGCTATTCTGCAGCAATCTTTCAAATAACTCAGTTTGGCACATTGTTTTTGTAAAGATGTATGTTACTTCTTGTTAGCGTCCACAAAAATGTCCCATAGGCGAGTGCAAATAAATTCTTCTTATTCCATCTCCTCCTCTTATATTTATATTAACATGCATGCTTAGGCAATGTATTCTTAAATGTTTAGTCTCTGTTAAAAGAAAGCCACCTGATCATTGTATATATCCATATTCTGTGTATTGTATAAAAGCTGACCTAGTAAAATGGATAGTACAATCTATTTTCCTTTGACTGCTACTGCACATGGAAAACAAGCAGTTAATTTTCTTTGAAGTACTTTTTTTCAACCTCAGTCATAATATTATTTAGGATCCTTGAGGAATCTGGTAAAATACTGCTAAATTACAGTCCAATCCAATTTCCAGGACAGAAGCGTTCAGCTGTCTGAAAATGGGGAAATTGCCAGCTGACTCATAACTATGTCAGTGCAATTATGCTGACATAATAAGCTCCCCTGCTAGTGACAGTTTTTTTTTTAAAAAAAAGATGATGGGATTTTTATTGAAGTGCAAGCCCTCTGGGCAGCATTTCAAGAACCAATTCCTAAAATATTTTAGTAGATTGATACTATGTGTTAGTGGAAGTCATTAGTGGGATCAAATTATACCTTTCTATAGTTAAAACAATTAGCAAAGAAAAAGTTAAAGCGCAAGTTACAAAAATCCCAAACTGATTTATCTAAGAGAAGAGCAAGTGCAAGTGCTATTGTTATCTCAGCAAACACTGCAGCCAGGGCCAGACTAATAGGTAGGGGAGGCGGTGTATCTTTCTAGGGTACCATATGTTATGTAACGCTAGCAATAAACAATGATGGTCTCATTAGTGTTCTAAGCTCTGCTCTGGAATTTTGTAACCATTTAGGTATGCTGCTAGACAACTAGCTATTACTCCATGACTTAGTATGGCACATTGTTGGGAAAAAGAGACAGAGGCTGGACCACAGGGCAGCATACAGTAGTTGTACTGCACCACTCATGACCACAAATGTTCCTGAACAAAATGAGTAACGTTCTGTGTTTGTTCTGCATGGGCTGGGTCATTAACTACATGGCTATCCACATGGGAGGAACCATGATGATTTTATGGAGACTAGAGCAGTTTTTGACTGTCATCAATCAGTACATACAAGGTACATGTCGCTCTATTACACTATATCGTATACCTATGTTTTACAGCTAATGCTATTTTATACACAGTGTGTCTATATATACACCTGTATATTGCATTTAAAGCTGAATTCTGATGGAAAAAAAAATACCCTTGCAGTGGGCCCCCCTCTCGACTGCAAGTTTTACCTGCTTGCTTTGCTGAGGGGATGATGTATAGGATGATATACTTACCTTATTCCTCACTTCTGCAGGATTCCTCTTCTTCATGCAATCAATCCCTCAGTTGCAGCTCTCTAATGTCATCCCATACAATGCATGACCAGCAGTCTTGCATTGTATGAAAGAATGCTGAGGGACCGCCCACATTTCAGAGTGTAAGATTGTGGAGGAGAACGCCAGCTGCCGAGGAAATGATTAATAATATAAGTATATCATCTTATTCATCATCTCCAAAGCAAAATTATACTTCACTCTTGGGTTGGGAAGGAGGACCCACTACAAGGGTAAATCTTTTTTTCCCCTCATAATTCAACTTCAAGTGTAATGTACAGTTGTAAATATAGGAATTGTGTAAATAGCATATAGTATAAAATATAGGTACATAGTGTAACAGAGAAATCTGTACCTTACACATGCCAATTAGTTACAATTTGGAGCTGCTCCAGCCTCTCTAAAATCATGAAGATTCCTCTCTTGACCCACCCTGCAGCTTGGTGTTTTTGGGGGGCAAAAAGGATAATTTTTTTTTTTACCTGCAGAGCTCAACCTAATTATATTAGATCTGTAGATCCTAGCACATCATGTGTCACACCCAATGTTATGTCCTAGCTGTGATGACAACGAGGCCTGGGATGAAGGGCTATAATCGAAAACCTCATATTTAGCATCAAATTCTTAAATTAATCAGTCATCTCAAGGACACAGAGCAGGCTTCAAGCAACATAACCCCCACCCTAGAACATAGCTATAAACACAGAAATGCAATTTCAATTACAATTTTCAATGTGCTTATAATAAAAAAAAAAACCTTTCAGCAGGACCATAATCTCTACTTAGCAAATACATGTCAATTGCTAAATATTTAATTAGCTAGTTGAATGTCATAACCAGATATCTGGAAACAGAACACTGCAACCTTTTAATGGTTAATAAGCCATGACTTCTATACAATTAAATTATGTTAGTAATGACCTTTACCATAATTTTTGGAATAACACCCCAATCTTACGTAGTGTAGAGGGCCAATGGGGAAAATTACTTTCATCGTAGGAAGGTGCTTATGGGTATGTCATGAGTGGTGTTGTTCAAAAGGTAATTTTATGCTGCATGACAAAACATGGATTATTAGATTGCGGCATATGGTACAATTGAAACATGGCCGCATTTAGAAAGATGACATCATGGAAGGGTTTGCGTGAATATTATAAACATTTAAGCACTCCTACTTCCCATCCCCTAACCCATGTGATTTGGTGGGGGAGGGGGGGGGGGCTCAGTGATACCATCTAGAACAGTGGTTCTCAACTCCTGTCCTCAGAACCCACTAACAGGCCAGGTTTGCAAGATAACTGAAATACATCACAGGTAATATCATTTGCTGCTCAGTGATTGCAGTATTCTAGTCTGCATCTCCCCAAGGTAAAACTTAAAATCTGGCCTGTTAGTGGGTCCTGAGGACAGGAGTTGAGAACCACTGCTCTAGAAGTTTCACAAAATGCTGTTGCAACTGCAGCTTGACTGCTTTGCTTTACCATCAAAGAACGCCTGCAAATAATTATTTTTTATTTGAGGGCCAATGACTTTGTAGATTGAAGACTGATCTGAAGTAAAGAGTTTTCTTAAAGAAGATATTATTCATAATATAATATTATATAATATTATAATATTCAGGGTATGGATATTTTACATAGTTACATTGGTCCTGGAAGCTTGAAATTACTGTAGTAGACACTGTTTTAACTGTGACCTCCACTAGCTTCTGGATCCTATGCTTGGCATAGGTGCCATTCAGAGATTGCTTTGATTTTCTTCAGAGAATTTGGTGCTGATGTCACGCGGCTGTTTGATTCCGGGTCAACAGTGGCTTTCACATGTGAGTTTATCTAAAAACTGTCCTTTATTTGCTGTATGCATGCTTTTAAACATTAAAATACTACACTATTGGAATCTTTCTCTGGCTCTTGGTGAGCTTTATTCATTCAGAGTTGGAGACTTTAAACGAGAAGTCCTGGGGGTCCCTATGCTGCAATGTTCCTTGTTTGATAAACATGCTGCTTTGGGTGTTTATCCACTTCAGCCCCGGAAGGTTTTACCCCCTTCCTGACCAGAGCACTTTTTACAATTCGGCACTGCGTCGCTTTAACTGCTAATTGCGCGGTCATGCAATGCTGTACCCAAACGAAATTTGCGTCCTTTTCTTCCCACAAATAGAGCTTTCTTTTGATGGTATTTGATCACCTCTGCCGTTTTTATTTTTTGCGCTATACACGGAAAAAGACCGAAAATTTTGAAAAAAAATGATATTTTCTACTTTTTGTTCTAAAAAAAATCCAATAAACTCAATTTTAGTCATACATTTAGGCCAAAATGTATTCGGCCACATGTCTTTGGTAAAAAAAATGTCAATAAGTGTATATTTATTGGTTTGCGCAAAAGTTATAGCGCCTACAAACTAGGGTACATTTTCTGGAATTTACACAGCCTTTAATTTATGACTGCCTATGTTGTTTCTTGAGGTGCTAAAATGGCAGGGCAGTACAAAACCCCCACAAATGACCCCTATTTTGGAAAGTAGATACCCCAAGGAAATTGCTGAGAGGCATGTTGAGCCCATTGAATATAAATTTTTTTTGTCCCAAGTGATTGAATAATGACAAAAAAAAATTACAAAAAGTTGTCACTAAATGATATATTGCTCACACAGGCCATGGGCATATGTGGAATTGCACCCCAAAATACATTTAGCTGCTTCTCCTGAGTATGGGGATACCACATGTGTGGGACTTTTTGGGAGCCTAGCCGCGTACGGGGCCCCGAAAACCAATCACTGCCTTCAGGATTTCTAAGGGCGTACATTTTTGATTTTACTCCTCACTACCTATCACAGTTTTGAAGGCCATAAAATGCCCAGGTGGCATAAACTCCCCCCAAATGACCCCATTTTGGAAAGTAGACACCCCAAGCTATTTGCTTTGAGGCATGTTGAGTCCATGGAATGTTTTATATTTTGACACAAGTTGCGGGAAAGTGACAAATTTTTTTGTTTTGTTTTTTGCACAAAGTTGTCACTAAATGATATATTGCTCACACAGGCCATGGGCATATGTGGAATTGCACCCCAAAATGCATTTAGCTGCTTCTCCTGAGTATGGGGATACCACATGGGTGGGACTTTTTGGGAGCCTAGCCGCGTACGGGGCCCCGAAAACCAATCACTGCCTTCAGGATTTCTAAGGGCGTACATTTTTGATTTTACTCCTCACTACCTATCACAGTTTCGGAGGCCTTGGAATGCCCAGGTGGCACAAACCCCCCCCCCCCAAATGACCCAATTTTGGAAAGTAGACACCCCAAGCTATTTGCTGAGAGGCATGGTGAGTATTTTGCAGCTCTCATTTGTTTTTGAAAATAAAGAAAGACGAGAAAAAAAAATTTTTTTTTTCTTTTTTAAATTTTCAAAACTTTGTGACAAAAAGTGAGGTCTGCAAAATACTCACTATACCTCTCATCAAATAGCTTGGGGTGTCTACTTTCCAAAATGGGGTAATTTGGGGGGGTTTTTTGCCACCTGGGCATTCCATGGCCTCCGAAACTGTGATAGGCAGTGAAGAGTGAAATCAAAAATTTACGGCCTTAGAAAGCCTGAAGGCGGTGCTTGGTTTTCGGGGTCCCGTACGCGGCTAGGCTCCCAAAAAGTCTCACACATGTGGTATCCCCGTACTCAGGAGAAGCAACAGAATGTATTTTGGGGTGTAATTTCACATATTCCCATGGCCTGTTTGAGCAATATATCATTTAGTGACAACTTTGCGCAAAAAAAAATAAAAAAAATAAAAAATTGTCTCTTTCCCGCAACTTGTGTCACAATATAAAATATTCTATGAACTCGACATGCCTCTCAGCAAATAGCTTGGGGTGTCTACTTTCCAAAATGGGGTCATTTGGGGGGGGGTTTGAACTGTCCTGGCATTTTATGCACAACATTTAGAAGCTTATGTCACACATCACCCACTCTTCTAACCACTTGAAGACAAAGCCCTTTCTGACACTTTTTGATTACATAAAAAAATAATTTTTTTTTGCAAGAAAATTACTTTGAACCCCCAAACGTTATATATTTTTTTAAAGCAAATGCCCTACAGATTAAAATGGTGGGTGTTTCATTATTTTTTTTCACACAGTATTTGCGCAGCGATTTTTCAAACGCATTTTTTGGGGAAAAAACACACTTTTTTAAATTTTAATGCACTAAAACACACTATATTGCCCAAATGTTTGATGAAATAAAAAAGATGATCTTAGGCCGAGTACATGGATACCAAACATGACATGCTTTAAAATTGCGCACAAACGTGCAGTGGCGACAAACTAAATACATTTTTAAAAGCCTTTAAAAGCCTTTACAGGTTACCACTTTAGATTTACAGAGGAGGTCTACTGCTAAAATTACTGCCCTCGATTTGACGTTCGCGGTGATACCTCACATGCATGGTGCAATTGCTGTTTACATTTGACGCCAGACCAACGCTTGCGTTCGCCTTAGCGCGAGAGCAGGGGGGACAGGGGTGCTTTTTTTTTTTTTTTCTTTATTATTATTATTTTTTTTATCTTATTTTTAAACTGTTCCTTTCATTTTTTTTTTTTTTTAAATCATTTTTATTGTTATCTCAGGGAATGTAAATATCCCCTATCATAGCAATAGGTAGTGACAGGTACTCTTTTTTGCAAAAATTGGGGTCTATTAGACCCTAGATTTCTCCTCTGCCCTCAAAGCATCTGACCACACCAAGATCGGTGTGATAAAATGCTTTCCCAATTTCCCAATGGCGCTGTTTACATCCGGCGAAATCTAAGTCATAAAATGCTCGTAGCTTCCGGTTTCTTAGGCCATAGGGATGTTTGGAGCCACTCTGGTCTCTGATCAGCTCTATGGTCAGCTGGCTGAATCACCGGCTGCATTTTCAGGTTCCCTGTTGAGACAGGAGAGCCAGAGAAAAACACGGAAGACGTTGGGGGGGGGCATTCCCTCCCACTGCTTGTAAAAGCAGTCTAGAGGCTAATTAGCCGCTAGGATTGCTTTTACATGAAAGCCGACCGCTGGCTGAAAAGAATGATACCAAGATGATACCTAAACCTGCAGGCATCATTCTGGTATAACCACTCAAAGTTGTGAATGGCGTACCTGAAGACAAAAAAATGGTTAACAATAAAGCACAGTAAACGGTAAAGTATAAAAAATTGCATACCTGAAAAGCAAACATGATAAAACATAATAACAATAAAACATTGCAGAATAGAATACAGTAAAAAAGAGCAGAACAATAGAGAGAATAGAGAGAGAGAGAGAACAATAAAACGACAACTATTTTTTTTTTTTTTTTATATTTTTGTATGTGTTTTTTTTGTTTTTTTTTACACTTTTTTTTGTAACTAACTTTTATAACTGTAACCGGTTCCAGGTTCGGGTCTCTCAAAATGCGATGGCATCTTGGGAGACCCTGTGAAAGTGTGCCTAGTCTGTGGAATGCTGTACCCTACGCTAATACTCAACTAGTGCATGGTAGCGTTCAAAACATTCACCAATGCAAAGACCAGGATTGTCAGGACAGGAGGGACAATAATAGCGGGTGTCACGCCTATATCCGCGCTTGCTGCAGACACGACATCGTTTTTGGGGGGGTTCGCTGGGTAGGGGTACTCGGGAGGACATAAAGAAAATGCCTCTCATGCAGCTGACTGCATTTGGTTGGGCATGTGAATGGGGGAAGTACGGGCGCTGCAGAAGCGGTGGGTTCCCAATTAGGATTGGCGAATGCAGCAGGAAGGGCACTATGGGCACGACGGGCCTGTGTTTGTCTTTTTGGTGGCAGCGGGACACTACTTGTGCTTGCCACCTCACCAGCTTGAACTGCACTTATGGGACTCGCCACGTCACCAAGTGTTACTGCAGTGCTGGTTTGACTACGACCGGGGTGTACTAGGCCGCTGGTGCTTGCCAGTTCACCAAAACGCTACCAAAAAAACTGTTAGCGATCGCAGGGATCAGGCCTGACTCTGCGAACGCTGCAGTTATGCGTGTAGTGTTTTGTAAGTGTCAGTGATCGATCGATACTGCACTTGGGTGGGCTGGGCTGGGCCGGGCGGAGGGGCAAAACGCAGGTGCTAGCAGGTATCTGGGCTGATCCCACTAACACTGCATTTGTGGGAACCCTAAACTGCTGGGGACGCTAGTATAGATCTGATCAGATCAGATATTGATCCGTACAGATACTATACCACTAAGGGAGGCGTATGCTGCGTGCGTGGGTGTTAGCGGTACTGGCGCTAACCTGACGCTGCCTGGGGCTGGTGCTTGCCAGTTCACCAAAACGCTACCAAAAAAACTGTTAGCGATCGCAGGGATCAGGCCTGACTCTGCGAACGCTGCAGTTATGTGTTTAGTGTTTTGTAAGTGACAGTGATCGATTGATACTGCACTTGGGTGGGCTGGGCCGGGCGGAGGGGCAAAACGCAGGTGCTAACAGGTATCTGGGCTGATCCCGCTAACACTGCGTTTTTGGGAACCCTAAACTGCTGGGGACGCCAGTATAGATCTGATCGGATCAGATATTGATCCGTTCAGATACTATACCACTAAGGGAGGTGTACGGTGCGTGCGTGGGTTTTAGCGGTACTGGCGCTAACCTGACGCTGCCTGGGGCTGGTGCTTGCCAGTTCACCAAAACGCTACCAAGAAAACTGTTAGCGATCGCAGGGATCAGGCCTGACTCTGCGAATGCTGCAGTTATGCGTTTAGTGTTTTGTAAGTGACAGTGATCGATCGATACTGCACTTGGGTGGGCTGGGCTGGGCTGGGCCGGGCGGAGGGGAAAAACGCAGGTGCTAGCGGGTATCTGGGCTGATCCCGCTAACACTGCGTTCTTGGGAACCCTAAACTGCTGGGGACGCTAGTATAGATCTGATCAGATATTGATCCGTACAGATACTATACCACTAAGGGAGGTGTATGCTGCGTGCGTGGGTGTTAGCGGTACTGGCGCTAATCTGACGCTGCCTGGGGCGACGCATATCACCGCCGGGCGATCAGTGGGCTAAACCTTTTTTCGGTAATAAACGGCGGGTGCCCTGACACTATAAAAAATAAACGAACTAACCAGCGTCACCCGTAACAGTTATATGGTGATCAGTGGTGAAAGGGTTAACTAGGGGGCAATCAAGGGGTTAAAACATTTATTAGGTAGTATATGGGGGTCCCTGACGCTATAAAACGCTGACGGCGAACCTAAATATTTACGTCCCTAACTAGCGTCACCAGCGACACTAATACAGCGATCAGAAAAATGATCGCTTAGTGACACTGGTGACAGGGGGTGATCAAGGGGTTAAAACTTTATTAGGGGGGGTTAGGGGGGTACCCTAGACCTAAAGGGGGGTAATACTCACTGCCCTAACACTGTAACTGTCACAAACTGACACCATGCAGTAATCAGAAAAAAAAAAAAATACTGCTTGGTGTCAGTTTGTGACAGGGGGGGGGTGATTGGGGGGGATCGGGGGGCGATCGGGGGGGGTCGGGGGTGTTTTATGTGCCTGGCATGTTCTACTGTGTGTGTTTGTGTTGTGTGCACTCACATGTCTTCTCTCCTCGGCGCTGGAACGGAAACTGCCAGACCGAGGAGAGATGACATCACATCCCCTGCCTGTGTGAAACTACACACAGGCAGGGGAGGATTCCCATTGGCTGGGAGCGATCGCGAGGGGGGGGCCACGATCGGATGGTCTCCCCCTCGCCTCCCAACGTTCCCAGTGAAAAGCCAACCGCCGCTGGCACCGGGGAGGGTCCAATTGGACCCCCCGCCCGCGGGAGGCAGATCACGTATGGGAACGTGATTCTGCCTGCCCGTGCCATTCTGCCGCAGTATATCTGCGTTAGGCGGTCGGCAAGTGGTTAAGCTGCTGTAACAGCAGCTACTCGCTTTGGTGAGTTTGCATTTTGCATATTGGTGGTGGGAGACCACCGAAGCATTCCTGAGAACAATTGCATTACCAACAATGGTGTAATTACTTTGCATTTATCATCATCTTGGACATTTCACCAGGATTTCAGCTTTGTTACCTGGATTTTAATGTATTATTCACTTACATGCTGTGACAGACCTAGCCGGGAGAGAGACTTTTGAAGGGGACTGAATGCTAGCCTCTTGCTGATCGATTGTGGGCCCTGGCATTTGGGGGAATGGTGCTCTTTGTGAGCTGTATGCCTGAGGACCCTTGAGGTGGTGTTACTTTGGATTCAGGTCCATATCCCCCCAAGAGACACAGACTCTGAGGACCCTGGATTTGCCATATTAGAAATAGTGGTTGATTCATAATGCTGGGACAAATACTGTTAGGAGATGCTGATGTCAATTCCAGCCACCTGTCTGTCTGTTGCTTGCTAGAATGTGTTTATTGTAAATAAGTCTAGTATGGGATCTAAGATTCATTAGATCCCCATTGTTGTTTGTGTTAATTAACTCTGCTATTGTGTGAAGAAGAGTTCTGTGTTGATTTGTGATAATGTTGATTGTGTTTTCTGAGCTACAAGACGGCCAGTCTGGCCTAAAGGTCATGACTGAGTGATCTAGGCTGTCTAAAGAGATTAGTTAATTAGCCCATGTTAATAAGGTTTCTGGTCACAGGTGTATGTTCAGAGTAATATGAGCAGGAGGTATGCACCTCCTCTTTTACTGTATAAAAGAGCCTGTATTCCTTTCAATAAAAAGAGATTCCTGGTTGAACTTACATACAGCCTACCTGGTGTTTGTTCTGAGCTATCACAACTGGATTTGAACAGCACATAGCTGTAGTTCAATCCCCGGAGCATCGGATGGCTGAACCATCAGACGTTGCGATCTGCAATCTGATTCAATAGCCACAGAGGAGTGTCGGGAGAGTGGAAACGAGCGAGCAGGGGCTCATTACATTAGTTGGCAGCTGTGGGATTTGCTCTCCAGTTACTGGGACACTCCAAACCAGCCTGCAGGAGAGCCACTCTGAAAGACTTACTTGAGAGCCGGGAGGGACTGGTGGGATCGTGCTTCAATGCCGTGAACACATTCAAACCATCACCTGGATCCAAGGTCCAGATAGCAGGAGAGGAGAGGTACAGATACCAGCCACCATGGAAGAGGAATTCAGAAGGAGGTTGCGAGAGATGCAGATACAGCACAGAGGACCAGTATCAGAGCAGGTCCTGTTAGGATGGTTTGATTCTATCCACTGCAAACTCTGGAAGGAAGCGCTAGCCCGTGAGCAGCGAAACCAGGGAAAAGTTCTCCCCTCCATCCATGTAAGGTACTGGTCGCAGTATGAAGTGCGAATGCTGTTATTGGGGGAACAGCCAAACCAGGAGTGGACAGCTGAGTTAAGCAGGCTGATCCGGGCAGAAATGCGGTTGGACGAGAGCTACAGAGCCCTCCAGTGGTATGTAGCCCAAGTGTGGCCGTGGACAGCGGATGACAGCCCCACGGAAGGCTTTGACTACGATGGCCTGGGATTGTTATACTGGAGGCTGTCCAGGGACCCTGACTTTGAAAGTGATCGGGAGTGGCGTTTGGAGGAAATAATGGAGCACAGAGAGCGGAGACTGAATGTCTCAGAAGTGCACTGGGCACTGGAAGATTTGGAGTTTCTGGCCGTTCAGGAATGGGAGTTGGAGATCGCCTACAAACAGCTGTTAGACTCTGCTCAACAGCAGGGTGGGGCTCCCTTTGCCTGGGACTATCAGGAAATACCAGTTGACAACTCTGAAATCCTGGCTGAAGAGTCGACAATGTGGCAGAGTAACAGTGTGCTTTGCCAACCTGCCCCGCAGCTATGGATGTGGAGGTCTTATGGCAGATGGAGCAAGTGCTGACTGACCTTGATGAACCTGTTTCTGCATTGGATGATCTTGGATGGAGGAATGTGCCTGTCCAGCAGAATGCCAGAGAATTGGCAATGGAAAATCTGGAGATTGCTATCCCCAAAGCTGAAGTGCTGACAACAGGGCAGAGCTCTGCTAACCTCTGCCCAGCACTGATAGCATCTTCTGGGTTCCACGGAGAGGAGATGGTGAACCTTTATCCCCAGACACCAGTTGCAGAGACAGGGGATTTGATAGACTTTTCTGCTGAGGAAGAACAACCTCGTGAGCCTCCAGCAGAAGAGCTGTTATTAGGGCCAAACTTCACTGTGCTCTGCCCAGCACCAACAGAAGTATCTGTGAAGTTACAAGGAACTTCCCCAGCTGAAGCGCTGGCAACCGGACAGAGGGTCCAAGATCTCTGCCCTACACCTGCGGCGGTTCCTGAGGCTCAGGGTGAGAAGGAGGTGGTCACTTTCCAGCAGCAGATCAGGATACAGGGGGAGAAGGGAGAGGAGGTGTTTGTCGTCCCTCCCCAACAGTTGGCCAGGGTGGAGGAAGTGGTCTTTCCTCCCCAGCAAACATCCGTGCACCTGGGAGACAGTACCACAGACATATCGTCCCAACATCTAGATGAGGGAATGGAAAAGGAAGCAGCCAGCTCACCTCCCCAATGGCAGTTACACAGTTTGGGAGTGGAGGAAGAGAGCCTCCTGCCCCAACGGTTAGCCAGAGAGGAGGATGTGGAGTCCCCAGCAGAAGGGCTGGCAACCGGGCAGAGTGCTGCTGGCCTCTGCCCTCAACTAACAGAAGAGGGAGTTCCTGTGGTAGTGGATGGGACTTCAGTCTCCACTTGTATACCCCAGGGATGCTGGGCGGTCGGCCCAGATCACCAAAGGCATGACGGAGTGAGCCCAGTCACCCTGTCTTCTCTCCAGCGGCTGAAAAGACTCCAGGGAGAAGGGCCAGTCCAGGCCTCTCCCCAGCGGCGGGCGTGTTCTCTGAGAGAGGCAGAGGTTGGCTGGGTAAGTAATGCTCTGTTTGGGACAATTTATTTGGGGTACTGTGTGGATATCAGCATTGGGGGACTGGAACTATGGACTAACTTTGGAGTCAACCCGTCTGGGGTCTCCTCCTGTGTTAGTCTCCTGCCGAAAGGGGAGAAATGTGACAGACCTAGCCGGGAGAGAGACTTTTGGAGGGGACTGAATGCTAGCCTCTTGCCGATCGATCGTGGGCCCTGGCATTTGGGGGAACGGTGCTCTTTGTGAGCTGTTTGCCTGAGGACCCTTGAGGTGGTGTTACTTTGGATTCAGGTCCATATTCCCCCCAAGAGACACAGACTCTGGGGACCATGGATTTGCCATATTAGAAATAGTGGCTGATTCATAATGCTGGGACAAATACTGTTAGGAGATGCTGATGTCAATTCCAGCCACCTGTCTGTCTGTTGCCTGCTAGAATGTGTTTATTGTAAATAAGTCTAGTATGGGATCTAAGAGTCATTAAATCCCCATTGTTTTTTGTGTTAATTAACTCTGCTATTGTGTGAAGAAGAGTTCTGTGTTGATTTGTGATAATGTTGATTGTGTTTTCTGAGCTACAAGACGGCCAGTCTGGCCTAAAGGTCATGACTGAGTCATCTAGGCTGTCTAAAGGGATTAGTTAATTAGCCCATGTTAATTTGGTTTCTGGTCACAGGTGTATGTTCAGAGTAATATGAGCAGGAGGTATGCACCTCCTCTTTTACTGTATAAAAGAGCCTGTATTCCTTTCAATAAAAAGAGATTCCTGGTTGAACTTACATACAGCCTGCCTGGTGTTTGTTCTGAGCTATTACAACTTGATTTGAACAGCACATAGCTGTAGTTCAATCCCCGGAGCATCAGATGACTGAACCATCAGATATTGCGATCTGCAATCTGATTCAATAGCCACAGAGGAGTGTCGAGAGAGTGGAACCGAGCGAGCAGGGGTTTGTTACACATGCGTTTTTATTTTATATGTTTGTTGAGGCGCTGCACTTTTACTTTGCACAATATACTGTATATTGTGAATGGTATATGTTCCTGTTAAAAAAAAAACACCTGGTGGCAGAGTTTGTGTGAGCAAAGGGTAAAAAGCAGAGTAAACTGACCCTGTGTTGATCATTCTCAGTCTGTTGGCACTCAGATCATTGTCCCACAGGCTGGTAATTAGTGATGGGCTACGGCGTGTTCGGCTTGAACCCACCAGGAAGCTGTCACTGTACACTGCCAATCATAGGCAGTGAGGCATTTCCCGACCGGCAGCTGCACATACACACGCTGCCTATGATTGGCAGTGTGCAGTGCCGGCTTCCTGGTGGGTTCGATCCGAGCCCAAGCCCATTCTACTGGTAATCTCTGTGCACAGTGAGGCTTAGATCATCATTACACCCTGGTGACAGCAGTAAGTTAGCAACACTACTGTGGTCATATATTTTCGGTGTGGCTAGGATTTGACTCTGCTGTCCGTTTCAGTAGCCACAGACCAGTTTGACATTCTGACACCTGACTTAGATGGGACTGGCCAAATGTAAAGCAATCAAAGCAATCGAGGCCCCAAACAGTGCATGTCCTTGTAGCTGATTTTTTCCCTTTCCTCCTATTATCAACACAGTTGTCAGGTCACCTTGAGGCTAGGTGACAGATGCACACCGTAGGGATCAGGAGTGCACCGCAAGGTAGTTGACCCTATGGCTGACTGCTGCGGATGGGAGTCAGGGTGGTAAGGAAGGCAGGGCCGCTGGAACACCAGCAAGGATCCCACCGGGGTTAGAGCGTAAGATTCCCTGGGGCGTGGAGTCTAAGAGCCAGCAGGTGTTCACCAGAGCCTCTAGTGGTGAGGATGGACTGGGCTGCAACTGGCTCCAGGTCGTGACACCCAGGGTCCCCCAACTCACACCCACAGTAGGAAACAGGAGGATAGGGATAGTAAGGGAATAAGCCAAGGTCGGGCCACAAGCAGACGAGGACAACAGAGTTCACGCCAAGGTCCAGGGTCACAGGCAAACAGGGATAGTCGGGGATATGCCAAAGGTCAGGGTCACAAGCAGACAGGAATAGTCAAGAACAGGCCAAAGTTGGTAACTGGAATCAGACGCAGGAAACACAGCAAGTACACACGAAAGCTAACACACAATGGTTGATCAGCACTGCTGGCTTGCAGTGCACAGGTTAATATAGGGTTCCCTGATAGGGCCTGGTGTGGGGCCATGCTTAGAGGAGGGGTTATAAAACCAGTCAGGTGAGAGTCAGTTGGTCTTTAAAGATGAACACATGGAGACAGGTAAGCTGACAGACAAAACTCTATTGCATAACCATGACAACAGTACAGCTGTGGACGGGAGCCAGTGTTTGTATAGATTTAATTCCAGCACCAAATGTATGATCAAGTATGCAGCACTGTGAGATTGGTGGCAAAAGAAAGGTTTAGGTTATGTTGGAACATGTTGGTGTTTTCAAGTAGTCTTCTACAACATGTTGGTGACCTCTAATGGCCTATTGCAACAACTTGGCATCTTTAGTACTTCCTGCAACATATCTTTGGTCTTTAGTTGTCTTTAGTTGTCCCTTCCAACATGCTGGTAGGTAACTCCATAGAGCACCATTTGTTCCACCTGCATAGCATTCAATTGCTACTTCTAATGATTTTTCACTGGAAAAATCTTTCAGTAGAAAGAGATTACAATTGCCCACGTAGTCCAGTCTTTATGTTATCCATAGGCAGGGCTTTTTTTCTTAGAGAATAGGTGCAGGTACTCCCCCTTTTACATCACCCCTTTTCTCCACCCCTACCCACCTCTGAGCACTGTCCCTTGGTTCCACCCCCTACCCAACCCCGAGCACTGTCCCTTGGTTCCACCCTCTATCCACCTCCCAGTATCACCCCTTTAGGAAAATACAGAGCGAAGTATCATTTTGTGGTGCTATGTAGTTTGTATGGACTTTGTTAATGATAACAAGGACAGCAGTAAAATAGATTCCCTGCAGCCAGCAGCACTAGACCCCTCCACAAAAAATAGATCCCCCCCAGCAACAATAGACCTCCTGCCAAAATCAATACCTACTCCCCGCAAAATAGATCCACCCCAGCAACAAAAGGTCTCCCAGCAGCCAGCATCAATAGACTCCTCACTCAATAGTAGGTCATTCCCAGCAACAATAGATCCCTCTGCAACAATAGATCCCCTCCAGCAGCCAGGAATAGACCCCCCAGCCCCCCCCCCCCCCCAGCCATTACATACATTCAGTGCCATGGGTGCTGGAACTGCATTCCCCTGTGTTCCCGCTGAAAAAAGCCCTGTCCATAGGTATGGAACATTGAACAGTGGAACATAAACCTGACCTCAAACAATGTAAACACCACTAAGATCTTTCCTGGTTTACTGACACATTCACAGATACATGGGTGTGGTGCATAGAGTTTAGAAAATGTATTTTCTTTTCTAAATATAAAAGGCTTTTTTTTTTTAATAAAGCAGCAAGAAAACACGGGTTCAGGTAAAAAGGAGCCTAGAACTTTACTTGTTGGCTTGAAATGTAAATATAAAATACTCATATGCAATATTTCATATTTATCATTTACAAAAAATGCTAACTATTTTGTTGCTTAAAGAGCACCCTGCATTATGATTATGTTAAAAAAAATACTATCTGTAAATAATACTCTATTTTAGCTTAATATGAATATGTGCCAGAATTGCTTTTGTCACTGCCTGGCAGATTCACACACGCATTGTATGTACTCCCTGTAGGAAGTGTGTGCTGGATCTGCCATATTAGATTATTTGCAGCGTTAAGACAAAAAACATACCTCCTGGTTATATCTTGCCTTCACAGCCTCTGAAGATTTGTGAGGCTTCAGAAATGTAGATCAGTGTGCAGCCGACACTGGGGAAAACAGAGGTTGCTGACCACACAAATCACATGACCAGCTGAACAAGAAAGCTGGTCTGCCTTGTCATTTTGGCATTAAAACATGCAGAGTTGTAACCAACAACAAAAACTGGTCTCGGTTATAGACTGAAAAAACATAGCATAGTTTTTTTGTTTTTTGTTTTTACACACATACACATATATACTTTTTTTGCAAAGTTAAAGTGGCATTAAACCTAAAAGCAAATATTTATAATATTGCAGCTTATCAATTCTTAGATGTGATGGCTGTATTATATATAAACTTTCATTTATTCATGTAAAACTTTTATCCAAAAATGGGGGAAAAAAATGTTTGCTGTAACTGATTATAAAGTGTGAGCTTGAGTTTGGCTTCAATTTGTTAGTGCATTTAAATCTGCTAACACATGTATTACTCCCCCAGGCTGACAATTCTGCCGCCTGCTATGTTTCCTGTGCTCATTTATCCAGAGTTGTGTCTCACTAATACAAGAGGTGTCATACTGGCCAGATCTCCAGGTGAAAACAGAAGGGAAGGAGCCAAAGAAAAGAAAACTACAGTAGCAACCACATCTAATGATTGATAGGCTGCAATATAATACAATTTTAGTTTTGGGTTTAATACCGCTTTAAACACTTCCCCCAAGTTGGCATCTTGAAGTGGCGATATCTGAATGATTCCTGCAGCTGCAGGCATCCAGATAACTTTTTTTTAGCAGGCGATTCCCTGCACAGTAAAAACAGTCATAGTAATGGTTTTGCCGCTTGATTGCTTTTACAGGCGGCGGGAGGGGACGTCCCCCCTCCTGTCGCCCTCTGCTGCTTCTCCAGTGTCGCCCATGTGATTGTCGAGCCAGAGAGTGAACCCGCCGGTGGCGGAAGTCTACCATAGAGCTAACCAAGGACCAGATGGTCCCCAGCCATCTCTATGGCCCTCGGAGGCCAGAAGCGATGTCATGACATCACTTCCGGCGCCGACAGATGTAAACACTGCCGTTTTTTTTGTTGAAAGCCTGAGTTTGATTTATTTTTTTTTTATCGCAGGCTTTCCAGCATAGAGGAGAGATCGGGGGACTTACAGACCCCAGATCCCTCCATAAAAAGGACCTGTCATGCCCTATTCCTATTACAAGGGATGTTTGCATTCCTTGTAATAGGAATAAAAGTGATTAAAGAGTAAAAAATTGAAGGGAAAGTGTAAAAATAAATAAATAAATAAATAAAATAAACAATAAAAAAAAAATGTAAAGTGCCCCGTCCCCGTGTGTAAGTCATGCCCGCATATGTAAACGACATTCAAAACACACATGTGAGGTAGGTTAGAGTGACAGCAATATTTCTAGCACTAGACCTCCTCTGTAACTCTAAACTGGTAACCTGTAAACATTTTTAAAGCTTGGCCTATGGAGATTTGTAAGTACCGACGTTTGGCGCTATTCCATAAGTGTGCGCAATTTTAAAGTGTGACATGTTAGGTATCTATTTACTCAGTGTAACATCATCTTACACATTTTACAAAAAAATTTGGGTAAATATTGTGTTGGTTTTTTTTTTATTATTCATAAATGTGTTTTTTTTTTTTACAAAAAAAATCCCATTTGAAAAATTGCTGCGCAAATACCGTGTGACATAAAAAGTTGCAACAACCACCATTTTATTCCCTAGGGTCTCCGCTAAAAATATATATATAATGTTTGTGGATCCTTAGTAATTTTCTAGCAAAAAAATTATGATTTTTACATGTAGGAGAGAAGTGTCAGCATTGGCTTGGGAGGCAAGTGGTTAAGCAAGCATTACAGGGTATATTGTTAGAATGTTATTTTCGATGCTTGGTCCACTTTATAAACAAAATAGTAGAATGGTAATCAAGTATAAACTTTATATATCGGGAAAGAGGGGAAAGTGACTGCGGTACATTTACCAAGTTATTATGTATTATGTATTTTATTTTGCATTTTAGTGTTGCCCAGCAAATACAGCTGTAAACCTATTAATATACTATTCCTCGGAGCTCCCAGACATCTCAAACTCATAATTGCAATATGATATTCTGTATCAAACTAAAAATTAAGCCTGGATATGCTTCTTGATTTTACGTTTATTTAAATGTGATGAGAATTTCGATCAAATATGAGAAGAATAATAAGGGATTACCGGAAACTATATTGCTGCATTATTTTCCAAAATAATAAAACAGTGTGATGCTGAATGCAAACGTTTTATAGTTTATAATAGAAACACAAATACACACAAATAGCTTATATATAGCCAGTATATTGTTAGTTAAGGACTTTTGGTACTGAAAACAAAGTGCATGCAATAGTTCCTAAAAAAAGAACCCCAGAAAAAATAGGAAACAAAATAAATAATAGCCAATTAAAGCGGAGCTCCACCCAAAAGGGGAAGCTCCGCTTGTTTGCCTCCTCCCCCCCCCCCTTCACTGCCACCTTTGGCACCTTTCCGGGGGGAGGGGGGAGCGGTGAGGTCCCTCGGATGTTTGGCCTCCCTCCTGCTTCCCGCATGCGCAGTAGGGAACCGGCTGTGAAGCGGAATGGCTTTACTGCCAGTTTCCCTTACAACTAATGGCGGCGGCAGCACCCGAGAGCCGATTGGAAAATCAACTGGGGTGCCGACATCACAGGATCCCTAGACAGGTAAGTGTCCTAATATTAAACGTCAGCAGCTACAGTGTTTGTAGCTGCTGACTTTTAATTTTTTGGTGGGGGGGGGGGGGGCGGAATTCCTCTTTAAAAGCTAAAATAATCAATTGGCTTTTGCTGCAATACTTTGCTTCAGTGCAGAACTGTACCTCTTACAAACTGACCAACACATTCTCACATTCTAAACCATATATCAGAACAAAGGCTTTGGTATAATGGCTTCACCAAGCTCAAGCTTTTAATCAAACATTCTAATGGCCCCTAACCTCTTGTGCCCACAGCCAAAATTCAGAATGGGATTAAATTCCGGTAACACTAATAAAATATAAAACCATATTATGGTTCAGTTTTGGAACACATCAGTGTGACTACAGTTACCTACAAATTAGTTTCCCTTAGCAATATACGGTGATCCACTGTAAACACACTGCAACCCCTATTTTATGGGAACCTATTTAAATCTATTCCTTGAACCTGAGCAATATTCACATGCTATAAAAAGGATGAATACAGAAGTATACAAAGAGCATGTATAGTATGTTCATAATAATATATAAGCCCCAACATACCATTTTTCATAAACGAAAAAAAGCTTCTAAAATGATTCAGGAACAGAAGTGCTTTATACATTTAATGCTAGCCATAACGTAGCATTTTCGGTGTATTATAGACACAAAACACTTCTTGCATAAATGTGTATTATCTTATCGAGAATGGTGATTAAGCATCACAGCGATACACTTTAATATGTCTCGAATGCAGAAAATCTTTGAATATTGACAGTCAACATCAATCTATACGTAGGCTCTATAATGAAAAAAATGCATTTAGTTCTTACAGATTTTTCTTACTCTTCATTAATCTCATTATCCAAAACAAATTCAGTTGTCAGGGAAATATTTTAAAGTGCTAAAGCAAATTAGTGGTAATAAGACATGTGAATTCCCAAGTGTGCTAGGCTATGACTTCATCCTTTGTAATGGGCTTCCATACATCCAAATAGCAAATAATGCATTACAAGAGTGCATTGGACAGATTACCGAAATCACCAATACTATCAAGGTGAAAAGTTAGTGGTAATGGTCTTTACTGTAAAATAAAGTGAAAAGTTTGTCCTTTAAAGCTAACAAAGGAGGTTATTTACGAAAGGCAAATCCACTTCGCTCTAAATCTAAGTGGTAGATCTAAAATGAGTGGAAGCTCTGCTCATTTCATCATGCAATCATGTGCAAGCTAAAATGCTGTTTTTTTATTTTCCTTGCATGTGCCCTTCGGATCTACAGAAACTTTACTTCCAAGTGCACTTTCAGTGCACTTTCAAGTGCACTTGCAGTGCAAAGTGGATTTTCCTTTAGTAAATAGCCCCCACAGTGTTCAGTGGTGACTATTCAACATGGCATTGCTAAAATAAGTACGAGGTGCAAGGGGACATAGCAGCAAATTAGGATTTGATTTACTGAAAAGTGAATGACCTTTTCTTATTTGTTGTAATTTTTTGCTGACAGTCTACTGACTGGAATGGTAGCAGCTGATTGGAGAAAAGCCAATCAGCTGGTACATCAATAGTATGTAAACTCTTGGAGGGGATAATAAGGGACTATATACAAGATTTTAGTAATGAGAACGGTATCATTAGCAGTAATCAGTAGGGATTCATGAAGAATCGTTCTTGCCAAACCAATCTATTAACCTTCTATGAGGAGGTGAGTTGCCATCTAGATAAAGGAAGGCCCATAGACATGGTGTATCTGGATTTTGCAAAAGCATTTGACACAGTTCTCCATAAACGTTTACTGTACAAAATAAGGTCCGTTGGCATGGACCATAGGGTGAGTACATGGATTTAAAACTGGCTACAAGGGTGAATTCAGAGGGTGGTGATAAATGGGGAGTACTCGGTGGGTAGTGTGGTGCCCCAGGGTTCTGTGCTGGGATCAATCCTGTTTAATTTGTTCATAAATGACCTGAAGAATGGGGTAAACAGTTCAATCTCTGTATTTGCGGATGATACTAAGCAAAGCAGGGCAATAACTTCTCCGCAGGATGTGGAAACCTTGCAAAAAGATCTAAACAAATGTAGAAAAATGTAAAATAGTGCATTTGGGTGGCAAAATACGAATGCAATCTATACACTGAGGGGAGAACCTCTGGGAGAATCTAGGATGGAAAAGGACCTAGGGGTCCTAGTAGATGATGGGGTCAGCAATGGCATGAAATGCAAAGCTGCTGCTAACAAAGCAAACAGAATATCGGCATGCATTAAAAGGGGATTAATTCCAGAGATAAAATGATAATTCTCCCACTCTACAAGACGCTGGTCTGGCCACACCTAGAGCATGCTGTCCAGTTCTGGGCACCAGTCCTCAGGAAGGATGTACTGGAAATGGAGCGAGTACAAAGAAGGGCAACAAAGCTAATAAAGGGTCTGGAGGATATTAGTTATGAGGAAAAGTTGCGAGCACTGGAACTTATTCTCTCTGGAGAAGAGACGCTTGAGAGGGGATATGATTTCAATTTACAAATACCATACTGGTGACCCCACAATAGGGATAAAACTTTTTCACAGAAGGAAGTTTAACAAGACACGTGGCCACTCATTAAAATTAGAAGAAAAGAGGTTTAACCTTATACTACGTAGAGGGTTCTTTACTGTAAGAGCGGCAAGGATGTGGAATTCCCTTCCACAGGCGGTGGTCTCAGCAGGGGCATCGATAGTTTCAAGAAACTATTAGATAAGCACCTGAACGACCACAACATACAGTGATATACAAGGTAATACTGACATATAATCACACACATAGGTTGTAACTATGTAAAGGGTTCATGCACTTTGCACTCCAGTTCAGTATTGGTTTAGAAATGTGCTTTATACTCGCATTGGGTTTTGTTTAGCATTGCAGCAATTTCATGAACACTGTCTAACTGCAAATATTTCAATTGTTAATATAAATTATTCTCTATTTTAACATTATGTTACAAGTTTTCCTTTTAGAGCAATATTCACACCGGGCCACCCATAGCGTCGGCGGTAAAACGCCGCTATTTTTAGCGGAGTTTTACCGTCGGATTAGCGGCGCATTTCGGCCGCCAGCGGGGCGCTTTTACCCCCCGCTAGCGGCAGAGAAAGGGTCAAAACCGCCCGCAATGCGCCACAATAGCGGCGTTTTGCCGCCGGTATCCCAGCGCTGCCCCATTGATTTCAATGGGGAGCAGCGGTGGAGGAGCGGTAAACACACTGCTCCTTCACCGCTCCAAAGAAGCTGCTGGCAGGACTTTTCCTGACGTCCTGCCAGCGCAGCGCTCTGGTGTGAAAGCCCTCGGGCTTTCACACTGGAGACAATGCTGCAGCTGTTTGAGGGCGGATTGCAGGCGCTATTTTTAACGCTATAGCGCCTGCAAAATGCCCTCGGTGTGAAAGGGGTCTTAAGGTACATTGTTATGACCTTGGCTGACTAGAAAGTTTGCATTTTTAATCTCTCTCATTTAGCAGATAAAGATGTTAATTCAGTTTTATGCTTTCCTACTTTTAACAATGACTAACAGCATACAAAACTACAATGTCCTGGAGTTTAATTGTACTCATGCCAGCCTATGCAGCTTCCATGGTCTTCCATGATACCCAGGTCAGAAGGGCCTCTGAATAGGGATGGGTCAAAAAAAACCCAGTTTGGTTCCCGCCAAAACTTGCCATAGGAAGACCCGAACCGCAAACCCTATTAAAGTCTATAGGACCCAAACTTGAAAAATCTAAAGTCCCCATTTTGAAGGCTTATATGCAAGTAATTGGCCATAAAAAGGGTATGGGGGCCCAGGTAATGCCCTGGGGGACATGTACCAATGCAAAAAAACCTTTTGAGCGTAACTCCACTTTTCTTGAGATAAAACATTCCCCTCTGGGTGATCTATATACATTGCAGGGATTTTAACAACTTTTTTTGCAGATTCCTACCTTGGTATTCTGAAGAAATCACTGTCTGCTCCTCTGTGCTGAGTGGGTCTAATGGGAGTGGTTTCATAATTATCAATCAGCTGTGGCAGCTGCAGGGCACTAATGAGGAAAGCTGCTGGGCCTGCATCCCTTTAGTGGTGGTGGAGTGGTGAAGAAGTCACTTTTTTTGTTGCACCGATTTTAAGAATAATGCCCCGTACATAGGTCGGATTTTCCAACGGAAAATGTGTGATAGGACCTTGTTGTCGGAAATTCCGACCGTGTGTAGGCTCCATCACATATTTTCCATCGGATTTTCCAACACACAAAGTTTGAGAGCAGGCTATAAAATTTTCCGACAACAAAATCCATTGTCGGAATTTTCGATCGTGTGTACACAAATCCGACGCACAAAGTGCCACGCATGCTCAGAATAAATAAAGAGATGAAAGCTATTGGCTACTGCCCCGTTTATAGTCCCGACGTACGTGTTTTACGTCACCGCGTCCAGAAGGATAGGATTTTCCGACAACTTTGTTTGACCATGTGTATGCAAGACAAGTTTGAGCCAACATCCGCCGGAAAAAATCCTAGAATTTTGTTGTCGGAATGTCCGATCAATGTCCGATTGTGTGTACGGGGCATTAGAGCACCAAAAAACAGCACAGGCATAGTGGGACGTCCACACTGGGATTTAAGCCCTGTATTTGCAGAATATATTTAATGGACTATATGTAACATTATTCATGCATGACAGTTACTCAATAGTGGATTTATTTTTGATTTGATTTTTGTTTGTTCTTTGTTTATATCACAAACATGATTTATTGGAATAGATTGATGTATTTGGTTTAAAGCGTTGAAGGTAGCGCGGTCAAACACTAGATGTTTATAGAGATATACTGCATCCCTTTAGACGTGTTCCTTCTGGGAGTATCTCACCAAAAATTAAATTTTTGTTGCAGGGAATGCCTGAAATCTGACTTCTATCTTAGACAGACTTCTGTGAAAATTGGTGAGCCAATCACACAAGCAGGAAATTATGTTTCTGGGGGGAGGGGGTTAGTACACATTCTTTGTACAGAACAAGTCCAGGTAGCCATATTGCATTTTCAGACATTACAGAGATGCAGTTTGAAAAGGAAAGTACATTTTTAATAACATTCAATTACAATACGGTTTGTGTAGCGATTGTATTCGCTATATTATTTTTTCTTTATTTACAATTTTTTTTACCCACGAAAGTGGAATTACCCTTTAAAAAAGATTTTTTTTTTTTAAAGGAGCAGTGATTTTAATGATGCTTAAAGTGTAACAATAAAAATAAAAAAATACTTTACATATAGTGCCTGGGGGTTCCATTAGTCTGCCTGTAAAGTGGCACATCTGTACCATGTATAGAACCTGCTGCAGCAAAACTGACATTTATAAAGAAAAAAAATGACATTTAAATATATATTCCCTTTATTTAGTAAACAATGGCTTGGGGAGACAGTCTGTAAGATAAGGCCACAATTTAGTGCACTCGGAACAAGATTAGAGATTTTTTAGATAAATTCTAGTGTTTCTTTGGCAGACTTTGGATGGAAAAAAACATGTTTTGCACCACAGTAAGCAAGCCTTAGGCTGGGTTCACATATGAGCCGCATGCGGCTCACAGCAGGGGTCTGGTGCGTCCTGGTTCATCATTCCAGGTCCGATTTCAGCCCGAATTTTGGGCTGAATTCGGACCTGAAACAGACCAAAAGACGCATATTGTTTTTGTGCAAAACGCAGTAGACCTGCTGCGGAGATATGTGAACTGGCTCCATAGAGAGCCAGTCAAAATCTCCAGCTATTGTGAATTGAATGCGGGGAACCGCACTTGAACTCAGCCTTATGTGAAGAAGCCAGGCTATAGTACACTCAGGCCAAGATTTACAATTGTTTTTTGGATAAAGTCCGGTGTCTCTTTTGCAGACTTTGGATAGAAGTAACAGGTGCTGAAAAATTGTTCTTTGGGTGTTGGTGGTACCTTCATATTGTAACCATATAGAGGTACTCTTGGTGAAAGCAAGAATTGGCCTTGCTGTACAAAACTGAAATTTGATACCCCTGTCAACCAGTTGCGAAAAAATTAGGCTTTGGGTGTTGGTGGTGCCTTCACCACATAACCTTCTAGAATTACTCTTGATGTAAGCAAGAATTGGCCTTGCTGTAAAAAAATTAAATTTGATGCCCCAGTCAAAAAGTTGCGGAAAAATTGGTCATTGGGTGTTGGTGGTGCCTTCACCCCATAACCTTCTAGAGGTACTCTTGATGAAAGCAAGAACTGGCCTTGCTGTAAAAAAAATTAAATTTGATGCTCCTGTCACACAGTTGTGGAAAAAAAATGGTCTTTGAGTGTTGGTGGTGCCTTTACCCCATAACCTTCTAGAAGTACTCTTGATTAAAGCAGGAATTGACCCTGGTGTAAAAAATTCAAATTTGACACCCCGGTCAAACAGTTGCAGAAAAATTGGTCTTTGGGTGTTGGTGCTGCCATCACACCATAACCCTTAATAGATACTCTCGAAAGCAAGAATTGGCCTTGCTGTAAAAAAAATTAAAATTTGATGCACCAGTCAGTCTACAGCAGGACTGTAGACATAAAGTGAAATAAAGAAGAACAAAGCTCAGAAATATTTAACAATGTATTGAAAACTCTATAGACATTTTGTGGCTAAAAGTGATTTAAATACCATAATTTATAAACCACTTGATGGCCCAGCTTTGGGGTTGCCCTCCATCTCTCCATTAGAATGCATGTGCTTCCACTGTGGAGGCTTTCATAAATTTACAAGATTTAGGACTGCAGAAATTTTGCTTTGCCTTGTAGCGGCTCTGTAACTCATGTATTTGTAAATGTGTGCTAACTAAACCCCTATTTTTAACACAAACTGCTAGACAGGATAATTTGGTTGGTAGAAGATTGGCTGGCGAGTTGAGCTGGGAATTTTCTTTGGTTTTGTTTTGCATGCTTTTCCCTTCCAGGTGCTCCTTGCTGTGAAGGACAGTTATAGGTGGGGGCAGTGGCCAGTTGTTTGTTACTGATGTAATATTAGTGAGGGGACACACTGGATGCCTTTGCTGCCATTGTGCTATGTGCTGGGTGCCCCAGTGCCTCAAAGGAGGACTGGGCTACCTCCAGGTTCACCTCCCCTCAATCTATCAATTAGAATGCATGTGCTTCCACTGTCGAGGCTCTCATAAATTTACAAGAGTTAGGACTGCAGAAATATTGGGGTGCCTTGGAGCGGCTCTACAGCTTATGCATTTACCTACAGCCTAACTCCATGCAATTAACATGATTTTTTTTTACATGTGTCACACTCTCTAGTGGAAGGTAGAATCCCTTATTATACGTCCTGAATCACAAAAATGAATCTCAATGTAAAAAAAAAAATCCTTCTGTATCCTTTAGTACCCCTTAGCAATAAACAAAATTTGAACACTGAACATAACAGCTATTTCTCATATTTAAATGGTCTTCAATAATGTTTCATGGGGTTCACAGCTAGTTTTGGTGTTCCTCATAGTAACCATAGTACCTGCAAGGCCACAGCTACATTATAAAATTTTCAAATGCATAAAAACAAGAACAGGCTGCCTCTTGCTTAACATTGAATATAATCTCTAACAATTTAGTAATAAATTGTATTAATTTCTATATTTTCCGTCTACTGAATCTCACCACCACTTATCTGAATGTGGTTTTCCAGCTAAAAAAGATTGGGGACCTTTACTCTACCAGATACCCAAAGTGTAAAAAAAAGAAGGAAAAATGATTCATAGCAAAATAGAAATGTATTTGAAAAATGCATGAGCCAAAGCACTCAAATGCTTCCAATAATAGAAAGTGTTAAAATCTATTTGTTGACAATTTCCTAAGGTCAAACTCTCCAAGTAACAAAGCATGAATGAGTGCAAAATAAGATACTGTTCCTATTCAAGCAGAAAAGTTAAAATGACAAATGGAGACTTCCAAAATGTTTAACGTATTATTGCGATAATGTTTGTAGAAAAATTACCTCAAGGTGACCTTTAAACTGCTCTCATAGTGTGGTCAATACCATTTAGAGGGTATTTATAATTTATTAAACTAAGATAGACATACAATATTAACATACTCTAAAAGAAGGCGTGATAGATAGATAAATTGGATCCTGTCTAAATTGTCCCTAGTATGTATGAATGTGAGTTAGGGACCTTAGAGTGTAAGGTCGTGATGTGAATGTACACTGTATATGTAAAGAGCTGCGTAAATTAACGGCGCTATATAAGAAATAAAAAAAAAAATAATTTAGCGATTCTCTGGTGCTGGCCCTGTGGACTCCCCCCTCCACTCCCTCCTTTTCTTTTCATTATTCTCTTGTTTCCTCATTCTCACTTTTTCCTTTTTCTTCTCTTTTTCACCTTAATGGATCTGTTCCATGCATCCACTCTAAAAGTCTACTAGGCTGCCAGGCTTTGCCCTGTAATAACTTGGATATGGAAATAATTTTCATGGTTTTTTTTGTTGAATTTTATTTACGCTTAACCACAAATTCTTCTATGATGTATGTTTAAATCTAGTCAAGCCTAGTCCTATGTGAGACACTTTTGTTCCCTTGTTTACTGAAATGAACAATGGATCTCCCGGATTTATTTATTTTTTAACAACGTTAATTGACCTTTCTCTATGTAGGGACACCGCATATGGGACTAGAGCAATTTCATTTTTCTTTCGTGTTTAGTTTAATTTGACTTATTATGTACCGTAACCTTCTAGATACTGTTCTTTATCTGTTGTATTGCATATTAATAAAACCTTTTGTAAAAAAAACAAAACAAAACAGAAAGAGCAAACAGATTTAAAGAAGATTAACCACTTAAGGACCGTAAGGATTTGCCCCCTTAATGACCAGGTCAATTTTTGCTATATGGCACTGACAATTAATCGGTCGTGCGACGCTGTACCCAAACAAAATGTATGTCCTTTTTTTCCCACAAATAGAGCTTTCTTTTGGTGGTATTTGATCATCTCTGCGTTTTTTTTGTGCTATAAAGTCCGACACTTTTGAAAAAAAAAAACAATATTTTTTTACTTTTGCTATAATAAATATCCCCCAAAAAATGTAAAAAAACGAATTTCTTCATCAGTTTAGGCCGAGATGTATTCTTCTATACATTTTTGGTAACAAAAGATTGCAATAAGCGTATATTGATTGCTTTGCGCAAAAGTTATAGCATCTACAAAATAGGGGATTGATTTATGGCATTTTTATAATTTTTTTTTACTAGTAATGGCAGTGATCAGCCATTTTTAGTGGGACTGCGACATTGCAGCAGACAGATCGGACACTTTTGACACTTTTTTGGGACCATTGCAATTTATACAGCGATCAGAGCTAAAAATAGCCACTGATTACTGTGTAAATTTCACTGGCAGGGAGGGAGTTAACACTAGCGATCAAGGAGTTAAGTGTTCCGTAGGGAGGTGTTCCTAACTGTGGAGGAGTGCAGTGACTGGAGGAGGAGACAGATCGCTTTTCCTAATCTCTAGGAACAGCAGAGCTTTCTCTCCTCCCCTGACAGAACAGGGATCTGTCTGTTTACATTGACAGATCCCCGTTCTGTCTCTCTCAGGAGTGATCGTGGGTGGCTGGCGATCATCGCGGCCGCCAGCCACGTGCATCGGCTCCAGCGTTGTGCCCCCATCGGCTCCGGCGTCATGCCCCTATAGGTCTTAAAGCGGCTGACGTACAATGACAGCGATTTGCCCAGGAGAGCCAACCTGCTGCATTACAACTGCGGCGGCTGATCTTTAAGTGGTTAAAGTGTTACTAAACCCAGATCCTGCATTCACTATATCTGGTCTCCCACAGTACACAGAACATGGAAATGCAATAGTTATAGTAAGTATAAACTGCTAAATACCTTTTCTCATCAGCTGTATATAGCAGTTACAGCAATCTTGTGACTTGTATCAGTGTGTGCTGATAGCTTGTACTGTAGGAGGAGTTTTCATTTCTCTCACGATTGTCCTATCAGGCTTCAAGATCCCTGATCCTCTGTCTGGACATGTCTGGACAGTGCTGATTGGCCCTGTGCTGATCACATGTACCGTCCCAAGAAAAAAAAAAAACTCTCTAGCAATACACACCAAACTGTGCAGCCTGACTCCATAGATTGTAAATATTTGGTTACTTTTTTGAGTCTGTGGAAGAAGGCGATGATCAGAGAAGACATGATCAAACAGCCTTTTTACACAATTAAAAAAAAAACATGCTTTACTGCATATACAGACTGATTTTACTGTTGTAGGTTTTAGTAACACTTTAATCATTCACCTGGGGTGGCATCTTTATTGTTAACATAGTGTACCATATTTCAATAAGCCCCCATCCACAGACCACGTTACCCACCACCACACATTTGTGGGGAAAATACCCTTGTCCTCAACATTGGAATAAGCTGCTTTGTCAATGCAGGTGTTTGGAATCTGGCAGTGGATTATAGGGGGGGATAAGGATGACAAGAGGTAGGGTGTTAGCAAGGCGGCAGTGGGGTGCCAGGTATGATGAGGATGAGGATGACAGGAGGTAAGGTGTTAGTAAGGTGGCAGTGCTGTGCCAGGTGTGATGAACATGAGGATTAGGATGACAGGGGGAGGTGTTAGTAAGGTGCCAGTAGTGTGTCAGGTGGGATGAGGATGACAGAGAGAGAAAAAGAGCAAAGGCACAGAAAGAGAGAAAGAAGGATCACAAATGTGAGAAAAGAAAACATAACACATTTTTGGCACAATCTATATTATTTATGAATTTAGAAATTGTGAAATAAATGTATTTTTAAAAGTTTAGAAATATCTATTACCTCAATATGCACGTCTGCAGGCTGTAACTGATGCTGCAAAAACATGTATAGTGGTGTTATCTCGTTTATAGGAATCACTGCCACTTGAAATCCACTACAGCCCGTGTCCTTGTGCTTTTATGGGAGGCGGATCATCCATCAAACAAGATGTGACATCCCACTGTGTTCTTTTTTTAGTTACTGGGCATGGAGGTGGAGGGAGGGACTGACTGGGCTGTCATTTAGGATCTGTATACACGCCCAAATGTGTGATGGCAATATCATGTGACCTGAACAGCTCAACTGAAACAGGAAATGTTCCCTCCAGCAATAGAGACCAAACTGAGCGTCTGCAGCAGGACTACCCTCATTGTGTCTTATTTGGACTTGTCCAGCGTGATCCTGCAGGAGGGGGAGGATCTGTGCATACAGGATCAAAGAGCCTTTTTACACAATGCAGAGGATTAATCACTTAAAGTGGATTTCCTCCTGGGTAAAAAAAATTAAGTCAGCAGCTACAAATACTTTAGCTGCTGACTTTTAATATATGGACACCTACCTGTCCAGGGATGCCGTGATGTCGGCACCCAAAACTGACCCATCCCCCAGCTCCGGGTGCAGGTGCCGGCATCCTTACTAATGGAAATAGAAAGTGAAGCCTTACGGCTTCACAGCCTGTTTCCTACTGCACATGCGTGAGTCGCGCTGCGATTTCTAAATGTCCCTGCTGTCTTCTGGGACCTGTGTGTCTCCCAGAAGGTAGTAGGGGGGAAGGAGGAGGGCCGGACATTGCATAGTTCGCCGCACAATATTGCAGCAATCTTTCCCGGGAAGTGGGAGCAGATACCTGGATTTGACAGGTATCCGCTCCCCCTGAAAGGTGCCAAAAGGCACTGGAGGCATGGAGAAATCATTTCTGGGTGGAATTCTGCTTTAAGTTCCACAGTGAGTATAACAAGCATGCTATTCTGCATATTAGAGCTGCACAATTAATCATCAAGAATCGTTATCGGGATCTTGACTAAAGTGTTTCACAATTCTTTCTATGCAAAGAATTCTCTCTGCTCTTCTGAAGCCACAGCCGTCAAAAGATAGGAAGAGAAAAACTGGGCAGTTTGCCAAGAATCAAAACATTCTTTATCAGTTGAACTTAAGTATAAACATTGTAACAATTTGTAAATGGAATAGACTATGTGTGTAAGTGAAAAAAGTTTAACCACTTAAAGACTAAACCTTTTTCTGTCATTTGTTGTTTTCAAGGTAAAATAATTTTTTTTTGCTAGAAAATTACTTAGAACCCCCAAACATTATATATATTTTTTAGTAGACACCCTAGAGAATAAAATGGTGGCCCATTTTTGTTCGTATAATGTGAAAGATTTTACGTCGCGAGAATCGTGAGAGAATCGTGATCTTTTTGTTCTAAGCAAAAAAATTGTGATTCTCATTTTGGCCAGAATCGTGCAGCTGTACTGCATATACAGACTGATTTTACTGTTGTGGGTTTAGTAATACTTTCACTACAAAATAGTATGTTGGACAAAAGGAAACAAGAGCCAGACCTTCAGACTGGTAAACAAATGAAGCCCCTTAATTAGTGCACCAATTCCAACAACTGAAAACCAAAAAATTCTGCAACACCAAATCAAAACTACTAATGCTTCAAAGCTTAATTAAATTCACATAAAGCTGAACTTTTTCAAAGCAACTGGGTCTCTTTTTAGGTACAAACTTTAGCACATTGAATCAAAAATTAGAATTTTTAATCTCAGAAATTTGATATTTCAAGGTATCTATTCACCCTTCATCCTGTATTCATTTAAAATAGAATTATGGCCTCTTATTGCACAAAAGTGCTACAACACCTAATTATAATAGATATGTTTACCTCATTGTATGGGATTTTTAATGCAATTCAGACAATATATATATTAAAACACCGGTAGTATCTTTTATTTTATCACTTAAAATCAAGAAGTTTTTTTATATATTGTAAAAACATTCAACAATTATAGGACATTCCAGAAAATTTTCCATCACATTAACCACTTCAGCCCCAGAAGATTTGGCTGCTCAATGACCAGGCCATTTTTTGCGATATGGCACTGCGTGGCTTTAACTGACAATTGCGCGGAAGTGCAGCGCTGTACCCAAACAAAATTGCCATCCTTTTTTCCCCACAAATAGAGCTTTCTTTTAGTGGTATTTGATCACCTCTGCGTTTTTTTATTTTTGCACTATAAAAAAAAAGAAGAACGACAATTTTGAAAAAAAACACAATGGGGGTTATTTACGAAAGGCAAATCCACTTTGCACTGCAAGTGCACTTGAAAGTGCACTGAAAGTGCACTTGGAAGTGCAGTCGCTCTAAATCTAAGGGATAGATCTGAAATGAGTGGAAGCTCTGCTGGTTTTATCATCCAATCATGTGCAGGCTAAAATGCTGTTTTTTATTTTCCTTGCATGTCCCTCTCGGATCTACAGCGACTTTACTTCCAAGTGCACATTCAAGTGCACTTGCAGTGCAAAGTGGATTTTCCTTTAGTAAATAACCCCCAATATCTTTCACTTTTGCTATAATAAATATCCACAATTTTTTTCCTCAGTTTAGGCCAATATGTATTCTTCTACATATTTAATATATAAATATATATTTATATATTATAAAGTATATATTTATATATATATAAAATCGCAATAAGCGATGATCAGCGATTTTTATCGGGACTGCGATATTGCGGCAGACACATAAGACACTTTTGACACATTTTTGGGACCAGGGTCAATTATACAGCGATCAATGCTATAAAAATGCACTGATTACTGTATAAATATTTTGGCAGGGAAGGGGTTAACACTAGGGGGCGATCAAGGCACTAATTGTGTTCCCTGGTGTGTATTCTAACTGTGGGGGGAGTGGGACTGACTAGGAGGAGACAGAGATCGGTGTTCATACATACTATGAACACACAATCTGTCTCCTCTCCCCTGAGAGAACCGGTTCTCGCTCTGTCACCAGCAATCGTGGGTTCCCAGCGGTCATCACACCAGCCGGGCACTCGCATTGGCTCAGGCGATGCCCGTGTGCCCCTTAGTGGCCAAAATGTGAAGGACGTAAGGTAACGTCGTTTTGCCCAGGGGAGCCAACCTGCCGCAGTACAACTGCGGCGGCTGGTCGGTAAGGGGTTAACATAGTAGACATAGTAGTATTCATTATGTGGAGCCATCAGGATGTATTTGAAGTGATATTCCCCAGCTACTTGCTGTTTTGTTTCACCATCAAGTGTAAACTTGTGGATGGCTCCCAGTAGGTGGGGGTATCCAACGCGTTTCAAATTATAAACATAAATAATTTCTTCTTCAGGGATTCTTACCACTTTTGTAATATAGTAGCAAGTATCTGGGGAATACCACTTAAAATATATCCTGATGGCTTCAAATGATGAATACTACTATATCTACAATGTTTAATGTGATGGAAAATCTTCTAGAATGTTGTATAATTGTTGAATGTTTTTACAATTTATAAAAAAATATTTTCTTGATTTAAATGTAAAATAAAAGATTTTAATATATATATTGTCTGAATTGCCCTAAAAATCCCAAACAATAAGGTAAACATATATATGGTAACCAAGAAGGGACGATGGCAATTACACACACAGTCATATGAGTTTTTTTCACCAACACTTAATTATTAAGCCATATGCACTTACAGTTTTGATAGCCCCCCCCCTGCAAAGTCCAACAATTACCATGAGCCTGCCAGTGAAGTTTACCCAATGCAGTGTGGCAACAATGCTGCACTGCTCCTGAATGCAGATCTAAATTGTCTCTCTCATCTAGGCTGTGCCTGCTTGCACTACAGTATGAAAAAAATGTTGCAGTGGGGCTGGTACTATTAGTGCTGATTGAAAAGCTTGTAGCTTTTGAATCAGTACCTGGCTACAATTAATCCTACCCACTATAATAAAAATTCACCTGCGCTGGATGTACTAGTGTCTATATGTATTTGTCTTGTTGCTGCTGTTCATGACACTGTCAAAAATATTTTAAACCACACACCACAGCGCAAACAGTCCAAAAGTATACCGCAAATTCCTAACGTGCAAGTGCTGTGCATATATAAATCATACAATCAAAATCAAGTAAAAAACTGACTTAGCATGTAGCCAGTGAAAGTCCATGTTGAGATTTTAGACCCCAACACAATATTCTTCAAAAGTGCTCCTGTGCAAAAAGTATTTAAAAGTGCTGTAGTGCTCCAAAAAAAAAAAAAACACAGTGATCAGTGCTTCACACACCCCCTTTAAGCTTTAACTCACCAGATGGAATGGACCCCTTAGCAATACTGCATGTGGGTCAATCAGGCTTAGGCTGGTGAGCAGGGAGATGAGATGACACTTCTTATATATCTTCCTTTGAAGTTACAACTCATACATAAGGAGAAAGAATCCATATAGTGTAGAACGTTTGGTTTATTTGAATAGAGAATTAAAAGCTCACTTACAATATTCCAGAGTAAAAAAAACACATTTGTTAATCATCCTAAATGTGGCAATCCACCCGATCCAGGAAGCAGCTTGGTTCTCTCGCAACCTCGCCTTCGTTCCACCGCTAACCAGACGTGACGTCACTGAGGAACCGGAATCTACGTTAATGTGTTTCGCCCCTTCCACAGGGCGTTATCAAAGACTTATGTCTTATGTTAAAAATATGTGCTAGAAGAAACTGACTAGATGCATATAAATAAATAAGCACGGTTTATAAAGAACATTTATAACTTTTTGATTTGATAGCTAGTAGTAGTTAGTCACACTTAGTCACACTCTACTGGACTAGTTATGTAATGTTACAGATGTTTCCATATACCATACTGAGTGTCTATGCCAGTTCAAATAAGTATCTGGACCATACCCCAACATTTATATCCACAATTATTAACCTTAGTTTAATCATCATAGAGCCATTAAATGTGTCAACAGCAATAAATACCCCTGTAATAAAGCAGGAGCACAGTAGTCCAACAGTAGGATTGTATTCTTCATAATTAGTCATCAAAGGTTGTCACCATGTCGATCTCTCCAAACAGGATTGAGTACTACTAAAAAAAAATAAAAGAACAGGGGCACCAAGAGTACCAATACATTTGCAAATGTAGTCAGGCATGCAGTGCTCAATTTAGGATATGGCTGAGCTAACATACAGTGTATGCAGCTAAGCTCTAGAGACAGCACCTGCAATCTGAAAAGGATCTGCAATGATTCAGTCAATAGATAATTCCTTCCGAAGCACCCTCAGTGCAGGATAACAACATCTCTAATAAACAAAATAGGGTTATATTTATACGTTATTAGTTACATTAAAGGTTGCAGATCAACATGGCTCACCTGAGGTTGTTGCTGGGTTAACAATCCAAGGCAATATAGCGATCTTTAAAATATATGCCCACGAGGGGGCACACAGACCTCCGGGCACCCCCGGGTAACATGTCCAGGAAAAGAAAAGGTGCTGGGAAGCTAACAAGGATGACAGATTTCTACCAGCAGCCCCGCCACTCACATATCCAAGATGGCGACAGTAAGAAAATAAACAACACACATGGCAGGCAGACGGAGTGGGAAGACAGCACAAACAGCTCTCCTGCATTTAACCCCACATCTAACCAGTGAGGCAGTAACTGGTCTCAGTCCTCTTCCTCAATATCCAGCCCAGTGAAAGCTAAACAGCAGAACATGCAGCGGACTGTCATAAAGATCCTGCCAGTAACAGGCAGATTAGACCCATCATTGCACGATTGCGGGCGTCTATGCGCACGCGCACATGCACTCGTTAGTGTCTGGCGGGTTATTTAAACCTGTCTGGCACTTGCATCATTGCTGTTTGCTCTGCAGCTCTGTGTATGTGTTCCCTGAAAACCTGATATCTGGTCCTGTTTTGACCCCGGCTTGCTTTGAGACTATTCCTGTTATCTGCCTGTACCTGATCCTTGGCTTGTTTGATGATCCCTCTTCCTGCTCCTTTTGTACCTCTGCTGCCAGCCTGCTTACCGACCCGGCCTGTCTGACGATCCTGGACTCCCATCCAGTCTGCTGAGCCTGTCTGCTGAGCCATCCAGGCTGTTAACCTGTCTGCTGATCCATTCAGTCTGCTGGGCCTGTCTGCTGAGCCATCCCCGCTGCTCACCTGTTTGCTGATTCATCCAGTCTGCTGGGTCTGTCTGCTGAGCCATCCAGGCTGTTCACCTGTCTGCTGATCATCCAGTCTGCTGGGCCTGCCTTCTGAGCCATCCAGGCTGCTCACCTGTCTGCCTGATCCATCCAGTCTGCTGTCCTGTCTGCTGAGTTGTTCAGTCTGCAGTTCCTGTCTACTGAACCATCCCGTTAGCTGTGCCGGCCATCTGATCCTTCTGCTGTTGATCCTGCCAGGCACTCATACCCCTCCGCACTCCTGCACCCCTGTCACCACTACCAGGGACCCTTGAGTCGGAGGAGTAGGAGAGGCCATCCTCTGCAATTCGGGCTCACCCTTTAGGTACGTAACACTGACACTGAGGGGATGGGAGAGGAGCTAGACTCCACACTGAATGACACCAGAGAAATGTAGGACTTCATTCTAGAATTCCCCACTAATAATCAACCTGTGATAGATACAACTCTGAAAGACATGCTTGTCTCTCTGTGCAGTACAATCCATGCTGATATCATGTCACTCACAAACCATTTTAAAGCTGAAATTAAAGAGGTTACAGGCAGAGTGACACATTGAAAACAAGATGGGCGAATTTGCTGATACAATAAATTAAGTCATCGATGCTCACAATGAAAGAGATGGTGGAATACAATCGCTTAAAGCCAAGCTGGCTGACCTCGAGGATCGCTCCAGAAGAAATCATATAAAGATCCGAGGGATACCGGAAACGGTTAAAACAAATGACCTTCATGATCACTTTCAGAACACATTACAGGAAATACTTCCTAATACATCTTTGGCTGAACTGTCGATCGACAGGATTCATAGACTTCCCAAAAGAAGACACCTACCAGACCACCTACGCAGGGACACGATTGCCCGAATACATTTTCCAAACCAAGGATAAATTCCTAATGCGCACAGGAAACCTTGATACAAAGTATACATGAGGGGTGAAACTAAGTAATGTTCTCAAAAGGAGACGGAACCAGCAGCTATCAGATTTATTGACCAAGAGCCAAAAATTAGAACTACTAAAAAAAACAAAATCCAGATGTTACAACTAGCTCTCAGCTGGATCAGGTTAGACATGAACTTCGATTGCTCCTTATATCGTATCACAATAACAAATTAAGCAAATGGAAAGCTCAACTTTACTGCCACGGCAATAGAGCTGGAAAGCTTCTAGCGAATCAAGTTAAAGAAAGATCGATTAAACAAAAAATATCTTTTATTCACCACCCAACTACAGGCGCTAGACTATCCAATCCAAAAGAAATCGCTAATGTGTTTTGAGACTACTATAGTAATCAATACAATTTAAAAGATGATGAAACAACGCCACAACCTACTCCAACCATAATCCAACAATTTTTAGACTCCATATCCCTACCTAAATTAGACGCAGACCAACTACAAACTCTCAACACACAAATCTTGGAATTGGAAATTCAAAAAACGATCTTGTCCCTACCTAAAAATAAATCCCCAGGACCAGATGGTTTTTCATCTGAATATTACCAGACATATCAAAATGTTCTATGCACACGCTTATTAAAAATTTATAAGGCTACTATCTCCAAATCATAATTTCCACCAGAAATGCTGACCGCCACAATTGTAACACTTCCCAAACCAGGTAAGACACCAGATCATCCACAAAATTTTAGACGAATATCGCTACTGAACGTAGATGTAAAAATATACGCCAAAATCATAGCAAGTAGGATAGCTCATTTCATGCCCATATTAGTGAAACAAGATCAAGTAGGTTTTATACCAGGCCGACAAGCACCAGATGCCACACGCAGAATACTCAACCTTCCACATATTGCTGAATCTTCCAAAACACCTTCTCTGCTCCTATCTTTGGATGCAGAGAAGGCGTTTGACAGGGATCATTGGGGTTACCTACAGCAGGTCTTAAGTAGATTTGGGATAATGGGATCCATTAACTCAGCTATAACAGCTCTATATACTAACCCATCTGCGATGGTGTTTACAAAAAGCATGTGCTCTGAGATAATTTTAATATAACAAACGGGACACGGCAGGGATGCCCACTATCGCCACTAATATTTGCCTTGCTGATGGAACCACTGGCTGAGAAAATTAGATCCCATCTAAATGTTAGCGGGATTGACTCATCATCTCAATCTCACATTATTTCACTATTTGCCGATGATGTAATCCTCTCTGTATCAAATCCAAGTATATCCCTCCCTGCAATACATGACATTCTGGGGCAACAAAGTATCATACTATAAAGTCAACGCCTCCAAATCCAATATACTATCAATAGCCATAAAAGACAGGATCGAAAATAACCTAATCTCTCAATTCCCGAATCCCTCGTCTGATAAACCCTTAAAATACTTAGGAATCTTCCTTACCACTCCAAGCTCAAACCTATACAAGACAAACTTCATCCCTCTCATCACATAATTACAAGATGAATTAAACAGACTAAAATCCTTTTATATATCCTGGGCGGGAAGGCTGTCGGTTTATAAAATGCTCATTTTGCCAAAAATCCTTTACTATTTTAGAGCACTACCAATATCAATTCCAACCTCCTTTTTAGAAAACTACAAATACAGATTAGCAAGTTTGTGTAGGCAGATAAGAAACCAAGATGCTCCCAATCTACCCTAATGAAACACAAATCAGTAGGAGGAATGGGGTTACCTATATTACAAGAGTACTTTAAAGCTTGTGTTCTAAACAAACTAAATTCTGGTTCCACTGTTCAGAGATGAAACACTGGGCCTCAATAGAAAAAAATTGGGTACATCCTAATTCCCTTAGAGCTACCCTTTTAGCCAGCTCCTTCTCAAAGCCCCTACCAAATTCACAAATCCTATTATACAATTGGTGGTAAACATATGGAAGTCCTTCTGCTATTCTGACACCCCAATAGGAAATCTGACAGATATTTCTACCCCACTTTCATCTATTAAACTTAAAATTCCAGATATCCCAACAACACAATAGGAACAAAAAGGGATCAAAACAATATCAGATCTCTTACACAACGGGAAAATTATCCCATTCAACATTCTGGCACAAAAATGTTCCCTACTGAAAACAGAATACTATACATATACCAGGATAGCTTTATTCCTTAAGGTCCACCCCTTAAACCCCATCAGGTTCCACATGAAGCCTGGGCTTACTGGAATAACCTGAAAATAGCCACGAAAGGGATATCTTTATTCTATAACCTACTACAACAAAAAAATACCTTCCAAAAATCCCTAACTTTCCAAAAATGGGAAAATAATCTTCCTTCTCACATCACAGAAGAACGATGGAAAAAAGCGATCCAATTCAACCAACGCTACACCAGGTCAACCACATATTGGGAAATAGCCCAAAAAATAGTACTGGTAGTACTGGTTATATACGCCTTATATTAAAGAAAAATTTAAAAAATCTAAATCTAATGAATGCTGGCGTGGTTGCGGCAAAGTGGGCCCTCTTCTACACATGCTCTGGGAATGCCCCCACCTTCTGAGTTTCCGGAAAGGTGTTTTCCTGCTAATATCAAAAATTACGGGATTCATCACGAAAGGATCGGTTGAGCAAGCCATTCTGAGCATACACATTGATCGCTTCCCACCAGCATTCAGAACTATAGTAATGCACACTCTCCTGGCAGCTAGATTATTAATCACAAGAAAATCGAAGTCAGATACAACCCCAAACGTCAGTGATGTAATTAAACAGATTGATGAAATTTACAGATATGAACAAATTATGGCCCATAGAGAGGGAAACACAACCAGCTTCTATAAACAATGGGAATTGTGGACCTCCCTTAGATCACAATACTGAACAACTTTGGTAATAAGTAAAAAGTGGGGTACAATTCTGGGTAGAAAATACTCATACTATGGGGGTTGTTTACTAAAGGCAAATCCACTTTGCACTACAAGTGTACTGCAAGTGCACTTGAAAGTGCAGTCACTGTAGATCCGAGGGGGACATGCAAGGAAAGTAAAAAACAGCATTATAGCTTGCACATGATTGAATGATAAAATCAGCAGAGCTTCCCCTCATTTCAGATCTTCACCTCAGATTTACAGCGACTGCACTTCCAAGTGCACTTGTAGTACAAAGTGGATTTGCCTTGCGTAAATAACCCCCTATGTGTCTACAAATTAATGTATCACATGTTCTTTAAGAGTAAAGTGTAATAGTTTATGCAAATATTGTTTAAGTTACAGCTAAATATAAGTACATCTGTACAACTAGTTAAAATATTTCACATGGAACTATCTTTGTTTTCTTAATTTGGATTAAGACAGACTACACAGGAATATATTTATACTGATATTTCTTGTTCATTATATTCCACTGTGGACTGTAAGTTGGAAATTTTCCAATAAAAATTTCTATCACTAAAAATATATGCCCACAAGACTACATAAACCATAGGAACACAATGCCATAAAAAAACTGTAGTTAGGAACTCCAGATTAATTGTAAAACATTTATTAAAATGTGACATGTTGCAGACCAAACAATGCTCACTTTTCAGGAGTAACAAAATGACAGATTAACATAGAGTTACTGTATATACATATAGAACCATAAACCTTCCCCTCCTCTAACTGAAATTAGTATTGCACATGATAATTAACCCTGTCATATACAACACTGTAGGTGTGTAGATATGCACCATTTCAGCAGTAGGAGTTATAATTGAAAGTCTCACAATTCCATTCCTAGATGTAACATATGCATATCCAGGTCAGTCATTCATAATTAAAACAAAATAAAACTAAAAACTAAAGCAGGATAAATTCAAGAATATTAAAAGTAGCTAAAAAAATAAAGAAGTGTATTGTTAGTGCTGAATGCAAAGGATGCAAAGCATTTATGATAAAGGATATATTGCTAGTGCTAAAAGCAATAAAATAAAATAAATAAATGTAAATGTTCTGGTAAAAGTAAAATTTGAAATATGAAGAAAATTAACAAAAGTGTTTAAAAAACTGCTATATTTATATATGTGTAAAGCACCAAAGGTTTCTTTATGAAGCATAACGGATATTGTATTACATTACTCTTTGCATGCCTTTCCCATCAAAGTATAAAAAAAGTATACCGTATTTATCGGCGTATAACACGCACTTTTTTCCCCTTAAAATCAGGGGAAAGTCGTGGGTGCGTGTTATACGCCGATCCCCGCTATCGCTATGTGAATGTCGGCGATCGCCGCCGACATTCACATAGCGAGTAGTTTTAAATATGGCGCCGCGGAGTTCGGAGGGACTCGGCGGTACTGAACGAGCGCCGCCAAAATCAAAGAGCCGAGATACACATACCCGAGTGTATTCGGCTCTTTCCGGCGCCGCTCTCAGTCACGCCAAGTCCCGCCATTGGACCTGTGTTATGTCCATCATAGGGCGGGACTGGGCGGGACTTTGAGCGGCGCCAGAAAGAGCCGAATACACTCGACTATGTGTATTTCGGCGGCGTTCATTCAGTTCCGCCGGCGCCGAGTCCCTCCGAACTCCGCGGCGCCATATTTAAAACTACTAGCATGTGTATGTCGGCGGCAGGCGGTAGGCATGGACACTGGGGACAAGGCTGCACTGGGGACAAGGCTGCACTGACAAGGCTGCACTGGGGACAAGGCTGCACTGACAAGGCTGCACTGGGGACAAGGCTGCACTGACAAGGCTGCACTGGGGACAAGGCTGCACTGACAAGGCTGCACTGGGGACAAGGCTGCACTGACAAGGCTGCACTGGGGACAAGGCTGCACTGGGGCAAAGCTGCACTGGGGCAAAGCTGCACTGACAAGGCTGCACTGACACTGAAAAGGCTGCAATGACACTAACAAGGCTGCAGATGAACACTGATGAGGCTGCATTAATGGGCATTTTAATGTAAATTTCTTTTCCTTAAACTTCCCTCCTAAAAGTTTTTTTCCTTAAAATTCTCTCCTAAACTTGGGGTGCGTGTTATACGCCGATAAATACGGTATTTACTTTTTTTGTACCCCGACTACATAGAGGGAAACTATGATCTCTGTCTTATATCTCACTATCTTACTATCTCTCATCTCTTGTCTTATACACTTTACTTATCATTTTACATCCTTTCTTCCAATAATTATCGCTGATTTTAAACGGCTCTACATACGGTATTTTCCCTGAGTAAAAGTCTTATTCTCAAAGCACAAACCCAACATGTTTTTCAGTTGTTTTCATCGCTATTCAGGGATAATATGCATTATGTGGACTGTATAGTGACAATGCTCATGGTGCAATTTTAACAGCAATTGTGTCCACTGGTGTTTACGGAGGTCCACGTTTTATAACCTCTCATACAAAAGTACAATAGAGTGCTAAGGCATTGCCATCATCCATAGTTCACCGAAAATTCCCTCTATAAATTGGGACTATTGTTCCACAAGGCAAGCTTTTATATATAAAAAGTGATTACAATAGATTTATTGATAAAAATACATAGATAAAACAGATAAAACCAATGCGGCTCAAACAACCATGTATAAATTTGTAAGTAATCAGAAGACCTTGACCATAGTAACAAAGATGCCTAGACACCCACAGTGCCTAGACATCTTTGTTACTACGGTCAGAGTCTTCTGACTAGTTACAAATACAGTATATACATGGTTGTTTGAGTAGCAATCTGCATTGGTTTTATCTGTTTTTTATGTAATTGTAACAATAAAGCTATTGTGATCACTTTTTGTACATATAAAAGCTTATAATTGTCTCCTTGCCGACCAATAGTCCCAATTTAGAGAGGGAACTTTCTGTGTTTTATAGCCTTTTTTGGGCACCTTGAAATGTGGGTAGCAATAAATGATATCACTGTGTAACTGATATCTTCATGTAATGCATGTGTGATCCATGTGACATCATCATGCACACAACATAATCCATACGATGGCTTCAATTCTAAAGTAGTAGTGTTCTAAACCCCTTACAATTTAGGTGATATTCATTCTAATCCTTCTATTTATAGGTTGGGGTGAAAGGTCAAGGTCAAAGGCCAGGATCAAAGGTCAGGGTCAGTGTATTTTAGGTAGGATTTTAAAAAAAGCATTTTTAAAATTTGTATCAGTGTATTTTAGATTTTTTTTAAAAAAGCAATATGCGCACCATTGCTACTGAGCCCTACTGCCGTTACAAACAACAAAGAATATACATATACCTGGTATTGCTGCAATTGACCAGAGCAAGAGAATTTTCTTTGGGTTGTTCTTTGGCAGTAGGGTATTGTAATCACAAGTAATATACAGCTGAATTTAAAATTTTTAAAATTTTTCTACTATTTTGGGCCAGTTTTCCTTTGATGTAAAAAAAAATCTGGAGATATCCATTACCATTTACCACCAAATGAAAACCAAACTTGTCTTGAAAAAATGTAGTATAATCCACCTGGACAAACTAAGTAGTTGCAATGATATCTACAGTTTTACTAACACATGTCAAAGTTGCAAATTTGTGATAAAAAGTTAGGATTTGTTTTACCCTCTTCATTAAGGGATTAAAGAAAGGAAATAAATGTGAAGCCTTCATTTAGTTCATTTAGTTCCTTAGATTGCCTTTTTTAGGGCCTCTACTTTTTTCCCATGTGGCTCAGCGTCAGTTTACCCTTTTTTTATCCTATGTCATTATTGTGTTCCTAGACACTTCTTCTCAGTTGCTTAATTGTCTTGCACACATATAATAAAGGCCATAGGAATTTTTCCACATGAATCAATATTGTCAAACTACAGTTTATAAAAGGAATCTGTACCAAAAGTAACATCGTTTGGATCAGTGGCGGCCGGTCCATAAGGGGCGCAGGGGTGCTGCCCCCTAATCTCCATGCGCCCAGTCTCTAATCTTCATGTGGGGAGCCATTTCTATGATGTTTTTATTTAAGTTCATGAATAGAGCCAGAGGCTCTAACTGGCTTCAAAAAGGTTGGGCTCAGGGCGCAGAGTACTGCACTCCGAGCCCACTCACTCGTGACATTAACGAATCAGCATTGGCTATTGTCTTCCTGCTACTCTTCCCGGCCAATCGTGACAGGAAGCGGGTCCTAAGACCGGATTGACCTGGAGGAAAAGTGACTAGTTTGGCCGGGAGGAGAAGATGGGGAAGCCACCCGTGACCTGGATGGGGTAAGTGCGGGTGGGCGAGCGGGTGGGCAAGTGGGCGGGCGAGCAGGGGGGTTTATTTGCCACCCCCCCCAAGAAAATGGAGCACCTGCAGCCACTGCTTTGGATTTATAAACTCCTTTACCGTAGGCATATACTGGCATGCCTGTAACAATGCACGAGTTAAGCTGGTTTTGGCGACCAATTTTCTTGTGTCACTGTTTGTTTCTACCAAAGTAAATGTGCATTAGTTTGTCTTGTAGGTTGTTATCTCTGCAATATGTTATTTAGATATTTTATTTGATTACGACAAGTAATTTCCAGTGATCCTAATCAGATCTTGGTCTTGTACTTCACGAACAATACATATTTTATATCTTTTATTTTTTCCCTGTAATATGCTATTTTTAAAGTCTTTTCAAGTTTTTCTATTATTCTGAGTCTTTTACACAGTAAATTGCATTTCGATTCAAATTCTTCCTTGACAGAGCAGTTTCTCTTTGCTCTGATAAATTATCCTACTTGGATGCCACTCTTAAAGGTAACTGGATAGTGGTTCTCCCAATGCAAAAATGTTTTTATGGATGTTGGTTTCCTATATATTTTTGTTTGTGGAAATTCTGTTCTGTTTACCTACCTATAGATGGGTAGGTCCAAAAAAAATCATATTTTCCTTTTGCACATCACTCAAAAAATATTCCTATGCTGTTATTATTTTATATAAAAATCTTCACATTTCTGTTCCAAAGAAAATGTATAATCATTCATTTCCCCACCAAACACCACATTTTCTTCCCACAATCCTTAAATACATTTGCAAATGTTGGTGTACAGCTATGCTTCTTTGCTGTTCATACATCGAAAAGGAAATAATTATGTTTGAGGACAAAACTAAATAGTTATGAACTATAAACTTGGAATGTTGTTATTTTCTTTTTTTTTTTTAACAAAAATGAGGTACAGGTTTGTATGCTGAGATTATGCTCAATGTTACTATATAATCCCTTGATCTCTAGGCTTGCTTAAAAAAAGTTTTATCCTCAATGGGTAGATCATTCAATCTCTACAAAATCTCTCAAATCTTTCACGTATGATGAGAGTGTTTTTCCACATGGTTTCAGGATTGTATCTACATATTTGCTGTAAGATTTTGAATCCTTGACACCACTGGACAATCTGGTGGTGTTTCATGCTTTTGTGTAGTTTGGGCAATGCATAAAATGTCAAATTTGTAGGGTTTTGTATTTACAAAAAAAATGTAATTCATCCTCAGAATCCATTTACAAAGAAATGAATATCTGAATATCCTGCAAAAGGGGAGTTGTTTTATTTTTATGTTTTAGATTGGTAAAGGTTTCCAATATTTCAGCTTCTGGTGCTTCATTTTTGTTTGTAGGAATTTGTTTTCAATATGAGTTTATTAAAGATTGTTATATAAACAAGATAAAGCATGGAAACTAAATACTGAGCAGATAGATAACAAATCCAGCCTTGTAGGAATTTGAGAAGTCTCAAAGTTGAGATCTCCTCTGCTGTTAGTCTATTTTGATTTCCTTTATTTTAACATGCTCTTTTGTTAGTGCTAATTTCTTGGCAAATAAATTAACCTCCAATATAAGAAGACACAATATCTAATCTAATGTGGGGACAAAAGTAAGTCACATTTCAAACACCTTTTTGTGATTTATATTCAATTTCATTGTTCACAAATTGCATATTTTCATCTTGTTTTCTTCTTGCATATTGGGGGATGATTTTAGTTGGAAGTCCAGGGGCATTTATTATTCTCTTGTCTTATTGGGGATACTTCTCCTTCCTCATCTCATTCCAGTAAATCTCCATTTGTCTGTGTTCCTCAGGTCGCTTTGATAGAACAGTCCTGTTTCATGTATCTGCTTTTCTACAAAAAGACCTTTAGAGGCAGTTTACCTTCACTCTCCTGGGTAACCCATGTAACTATTCCCATATTTGCCTCTTTGTTGATATCTATTTCCTCTACGTCTACCTCTGTTCCCTCTCCTTACTCTGTTGATCCAAGAAAACTGTTTATTATCAAATTGTTTATCATTGCTGGAATTTTCTGTTTCACTAGATTCTGAAATTTCTGGCAATGCTAAAAGCAGTACGAGTAAGTACTATGATTATAATAAAATCCTATGTGAAGGGAATAAAACACAAATGTGCAACAATAAAAACAGTAACAGTAAAATCGGATATGGAGGGAATGAACAAAAACGTGTGGAAAGAGATTACTATGGGTAATTATGATAACACTAGGATTCATTTTTCGGTTATCTTCTTAACCTGGATTAGCAGGTGCAACGCTTTATACTAATACCCATGTTACATCAGTTAATACAAATAGGTATTTCCATATTATCCTTTAAAAGCCATGGAAGGAAAATATTCTATTTGGACAATTTAAAAAAAGTTCAATGTAATTGAACAATAGATTCAGACTTTGAAATAAAGGCCTCCATTCTAAGAAAAAATAAATTTAGACACTATCCAGAGAGATTAATGAATATAGTAAATAAAGCAAATACAGAAATATATAGATACAAAAAAATAGAGCAATAGAGCAAAAATGTACAAAGAATCAATGAGGTTTATTTACTAAAGGCAAATCCACTTTACACTGTAAGTGCACTTGGAAGTGCAGTCGCTGTAGATCTGAGGGGGGCATGCAAGGAAAATTTTAAAAAAAACAGCATTTTTGTTTGTACATGATTGGATGATAAAAAACAGCAGAGATTCCCCTCATTTCAGATCTTCCCCTCAGATCTACAGCGACTGCACTTCCAAGTGCACTTGTAGTGCAAAGTGGATTTGCTTTTAGTAAGTCAACCCCAAGGTGTGATTCCCAAAAAAATTAAGTATCAAGAACATTAATTGGAATGCTAAAGCACATTTTTTGTAGTAGGAGAGCCAAAACCATAGGAAAAATTATTGCTAAAAAGAAAATTTGTTTAATTAATAGTTTAACTCTAATGCCCCGTACACACGGTCGGATTTTCCGATGGAAAATGTCAGATCGGAGCGTGTTGTCGGAAATTCCGACCGTGTGTGGGCTCCATCGGATATTTTCCATCGGATTTTCCGACACACAAAGTTGGAGAGCAGGAGATAAAATTTTCCGACAACAAATTCCGATCGTGTGTACACAAATCTGACGGACAAAGTGCCACGCATGCTCAGAATAAATAAAGAGATGAAAGCTATTGGCCACTGCCCCGTTTATAGTCCCGACGTACGTGTTTTACGTCACCGCGTTCAGAATGATCGGATTTTCCGACAACTTTGTGTGACCGTGTGTATGCAAGACAAGTTTGAGCCAACATCCGTCGGAAAAAATCCTAGGATTTTGTTGTCGGAATGTCCGAACATGTGTACGCCCTATTAGTCTAAAAGAACATGAAGATAACATTTCAAGTTTCAAGTGTATAAGATTCACAAAAGAATTAAATAAAGCCTTAATGGCACATTTCTGGCAGTTGTTTCCTTTAGAATTACTTACACTTGCAGCAAGTGTCTATGACACCCTTTATGAATTCCCCCCATAGTTATTTGTATGCATGTGTTTATGTTTTGTGTTGATAGAGTATCTGAAGTTACTTCAGACATACAAATTTAGTCTCTTATTAATCTATTATTGATTGTAACACAGATTTTGTTATATATATTGGAATCAGGGGCGGATCCAGAGTCTAGTCTCAGGAGGGAAAATATTTTTTTGGCGGGTAATTTATAGAGGAAATGGCTGGTGTTGGTGCTTCAATCATCTCGGCACCATGGTTGTTATGGTGTCAGGATGATTGAAGCGCATTTCTATTATTACATTGTTATATAAAATGAAATCGTTCACCTCACCATAATGCAGAATCAGTGGGAGCCTGAGTGTGTCACTTGCCACCCTCGCCTGCCACCAGATGCATATTGTCACTTGCCACGTCACCTGCCACACGTTGCGGATTGTCACTTACCCCATCGCCTGTCACCAGGTGCAGATTGTCACTTGCCACATCACCTGTCACACACAGCAGATTGTCACTTGCCACGTCGCCTGTCACCAGATGAAGATTGTCACTTGTCACGTCGCCTGTCACACGTTGCGGATTGTCACTTGCCACATTGCCTGTCACACATTGCAGATTGTCATTTGCCTGCTACAATTGTCACTTGCTGTGTCGCTTTCCTGATAAGGTGGTCTCTTGCTGTGTCTCTCTAAGGTGGTCTTTTGCTGTGTCCCAGAGTCAGGCAGCAGATTACCAGTCAGGCAGCAGAGAGATGATGTAATCTCTCTGCTGCCCACGGCTGCCTGCACAGTGAGGGCAGAACTGCAGGGACGCAGGGCGGTGAGAGATGATGTCATCTCATTGCTCCCCCGCCCATCGGCTCCCTGATTGTCCAGCCGCCCGCTCACCCACTGAGCTGCCCAGCTGCTCGCCCACTGTCTCAACCACCCACAGAGCCTCCCGCCTGCTCACCAACCAAGCCGCCTGGCCCACCTGTGGAGCCGCCTGCTCTCTTACCCGCAGAGCCGCCCACCCACTCACTCACCCGCATTCTTGGGGGGGGGCATTTGCCCCGTTGCCCCCCCCCTGGATCCTTCCATTATTAAAATGACAGCACTTTATTTTGTCCCCAAAATTAATTGTCTAGATAGATTCCAAAAATTATGTTGTATGAAAACTATTAGGATTTATAGAATAAATGTGTTAATACCTGAGAAACTTAATTAAGACCTAATATTAGCTAAGAATTGTGACTTTATTTGAAAATGTTTAATGTTGATTTATTACATTTAAATGGGTTATTTTTTTTATTATTATTGTTTATATTTTGTTTATATGTTATTTTAGCTTTTTTAAGATTTTTTTTAAACTATACACACATGGATGCACATAGCAATATATAATTTATTAATGTAGTAGTTATTTATTTGTAAAAACTATTTGAAAACCATTTATCATTTACCAGAGTGGCACAATTATGTGCCACTCTGTGTTGGTCTATCACATAAAATCCCAATAAAATACATTTACATTGTAAAAATGTGGAAAATGTTAAGGGGTATGAATACTTTTTCAAGGCACTGTATATAAGCAGGCACAGACTGGCCCACTGGAGCACAGGAGGCCTGGTGGGCCTCAGGTATGTGGGCAAAATTATCTAGAGAGAGTTTGTTTATAAAATTTCTGCCTATCCTTCCTGTCAATATCATGCCTGCCTTACTGCACTGATCGTTCGAGCCCCCAGCCACATCATTCCAGTCATTTTCACTGTGCACAGCAACTTCTGAAAGTCACCAAGATGATTGATGACTGCTGCCTGACTGGGACCCTCACTCTCTCTTCTGCTGCACCTGTGACTTTGCTGCTAGGCTGTAAGAAGTAAGAACCATCGTTGGACCACCTGACCTCTTCCTCCCATCAGTATCCTCCTCAGTCCTAATAAAAAAACAGCACTACATGCATGTTTTGGGAGCTGCTGAAAACTCAGCTGCTGAGTTTGTGGGCTGTGAGGACCAAAGAGGAAGAAAGAGACATGTGGCATGGTAGTGGGTGACCATCTTCTTTAGTAAGTGAACAAATCTGAATAATTCAACTAATCTGAAGAATCGACTGACTAAAATAAAGATAAAACCTTTATCCTGCTGGAGCACAATAATTATGGTAGTATAATTTATTTTCGTGTCCTCACTATTGAGCTGAGAGGCTGGTGGCTGAAAATGTAATTTAAAAGTATAGGCACGATGGAGCCTGTACATCATGTGGCAAGGAGCATGGAGCTCTGACTGCTGGCTGCAAAAGATTTAAAGTGTAACTCTACTTTTGTTGAGAAACAAAACATTCCCCTCTAGGTGATCAATGTACATTGCAGGGAATTTAGCACATTTTGTTGCAGATTCCTACCTTTTTTATCCTGGAGAAATAGCTGTTTGTTTCTCTGTGTCCATGTGCAAAATGAATGTGCATGGAAGTAATTTCATAATTATCAATCAGCTGCTGCACTTGCAGAGTTTTAATGAAGAAAGTTTTAATGTCTGCATCCCTTTAGACGTGATTTCCCTTTGGGAGTATTTTACCAAAAATGAATTTTTTGTTGCAGGGGATGCCAAAAACCCGACTTCTATCTTAAAATTTTATATGCTATATTGTTGGTTTTTTTTTTGTTGTTTTTTTTGCTTTTTTGCTTTCTTTTCCACAAAAGCAGAGTTACCCATTTATTTATTATTTTCACAACTGCATGCTCACATAAAAATTTAGTTTTTGAATATGTTGTAACTAGTGCTTTATGAATGCAAATTAAGTATGTAATGCCAATGGTTACAAATTATATATATACAGTGCCTTGCAAAAGTATTCACCCCCTTGGCATTTTTCGTGTTTTGTTGCCTCACAACCTGGAATTAACATGGATTCTTTGAGGATTCGCATCATTTAATTTACAGAACATGCCCACAACTTTGAAGATGTTTTTTTTTATTGTGACGCAAACAACAAATAGGACAAAATAACAGAAAAGGTCAATGAGCATAACTATTCACCCCCCTAAAGTCAATACTTTGTAGAGCCACCTTTTGTCGCTATCACAGCTCCAAGTCGCTTTGGATAAATCTCTATGAGCTTGCCACCTCTTATCACTGGGATTTTTGCCCATTCCTCTTTGCAAAACTGCTCCAGCTCTTTCAAATTTGATGGTTTGCGCTTGTGGACAGCAATCTTTAAGTCTGACCACAGATTTTCTATTGGATTGAGGTCTGGGCTTTGACTAGGCCATTCCAACACATTTACATTTTTCCCTTTAAACCACTCAAGTGTTGCTTTAGCAGTGTGTTTGGGAAGGTGAACCTCAGTCCTAGCCCCAAATCACACACAGAGTGGTACAGGTTTTGCTCAAGAATATCCCTGTATTCAGCACCATCCATCTTTCCCTCAACTCTGATCAGTTTCCCAGTCCCGACTGCTGAAAAACATCCCCACAGCATGATGCTGCCACCAGCATGTTTCACTGTGGGGATAGTGTTCTTTGGGTGATGTGTTTGGGTTTGCGCCAGACATAGCATTTTCTTTCATGGCCAAAAAGTTAAATTTTAGTCCCACCAGACCAGAGCACCTTCCTCCTCACATTTTGGGAGTCTCCCACATGCCTTTTCACAAACTCAAAACATGCCATTTTGTTTTTTGCTGAAAGTAATGGTTTTCTTCTTCTTATGGCCACTCTGCCATAAAGTCCAACTCTATGGAGCGTACGGCTTATTGTCGTCCTATGTACAGATACTCCAGTCTCTGCTGTGGAACTCTGCAGCTCCTCCAGGGCTACCTTAGGTCTCTGTTCTGCCTCTCTGATTAATGCCCTCCTTGCCCTGTCCGTGAGTTTTGGTGTGTGGCCGTCTTTTGGCAGGTTTGCTGTTGTGTCATGTTCTTTCCATTCGGTTATGATAGATTTGATGGTGCTCCTAGGGATCATCAAAGATTTGGATATTTTTATTATAACCTAACCCTGACTTGTACTTCTCAACGACATTGTACCTTACTTAATTGGATGGTGGGTGGTGTGTCCTACCAGATACGGCACCTCATCCCGAGTCAAAGATCTCAAGAAATAGGGGAAGAGGGGATGATGGGATTATTGCGGTGCCACCAAAATTCAAAATTACTAGAATGATATTTTATATAAAATCGTTTATTTTATTAATATCAAAAAACATCTAAAATGTTTACATGAAAGAGTACAAAGAGTATACAGAGCAAAAACAAAAACAGAAATACAGTTCAAAAAAATGACCGTCACCAAAGATGTTTGAGGGGTGATCATAGTCTTATGTTCCCAACTAGTTTCGCCAAAACATTGGCTTCATCAGGGGAATGTAGAGATGTACTGCAGAGAGTAAAACCACTATAATAGAGAAAAAATGCATTATTGGATCAACATAATCTTGTACTGCTGGAGGCAAGCCAATCGCATCGCATAGTGCGCAAAGCGCCCTTTAATTCCCCTGTAGCCAAATACTGGGCTGAGTGCAACTTCCATTCTCAGTGTCTTGGTGGTGTCCCCCTTGCGTTTTGGAGCCCGCATGGTATGTTTTAGGTGTGTGGGGGGTGGGAAGACCGTGGGATATGGGGGGGGGCCGTTTTGACCACTATGCAATGCGATTGGCTTGCCTCCAGCAGTACAATAATGCATTTTTTCTCTATTATTTTTTCATCCCCTCTTCCCCCATTTTTTGAGATTGTCCCTTACTTGTTTGGAGAGTTCCTTGGTCTTCATGGCAGTGTTCAGTTAGTGGTGCCTCTTGCTTAGGTGTTGCAGCCTCTGGGGCCTTTCAAAAAGGTGTGTATATGTAATGAGAGATCATGTGACACTTAGATTGCACACAGGTGAACATCATTTCACTAATTATGTGACTTCTGAAGGTAATTGGTTGCACCAGAGCTTTTTATGAGCTTCATAACAAAGGGGGTGAATACATTCGCACATGCCAATTATCGTTTTTTTATTTCTGAAAAATAGTTTTATGTTTTTATTTTTCTAATTTTACTTCACCAACTTAGACTATTGTGTTCTGATCCATCACATATTATTCAGATTAAAAAAACATTGAACTAAAGGCTGTAATGTAACAAAATAGGTAAAAAGCCAAGGGGGTGAATACTTTTGCAAGGCACTGTATATAGCCTTAATAACGTGCAGAAAAAGTAATCAAGTAAGTGTCCATTAGTAATCAGGTCAATCCTCAGTCATATAGCAGAACTTAGTCCAACAAAATATAAGGGTATAATGCAGATAAAGTCCAATACCATCAAGAGGTGGTAATGTGTCACTGCCATCCATTTTTCAGGCATTATATCACAGCACAGAGACTATTTTGTTACTATGAACAATAGGTGTTTATACTGTCACCACAGGATGGCTCTGTGGACAGTGTGGTGAGATATGCCACGTTCTATAATTTAGATCACAAGCTAAAATTTATAAAGAATGGACTTTTTAGGCATACTAAAAGCAGTATAACAAAGTTTATTTTATTTATAACAAAATCATGGACAAACACTTGATAAAGCACATATACAAAGTGAGAGTGAATAAAATTGTCTCTCGGATCCGCCGTCTGTCCAGAGTCCATTTGGGCTCAATGGATACGACTGGTAGGCCTAAGTGAACCTGAGTGAGGCGGTCAATCTGATACAATAGGTCAAGACCTAAGGTAAATAGTAATAAGTAACAGTAGCCAACTCAGGAGATGTAATTTCTGCTTTTCAAGATACAAATAACATGTTCTACTAGTTTTACGCCTGTAAACATGCTTCGTCTGGAGCTAAATCAATCTAAAGAGAGCAGAAAAACTAAAATGAGTATACATGTTATACAATCGCAGTACATACACTACAATTACAGTATTTCTGAGATATTGTATATAATAAAACTATAGGAAAAAGGGTACTCACACATAAATTGCTGTCAAGGCGGTAGGACAACCAAACGGACACAGACTCCGTGCAAACATAGGTATGGGGTCACACTGCAAGCACGGGCCCACCCTGAAGATCTGGCAGGCGAGGTTTTGATATAAATATGATAGATAGGGGAAGTGGTTGTCAAAGAGACAACCAAACAATACGTATTTTATATGCATGTAAAGCAGTAGGAGCCTTAACCTACCTATAAAAAGATGAAAAGTTGTATATGCAACATAGATGTCTTTACATCAATTACTTTGAGGTAGGTAGTCCCACAGGTCTCAGCTGGTATAGATCTGTATATATGTTATAGATAATAGAAGAGGCATGGCCCTGTGACTTTATTGGAGTCTGTGTCAGTTTGGTTGTTCTGCCGCCTTGACAGCAATTTATATTATATGTGTGAGTACCATTTTTACTATGGTTCTATTATATACAATATCTCAGAAATACTGTAATTGTAGTGTATGTGCTGTGATTGTATAATGTTTATACTCATTTTAGCTTTTATGCTCTCTTTAGATTGATTTAGGACCAGAAGAAGCGCAAAACTAGTCAAGCATGTTATACTTTGTACAGTATATGTGTTTTATCAAGTGTTTATCCATGATTTTGTTATAAATAAAACTTTGTTATACCGCTTTTAGTATGCCTAAAAAGTCCATTCTTTAAAAATTCTAGCTTTTGACCTATTTTGTTACTATTCTAGTGCTTTATGAATGATTTCACTTTTTTTTCTAGATATTACAACCACAAACGTGAAATGGAAATAGTTTTTTAGTGGGGATTGTAATATGTGGAAGCCTCAGAATTTTGGGGTCACTCACTTGCTCTACATAGAAAGGGCTTTTTTAGCCACACAGTCAGACACTACTCTTATGTATGTGAAAATGAGCTGATAGCTCCACCAGAATTTACAAGCATAGGCATGATGGAGCCAGTACATCATGTGACAAGGAGCTCCACCTTCTGACTGCAAAAGATTTAATATATAATTTTTAAGACAGCATGTTTACATGACTAAAATTCTATTTTTGTATTTTAGTTAGTGTTTTATGAATGATTTACCTTTTTTTCAAGATATTACAACCACAACCCTAAAATGTATAAAACTTTAGTGGGGATCGAAAAATTTGAAAGCCCCAGAATTTGCAACAAAATTATTTGTCCATTCTCAAGGGGAACAGATAAAGAACCATGATATAACATAATGCTATCCTCCAGCCCAGCAGCACTGACTCATTGCTTAAGCCATTCCCAAGTCAATGGTCAAGAAAAAGATGTAACCAAGTGATGCCTTCCAGCTGCATTGCCCCCATTCCTGACCCCATAACAAAGTGAGCATAATGCAAGCAAGCAAGATGCAACACAGTGATGACTCCCAGCAGCAGTGCCCCATTTCTTGTGCCATCCCCTGTCCAATATTTGGCAACACAAGGATGTTCACCAAAAGTTGACAGTGGTGGAGCCTTTGTGAGGCCAAGTTTCTGAAACCGAGCCTAAAGGTTTGCCACAGCTTAAAGGATAAGTTCACCTTTTAAGAAAAAATAATAAATGCACAGATTTTTGCAGAAAAAAATGTGCATTGATTATTTGTCCTGCAAATAATCTGGAGCCTGGAAAGCATTGCACCCCTAATCAGTGCATCAGGGGTGCAATGTCAGACTTCTGCAGACAAGCCCTGCAGCTTTCAGCCCATACCTCTGATACAGGCTGACTGTTTACAAGCTGCAGGGCTTGTGAATGAGCTACAATAGCGCTCATCAGCACCCTCGGAGTCCATTCGGAACTACAAGCTGTCGGCCACGGTGGCTGACAGTAGTCTATCCATTCACAGGAAACTGAATGAATGACTCAGGCCGTGTGGGCAAATTCCCGCATGGCCACACTGTTTTTGAATTGTAAAAGCAGGTGTGGGGAGAAAATCCCCTTCCCACAGTCACACTGAGGCAGGAAGCAGGGGGGGGAGGCTGCAGGAGCTGGAACACGTTACATGTTCCACCCTAAATATAGGTGGAACATGAAACATGATATGAAAGGTTAGACTTTAAAGCCTAAATATGTTAATAAATGTATTTCCTTTATTTCTAAAAGGCTGATCCCTGAATCCAAAGTCCTTCACCATTTAACAGTGTTGAGCCTTTGTCTGAAGTAAATACCATTTTTATTAACTTGGTACTTACAGAATTTCTCTGCACTATGTTCAAAATAAATGTTTATTATAGAATATAAAGAAAAATAAAGTTATATTAAAGAAAGTGCAACAATGGTACAAAATTTCCAAAATTAAGGATTTAATAAATTAACACAATATAACAGGTGCAACAAATGTCTTCTTAGCTGAACAGTTTGATAAAAAAATATACAAAAAATAAAAAGCTCTGTCCAGCATGTTACAAAATTATGGCTCTAGAATTGCTCTTACTCCAACGTTCCCGATGATACCATACATGTGTGGCGCCATTATTGTTTACATACATGTGCTCGTCCTACATAAAGCTTTTCATATAGAGCTTGTGCGGGGGCCATGGGTGTGTTTTATATTTTTTTTAAATCATTTTTATTTACTTTATATCATTTTCACTGACCACCAATATAAGGGGCATTCTTCTCACTGACCACCAATGTAAGGGACATTCTTCCCACTGACCACCAATATAAGGGGCATTTTTCCCACTGACCACCAATGTAAGGGGCATTCTTCCCACTGATCACCATTGTAAGGGGCATTCTTCCCACTGATCGCCATTGTAAGGGACATTCTTTCTACAGGCCACCAATGTAAGGAGCATTATTCCCATTGACCACCAATGTAAGAAACATTATTCTCTCTGACCACCAATGTAAGAAACAATATCCTCTCTGACCACCAATGTGAGGAACATTCTTCTCATTGATCACCAATGTAAGAAACATTCTTTCTGCTGACCACCAATGTAAGGAACACTCTTTCTGCTGACCACCAATGTAAGGAACATTCTTTCTGCTGACCACCAATGTAAGGAACATTCTTTCAGCTGACCACCAATGTAAGGAACATTATTCTCACTGAATTTTTATATGAATTTTACCATTGTTATGCGTCTATATAATTTTTACTCCAACAATAAAATTTGACTACATTTATCTACACGAGTCAACCACCTCATTTAAAGTCCCAAATTTCCCTTTTTTGTCTTACTGAAACCGGGATGGTGGCACATTACATGTGCCTCGTCTAAAGTCCCAAACTCCCCACTTATACTGCATTTGCAACAGGGATGGAGGTGTTTGACTTTGATTGGCAGTGTTCCCCTGCCATCTATGTGTAAATTTTGTACTCGGTGGCGAGATAATGTCAATTCATGCTCAATCAGTTGGCGGCAGTTACTCTGTTATGCCAATGGCCTCAGCGGCTAATGTAGACATTGCCATCCCGGGCCTATGTTTTTGTCTGATTCCCAAGAGCTGCGATGCGCTCTGCCCGCTCTCCCTCTCCCCCTCTCAGGGGTGGAGGGCAGGTGTCCACAGTGCATCGGTGCCACACTCAGCGGCCCTGTGTGTCATATGACATCACGTCGTGGCGCCGCAGCGGGGCCGCGATTTGTTATCATCTGTCCGACAGCCGGCATTCTGGCACTCAGTCACGTGCGGCGCTTGCCGTACGTGCTTGGGCCCCTCCCCCACACCTGTCATGCGCGGGACGTTGGTGGTGGCCCCTCCCCTTTGGACGCAGTTCCCCTCTCCTCACACACATGTGGCACATGATCACCTCAGCTCCCGGGATGGACCACTCCTATGGCTCCGGTTCTGCTCATACTGCACGCCGTCGCTACTTACTGTAAGTACTCAGGGTGGACAACATTGTCATGTCTTGTCCTGCTGTACTTACCCCAACACTAGGATTAATTCTTACGTTACATGTTTTTATAGATACTCTACAACATCTGCCCCTAATCTGTGCTTCCCAACATCACTTACCTACTACAGATGAAGGTTAACCGTGACTGTTTTCTACTTTGCTTGATTCATACTGTGAAATTGTGAGTACCTCTCCATTTGTTTAAATAAACCTTTTACAAAACTATTTTACACTATGGGCACTCCTTCTCTCTTTCCATATGACACACCACGATCCTGAGTTTGCCAGAGATTGCCGTACAGTGGCGCAAAACTGTGACTGCCTGGTACCCCTGCAGGGGTGAAGTGATCTGGTGAGTGGCTGCACTTTTAGAGCACGGATTCTCAAACAACCGAAGGATTATAATTACAACATCACACACACTAAGATACTGCACAAGATATGCACCAAGATATTGCACCAATAAGGATTTAAACGGATCTGACAGCACTTTTTATAAGGACTTTTTTGAACTTGACAGCACGCTTGCACTTTATTAGGAGTGATTTTTGGATACCTTTCATTCCTTTCACCATTTTCTGACCTCCCACCCTCCCGTTCCCCCTCCCTTTCTCACCCCCACTTCTTCCCCCTCCTTCCCCCCTTCCCCCCCCCCCCCCCTTTCTTTTGGTTTCCCACACCAAGTGCCTTTTTTACACTATTTATGAAGTTTGATACTAATTTATATATATATATTTAGAGTTGTTCAATATTGTGAAATATCTTATAAGGATACCACCATCTGATACCTGCACGTCTTGTTAAGATTTAGGAACATATACCTGTATGTTTTGTTTATACTAGGAATATATAAACACGCAGGTAGGGAACTATTAATTAGGTAAAGGAACAGCGCCATACCCTTCTACCACACCAATCAACCCAGCTGTCCCCATTTTATGGTGACTGCATGTTGGGAGGCAGCAGTTCCAAAGGATTCACCAATACATTTCCATTTCCACTGCGCGGGTCCACTACTCTTTCTACTATTTCCCCTATCCTGCATGATAAGCTGGAGGCACATCCAGGGGCAGACTGAGCTGCTCAGGGGGCCCCCCTGACCCCGGGCCCTCGGTCAGTGCCCGAGTGCCCAAATGGTCAGTCCACCCCTGCTTTACCTTCAATGCCTACAATACACCTTGTGCTTTACCCTGTACCTTTAGTGCTACCAATACATTTCATATCTTTTTTGATAATGTTGTTTTGTGATGCTATCTTGTTTCAGCTTTTGGTTTTATTTTGTTTTAATTATTTATGAATGACCTGAATCTGAATACATTACATCTTAAAATAGAATTGTGAGTCTTTCAGTTATAACCTATTCTGCTGAATAGGTGCATACATACACATTCATGATTTGCAATGGCAGGGATTTATTATCATGTGTAATAATAATTTCGGTAATAGGAGAAGGTTTGTGTTTCTACTTGTATCTACTTGTATATACCCGTAATCTGTCATTGTGTTTCTCTAGTAGAGGCTCTGCAACATGATGTATTTTAATAATATGTTTTACAATTAATCTGGAATTTATGACTACGGTTTTCTTACAGGATCAAGTTCTAATGGTTTATCCAGCCCTTTGCTCAGAAATTTTAAAGAGCATTATTGCTGTGAATGGTTAACCAGGCAACAGGCTTAGGAAGGCCTGTCCATGTTGGCATGTAATCTCTAATATAACTGATATGCCAATGCTAGGATCACATTTGTGCAATGCAGGAACATGAGCAAAATTGTGCTTGTTTCTGTAATGCACAAATACGTCATTCCTTCCTAATGGTACACCAATCCACCTTGCTACCGCTTGCACACTTCTTTTGTGAAAATGTCAATGTGATGCACAAAAACCTGCACAGGTGTGAACCAAGCCTTTGAAACCATCTTAATTGGGTTATTAAATCAGCCATAGATGGTTTGAATCTATCTCACTGTGTCCTCCCGATGGGGATGGCTTCCCCCACCCCCCCTGCCTGGAGAACACAATAGCTCCATGGGAGGGATTCCCCCCATCAACACTGACTGTTGCTGGCCAAATGCCCCGTACACACGATCTGACTTCTCGTCGGAAAAAGATATGACGGCTTTTCCGACAGGATTCCGCTCAAGTTTGCCTTGCATACACACGATCACGTAAAAGTTTGCTGAACTTACGACCGTCAAGAACGCGGTGACTTACATCACTACGACAAGCCGAGAAAATGAAGTTCAATGCTTCCGAGCATGCGTCGAATTGTTTCCTAGCATGTGTAGGAATTTTGCGCGTCGGAATTGCCACAGACGATCGCATTTTCGGATAGGAACTTTTCCCCACCGAAAAATTGAGAGCATGCTCTCAATCTTTTGCTGGCTGGAATTCGGCCAGCAAAAAAACGATGGAGCATACACACGGTCGCATTTTCCGATGAGGAACTCTCCTCGGTCTTTTGCGGGCCGAAATTCCGTTCGTGTGTACGCGGTATTAGAGTCACTATTATCCTATAATTAGAAAGCTTAGAAAGGAATTATCTATCAGCACTTTAGATTGGAGGTGCGCTCTAGCGCTTGCCAGCTTTGGTATACTGTGTGTTACCTCAGTCATAAATATGTATCTTTTATTATATTTGAAAATTTACTCATACTGTAATGCCCCATACACACGGTCGGATTTTCCGTCGGAAAATGTTTGATGGGAGCTTTTTGTCAGAAATTCCGACCGTGTGTAGGCTCCATCAGACATTTTCCATCGGAATTTCCGTCACACAAAATTTGAGATCTGGATCTCAAATCTTCCAACAATAAAATTCCGATCGTGTGTACACAATTCCGATGCACAAAGTTCCACGCATGCTTGGATTCAAGCAGAAGAGCCGCACTGGCTATTGAACTTCATTTTTCTAGGCTCGTTGTACGTCGTCATGTTCTTGACGTTTGGAATTTCTGACAAGCTTTGTGTGACCATGTGTATGCAAGACAAGTTTGAGCCAACATTTTGTTGTCGGAATGTCCGATCAATGTGCGATCGTGTGTACGCGGCATTAGAGGCATCCCTGTTCTTTTTTGAAATGTGTCAAGGCAGATTGGATTAGATTTATTTCAGGAGTGAATCTCGCTCATTGGCAATTGAGCAGGCTAAAGCTTTCTGAGTTGGTTTAGAGTGGAAAATTCAAGCAGAGTGTTGGAGTCTTGTTGGTGAATAGAATTCACATACACTAGACTTCTCCCCTCTTCCACAATATCTTCAAAATACTATGATAATTATAGTGCTTAATTTTAAACTGACATACAGTCGACGAATTGAAATGGAAATTAACATCCAGAAACCCACAGGAACAGAGTAACCAAATAACCCCCCCCCCCCCCCAACGTCCATAGAGATGCAGAATCTAAAAGATAATATGCAATTAACCAATTGAGCTTATACATGGGTACAACAGTTTGGTCCTTACAAGGGAAATGCGGAAGAGATAACGGCTACTGGCTAAAATATCACTTATTTATTCCATTAGCTCCCTTCCCTCCCCCACTGATATGTCCCTTCACTGCTGCCTCACACACTGACCAATATCTCTATTTGGCCCTTTCACCAACCCCCGCCCCAAACTGACAAATACCCTTCCCTGTCTTCCTTAGGCCCCCCGCTGGCACACATCCCTCCCTGGCTGCATTCCTAGCTGACACATATAACTCCCTAGCTGCCTTAACCCCCACTGAAAAGTAGCCACCTCCAGACACCTCACCCCCTGTTCACAATGGCTGCAGAGAGATCCCAGAAAGAGTAGAAGTCAGCGGACAAAACCTTAATGTATAAATATGAGAGAGGTGAGTGGCAAACCCTCATACTCACAGCACTCCTCTCTTGCATACGTCTGCAGCATCATATCCTGTGCACTTTTCTGTACATACTGTCTACTGCCACACGCTCTGATTTTCTCTATAGCATATACTGCTTACACATATACTCCCTCTACACTCCTCTTCTGCAAATACTGCTTGCTGCCATACTCTCTGTACTTCTTTCCTGCACATACTGTCCACTGTCAATACCTGTGCAATACTCTCCAGCACATATTGCCTCCTGCCATACCCTCTGTACTCCTCTCCTACACATACAGCCCACTGTCATATCCACCTGCATGCTTTCAACTCTGTAAAAGATCTTCAACATTGTTTGTAACATCCCCAACCTTGCCGTCCTGGAAGAGGCACATTTTTTTCTAGGTAAAATAACACTTTGATTTTTAAATCATTACAGGTTTGTAGGACTCATATCTTTTTAGTGATAACCATGGTGTACGACCACATAATAAACAATGCTAAATATGCTTATTTACGAAAGAAGCCAGAAAACTCAAAGAAAATAGGACTTTAGATTTAGAGTTGGTCTCTCATAGAAACACTCACACTGACATATTAAAATCAAACAGCTCTTTTTAAGAAGCGCGTTAAAATGTACTAGGGGTATCCCTAATACATTTTAACGTACTTCGTAAATAAAGCTGTTTGATTTTTATATGTCAGTGAAAATGTTTCTTTGAGAGACCATCCACCTTTAAAGTTTTGTTTTCTTTGAGTTTTCTGAATTCATTAGGAAAAAAGCATATTTAACAGGTTTGTAAGAAGCAGACTTTACAGATTTAAAAGATGCAGACTAAATACATACAAACCCTAAAAACCAATCAACACAATGATGAGGAAAATTAGCAATTTCTTTTAAATTATAACATTTATTTAACAGAGTGAACCCAGTTGAATATTTAGACACAGGAGAATTAGAAAGTGCCATTAAACAAGTCTGGAAATGTGCTTTGGTTCTTTAGAAAAAAAAAAAGAAGGTAATGTACTCACATAAGGTAGTGAAGGGTGGCGGTGACGATACGTCCCTGTATTTTTGTTAGCTTCAATGAAATATTTTTGTGCACGCTTTCTCTCTCTTTCCAGTTTTTTCTCTGAGGCAATTTGGCTTGAAGATAAGTTGTCCATATACCTCATCGTGATATCAGATATTAGAGCACATACTTCTACAATGTCTGGACGAAGATCAGCATCTGATGTCAAACACCTGGGGAATAATCAATCTAGTATCTGTCAACATGCTAGAGAAAAAGAGAATACATGTATACATAAGCTTACAGTTGCTTGTGGTGATTCTATCTGCATATTGTATCTATATAGTTATGCCCATAGAAAAACAAACAGCCATTAGTCAATATCTGTGCAGTATATGCACTTGGTTTAGTCTGGCACTAGAAAGATTGATTAACATTGATTTGTATTATATATATCCCTTTCTTTTTTCTTTTTTTTATACTCCCTATTAAATTCTTTTCTCTAAGTTCAATGATGAACATAGCTTTCTCTATTCTTCAAAAGCTAAACCAAGGAGTGGCCCCTGCTGGTGGCTCAGTAAGTAAACAAGAAGTATCAAGGAGAAAAAACACTCCAACATATATGGGCAACTGCCAACAAAAACAAAGAGGCAGGTAATATTTCAGTCAATAAACTCAGAGAAAAGGATTTTATAGTGAGTCCAAAAAAAAAATCGTATGTTATCTTTTGATCTTTGATGGACACAGCTTTCCTTTTTCTTCATGGAAGATGGATGTCCAAAAGCAGTGCCTTTATAGGGGAGCAAAAACTTGCAAACAACTACAGTACGGCAAGGAACTCTTCCCCAGGGCAAGGACCCTACATCACCACCTGCACAATCATGCATTTTTTAATGGCCCAACAGTGAACACAAAGAAGAAATCCATCAGGTAGAAGGAGGTCCTAGCATTCAAATAAACATGAAAAGCCTAAACCGTACCAAGGCAATGAAGAGCTATCTTTTACGGACTAAGGACTTTTTTCGGAAAGTAGGACAATGTCCTTCTCAGTGAAAAAAAATGACCCCACCCTAAAAGAGAAAGACAGCTTTGGGCAAAGCACAACTTGTCCTTATGCATGGCCAGATGTGTAGAAATCTCCCTGAGTCATAGAGACAGCCACCAAAAAGGCCCTCTTCTGGGAATGAGTCAACAAAGGGATGACAGCTAAAGACAGTCCCCTTTACTTCCTGGCCTGACTTTCAAATAGTCAGACCATTAAAATCAGTCACTGGAAAGCAGGATAGAAGATTGGTCCTTGAGACAGCAACACTGGAAGAAGAGGAAGGCACCAGGGAGTGTCTACAGCCAGAAAAACTAGGTCCCTGCACCAACACCAACAAGGCCATTCAGGCATTGCAAAGATTACTGGAATCCCTTTGGCTTTGATCCTTCAGAGCAGCTAAGGTAAAAACATTTTAAGACAAAAAGCATAAATCAGAGAGTACTGGTCCAAAGAAGATCCTTATCTATGGCTGAAAGCCTGTCCACCTTGCAAATGAGGCAGGACAACATAAAGTCCGTGTCTTGTGTCATCACCACAGTCTTAACTGGTTAAAGTTTTTCTGGTGGAGAGACCACTCTTCTTGCTGCAGAATCCGGTGACTTAGATAGTCAGCCTGCCAATAGTATATACCTTGTGTGTACATCATAGAAGGAGATAACTCAAGCACAGCAGCCACCTTCTTTGTTCATCCTTGGTGGTTGATGAATGCCACCACTGTGCTTACACACAATTCTCTTGCAGGTAACTTTTCTGGGCAAGAGTAACAGTCAGACAGTCTGAAGTTTCAACACTTCGATAGGAAGGCGAGTCTCCTCCTGGGACCACAGATTCTGAGCTGTGAGGTGACCCGGCACACCTTCCCAGCCCAGTGGGCTGGCATCTGTTATCATGATGCTCCAGTGAATGGAAGGAAGACTTCCCAGCACTCAACAGTAGTGAGCAAAGCTACCAAACAATTAACTTGGCTTGATCACCCTGTCCAGAGAGTACTGAGACCTCTTTTATTTTTGAGATTTCTTTTTAAAGGATTGAGTGTGGTGTTGTGCATAGAGGATTGCCTTGAATGAGAAGATCATTAGACCCCACAGCTTGCATGCAACAAAGGATTAAAGTCCACTGACTTGAGCAGCGGAGCTGAATGTGAAATTGTCAGCTAGGAGAAACACCTTGTCCAGTCTAGTGAGCAGTACCAGACCCCAGTTGTTGGCTGTCTTAAACCAGTATCTGAATCCCAAGACCTTGTTCCATCTGTGTACCATGATTTCCTGGATGTCTTTGATAAGCAGAAAGCAGACACTCTTCCCCCCCACTGGGCCTACGATTCCCCGATTGAACTTACAATTTGATCAGAAGAAGAAAGGGAGATGAGTGGAAAACGGCCTTCCGGACTCGTTTTGGCCACTTTGAGTACCTCGTTATGCCCTTTGGGTTATGCAACGCTCCAACAACCTTCCAGCATTTTGTAAATAATATCTTCAGAGATTTCCTAGACCTATTCATGATCGTTTAGCTAGACGATATTCTAATTTTCTCGGTCTCTCTAGAACTACATTGTGACCATGTGAAACAGGTCCTTCTTAGATTAAGACAAAATGGACTCTATGCTAAGGCCGAGAAATATGAATTCGAACGGCAGACCATTCACTTTCTGGGACTGGTAATCTCTACGGGAGGTATGGCAATGGATCCTCAAAAGGTTGCAGCTATTATGTCCTGGGCATCTCCAATTGATAAGAAAGGGGTACAACAGTTCATCGGTTTCTCTAATTTCTACAGGAAATTTATTAAAAACGTCTCTGGTATCATCATGCCCATCACTCAACTCACCAAGAAACAAAACCATTTTCAATGGACAGAGGCAGCTAAAGCTGCTTTTGACAAATTAAAGGGACTTTTTACCTCTGCCCCGGTACTGAAGCACCCTGACCCCGCTCTTCCATACATCCTGGAAGTGGATGCCTCAGAAAGCGCTCTAGGGGTCATCTTGTGCCAGCGCCAAGGACCTAAGGCTCTGATGCACCCTGTGGCCTTTTTCTCGAAGAAATTAGGGCCATCAGAAAGGAACTATGATGTGGGAGACCGAGAACTGTTGGCAATCAAATCAGCCCTGGAAGAGTGGCGGTACCTCTTGGAGGGAGCAACACACCCAATACTGATCTTCACAGATGACAAAAACGTAGAATATCTCAGGACCGCCAAACGCCTCAGACCCAGACAAGCAACACGGGCTCTTTTTTTCTCACGCTTCAGTTTCCATATAACCTACCAGCCCGGGTCCAAGAATGTGAAACCTGACGCGCTATCGTGTATGTTCACGGAAATTGAAGTTCCACCCCAAACGGATACCATCCTACAGGCTGGAAATTTTCTGCTTACACAAGCCGACCTAATGTCACTGATTCGTCAAGCATCCAGGGGAATTTCTCAGCCTCCAGATATGAACCTTCAGGAAAATGATGGACTCTATTGGCAGGGTAATAAAGTTTTCATACCACAGAATCTGTGTACTACCATCCTACAAGTATGCCATGACTACCCATTGGCCGGCAATTTCGGGGGATACAAGACCATGGATTTAATCCAGAGATATTTTTGGTGGCCTAGCCTAGCAAATAATTGCAGGAAATATGTTGGTTCCTGGTCAATCTGCCTCAGGAATAAGAACAGCAAAAGCAAAGCATGGGGCTTATTAAGACCACTACCCATTCCTGAAAGACCCTGGGATAAAATCGCGATGGATTTTATTGTAGAGCTCCCTCCATCTGAAGGGTTTTCATCCATCTTCGTGGTGGTGGATCGCCTCTTCAGGATGTCACCTTTTATCCCCATAAAAGGGACCCCATCAGCAACAGAAACTGCTAAAGTTTTCATTAGAGAGGTGGTTAGACTGCACGGAATTCCTAGTGACATAGTTTCAGATCGTGGGGTGCAGTTCACTTCAAGATTTTGGAAATCACTATGCGAAGCGCTGGGCATCAAACTCAATTTATCCTCGGCTTACCACTCCCAGTCCAATGGGCAGACTGAGCGTACCAATCAAATGCTGGAACAATACCTGCGCTGCTTTACCTCCTTTACCCAAGAAGATTGGGCCTCACTACTGCCCTTGGCGGAATATGCATTTAATAACTCTGCCCATGCAGCCACCAATCAATCCCCCTTCTTCTCAAACTATGGGTTTCATCCCTCTTTCTTGCCAACGCTGATTCCGGATTCTCCTTTGCCAGCTGTTCAGGACAGACTAAACGTCCTTGCTACCAATAACCAGGTGCTGAGAGAGACCATTTCCAGGACACAGGAAGATAATAAAAGGTTCTTCGACAGGAGGAGGAGAGGAGAACTGGATTTGAAAGTTGGTGACAGTGTGTGGCTTTCAGCATTAAATCTGAAATTGGCCTGTCCGTCCAGGAAATTGGGACCTAAATACATGGGACCTTTTCCTATAGCTAAGCTATAATGGTGGATGGAGAGGAGGAGTTCAAGATTGAGAGATTGTAGATTGCAGGAGAAGGCAGGGACAGAATCAATATCTAATTTGAGAGGTTTTGGTCCAGAAGAAAATTCCTGGGAACCAGAGACAAATCTCCATGCCCGAAGTCTTATACAAGCCTTTCATCGCTCTCATCCAGAAAGGAGGACCCAGATGAGCATCCAGAGGTTGCCCATAAGGAGGGGGCAATGTCAGAGAACCATCGCAACAAATGCTCGTTCCCGTGCACCAGCTAGCAGTCTTCGCTCAAATGTACGGCAAGAACGAGCGAGCCCCGGACCAGGCACGCACGTTGGCACACCCATACGAACGAGTGCACATCAGCGAGGGCACTTTTGCACACCAACGAATCACGGCGCAAGGCGCAATATTTAAATGATCAGTGTACTAGTGTCAGTGCTGGATTGTCTCAGCTCGTTCCTGTATCCTTGCTGCTGTCTTGTTTGATTACCTTGATCCTGAACTTCTGGCTTCCACGACTACACTCTCGGATTACCCCTGCATCTCTGCCTGCCTCTGCTTCCTTTACCGACCCTGGCTTGGACTTCTGACTACGGCTCTGTCTCCTGATCTTGTACTTTCCTGCCAGCCTGTTGCCAACCACTGCCAGTCCCCGACTATGAGCCTGCCTGCCGATTGTGTACCTTACTGCCAGCATGTTGCCAACTCCTGCCTGCCCCTGACTCTGCAAGTGTTCCTGTTGGACTCTTCCTAAACCAATCCTGTGATCAGCATCCCACCTTCTCCACGAAGGCTCCGGTGTTCCTGATCCTGCCAGCAGGCACCTGCACCCTTCCGCCGCCCTAGCAGCCCTGTCTCAACCTCCAGGGGTGCTAGGACCGGGACCGTGCAAGAGGCCACCCTCGTCATTTCGAACTCCGCTGAAAAGTATGTGACAGCTTCTCTGTAGAGGAAGGTTTTCAAGGATCACCTAAAAGTGGATAAATTTGGAGACAGTCTGACAGATTGGGGTAGGGAATTCCAGAGTATGGGCGAGGCTCGGAAGAAGTCCTGGAGGCGGATATGGGAGGAGGTGATGAGGGAGCTAGAGAGCAGGAGGTCTTGGGAGGAACGGAGAGGGTGATTAGGTTGGTATTTTGAGACTAGGCTAGTGATGTAGCTGGAGGCAGAGTTGTGGATGGCTTTGTAACTTGTTAGTATTTTGAATTTAATTAGTTGGTCGATTGGCAACCAATGGAGGGATTGGCAGAGAGGGGTAGCAGACACTGAGCGGTTTGTAAGGTGGATGAGTCTGGCAGCAGCATTCATGATGGACTGAAAGGGGGTTAGTCTATTTAAAGGTAAGCCAATGAGGAAAGCGGCATGTGAATCCTCATCATTAGAGGCAGCATGGCAAAAGAAGCATTTCTTAGAGGGCCAGAACTGAGGTAGTGTATGTTCAGCGTGAGAGGCAAAACCCTCCATTAAAAAAGCAAAGTAACCCATGCACATCATTCTGTCTACTTCTGATTAGCCAAAAACCTATCAAATCAAATACCCAAAGCACAGAGGACACTCCTATCATCAAAAGTTCTGTTGAGTCAAGAGCTGTTGAATCAGAAGTGCTGCATTCAATTGTTTTTATGAGTCGTGAGGGAGTCAAGTCAAGTGCACAGAAGAAATTTGTGGTTGGAGAGGTTTAGTATTTGTTGTCACCCAGGATTCTCATCCATGCAGGTTGAGGTGTCTCATTGGGAGAAAACTGGCCTTTTCAGGATTGGTAGATCCAGGATCAGATCCTGGAGCTCAGGGGCTTTGTAGTGTATTGGGTGAGATGAAGTCTCCAACCCTGTGTCTATGTTTTGACCAGCACTTATTGATTGTGTAGGTTTCTACAGGCTTCATGGTAAGGGAGCTGAGTAGAGTAGAGCTGAGTAGAGTTCAGGGCTGCACCCTCACTAGGAGAGCTGTGCTGTACAGGGCAGCAGCATGTGTACAGACACACTGGGAGTGTGTGTGCTTGTGTGTGCTCTGGCCTGTCTCCCAATAAAGAAAGGCAACCTGCCCAGGTCATGATCGGAGAGTGGCGAAAGTCTGTCTGGACTTGCAGACTGAGGGACAAAGTAGTCTGGTTAGCCAGAAGGCTAAGTTATTACAGTTGATGCAAATGCAGACTGTGAGTCCTACTGGACCAAAGTAGTCAAGAGACTGTAACTTCCTTAAATTTCCCATGTGATGCTTAAGCCCTGCCTAGGAAATCCGGTGTAAATTTACATTTATATTGACTACATAATCTGCACGATTATACAGTTACAGTTAGGTCCATATATATTTGGACACAGGCACAATTTTAGTTTTTTCAGGTATTTCCAAAACATATTCAAGCTATAGTTATATAATGGATGTGGGCTGAAAGTGCACACTCTCAGGTTTATTTGAGGGTATGTACTCTTAGGAATAGCCATCCCACTTTATCAAGGGACCAAAAGTAATTGGACAATTAAATCAAAAGCTCTTTCATGGCCAGGTGTGGGCTACTCCTTCGTTACTTCTTCAATCAATTAATCAATTAAGCAGGTAAAAAGTCTGGAGTTGATTCTAAGTGTGGTATTTGCATTTGGAATCTATTGCTGTGAACCTACATCATGCCTTCAAATGAGCTGTCCACGCAAGTGAAACAGGCCATTGTAAGGTTTCAAAAATTAAACAAATCCATCACAGAGATAGCAGCAATATTAGGAGTGGCCAAATCAACAGTTTGGTACATTCTGAGGAGAGAAGAATGCACTGGTGAGTTCAGCAGCATAAAAAGGCCTGGATGTCCACGGAAGACAACAGTGGTGGATGATCGCAGGATCCTCTCCATGGTAAAGAAAAACCCATTCACAACATTCAGACAAGTAAAGGACACTCTCCAGGAGGTGGGCGTATCATTGTCAAAGTCTACAATCAAGAGAAGACTTCACGAGTGCAAATACAGAGGGTTCACCACAAGATACAAACCATTCATAAGCCTGAAGAATAGAAAAGCAAGATTAGACTTTGCTAAAATCCATCTAAAAGCCAGACCTGTTCTGGAAAAGCATTCTTTTGATGGATGAAACTAAAATTAATCTGTACCATAATGACAGGAAGAAAAAAGTGTGGAGAAGGCTTGGAACAGCTCATGATCCAAAGTACATAACGTCATCTGTAAAACATGGCGGAGGCAGTGTAAAGCTATGGGCATGCATGGCAACCAGTGGCTTTGGGTCATTGGTGTCATGCATACCCATCTAGCTACACAGGACAGTGGGTGGATCAGACCAGGAGTCTGAGACTCCTGGGTCTATCAACTGCAGCGAGCAGCAACATAGATGGCATAGCGGTCACCAGCCTTGTGAACAGGATATGAGGGGGACAGAGGGCTCTTCGCTGAACAAATAAAACTGGATTTCTCGCAGGCAGGTGGACTATGTTCTGTAAGAACAACAAATTATTTAAAGGTAAAGGAAGCTGGCTATAACTGTGTACCTGAAAGCTTGAATGGAGCCATATGCGGAGTCAAGGGCAAGGTAAAGATATAGTATTTATATGAGGTGAGACAATCCCCAGTAAGACCTTTGCAGGGTGTACTCATGCCCCCCGTAATTATACAGCAACCCAGCAGGGAGAATAGCTGTGTAGGTGGCTTTTCTTGAAAACAGTGCACAGAAAAGGTGTAGTGCCCAAAAACAAAATGGAGCAGCTGATTTGCTGCAGCACCGATTGAAGAAAAATTTTCCAACAAGCCAGTTTGAGAGCAGTCGGTCATTAGACTGGCTGCTTTTGAAAGGGAATGGCAATAGATGGATCATATTTCCAGCAAAATTTCAGTCCATCTATGGCCAGCTTTACTAATAATCAAGAGTTGTGTAGTATAGTCAAGTATATTGGTGCAAGCTGTGCATGGAAACCAATCAGCTTCTATGCTTAGTTTGTTCAGTTAAGCTTTGAAAATAAAAGATAGAAGCCCATATATGCTGTTTATAAAATGTGGTAACATGTCATGAGTGGTAGCAAATCCTCAATGAAACTTGACAACACTTAACAATGCAATGGGTGAATACAAGCTTATAAACTGCTCATGGACATTACCCTATTGAATAACAATTAGGTAATGATTTTTTTTTGTAGAAGAAATAATCGATTTACAGTATTACTTTAGGTACACACACATCAGAATTTATTAAAAAAACATCTGGGATTTGTTTTAATCCCAGACAGCTCATGCTAATTATTTACAATTTGTAGAATGTTAATATATATTGCTTTCTCAGGAATAATCAATGTGAGTTCTAAATATAACTAATAAATGTTGTTACCTTTTAATGGTATTTGAGACTTTTTCAGAATACATTCCCTCAGGTACAGGAACATACACGGCTTCTACAATCTAAAAGAAAAAAATGTTTTTTTTCAAGGCACACAAAAATGGTGAATCATCATACAGAGAGATCAGATGTTACAGTATACTGCAAGATATAGCATTAAAGGACATTTCCAGGCTTTATTAAAGAGGATCTTCACCCTAGAAAGAAAAAAATAAAAGTCACCAGCTACAAATACTGTAGCTGCTGACTTTTAATAAAAGGACACTTACCTGTCCAAGGATCCAGCACTATCTTCCCCGGCGCCCCCATTTTTAGTGTGGGAAGCCGGCTGTGACTCCTTGCGACTTCACAGCCGGCTGTCCACCGCACATGCCTAAGTCACGCCGCTCTTTGTGAATTGTCCCACAGCCTTCTGGGACCTGTGATATGTCCCAGAAAGCTGCAGGCAAAGAGGGAGGCTGAACTATCAAAACTAGGTACCCACTCCCCGAAAAAAAGAATAATAATAATGTACCAAATGTGATAGAGGAAGGGGGTATGAGGACATAAAGTGGAACTTTCCTCTTTAAATTTTGACTACTACTTCCTATTCTCCTTACAGTATCATAGAGGAGTTCATCCATCCTGCCCCTTAACTCTCTGTTGTTTGCATTTTCTTATGGAGCTATCAGGTCAACATTTCAGATATATTAACAGTTTTAGAACATTATTGTATCTGATCAGCTTGCTATACCAAGTTTCACCTGTAAGTTGAGCTGTAGGCAATTTGAATGCAACAAGGTGGATTTAAGCTGCCCATAAACTTAGGCAAATTAAAAAAAAAAAAAAAAGAAAAACTCCATCCACACAAACAAGCAAGGTCTGCCGCTGTCAGAATACACTCATAGATAAAAGTTTTTAGCATCTACTTCTGTCAAGCGGAGACAGCCATACACTGATAGAAATTTGGCCGGTCCCTGCTAAATCGGCTGACTTTTGATTAGTGCATAGCCAGCTTTAGGCTAGCCATACATAATACAAACTGAATGTACAACTGTCTTTAGAGCTACCACCACTTTTACAGTTTAAGGGTCTGTCTGATTTGATACACATTCAATAGTTTGTTTAAGTTTGTCCAAATACTACACAGTTTTGGTAAATCCAAAGCCGGCCATACCCTATACAATGTGAATGCACAGTCTCCCCAATATTTACCAAAACAATGCAATATAAGGATCAACCTAAACAATCCATTCAATCAACATCAAATCAGGCCATCTCTTGTACTACATAGTTAATGGTAGAGATAACGGAGATTGTACAGATTGTTTAGTGTATGTTAAACCATAAAGTGTAACTCCACTTTTGTTGAAAACATTCTCCTCTGGGTGATCTATGTACATTGCAAGGATTTAAACTTTGTTGCAGATTCCTACCGTTTGTTATTCTGAAGAAATCCCTGTGTGTTTGTCTGTGTCCATGTGGGAAAGTGAATCTAATGGGAGTGGTTTCAAAATATTAAATCAGTTGCAGCATTTGCAGGGCACTAATGATGACATTTTTGTTGCAGGGGATGCCTGTTATCTGACTTTTATCTTAGTGCAGACTTCTGGGAAAATCAGTGAGCCAATTACACAAGCAGGAAATTACATTTCCGGGGGGCATTCTGTATACATTCTGTGTACAGAACGCCTCCAAGTAGCCATATTGCATTGCATTTTTAGCATTACAGCGGATGAAGATTGAAAAGGAAAGGTAATTTTTAATAACATTCAATTACAATATGACTTGTGTCGTAATTGTATACACTATATATTTTCTTTATTTGCTATTTTTTTTTCCACCACAAAAGTGGAGTTACCCTTTAAGGAGATCATACAGAGATTGTACAATTAGATTGAAAAGTGTATGGCCAACTGTAGAGGGGTAAGAGGTAAATATGTTTGATTATGTGTAGAATTGATTAAATGTTTGATTAGTTTAGTGTACCTATTTTACAGTCATAGCTACCTAATATCAGTCATATCTACTTATCTAATCAAGATCTATATCTGTGCCAGGATTAGATTTCAAAGCAAAAAGAAATAGAGAATGTTCCCTTCAAAGTGAGCGTTTACTTTGGAAACTGCATGTTTATTTTGAAAGGCATACTGTATGTTCACCTAGCTTAGTGAATAAACGTCTTCAACCTATTTACTAAGCTACGTGGACATTAACTCTGTTAAAGAGGAAGTAAACCCTGGTGGGTTTTACTTCCTCTTTATTTCCCTGCAAAGGTAAAGCATAATGGGCTACTATGCATCGCATAGTAGCCCATTATGTGTCACTTACCTGACACCGAAGCCCGCACTGTCGCCGTTGTCCCCATGAGCAGGGAGCTTCCAGCTTCCCTCTTCCTTCCGGGGCTGCGAACTCCAGCTCTGTGAATGTCCGGAGTTGCGTGACGTCACTCCCGCGCATGCACGTGGGAGCCGCCAGTCACGGGATGACCCCTATTGGAAACAGACCAATGTGCCTTTTCTAAAGGGCGCATGCGAGAATGACATCGGAGCATGCGCCGTAGTCATCGGTGCTCATCTTTTTAGTAAATATCTCCTAAACCGTGGAGGTTTAGGAGATATTTCAAGCACCTACATGCATGCAAGCCTTAATATACGCTTACCTGTAGGTAAAAGTGGTTGTACAGGGTGTACAACCACTTTAAGTGATAAGTATTACTTTAGCAAATCAACTCCATTCTATGTATCTACTAGTAAGGCAGTCTGGGCAACCTTTTACCGTATTTATCGGCGTATAACACACACTTTTTTCCCCTTACAATCAGGGGAAAATCGTGGGTGCGTGTTATACACCGATCCCCGCCAATCTCCACTGATTGTGAGCAGAGCGAGCACCAGCAATATACACATAGCCGAGTGTACTCGGCTATTCTTGGCTCTACTCACAGTCAGGGGCGGGACTGTGAGAGGACCTGAAACTAGCCGAGTACACTTGGCTTTGTGTATCTCACCGGCGCTCGCTTCTCTCAGCTCACAGTCAGCGGAGATCAGCGCCAATTTAAATAATCAGCGGCTGGGCAATGCTGTAAAGAGACTGGCAAGGCTGCAGAGGCACTGGGCAAGGCTGCAAAGGCACTGGGCAAGGCTGCAGAGGCACTGGGCAAGGCTGCAAAGGCACTGGGCAAGGCTGCAGATGGACACTGGGCAAGGCTGCAATGATGGACAAGGCTGCAGATGTGCACTGATAAGGTATTACAGAGATACCTCAACAAAAATAATAATCAGGTTGCCTTTGTGATGTTATTTTTAAACTATCTGAAGAAAAAAGACAATATAACAGCTGACTGCAATATGCTTAACTGAAAAATACCATTCAAAAGATGCAAATAGTGAATGCAAAGAAACTGTTTTGCAATAGGTGGAACACTTTTCAGATTGTCTGTTAAACTGCTGAGGTATATGAATTTGCTTTAAATATGCAAATTTTATTTCTATGTCATCAGAATAAAGCTTACTAACATTTCATTTTCAATTATATACTTTATAACTGGAATGTAACCTTTACAGAATCTCAAGGCAAGTTAAAATTATTGCTAGATTAGCAAAAACTGCTGCCGTGAGTCCTAAAAGATGAACACACTGATTTTAGTATTGCTATTAAGTTCTGAATTTTTTAATTCTCGCCTTTTTTTTAATAACAGTAAAATTGTTACGTTTTTAAAGAAAAATGTTACTTAGACATTCCGAAAACAAATCACTATTTTTTGCAAAACAGAGAAGGGTTCGAAGCTCTGTTATTATAGTGCATTCGGGTATCTGTCTTCCAATCCCAGTGACAACCACTAACCTCATTTCTTGTTCTGCTATTAGAGGGGCAAAAAAATCAGGTGAAATCTTGCCAACAAAGTTCACAGACAATTATACGCACTAAGGAAAACTCAACACAAGTACTTCTTTCTTTTGATCACTTAATCGCATAATCTCATATTCTCAGCTGCTCAGAAAGGTGGGGGTGAAAAAACAGCAATACACTGATCTTGCCAGTGAATGGCTGTGCAGGGGAGTGTGTCAGCACAAATCTAACCATTCGAGGACTTGCTTCCAGCACAGCCAGAAAACTGAGCACGCTGGAATGAATGTGCTCTTACAGTATGTCCGGTGTAGTCAGTTTGAAATAGGTAAGCAGGGGTCATTCTAGGTGCCACACATCTGAGAAAACCCATAGGTGGCGATGGCAAGAGTAGCCTCAGCCCAGACTCCATCCAGGCCATGCCCCCCCCCCCCTTTCCCTGTTTCCATACATTGAGCTGAGACAAGCTCTTTCCTAGCCTGCACTCCCCAGAGGCTGTTCAGAGACCGAGAGGAGCATGGAGCATCACCCCGTGACTTTTTTGTGTGGATTCCCAGGAAAGCAAGGGGACTAGTAGGAACACCAGGTATTTCACACAAAGGAAGAAATACAAAAAGAACGGGATTCTTTTTAACACAATTACATGGTACAACAGACCCATATCAGGAATTTGAAATGTTGGGGTAACATATTCTTTAATCAGTTTTACAAACCATTTTTTTGTATTTTTTGCATGAATAATTGTTCTTCAATCAAGACTTCACTACACACTGCTTGAGCTAGTCTCTTTATGCAGCTTTCTGGATTGGCGATTCCTCAGCAGCTGCTTCAGAGGCCATACCTAGTCTGTGCTGGACAGGGTGATTGCAGGACTTGCTTGAAGTGTGATTTTTAAGCCCTGGGCTCTGCAAACCTTTTGTGTACTCATTGGTTTAACTACATGGACTTTTTTTCAGCCAGACTCAGAATGTAACTATGTAACTTTGTTAGTTAGCCACAGAGCCTTTTCTGGTTCCACTGATGTGACACACTCTTAGGTGGGACCTCTGAAGGTATATAAGTTGGCCATGTGGGCTGAGAATTTGAGGCTTATTCCTTTATTAGAACCATTGGGTTCTATTCCCATTACCTTTATTCTGTTGGTTTCCACATAAGGGGAAGGGAAAGGGAAAAGAAATGGAAATGTCAGACTGCAGAGAAAGCATAGGAAAAGTGTCTGGAGAGCACCAGCACTATGTATTAGAGAATTTCAATGCAGGACCCAGTGAAATATGTCATATCCCAGACAGTCTTCACCTTCCACCTGGGCACGCTCCCAGGGGAGTCTTCAGGGACAGGATAATGCCAGCGGATATATTATGGCCCTGGACCTCTAAAGCACTCTGTGGCTAACACAGAACACTAGGTGTCTGGAGAGTTCCAAAGCAGAGTACAGGCAGGCCCCCCATCTTTGTCATGGCGGAGAATGGGTATAGCCCCCAAAGTGTCGCCAAGGAACAGCTGTTCCGAAAAGCAATGCAAGCCCTAAAATACCTTGTTAAAATTGTAAAAATTGTAAAAAATATAAGTAAACTGGGTTTGTGTCTCTCAGAGGAGAAAAGACATGCATTTTCCTAGAACACTAGCAAAAAAATGAAACATGATGAAACTGGGAGGGGGTATACGTAGCTGACAAGTGTTTTTTTTTTTTTTGTCAGGGTCCATTTCTCCCATAGGCAGCAGTATAACCCGATTGTCTCAGAATTCCTCCTGACCCTGTTTTGCTTAATGAACAATTTCCACACCTTCCTTGAATGGGAAAAATCCTGCTTTATCTGTTTCTCACATTTTCCCCCTACCAAACAGTGCAGCTCACAGTAGGAGGGTTTAAGCAAGAGAGGCAGTGCTGCCATCTCAGAAAGCACTGGGAAGGGCTAGGTGTGGTCAGCTGCCGCCTGATAAGCTACCGCCTGATAAGCTACAGCCTTTTGAATTAGCACTGACAATGCTAGCCATGCCCCCTGCAGCATTTTTTAAATTTCACCTTAATGCGAGCAGGCACAGCCTACATGATAGTGGCAACTATTATCTGAATTCAGGAGCAGTGCACCATCATAGGAAGCTGCATTAAGTGGACTTGCAGGCAGTGCAGATGCACTTTTTCATAGGTGTACGCAGCCTACTGTATTAGGGTGTGCACCCCAAAGTTCAAACACACATGCGTGTGTGTGTGTATATATGAGCAGTAGGACAATGGACAGTGTCAGTAGAGCAGTGGACGGTGTCAGTAGGGCAGTGGACGGTGTCAGTAGAGCAGTGGATGATGTCAGTAGGTCAGAGGTTGGTGTCAGTAGAGAAGTGGACAGTGTCAGTAGGGCAGAGATTGGTGTCAGTAGTTTATTTTTATATTTTTTTTATTATAACCTTCTTCTTCTTCTTTTACAATCATTTTTTATTACTTATTTTTTTTTACAATCTTTTAGGAGCCCCATTGGGGGCTTTGGTGAAATATCAGTCCCCTGATGTCTCACTTTTAGGACAGAGAAAGGGACTGAGGACAGAGATTCCCCAGTCTCTTTCTCTGCATTCAAGCAGCAGGGGAAATCTGTACAGCACAGCATGATTAGGGTGTGCCCAGCCACACCTGGCAAACCCTGTGCTAATAGTGCCAGTAGGAGGGTAGCAGAAATGTTCTGCCTGAAGCCTGTGCTATGCAACTTCTTTTTCCTCTCTCTGTGAATCACAAGTCACATTCAAACTTCAAAAGCAGCTTTGAATATATTTAGTAGCTATGAGAAACTTCTGAATTCTTTTATGTGTTTAAGCAGCAAAGAGGGTATCCCAGCATCACAAGCAAAAGTCTTCTAAGAAAATAAAATCACCTACAAAAAAGAGTACGGTTGTCGGATTCAAAAGCTGGAGTAATGATCAGGCTGGGTGTGCTATCTGTAAGCATTTTGAGGCTTTCAATTGTGGCTGGAGTTAATTTTTATTAATGGTGCATACAGAGTCAGCATAGTCAGCAATTAACCGTCACCGTCACCTTGGATACTTTATGAATATCATAGATATGATTTAATAACCTTGTGTATCCCCCCATCCTTATTTGTTCTTCTAGCTGTTCTCACACTACATAATTTTGCTGGAGACCAAATGCACAAAGCAACTGCTTAGGTAAAAAACAAAAAAACAAAAAAAAAATTATTAGTCATTGCAAGCCACTGGCAATGCAGTTCACAGGAAACCTCATAATAGAAAAAGCCCATGGGGGGCTGAATAAAATATCTTGTTGTGAAGTATAGATACACAGTAACATAAAAATTCAAATGGTAAAAGACAGAGACACATTTTTTTTTTTAGGGGGAGATGAGAAGATAAAGTTTTACTTTAAGGGCCATGTCACATTAGTGATCCTGTCAGTGGAAACAATTGCCACCAACAGGATTACTAAAGAGACTACTCTCCTGCTTCATATGGTGCCTCACCCTTGCTGACTGATATGCTGCAGACTCTTGTTCGCTAATGAGGGCACAGCAACAGAGAGACACCTCATTATGTTGGCCAAAAAATGATTTGATAAGGGCAACACAAGCACTTTTATTTTTAGATATTTGTACTTTTATACATATAGCCCAGAGTCCTATAGGCCGCAACTTATGTTAAATTGTAACAGCTTTATGCATTACCTGTTATAACTTTGCTACAGGTGAGTGCTATCATTTATAGTGGAAAAATTAGATGAATTTTGCATTGAGGTTAGCCACAGTAGAAAAAATGTTGAATAGCACAAACTGAAATTAAATGTCACATAATGAACACATTACTGCCTCTGTAAGAAACATTAACCCTCTAAAACACTAAAAAATAATGCAATATTTAAAATTTCATTACAAACTGTCATACTAGCATAATACTGTTTTGTATTTCCAAGAAACCCCCATTAACTAATAGAACTAAATAAGTTGTGTCTGTGATATTATAATTCACACAAGCAAAGCACTGCATGCTTTAGCAATTAAATATTCATAGAATAATTGGGAAGTCAATCTACTGGATAATATCTATTGTCCTTTAAAAGAAGTAGTTTTGTTAAAAAGAAAATTGCATTATTAGTAATGAAGCACAACTTCTATGCTTACAGATTTATAATTTTTAAATATAAAAAAGATTCAGATTGCTCCATAAACATTGTGTGGGATAGTTGGACAGTTCACTTAGAAATAAAATGAGAGAAATTAAGTCTTGGTGAAGATGTTTTTGTTTTTTGAAGTATGCGTTTTACCCATACGTACTGTTGCATGGTTTTTGCATACATTTCAAGCATATGCTATCAATTTTTTAGGTGAATTTGAAGGCTTAAAGAGGAGTTCCACTAAATATATTTATATTAGGACACTTACCTGTCCAGGGTTCCCGCGATGTTGGCACCCCAGACGGTTTTCGGATCGGCTCTCGGGTGCTGCCGCCGCCATTCATGGTAAGGGAAACCGGCAGTGAAGTCTTTCAGCTACACATCTGGTTCCCTACTGTGCATGCGCAAAGTGTGCCGCGCTTTCTAATTGGCCCGGTGGAGGAGGAAGGAGGAGGGGGGCCAAACTTCGGAGGTACGGCGCCATGAGGCAGTCTCCCGGTAGTGGGGAAGGTTACCTGTCAAACACAGGTACCCGTTCCCCCCTCCCCCCTGAAAGGTTGCAAATGTGGCATCGGAGGGGGGGAGCAGATAAGCAGAGCTTCCACTTTTGGGTGGAACTCCACTTTAAGTTATCTGTTATGGCCATTTATGCATTATAAGCATACAGATGCTTGGAAGATCAAGTCTAAATTCCCTATTTCTGGTCGCTGTACACACTAGCTTTGTTATAGCAGTAGATTTGTAAAGTATACTGATGTTTACATATATAAAACAAATTATTAAAGTGAGATTCTAGAGAAAACATTGAATGTAAAAAACTGAATCCCTGTAAAGCAAGTAATCTGATAAGTAGGCAGACCCTACTGCTGCTGGGGTTTTTGGGAAGTATAAAAGGTCTGTATGTCATACAGCATTGAGTCATAATATAATTGAAGCACTAGAGCTTAATTATTTCAATTTGAATGCATTATAAACTGCACAAAAACACATGAAACATTTTGTACATTTTTCCTGATAAAAAAACAAACCACTACACAGTAAAATGCCCTTTAACACACACATTAACATTGCATGTGTTTTTAAGTGCAGAAGTGTGAATGGGTGCATAATATTACAGTAAATTTATATAAAACATTTAGGCTTGTCTTCTTTTAGATCATACTATATTTGTGACAGCGGTTTAGCAGTCAACAAACTGTACACATATTGCTATTAGCATTGCCCAAAGTAAGTGGCAGCAAGTGCTGTAAATATGGCACCATTTAATATTATTCCTGTCACTATATCATATAAACTAGGACAAACAACCGCATGGCCCCTGCACAAGGATGACACGCAAATTTGTAAAGTGTTTCATATTTTTTTTTAAATAAATAAACTAGGACAGAGCAGCCATCTCCCTTGTAAGGGGAAACAATGCAAACCTGCGTACTTTGGTAGCTAAAGACAGCATATTGGTACTGTGGAAGGGTGGGTTTAGTGTTGCCATTTGATAGAGGATGCATCCTGCTGCCCACACATCAGCCTTTTCACCATAAGGTTCACTCTTAACAACTTCTGGACTGTGGAGAAAAAAAAGAGCAATTATTTTTCATTATAGTTACTGCAAAAATATCTGGCTTTTAGGAAAGTAACAACTATATACCATATAATGGGGCTACATCGATAAATAATTATAGGGCCACCTGGTTCTTCATCTTCTGTCTTCAATATGAAATCCCACCACTTAGAGTTTTATTATTCTAAAATAATTACACTGCAGCATACCAATTGCTTTTTTTTTTTATCACCAGATAAACACTGCCTGAACTATTGACTTCGATATAGAGAAAATTCCAAAGATGGGATTGCTGCACAAACACTTTAATTGGTTTTTTAATTAATTAATTGTCAGTGGACTATATATATTACTACATGTATAATCATTTGATAGGCATGATTTTCTGAGGAAGGGCGCAATCTACAATAGCTCAAAAACGTTTATATCATGTATGCCTGATTTTAAGATGTCATGTTGATATCTTTTGATGAAGTTTTTCTAATAAATAAGTGTTTGTGCAGCAAACTCATCTTTGGAGTTTTATATATATATATATATGTAGGAAGGCCAGTATGGTGGCCTGAATTTATGGGAGGAGCCCGGTGGGTACTTAAGCGGCCCGCTCACCTGTGGTGCTTGTCGGTTTCCTGTGCGCGATATACGTCACTAGGCCGACTATTCGATATACCAGCGTCCGCAAGTTCTTGCCTCGCAAAATTCCGTATTCGATACCGTTCTCAAAACTTTCGAAGTCCGCGTTTTTCGTTCGTAGTTTGTACCACGCGGCTGGCTTGGCTGTCGCAGGTAAGGTCCCGTCGGACTTTTCGTTTTCATATCAGGTCACTAAACCGTAATTTCAAAAATTTTCGTTTCACTCGCTTTTCATAAACTGCAATGTATATCGCATTTTTCGTTTCATGTCATGTCACTAAACCGTACTTTCAAATTTCGTTACTCGCACTTCACTATTGTAATGTATATCGCTCGTACTTTCGATATGTTACCATTTCGACAGCACCGCGACGCAGACGTCGCTTCATTTCTAGCATGTCGGTGTTTAAAAATATGTATCAGTAAACAGCCATAGCAAATCGCAATTGCAAGTTATCGGATCAAGTCAGTTCGATACCAATCATTTCTCATTTCTGAAACATTCTAGAACTCATTTCTGACATCTCAAATCATTTCAAAACATTTCTCATTTCAGTCACCTACCGCGCTCCGATTCGAATCCAGTCGCATCAAAAAGATGCACCGATTCGTTCCGGTGTGCCCCAGTTATTTGGCCTCATTTCTATACATGCTCCAGAGTTACGTTATTGTCTGTCATTAATACCTCTGTCATGTTTTTTCACGTATCACGTTCCGTCACGAATCCAGTCGCATGCAAAAATGCACCGATTCATCTCGGCGTGCCCCAGGATTGGCCTCATTTCTATACATGCTCCAGAGTTTTGTTTGTCAGTCATTCATACCTCTGTCATGGTTATCATTTCATTTCCACCTATCACGTTCCGACATGAATCCAGTCGCATGGCAATGCACCGATTCGTCTCGGCGTGCCCCAGGATTGGCCTCATTTCTATACATGCTCCAGAGTTACGTTTTCAGTCATTCATACCTCTGTCATGGTTATCATTTCATTTCCACCTATCACGTTCCGACATGAATCCAGTCGCATGGCAATGCACCGATTCGTCTCGGCGTGCCCCAGGACTGGCCTCATTTCTATACATGCTCCAGAGTTACGTTTATCAGTAATTCGTACCTTCTGTCATGGTTATCATTTCATTTCCACCTATCACGTTCCGACATGAATCCAGTCGCATGGCAATGCACCGATTCGTCTCGGCGTGCCCCAGGATTGGCCTCATTTCTATACATGCTCCAGAGTTACGTTTATCAGTCAATTGTATCTCTGTCATGGTTATCATTTCATTTCCATGTATCACGTCCCGACATGAATTCAGTCGCATGAAAAATGCACCGATTCGTCTCGGCGTGCCCCAGGATTGGCCTCATTTCTATACATGCTCCAGAGTTACGTTTATCAATCAATTGTATCTCTGTCATGGTTATCATTTCATTTCCATGTATCACGTTCCGACATGAATTTAGTCGCATGAAAATACACCGATTCATCTCGGCGTGCCCCAGGATTGGCCTCATTTCTATACATGCTCCAGAGTTGCGTTTATCAGTCAATTGTACCTCTGTCATGGTTATCATTTCATTCCCACGTATCACGTTCCGACAGGAATTCAGTCGCATGAAAATGCACCGATTCGTCTCGGCGTGCCCAGGATTGGCCACATTTCTGATACATGCTCCAGAAATCCGGATCATAGCTGAATCACAGACACCAGGGATTCACCCGTATCTCTGTCATGCAATTTCTACCATTTCACTCCCACAACGCATCACCGTTTCGAAACCAGTCGCATCTGAGGTGCACCGATTCGTCACGGCATGCATCACTGGTTCCGATCGCATTTCATACCATACCAGAGCTCGGTTAGTTGCCAGTCGCTAACACGGCACAACCAATTCGAGCCGCGGTCAAAACTATCATTTCTCTCATTTCATTTAATACTGCACTCCTATTCGAATCCAGATGCATCAAACAAGCACCGATTCGTCCCAGGAGCACCAATATTTTCAGTTGCCCCATTTCAATACATGCTCCAGAGCCCGGTTCACGGTCGAACAAATCGTGACACGACCAGGCCGCACCTCTGTCATGCAGTTCAGTCATTTCACAATCAAAGCAAACATTTCGAATCATTTCATTGTCACAAGATTGCAAGCATCATACAAATCATTGCTTCAAGTTACTTAGCAATCCCTTCACGAATTGTCACCTTTTCATCCTCCTCAAAAAAAAAAAAAAAAAAAAAAAAAAAAAAACCCATACCTATACCAAAGCTCGGTTGGTTGCCAGTCGCAAAACACGGCACAACCAATTCAAGCCTCGGTCAAGGTAAACATTTCTCTCATTTCATTTCATGCTGCGCTCCGATTCGAATCCAGATGCATCAAACAAGCACCGATTCGTCCCGGTGTGCACCAATGTTTCTTTTGTTGCCTCATTTCAGTACATGCTCCAGAGCCCGGTTCACGGTCGCATCAGTCACGACACGACCAGGCCGGACCTTTGTCATGCAGTTCAGTCATTACAAACATCAAGGCAAACATTTCGAATCGTTTCGTTCTCACAAAAAAAAAAAAAAAAAATATATATACGAGCTCAAAAACAGGATATTCTCATCAGATCAAATCATGGCACAGGCCGGCAGCGAAGACTTCACGGCCCCTCTGTCGGCTTTCACACAGGCCTCATTTCACTACCTCACAGTACGTACGAATGTGGGAATATTCGTTCAGCAGCCATCGACGAATAAACCATAGATCGGCTCTTACAAACAGAACTAGACCGAGAGTACGTCATAGGCCTTTCACTCAGCCCCCTTTCAGCACTTGGAGAGTCAGCCCTATTTGGGGCTTGTCAAGGGCAAATTCACAGATAAATTACGTTTGGGGTACCACCTGTCTGCGCCTCATTCTTCCCACATCCCCAGTCTCAATTCCCTGATTCCCTCCGAAGAATTCTCCCTAAAATATTCCTCCGTAGACATGCCGATACAAGCAGTCATCAAAGCAGGTACAGGTGCCTGGCTTTCCAGAGCCGACATCTCGGATGCCTTAGGCTCCTGCCTATCCGTCCATCCCTTTGGTGCTGGCATGGCGTCAAGTGGAAGGAGGCATATTGTTTGGCCACAGAACTGACGTTCGGTTCGAAGAGCAGCCCTTGGCTCTTCGACACATTCGCTCAGTCTCTTGCTTGGATACTGTTACTCAAGGCTCAGTGACAAAAGTCATCCATTACCTGGACGACTTCCTACTAATAGAACCTCCCAGCAAGCCCCCAGGAGACCTCGACAAACTCAGAGCGATATTCGGAAAACCCAATCTTCCCATCACCAAGCACAAAGTAGAAGGCCCAGCACATAACATCACCTTTCTCGGGGCCAACTTAGACACCTGCGCTATGCAAGCCAATCTCCCCCTCGACAAACTAACCCGCATTAAGGCGGTCCTTCACAAATTCACCCACACCAAGGGGTGTACCAAGAAGCAGTTGCAATCTCTCCTGGCAATGCTGAATTTCGCCATACGAATTATTCCACAAGGCCGCACCTTCGTGTCACGCCTGCTGAGATTCCTGCCAGAAACACAAGACCCCGATCAGATCTTAAATCTAGACTCCGCAGCAATAGCGGACCTATCTATGTGGGACGAATTCCGTCCTCCCGGAATGGCATATCCCTAATTATACCCATGGTTTCAGCCCTGTCACCCCAGGTGGTGACAGACGCTGCAGCCACCACAGGTTTCGCTGCAATTTTTGGCCATCATTGGTTTTCAGGACCCTGGCCTCAACAGATACTGTTGATACCCGGCTTTATTCAAAACATCTTCCCTCCTCGAACTCTATCCCATGGTGGCAGCTGCACAACTCTGGGGTCACCATTGGACAGGGCAAACCGTAGTCTTCACCACCGACAATCAGGCCACGGCAGACATCAACAAAGGCAGGTCCAATTCCCCAGCAGTCATGTCCTTCCTGCGCAGATTGGTACAACTGTGCTTACAGCATCAGTTTAACATACACTGTGCATTTATTCCAGGCAGACATAATTTAGCTGCTGACGCACTGCCACGTTCTAACTACACCTCCTTTTCAAACAGGTTCCCGGAGCCGATCCAGTGTCGGCCCCTATCCCTGCCTGGTCACAACTGACCCTGGACTAGTTTAACATTTACAAAGAGCAACGCAGCTCATCAATCACTCACTCTCTCATAACACACTCAAAGCCTACCAGACAGCTTGAAAGGCGTTCAATAAATTTCTCACATCCTGCCGTAAAGGACCAATAGATGTCAAACAGGTACTGGCCTTCATTTCATACTGCCACACTCAGCTGGCTTTATCTTACAATACCATTCGGCTACACCTAGCCGGCATACAACATTTCGTGACCCTGGAAGACCCCACAAAATCTTCACGGTTCTCATCACACGCTATATGAGCCATCCTAAGGGGCATCCAGAAACAACAACCAGTAATCAGTACTAAGCGCCTACCCATTACGGGGCCCATCTTCAGGGATATGTCGACTATTCTGGCTACTTCGCCATTCGGTCTGCTGCCCAGCACGGACCTACAAGCAGCCATATAGTTGGCTTACTACGGGTTCACCTATAACCACCCCACAGACCAAGTATTACGCAGACGGCACTTGCTTCGCCACCAAGACCATTTCATCCTCCACCTCGAGGTTTCTTAAACCCAGGAAACAGGCTCTGGAGTGGACATTCACCTCTACAGAACCAATAACAGCTGGTGTCCAGTCACCGTACTTAACCGTCGCCTCTCACTCCTGCCTGAACAATCGGACACCAGTCCTCTTCTACCATTCCCAGTTAAACCCTTAAACGCATGTCACTTTGTAAAACACATAAGGATACTTCTCCGCAAATCTTCACCTTAAACCCAGTCAGTACTCCGGACACTCCTTCCGCATCGGAGCAGCCTCCGCGGCAACCCGCCGGGGGGCCCCGGACCGCGTCATCAGGAGACTAGGCGGATGGAAGTCGGCCTGCGTGGCCCGGTATATACCCAGTCCTCGAGTGGAGATGGCACAGGCATTCTCCAAATTGGCTCAATGAATACCTGAAAACCACTTATATATTATACCCCTACCTGAATGTTTTTGCCCCCTTATTTTGGCATACCGGCCATTAGACCAAGGCACACTTTCAGGTCCATTTCATATGGTAAGTCCACACTTCCAGGTCTATTTCCGATGGTAAGTCTTATCTTTATTATAAGTGTTATCTATGTCCATACCGGACATAGGGCTCCGACCATAAGTAGGAAGGCCAGTATGGTGGCCTGAATTTATGGGAGGAGCCCGGTGGGTACTTAAACGGCCCGCTCACCTGTGGTGCTTGTCGGTTTCCTGTGCGCGATACCCACCCTCCCATCCCCATTTCAAGGCATTCATTTCATTTCATTCATTTCATCTCATTTCTCTCTACAGAATAATCATTTCTTAAAACCAGGGTATGCCCCCTTATTTTGGCATACCGGCCATTAGACCAAGGCACACTTTCAGGTCCATTTCATATGGTAAGTCCACACTTCCAGGTCTATTTCCGATGGTAAGTCTTATCTTTATTATAAGTGTTATCTATGTCCATACCGGACATAGGGCTCCGACCATAAATATATATATATATATATATATATATATATATATATATATATATATATATATATATTAGTTTATCCAAAACTATTTTTAGAATGTTCCTGCTTTGATAGAATACTAAGCACAAAAACATAGACTACAGGGACACAGACTGAAAAAGCGCTTAAAACAAGCTTACTTATATTCCCAAGCCTAATGCCTCGTACACACGATCAGTTAATGGGATGATAAAAATCGCTTTCGGATTGATTGCACGATAGTCTGATCATTAGTACACAGCTTTCGACAGCCGATCACGACAGTCCAAAGGGACCAACACGAAAACTTTGCTTGGTAGATAGCCCAGCGAACGTCAATCATTTAATTAGTACAGAATGCGTCTGCTGAAAATCGATAAACAAACACCACGCATGATCGGAAACACGAAAATAACCTGGAAGGGGATGGGAGAACAATACGAACGGAAATAGCCAAAAGGCGTGGCACACACAGGGGTCACATGTATTTGACATAATTTCCAATACGTAGCTACGCAAACAGGAAGGTTTTCCAGAATCGTACGATAAAAATCGTACATTTCGTAGAGCACATTTTGCATTGTTGTATTCTAAATTAGTATTATGCAACAAAATGCGAATGATAAGTCGTACGATTATCTGATCGCGTGTATGAGGCATAGCACTTGACCCTTTTATAGCTCCCAACTGTCCCTGATTTAAGGGGACTGTCCCTCATTATGAACAAACTCCCTCTGTCCCTCTTTCCTCCTCATTTGTCCCTTATTTTTGGTATAATTTATCTATCCAAATGTGTTTTACAATGCTAAATCTTTTATCCAATTGCTAAATTGCTGCATTTGTAAATTCCAAAAGCCAATATAAAGGAATATTAGTGGTAAAAAAACACCTGTGGGTTTAAACAATCATTTTTTGCATAATTCTCCTTTAAGTTGGGAGGTATGCCCTTTACCCAACCAAATCCTCAAATTACATCATGCCATGAATAAAGATGTAACTATTCTTTATTGGGATTGATGTAGGTATGAGAAAAGGAGAGTTGGCAATTTCTGTATGGCCCCTTTAGGTCAAATGGGGAGTCTATATTTTGGTGATCTTTAATAAGATTTGTGGTAAAATGACATGTGCCTTATCCTCTACTTTTTCTTTGTTGCTATCATGTTCATGAGTTAACACCTCTTTAGGTTAGAGGTATGTTCATGAGTGATTTGATTTTTAACTACCTTTTGAGATTTGAGGTTATCATTTCTTTCAGCATGAGTAAGGTCATAAAGTCTGAAATGTGTATAAATACTCTATGTTAGCCTTTTTCAACCAGGGTGTCCAGGCAGCCTGGGGTGCCTTGAGGTTTCTTCAGGGGTGCTTTGGCAAAATGCCTAAATATTGCCATAAAATTGTACACAGGTGGTGGATGAAGCCTGCCTTTTAGTTACACAAAGCCCCAGGTTTTCATTGTGCACCACTATGAACTTCTAACCAGTGGTGGCTGGTGTTTTTTTTTGGGGGGGAGGCGGAAAACAACCACCCATCCCCCCGAGCGGCACCCCCCCCCCCCCGCTGTTTGCCGCTCGGTCCAGCACTTACCCCATCATGGCGGCTGGCAGGCAGCGTGGTGCAGCTGCTTGGCTCCAAGTCCTCTCCTCCATGGCAGCGTCCAGCTCCTCCCCTCCTTCTCCTACAATAGGATCACCTGTCCTTTCAGCCAACCGGGTGACCGGTGTCAAAACCCACTTCCTGATTGGCCGGGAGGAGAATCGGTGTTACAACAGTGAATATTTTTTTCGCTGTTGTAACACACCTAGGTAGGGTCAGAGTGCACTCTCTGCGACCCAAGCCCACCCTATATTGAAGCCTATTAGAGCCTCTGGCTCTAATCTGTGCTTCAAAAAACCAACCCCCCCGCATTGTATTCCATGCGCCGGTGTCCTGAAAGGGGCTGGACGCATGGATAGCGGAGGCGGTGATGGACAGGGGGGTGGCGCCGTGCGCCCTTAATGGACAGGCCGCCCCTGGTTCTAACAACCAATGACATCATCAGTTGATAAGGAAGATGTTAGTTCCCTGCAAAGCATCCTTGTTTGACCCTCCCCTGTCCCTTTCCATCAGCTTTGGGGTCACATTAGCTAAGTGATGGAGAAAAACTGCGGAAGAAGAGAAACATTGGAATACTAGTCAGTACTAGTTTGCACCTCTAATGTTGGGTGTTCTATGTGTGTGGATGTTGCTGCATTATGTAAAACTATTAGAATAGTTTTTACATTTTAGAATGGTGTGGCTCAAGACTGTCCATAGTTTTAAGGGATGCCTCGAAACTATACATAATTTTGGAGGGTGCCTCGAGATTGTCCATAATTTTAAAGGGTGTATTGACTGAGAAAGTTTGAGAAACACTGCTTTATGTTAACTTATAAAGAGAAGCGATTTTGCGAAAGGATTATTCACTGTGCTGTTTTTTAACTTTTCATTTGGCTATGCACTTCAAGTTTTACATTCTGCAATCCCAGACTGTTGCAACTGATATAATACAGGCAATGTGGTGTAACACATTTTACCAACCTGATCCTGATATTTAATTACTTTGCATACATTTGCAAATATATGGAAAAATATATGAGGAAAGCATATTACACTACTCTCAGCTGTCGTATTTAAAACACTTTGAAATATGGGTATGAGCAATAAATTTCCCTAGAAATATACACATTACATATTCCTTTTCCTATTCACAACTGTTGTTAAACTGTGATAACGCCATACTTTTGACTGGGAAAAGCATTTAGTGACTATTTTATTTTTACACTTAACAAGCAGCTTATTCAACATATAGACGTTTTAAGTATAAAATCAAATATGATCTTATATACTGTATCAGCCTTAATACAAAGTATCAGTTATGTGATTCTTTTGTAAATGTCAGATAATAACGTTAGTTGGGTAAAATAAATTTTTACTACCTTTCCTTCTTTCATGCAGATGTTAATGGCACTGTTACTTTCCATACTGCTTGACTTACAGTTTGAATGACTATTTTATGACGAAAGCTATGGTCAGGTCAGTACTTGGAGAACATTGCCCTGTCAGTAAGTATGTAAATTATAGTGTTAAATCTTCCTAGAGAACTGCTTGGAACATAACGAACTTTCTATAAATTTTAAAGAGGCATCTGGCAAGCCTCTCTAAGCTGAAAATTATTTATTAAATATGTCACATGGCAATGCCAACTCTTGTAATACATTTAATAAATAATTTTCAGCCTATGAAGTGTTGCCAGATGCTTTTTCCAACATGTCAGTTCATAATTTTGAAATTTCTCTTGATCATCTACTAATTGTTATATGATGGTTGCTTTGTTGGAAATTTCCGTGGGCAAAATTAAATACAGAGTAGGTTATACAAATACTGGATTGCAGCAATAATACAAATTTAAAATGACATGTCTTTTTTTTATACATTTTTTTATAAATTTTAATTTAAAAAAAAAAAAAATAACAAAGAATAATAAATAATGAATAAACGAATAATAATAAATAGCGAATGATAAAGGTTAAATGTAAAGCATCAGCTATGCATTTCTACTAAATTATTAAAATCATAAAATTTCCTTCATTTAGCTTAGTAAGTAATGTGAAGGTGTGTTTATCATCCAGTCATGTACACAAGATGCAGTTCCTTCAGAGCGCATGCATCGGTGATATCACCGGTTACTGCTCTGTGGTGTATCTCATAAATGGTGCACGTTTAGGAGACATTCATTTTACCTACAGGTAAGCTTTATTATAATCTTACCTGTAGGTAAAAAGGGAATACATGGGTTTATATATTGTTTCTCAATTCAATTCAACCTCAGTGCAATCTGAGCGGCAAACTGCAAGTTAAACCCCAACTTTTTGGTATTCCTTAGCAAACACCCACAATGACCCCTTAGAGCACGTGTTAAAAACAAGGCCCGTGAGCCGAATCCGGCTTGCCAGACCATTTCATGGGGCCCTCACACCCAGGGGGGGGGGGAATGGAAATGAGAAATGGACAGCCTGTGAAAAAGAGCTGCACTCTGTACATAGGGTACCCCTGAACTCTGCACATAGGGCAACCCTTAACTTTGCACTCTGTACACAGGGCACTCCTGAAATCTGCATTCTGTACATTGGGCACCCCTGAAATCTGCACTTTGTACATAGGGCACCCCTTAAATCTACACTCTGTACATAGAGCACCCCTGAACTCCGCACATAACTCACTCCTGGTATTTATGGCCCCTTTTACGATCCTTCCACTATTAATGCAACTTGGCCACACCGACCGTTCGATGCAGAGGGGGTGTGGTTGAGTTGAGTTACTGCACCTATTCTCTGAGATAAAAAGCCCTGGATAAATTTATATAGTCTTACAGATACAACCGGCCCAACCATAATGCAGATGCAGCCCACAATGAAATTGAGTTTGACACTGCCTTAGATCAAAAACAACTAAAGCCTTCAATCACTTTAACTGATCGTGGACTACTCCACCTCCGTGCTTCTCCTTTAAGGGGTGGACTTATCAGAAGAGGTGCTTTGTTATGTTTTGTTAGGCACAGCTTAGACGCACTTTAATAGGTGACGCTCAAAAATAGGAGGAGCTTCCAACACAGCATAAAACCTTTTGTTTCAGTAAAGGACAAGATAAAAAAATACTTACACAAACAAGTGCTGAATCCAGCACCAGTGTGTAAAGTCCTAGCTCTGCTTGCTGTTTGCAGTCCCCAAAGCAAATGTAAACATAATGTCAACAGTCTCACCCAATGCATTTTTCATATTGAGGCTTTCTTCTTCTAGGGAAGTCCGGATATGACAAAATGCTTGTTTAAGTTCCATTTTAATGTTCCTAATTACACTGTGGTGCCATTCAGTGCACTGTGGAAAAATGCCTGCATTTCTCCGCACTCACATCACACCAGTGTTGTGGTGTGAACAAGACACATAGAAAACAACTGTTTTATCTGTGCCCTAGTGGTGATCTGTTTTTTTCTTGAGCAGAAAAATGCAGGTCAGGTCACCACATATTGTGTAAATGCATCCTATGTATGCAAAATATTGTTACCATATAATACAAAATTCACTGTGGATAAAAATGTGTCCATAAGATGTTAAAAGCCATACCTCCAGTGGTATGCAGAAAAACCAGTGCAATAAAATGACCACCCACTGTCTGCACGTTGGAGTGGCCTGGCACTGGACCATGGTATAGAAGTATATCACTCTATGTGACTGCCCAATTTACTCCTAGTACAGGTTGAACCAGTGATCAGACACAGCAGAGCTGTTCATCAGTTGCTGCTGTTTTATGGTAAGGGAAATCTGGTTATCTCCAAAAACATAGGCAGGCTGTGGCAGCAAGCTCTGTGATCTTTTCCTCATTCCATCACCTATTATCATACATACTATCCTTGTCAGCAGATTCATGACTAATTCTAAATAACAGATAAAATGTAATCTATGTCAAAGGACAACATTTACTGGGAATCTTACCAGGAGTAGAGAATGGTTCCAACAATTGATGTTAGTTTGCTATTTTCTTGTTTCTGCTTAGCAAGGCCAAAATCAGCTACAAAATGAAAAAATACAGTTACTACTAATATGTATCCAGTTTAAAAAATATATATATATATATCTTATAATGGGACGATTTGTTTACATTCCTAATGTTGCAAAGTAATGTCTATAATGTCTATCCTGTTTGCATATTTAGCTAAGTATCATCTGGTAATATGTACCCTAACTATTGTACAACTTTTGGTGCATCTTAATAACCAATTTGTATATGAACAAGAGATATATGTAACTTCAAAGTCACCTGCAGTTGTCAGCAATAGCTTATTTACAAACACATGTTGTGGTTAGAGGTTCACCAATTTCAGGATGCACTTGGCCGAAACTGAAAATTAGAGTTTTAAATATATATATATATATTTTTTTTTTCATATATAATTGTATTATATTTGACTTTTTAAATATTATCATGAATTTAAATGAAAGTTAATTTATTGTCGGCCATTATCCATTATCGGCACATTTAGCGCAAGAAAAGCTCAAGAAAAATGCATCCCTTCAAATTCTATATGTGTCTTCACACTGGTCTGTTGCGCTTCCGTTGTGGTGTCAAAATTCTCATCAGCTGAGATGATTGCTTGGTCAGTTTAAAAAAAAAAAAACGAACCTCCCTGTTAAAATGCATTAAAAAATGCAACAAAAACGCATCAATAATGCACCTGTAAAAAACACACCATAAGCACAGTAAAATTGTGGTAAAATTGCAGCAAATTTGTGGTAAAATCGCCATTTTCGGTCAATATATTTCAGCCGCCGATATTTCGATTCATCTCTAGTTGCAGTCATTTTTTTATAACTGTTTTTCTATTACTTGTTTTTAGAAAATGTTATACAGTATATAAAACAAAATATGTTTTACTCATTTATGGTATGGCAACAGCCCTTTACAGGGAACAGTGTACCATTTACATCAGGTCATGCTCTTCACATTGTTTACGAAACACTATAATAATACACTACAGTACCGTACAATAGTTTCTACTAAATATATATAAATATATATAGAACCAAGTGTAGCCACTGCTCTCTATGTGTGGGGTAAATGCCTAAATGCTTACTCGCAAAGAAACCCATACAAATCCAATATATAGAGACACTCATTGGTCTTGCAGGAGATAAATCATATTATTGTCAACGCTTCGATGAAGCTTAGTCCACCTTTCTCAAGACGTTACAACATGGACGTGAACAGACTAATAAACTTAAAGACCCACCCACCAACAACACCCTCTGGTGATGACAACACACAGTGCAAGGGTAAAAAGACACAAACAGGGTAGAGGTCAAGGAAATATCATGAAAGGAAAATCACACTAGTCCATCAAAAAGCAAAATATACATCCTAGCTTAAATACAGGCATACCCCACTTTTAAGTACACAATGGGGTTTATTTACTAAAGTTGGAAAGTGTAAAATCAGGCTAACTTCTGCATAGAAACCAATGAATTTCCAGGTTTTATTACCAAAGCTTAATTGAACAAGCTGGGGTTAGAAGCTCATTGGTTTCTATTCAGAAGTAAGCCTGATTTTGCACTTTCCAGCTTTAGTAAATAAAGCCCATTGTGTACTTAAAAGTGGGGTATGCCTGTAAAGCTATACAGAAATGGCACCTACAATGGCCACCATTGCACTGGTGTTGGCTTAAGATGAAAACTACAGTTTTGTTTAATCTTTGGCAGTGGCGGCTGGTGGTAAAAAAATTTTTTGGGGGGGCAAACAGTGCACCCGCACATAGTGCTGTGCAATAGATGAAATGGTGGGCCTGGGCAAAGCAACAACAGGAAAATGTCTACTGTAAGAAGCAGTATTAAGAAATTGTAAAAGTATTTCCTTTAATTATACAAAAAAGGACCTTTCATTAACTTTAGAAGGAGTAACAAGATATTTAAAAAAAAGCTCTACCTTTTATTGGTGTTTTGCAGTCAGGAGGATACATTTTCTCAGGCTCCTCTACCTGTTAATTACATTAATATATATATATATATATATATATATATATATATATATATATATATACTAGTATATAGCATTGTAGCAAGTTACAAGGTGGAAGGCTGTAGCGGGGGGCTATTCAGTGTCAGACATTTGGGAACACAACCAAGACCGCAAAGGCACAAGCCTATGCAATTGTATCATGTCAAAATCAGCCTACACAAAGATGTATCTGACAGAAATGCAGATAGAGACATTATCAGGGGAGCGCTGAGATCTCTGTGAGAAGTAATAAACACCTCCATCATTACGTGGCATGCACACATTTAAAGCTGAACTCAGTGGGACGGGATGCCAGGTCTGTTTTAATGTATATATTTGGCCCTTTTTGTGTCCAAGAATCACGGCCAGTGTAAAATATGGCAGGTGTGTTTTATAGAGCAACAGAGAAAACGGCAGGACATCTAATGGTCATTATGATCATTTATCTGAGTAGAATCAGTACATTTCACTGGAGAGTACAATGAAATGATTTTATGAAATGGGACTAACACAGACTAATGAATCTTCAGTATGAGCTTGTGCTTAAACAATTTATGATTTCTTATAATATGATAAAAAAGCAAGGCCAAATTAGATGTTTTGATTCCCAGTTAAAATAATCAGGACACATATGCCCATGATGTCCTTGTCTGTGGCTCTTATCCTTCCTGCCCAAGGAAAAAAGGATAGCTTGGTGACAAATACAATGACTCAAGTCAATCTATAATCTACAAAAGAGGGAAAACAGAGAGTTGAAGTAAAATGCACAATATTGCAGGTAGGATATACATTGTAATTTAAATGTAGGGTAAGCTTTGGATACCTATTTAAAGAACCAGACTCAAAGGAGCCTTAACTCATTTCTGGATGATTGCAGTGAGAAGTGGTCAAACTACGGTATTTCTTATGTCAAACTGCATTTTGTTTTGTCCATTGCAAACAAACAGTAGAACCATGGCCTTCACATGTTCTTATTATAAATCAACGTAGCAGTTCAAAGAAAAGTCAGGGCTGTTCAACAAATGTAATCTTAACCTCCCTGGTGGTATGATTCTTTCTGATTTTAGGTGCTGAAAGCGGTACAATTATTTTGCAATGAAATTTGGCGTTTTATATTGTAGGTATTTAATTATTAACAATAACACACTTAAATCTGTCCAAACAAGAGTCTAGTAGATATCCCGGGTATGATAAAGTTTGAAACACAAAAACATAAATTATAATATAATAAAAAAATAATAATAATTAAAAAAAATAAAAATAAATAGTAATAAAATAAATTTCCACACGATTCACTATCGCTCAATTCTGCAAGTGTTCTAATTTACTATCGCAGTTTTCTAGCTGGTCTAAAGCCATTTTTGACGTAAAGGGACACTTTTTGGTTGCTATGGACAATCTCCAGTTTCCAGGCAGAAAGAACAGTATATGCAATATAAAACTGCATGCAGGGCATGGACCAGAGCACTGGGGACAAATGGGATGTGAAATGATTTCATACAGTACTGTAATCTGTAAGATTACAGTACTGTATGTGTTATGATTTTTACATTTTTTTGAATTTGCCGCCAGGCTCCGCCCCCGTGCGCCGCGACGCTCGCAGGGAACGGAGCCTGGCACGGAGAGGCTTCGGAGGAGGACGGAGCCCTCGGACAGTGCGGGGGACATCGCAGGATCCCGGGGACAAGGTAAGTAAGGAGGCACCAGGATCCTGCGATGTAATCCCGAGTGTGGCTCGGGGTTACCGCTAATGGTCCTGAAATGTAACCCCGAGCCACACTCGGGAAAACCGCCAGGGAGGCTACCAATAAGAAATGTCTCAAATTGTACAAGCAGTATTATTGTTCTAACATTCATGTGGAAAAAAATATATATAAATGCACTTTATTCTATACAGTGGGGAAAATAATTATTTGATCCCCTGCAGATTTTGTAAGTTTGGCCACTTACAAAGAAATTAAGGGTCTATAATTTTTATCATAGGTGTATTTTGAATGATAGAGACAGAATATCAACCAAAAATCCAGAAGACACACAAAAGAAATGATATAAATACAGTTGCAGTTCAGTGAGTAAAATACGTATTTCATCCCCAAACAAAACATGATTTAGTACTTGGTGGAGAAATCCTTCTTGGCAAGCACAGAGGTAAGATGTTTTCTGTAGTTGGTGACGAGGTTTGCACACGTCAAAGGAGGAATTTTGGTTCACTCTTCTTTACAGATCATTTCTAAATCCTTAAGGTTTCTTGGCTGTCTCTTGGCAACTCAAAGTTTCAGCTCCCTCCATAAATTTTCTATAGGATTAAGATCTGTAGACTGACTAGGCCACTCAATGACCCTAATGTGCTTCTTCTTAAGCCACTCCTTTGTTGCCTTGGTGGTATGTTTTGGGTCTTTGTCATGCTGTGGACCCATCCATGACCCATCTTCAGTGTTCTGGCTGAGAGAAGAAGGTTCTCATCCATGATTTTACAATATATGGCCCTGTCCATTGGCCCCTCGATGCAGCAATGTCGGCCTTTACCTTTAGCAGAGAAACAGCTTCAAAGTATGATGTTTCCACCTCTGTGCTTGACTGTAGGGATGGTGTTTTCAGGGTCATAGTCAGCATTATTTTATCATCCAAATACGGTGAGTCGCGTTAATGCCAAAGAGCTCAATTTTGGTCTCATCCGACCAAAGCCCTTTCTCCCAATCCTTCTCTGAATCATTTAGATGTTCATTGGCATGACTGTACATGTGCCTTCTTGAGCAGGGGGACTCGCCATGTTTGGAGGAAGAAAAATGCTGACTATGACCCTAAGAACACCATCCCTACATTCAAGCACAGAGGTGGAAACATTATGCTCTGGGGCTGTTTCTTTGCTAAAGGTACAGACCGACTTTGCCGCATTGAGGGGCCAATGGATGGGGCCATGTATTGTAAAATCTTGGATGAGAACCTTCTTCCCTCAGCCAGAACCCTGAAGATGGGTCATGGATGGGTCTTTTAGCATTAAAATGACCCAAAAGATACCACCAAGGCAACAAAGGAGTGGCTTCAAATAGAAATGGCCTAGCCAGTCTCCAGACCTTAATCTCATATAAATATTATGGAGGGAGCTGAAACTTCGAGTTGCCAAGTGACAACCAAGAAACCTTAAGGATTTAGAGAAGATCTGTAAAGAAGAGTGGCTCAAAATCTCTCCTGAAATGTGTGCAAACCTGGTCACTAACTACAAGAAACGTATTACCTCTGTGCTTGCCATCAAAGGTTTCTCCACCAAGTACTGTTTTGCTTGGGGATCAAATACTTATTTTACTCACTGAACTGCAACTCAATTTATAACATTTGTATTGTGTTTTTACTGTTTTTTTGGTTGATATTCTGTCGCTATCATTTAAAATTCACCTATGATAAAAATTATAGACCCTTCATTTCTTTGTAAGTGGGCAAACTTACAAAATTTGCAGGGGATCAAATAATTATTTTCCCCACTGTATATAAGTGACAAAAACACATGGGGGGTTTATTTACTAAAGGCAAATCCACTTTGCACTACAAGTGCACTGCACGTTCATTTGGAAGTGCACTTGAAAGTGCACTCGCTGTAGATCTGAGGGGGACATGCAAGGAAAATAAAAAAAATACACCATTTTTGCTTGTACATGACTGGATGATAAAATCAGCAGAGCTTCCCCTCATTTCAGATCTTCCCCGCAGATCTACAGTGACTGCACCTCCAAGTGCACTTGTAGTGCAAAGTGGAGTTGCCTTTAGTAAATCAACCTCATAGTATTGACCAAAAGCCCAGCTCCTTAGTTAGCATTAGTGGGTACCTAATTTAAAGTATAGGCATTGAATGGTGCATTGTGATGGCCAGTTCATCATATCTGCATTTCAATAAAAATGCTTTGACTGTGTATTTTTAGCACAGCGTTAGCTCAATCTTTAGGATCTGTAATTAAAGAGGATTTCCTATGCTCATATTGTCTTGGTGGCATTTGAGTAGCAAAATGTGGTATACAGTAAGCTATCAGTTGCTGTAAGCAAAATAATCTATTTATAATGTAAAGATTGAATTACATTTAGCCGTGGTTAACAGCGGTGCAGCTTTTAAATCACACTAATTCAGCACGATTTCAAAGCCGCATATCAGTGTGATTTGCACTGTTGATTTCATTGCAGCTTGCAACTTCATTTAAGAGAAGTCTATGCAAGTCGCGATGAAATCAGTAAAAATTAGTGCAGGAACCTTTTTCATAATCGCTGCGACATGAGTCGCTGCGATATGAGTGGTTCCATTACCGGAAATGGGGTGCGACCTGTCATGTGATTTGGAACTGTCAAATCGCATGACAAGTGTGAATGGGGGCTCAATGCTTTTTTATACTGCTCAAACTAGTCTTCTGATTCTATCAGTGATTAAAAGAAAGTTCTAAACCCTAGCCAAAGATTTTGATGGAGTAGACTTAGTATAACAGATATAAAATTGCCTCTGTTGGCCGGGGCGCCGCCCCCTCTATCCACGCCACCCCCTATATGAATAATAGATAGATTCATGCATAGCATGAATCTATCCACGGCTGCCGTGGTCACCCCCTATTCATGCGTCTAGCTCCTTTCAGGACGCCGGGCGCTGAATTACAGCAGTGGGGTGTTTTTTTGAAGAACATGATTAGAGCCATAGGCTCTAATAGGCTTCAAAGTAGGGTGGGCTCAGAGCGCAGAGCATTTCACCATGAGTCCACCCAGGTGTTACAACAGCGAATGGATAGTCGATGTTGTAACACTGAGCCTCAATCCGGCAAATCAGAAGCAGGTCTGAGACCCGTTTTCCGAATGGCTGAAAAGAGAAGACTGCCAATTGGCCGCCAAGGAGGAGGGAGTAAGCGGAAGCCGCCGATGCCCGTGGAGAGCAGAGGAAGGGAAAGCTCTCGCCACCGCCGCTGCCGAGCAAGGGAAGCCGCTGGCTAAGCACTGCATAGATGGGGTAAGTGCACCAGACCCGCCCTCCCTTCCTTCTCTAATGTATGATACATCGATCCCATTCCGAGCCAGTCCTAATTATAATCTACTGTATATTATATCCACTCTACCTCATTCCTTTCATAATATGTTGAAACAGGGTAACTGGGCAACAGTCATAAGGTACACAGGAAAATTTCAAGCTATAACTATAAGCAATGGAGGCAATCCTCCAGCACCATACTTCATGCATTGCAAACTAGCACATTATGAAATGCTTACCTTAAAACAAAGCCCTCCAGCGGTGCACTGTCACCGCTGACAGGGCTTCCATCTTCCCCCGGTCTTCCTTCCGGGTTCGCTGGCTCCAATCATTTGAATGGCTGAGCCACGATGACATCACTCCCGCGCATGAACACGGGAGTCACATCTTACAGCACAGTGCTCTAAAGGGACTGCATGGGTATGCTGCCCATTCAGAGTGTGTGCACCAGTGACATTACCGCTGCATTCAGTGTGAATATCTCTTAAACACCCCAAGTTTAGGAGATATTCACTGTACCTACAGGTAAGCCTTATTACCTGTATGTACAAGTTCAAAAGTGGAGTTTACTATCGCTTTAAAGTTTAAAGGGGGATGGTTGAATGAATAATAAAATGTATGGCAAAGTGTATGATGGGGAGTGGATGGGGGGGTGGGAGAGTGAACGGGGGGAAAAAGGAAGAAAACTATTCTCGAAGCCTACAGCATAAGGGCGAGTTGAATCGACGCACATTAGAATGATAATAATATAGGGATAGGCATTAATGTGTTTTTACTTATGATAACATCCCTTGTTCCCTTATTATATGTTTGTTGTAATGGAAAAAAAAATTTCAAATAAAAAGACTTTTTAAAAAAAAAAGTTCCCTTAAATCCAAGAAGTGAAAAATGTCTATGTTAGCAAGAACAGTAAGGAATGTTAAGTGTGCCTAACATGTACTGTGAAAATATGGGTTTTTTTTTTAATCCCCCGAAAAAAATAGAAGTGCACTTCCTGGTATGTGAGGGTGCCTGGGCACTCTTTTGCCTAAAGCCTCACAGCTGTAGATCCGCAGTGCGTGTTCTAAGGCACTACTGCTTGTGTTTGCTAGTTGGAGGAGATTTGGAGTGAGATGTGGTGGTGTCACATAGTTACATAGTTAGTCAGGTTGAAAAAAGACACAAGTCCATCCAGTCCAACCATAAAAAAAAAAAAAAAAAAAAAAAAAAAACGTACAATCCAATATACCCAATAATATACCCACAGTTGATCCAGAGGAAGGCAAAAAACCCCAGCAGAGCATGCTCCAATTTGCTACAGCAGAGGAAAAAATTCCTTCCTGATCCCAGAGAGGCAATCGGATTTTCCCTGGATCAACTTTACCTATAAATGTCAGTACCCAGTTATATTATGTACATTTAGGAAAGTATCCAGGCCTTTCTTAAAGCAATCTACTGAGCTGGCCAGAACCACCTCTGGAGGGAGTCTATTCCACATTTTCACAGCTCTTACTGTGAAGAAACCTTTCCGTATTTGGAGATGAAATCTCTTTTCCTCCAGTCGTAAAGAGTGCCCCCTTGTCCTCTGTGTTGACCGTAAAGTGAATAACTCAACACCAAGTTCACTATATGGACCCCTTATATATTTAAACATGTTGATCATATCCCCCCTTATTCTCCTCTTCTCAAGAGTGAACAAATTCAGTTCCTCTAATCTTTCCTCATAGCTGAGCTCCCCCATGCCTCTTATCAGTTTGGTTGCCCTTCTCTGCACTTTCTCCAGTTCCCCGATATCCTTTTTGAGAACTGGTGTCCAAAACTGAACTGCATATTCCAGATGAGGTCTTACTAATGATTTGAACAGGGGCAAAATGATATCTCTCTCTCTGGAGTCCATACCTCTCTTATTATAAATCAACGTAGCAGTTCAAAGAAAAGTCAGGGCTGTTCAACAAATGTAATCTTAACAATAAGAAATGTCTCAAATTGTACAAGCAGTATTATTGTTCTAACATTCATGTGGAAAAAAATATATATAAATGCACTTTATTCTATACAGTGGGGAAAATAATTATTTGATCCCCTGCAGATTTTGTAAGTTTGGCCACTTACAAAGAAATGAAGGGTCTATAATTTTTATCATAGGTGTATTTTGAATGATAGAGACAGAATATCAACCAAAAATCCAGAAGACACACAAAAGAAATGATATAAATACAGTTGCAGTTCAGTGAGTAAAATACGTATTTCATCCCCAAACAAAACATGATTTAGTACTTGGTGGAGAAATCCTTCTTGGCAAGCACAGAGGTAAGATGTTTTCTGTAGTTGGTGACGAGGTTTGCACACGTCAAAGGAGGAATTTTGGTTCACTCTTCTTTACAGATCATTTCTAAATCCTTAAGGTTTCTTGGCTGTCTCTTGGCAACTCAAAGTTTCAGCTCCCTCCATAAATTTTCTATAGGATTAAGATCTGGAGACTGACTAGGCCACTCAATGACCCTAATGTGCTTCTTCTTGAGCCACTCCTTTGTTGCCTTGGTGGTATGTTTTGGGTCTTTGTCATGCTGTGGACCCATCCATGACCCATCTTCAGTGTTCTGGCTGAGAGAAGAAGGTTCTCATCCATGATTTTACAATATATGGCCCTGTCCATTGGCCCCTCGATGCAGCAATGTCGGCCTTTACCTTTAGCAGAGAAACAGCTTCAAAGTATGATGTTTCCACCTCTGTGCTTGACTGTAGGGATGGTGTTCTCAGGGTCATAGTCAGCATTATTTTATCATCCAAATACGGTGAGTCGCGTTAATGCCAAAGAGCTCAATTTTGGTCTCATCCGACCAAAGCCCTTTCTCCCAATCCTTCTCTGAATCATTTAGATGTTCATTGGCATGACTGTACATGTGCCTTCTTGAGCAGGGGGACTCGCCATGTTTGGAGGAAGAAAAATGCTGACTATGACCCTAAGAACACCATCCCTACATTCAAGCACAGAGGTGGAAACATTATGCTCTGGGGCTGTTTCTTTGCTAAAGGTACAGACCGACTTTGCCGCATTGAGGGGCCAATGGATGGGGCCATGTATTGTAAAATCTTGGATGAGAACCTTCTTCCCTCAGCCAGAACCCTGAAGATGGGTCATGGATGGGTCTTTTAGCATTAAAATGACCCAAAAGATACCACCAAGGCAACAAAGGAGTGGCTTCAAATAGAAATGGCCTAGCCAGTCTCCAGACCTTAATCTGATATAAATATTATGGAGGGAGCTGAAACTTCGAGTTGCCAAGTGACAACCAAGAAACCTTAAGGATTTAGAGAAGATCTGTAAAGAAGAGTGGCTCAAAATCTCTCCTGAAATGTGTGCAAACCTGGTCACTAACTACAAGAAACGTATTACCTCTGTGCTTGCCATCAAAGGTTTCTCCACCAAGTACTGTTTTGCTTGGGGATCAAATACTTATTTTACTCACTGAACTGCAACTCAATTTATAACATTTGTATTGTGTTTTTACTGTTTTTTTGGTTGATATTCTGTCGCTATCATTTAAAATTCACCTATGATAAAAATTATAGACCCTTCATTTCTTTGTAAGTGGGCAAACTTACAAAATTTGCAGGGGATCAAATAATTATTTTCCCCACTGTATATAAGTGACAAAAACACATGGGGGGTTTATTTACTAAAGGCAAATCCACTTTGCACTACAAGTGCACTGCACGTTCATTTGGAAGTGCACTTGAAAGTGCACTCGCTGTAGATCTGAGGGGGACATGCAAGGAAAATAAAAAAAATACACCATTTTTGCTTGTACATGACTGGATGATAAAATCAGCAGAACTTCCCCTCATTTCAGATCTTCCCCGCAGATCTACAGTGACTGCACCTCCAAGTGCACTTGTAGTGCAAAGTGGAGTTGCCTTTAGTAAATCAACCTCATAGTATTGACCAAAAGCCCAGCTCCTTAGTTAGCATTAGTGGGTACCTAATTTAAAGTATAGGCATTGAATGGTGCATTGTGATGGCCAGTTCATCATATCTGCATTTCAATAAAAATGCTTTGACTGTGTATTTTTAGCACAGCGTTAGCTCAATCTTTAGGATCTGTAATTAAAGAGGATTTCCTATGCTCATATTGTCTTGGTGGCATTTGAGTAGCAAAATGTGGTATACAGTAAGCTATCAGTTGCTGTAAGCAAAATAATCTATTTATAATGTAAAGATTGAATTACATTTAGCCGTGGTTAACAGCGGTGCAGCTTTTAAATCACACTAATTCAGCACGATTTCAAAGCCGCATATCAGTGTGATTTGCACTGTTGATTTCATTGCAGCTTGCAACTTCATTTAAGAGAAGTCTATGCAAGTCGCGATGAAATCAGTAAAAATTAGTGCAGGAACCTTTTTCATAATCGCTGCGACATGAGTCGCTGCGATATGAGTGGTTCCATTACCGGCAATGGGGTGCGACCTGTCATGTGATTTGGAACTGTCAAATCGCATGACAAGTGTGAATGGGGGCTCAATGCTTTTTTATACTGCTCAAACTAGTCTTCTGATTCTATCAGTGATTAAAAGAAAGTTCTAAACCCTAGCCAAAGATTTTGATGGAGTAGACTTAGTATAACAGATATAAAATTGCCTCTGTTGGCCGGGGCGCCGCCCCCTCTATCCACGCCACCCCCTATATGAATAATAGATAGATTCATGCATAGCATGAATCTATCCACGGCTGCCGTGGTCACCCCCTATTCATGCGTCCAGCTCCTTTCAGGACGCCGGGCGCTGAATTACAGCAGTGGGGTGTTTTTTTGAAGAACATGATTAGAGCCATAGGCTCTAATAGGCTTCAAAGTAGGGTGGGCTCAGAGCGCAGAGCATTTCACCATGAGTCCACCCAGGTGTTACAACAGCGAATGGATAGTCGATGTTGTAACACTGAGCCTCAATCCGGCAAATCAGAAGCAGGTCTGAGACCCGTTTTCCGAATGGCTGAAAAGAGAAGACTGCCAATTGGCCGCCAAGGAGGAGGGAGTAAGCGGAAGCCGCCGATGCCCGTGGAGAGCAGAGGAAGGGAAAGCTCTCGCCACTGCCGCTGCCGAGCAAGGGAAGCCGCTGGCTAAGCACTGCATAGATGGGGTAAGTGCACCAGACCCGCCCTCCCTTCCTTCTCTAATGTATGATACATCGATCCCATTCCGAGCCAGTCCTAATTATAATCTACTGTATATTATATCCACTCTACCTCATTCCTTTCATAATATGTTGAAACAGGGTAACTGGGCAACAGTCATAAGGTACACAGGAAAATTTCAAGCTATAACTATAAGCAATGGAGGCAATCCTCCAGCACCATACTTCATGCATTGCAAACTAGCACATTATGAAATGCTTACCCCCATGCCTCTTATCAGTTTGGTTGCCCTTCTCTGCACTTTCTCCAGTTCCCCGATATCCTTTTTGAGAACTGGTGTCCAAAACTGAACTGCATATTCCAGATGAGGTCTTACTAATGATTTGAACAGGGGCAAAATGATATCTCTCTCTCTGGAGTCCATACCTCTCTTAATACAAGAAAGAACTTTGCTCGCTTTGGAAACCGCAGCTTGGCATTGCATGCTATTATTGAGCTTATGATCTACCAAAACCCCCAGATCCTTCTCCACTACAGATTCCCCCAGTTGTACTCCCCCTAGCATGTATGATGCATGCATATTCTTAGCCCCCAAGTGCATAACTTTACATTTCTCAACATTAAACCTCATCTGCCACATAGTCGCCCAATTAGACAGTGCATTGAGGTCGGCTTGTAAATTGGAGACATCCTGTAAGGACGTTATTCCACTGCATAGCTTGGTGTCATCTGCAAAGACAGAAATGTTACTTTTGATCCCAGACCCAATATCATTTATAAAGATATTAAAGAGTAAGGGTCCCAGCACTGAACCTTGGGGTACACCACTGATAACCTTAGACCATTCAGAGTAAGAATCATTAACCACTACTCTCTGAATTCTGTCTTTTAGCCAGTTTTCTATCCATTTACAAACTGATATTTCCAAGCCTGTAGACTTTAACTTACACATGAGCCGTGTGTGCGGAACTGTATCAAACGCTTTTGCAAAATCCAAATAAACCACGTCCACAGCCACTCCTCTGTCCAAGGTTTTACTTACCTCTTCATAAAAAGAAATCAGGTTTGTCTGACAACTTCTGTCTTTCATGAACCCATGCTGTCTGTTGCTTAAAATGTTTTTTTCCAGCAAGAACTCGTCTATGTGGTCTTTTATTAAACGCTCCAGTATCTTCCCGACTATAGAAGTTAAACTAACAGGTCTATAGTTACTTGGTAAAGACTTTGATCCCTTTTTAAATATAGGCACCACGTTCGCCCTGCGCCAATCCAGCGGTACTATTCCCGTCATTAATGAGTCCCTAAAAATTAGATACAATGGCTTTGAAATTACAGAGCTCAATTCTTTTAGGATCCGTGGGTGGATGCCATCAGGTCCAGGTGCTTTATCCACCTTTATTCTGTCTAAATATTTCTGGACCATATCCCTTTTGAGCCATTGTGGATCATTGGGGGCTGTGTCAATACCACCCCCATTATGCACATGAACTTCCCCATGCTCTTTTGTATACACAGAGCTGAAGAAAGTATTTAATAAATTAGCCTTCTCCTTGTCCCCAGTCACCCACTCTAGATTATTTTGTAAAGAGCCTACATGCTCAGACCTGACCTTTTTACTATTAATATATTTGAAGAATTTGTGCTGCTCACTTTTCCCCTATGGGAGGTTCTAACATGAGGAAACACAGTCCTGCCTCTACCAGTGTTACTCCCTCCACACAGATATAGCACAGAACAAGGCATGGTATGTCAGTAATGCAAAAAGATCAGCTGCAGGCAGACCACAGACAATACTGATTTCTATTCCTTTGTGCAAGGGTTTTGCACAGAGCAGCCCTGATCCTCTTGTTCTGGGGTGCCCCAGCCGCGCTCTTGGCTCCTCCTCTTCATCAGGTGCCCCCACAGAGAGCCACTTTCCATGGGGGCACCCATGCAGGTGCGCTCATGAGTCCCCCTGCTGCGTCCATTGACCCAGACAGCAGGACTCGCTCCCCTCCTGTGTCACTGGATTTGATTGACAGCAGCGGGAGCCAATGGCTCCTACTGCTATCAATCTATCCAATGAGGACGGAGACAGCAGCTGGAGTCACTGGGCTCATGCACATCACTGGATCGGGCTCAGGTAAGTAAAAGGGGGGCTCTGGGGGCAGCTGCAGCAGAAAAGGTTTTTCACCTTAATGCATAGAATGCATTAAGGTAAAAAAACTAAAGACTTTACAACCCCTTTCATTTCTTTTAAAGTAACTATGTGTGCAGTTAGGTTATGAAAGCAGAGTCTAATGCCTTCTCATTGATAGCTGGTGGGAGTTTGGTGATGAGTAATAAGCCAAGTAAGACTGTATGATTACATGGAAGTTTCCTTCCATTATTGTAAACCCCCCTACGCTCACGCATTTCTGTGTTTATATGTTTTTTTTATATGGTAAGTGTATAATAATTTCCAGTGTATTAAATATCAAATTTGTTTGTTATTCATCTCAGTTCAAAGGTTTCTTTTGCATTTGCTAGGTAAGTGCATGCCTTATTACCAGTGGAACATTTTACTGAAAACGACATGATTGAAATACAAGCTTTAAGCCTTTCCATGTTGAATAAAACAAGACCTCTCCAATGGTTAATAAGTACTTTTTCCTCCCACTACATAGGAAATGAATACGAACCATGGCAAAGACATAGTTCAATTTCATTTCAAAATTCTTTTTTATTCATAAAATGTATGGAGTGTAGGGGAGTTATAAAAGCTGTAATCAGTGATATAAGTACAAAGGCTATAGAAGTTACAGCAGAGACTACAATCCTAGGCAAATCTCAGGTCATCATGCTAAAAGGCATTAATGACCAGCCCTCTGATTAACATAAACGATTTGACTTTAAAACAGCCATGACATTAAATAAAACTGCCATGTTATTTTTTAGGGTGAACCATCCTGAAGTAAACGCATCTATTTGACCAATAGCATCAATACTATTTTACCACTGTAGCCATTAAAGTGTAACTAAACCCACAGCAGTAAAAACAAACAGTCTGTATAGGCAGTAAAGCATGCTTGTTATACTCATTGTTGAACCTAAGGGATTAATCCTCTGCATTGTGTAAAAAATGCTGTTTGATCCTGTCTTCTCTGATCCTCCCCTTCCTTTACTATCCCCAATCCATCTGCTGATCGAACAGAGCCCTTGGAGGCACTCTGCACATGCTCAGTTTGATGTGTATTGCTAAAGAGTTTTTTTTGGGGGGGGGGGAGGGTGCATGTGATCAGCAGAGGGCCAATCAGCACTGTCCAGACAGAAAGTCAGAGGTCATGCAGCCGCATAGAACAGTAATGCCGCGTACACACGAGCGGACTTTACGGCGGACTTTGCCCGGCGGACTGGATTTCGTCGGACAATTCGATGTGTGTGGGCTCCAGCGGACTTTGTTTGCTCAAAAGTTGGACGGACTTAGATTTGAAACTTGTTTAAAATGTATCCGTTGAAATCGAGTCCGGTCGAAAAGTCCGCCGTCTGTATGCTAGTTCGACGGACAAAAAGCCACGCTAGGGCAGCTATTGGCTACTGGCTATGAACTTCCTTGTTTTAGTCCGGTCGTACGTCATCACGTACGAATTCGACGGACTTTGGTGGATTGTGTGTAGGCAAGTCCGTTCATTCAGAAAGTCCGTCGGAAAGTACATCGAAAAGTCCGCCGGGCAAAGTCCGCTGTAAAGTCCGCTCGTGTGTACGCGGCATTAGAGGAGAATGAAAACTCCTCCTACAAGCTTTAACCAGTGCTCAGTCGGACACTGATAGAAGTCACAAGACTGCTATATACTGCTGATGATTAAAAGTATTTAGCAGTTTATATTTAATAAAATAATTGCATTTCCATGTTCTGTGTACTATGGGAGACTAGATATAGTGAGTGCAGGGTCCTGGGTTCAATAACACTTTAACTAATAATGAATGAAATCTGAATGAACAGCTTTTAGGTTGTGCATGCTTTCCTTGTTGGAAAAATATCTGTCAGAATAAATCTACTGTCTACAAAAAAAGAAACATTGCCTACCTGATCATTAAACATTACACTTTTCTACAGACAAGTATATAGATGCACATACTTGTCTCCTATGAGTGTACATGTACTTTATCATGGGAAATCATGAACTAATAGCCAAGAACATTTTTACTGACTTTGCACAAAAGATACACCTTTCATGCCTGCTGGGGACTGAAAGTCATGCCTAGAATTAATGTAATGTACCTTTAGACTAGTACACAATATGTTCTAGAAGTAAAAAATGATGTCTAATTGGTTGATATGATTTAGTGTGCTTATAGTCACTGCATTTTGCACTACCTTATTAATAATCCTGAAAATATACAGTATGTGTTTCCCCTCTCATCTTTGGCTACTGCTGGGAACTTGTATGAAAAATGTAAAGCTCATGAGAGAAATATTATGATGACTAGGGATGCACCGATACCATTTATTTTAGCACTCGCCAATACCAATTACCGATACATACCGCATCTGTTTTGTGTACACTTCAGCTGTCAGCAATGGTACAAAGCATTGAAAAGTGATTTATTATTATTATACAGGATTTATATAGCGCAGCGCTTATTTAAAAATTAAATACATTTTTTTTGCGCTTTTTTCAATGTATAACATGTAAATATATGTTAAAGGTGTAAAAAATATTAACGAACAAAGCAAACAAAAAAAAAAGTTTAAATTATTAATACCGTAGTTTATAATATAGAAGTGAACACAAAAAAAATCATCAGGAAAATAATAATTAAATGGTGAAGGAGAATAAGGAGTTAATAAATAATGGGTTAAAACAGAGGAACATTTAATTAAAAAAAAAAACATTTTTTTTACTAGACAGGTTGCTTTAAAGTGGATGTAAACCCACTCTCATTCTTTCTAAACTACTGCCATAGGGGTTATCTATAAGGATATACATGCCTCCTGCATATATCCTTACCTGTCAAATGCCTCCCCTCTGTCTGTTATGAGACCCAAAAAACTGCAGATTCTGTGGGTGGGTCTGTTGTCTGGAGCTCGGTGGGTGGAGTCGTGATGTCATTAGACTCCCCGCCCACCTCTACACTCCCCTTGTTAACATGCATTTTCTCCTGTGTATTTCTTACACTAAAATTTTGCTATGATCACTAACATCCAGTCAAATCACAGAAAAGTCACATGACTTCAGCATGCCCAATCATGCTGAGGTGTGAAGCAGCCAATCCTGGGAGAGCTGGAGAAGAAAGGAGGAGGGGATCTGAAGTAAGCAGAATGTCTCTCTCAGGCTCGTGCATGAGATATGTAAATCACCTGTCACTCACAGCAAGGGGGAAGAACTGACTTCTATTTCTCTGTGTGTCAGTTTTTATCTCACTGAAAAAAGATAAGAGAACTGCTCAGAGCTGGATTAACTCTTCGTGGCAAGACTGGGCACAGATGACATGAAACCCTATACTGTACAAGGTGCAAACCTTAATTTAAAAAAAATAAAATGGGTTTACATCCACTTTAAACTGACCTGATCTGCAGAGGGAAACTCATCCCTTTAATCTGTAGATGACAAAACAGATACAAAAAGAAACAATGTTTCTTTTTATCTCTGCATCAGCGGCTGAGCAACGTTGTTGATAAGCATTGCCCGGCTGCTTTTTTTTGACAGCTCCAATTGCCAGGACTTCATTTACACTTTAGCTGTCAATACGGGAACCCCACTGACAGCTGAATGAGTCATCGGTTGTTAAGAACGTGGCGGCGGTGGCCTGGCCGGAGACCGAGATGGCAGCATAAGTTGTGAGCTCCTGCGAACCGGGAACCGAATCTCACCTAATAGACTGCCTACGTTCGTGAGCCACTATGAACAGATCCACCCGGAGCTCCTAACCCAATAAAAACGGACTAAGAGGGGCTGGGGGGGACTGGGAGAGGGACTGGGAGAGGGACTGGGAGAGAATAAGATAAAAGCGGGTTTATATATATAGGAGGCATTTCGTTGTTGGCTTTTAAAATTAATAAACAATACCTTTTGAAGGGAAAAATAAAAAAGATGTGATGGAAATAATCCACAATGATGTGAAAAACGAGAAGAGATAAAGTTTGACATATAAAGTTGAAATAATGTCTCTCAGAAAAATTTTCGCTGAAGTGGATTCAGAAAAAAAAAAAAAAAAAGTATAGTGTAGTATGGTGATCGGTGTAGTGTAGTATGGTGGTCAGTGTAGTGTAGTATATGGTGGTCAGTATAGTGTAGTATGGTGATCGGTGTAGTGTAGTATGGTGGTCAGTATAGTGTAGTATGGTGGTCAGTATGGTGGTCAGTATAGTGTAGTATAGTCAGCCACCAGTAGATGAGACCTTGTTGTGTGTCTTCTCCACAGACCGAAGCAGCAGCCGAGGCCCTCTTCAGACAAAGACTACTGGGACTGCAGTCAGTGTGTGCACCTAGAAGAAGTTTAAGGGAACTTCCGCCCGGTGAGTCTCACTTCTCCTGCCACCATCCTACCTGCACTTCCAGGGGGACAGGCCATCCTGACCCTCAGTACTGACATTGTAGTTATCCTTTAGAGCTCTAAGTGAGCATTGTCAGGGGACGCTGTCCAGGGAGGAGGGGGTCAGTTGGCAGTATAGTTGAGCCACCAGCAGACCAGATCTTGTGTGCAAATGATCTCCTTACAATGGCATCTGAAAGTGGGTGGAACAGTCATATTAGGCAGCAAATGAACATGATGTTGTCTTTGTAGTTGATGTGTTGAGAGGAGAACAATGGAAAAGTAATTGACTTTGACAAGGGACAGGGCCATATGTGTATTGGCTAGACAACTGGATCAGAGCATCCACAAAACTGAATAGATGGATTAAAGTTTGTTTGGTTCAGCACAGACCAGCCAGATTTTGATCCATATGTGGCTGTTACGGCTTGACAGAAGTTGACCCAGTGGTCTAGTAAATTTTATATTTTTATATATATATATATATATATATATATATACACAGTGCCTTGCAAAAGTATTCGGCCCCCTTGAACTTTTCAACCTTTTGCCACATGTCAGGCTTCAAACATAAAGATATAAAATTTAAATTTTTTTGTGAAGAATCACCAACAAGTGGGACACAATTGTGAAGTGGAACGAAATCTATTGGATATTTTAAACTTTTTTAGCAAATAAAAAACTGAAAAGTGGTGCGTGCTAAATTATTCGGCCCCTTTACTTTCAGTGCAGAAAACTCACTCCAGAAGTTCAGCGAGGATCTCTGAATGATCCAATGTTGTCCTAAATGACTGATGGTGATAAATAGAATCCACCTGTGTGTAATCAAGTCTCTGTATAAATGCACCTGCTCTGTGATAGTCTCAGGGTTCTGTTGAAAGCGCAGAGAGCATCATGAAGACCAAGGAACACACCAGGCAGGTCCGTAATACTGTTGTGGAGAAGTTTAAAGCCGGATTTGGATACAAAAAGATTTCCCAAGCTTTAAACATCCCAAGGAGCACTGTGCAAGCGATCATTTTGAAATGGAAGGAGTATCAGACCACTGCAAATCTACCAAGACCTGGCTGTCCCTCTAAACTTTCAGCTCAGACAAGGAGAAGACTGATCAGAGATGCAGCCAAGAGGCCCATGATCACTCTGGATGAACTGCAGAGAACTACAGCTGTGGTGGGAGAGTCTGTCCATAGGACAACAATCAGTCATACACTGCACACATCTGGCCTTTATGGAAGAGTGGAAAGAAGAAAGCCATTTCTCAAAGATATCCATAAAAAGTCTCGTCTAAAGTTTGCCACAAACCACCTGGGAGACACACCAAACATGTGGAAGAAGGTGCTCTGATCCGATGAAACCAAAATCGAACTTTTTGGCCACAATGCAAAACGATATGTTTGGCGTAAAAGCAACACAGCTCATCACACTCAACACACCATCCCCACTGTCAAACATGGTGGTGGCAGTATCATGGTTTGGGCCTGCTTTTCTTCAGCAGGGACAGGGAAGATGGTTAAAATTGAGGGGAAGATGGATGCAGCCAAATACAGGACCATTCTGGATGAAAACCTGTTGGAGTCTGCAAAAGACCTGAAACTGGGACGGAGATTTATCTTCCAACAAGACAATGATCCCAAACATACAGCAAAATCTACAAAGGAATGGTTCACAAATAAACGTATCCAGGTGTTAGAATGGCCAAGTCAAAGTCCAGACCTGAATCCAATCGAGAATCTGTGGAAAGAGCTGAAAACTGCTGTTCACAAACGCTCTCCATCCAACCTCACTGAGCTCGAGCTGTTTTGCAAGGAAGAATGGGCAAGAATTTTAGTCTCTCAATGTGCAAAACTGATAGAGACATACCCCAAGCGACTTGCAGCTGTAATCGCAGCAAAAGGTGGCTCTACAAAGTATTAACGCAAGGGGGCCGAATAATTTTGCACGCCCCACTTTTCATTTTTTTATTAGTTAAAAAAGTTCTATTCGACCTAGAGAAGGTGGCCTCAGATATAAAGAATACTGTCACAGCTGCGATTGCTGATCTAAAGTCAGATCTACAGGCAATGGCACACCGAATAGATGATGTTGAGCAAACAACCGTGACCCATGCAGCTGCCATTCGACAGGTCCAACATACATACGATGCACAGCTATCCCACATGTATGACCTCCACAGACACATCGAAGACCTCGATAATCGAGGCAGGAGGCACAATATCAGGGTAAGGGGTGTCCCTGAAAGCACAGATCCGGGCTCGATCCAACAAACAATCTGCACAATCTTTAATGATTTGATAGTTCGCCCTGCAGATTCACCAATTGAAATGGAAAGAGCCCATCGGGCTCTACGCCCTCAACCCTGTGAAAATGAACCACCAAGGGACATAATCTGCTGTGTTGTAAACTTTCCACCTAAGGAGGAGATTCTCCGCAAAGCCAGGGAGAAAAACCGCGTTCTCCATAATGGCACAGAAATTAAACTGTTTCAGGACTTGTCCCAGATAACTTTACAAAACAGGACGCTCTTCGTTCCCGAAACATCCAATATCGATGGAAGTTCCCCTTCGCCCTATCTGCGTCCGCCAGGGGACGCTCTGCTTTGCTCCGTACACCGGAAGATCTGCAAAGTTTTTGCTAACAACTTGATCTCCCTAATATTGAACTGCCGGAGTGGGGCTCCTTCTATTTCCCAGCTGAACCTTGGCTCCCGGTTTCGCTCAACCCCTCTCCTAAGGCACAACGACAGAGATCGCGCAGACACAGAACAGATAGATCTTCTCCAACCCCAAGATCGTCTCCCTGAGATTTGTACCAGCGAGGACCAGGCTCTCCCGCTTCACCTCCAGGGAGAAGAGCTCCGCAGGAAGCATGAGTCGCACATTACGACATTGCCATGGATCGCCGCCTGTGAGTATGACTTTCATTCCAGAGACACCATACCCGCATCACCACCCGCTAAGGGAAACTTAAGTCTCTGACCCCCAGGTCTGTACCTTATGTTACACAGAATTGATGCTCCCTTAGGATCCCCCACTTATGTCCCACACTCATTGGGCATTATGGACACGACGCTTCCATGAATATAACACTGTGTATTTACCTGGCACACTTAGCACAGCTCTTGGACCATGATCCTCTTCGTGCTTTAGAGGAAGAAGTAATTGCTTCACAGACTTCCTACCTATCCCACCACACAGTGATGTGCTCCGCGGAATGCAAACTTACGGCCCTTCCTTCTCCAACACAGGCTCCCCTCAAGGAACAATCTCAGTTTTTGTCTTATTCCCTAGGTTTTACTACGATCGTGACTGACGACATCGATCCTTGTCCTCGTCACAGAACCTTTACTTCCTGCTCGAACAATATTCAAGATCCAGTGTGATAAGTACAAGCCTAAACCTGTTATTTCATCTCCCTACTTTTAACACTGAACAAACGGGGAACTCCTGGGATGACATCAGCTCTGTCACGTTTATTTACCTGATGTGAATGCAATCCCAGATATATACCTATGCAGATCGCTGTTCCTCAGCCTAGGATATTATTGAGTCAAGAAGTGACCCTGGCGTTTTGGTATTAGGTCCAGAGGATCTCCTTGAAGCTCTTCAAGCTGGGGTGACAAATTTTCGATCGGCCTATGGACCTGAATGGGATCCCAGGGTCGAGCGAAAATTAAAAACTCAATCTTTTAACAAAATTAGGTGCCTCCCTGCCTCCCTCAGTTCACCACTTCTCCCCGCCCCCCCCCCTTTTTTCTTTTTTTTTTTTTCCCCTTTTCCCCACCCTTCCCCACCATCCCCTTACCCTCCCCCTCCCTTTCCCCCTTACCCTCCCCCTCCTTTCCCCCTTACCCTCACCCCCCCCCGTCCCCTTTCACAACCTTTCCCCCCCACTACTGATATGGATTGGGTTGGTTTGACAGGATCAATATTAATATTAATATTAAATTCAAGATGTACTTTAAATTTTTGCATTAGATACCACTATGGCGATCCATGGCAACCATGCTTAATACAGATTGCTTGTTCTGACCGTTATCAATGTTTTATTTGTTCTACCGGATTTTTTTTTTTATAACAGAGATATATAACATGTTGAATTCTTGCTCACTTATGCTATAATTCCTGCTATGTAGTAGGCTCTCTATACATACTCTTAAGACTAATATACCAGGTTCCTGGTTCGCAGGCGACCTGTGGTTTCCGTTCATCCTTTCACCCCCACACAGCAGTCCAATTGTGGACTTCAGCTGACATTTCAGATTTTCCCTCTCCAGGTGGACTAGATATTCTATATCCACCTCTGGTTTGACTTACCTTCCTATCTGTGCTTTTTCCCTCTTCTTTATCTTACTCTAAGTCTCCTCCCTCACTCCCTTTACCCTATATTTCTTTTTTTTTTTTTTCTTCTTCTTCTCTTCCTCTCCCCCGCTCGACCCGTTTCCTGCTCTGTCCCTTGCCCCTGGTGTCTTACTTTAATCTTCTCTCAGTGGACGGCTCCATAAACCCCCTTATCTGAATTGGACCCTCGCGAGCTCCCCGGACCCCTCCCCCGGAAGTTTTTAAACCCCAAGATAGCGGTGGTAGAATAATTGACTTGATTCAACTTAACAATGAATTCAAAAAGAGCAGCTACATGTTCCCTGACGTTGAAATGTATCTCCCTTAATGTTAAGGGCCTAAATCAACCCGAAAAAAGGTCGCAAGTCCAAACGTCTCTCATCAAACACAAAGCACACTTTATTTTTTTACAAGAGACCCACTTTCGCTCGGACGCCACCCCCAAACTCTCCAACCACATATACCGCACAGCAGTACACACTACGAATCCTGAGGCTAAAACCGAAGGAGTCTCGATACTTATCGCTAAAAATGCTAACTTTCACCTAACAGACTCTCTCATAGACCCAGAAGGCAGATTTATTTTTCTTAAGGGGACTTACGCATCCAAACCAATCACCTTAGCTAACTTTTACTGCCCCAATGACCATCAAGTGGCATTTTTTAGGAAGATATGTGAACTCCTATCCTCTTTTCGGAGAGGTTTGGTTGTGTTGGGAGGGGATTTTAATGTTCCCCTGCACCCGATATTAGACTCCTCTACCCTAACATACAGAGCACTAAGACAAATCAAAATGCAGCTCCATAAATTAGCTCTCCATGATGCTTGGCGTACCTTGTATCCCTCGGTTAAGGACTATACATTTTGCTCAGCCCCACACCAGAAATATTCTAGGATCGATTATTTTTTTATTTCCCAGGCTGACTTGCCCGCCCTTCACCAGTCCACTATAGAACCTATGTTCCTTTCTGACCACCACCCAGTAACACTCACCCTATCCTTCCCTGATACAGATTTCAGAACCAAGATCTGGAGACTGAGTCCTTCTCTACTTAAGGATGAAGTCGTATTAGATCACGTTCACACGAGACTCCGACATTATTTCTCTGAAAATTTGAACCCGGATATTTCACCAATCTCTATCTGGGAAGCCCACAAATGTGTTATAAGAGGGGAACTGATTTCACTGGCCGCAAAAGCTAAACGACAACAACAGGAAACTATTAATTCCCTTTTCAATACAATCAAATCCCTAGAGAAAACCCACAAACTGACACAAGCACAATCCACCCTCCAAAACTTAACACACGCCCGCACCCAGTTATTGGAGGAGTTAGACAGAGGCGTCAAAAGAAGATACATTCTTGGCCAGAGAGTTTTCTATGAGCAGGGCAACAAGTGTGGCCGACTTTTGGCTCGGTCGATACAAAATTCTAAAAGCTCATCCATAATTCACCACATCCGGGGCCCTGGGAGAACTCTCCGGACCAAGAATGAAGAAATAGCTAAGGAATTTGAGAAATTCTACTCTGGCCTTTATAATCTGCAGACTGACCACTTGACTCAAACCACTCCTGAAACACGCTCTAAACATATCAAAGACTTTCTCTCTCAATACAGCCCGAAACCAATCACCTCCCAACAAACTCTTGACCTTGAGAATCGTATCTCGGCGATAGAACTGGAGACGGCCTTGAAGCAAATGAAAGCGGGCAAAAGCCCAGGCCCAGATGGATTTACTCTCCAGTACTATCAAGCCTTCGCTGATACCCTTACGCCCAACCTTTTAGAGACCTTCAACGCTTTTTCAGACCCCCAGACTAGACCACAGGGAATGTTGGTGGCTCACATAACGGTAATACCTAAGGAGGGAAAGGACCCAGAGTTGGTCGCAAATTACAGACCGATATCACTTTTAAATGTTGACGTCAAATTATATGCAAAAATCCTGGCCAACAGATTATCGCCCCTTATTCCCAATCTCATTTCTCTGGACCAGGTGGGATTCATCCCTGGCAGAGAAGCCAGAGATAATACCATCCGCACGCTGAATCTACACCACTGGCTCACAACATCTAAGACCCAGGGATTTCTCCTTTCATTAGACGCTGAGAAGGCGTTCGACAGGGTGGCTTGGGGCTGGGAAGCCGTATGCTATCATATGTAATGGCCCTATACTCCGGTCCCTCTGCAGCGGTGAGGGTTAATGGCCACCTGTCGAACGCCTTCCCTATCAGCAACGGCACGCGCCAGGGATGCCCCCTCTCCCCTTTAATTTATATTTTGACTTTAGAGCCTCTCCTCAACAGATTGAGAGATAATCCAAACATACAAGGGATAACAGTGAAGGAGAGGGAGTTTAAGGTAGCAGCTTTTGCTGATGACATTCTCCTATCCCTAAAAATGCCTCGCATCTCCCTACCGAACCTCCTCAAAGACTTACAGTCTTTTGGGAAAATTTCTAACCTAAAAATGTATAATTCCAAGTCCCATGCTCTAAATATCACGCTCCACTCTCAGGAAATGACCCACTGCCAAGATATGTTCCCCTTTATATGGGATAAGAATGCGATCACATATCTGGGCATCCAAATTCCTACCCGGCTATCTGATCTCTATCTCGTTAACCATCATCAGGCAATTATGAAGATCCAAAAACTTTTAAAGGAGTGGTCAGGCTTAAATGTTTCATGGTTTGGTCGTTCTGCCCTGATCAAGATGATTATCTTACCTCGTCTACTTTACTTAATGCAAGCAGTCCCGATCCCTTTATTGGCATCTTTTTTCGCAATCTATCGGAAGGCTTGCTCTGTCTTTCTTTGGAGAAACTCTCCTCCTCGCATCAAATACGCATGCCTCACGCTATCCAAATCGAAGGGAGGGATAGGATTGCCTGATTTATATAAGTACTACGTGGCTTGCCATCTTACATGAATCGCGGATTGGAATATCCATGCCTCTCTCAAGTCATGGATATTCCTTGAAGATGCTTTTGTTTCTGGGCCGCTACATCTTCTTCCTTGGCTCCCCTCCAAAAACTGGTTACACCCCGTCTTGACTCACCCGCTAATTTACCCATCTCTTTTAGCTCATAAGAAGTCTTTGCTGAGTGGCAATCCCACATCTTCCCCAAGCCCTCTAACGACCCTTAGAGGAAACCCAGAATTTCCACCTGGGATATCTAACATCTTTCTCAAACAGGAATGGCCCTTTGAGGACATGTTGGCTCAGCAGTTTTTCTCCAGCGGAAAACCAATCTCCCTAGAAACACTGAGGTCGCTCTCTAAAACTTCCTCTTTCTCCTTTTGGACTTATAGACAGATTAGACATTTTCTGGAGACTCAGGCCCCTCTAACAAAATGGACAAGACACCTTACACTATTCGAGACCTTATGCCATCGCAAAATACCGCAGAGACACTTAATTTCTCTCCTACACACCCTGATATCGGAAACGCCTACCGAGACCCCGACCCCATCACAATTGTCTTGGACCAGAGACCTAAACACGCCACTGACTACGGAAGACTGGAACGCTATTCATGACTACACACATAAAGGGTCACTAAACGTGGCTATCCAAGAAAACTGCTATAAAGTGATCACTAGATGGTATAGAACCCCCTCGCGTTTACACAAATTCTCGCCTGCCATCCCTAACACTTGTTGGAGGTGTGGTACAGAGATAGGCACTATGCTGCACGTGTGGTGGGGTTGTGAGATCCTTCAACCATTTTGGAGGGAGGTTCACAGCATCATCACACACGTCACAACATTTAATCTAGACTATACCCCAGCCCAATTTCTCCTACATCATACCTCTCTTCCCAGAGGGGATTATTTTAAATCTCTTGCCATGCACATGGTCAATGCGGCTAAACATTGTATTCCCAAACTGTGGCAGTCCACCCGCGCCCCAACGATCAGGGAATGGCTCGCAAAAATTTCAAACATTAAAGAGATGGAGGAACTGATCCATATTGCACAAGACAGAGTTCATAAATTCTCTATGCTTTGGGCCTGCTGGTCACACTTCACTACCACCGAGAGATACCGTCAATACACTTCGCGGAGTGATTAAATGTCCTTTGAGCTGGTTGATGGGGTATCGGGGGTTGGGGAGGGGGGCGAGCGTGGGTCCACTTACGTCTCCTTCTGATATCCCCCTTTTTATTTTGTTTTTCCCCCCTATAGGTTCCCCTCTCTTTCTTATCTTCCACCCCATGTCTCTTTACCCCTAGTCCTCTCTTCTGTTTGTACTTTTCTTTCTCTATTCTTTTTGTTCTTTTCTGATGCTAGGCATGTTCCTTCATGAGATACTAAACGAACATACATAATTCATTCTACGTGATGGTACCCTCCTTTCGTTACCTGGTTAGCCTTATTGCGATGCATATAGCATTATTTGTTGGTCGAGAATGAACCATATTTGGTTGGTATCCAGAGGGGGGAGGGGGGGTGAAAAAATGAGAAAGAGATCCTCTGCCCCCACACACTACTGGTATATTACAAGTTCAGTTCTTGTTCACTATGTCTCAGAATGTTTCCCTAAGTATCTTTAAAGAGTACCAATTTTATGTTATAGATATATTTTGTTATAAAAAGTATGTATCGGACTTGTTCTGTTTATGAATGTCTTTAAACTGAATAAAATCTTTATGGAAAAAAAAAAAAAAGAAGAATGTGGCGGCTCCGCTCCTTAACAACTGATAATTGCCGGCTTTTTTTTTAGATTTCAGCTGTCAGTGGGGGAATCCCGCTGATAGCTGAAAAAACCCATCCTAAAAGTATCGGTTTCAGGTATCAAAGCATTTGCACAAGTACTGATACTTGTGCAAATGCTTAGTATCGGCACCGATACCAGTGTCGGTTTTGGTGCAACCCTGATGACTATAGAAAGAAACCTAAGGCTCACTGCAATACACATAACGCATACTACTATTTTATTTTCTGTAAAATCGAACAGAAGAGTTTCAATGAAAGTGTTTGTTACCCTAGTATTTCATATTCCTGATATGTGCCTGCTGTACCATGTACTTGTATGAAAAAAATATTCTGCTCTCTTTGTATTGCTTCCTTTGTGTCCCTGTCAGTCCTTCTGCTTTTCTATGAATAACTGATCACACTAAGCAGGAGAACAGACTGTGGTCAGTTCTCTAGCTGTGCAGGGAACTCAGCCTTCTCTCCTTCAATGATCAGACTTCTCCTTCCCCCCAGCTCTTATGCAGCTGAGAACAGAGAGAACAGAGGGAACAGAGGGAATGTGATCACTTTTTTAAAAAAAAAACAGGACAAAAAGTATTTATAATTTTTTTTATATCTATACACAAACATTTTGCCTTTCATTTCTTTTTTAAACTGAATGGGTTGTTTTACAAGGTGATCATTTACAATCACTTTAAGTTAATAAACCTGTCATTAGAGGAACACAAAGGCTGCAAAGACTGACCTTGTTATGAAAATGTTGGTTGCCTAGATGTCAAGCTAATTTTCAATGTCGATGAGTCAGAAAGTATTAAAGCTATAGGAACAGCCTAGCAGCCAATCAACTAGTATTTTGAGAAGATAATCAACAATGGTAAACACAAGATTCCTCTCACGACTTTACTTTAAAGTGTAAAGCCAAAAATGCAATCTGTCCCCACTGACCAGGAAGGATACACTGGGTTTATCTTCATTAAAGCGGGACTTCAGTCATTTTCCCATCTTTCCATCTATTAAATCTTCTGCCCTTGTTGTTTTAACTTTGGATAGTAAAACCACCGTTTTCATATGCGGGCGCTACTCGCCTATGCGTTCGCTTCTGCGCGCGAGCTCGTCGGGACGGGGGGGGGTTTTAAAAAAAAAAGTGTATTTTTAATATTTATTTTACATTATTTTATTTATTTTTACACTGTTTAAAAAAAAAAAATTGTGTTACTTTTATTCCTATTACAAAGAATGTAAACATCCCTTGTAATAGAAAAAAGCATGACAGGACCTCTTAAATATGAGATCTGGAGTCAAAAAGACCTCAGATCTCATATTTACACTAAAATGCAATAAAAAAAAAGTCATTTAAAAAAATGACATTGAAAAAAATATGCCTTTAAGAGGCGTGGGCGGAAGTGACGTTTTGTAGTCGCTTCCGCCCAGCAGTGTCATGGAGACGAGTGGGCGCCATCTTAGCCTCACTCGTCTCCAGGCACAGAAGAGAGAAGGACACGATCGCCTCCGCCGCTACCGACGGCTCCGGTAAGTGGCGGGGGGCACTGGATCGCGGCGGAAGGGGGGCCCCTCTCCCGCCACCGATAAAAGTGACCTTGCAGTGAATCCACCGCAGGGACCACTTTTATCAGAAAGCCGGCCGCTGCACGAAAACGGGGATACCGGGGTTATGGCAGCTAGCTGCTGCCATAACAATGATATCAGCCGTCAAAGTTTGGACGTACATCTGTGTGCGGCGGTCCGGAAGTGGTTAAAATGGAGGGAGATTTCTGCAGCATATTTGGGAAGTACAGAATCACAGTATATATAAAATAATATGCAAAGTGGTTGGAGGAAAGCTTCAGGATGGCAAAGATGTTTTTATTACAAATTATGTGAGCAGACTGCAGTTCCTCTTTAAAAGAGAAGTTTAGGAATTGAAAAAAATAAACTGTCATACTCACCTAGGTGGATGTAGCATGCTGCATCTGTCCCCCGCCACCTTAAAGACCCAGAACTTAGCGATCAAAGACCGCTGTTCGCTCAGTTCTTGGTCTTTATTGAGTAGAGAGTTGGTGATTGTAAGTCACCAGCTCTCTGCTCTGCCCCTCCAGCGCTCACTGGAGTGGTGGGCTGTGGAGAGGGCGGGCGCAGCTGGCTCAGACTCCCAGCAGCATGCCGGTCAGGCATCTGGGTGGATCCTGACATTAAAAGTCAGGATTGATCCAGAGCCTGGTCACAGGAGTGCAGAATGAAGTGTACTCCTGTGACCCATAGGAGAAGTAGAACCAATGGAGCTTTGGCCCTACTTCTCCTCTAAAGTGGTTATAAACCTCAGGCATGAAATATGAAGCATTTCCTTTTATAGTGTGTACTTGTCTCAATTAAGAGCACTAAGTCTCACTTCTATATGCTGCTTCGTTTTTCTGCTATCAGTATGAATCACTTCTGACAAGTTTTCCTGACACCACAAGAAAAATGGTGACGGAGAGGATCTTCAGCTTATTGACAGTCTCAGCTCTGTTCCTGCATGCTGTTTGAAGGAGGGGTGTGTTCCTTCCCTCCAATCAGCTGTCAGAGCTCTCCTCACTGAGCTCTGCAGAGTGTAAGACAAGGTTTTTATGGTAAACATGAGCTCCCCAGCCCCCTCTGCAAATCAGAGGAGAATTTTTGTTTTGAAATTTTCATACAAAAAGCAAATAAAATGTAAGCAGAAATTTGTATGTGTTTTTCAAGTCATGCTATGTGAATGGGACTGAATGTAACACATATAAAGTAGGCATTATCCAAATTTGGCTGCAAAAGTGGAAATATACTTTCTGATTGTTTCAGACCCATTTATATTATTAGTAACAGAATGTAACCCAGAACTTACCCACATAGGACTTTCTAACACCAATGAAAGATAATTCAATGTAATGTCTGATCGATGGAGCAGGGCATATCATATTAGGGCAGTAGAAAAGGAATAAACAGACTAATAGGAGGGAAGGCAGAAAGTAGGGAAAAGAGACCAAATTGGGGACAAGAAAATGACACCCACAGCATTTCAAGTGAAGTGCCTAAGGGCACCTTGGGTCTATTGAGAACCTAAGTAGCGCCCCTGGTTAGCCAATTTACTAACTTAAAGCAGAGTTCCACCTGGGTGAAAAATTTTTTTAAGTCAGCAGCTACAAATACTGCAGCTGCAGACTTTTAACATAAGGACACTTACATGTCTTGGGAACCCACAATTTCGGCCCCCGAAGCCGACCTGTCCCTCGGCTCCGGGTGCAGGCACCGGCATCCTTACTAAGGGAAACAGGAAGTGAAGCCTTATGGCTTCACAGCCTGTCTCCTACTGCGCATCCGGAGTCGCACTGCATCTTCTGAATGGTCCCTGCTGTCTTCTGGGACCTGTGTGTCTCACTGAAGGCAGCGGGGGAAGGAGGAGGGGCCGAACATTACGTAGTTCTCTGCACAATGTGCAGCGATCTTTCCTCGGAGGTGGGAGCAGATACCTGGATTTGGCAGGTATCTGCTCCCCCTCCCCCCTGAAAGGTGCCAAATGGAGGGGGGGAGGAATCCGATCTGCGGAAGTTCTATTTATGGGTGAAACTCTACTTTAATGAGTCAGGATGACCAGCCAATATTGCAAAAAGCATTATATTAACACTTTACAAAATGATACATGAAAACATGTCAGCTAAACTAGCGTTTATCGAGGAATAACGTCCTTCCAAGTCTCCTTGGCTAACCCCTTTCCACTGCCTGTACACATATAAGCAGCCTCATTGAAGTGGGTTCTCTTCCGTGAGGCCGCATATATATGCGTACATGTGTTTTTCTTTTGTTTACAAAAGTTTTATTGGAAGATTCAGTACAAAAGAGTTACAGAGTTATGATGGTTGAGACAGTTGAGTACAAAATGATGTATATAAGAGACAATATACCGTATAATTTGTGTAGTACATAAATGTGAGGCAAGTGAGAATAATATGGCATCGGGGGGGGGGGGGTGTATGCAACAGATAGAATAAAGTATAGTAAATTTTAGTCACAAGTCCATAAAGACCATTTTTCATCAAAAGTATGCATACTATCTTGTAGGGTATGATAGATTCTTTCTGAGAGTTTGAGCATGTCCATTCTAGACAGGACTTGAGTCCAGGGTAGGTTTTGGGATTTCCAGTTCAGAGCTATCATCCATTGGATAGAACTAATTAGGGAGTGGGTCAGTCTTACACATGAAATAGGTATGTCAGGAATTGTTGCATACAGTATACATAGTTGTGGTGAGAGGTTGATTTTTTTTTGTTGCTATAGATTCTATTTTATTTGCTGCAGCATTCCATATGGGCTCTAGGTATACACAGTCCCAAAATATATGAAGGAATGTGCCAGTTACATTGCAGCCCCTAAAACAGTTAGGAGAGGCAGTAGGATAGAAGGAGTGGATTTTCGAGGGTGTCAGGTATAATCTAGAGAATAGTTTCATTGGCGACTCTCTAAATGAAGCTGCAATATTACACTTGCGGAGGTTATCTGTCATGGCATTCCATGATTTTAAGGGGATAGAAATGTCTAAATCAACTTCCCATTGCAACATTGGGCCGGACTTTTCTGGTAACATTATATCGTTAAGATATCTATAAATTATAGAAATCAGGCCTTTGTCCCTTGGGGAATTTAGACAGATGTGCTCAAATAAGGTCGTTTGAGATTGAATGTTTAATGAGTAGTGTTCTGTATAGAAGTTTCTAATCTGGAGATAATTTGTGAGTTCGGAAGAGGGAAAGTTGTATTTAGATTGAAGGGTGTGGAAGGAAATGAATGTTTTGAATGGGAGTAGTGATCTTAAGGTAGTCAGACCGCTGTTACGCCAATGAGGGAATGAATTATTATTGTTATGGTTTTGTATAAGTCTGGGGTCTCCTAAAAAGGATGCCAGAGGGGGAGTGTCTGATGATAGTTTAAATGTTTTATTGATTTTAAGCCAAAATTGGAGATGGTGGGCCACAATATTATTTAGTTTAAGGATTTTGTGGTGGGAGTTTAGATTGGACCATAATAGGCCCTGTATGAAGTATGGAGAGATTGAGTTTGATTCGAAGTTTAGCCATGGGATGTTTGAGTTGGGGGCAAACCATTGGGCTATTTGTGTAAGTTTGGTTGCTATAAAATATTGCCAAATATTTGGAAGGCCAAGCCCACCTTTATTTTGGGGTCTGAACATGAGAGAGTAGCTGCATCTAGGTTTCCTATTAGACCAGATACATTTATTAATTTCTCTTTGTAGAGCTTCAATTCTGGTTTTGGGGACATTAATAGGTAAAGAGCGGAAATAGTATAAAAGTTTGGGGAGAATCGTCATCTTAAAAGCGCATATTCTACCAAGAAGAGAGATGCGATAAGAGGACCAAATTTTTAAAAGAGAGCTAATGTTTAAAAAAAGAGGTGTGTAGTTGGTTTTATATAGAAGTTTGTGGTGAGATGTGATTTGGATACCAAGGTATCTAAATGATTTAGAGCACCATATGAAGTTGAAATTTTGCTGAAGGTTTGTGGTCAGATTAGGGGGCAGATTGATGGGCAGGGCTGAACATTTATTGATGTTGATACCTAGGCCTGATAGAGTATGAAAAGAATTGAGCTCAGATATAAGGTTGGGTATTGATATGAGAGGGTTTGTAAGGAATAGTAGGGCGTCATCTGCATAGAGACTCAGTTTGAATTCGTTTGGGCCTTTACTATATCCATTGATGTCTGGGTTATTTCTTATAGCTTGGGCTAGGGGTTCTATTGCTAATGCGAATAATAGAGGGGAAAGGGGGCAGCCCTGTCTGGTACCTCTACTTAGAGGAAAAAAGTCTGAGTTGTGGCCGGGGATCTTTATTCTGGTTTGAGGAAGGTGGTAAAGAGCATTAAATCCATGGATAAATTTATCTGTGATGCCGAACTTAGGGAGTAGGTGGTTGAGGTATGACCAGCTTACGCTGTCAAAAGCCTTGTGTATGTCAAGGCTAAGAAGGCAGACCGGGCGGGAAGAGAGGTTGGCATCCTGCACTATGTTAGTGACAAGTCTTATGTTATCTGTGATCTGTCTGCCGGGAATAAAACCTGTTTGGTCGATGTGTATAAGAGAAGTAATGACTTTGGCCAATCTGTCAGCCAGGAGTCTGCCGAAAATTTTTAAGTCATTGTTGAGCACTGAGATGGGGCGGAAATTTTGAGGAAGGGTGTGATCCTTAAAAGGTTTAGGGATAAGGGATAAATTTGCTAAAAGCATATCCTCTGGAAACTGGCCACCCATCAAAATATGGTTAAATAATTTGGTTAATCTAGGGGCTAAAAGGGGAGCAAATTTTTTATAATATAGTGAGGAGAAACCATCTGGTCCTGGTGCAGTTGAAGTTTTCAGGGATTTAATTATATTGATGATCTCGGTGTCTGTGCATGGATCATTGAGGGAATAGGCTTGTTGATCGTTGAGGGTGGGGAGATGTAATTTCTCAAGCCACTTAATTGAGGTGTGATGAGGTTGGGTTTGAGGGCCTGAGAGAAGATCTTTATAGAAGGAGGAGAATATGTCTAGAACCTCTTTGGGGTGCGTGACTAGGTTGCCTGATTGATTGCGTAGTTTGTATATATGAGGAGGTTTATGCTCTTGATTAAGTTTTTTTGCGAACATAGTGGAGGTGGAGTTACCATGTAATAGAAATTTTGCCCTAGAAAATCTGAGGGATTTTTCAGTATCTGCTGACAGAATCGTATCTAAGGCTTGACGTTTGGATTGTATTAATTTTGTGGTTTCAGGGGATGGGGATTGGTTCAGTTTAATATATAGAAGGTCTAGGTCTTTTGTGAGGCTTTTGATGTCAGTGAGTTTAGCTTTGTTTTTTGCTGCAGTTATACTAATTAGATGTCCCCTGATAACTGCTTTATGTGCAGACCAGAGTGTAGTGGGGGAAATGTCGTTAGTTGAGTTATTCTTAAAGTATTCCTCAATGTGTGTGGTTATATTTTGAATAGTGGATGGGTCTGATAAGATCGAGTCATTCAGACGCCAATTAAATGGGGTAGGGGCAAGACCAATATGAGAGGTTTCAAATTCAACCATGTCGTGGTCAGACCATGGACAAGGGTGGATTCGGGCTCTTGATGAGTTTGCCAATATGATGGGAGTAGTGAAGATGTAATCGAGCCTAGCATAACAGTCATGTGGGTGGGAGTAGTGAGTGAAAGCTCTAACACCAATATTATGGGCTCTCCAGGAGTCTATTAGTTGGAATTTACTGAGTGAGCGATTCATTGATTTAGAAAATGCTTTCGTCGTAGGAGCGACTTTGCTTCTATCCAAGGAAGGATGAGCGGCCAGATTAAAGTCCCCTCCTAGCACTATATGGGGGGAGCTAAGGCGGTCTAGGGTTTCAAAAAACTTGTTAAAAAATGATGTTTGAGCCTCGTTGGGGGCGTATATGGAGGCGATTGTAAGTGCGCGTTTGTTCAGTGTGCCTTTCAGAATCTGCTGTCAATATCTTTATAAATGTGTTGTATCTCGAATACTATAGAGTTGCGGATAAAAATCGCAACCCCCTTGGATTTGTTGGAGAATGTGGTGAAATACATTTGGTTATATGTTTTGTCGAAGTAGCACGGGTGGTTATCAGTAGAAAAATGGGTTTCTTGAAGGAGGATAATGTCTGCACCCAGTCTTTTATAATGTCTAAAGGCCTTTTTACGCTTGTGTGGGGAGTTGAATCCTTGAATATTGTGTGAAAATATCTTAAGACCCATTTCTAATTGAAGTAAACGTGTAGATTATTTTGATTGGGCTAGGACAGAAATTATAAGGGGAGTAAATTAAAACCTGATATACATTGCGAGATATCCAGTTATTACTAATTTCAACATAACCAACATAAACTATAGATATATCATATAATAAAAAGCTACAGTCTGGGTTGGTGAAACAACTGTATGGTAAAGGTTTGAATTTCTTCTTGTGTGTACCTGTAAAAGAGTATAGGTAGAATCTTCCAGAGACTATTACATTTAGAAACAATGCCAACAGGGCAAAGAAAAATTGTAGGCTGTAATAAAACCTAAGGGGGCCAGAGGACTGGGTGTCATCCGACCTTGCAAATTTTAAAGGTGGACAAAGAAATGTCCTAGACTCACATGCCAAGCCTGTCGCGGCATCCAGAACAATGGAGGATCCGCACCAGGCTATGGATGGGAGCATGGGGGCAAACCAGCGGCGGCGGATGAGCCAGGTAAAAATTATATAACAAACTTTAAGGTGCAAAATTAGTATAACCTTCTGAACAAAACCTCAAGTGGAACCCAGCAGGTAAATTACATCCTGGGTAATAAACAGTTGGGTTTAGAGGTATAATAACAACTGCCTCAATAATAAACATTTGAGAGAGAAAAATTGGGTAGGGGGGAGGGGGAGGAGAAGAGAAAAAAAAAAAAAAAAAGGTCTCTCGCAGTCTAGGTCCGTGTGGCTGTTGCAGGAGGGTTTTTGAGGAGAAAGATGTATAACAGTAGTCAGCTTAGATGAAATATTGCAAAAAAGAACAAAAGAACATAACCGGAGCTCTTCTTGATGTATCTTCTTGTTTTGTGTTTAGAAGATCCCAGAGCATGTGGCAAAAAGAGTGTACAAAATATTCAGGCTTGATCTTGGGAGGATTGGCGCCATCTTCTCTGTTCTCTTTGGTTGCGGCGGGAAGAGGGAGTAGACCATATGGGGAAGAGCGGGGTGTAGCAGGAAGGCGATTCGGAGGTTCTGGTTGTAAAAGGCCTAATTTGATAAGAAGATCTTTTCCTTCGATGATGTTGTATACTGTGTGTGTGGTACCATTATGCATCACTGACAGTTTGAATGGGAAACCCCAGCGATATTTGATCCTGTTTGTCTGAAGGACTGTGGTGACCTCCTGCGTCTGCGATCAAGGGTAGCTGGGGAGATATCAGGGTAGATTTGCAATCTGACGCCATCAAGCTCAATATTTGGTGTATTTCTGGATGCCCTCATGATGTCCTCCTTAGTGAGAAAATCTTTCATGCATAATATTATATCGCGTGGGGGTTTGTCAGGGGGTGGTTTGGGGCGAAGTGCTCTATGAATCCTATCGCAGGTGAAAGCCGATATGGGCCTGTCTGGCAAAAGCATGTGGAAGACTCTAGACACCGCAGGGAATAGATCTGTGGTGGATTCAGGGATCCCACGCACTCTAATATTGCTTCTGCGATTGCGATTGTCCAAATCCTCCACGTGTGCCTGCATAAAGGAGAAGCTGTCTGCAAGTGTTTCATAGTCTCTCCTGAGGTCACTGTGTGCAAGGGAGAGTTCGTCATGTTTTGTTTCTAGCACATCTGTCCTGCTTCCTATGCTAGCAATCTCCTGTGTCAGGGCATTGGTTGATTTGTGCAGTTCAAGTTGTATTTTGTCAGCCAGTTTCTCATAGATGGCTGAGAGACTGTCATCAAGGTCAGCTTTAGTCAGGGGCATGTTGTACTCACATTCCTTGTTAGGCCGCATATGTGACGGTGTGGAGCTGTTAGATGCAGCCTGTGAGCCGGCGCCACTCTGGGGCATCTTCCCCTGCTGTTGTTCCTTGTTAGGCCGCGTGTGTGACGGTGTGGAGCTGTTAGAAGCAGCCTGTGAGCCGGCGCCATTTTGGGACCTCTTCCCCTGCTGTTGTTCCAGGCCGAGGAGGTAGTTTGTTAACGAGTGCCCGGAGCTCCGTTTGCTCCTCTTTCTGCTCGATTTCATGCACCGCTATGTTCCTCAGGGGTGCTAGAGTATTTGGGTCGGTTTTTAAGCGAAATAGCCCTGGGAATCAGGCCTGGCGATCCCGGTCAGACGGAGCTCTCAGCAGACACGTCTGTCCCGCATCGCGCCGCGCATGCGCCCCCCCCGTACATGTGTTTTTCACAGCACACTACCAGCACAGAGACTGGGATCTCACCAAGAGCTCTGGGTCTCGTACTACCGATCAGGAAATCGGAGGCCTGGTTCCCGATCACCCTATTGCTGTGTTAGCCTCTGCTTGGCTATCACAGTGATCAGTCACTGTTCAACCCACCCTGTGTTTTTTTCTCCCCTGAATGTAGAGAAAGATACATTGTATCCTGTTCTCCTTTCTAGAGGAGAAAAATGTAAACAAAAACAAATGTGTGTAAAGATGAATAAAAAAATAAAGAATACGACCCCTTTCACACGAAGCTGTCCGTTTTAGACAGACTCCACTTGCTCAGCAGGGATCAATCCGTTGCTCTCCACTGAGCAGGCGGATGACAGGTCCATCTCTGCTCACTGTGCAGAGACAAACCTGTCAGAGCCCCACTGTTCTCTATGGGAGGACAGTATGAAAACGGACAGGCTGATTCGTTTTCATCCGATCTCCCATAGAGGACAGTGGGGATCTGACATCCGCCAGATGGATGGTAAATAGGGTTTCCATCCATCTGGATTTGGTGGATCGGATAGCTCACAGCTGACATCCATCACTCCATAGAGGTGCATGGAGTGTCCGATCAGGTCCACCTGAAAAACAGACAGGTGGACCTGATCGGACAGCATGTGTGAAAGGGCCCTAAAGGTTAAAGTCAGAGTCAAACTTCAGGGTCATGGTCAGTGTAATTTAGGTAGGATAAAAAAAAATACATTTTTTAGATAAGTGTGTGTCAGTGTGTTTTAGGTAGAATAAAAAAAGCAAAATGCGCACTATTGTTTCTGAGCCCCGCTACAGGTACAAACAACAAATAATATGCATATATGTAGTATTGCTGTGATCGTCAGGAGCAGGAGAATTTATTTTAGGTTGTGCTTTGGTGGTAGGCTATGGTAATAGAAAGAAGGAGAAACCATCACCAACTTATAAATGTATCGAAACAAACAACTTTGATACATTACAAGTTGGCGAGGGTTTCTCACAGTATGTCTCACTGAAGACACATCATTGAAGATTTCATGAACTGTTTATTCAATTTAATTTGGTTTACAAGTTGCACTATAGCTCAGCACTTTGTATTTTAATGTTTTATATGATCTAAAAGGCTGTACTAGTTTATATTATGTATGTTATTGATGTCTTCCTATTTCAGATGTCAACACAACAGGTATAGGTTTAACTAGAGCCCCCTCACATTTCTCTTTTTCACTATTAAAAGTATAGTTATTCTACACTTTTAGGGGAGCAACATTTTTAGTTTCACAATCTATGTATTATTTTTTTGTTTTACTTATTGGCGCGAGGTACCGTTTTAGTCTAGGCTACGGTAATAGCAATAAGTAAAAAGCTAAAAAAATATATATATTTTTTTACTATTTTGACCCAGTTTTTCTTTGATAATATAAATGAAACATGAGATATAAAAGCCCAATTTGTCCTGAAACAAACAAGGTATGATCCACCTGGATCACTATGTAGTTGCAATGATATGTACAGTTTTGCTAACAGTTGCAAAATTCAGGCATTAGGATTTGTTCTACTCTCCATCATGAAAAGGGTTAACATATGTTGCATAATTTTGTCATTTTATATATACTGTATATATTGAATTAGAATAACTCATATAAACAACAAATTGCTGAGAAATCACACTGAGCCGATCAGCATGAGAATTTGATGCCAAGGCATGCTCAGTCTTCTAATTAAAAGTTTTGGGGTTTTTTTAGATAAAAATGCCAATGGTTACATCATGTTTTGCAGGTATTCAAAATACTGAAATTATTTGAATGAATGTTTCAGAATTTCTTAAAACATTTCTGAGCTAACTGGATTGTAAAGGGGTTGGAAAGCTTGTAATAATGAGCATGGTTACAGTTTTACAGTTCATAGAAACTGTAAGAAAAAAAAATCCAAAAACTAATTAGAATAGAGTTGTTTTCCTTCCTCCTCAGAAAAGCAAACAATTTTTTTCACTGCTTATACACAGAATCTCAAAAAAAAAAAAGAAAAGAAAAGCCTAGAATATGTTAATTATATATCATTCCCAGTGTGAGATCTGTCTATTCAGGGGCAGTTAGAGGGTTCATGCACACTAGGCAGAATAAAAAAATGCCAGAACCTCTGGTAGAAAAAGCAGCTTAAAAAAGCTCATAGTGTCTCTTATTGCATATGAGTTTAGGCGTGTTAATGGGCATTTGCTTTTATGAGCATTTTTTTTCAAAACATTCCTCTTAGTTAATTTTTAACTATAATCAATGTACACTTAAAAATTATGAATGTTCCTAAATGCTGTGTGTAGGCACACCAGACGTTTTTTTCTACTTGAAAGCTCCTCTCGAAAACACTCCTCTGCAAACATGCCTCTAAACACCCAAATGTGCATGGACAAATAGACTAACATAGAACACCATATACAGGATGAAGTAAAGAATGCCAAAAGCCTGTTTAAGTAGTATTTTCTATGCCCAGTGCCCAGTGTGCATGAGGCCTTACATGACTTCAGTAAAATATGGCATGCAGTGTGTATGCACTAACCAGAGGGCAATATATATTTGTCTTTGCTTTACTGAAATTATATTCATGACATCTTGCTGAAATAAACATACAGTATATCATTTCTGCAAAGAACTGCACATATGACAGGTGTATTATGTTACAGCAAAGAAAATGAGCACACAATAAAAGTTATATTTTTTTATCATTAATGAAATGTGATTAGTTCCTATGGTCAACAACTTCAATATTGTTCTCATTTTTTTTTTTTAAGTTATGTTGCAACAGTACCGGTATGTTATTTAAACAAAACACAGTGAGTAGAGTTGGGTGAACGGTTCGGGCCAAGCAAAAGTTTGGCCCAAACATCTCCTATTCGCCCCTTCAGCGAACACCCGAAATTGTGGGGCGCTCGGCGGGATGTTCGCCCGCCGAGGGCCCCACAATGCACTACGCTCTTCACAGTGCATTCTAGGGCCCTAATTGAATGAAGCAATACAATTGACATGTGGTCAGGTGCAAGGCTTTGCCCAATCAGGGCACAGAGCACTGTCAGAGCCCTGAGTGGACAAAGTCATGATGACTTTGCCCAATCATGGCATAGTTCTCATAGTCCCACCCAATACTACAAAAGGTTCCCTCTGACAGGAAGCTTTGGCAGTGTGTTGTTGGAGTGGAGATAGATAGAGCAGGGCTCATTTTACTACTAGCAAATTAATGTGTTAACTAATTGTGACTTATTGTGAGTGTTAGTGTAGTGTTAGTATAGTGTGAGTATAGTGTAAATATAGTGTAGTGTCAGTGTGGTGTGTCAGTATAGTGTGAGTATAGTATAGTGTGATTATAGTGTGTCAGCATAGTGTGAGTATAGTTTGAGTATAGTGTAGTGTGTCAGTATATTGTGAGTATAGTGTAGTGTGTCAGTATAGTGTGTGTAGTGTCTACAGTGCCTTGAAAAAGTATTCATACCCCTTGGAAATTTTCCTCATTTTATCATGTTACAATTAAAAACTTAAATGTATTTGATTGGAATTTTATGTGATAAACCAACACAAAGTGGCACATAATTGTGAAGTGGAAGGAAAATGATAACTAGTTTTCAACATTTTTTACAAATAAATGTCTGAAAAGTGTGGCGTACATTTGTATTCAGCCCCCTTTACTCTGATACTCCTAACTAAAGTCTAGTGGAACCAATTGCCTTCAGAAGTCACCTAATTTGTAATTAGAGTCCACCAGTGTGTAATTTAATCTCAGTATAAATACAGCTGTTCCGTGAAGCCCTCAGAGGTTTGTTAGAGAACCTTCCACAAATCTGCCCTTTATGGAAGAGTGGCAAGAAGAAAGCCATTGTTGAAAGAAAGCCATAAGAAGTCATTTGGGGGACACAGCAAACATGTGGAGGAAGGTAAACTGGTCAGATGAGACCAAAATTCAAATTTTTGGCCTGAAAGCAAAATGCTATGTGTGGCGGAAAACTAACACTGCGCATCACCCTGAGCACAACATCCCCACCGTGAAACATGGCAGTGGCAGCATTGTGTTGTGGGGATGCTTTTCTTCAGCAGGGAGAGGAAAGCTGGTCAGAGTTGATGGGAAGATGGATGGAGCCAAATACAGGGCAATCTTAAAAGAAAACCTGTTAGAGTCTGCAAAAGACTTGAGACTGGGGTAGAGGTTTACCTTCCAGCAGGACAACAGCCCTAAACATACAGCCAGAGCGACAATGGACATCAAAGCATATTTTTGACAATGGACATCAAAGCATATTTATGTGTTAGCATGGCCCAGTCAAAGTCCAGTCTTAAATCCAAATGAGAATCTGTGGCAAGACTTGAAAATTGTTGTTCACAGACACTCTCCATCCAATCCGACATAGCTTGAGCTATTTTGCAAAGAAGAATGGGCAAAAGTTTCACTCCCTAGATGCACAAAGCTGGTAGAGACATACCCAAAAAGACTTGCAGCTGTAATTGCAGTGAAAGGTGGTTCTACAAAGTATTGACTCAGGGGGGCTGAATACAAATGCATGCCACACTTGTTGAAAACCATTTATCATTTTCCTTCCATTTCACAATTGTGTGCCACTTTGTGTTGGTCTAACATAAAATCCAAAAAAATACATTTACGTTTTTGGTTGTAACATGACAAAATGTGGAAACCGTCAAGGCACTGTAGTGTCAGTATAGTGTGTTAGTGTAGTGAAGTGTTTAACACAGCATTACATAACATTTAGTGCTGTATACCTTTTTTTTTTTTTTGGTTGCTGGGTGTTTTTTTTTTTTGTCCCTTGCCTGCCCCCTTTCTTTTTTTAAATGGTCAGCTGCAGTTTTTTTGACTGCGACGCTGGTGTTCCCCCTTTTTAATTTTTATCTTGTTTACATTTCAGTCAGCGTCAGTCCGCTTAAAGTGCACCAAACACCACTTTTCATTCCATAAAGTGCATCAAACCACACATTTAATTTTAAATGTAAGAAATAAGCCGCCAATCATGTCTGGGGGGCCAACAAGGAGAGGCAGACTTTCCAATGGCACTATTAGGGGGCCAGCAGCATCTGTGTCCACAGGCAAAGGTGGATGTGGTTCGTCCTCAGGCAGAGCACCTTTGTCTCTGTTTGGTGATGTTGCCCGTGCTATCCAGCCACAGCATGCAGAGGAGGTGGTGGACTGACTTACTAAACCATCATCCTCATCCTCTATGACCCAAGCTGACACAAGTGCGCAGTCCACCACAGCTGTCAGAGTGGATTATTCAGCCTCCTAGTCAACAACTACTCCTGCCATAGCCCCAGCATCATGCATGGAGGAATCAGCTGAATTATTTGAACACAGCATCAGTCATGGTCCCCCCCGCTGCAGTGTATTGCTAAGCTGGCTCCAGTAATGATGAGGATGGAGGAGATGATGATGATGAGGTCACTGACACAACTACCAGATAAAGCAGAGGAGGAAAGTGAGGGGGAGGCACAACCCCAATGAGGCAAGATGTCCTCCAGAGACAGCCATCATGGAAGAGTAGAGAGCAGCCACCTGATTCCATCAGATTGTGGAGCTGTTATCTCCCAGCACTCTTCCCACAGCTCATCTATGTGGGCCTTTTTTAGCACATGTGCAGCCGATCACACTGTTGTAATCTTTGCCACAAGCAGATCAAGCGTGGCAAAAACACCAGCCATTTGAGTACCACATGCTTGACAAGGCATTTAACCTCCCACCACTCAGCCCGTTGGCAAGGGCACCTGAAAGCCACACACAAGGGACACCTCACATCTCACCTTTCATGTCTACCCCTGCTATATATCATGACCTCTCAGCAGCCTCCACTGACAGGAATGATGGTATAGCAAAGGGTGTCACAGGTCCTTGCAACACATCTGCCAGCAGTACACCACCAGCTGTAGAGTATAGTAGGCAAATTTCTCTGCCCCAGCTGCTGCTTTGAAAAAAAAATATGTTCCCTGCAACCCACATGCCCAGCATCTAAATTCCAGCTTGTCGAAACTCCTGCCTTTCCATCTGGTGGATTTTGCCCTCTTCCGTGAATTTGAAGAATGTGCTGTACCACAATGGAAGGTTCCCAGTCCCTATTTCTTTGCACGTAAGGCCATTCCAGCTCTGTACCATTACATAGAAGGGAATGTTTTGGCATCGTTGGGCAAGGCAGTCAGCAGAAAGGTCCACATTACTGCTGACACATGGTCCAGCAAACATGGTCAGGGACGATATATTTTGTTCACAGCATACTGGGTAACTCTGCTTGCAACTAGGAAGGATGCAGGACAGGGCTCAGTACTGGAGCTTGTTTTGCTGCCATGTCTCCATACAGCTGGTGGTGATGATGCGAGATCTGTCAGCTCCATCCCCTCCTCCTCCCTTCTGTTGAATTGTCCTATGAACCATCCAGTGGCGTATCTAGGGTATGGCAGATATGGCAAGTGCCATGGGCGCCACCTGAAGGGGGCACTGGTGAGTGGCTGGGCAGCAAGGCACTTTCCAGGGCATACCTGCCAACAGTCAAAATTTTGCTAGGACATTTCTGGGCTGTGGCCATCCCGGGTAGTTTCCCTAAAAATTGTTTTTGTCCCAGGCAAGGATGGACTGGGTCGAGTTGTCTGATTCCCCCCCTAAAAAAGATGAACTGCTCCAGCTCGTCATCACCTGGCGCCGCCCACACAGTATGCTAACAGCCAGCTACTAGCTAAAAAGATAGCAGGGGCTACACAGTCAATCAGTGCCCGGGATACAGAAGACTCCGCCCTCACAGGTGTCAGCTGACTGCCATCACATGACAAGAAAGATGGCAGCCACCTGCTGCATGCTGCTGGTTCCCTCAGCCCTGATGTGTCTATTATCCAGAGAACGCTCTCTGGGAGCATCAGCACTGTGCCCAGGAGGAGGGGGGCCACTGTATCCTGGGCTGCACTGAAGGACACCTGACACCATCAAGCAGAAGAAAGGGTGAGCAATACAGGCTGACTGTAGGAGGGAGGAAGATCATAGAGGTGAGGACAGGGATGGAGCTCTGCTAGATAATGTGATGGCTGGAGAAGGTGGGAGCTCATTATAGAGCTGATACAAGGAGGGGCTTCCATTGTTTATGTGACACCTAAAGAGGATGGAGGAGCGCTGAGTCTCTCTATCACACACTGTGTCACGCACACAAAATGCCAGCTGCAGATGTCTAAGCAGCAGCTCTCTTGTCCTATATGCAGATCAGCCAATGCTCACACTGGTTAGGAAATGATTCCCCTTGCTCTTCTTTTTACACTGCACACAGGACAGGTGAGCACACTGATAAATGATTAGGCTTCTGGAAGACCCAAAAGTGTGACAGTGTTCATCATAATTTGCAGCTGTTTCTAAAGAGCTCTTGGTGCCAAAGTCCAGTGTGCTCTGCATGATTTGTTTGTTTTTATATTGCCTTTCAGAATTTAGGCTGGTCAGGCTTGGATCATCACAGACGTATTAACCATTTATGGTCTTACTAACTGTGCTTGGCAAATGGACTGTTAGTAAGACAGAAACTGCAGTCTCTGATCTCCTGTTTAATGTCTGCAGTATCTGACTGTCTCCTGCACCATGTCTGCACATTCTCCAACCATCTCTTGTATCTGATGGGATCTGCCTAGGGGGATGGTGTTTGGAGTATCTTTATCTGCTGATTATTAAACTTTCTGGAATACACATACTGTATTGCTATTGTGGTCTAGGATCTGGGCCTGGGCCTAAGACTCTAATGACACCCCCTTTAGGTTATCTGAAAGATGAGTTTCAAATGTTTTGACAGGGGCGCAGTTTCAGTGCTTGCCATAGGCGCCATTTTCCCTAGATACGCCTCTGGAACCATCAGTACCCCTTAAGCATTCAAGGAGTTATTCAACAAGTCAGGCTAAAAGATGCCATGCATTGCTTCAGCTGGTCTGTCTAGGGGACAGGAGCCACACTGGAGGAGAGATTCTTTCAGCTCTGCAGGGGCAGGCCCAGAGGTGGTTCAGCTTTATGCAGACACCATTCTTGCGATGCCACACAACACACAAGAGGAGAGGGGGAGGAGGATTCTGGCAGTTTTGGAGGCATTGAAGCAGAAGACATACATCAAACATTAAGAGATGGTTTTCAGTCCCCGAAAACCTTAAGTGTAGTATGTGACTGGGAGGAGGAAGTTCCAGATAGTGAAATCCTCAATGACCCGGGGGACTCTGCTTCTCATGCCCCCGCAAATTTAGGGTGCATGGGCTCCCTTATTCTTTAAAGCATGCAAAAGGAAGCAATAATTCGTGGCATCAAGGAGAAGAATCATTATTGGTTGGTAACCCTCCATGACCACCATTACACGGGTAAGGTCTCGGAACTCATCCTGCCCTCACAGAGAGAGCACAGGACGAAATAACTTGAGGACACCTGAAAGAGGAGCTTATGTAACACCTTTCCAGACTCTGATAGGTTACAGTCTCAAAGAAAAGGTAGTTTTGAAGCTTCTGTTGGTCAAAGGAGGAGTGGTGGAGAAGGGGGCCACCTAAGTGATGTATTTAAAAAAAATGTGTCCACGGCGCCCAGCGCTGTCAGCTTCAAGATCCCATCGCCAGTGTCTGCATCATATGGTGGAAGATTATCTAGGGGCGAAAACATATACGGAGAGATTTCCAGTAGATGATCCAGTGGGTTACTGGGTCATGAGAATTGACCACTGGCCAGAACTTGCCCAGTACTATGCAATTGAGCTGCTGGGCTGCCCTTTATCCAGCGTCCTTTCGGAGCGAACATTCAGTGCTGCCGAAAGGTTTTGTGACAGATAAAAGAGCGTGTCTGTCCACAGACTCCATTGACAGGCTGACATTTGTCAAAATAAATCAGTCCTGGATTAACAGCAGCTATCAAGCCCCTGATGCTGATGTCGCTGATTAAGTGTTTTTGGGGACTCAAATCTCTGCAAGTATCAAGAAGAAATAAACCAACAACTACAAGATGCCAGTACATATGTAAAACTCCTAAGGAACCCTTCATCACAATACAAGAATGAGTTGGAGAAAATTGTTCACCTGGGAACTAAAAAAGACATACTAGACAAGAAAGAAGCTAAATATCTCCTGCCAGAAGCTTGTAGATTACCAGTGATCTATACTATTCCCAAAATCCATAAGGATAAAGACAACCCACCTGGAAGACCCATTGTCAATGGGATAGATTCTTTAACATCAAGAATGGAACAATACATTGACTTCATACAATGGGCAGTACAACAAACAAAAGCATACATGTATTACAACTCTTATGCCGCGTACACAAGAGCGGACTTTACGGCAGACTTTGCTTGGCGGACTTTTCGACGGACTTTACGACAGACTTTCTGAATGAACGGACTTGCCTACACACAATCCACCAAAGTCCGTCAAATTCGTATGTGATGACGTACAACCGGACTAAAACAAGGAAGTTCATAGCCAGTAGCCAATAGCTGCCCTAGCGTGGCTTTTTGTCCGTCGAACTAGCATACAGACGAGCTGACTTTTCGTCCGGACTCGATTTCGACGGATTTTGAGAAAACAAAGTCCGCTGGAGCCCACACACGATCGAATTGTCCGACCAAATCCCGTCCGCCGGGCAAAGTCTGCCGTAAAGTCCGCTTGTGTGTACGCGGCATTAGAAACACCAGTGTTGGAAGGAAGAACTATACTAGCCACGGCTGATGTTTCTTCACTTCACACTGTTATACAACATCACCAGGCCTGTAAAGCAATAAAACGGCTTCTTAAACAACATAGTAAACTCAAATGTAAACAGAGAAAGTACCTAATTAAATGCATAGATTTCTGCCTTAAGAACAATTATTTTTGGCATAACCAAGCATATTACAAACAAATAACTGGTATAGCCATGGGAGCCAAATTCACACCTAGTGTGGCTAATCCCTTTATGGTGCAATGGGAGGAAGAAAGAGTCTATAAACATCTACCCATTTAATTTACTTTCTATAAAAGATTTATAGATGTGATTATCATCTGGAATGGAAGTAGAGGATCACTGGAAAGCTTCTTACATGACCTAAACAATAATGATAAGAATATACAGCTAACATTAATAAAAAACTAATAGATTTCCTGGATTTGGAGATCAGAGTGGAAGGAGATAGACTCCTCACTAAAACACATTTTAAGAATGTGGACAGAAACAGTTATTTGTATATGGATAGCTGCCATTTTAGACCATGGTCATTCAACATTCCAAGAGGCCAATTAACAAGCATAAAACAGAATTGTACAACAGAAGAAGACTATAAAACTCAATCTGGACTAATAGGGAAGAGATTTATCGATAAGGGATTTACTCAAGAATTCATAGAAGAAGCAAATAGAACAGGTGAATAGAATGGACAGGAGATCCATGATTTATAATAACAGAAGTGTCCAACAACAATTACCAGATGTCCCGACTCTAATCTTGGACTTTAACATTCAACACAAGGAAGTAAAAAAACTCATTAAACAACACTGGCATATTCTGACGAGTGACAAACATCTACATAGTATTTTAGCAGAAAAACCAACCTTCACCTACAAAAGAGCTCCCACACTAAGAGACATGATCTTTAAGAATGTAATTGAACCAACTCCAAAAAGAGAATTTACCTTTTTTACAGGGAAATGTTTTTTCCCATGTAAATACTGTTATGCCTACACACGTTCAAAGAAATCATATATAAAGAGAACGGAATTTGAGGTCACAACAACAGGATACACTTAACCTAACATGGACTTTATTAGCTGCAACACTGAAGGCGCAGTGTATGTCCTTGAATGTACCTGTAAACTACAGAATGTAGGTAGAACTAAAAGAACTCTAAAGACTAGAATCAAAGAACATATACAAAAAAAATTATAAAAGGATTTCCTAAGCATAGTGTGTCTAGACACTTTGCATTAGTACACAACAAAAATCCAACACATTTACAGTTTTGGGGCATAGAGAAATACAATAAAGCATGATGAGGGAGCCATGAAATCAGGACTCTTAGCTAGAAGGAATCCAAATGGATACATACCCTAAAGATGCTCACACCAGATGGGCTGAACATCGAATTCGACCTTAACTGTTTCATAAGCAATTATTATCTTTCCCCCATTACCTGCTACTGTACTAGGGATCATTTAGTCCATGGGGTCATACCAGTATGCAATATAGGGAATCTATATATGTAGGAGTAGTTGCTATATCATTTTAACCACTTCATGCCCGCCATTAGGGATGAGCCGAACACCCCCCGGTTCGGTTCGCACCAGAACCCGCGAACGGACCGAAAGTTCGCACGAACGTTAGAACCCCATTGACGTCTATGGGACTCGAACGTTCGAAATCAAAAGTGCTCATTTTAAAGGCTAATTTGCATGGTATTGTCCGAAAAAGGGTTTGGGGACCCGGGTCCTACCCCAGGGGACATGTATCAATGCAAAAAAAACTTTTAAAAACGGCCGTTTTTTCAGGAGCAGTGATTTTAATGATGCTTAAAGTAAAAAAAAAAAAGTGAAATATTCCTTTAAATATCGTACCTGGGGGGTGTCTATAGTATGCCTGTAAAGTGACGCGTGTTTCCCATGTTTAGAACAGTCCCTGCACCAAATGTCATTTTTAAAGGAAAAAATCTCATTTAAAACTGCTTGCGGGTTTAATGTCATGTCGGGTCATGGCAATATGGATGAAAATCAGTGAGACAAACGGCATGGGTACCCCCCCAGTCCATTACCAGGCCCTTTGGGTCCTGTATGGATATTAAGGGGAACCCCGCACCCAAATTAAAATAAGGAAAGGCCCTATATACTCTGAACAGCAGTATACAGGCGGTGCAAACAAGACAGGGACTGTAGGTTTGTTGTTAAGTAGAATCTCTTTGTAATTTTGAACGGGTACATTTTTAACGTGTTTAGCTCCAGCCAAAAAATCTTTTTTAAGCTTTTTGGAAAACATAGGGAAGGGTTATCACCCCTGTGACATTTGTTTTGCTGTCTTTCCTCCTCTTCAGAAGATTTCACCTCACTTTTTTGTCCCAATGAAAAATGTTTTTTGAAAATTTGGGTTTTTTTGTGGAACAAGGATTGGAAAGCATCAGTGGAAAGGAGAAATTGTTTTCCCATATTAACTCTTACAGGAGAGAATTTCCCTTCCTAGGGGTAGATTTCATCTCACTTCCTGTTGTCTCCTTCCGTTTGCAAGTAGGAGTCGTTTGTAAGTTAGATGTTTGAAAGTAGGGTCCTGCCCTATATACTCAGCAGAAATTTGGGCCTTAGGTGTTGCTGTGGCCACAACACTGTAAGCCCTCACAGGGCCCTGCTGTGAAATATTAGATCAAGAATTGTAATTACACGCCCCTGTTAGACAGGGGCAGAAAAATTGGGCCTTAGGCACTGGTGCTGGTGCCACAACACTGCAACCCCTCACAGACACTCTAGTTGGAATGCAGGAACGAGCCCTGCTGCAAAGTATTGCATCAAAAATTGTAATTACACGCCCCTGTTAGACAGGAGCAGAAAAATTGGGCCTTAGGCACTGGTGCTGGTGCCACAACACTGCAACCCCTCACAGACACTCTAGTAACAATGCAGGAACAAGCCCTGCTGCAAAGTATTACATCAAAAATTGTAATTACACGCCCCTGTTAAACAGGGGCTGAAAAATTGTGCCTTAGGCACTGGTGGTGGCGCCCAGAACCAAAAATGTTCTTACAAGCTATCAGCGTGATGATTGAGGAGGAAGAGGATAATTACTCAGGGATAGTCACTCAGCATCAGCATAGGCAGTCTTTGAAGGGATCTGAAAAAAATTATTCAGTTACATCAGCATCAGGTGCTTGGTAGCTGGTGGTGATCCAAGACTGATTCATTTTTATGAAGGTCAGCCGATCGACCGAGTCAGTGGACAGACGCACCCTGTGATCGGTTACCACGCCTCCAGCAGCACTGAATGTGCGTTCCGAAAGAACGCTGGATGCAGGACAGGCCAGTAGCTCAATTGCATACTGTGCAAGCTCTGGCCAGTGATCCATCCTCAAGACCCAGTAACCCAGAGGATTTTCGGTGGGAAAGGTGTCCAAGTCTGATCTTGCCCCTAGGTATTCCTGCACCATGTAAAACAGACGCTGGCGATGGTTGCTGGAACCGATCATACCTTGGGGCTGTGGACCAAAAAATTGTCTGAACGCATCGGTCAGACGGCCACCTTCTCCACCGCTCCTTCTTTGACTGACCGAAGCCTCAGCAACACGTTGTCCAGAAACAGGAGTTTGTAACCTCCCAGTCTCTGGGAACGCGTTGCACAGACCTTTCTGCAAGGCCTCCCGAAGATGTTTCATCCTCTGCTCCCTCTGCGATGGCAAGATAAGGTCCGCAACCTTACCCTTGTAACGTGGATCAAGGAGGGTTGCCAGCCAGTATTGGTCCTTCTCCTTGATACCACGAATACGAGGATCCTTACGCAGGCTTTGCAGGATCAGGGAGGCCATGCAGCGTAGGTTTGCTGAGGCATTCGGTCCGGAGTCCTCTGGGTCACTAAGGACAACAACGTCCGCAGCCACATCCTCCCAGCCACGTACAAGTCCATGTGTTCCTTGGGACTGATCCCTTAAAGACTGCTGATGCTGAGTGCCAGGCTCCACCTCCATACTGACACAATCTTCCTCCTCCTCCTCCTCCTCGTCCTCTTCCTGTGTGATCGGCGGGCACGCAGGAACACTGTCTGGATAAAGGGGGCCTTGAGAGCTAAGGAAGTCCTCCTCTTCCTGCCTCTGTTCTGCCTCAAGTGCCCTGTCCATTATTCCACGCAGCGTGTGCTCCAACAGGTGGACAAGGGGGACAGTGTCACTGATGCATGCACTGTCAGTGCTCACCATCCTTGTGGCCTCCTCGAATGGTGACAGGACAGTGCATGCATCCCTGATCATGGCCCACTGGCGTGGGGAAAAAAAACCAAGCTCCCCTGACCCTGTCCTGGTGCCTTAGTCGCACAGGTACTCATTGATGGCCCTCTGCTGCGTGTGCAGCCGCTGCAGCATGGCCAACGTTGAGTTCCACCTGGTGGGCATGTCACAGATTAGGCGGTTCTTGGGCAGGTTAAACTCCTTTTGGAGGTCCGTCAGCCGAGCACTGGCATTATATGACCGGCGGAAATGCACACAGACTTTCCTGGCCTGCCTCAGGACATCCTGTAAGCCCGGGTACCTGCCCAAGAACCGCTGCACCACCAAGTTAAGGACGTGAGCCAAACAGGGCACATGGGTCAGTTGTCCCTGTCGGAGGGCAGAGAGGAGGTTGGTGCCATTGTCGCAAACCACCATTCCTGCCTTAAGTTGGCGTGGCGTCAACCACCTCTGAACCTGCCCCTACCCCTGACAGAACCTCTGCCCCAGTGTGGCTCCTGTCCCCCAAGCACACCAGCTCAAGCACCGCATGGCATCTTTTGGCCTGCGTACTTGCGTAGCCCCTTGAACGCCTACGGAGCACCGCTGGTTCCGAGGAAGAGGCCATGGAGGAAGAAGAAGAGGAGGGGGTGGAGGAGAGAGGTGTGTCACAATCAGCATTTTGGAGGCGTGGTGGCGGAACAACCTCCAACACTACTGCACCTTGTCCTGCATCCTTCCCAGCTGCCAGCAGAGTCACCCAATGCGCCGTGAAACTTAAGTAACGTCCCTGTCCATGCCTGCTGGACCATGAGTCAGCGGTAATATGCACCTTACCGATGACGGCCCTGTCCAGCGAGGCATGGACATTGCCTTCCACATGCCGGTAGAGAGCCGGAATCGCCTTCCGTGAGAAAAAGTGGCGTTTGGGTACCTGCCACTGAGGAACCGCACATTCCACAAACTCACGGAAGGGGGCAGAGTCTACCAACTGAAAAGGCAGCAGTTGAAGTGCTAGCAATTTTGCCAAGCTAGCATTCAACCGCTGGGCATGTGGATGGCTGGGAGCAAACTTCTTTCGGCGGTGCAGCAGCTGGGGCAGGGAAATTTGCCTGGTACAATCTGACGTCGGTGTACCAAAAGCAGATTGCCCACAAGTACTTGGCTGTGACACACCTAATTCTACACCTTCATTCCTCTCACTGCAGGTCTCAGAGAGGACTGAAGGTCTAGTGGGGTTGGAAATCTCAGCTGATGAGGAGCAAGGAGAGATCCTCTTTGTTCTTTGGTGTGGGTCTTTTAGATATGCTTGCCAACGAACTGCATGGCAGGTCAACATATGTCTGGTCAAGCATGTGGTACCCAAGCGGGAGATGTTTTGGCCACGCGAGATACGCTTGAGACATATGTTGCAAATAGCAGCGGTGCGATCTGATGCACTCGTCTCAAAAAAGGCCCACACCAAAGAACTTTTTGAATAACGCGCAGAGACTGCAGCGCCCTGCACATGTGGAGCTTTGGGGTGTGATGCAGTCAATGTGCTGCCCTTAGGCTGGCCCCTGGAGGGCATCCTGCCTCGTTGGTGATGTGCCGCCTCCTCCTCCTCCTCCTCCTCCTCCTCTCTCCTATCAGGCACCCACGTTGAGTCAGTGACCTCATCATCCCCTCCCTCCTCATCACTGGAGCAAACCTGGCAGTATGCTGCAGCAGGGGGAGCATGACTGCCAGATTGCTGTCCTTCTTGGGCACCCCCTCTGTCCGTGCTCATGTTACTGCCTTCATCGAGCTCAGTATCATCATCAGAGCCTTCCAAACGCTGGGCATCCTCCTGGAGCATGTACCCAACACTGTGGTCAAACAGTTCGAGGGAATCCTCAGGAGGACATGGTGGAGCTAGGGAAGGAGTCACTGATGACATTGAGCTGAGGGAAGAGGCCGCTGCTTTGCCAGACAAAGCACCCTGGGCATGGGTGAGAGAGGATGAGGAGGATGAGGACGGCTTGGTCATCCACTCGACCAAGTCTTCCGCATGTTGCGGCTCAACACGGCCAGCTGCCGAAAAAAAGGCCAAGCGTGTCCCATGGCCACGTGCTGATGAGGATGCACCGTCTCCACGACCAGCACTAGACACAGAGCCTGCTTGCCCTCTCTTATTGGCTTGTGACTGTCTGCCTCTCCTTCTTGGCCTTCCAGACATACTAATGGCCTGTAGCTGCACTAAGCTGGGATAGAACACCTGTAATTTTCTTCAGGTAGCTTTATATACTGTAACCAGACAAGCCTGCCTGTCAGTAGGAAGATAACAGGAACGGATCTAGCTGAACACTGTGAGCAGGACGCACTGCACTAAATGTAAATAGCAGGAACGGATCTAGCTGAACACTGTGAGCAGGACGCACTGACTGCACTAAATGTAAATAGCAGGAACGGATCTAGCTGAACACTGTGAGCAGGACGCACTGACTGCACTAAATGTAAATAGCAGGAACGGATCTAGCTGAACACTGTGAGCAGGACGCACTGCACTAAATGTAAATAGCAGGAACGGATCTAGCTGAACACTGTGAGCAGGACGCACTGACTGCACTAAATGTAAATAGCAGGAACAGATCTAGCTGAACACTGTGAGCAGGACGCACTGACTGCACTAAATGTAAATAGCAGGAACAGATCTAGCTGAACACTGTGAGCAGGACGCACTGACTGCACTAAATGTAAATAGCAGGAACAGATCTAGCTGAACACTGTGAGCAGGACGTACTGACTGCACTAAATGTAAATAGCAGGAACGGATCTAGCTGAACACTGTGAGCAGGACGCACTGACTGCACTAAATGTAAATAGCAGGAACGGATCTAGCTGAACACTGTGAGCAGGGCGCACTGCACTAAATGTAAATAGCAGGAACAGATCTAGCTGAACACTGTGAGCAGGACGCACTGCACTAAATGTAAATAGCAGGAACGGATCTAGCTGAACACTGTGAGCAGGACGCACTGCACTAAATGTAAATAGCAGGAACAGATCTAGCTGAACACTGTGAGCAGGACGCACTGCACTAAATGTAAATAGCAGGAACAGATCTAGCTGAACACTGTGAGCAGGACGCACTGCACTAAATGTAAATAGCAGGAACGGATCTAGCTGAACACTGTGAGCAGGACGCACTGACTGCACTAAATGTAAATAGCAGGAACAGATCTAGCTGAACACTGTGAGCAGGACGCACTGACTGCACTAAATGTAAATAGCAGGAACGGATCTAGCTGAACACTGTGAGCAGGACGCACTGACTGCACTAAATGTAAATAGCAGGAACGGATCTAGCTGAACACTGTGAGCAGGACGCACTGCACTAAATGTAAATAGCAGGAACAGATCTAGCTGAACACTGTGAGCAGGACGCACTGCACTAAATGTAAATAGCAGGAACGGCTCTAGCTGAACACTGTGAGCAGGACGCACTGCACTAAATGTAAATAGCAGGAACAGATCTAGCTGAACACTGTGAGCAGGACGCACTGCACTAAATGTAAATAGCAGGAACAGATCTAGCTGAACACTGTGAGCAGGACGCACTGCACTAAATGTAAATAGCAGGAACAGATCTAGCTGAACACTGTGAGCAGGACGCACTGCACTAAATGTAAATAGCAGGAACGGATCTAGCTGAACACTGTGAGCAGGACGCACTGACTGCACTAAATGTAAATAGCAGGAACGGATCTAGCTGAACACTGTGAGCAGGACGCACTGCACTAAATGTAAATAGTAGGAACAGATCTAGCCTAATCTATCTAACTCAAATCAAATGACACTGTCTGTCTCTCTCTCTATCAGCACACCGGAACACACTACACAGGGCCGCCGTGCAGGCGGCCTTATATAGTGTGGGGCGTGTACTAAATCCCCTGAGCCATAATTGGCCAAAGCCACCCTGGCTTTGGCCAATTACAGCTCTCTCTACTGACGGCGCTGTGATTGGCCAAGCATGCGGGTCATAGTGCATGCTTGGCCAATCATCAGCCAGCAATGCACTGCGATGCCGCAGTGAATTATGGGCCGTGACGCGCCACACGAATTTGGCGCGAACGGCCCATAACGTTCGCAATTCGACGGACGGTCGAACAGCCGATGTTCGAGTCGAACATGGGTTCGACTCGAACACGAAGCTCATCCCTACCCGCCATATAACTGAATGACGTGCGCAAAGTGGTTAAGTTATCCTGACTTATCAAATGACGTCCAGCAGGATAAGCCGCAAACGAGTGCCTGCGGGGGCGCGTAGCGCGGCAATCGTTGGTGTGTCAGTTTGACACACTGCATCACTCGGTAAAGAGCCTCTGATGTAGGCTCTTTGCCATGTGATCAGCTGTGTCCAATCACAGCTGATCAAAGCGTGAACAGGAAGAGCCGTGTATTGGCTTTTCCTCCACTCGCGCTGACAGACGCAAGTAGTGGAGAACCGATCGGCTGCTCTCCTGACAGGGGGGGGTCTGCGCTAATTGATTATCAGTGCAGCCCCCTGAGGATGCCCACCCAGGTTCACCAGGTATGCCCACTAGGGTTGACAATCAATGCCCATTAGAGGTGCCAATCAGTGCCCATCAATAATGCCTGCCAGTGCCTCCTCATCAGTGCTGCCTATCAGTGCTGCCTATCAGAGCCATCTATCAGTGCCACCCATCAGTGCCACCTAATAGTGCCCATCAGGGCCACCTGTAAGTGCCCATCAGTGCAGCCTTTCAGTGCCCATCAGTGTTGCCTATCTGTCTGTTACACCACAGATTTATCAAGGACATTCAGGGGGTTATTTACTAAGACTGGAGAGTGCAAAATCTGGTGCAACTCTGCAAAGAAACCAATCAGCTTCCAGGTTTTATTGTCAAAGCTTAATTGAGGAAGCTGAAGTTAGAAGCTGATTGGCTATTATACACAGCTGCACCAGATTCTGAGTGCTATAGTTTTAGTAGAACTCCCCTAAGGCCCCATACACACTATTACAATTTCTGCAGATTTTTGTCTTCAGGCTTACCAAAACCATATAGTGCAAGGGGCTGCCTGATTGCATACAAATTGAAGCTCTTAAGATTTGACGTCATATTATTATATGGTTTAGGTAAATCTGAAGACAAAAATCTGCAGAAAATCTAATAGTGTGTATAGGGTCTAAAGGCCCGTACACACGATAAAAAAAACGGAAGTTAAATTTCATCCGATGAACGATCTGACAATTTTCTGAGCATTATTATGGTGCTTTTGACAGCCGATTGCGAATTTTCAGACAACAAAAACTGGATGTGCAGGCTCCAAAATCTTTGCCTGATGTGAACACAACGTCCGATTTTCGTTTTTAATTAGTACGGTTTTCGGATGAAAAAAAATCGTAAGAGCAAGGCTACGCATGCTCAAAAACAAAAGAACACATACAAAACAATTTAACACATTACGTCACTTCTGACGTTGAAATCTGTCGTACGAAAATTTTCTTATGGTGAGTAACCTCTTCACTTTCGATATGAGACTAGCATGCAACAAAAAACTGACGAAAATTGATCCAATAATCTGATCATGTGTACAAGGCTTTATTGTTGTCCATAATGATAACCATAAAGACACATCAGGGTCATTTCTTACTAATTGCAGAACATAATAGCTTGTATGTTACAAAAATGCTTTCTTGTGAACCAATTTATTCTTGATCATAAGATTCCCTGGATCAAAGCATTCCTGTCTATCCTAGCATTTACTTTTACTATTAAAGTAGATCTATGTTTACACCATATAAAGCGGGTAAAATAAGTATTGAACACGTCACCGTTTTTCTAGGTAAATGTATTTCTAAAAGTGCTATTGATATTACATTTTTACCACATATCGGTAACAACCTATGCAATCCATACATACAAAGAAGCTAAAACAAATACGTTCACAACTTAAGTTATGTGTAATAAAATGGAATGACACAGGGAAAAGGTATTGAACACATGAAGTAGGGTAGGTACAAAAAGGCATGGAAAGCTAAGACACCAGCTGAAATCTATCAATAATTGGAAATCCTGCCCCTTGTCAGTGCAAATTAATATCAGCTGGTTCAGTCTCAACTGATGGACTATAAATAAAGATGTCTCATTACTAAAGTGTCACACAAGAAACATTTCATGATGGGTAAAAGCAAAGAGCTCTCTCAAGACATTTGCAACCTTATTGTTGCAAAACATACTGAGGGCATTGTTTACAGAAGGATTTGTAAATTTCTGAATGTTCCAGTGAGCACTGGAGGCCATAATCCGGAAGTGGAAAGAACTTAATTTCGCCATTAACTGGCCACGACTAGGTGCTCCTCGCAAAAGATTTCTGATAGAGGAGTGAAAAGAATTATCAGAAGGGTTGTCCAAGAACCAAGGACCACTTGTGGAGAGCTTCAGAAAGACCTGGAATTAGCAGGTACAATTGTTTTAAAGAAAACAATAAGTAATGCACTCAACCGCCATGGCCTGTATGCATGCTCAACACGCAAGACTCAATTGCTGAAGAAAAAGCATGTTGAAGCTCGTTTAAAGCGGAGTTCCACCCAAAAGTGGAACTTCCGCTTTAAGCACTCCTCGCCCCCTGACATGCCACATTTGGCATGTCATTTTTTTGGGGGGAGTGTGTACCCTTTTTTTCGTGGGACTTCCTGTCCCACTTCCTACTTCCTATCTTCAGCCGCCTAGGCAACTCCTCCTCTCGCCCTAGGCGGCCCCTCCCGCGCAGCAATCTTCTGGGACACAACTCAGGTCCGAGCAGTGCGACTCGCGCATGCGCAGTGCGCGCCTGGCTGTGAAGCCGTAAGCTGTCACAGCCGGGTGCCCACAGTTACCATGACGGCGCCGAGGAGAGGGAGGGGAGAGGAGCTAGTCTCCGGGTAGCCACATCGCTGGACCGTGGGGCAGGTAAGTGTTGGTTTATTAAAAGTCTGCAACTATGCTTTTTGTAGCTGCTGACTTTTAATAAACTAAAAAACGGGTGGAACGCCGCTTTATAGTTTGCTACACAACATTTAGACAAGCCTGTGAAATACTGGAAGAATATAGTCTGGTCAGATGAGACCAAAATTGAACTCTTTGGATGCCATAATACATACCGTTTGGAGGTCAAATGGCACTGCACATCATCCCAAAAGCACTATACCAACAGTGAAGTTTGGAGGTGGGAAGATCATGGCGTGGGACTGTTTTTCAGCATACGGTACTGGAAAACTTCAAATCATTGATGAAAGGATGAATGGAAAAATGTAGCAAGACGTTCTTGATAAAAAAATCTGCTGCCATTCACCAGGATGATGAAGATGAAACAAGGGTAGACATTTCAGCAAGACAATGATCCCAAACACAAAGCCAAGGAAACGCTCAACTGGTTTCAAAGAAAGAAAATAAAGCTGCTAGAATGGCCCAGCCAATTACTTGACTGGCATCCAATAGAAAATCTATGAAAAGAACTAAAGATCAGAGTTCATAGAAGAGGCTCACATAACCTTCAAGATTTGAAGACTGTGTGGAAGAATGAGCTAAAATCACACCTGAGCAATGCATGCAACATAGCTTACTTTCTGTACTTATTTGTATTGGTTTCTTTGTATGTATGGATTGCATGGGTTGTCACTGACATGTAGTGAAAATTTCATTCTGTAGTCAGTGGATCCGCGCTACAGGCTATACTTGCAACTGCAGCCCCCCTATGTAGGCAGAGGGCACCAACGTGTACCCTCAAAGAATGGGTCTAAAAAGTATATATACAGGGAGTGGCGCTGTGCATTAGGGAATTGATGGCATATAATAATTGTCTAATGATTATGATTTATGTGTCTATGAGACGTATTAAGGAGAACGGCAAAAAAATGTGGAAAAAATATATATATATCCCACAAGGGGATCGGTAAGTGCTAATAAGAAAGTATGGATGCAAGTGGGTGTTCAATACAGCCTTGATCTCATAACCCAATAAACGCTGGTGATCTCTAATGGTGTTATATAATGTGCATTAATAAGTGCCAGAATGCCAAGTGCAGTCCAATTAAGTGTTCCAGCCCCTGCTGGGGTGAGCTACAAGTGATATATATAAAGGAGGGGGTATCCACATCCCTCTAAAGTGCAGTGCTAAGAAATAATATACTTCTATGGAGTAGATTTTAGTTTCATTCTCAATCCTACCAGTACATTTTTAAACTGAGTTATTTTTATTATATATATTTTTTATGTACATAATTTCTATTTCCTTCTCATACTCAATTCCAATATATACCTCCTGAGGAAATGAGAACTAATATATTTATATCACCTCTTTTTAGCTTAAGCTATCTGAATGTGACGAAATATGCTGTAAAATAGGTTTACCGGCTAATATCTGGTTTGCAAAATACATTCCCCCATGGCCGCCATTCAATTATAATTTTTCCACTAGATGGCGCTCAAGGGGATGTCACCCGTTCATATACTATTTCTCTCTGGTATAACGAGGTTGAAAGTGAATAAGGTTTAACTCTCATCTCCGTAATTGAGCGATCTTTCGATTGGCCCTACATTCTGCCCGTCAATCGGCACTCGACGTGGGATTGGCCATGGCACGTATTGCACCCAGATATAAGGCGTTGAGAGGACCAAGATGGCAGCGCCTCCGATGACGTCCGTGTGACGAAACGCGTAAGGCGGGACTATCTTGGTACGCACAACGTCACTTCCTGCCGCTGTGGTTTCTGCTAGCTGACCGGTGGAACGCAAGCGGTAGCTGCGAACAACGCTGCGTCCCGGGATAGCAAGGGGAGCCAGTGAGCTTGTACGCTCCCTACTCTTTTTAATTCATTCCTTGAAATTAATTCCGCTTTGTTGGACTGTATGATTTTATATTACTAAATAAACTTTTTAAAAGGAGTTACGCTATGTGGATACAACTTTTTTATTCCATATAATATCCTTGGAGCGGATGTCCGGCTGGAGATAGGATCACACTAGGGGATCATCAACTTCCCCCTTTTCCCTGCTCTGTTGGAGAGGCTGATCTGGACTGGGGAATTATAGGCGAGAGGATATCACCACACAAGGACTCGATCAGCAATCGGATCAGGATCGGTTGGAGTTGAAACATCTTATGCTTATACCCCTGCAGGGGTATAGCGTTCCGGTGAGTGGAATCACATCAGGGGGATTGTGTCATTAGAAAGTCTGGAGGTCGTCGGGTGGAAGATAATACATGAACTTTTTAACAATTTACTGGATATTTACTTTTATTTGCGTTTTCACATGTGATCTTATGCTGCTATCTATTTGTGCTATTATCAATTAATTTATTAATTACCATCTTTATTCTGCATCCCACATTTATTATATATCACTTATAAATATACCCTATATACATATTTACAATTTCTTTATACATTTTTATTTTTATATCAATTTATTTTAATTTCTTAGCACTGCACTTTAGAGGGATGTGGATACCCCCTCCTTTATATATATCACTTGTAGCTCATCCCAGCAGGGGCTGGAACACTTAATTGGACTGCACTTGGCATTCTGGCACTTATTAATGCACATTATATAACACCATTAGAGATCACCAGCGTTTATTGGGTTATGAGATCAAGGCTGTATTGAACACCCACTTGCATCCATACTTTCTTATTAGCACTTACCGATCCCCTTGTGGGATATATATATATTTTTTCCACATTTTTTTGCCGTTCTCCTTAATACGTCTCATAGACACATAAATCATAATCATTAGACAATTATTATATGCCATCAATTCCCTCATGCACAGCGCCACTCCCTGTATATATACTTTTTAGTGAAAATTTCATGTCAATAGCACCTTTAGAAATATACTTAGAATACGTAGAAAAATGGTGACGTGTTCAATACTTTACCTGCTGTACTTTCATTTTATAACATCAGCAAAGTAATAGCAAAACAAACAATAGGTGATGTTGACAATGTTGACAATAAGCTTACTTGATATACAGTATCTCCTTTTATGTTGTGAGTTCTGCCTCCCTGCTGGCCACCTCTTTCCACAACTTCCTGGATTCGCTGCATGCTTTGCATCTTCTCCTCTGCTGTTTACTTTTAATTGCTAAGGACTACATATCCCATGGTACTTTGCTGCCTGCAAGCAGTGATTACTGTACTGACTCCGCCTCCTGAAATTCCTCCACTCAGCTCCTCTGTAATTCAGAAGGCAGCCTCTGTGAAATGTGTGATATAGTAGTGCCTACTCACAGGACACAGTGTCACAGGAATAAAGGAAGTAAATGTGTAGGAATCTTTACAAAGTAAGTTTACAAACTTTAAAGGGGTTGTAAACCTCTGTGTTTTTTCACCCTAATGCATCCTATGCATTAAGGTGAAAAGGCATCTGTCAGTGACCAGCCCCCCAGGCCCCCCGTTTCACTTACCTGAACCCTCGAACTTGACCCACGGGGATGCGCTGTCTCTCTGCTCAGGGTTCTCGGCTCTTGATTGGATAGATTGATAGCAGAGCGGCCATTGGCTCCCACTGTTGTCAATCAAATCCAATGATGCGAGCGCCGGGGGGGCTTGGACGAGTCCTGCATTCGGCCTCTATGGACTGCGCCCACAAGGTAACCCCCTCGGGGAAGCACCTCTCCGAGGGGGTTATCAGATTTGGGGGGGAGCCGCCGAAGGACCCCAGAAGAGCAGGTTCGGGGCCATTCTGTGCAAAATGAGCTGCACAGTGGAGGTAAATATGATATGGTTGTTATTTTAAAAAAATAAAAAATTACCTTTACAATCACTTTAAGTTCATTCAGATTACTCGAAATATAATGTGGAAATTAATATATGGTTTTACACTTTGACCCTAGATATGTTTTAAAGGATGAGTGTGGGGATCAAAAAAATTAAACATATACTCACCTCTATCGCTGTGATGCTGCAGCTGTCCCCACCTGCTCCAAGCCTAGGAACTAAGTGATCACATGACTGCTGATTGCCAGTTCTTGGTCTGCCCTGAGTCACTGCTCTCTGCTCTTCCCTCCAATGCTTTTGAAGGGTGGGATGGGGAGGGCAAGAGCGACTTGGCTTAGGCTCTCGGTGCCTTTTCGGGATCCTTCCAGAGCCTGGAGCTGCTCTGTGAAGTCAGTCGACAGCTTGAGCTCACTTTCCACTGATTTTGACCCAAAAGAGAAGTATGACCAAATAAGCTTTGGACACACTTCTCCTTATTTAATATTACTAGGGGGTGGCACATAATATAAGACAGGGTATGAAATGGACAAAACATGGAAAGCTCATTTAACAAGTAAGTATGTTGTTTCCTAATATACTCTTCAAGACTAAACATGGGATATTTTGTAAAACTTGTTTATGGATAAACATTGCTAGTAATTACTAGATGTCTATTATATTCCTAATTATAAAATTCACATCACATACAGTAGGTTTCATTACTCAAGCTAATATGAATTAGTATAGTATTAAAGTAGAATTTTTCAAGTTTATAAATTTATGTAATGCTACCGCATATTTCTCTCGTATTTTGGTTCAAGATAATGCATATTAATACAACACTCAAACTAAGTACTGTAAATAACAAGTACTTGAAAACTGTACAAAAGTATATAAAACCCAGCTGGAAAGTACATAGCTCACTAACAGCATGGTTACTTCCTATTTGTGAAAAATGATAGGATGCAAAGAAGTCCATGCTTCTCAAACCACAATAAACGTCTGATGATGCAAGAGAAGAACAAGAGTGCCACATAGTGGAAAGACAAGAGAATGACAGCACTAAAAAGGTATTCTGTACAATTTGTAATTTGAAAAAGCGTTTATGTGTAATACTTTACTACAGCAGTATTTTTCATTGACAGATGTTTCAACATATTGCAGGCCACAGTCCAAAGGCTTAGTCCTCATATGTCCCTGAAAGTGACACTAAACAATATCTTTATTCTCCAAAAATAAACCGTACACATATACTACCTAATGGCCCTGTAATATTTTTTTTTCATAAAATAATTTTAATGTGTTTTTCTGCCTCCTTGACACATCCTCTTTGAGCTCCCAAACATCTCTTTCCCCCCCCTTGCTTCTGCTTGATTGCAACAAGCAGTTGGCATTAGTTGTAGTCATGGTCCATGGTCCCTAGTCAATACCAGAAGCAAGCAAGAGAGGGTGGCTAGGGTTCTACGTATAAGGGGACCATGGAGGATGCATGTAGATATCCTCTAACACAGGGGTAGGCAACCTTAAAGAGGTGGAGATCTAGCTGAACAACATGGGAGAAGTTAATGGGACAAGTAAATGGGGCCACTCTGCAAGCACCCTGTAACTGCATGCTTCTGCGGGGTCTAAAGAGGGTTAAAGCAGGTGGTGAGAAAGCAACACAATGGTGCCTGCTTTAACCCCTTGTTTGCTGTACTGCAAAAGGTTCCAGGGCACTTGCAGAGTGGCCTCATTCACTTTAATGGGTCATGCTTGTCAGGTGCTACACCCACCAACCATGACAGAGCGTATAACTACTGCTGTTGCTGTGATATGTGTACACCCCCTGGGCACTGCAGCTAAAGGAGGTGCGGTTGAGGTGGGGGTGGTAAAAATGTGTCTTAAATATGGGGTTTTATCACCCCCCAAACTACTGTAAATGAACCCTCACTGTTCTGAGCCCCCTATAAGGCTGCTTTAACACTGATGTGCTGCCGTTTACCAGCATCACGGGTGCAGCGCAGTGCATTTGTGACTTTCTCTGGTTAGCTGCACTTTACCTTGAACTTCTATTATATCCTCCAGGTGTGGTGCACCAAAACTCCTGCATTCAGAAAATGCACCAAACACACAGGATATAATAGAAGTCAATGGCTAAGCACAGGAAAGCTGCAGGTACACTGCCCTGCACCTGCGGTGTGGGTAAAGTGCAGTGCATCGGTGTAAAAGCAGCCCTATACTCTTATGCCCAGTGTATTGCTTCATATGACATGAAGATCTCGTCTTTCCTGCTGCTGGCACCACTCTGTAGACCACTGCCTAGCATAAGAGATGGAGTGCAGTTGGGATCACTCCGCATGGGACAGGAGCCAGCGCTACAGAGGAGGCATTGGGGTTTATTTACTAAAGACAAATCCACTTTGCACTACAAGTGCACTTGGAAGTGCAATTGCTGTAGATCCGAAGGGGACATGCAAGGAAAATAAAAAACAGCATTTTAGCTTGCACATGATTGGATGATAAAATCAACAGATCTTCCCCTCATTTCAGATCTTCCCCCCATATCTACAGCGACTGCACTTCCAAGTGCACTTGTAGTGCAGAGTGGATTTGCCTTTAGTAAATCAACCCCATTGGCTTATGCAGCTATTGCTTCCTACTACAGATCCAACTTTACAAATGGTCCCTCTGGATTGCACTCTGTTTGATGGGATGGCAGGTCAGCAAGCACAGACCACGATCTACAAGTCACCTGGCCACGATCTACTTGTAGGTCACGATCTACAGGTTGCTGACCCCCACTCTAACAGGAAGCTAGATCACAGCAGCAACAAATAGGAATTTGGATATTGGAAGGAGGCTAAGAGCAATAGAATTCACTTTTTGAGTTTAGAATACATACTTAGAATATGATTTTTTTAAACCAGAGTTTGTGTTGTCAAGTTGTGTTGACACAGATTACATTTATCTAGTTGTCCTGGTGTTTAAATATTGTCAAGTCAGCCAGTCACGTCTAATGGTTCTAATGCAATCATGTCAGCTAACAAAATGATGTATTCCTTAATTAGGCATTAATTAAGAGTACAATTCTAGGTGCATGTGTTAAAGGTGGGTCTGCCCAAAAGTGATGTTAGCTATAGGTGTAGCCTGGTGAGTCGGATCAATCAGGAAGTGCCCATCTATTAAGGGTGCCCCCCCCCCATCCATGTATCCGCCCCCCCATGCAGGATGCCGGATGCAAGGATTCCATTGGGAGGGGGGTGGAAGCACGTGATTAGAGCCAGAGGCTCTAATAGGCTTCAAAATAGGGTGGGCTCGGGGCGCAGAGCACTGAGAACCAAGCCCACCCACCCAGGTGTATAAGTAATATTCGCTACTGAAACACTGATCCTCCTCCCAGCCAATCAGGAAGTGATTGGTTGAAGGGACAGGTGATCGGATTGGACGCCTAGGAGGAGGAACCCGACGTGATACAGAGGAGGAGAAAACCTGATGAAAGCCGCAAGCCGCCGCCCGTTGCCCGTCCGCAACCTAGATGGGGTAAGTGCGAGGCTGAACGACTGACCAACCGACCGACACTGCCATCTAGTGCAGGTGACCCAACTGACTGGTGGGGGGTTACCGTCGGCCAACCAATGGCCAACCAATAGTTGGTCCGGGGGGGGAGGTGGTTGTTTTTGCATGTTCCACTGCCACCTGCTGCAGTATTAACCTCTCTGGCGGTATTCCCGAGTCTGGCTCGGGGTGGATTTTCAGTACCAAAAGCGGTAACCCCGAGCCAGACTCGGGATCGCATCACAGGATCCAGGAATAGCTTACTTACCTTGTACCCAGGATCCTGTGATGTTAGCCCGCAGTGTGAGCGAGCCGTCCTCCGCTCGATCTTTCACTGTGCTCAGGCTCTGTTTCCTGCGAGCATTGTGACGCACAGGGACCGAGAACGGCGCCAAATTCAAAAAGTAAAACACACACAATACATACAGTATAATGTAATCTTACAGATTACATTACTCTATCAATTTATTTCAACTCCCTTTTGTCCGTAGTGGTTTCTCCAGTGTCCTGCATGCAATTTTATATTATAAAAACTGTTCTTTTTGCCTGGAAACTGGAGATTGTCCATAGCAACCAAAACCGTCCCTTTACATCAAAAGCAGGTTTAGACCAGCTAGAAAACAGCGATAATAAATTAGAATCACTTGCAGAATTGAGAGATCGTGATTTGTGGGAAAATTCGTTATCAAACACTAAAAGTAATGACAGCGACAATTCTGCAACCTTGTTTTTGATTTGATTACATTATTGAATCATTTTTATTATTATTATATTATTATTTCTTATAATTATTTATAGTTATTTATTATATTAATTTATGATTTAGTGTTTCAAACTTTATCATACCCGGGATGTCTACTAGACTCTTGTTTGGACATATTTAAGTGTGAAATGCCACGTACACACGGTCGGACTTTCCGGCATACTTGGTCCGGCGGACCAGAGTGTGCCAGGCAATCCGCCCGTGTGTGGGCGGCGGCGGACTTTTCCGGCGGACTTCTTCCCAAAAGCCCGCCGGACCTAGATTTGAAACAAGTTTTAAATCTTTCCGTCGGACTCAGTTTCGGGCGGAAAGTCCGCTCGTGTGTGTGCTGGTCCGACGGAAAGCCCGCTCGTGTGTAGGCTTGCCCGACGGACCAGATACGACACAAGGGCAGGGTATTGCATCTCGCGCTCGCTGCAATAGGAAAAACAAATCTTCCTATTGCGGTGAGCGCGGTGCATACCAGGCCCTTAGGTCTGGTATGGATTATAAAGGGAACCCCGCTACGCCGAAAAAACGGCGTGGGGTCCCCCCTAAAATCCATACCAGACCCCGATCCGAGCACGCAGCCTGGCCGGTCAGGAAAGGGGGTGGGGACGAGCGAGCGCCCCCCCCCCCTCCTGAACCGTTCCAGGCTGCATGCCCTCAACATGGGGGGTGGGTGCTTTGGGGGAGGGGGGCACCCTGCGGGGCCCCCCCCCACCCCAAAGCACCTTGTCCCCATGTTGATGAGGACAAGAGCCTCTTCCCGACAACCCTGGCCGTTGGTTGTCGGGGTCTGCGGGCGGGGGGCTTATCGGAATCTGGGAGCCCCTTTTAATAAGGGGGCCCCCAGATCCCGACCCCCCACCCTATGTGAATGAGTATGGGGTACATGGTACCCCTACCCATTCACCTAGGGAAAAAGTGTAAGTAATAAAACGCACTACACAGGTTTTTAAAATATTTTATTAAACAGCTCCGGGGGGGATCTTCCTCCGGCTTCGGGGGTCTTCTTCCGGCTTCGGGGTCCCTCCGCTTCATCTTCTCCCGGCATCCGGTTGGTTCTTCTCCGCTCTCTTCTCCCGGTGTTCCTGTTCTTCGGCCGGCTCCTCTGCTGTCTTCAGGTAGCTCTCTTGCCAGCAGAGGTCCGGACTTCTGGGCTTCTTGTCTTCTTGTCTTCTCTTCCCCAGATGTTGACACGACGCTCTCTCCTGCTGGACTGCTCTCCGAGGGCTGCGTTGTGACTTATATAGGCGGAGACCCCGCCCCCTTTTGATGTCACAGTCCCTGGGCATGCTGGGACTGTGACGTTTTAGGGGGCGTGGTCACTGTGTGATGTTGACCACACCCCCTAAAACGTCACAGTCCCAGCATGCCCAGGGACTGTGACATCAAAAGGGGGCGGGGTCTCCGCCTATATAAGTCACAACGCAGCCCTCGGAGAGCAGTCCAGCAGGAGAGAGCGTCGTGTCAACATCTGGGGAAGAGAAGACAAGAAGACAAGAAGCCCAGAAGCCCAGAAGTCCGGACCTCTGCTGGCAAGAGAGCTACCTGAAGACAGCAGAGGAGCCGGCCGAACAACAGGAACACCGGGAGAAGAGAGCGGAGAAGAACCAACCGGACGCCGGGAGAAGATGAAGCGGAGGGACCCCGAAGCCGGAAGAAGACCCCCGAAGCCGGAGGAAGATCCCCCCCCCGGAGCTGTTTAATAAAATATTTTAAAAACCTGTGTAGTGTGTTTTATTACTTACACTTTTTCCCTAGGTGAATGGGTAGGGGTACCATGAACCCCATACTCATTCACATAGGGTGGGGGGCCGGGATCTGGGGGCCCCCTTATTAAAAGGGGCTCCCAGATTCCGATAAGCCCCCCGCCCGCAGACCCCGACAACCAACGGCCAGGGTTGTCGGGAAGAGGCCCTTGTCCTCATCAACATGGGGACAAGGTGCTTTGGGGTGGGGGGGGCCCCGCAGGGGGCCCCCCTCCCCCAAAGCACCCACCCCCCATGTTGAGGGCATGCGGCCTGGTACGGTTCAGGAGGGGGGGTGCTCGCTCGTCCCCACCCCCTTTCCTGACCGGCCAGGCTGCGTGCTCGGATCGGGGTCTGGTATGGATTTTAGGGGGGACCCCACGCCGTTTTTTCGGCGTAGCGGGGTTCCCTTTATAGTCCTTACCAGACCTAAGGGCCTGGTATGACCCGCGACGGGGCTCGCAAGGTGTCAATCTCGCCGATAAAAGCGGCAAGATTGACATCCTTTGCTAGTCCCATCGCACCTGAGTCACGTTCAAAATGAACGGACTTGTCCGTGTGTGGGCAAGTCCGTTCATTCGGAAAGTCCGCCGGAACTCCGGCGAAAGTCCGTCGGAAAGACGGGCGGACTTAGCCCGCCGGAAAGTCCGGTCGTGTGTGGGCAAGTCCGTCCGTTTTAAAGTCCGGCGCACCTGGCGGACAAAGTCCGTCGGAAAGTGTGCCGGACCAAGTAGGATAGAAAGTCCGACCGTGTGTACGCGGCATTATTCTTAAGAATTACAGGCCTACAATATAAAACGCCAAATTTCCATGTAAAATAATGGTACCGCTTTCAGCACCAAAAATCTGAAATAATCATACCGCCAGGGAGGTTAATAAAATGCTGCTCTATTTTAGAAGACCAGGCCTTTTTCTGACACTTTTTCTGACACTTTTTGTTTAGAGGTAAAAAAAAAATTTTTTGATAGAAAATTACTTAGAACCCCCAAACATTATAAATATTTTTTAGCAGAGGCCCTATAGAATAAAATGTGGGTTTTGCAATTTTTTATATTACACTGTATTTGTGCGAGTTTCTGGGAAAAAATACACTAAAATTAATTTTAATGCACACAAACACAATATAATACCAAATTTTTGGTAAAATATAAAAGATAATGTTATACGCTGAGTAAACATGTCACACTTTAAAATTGCGCACGCTTGTGGAAGGGCGACAAACTACAGTACTTAAAAATCACCATAAGCGAAGCTTTAAAAGCCTTTACAGGTTACCAGTTTAGAGTTACAGAGGAGGTCTTGTGCTAGAACAATTGTTCTCGTTCTGAAATCTGCGGCAATACCTCACATGTGTGGTACAATCGTGGTTTGTGTACCGTGCACTCTGTACACAGCACACCCCTAAACCCTGCACTCTGTATGTAGCGAACCCCTAAACCCTGCACTCTGTATGTAGCACACCTCTGAATTATGCACTCTGTACATAGCATAATCCTGAACTTTGCACTCTGTACATAATGCACTCATGAACCCTGCACTCCCAAATCCCAAATACACCCAGCCCATTGAGGGCAACTTTACTGCTGATGTGGCCCACAATGAAATCGAATTTGACATCCCTGCCCTAGCTCATTAAGTCCATATACAAGGGTTATTTTGTAATTATTGCTGGTACTGGCAGTGGACAATAATTATGGGCTATGTCTTTATCTGTGCCTGTGTATATTTAGTAGTTGTTATGGAATGCCTAAATACAGATAATTAGTACTGACCTGTAGAAGTAAATGCTGGAGTTAAGCTAGAAGCTGAGCTGGGCTTATGCCCTAAACCCCTTACCACGGGTGGAGGGAAAGACGGGGGGGGGCATGGGGAACCTTCCCAACCAGTGGGGAGCATTCCTGGCCAGCAGGACAAAATTATTACTGCTAGCAGCTATAGCCGCCGGCAGTACTCAAAAGCAAAAAATACGACAGTGTGGTTGTACCCAAGTTGATCGATGGATCGACTTGGGTACAATCAGCCTACCCATACACAGATCAATGTTCAGCCGTTCCCTGCTGAACCAGCTAAATTTCGAGCCATGTAGGGCCGGCTTTAATAAAAAATTTTTGATAGAAAATTACTTAGAACCCCCAAACATTATAAATATTTTTTAGCAGAGGCCCTATAGAATAAAATGTGGGTTTTGCAATTTTTTATATTACACTGTATTTGTGCGAGTTTCTGGGAAAAAATACACTAAAATTAATTTTAATGCACACAAACACAATATAATACCAAATTTTTGGTAAAATATAAAAGATAATGTTATACGCTGAGTAAACATGTCACACTTTAAAATTGCGCACGCTTGTGGAAGGGCGACAAACTACAGTACTTAAAAATCACCATAAGCGAAGCTTTAAAAGCCTTTACAGGTTACCAGTTTAGAGTTACAGAGGAGGTCTTGTGCTAGAACAATTGTTCTCGTTCTGAAATCTGCGGCAATACCTCACATGTGTGGTACAATCGTGGTTTGTGTACCGTGCACTCTGTACACAGCACACCCCTAAACCCTGCACTCTGTATGTAGCGAACCCCTAAACCCTGCACTCTGTATGTAGCACACCTCTGAATTATGCACTCTGTACATAGCATAATCCTGAACTTTGCACTCTGTACATAATGCACTCATGAACCCTGCACTCCCAAATCCCAAATACACCCAGCCCATTGAGGGCAACTTTACTGCTGATGTGGCCCACAATGAAATCGAATTTGACATCCCTGCCCTAGCTCATTAAGTCCATATACAAGGGTTATTTTGTAATTATTGCTGGTACTGGCAGTGGACAATAATTATGGGCTAAGTCTTTATCTGTGCCTGTGTATATTTAGTAGTTGTTATGGAATGCCTAAATACAGATAGTACTGACCTGTAGAAGTAAATGCTGGAGTTAAGCTAGAAGCTGAGCTGGGCTTATGCCCTAAACCCCTTACCACGGGTGGAGGGAAAGACGGGGGGGGGGGGCATGGGGAACCTTCCCAACCAGTGGGGAGCATTCCTGGCCAGCAGGACAAAATTATTACTGCTAGCAGCTATAGCCGCCGGCAGTACTCAAAAGCAAAAAATACGACAGTGTGGTTGTACCCAAGTTGATCGATGGATCGACTTGGGTACAATCAGCCTACCCATACACGGATCAATGTTCAGCCGTTCCCTGCTGAACCAGCTAAATTTCGAGCCATGTAGGGCCGGCTTTAGAACCTGTAAAGAGAAAGCTATTACTGTACATCTCTCAAGTCATATTGACAAAGGTGGATCGTTAGCCAAGATTTCTGATGTTTAGGATATTTTTTTGTCATCCAATCAGTGTGTACTATAAACGTAACACAATTCTGGAACAATCCTGTCAGCTAATATAATTAAGTATCATGCATTCAATTCTGATTTTCATGGTATGGTCTTGGTAGATACACTGGGGGAGATTTACTAAAACTGGAAAGTGCAAAATCTGGTGCAACTGTGCATGGTAGCCAGTCAGCTTCTAAGTCGGTCTGTCAAGAAGGCTCCATGCACACTGGAGTTCATAAACGGCCGTTTTTTGGAGTTTGGGCGTTTTTTTTAACAGCCCATAAACTCCACTCTATGTTATCCTATGTGTCCATGTACACACATGGAGGTTTGTTAGCTTTTATCAGCAGTGGAGTTTATGGGCTGTTCTCTGAACGCCATAAAATCGCGTTCAAAGTGCCGTTTTTCTGACCACAAAAAATGCTAAAAACTGCCAAACGCCGATAAAGGCTCATAAACGCTAGTACAAAACGCTATTAAAAGCGAATTTTTCTTTTTTTACAATTGTTTTATTTATTCAAGGAACACGGTCAAAGACATACATCTGAGCATTTACAGTTTGTTATCCTACAATACCTTACATGTTAACATTTATATACGAGAACATTTTATTACATTACATCTAAAGGACATTATAACAGTTTGGTTAACTGAAACTTCTCCTTTTCCTTTTTTTCTCTTAGTAAGTGCTTAAAGTAACATCTTGGTGCTGGATGTACCTAGGACAGTAACATTAATGGTGCTATTGTGTAGCCCCTTAGTGGGTCTCCGACCGGATCCACTGTATTTTAACTATTTTATATTAGAAAGATTGGGTCCCGTAAATACAGGTCCCTATAGCTGAGAGAAAAGTAGAAAGACAATAGGGGAGTTAAACAGAGGAAAAAGAAGAGAGAAAGGAGAGAGAGAGAAGAAAAAAAAAAAAAAAGTCTGAGAAGAGGGGTTGGGGGGGGGATAGGGAATGGTAGGGGGGGTGGGGGGATCTGGAGGACAACTCTATGTGTGTCCACCACACTCAGGAGTGGCCTATGTCAGAACTTCTGGATGCTCTGTAGTCAGTAGGGTCAATGGTTATTCATTTATGTAACAGGATGACTTTTAGTCATTTAGGGCACTGTCAAGGAGGGCTCTTCCCTCATCTGAAAAGATAAAGACGTTCCATGTCAACCAGGTCTTAGAGTATCGCTCTTGTTGATGTCGCGCAGTTAGTACTAGATCTTCCAATCTACTTATGTCTCTTACTTTTCGGATCCACATTCCAACTGTTGGGGGTTGTGGAGACTTCCACCTAAGAGGGATACAAGCTTTGGCAGCATCAAGGAGATGCCGGATAATAGATTTTTTGTATATTTTCCCTGGAATGTCGGTGGCGTGTAGAAGAAAATACGCTGGGTCGTTCGGGATTTTACGTTCTCTGAATTTTTGGAGAATGCGTTGAACCTCTGTCCAAAAGTGTTGTAGTTTGGGACAGGTCCAAAAAATATGTAAGATGGTTCCCTTTTCTTCCTTGCACCTCCAGCACTGATCAGAAGTATCTGGAAAGATTTTCTGTAACTTCACTGGGGTTCTGTACCACCTGGTTAGGATTTTAAAATTGGTCTCTTGCGTTTTCGCGCAAATAGAGGATTTATATGTGAACCTGAGAATGTGTTGTTGTTGTGGTGTACTGAAATTTTTACCTAGGTCTTTTTCCCATGCTTGTATGCAGTTCAGAACGTGAGGTTCCGCTGGGGTAACTAATAACCCGTAGTTAGCAGAGAGTGTGTGGGGCATTATTCCCGTCTCCGAGCAGAATTCCTCAAAGGCAGTGAGGGGCCTGGCGAACAGCCCCGGAGCCGGGAGAGCTCTGAAGAAGTGGTAGAGCTGAAGAGCACTCCAAAAACCCAGCCGGAAAGGACCAGACTGATTCATCAGCACCGGGACCGCCGGCCACGCCCCCCCGTACAAATTGGGAGGCCCGTGTAAGATTCAACTCCTTCAGGTCTCGGAAGTTTGAATCCCCCATTCCCGGAGGGAAAAGGGGGTTCCCCTTAATCGGGTACAGGGGCGACGTCTTGGAGGATATATTGGGGGTCGAAAGGAGTACCGAGCATAGTTTGGCTGTAATGCCTATGAGAGGGTGGTTTTTCACCTCTCGTGGGAGAGAAGTATAGCACCATGGGGCTCCACTAAGAGGAACATCTGATTGGGCCTGTTCTATTCGCACCCATAATTTAAAGTCTGTGTGTCTGTTCCAGTCTATCACCCTACTTAGGTGTATCGCTTGGTAATACTTGCGTATGTCTGGTACTGCTAGTCCTCCGTATTGCTTAGGTAGTATTAGTTGATTACGCTGTAGTCGTGGTCGTCTATGTGCCCAGATGAAGTCAAAGAATGTTTTTTGAATTTGTTTAAAGTAGCTAGTTGGGATATGAACTGGGAGTGCTTGTAGAAGATAGAGGAACTTGGGGAGAATGCTCATTTTAATAATGTTGCAGCGGCCCAACCAAGAATGTAAACCGGTGGTCCATTGTCCAATAGTTGTGTAACTCTACGAAGTAATGGTGGGAAATTTAGTTTAAAAGTTTCGGCTATATTGGGGGGTATCAATGTACCTAGATACGTCAATGCCTTATCAGTCCATTTAAATGCAAAGTTAGTTTGTAGTTGTATAATTGATTTTTGTGGAAAGTTAACCCCCATTGCTTCTGACTTAGAAAAGTTAATCAGGAGGTTTGAGAGCACTCCATACCTCTCAAACTCTGACATCAGATTAGGGAGCGAAACCAAGGGGTTCGTGAGGGAGAATAACATATCATCGGCATAGGCCGAAACTTTATGTTGAGTATCTCTAATCTTAACTCCTCCAATATCTGGATTGAGTCGGACTGTGCAGAGAAATGGTTCCAGTGACAGGGCGAAGAGGAGAGGCAATAGCGGGCACCCCTGGCGTGTCCCGTTGGAGATATCAAAAGTGTCTGACAGAACACCGTTGGCCCGTACTCTTGCTGCTGGCCGGGAGTAGATTGAAGATATCCACTGTAGCATTTTGGTACCGAAGCCAACGTGTCTCAGGACAGCAAGCATGAAATTCCAGTTCACCCTGTCAAAGGCCTTCTCCGCGTCCGTGCTAAGGAAGATACATGGTGTCTTTGACTGGTTCACCGCCTGGAGTAGATTTAATACTTTTGTGGTGTTGTCCCTAGCTTCCCGTGTAGGAACAAAGCCCATTTGATCTAGGTGTATCAGGCTCGGGATATATGTTGAATCCTATTTGCTAGTATCTTAGTAAATATTTTAAGGTCTAGGTTGAGCAGCGAGATCGGCCGATAGCTTCCACATGATGTCGGATCTTTCCCTTCCTTGGGGATCACCGAGATGTGTGCGAGTAAAGTTTCAGCTGCAAATGATGCCGTTGAGCCCAGTGCATTAAATAATTTGACCATGTAAGGGGCAAGGGAGGGAAGAAAGGTCTTGTAGTATTGGGCTGTAAGGCCATCTGGACCGGGTGCTTTCCCCTGTTTAGTGGCTCCGACCGCTCCCTGGATTTCCTCTATAGTGATGGGGTCTTCAAGAATGTCCTTGTCTACACCTGATAGTTGGGGCATAAGTGATGCTGACAGGTAAGAATCTATCTGTTCTGGAGTAGGAGGTTTGGTTTTCAGATTATATAGTGAATTATAGAATTCTCTGAATACTCTCGTAATATCTTGTGGTTTCGTTACTTTGGGCTTGTTGGGGGGTATGAGATGTGGAATATATGTTATAAGTCTCTGTTCTCGCAAGGTTCTGGCCAAAAGTCTCCCGCATTTATTCCCTGATTCATAAGAGAATTTCCTACAAATCTGCATTGCTGCTTTGGCTTTAAATTGTAAGATATCTGTAATTTGTGTCCGTTTGACAAGGAGGTCTCTCTCTAGGGATGGGGTTTGTATTCGTTTATGCCGAAGCTCCAGGGCGGCCAGGTCCTTTAATAAGGACTGGAGCTGCTCAGTCCGCTTCCGTTTGATCCTAGTCCCGTGTTTAATTAACACGCCCCGTATAACCGTCTTGTGTGCTTCCCAAATAATGCCTGGGTCACAGTCTGGGGTATCATTAGTACTAAAATAGTAGTTCAGTTCTCTAGTAACATCTTCTAGAACGTCCTTGTCTTACAAGAGACTTTCATTCAGTCACCATTGATTTGGTTTGGTGGTCGTGGAATCTGTAAGAGCGTAGGACACGAAAATGGGGGCGTGATCTGACCAGGTGATGGAGCCTATAGCTGAAGTGCGTACTGCATGCAATTGGGCATGGGGGATTAGGAAATAGTCAATGCGTGAATATGTCTTGTGGGGATTAGAATAGAAGGTAAAATCTTTTTCCTGGGGGTGAAGAAGACGCCATATGTCAATAAGTTGGCTGTCATGTAGGGAATGAGCAATACGTTTCCTAGTGCTGAGAGGTATAGATGACAATCCCGTGGATGTGTCTTCTGCCGGCACTAACGGGATGTTCAAGTCACCTCCTACAATCAGATGACCTTCTGTGAAGTTGTTCAACTTCACTAGTGTCCTACTTAGGAAGACTTCTTGGTGTTCGTTCGGGGCATATAGGTTCGCAAAAGTGATTTTAACATTGCCGATCATGCCCTTCACAAATAGATAGCGACCTCCAGGGTCATTACTAGAATCTATGAGCGACCATGGCACTCTGCTTGACAGAAGAACAGAGACCCCCCTTGACTTAGCCCCTTGATTGGTGGAATGATACACAGTCGGGAATGACTTGTTTTTCAGGATGGGTAGTTTGTCATCCCTAAAGTGTGTCTCCTGTATGAAGGCCACATCTGATTTGAGACGGTGTAGGTCTTGTAGAAGCATCCGTCTTTTCTCAGGTGTGTTAAGGCCCTTGGCATTAAGCGAGGTTACATTCAGAACCTCCATGATGGGGGATGGGGTATAGGAAAAATTTAAGGGGAAGGAGGGGAGGGGAGGAAGAGGAACGGAAGTAGGTAGGAGGAGAAGGTCAAGAAGAGAGAGAGGGAGGAGAAAAGGAGAAGAGGAAGAGAAAAAAAAATATAAAAAGAATTAGAGCGGAAAAGAGAAGATCTTCCCAGAGACACTCAAGAAAGGAAGTGCCGAAGGAAGATGTGTACTAAGATGTGAAGCGAATTTTTCAACCAGCATTTTCTGCCAGCAATCTGGTGTCCAGAAAAAGCTTTTTTGAGCTCCAGTGTGCATGGAGCCTTAAGCTTTAACAATAAAACCTGGAAGATGATTTCTATACAGAGCTATACCAGATTTTGCATGCTCCAGTTTTAGTAAATAACCCCACTGTCAAGATTTTACCATCAATTAAAACAATATTATTATTGTTAAAGTGATTGTAAAGTCTTGTTTAAAATAAAAATAACAAACATGTTATACTTACCTGCCCTGTACAGTGGTTTTGCAAAGGGCAGCCTGGATCCTCCTCTTCTCTGGTCCCTCTTCTGTGCTCCTGGACCCTCCCTCCTGTTGCGTGACCCCACAGCAAGCAGCTTGCTATGGGGGCATAAAAGCCGAGTCACAGTTCCCTGTGTCCATTCAGGCACGGAGTTACGACCCGACCCATCCCCTCTCTCTCATGATTGGCTGACTGACTTTGATTGACAGCTGTGGCAGCTAATGGCACCGCTGCTGCATCTCAGCCAATCGGGAGGAGAGTCCTGGACGGCTAAGACACTCGTAGACATCGCTAGAGAGATATGGGTCTCAGGTAAGTATTAGGGGGTGCTGGGGAGGCTGCTACACACAGAAGGTTTTTTTTTATCTTAATGCATTAATGCATTAAGATAAAAACCTTCTGCCTTTACAACTCCTTTAAGTATTCATGCATCATGCTGTGTGCTAGCGCACAGGTCTAGGTGGAGATATCAAAGATGTTTATTTATATGCATACAGCCTCAGCTGTAAATCACGTACCTTTTAAAATTAGTGTTCAATAAATGTAATTCATTGTGGAATAGATATAAGCCCCGTTCTACGTATTCATTTTCTGTGTCTGAACAGTTAAAGCGCACATGGTGTAAATTGATTACCTTTGGGCAATAAGAGGTCCTAGATTTTTACTAGCCGATAAAGAGCTATGACAGCATTAAACCATGCATCTAGTATAAAAAACATTCATAATGTAACAAATAATGCTGCAGGGCTTTAAATCACTTTATGCAATAAAAAAAATAAAAATCATGGTCTAGCTTTATATCTATTGCACACAATAACACAGTTTTTCTAAGAAACGTATATTCATTTTGCACATTTATTTTCACCTGGTGATCCAGCTAGTTGTAACACACATTTCCGGTCCTAGGGTGTTGCCACTCCACTGGAGGAGCAACCAAAACTTTTTAACAGCAGCATTGTCAGTCTGGGAAGAGTGTTGTGTTAGATGGACTAGCAAATTTAGATGGACTTAGCTAAAAAATTGAATTCTAACACCTGCTAACACTTTTTAAGAAATTACAGAAACATTGTTTTCTTTTGGGATAATGGGACAGGAATAAAAGCTGATCATTTTAAGCAAATTTGTCAGTGTTAAATGGTTAGTCTCAAGCTGTCACTTTTGCTGAACAGCAGCTTAAAAATAACAGATTTACTTGCAGGGTGAACAGGTGAAAAAATGGGAAAGAGCTATAAAAAATTAAAATGAATGCAGCTACAATGTTTCTAAGTATTCCAATTAAGCTGCAATATAATACTGTTTTGGTTTTGAGGTTTAATACAGCTTAGCTACATTTTTGTCAGATAAATAAAAAGCAGTGCTTATGAAAATTCCAAGTTTTCCTGTTTCCTCCTGTTTTACAAAGTCTGCCTTTAACAGAACTCAATAGCACAAACTGAAATGTACATACACAAGGCTCCACCTGAGGCATGTGAAAGGAATTTATTTCCTCTACTCTTTTTTTAGCTAACCCATAGTGCTCTGGGAATCATATATTAAATGTGTATTTGGAAAACAAAGATCATATTTACAGTACAAAACAAGGACATCAAGAAACCCACCCTCAGATATGCTAGCAGCCATTATTGAAGAGCATGCATGCTCTTTTGCAAGGATGCAATTAAATAGTATTATAATCAATAAACTGTGACTATTCAAAAATATCTCCCTTTCTGATTTTGCTCCCAAAATTTGCATCTATAACTTACTCACTTGTATATAACCCAATGTATAATTTGAGGTTAATAGTCTTGTAAACGCATAACATTGATCAAAATGAGTCTTAGAATAATTAATTACAATTCATTTTTCAACACAGAAAAAACAGTATATTATAATTATAATTGTAGCTTATATTTAGCCCTCTAGTTTTGTGACAGATTTTCTTTAGTCTGTGAATCAACTCAATTATGCATTCTGCCATTTTCCTGGGACCATATAACATTTTCCTATACAATGATATGCAAATCTGGCAATCTGCAGAGAGATTCTAAAAATCTAAAACCTACAGGCTGAGCACTCATGTGCATCAGAGCAACGCAGGAGAATTCAGGGATCAACAATCAAATAGCATAGCATTTATTAAAGTGCCTAATATAAGAAATGTCTGTTTTACTCCACAGCAACCATTTCTATTTAAAACTGTACTGGACAATTAAAACTCCAGAATTACATTTTGGATCAGCTTAGATCTTGAGATGATATAGCTAGCCCTTGTTTTAGATTCATTTAAACCCTCTAGAATCAAATATGCATATGTAAAGTGTCAGTAATAAACACACCATTAAAACACTATAAACATTATAACACTTTGGTTTCAAGAAAAATAAATCTATCCAAGTATATCCAAGTATAGTAACTCAAAAAGTAACTTCACTTAATATAAGCTTCCTACAAATCTCCAACTTTTTTATTTTTTTTGCTGGCTATGGGATTTGTAGTGTGCATAGAGCTGTGCACATGACCATAACTAATATGCGCAACTCATTCCAAACAGGAATGAGGTGCAAAAGGAAAGGTTTGGGAACTCACAGAGGATGTAACAAAGAGGCAGATAAACACAGCAAAATAATGTTGTGAAATCAATGTTTCCCTACGATAGATGATCTTAACTGGTCCGACACAAGTTGGTCCGACTTTGAAAATGCTCCCTGCACTACTTTGGTCCGACTTTGATCCTACTTCAGGCCAAAGAATAACACTGAAGTCGGATCAAAGTCGGATCGCCGTCCTAACTGATCCGATTTTGACATGCAACTTGTGCTTAGATGATCTTGAAGGGGAACTCCACGCCAAATAAAAAAAAACAAAAAATGGCATGGGTTCCCACTCCAAGAACATACCAGGCCCTTCGGTCTGGTATGGATTCTAAGGGGAACTCCCACGCTGAAAAAATGGCATAGGGGTCCCCCCAAAATTCCATACCAGACCCTTATCCGAGCACACAGCCCGGCAGGTCAGGAAAGGGGGTGGGGACGAGCGAGCGCCCCCCCCCCTCCTGAACCGTACCAGGCCACATGCCCTCAACATGGGGGGGTGCTTTGGGGGCAAGGGGGCCCATTAATGGGTTCCCCATGTTTTTAAACTTTTATGTATAACGGCAACAGATATTTTAACAATAAATCTGAAGCAATTTTACCCTATGAGAAGTCCATCCTTCTCTTTCTTTCTCCTGCACCGACAATCTTGCTACCGGAGTCACTAGTGACACCGGTACGAGGAAAGGATACTGGAGAGCGGCCGGAGGATACTCCTGGTCTATGGGTGACCATTAAGCGATCTTAACTCCTTTTGTTGTACAACAAGAGGGTCCACTCCATTTGGTGAGTGGGGACTTATATCACACACATGGTGAATTGGTGGCACTGTAGCTGAAGAAATCATTATGGCACATTAACACATGTCATGTTGACTTGTCATGTTGAACATCACACCTATTTGAGACTGAGGACTTTTATTATTTTTCACTGTTTGAATCTACTTTTTTTTTTATAGTTGCACTACCGTGAATTACATTATACTTCATTCATTTGATTTGCATTTTGCAAGCGCTGTTTTAACACATGGAGCTAATACTCTTGTGGGTTAATTTTTGAAGTGCTTTTTACTTGCCTGCTAGGGAGTTTTTTTAGATTGGACATTGACCTGAACATGCAGAGCTTAGTGTACAATCTGAGCATGCCATGGGTGCCAGTATGAATTAACTTCCATGAGCATGAGCTGGATTAACATCATCACAGAAGGAGAATAAATATGGCTGAAGACTCCTAACCCGAAAGAAGACCAGGAAAAGACTCTAGCAGTGGCACGGGAAATCGAGGATGTTGCATCGTTGGAGGGGAGTAAGTGCAGCAGATTTTAGTATTGGACCTTTCAGTAACTTTAAAAGTCTGCATGAATAATTGCAGTATTTAGAGGTCACATAATGCAGTGCCAGACTAGTACCATCTTTTATCATTAAAGAGCAGTCCTTGAGCTCCAGTCAAATGACTTTTCATATGCGAATAATGTCATCAGTTTAGTGCAAGTAGGAGGAAGTATTTTATCAGTCCCCCACCCTGTAACCCTGAATCAGAGGATACAGCGAAGGGCAGATTTGTATCTGACATTTTATGAATCTAAGGCAGGCAATACACGGTGAAAATTTCTTTCCTGCAACCACGATTTGCAGGAAAGTAATTTGCTCAATTCCCCCATTAACACAGACAGTGCTGACAGGGGAATCCCTTCTGTCAAGCCATTGTCTGAAGATTATACCAGCCGCTAGCGATAATCGCAAGTAAAATCTGTCAGGCTGATTGTACCTAAGTTGATCGATCAACTTGGTATATTCAGCCTGCCCATAGATGGTTTAGCAGGAACCGGCCGAGATTCCAACTGTCTATGGCCAGGATAAGTCAAAGAAGTAGATGCTGATGGTGGATAATGCCTGAACATAGATTACATTCCACTTCTGGAGAGAAAATCAGATAAGGGCATCCTCAGGGGAAGTCCTGTAAACTCTGTGACAAGTAAAAAATATCTGCAAGGGTTACACTTAAGCAGAGTACACACTATTCGTTTTTGAACAAAAAAAACTGGCAGCTCTGGTCGGAAACTGCTGTACTAACCATGCAAGGTTAGTTCAACTATCTCCCCCGCTGAGCTGTTGTGTACTGACAGGGGGACAGCCCCCGAGCCAAAACACTCCAATCAGTGTTCTCTGCCATTGGCTGAGAGAGCTAATCAGGAGTCGGTCGGCTGCTGGTTTTCTAGCATGCACGTCCAACATAAGTCAGCCGACATACACACGGGCCGAATGTCAGCAATGTTTTTTTGAACCGGCCGGTGTCTCCCAACATTCAAGCCCATGTGTACCGGCTTTAAACATTACATAGCATGCGTTAAAAGTATATAGGTCCACTTTAATTTACAAAATAGTTTTTTTCTTCAAAGGATCGTTGTGATGAGAAAACAAATCTGAATATTGTGTTTATAGTTTAATAATATATAAATAAATAATAAAAAAATGCATTTTTAGTTTAATAATATTAAGAGCTATAACTAGTAAGTGAGATAAGGAAGTGAGATAATTACATTGATTTCATTTTGCATGACTTGTGAACCTAGGTGTTCCCCTGCTGCAATTTCTGTTTGCATCTTTTTAACTGTATAGAACCGGTATAGAACAATGCGCCCAGATATAATAAATTCCATTCATGTAGACAGCTGATATGCTGTTAATGGGCTGGACAATAAACAAAATACAATATATTTATATTTGGCTGCATGGATACTTACTGACAGTTACTTTATCTCTTTCCCCCAGCATGATGTTGTTTGGTGATAAGTCTCTGTGTACAATCCATTTTTCTTTGTGTAAATATCGCAGTGCTAAACATAACTGCAATGAAGAAGAAAGTTATATTTAGAATGATATTTCCTCATGAAAAATAGAAAAACCCTATTGCTACAGTCTATGGAAGTGTAATTAAAGTAACACTGAACGATATCCTTATTCTATAAAAATGATCCATACACATCCACTACTTCAAGTAGAAATCGAAAACGAAGCTTAGGTTTTCAGATGAATACAGCCTTAATGACATCATATTTTCCATCTAACAATTTCAGTTCGACACCTACAAGGCAAAGTCGGGGACAGCCTGCCTTTCCTAAGAGAATGATCTTGGGCGGGAGTTATCAGATGATGAACAAATAAACCTTTATGCTTAGGTGCATAAAGGACCATTAAATGTTTTGATCCAAGAAAATGGATACAAACTTAGGTCACGTTGATACAGGACTATACATAAAGTATCTCCCACGATTTTGAATCACTATTGGCGTGGTGTGCAGAAAGAAGGCTCACTGATTCACATTTGGCAGTCCTGCCTGGAGATTTAGCGGTTTTGGCAAGGAGTGCATACAACAGTGGTGGAGGTCTCCCTACTACCAGTAGAATTCTCCCCAGCTCAATCCTTCTTCACCTCCATCTATAACGAAAGTATACGAAAACTTAAGCATGCTGGACACATTTTCAAATGACACTTAGCTACTGGTTTTTCCTCAGGAATTAGAGTGCTTTCCCTACTTTTGGGATCTACTCTAGAAGGTCACAGCTGTTCTGTATTTCCCAAATCATTTTGATTCTTTGTCAGTTAGGGCTGCAGTAAATGGGCACCCTTGTTAGTCATGGTAAACTATAATAAGAAGCATTTGATACCCTAACAGTCTCTGGGGCACTATGCCTAACAGCTGGTATCTCACTATACCTTCTCGGGGCATGCTCCTCCATATCCATTTCAAAGCCCTCTAAATCCCCTTTAAACACCCCCCCCCCCCCCCCGTTTGTTTGTTTTTTTCTTTTTTTCCTCCTCTATTCTTCTTCTTCTCTTTTGCTGACCATTAGGACACGCATGACTTATACAAGACCTAGCCCACCCACTGGATAACAGTCTGATACATTAAAGGGCATAGCTTGCCCCTCTCTCTCCGCAGATGATGTACTTGTGCTCTCTGGTTGCTGGGCTTGAAAGCTGAGCCAGACGGCCAAAGGACAGTTGACAAGCTACCGATGTGTGGTATCTAGTAAGTTCATGCTCCCGCCCCCCTCCCAGTGGTTTGTCTCTACAACACCAGGATTCACATTGCTGAACCCTGTACAGTTAATTGTTTATATCTTCTGTTTTGTATCTTTCTCTTGATGTATGCTGAGATGATTGTACACCGCTCTACAATGATCAGAAGTGTGGAAGATTTGTATAATTTCTAAGAACAGTAATGCAGATCCTCTTGGTTGCTAGACTCAAACTGTACATACGGCCTAAAAATCTAACTTTGTTGAGAAATAAGCCCCAACCTCAGACATTTAAACCTACCTACTGTCATACAACTGTCAAATGCCAGAACTTTTATTTGGTTTTAGCACTCCTGGCATTTACCAGTTGAATGATGGTTTGAGGCTTAGTTTAGGATGGGGCTGGGCTTAATCTTGACATGACCAGAAGTCAAGGTTCCCTGTACAGCTTAGGTCTAAGAACAAAAAATGTAAAATATGTATCTCTGCGCTGTTATGACGTGGTCGCTGGCACAGATAAGTATTATACCTAACTTAAAAACAATATTCAAAAAATTGTGTAGCGCCAAACAAAAAGTGAAAAGAATAAAGTCCAAAAAAAATATTGTATAAATTCCTTTCAGCAGAACCATGAAAGCTCATGCAAAGAATCCTCATAGAATGATGAAAGATGTGAAAGCAAATCCAGTGTATTAGTGTACAATAACATCAACTGGTATATCTTGAGGTGAAGAAAAGTGATCCAATGAAGTGCTCCGAGATCAACCAAAGCACCCCAGTGAAATGATTACTCACCAGAAAGGAAGGGTGCTGTTACAGCAGCAAACACATATTCAGTAAGTATCGGTCATCCAGTAAGATGGGCTGTCCAGTGACTCTCCTCAACAGGATAATGCTAAGATAGATAAAGCTTGCCAAGAGCCAGATAAAATCGTCATACTGTAGTAGCTTTATTTCAGTTGCATCCACATTAAAAGCCAGAATGTAAGAAACAATCCTTGCATTCAGTGCCGCTGCCAACCTGGAATCGGACAACGACGTGACGTCTGCACTAGAATCTCCCCCGAGATGCGTTTTATCCAATCGGATGTTATCAAGGGGTCCCCTAGTGTCAGATCTTGGACATGTTTATGTAGCTTCACAAATCTGCTTCACTCGCGCTACTCAATTCAGATAAAATGAGAACCAGAAGTGTTCCGTCAGCCATTTTGCCTGTGATTCAGAGCCGGAAGTAGTTATACAGTCATAAAATCATAGCTCTATAGAGCAGGAAATGGTCCGGACACCATTTTAATGGAGACAGGGACGTGTCTGGTTCAATATAGGACAGACACAATCCTAGATGATTAGGATAGCAGTGTCTCCTGTCATATCAAACAATCTAGTTCCTGCTGGAAAGAGGTAAATAAATAACTGGAAAAGGAACCAAAAAATATTATTACATCAATATTAACATGCCGACCGGAGAGCAGTATTGATCCGCCACTCATAAATACAAAAAAGTATAAAAATGAATGTCTATGTAAAACATAAAGCTACTACACTATGAGGATTTTATCTGGCTCCTGGCGAGCTTTATTTATCTTAGCCTTATCCTGTTAAGGAGTGTCACTGGACAGCCCATCTTACTGGATGACCGATACTTATTGAATGTGTGTTTGCTGCTATAACTGTAGCCATGCTTTCTGGTGAGTGTTAATTTCACTGGGATGTGGTGGCTGATCTTGGAGCACTTTATTGGATCACTTTTCTTCACCTCAAGATATACCAGTAAATGTTATTGTACACTAATACACTGGATTTGCTTTCACGACTTTCATCCTTCTATGAGGAGTCTATGCATGAGCTTTCATGGTTCTTCTGAAAGGACTTTATAAAATATTTTTTTTGGGACTTTATATTTTTTTTAACTTTATTCTTCACTTTTTATCACTGATTGTCATATGTAATTGTTTGGCGTTACACATTTTTTTGAAAAAGAACAAAAATTTTTTATTTGAACATGAAAACAGGTATTTGCAGAGACCACATCGTACCTTGTATTTCAGCACTGGTGTTACTTAAACTGGTTGTAAACCCCAGTCATGGAATTTGAGCAAGGCACATATATCTGCAGTGTTTACTTATCTCTCTCCAAAGCTCTAAATGTAGTTTCTCTCTGGTGATTCCTTCCTCTGTTATCAGCATCAGTAGCTTCTGAGATAACATTGTGTCAGGAGGAGGGGAAAGAGCTCAGAACGGAGGATGTCTATTCACAACACAGTTCTTTAGCTGTGTGGAGGGGGGGTGTGCCTTTCCTCCAATCAGCTCTCACACACTCTTACTGCAGTCTCTCTGTCCCCTGCTTTGTGCTGCTGACAGATGCTGAAAGATTTTTAACATGATTTGCACCTTTCAAAGGGTGTAGAGAAGAGGAGACTGCAGATAAACAAGTAAAATCTATGTAGGAGGATATGTTCAATCTCTGTGTACCGTCTGAGGCTGTTCACTATCACTTCACTGGGCATATGTAAGGGTTTACAACCACTTTAAAGAAATATTTTTTTGTAAGCTTCTTTTTATTGAAAAGGTAATATTTGGTTACAAACCAGCAGTATAAAAAAGCATAAAAATAAAATTCCAATAATAGCCTTGTCTTTTGCATACCAACTTAATGACATTAGACATTTATGAGTTTTAAATCTTTTTATTAATTTTCATTGAAATAAATAACATTACAAAACATCTACAGACACATAAACCATTTTTACATCACCAACCACATAGAACATATAACACATATAACATTCCTAGAGCAGACATACCACAAAAAAGATATTTAAAATTTCCTTTAATAATTACCGGTATTCCTAATCTATTCCCCCCCAAAAAAGGGAAAACCCTCCTTCCCCTTCTCCCCCTCTCCTTCCTCTTCCTCCCTCTCTCCCTTTCCCTTCAAAGTGAAATCATTTTAATTGTGATTTAGTTTAAGGGACCTTAGACATTTAGAGAAATATTAAGCCGAAGGCAGGTTTGCTTTTAGCAGAAGACACATGATTAACACTGTGCAGCTTAAGTCCGCAGATGGCTGAGAATGGAGTAGGAACATCCATCTGCATATATCAGGGTCTGTAGAGACAGGTGGAGGATCGATCAAAAACCACAACTGGGTTACAACCTATCTGCTCCCACAATGCATTGTGCAGCAATGAAATTGTGGAAAATGTGGGCCCTGCTACTTCACCTATTAAAACAAGATATGAAGTGCTGCCTCCACAGAAGACCAAGCTGCACTTCAGGCAAATAGCTGAAAACCTAGCTAAAACACAAATATGAGGGTTGACTTATATGGCAAAGGATGTACTGTCTAGTCAGTGATCTATGGCAGTGGTTCTTAACCTCAGTCCTCAAGTACCGCCAACAGGCCATGTTTTCGAATTTTCCTTTATCTTGCACAGGTGCTTTAAATCAGAGTCAATGGCTTGATATTTTGGACAGCTATTTTATCTAAGAGAAATTCCCAAAACATGACCTGTTGGGGTACTTGAAGACCGAGGTTGATAACCACTGATGTAGAGTGATCTGCCAGTTGCCAATCTTACTTTTTCTAATGCAGTTGAACTGTAACAGGAAAGGTCAACTCCCTGCCCCCAGCCTGTAATTGGCCAATGACAATAAAGATCTGTGTGTCTGTCTGGATGTTTCTGGTTGGCACGTATGCATGCAGCAAAGCTTAACTGGGTCAGAATACTTACCCTCCTACTCACAGTTCTGAATGGCAATTACAATAGACTGCTATCGGTAAAAAATGGTTTCTCCATGAATGAATTTAACTATATTAATTAATATTAATAGTTTACCTCTGCTTAGATTTCAGCTTTTTTTTTTTTTTTTTTCAAAAAGATTTTATTTGATTTTCAGAGAGTACAGTTAATAATGCAGTCTTGTGTACAGTCTTGTTTTGTGGCATAAACAGAAGCAAATAATAGAAAAACTACTTGGTTACAAACTTGGTGTTTACAGTAAGAGAGGATTTCCAATGTATGTACCCATGCGGGTTACTGCGTGGCATGTTTACCAGATCATAGCAATGCAATAAATGGTAACAAATAGTGGAAACCTGGATGGATCTGTTAGTAACCCTGAATACATGGCATTTTAGAACCTGAAAAAAACACAGAGAAAATAATACTAAGAGAGAAAATAACGAAAACAGGGGGGGGGGGTGGGTAGATGGGGGGGGAGGGGGAAGAGGGGGGGGGGAGCCCTATATAGATTGATAAAATTGATATAGTATGATGTAATGTCGTATAATTATTGTCCAGCATTAATAGTTATTTCTGTTTGAAGTATATAATTATTTATAATCATTTATGTAGACCCACTGACGTTGACGTTGGGACTGGCGTTAGGTTGGCTGGAGTCAGAGAAAGGAGTGTGATTTCGATTGTAGTCTTGAGTTGGCATCGGGAGGACGGAATCGAAATAGGAAAAGGAAGATGAGCTGATGTTTGAAATCTCTTCTTTTGAAAGAGATACATGCATAAAGGCTTGCCATTTGGAGTAGAAGTGATCTAAGGATTTTTTTTGTTTGAAGTGTTTAGGCGGTCTTTGAGTAAAAGTTGCATGAGGTCCCGTTTGACTTGAGTGATATTGGGGCTTACAGGTGTAATCCAGTTTTTTAAGATGGTTCTTCGTGCAGTTAATAGGCAAGTCAAGGACCACCCTTTGTGTGATGTGGTGTCCTTCGGGAGCTTTGTAGAGCCGACCTTGGTGACGGTCGTTTTGGACCATGGCAGTAGGATTGGGTCCCAGTAGCCGAAGATAAGAAGCAGAGGATCCTTGGGTAGTTTAGTTAGAGTCACTTTAAAAATGTAGGCTATAACTTGGTCCCAGAAAGTGGATATGTAGGAGCAGTACCAGTATCGATGAGCTAAGGATGGTTTCTGGTGTTTACAGAGGGGGCAGATGGCTTTGTTCTTGTCCGTTTTGGAAGATAAGAAAGGTATATGTGCCCTGTGGGCTATTTTCAGTTGTGTTTCTCTCCATATTTCATTTGGTGTAATCTTTTGGACTGCGTTAAGCCCTTGTAAGATTTTTTCTACTAGATTTGGATCAGGGAAGTCTTTATTCCAGTTTTTAATTGACGATGACGAGAGAGGTGGGGAGGATTTGTTGAGGAGTGGTTTGTATATGTCCGAGATTTTGTATGTGTTACTCTTTATCATTTGATCCGTGACATTTGTTTGGAACCTTTTGTCGTCTTGATTGCACGCCTCCCTTAAGAAACTGATACATTGCCTATAGTAGAAGTTGTGAGTGGAGGGTAGAGAGAAGGTTTTCGCGATGTTAGCGAAGGGTAGTGGTTGACCCGTCTGGGTGTTGCAGAGCTGAGAGAATTTAGTTAGGCCTTTCTGTTCCCATGTTTTGAATGGTTTGTGCTCTAGACACGGCGGAAATGCCGGATTTCCTTGAATCGGGAGGTGTATTGACAGAAAAGGGGATACCTTTAGTATTTTCCGTGATTCTCTCCACGCTATTGCTGTGTCTCTTAATAGGAGATTATGTTGGTGGGGAGAGGGGACTGACTTCCATCTGCAGTGTAAGAGGGCTACAAGTGAGTAGGGATGGGCCATGTGGGATTCCAAAGAGAAATTTGAGTATCGAGAGGACTGGGTTATCCAGTCTAGACTTGTTCTTAACAAACATGCAAGGTTATACATTCTGACATGCGGGAGACTGATGCCCCCTTCGCGCCTGGGAAGATAGAGTTTTTTCAAAGCTATACGTGGTCGTTTGTTCTGCCATAAGAATTTAGATATAGCGTTATTAAGTGAGGTCACATCTTTATGATGGAGAAGTAGTGGGATGGTTTGCATGGGGTAAAGTAGTCTGGCAAAACTGACCATTTTTATTAAATGACATCTTCCCAGAAGCGAAAGGGGCAGATCCATCCAGGTATTTAATTCCTGAGTTATTTTTGACACCAAAGGAGGGTAATTGAGGTGGTATAGCGAAGAAGGGAGTTTTCCTATTTTTATTCCTAAGTATGTAATGTGGGATTTAGCAACGGGGAAAATTGAATGTTGGGTCCATTTAGGTGCGGAGTGGGAACCGATGGGAAGAATTTCGCTTTTGGTGTAATTAATACGGAGACCCGAGCACAAGCGAAATTCATCGAATACATTTTTTATGGTTAGCATATCAGACGAAGGGTTGGCTGAAAATATAAGGACGTCATCTGCAAAAAGTGAGGTACGTAGGTCGTGTGGGCCTATCTTTAAGCCATGTAGGGGGGCTACTGATGTTAGATATCTGGAAAGTGGTTCTAGTGCTATATTGAAGAGGAGTGGCGATAGGGGGCAGCCCTGGCGTGTGCCCTTATGGAGGCGAAATTCTTCTGATAGGAGACCTGCCGCCACTAACCTTGCTGTCGGAGCTGTGTACATGGCAGTAATAAGGTGGTGGAAGGGGCCAGAGAATCCTATTGCCTTCATTGTCATGGATAACCAGTCAAAACTGACGTTATCAAACGCTTTTTCTGCATCTAGCGTAATAATGGCATGATCCGTGTTTGGGTGATGTATTGCGTGTTCTAGGGCCAGCATAACTTTGCGGATGTTAAGGGTGGCTGTACGTCCTTTAATAAAACCTGACTGGGCGGGGTGAATTAGAGAAGGCATGATGTCTGCTAGTCTGGTGGCTACAATTTTTGAGAGGATTTTGACATCAAGGTTGAGAAGTGATATGGGCCTGTATGATCCTGGTTCTTGCGGGTCTTTTCCCTTTTTTGCCAGTAGTTTTATAATGGCTTGGTTCCCCGAATGAAGGTATGAACCCCCTGACCATATATGTTGATATACTTGGAGGAGAGTAGGTTCTAATAGGGGTTGTAGGGTCTTGTAGAATTCGCTGGTGAGGCCATCCGGGCCTGGGGCTTTAGACAAGGTTAAGTTGCGGATAGTTGCCGATATTTCGGGGAGAGTGATAGGTGCGTTTAGGGTTTCTAGTTGTGTTGGGGAGATTTTGGGAAGGGTTATTTTTTCTAGAAAAGCGCGTGCTGTTTGTGGATCTATCGGGTCTGAGGCATAAAGGGAGGAGTAGAATTGTTGCATGACTTTGTTAATTGGGAGTGGAGTGGCATGGAGGGTACCCGCTTTGTCACGTAGGGATGTGATATGGGTTGGGCGGAATGGACCTTTGCAAAGTCTGGATAGGAGTTTTCCTGCTTTATTCCCAAATTTATGGAAAGAGGCATCTAAATAGGCCTTCTTGGTGTTTTCTAGATTGTTTACCCAAACGTCAAAATCCCTTTTTGCTATCTGCCATTCAGAGCGTGTTGTTGGGGAGTCATTGGTGTAAATATCTCGTTGTGCCCGGTGTAGACGAGAGCTAGCTTCTTTGTATTTAGTTAGGGTGTTGCGTTTGAATGATGTTGCATAGGAAATGATACGGCCTCTCAGGAAGGCTTTACCAGCGTCCCAAAATAGGTTGGGGTCGTGTATGTGTGGGGCGTTGTTCGAGGAGTAATCAGCCCAAGCGTCGGAGATGTAATTTTGGAAGTCAGTGTTGTTGTGTAGATAAGATGGGAACCGCCATATATTGGGGTGTGGAGGTAGGTCTAGATTATCTAGTGTCACTTCTATAGGGGCATGATCTGAGATAGTGATGTCGTGGATGGTGGAGTTTTGGAGGTAGGGTAGAAGGTTGTCAGAGCCGAAGGTGTAGTCTATTCTGGTGAATGTTTTGTGTGGATTAGAGTAGAAAGTGAATTCCCTGTCTGCCGGGTGGGAGAGGCGCCATAGATCCTGGAAATGGTTGGATTCCATGGTGCTAGCCAGGAGGGAAGGGGGTAGTGGGTTAGTGTCCTTTTTTGGTCTTTTTTGTGAGGACCTGTCATCCATCTGGTGGAGGGTGTCATTGAAATCTCCTCCGATTAGATGAGGGAGATGTGTGTTTTCTAGAAGCCAACTGGATAGTTCAGTGTAGAATTGTCTGCTTGGATTATTAGGGGCGTAAACATTTGTTATAGCTAGTTCTTTGGAGCCTATTTTTATGTGTACCGTGAGTAGACGGCCCTGGTCGTCGTTTTTTGCGGACAAGACTGTGCACGGGAGGTTTTTGTGTATGAGTAAGAGAACGCCAGCTTTGCGTCCTGATGCCTCTGAGCCTAGAACAGTGCCAACCCAGAGTTTCTTCATGCGATGAAAGTCTGAGGCCGGTAAATGGGATTCCTGAAGAAGTGCTATATCGGCTTTGAGCCGCTTGAGATGCCTAAGGATTTTCATCCTCTTTTGGGGGGATCTGAGACCCTTTACATTCCAGGAGAGTATTTTCATATTAGGGGGGTAGAAAAGGGATGTGTGTTATTAAGTGTGTTTTAATATTATGTGGAAGGTGTGGTAGTACGTCAGGTGTGTCTGGAGGTCTGAGATTGTTATGCGGGATGTGTATAAGTACGGGAATGGATTTGATTTGGCTAGGGCCGCGTGGGAGAGGGGGGGGGGGGGGGAGGGGATTTAACCTGTAAAGGAAGCAACAAAGTGAGAAATATCACTAGTATAACATACGAACATGGAAACTTCGCTTTTTTCCGCATGGAGTCACTGTGTAGGTCAGCTCCCATCTCAGGACGGTGATGATATAGCCCCAGAGAGCCCTTGGCCGTGAGGCAAGTATTCATGTGGGCAACAAGGGGACACATATGAGGGGAGGGAGGGAGTGCAGTTGTCCGCACACAGTGAGGCCATTGAGGATGTAGAAAAAAAGAAGAACATTGCCATTTACTAAAAGAAATAACTTGCTAGGAAGGGACCTGTAAGAAAGAGATTACAGTGGAAAGGCAAACATATGCAAACGAGAAATATTGTACATTACGTGTAGATGAGGTACAGTTGTTACGTGGAACCTGAGGGAGGACAGAGAGAACTTTACTGTCCAAAATTCTTGGGACCGATGGAGGTGGGTGTCAGGTTTTAGTTCAGCGGTGCGTAAAGCGGTGCTGGTCCGGAATCGAGGGTCTAAATCGCTTGGGGGAGTCTTTACGCGGGCTTCGTTGATCCAGGGAGCGATTGATTGAAGTACCTTTCGACGGGGTGTGTTGTTGAGTGTTGGGAAGTAGGGACCGCATATATGCCTCTGCTTCTGAGGGTTCCTGGAAGGAGAGCTGGTCCCCGTTAGGTGTCTTGAGGCGTAGGGTGGCCGGGAAGGCTAGGGTGAACTTGATCTGTTGCTTGAAGAGTTCAGAGCATATTTGTTGAAAGGCCTTGCGTTTCTTGGAAACTTCGATGGAGTAGTCAGCAAAAATCAGGACTCTCACTCCGTCAATTTGTAGTGAGCGAGATTGTCTAAATTTTTGAAGAATGAGAGCCTTGTCGGAGTAATTTAGATATTTGGCTATGATGGGCCGAGGAGTCTTGCGTTCTTCATTATACGACCCCATCCTGTGAGCGCGTTCCACTGTGCAGGGGCCTGTCAGGCCTAGCGCCTCGGGTATGCGTTGGGAGCAAAAGTCCATTAGGGCAGATGCTTGGAGGGATTCCGGAATCCCTACGAATTGCAGGTTGCTCCTTCTGGATCTATTTTCCAAATCGTCAAGTTTTTGGAGTATATATTGGTTCGTTCTGTCTTGTGCCTGTTCCGTGGCTTGAGCTTGGTATATCTCTTCCTCCATGCTTGATTGGCGGTGTTCTAGTTCGTTTAGCCTAGTGTTGTGTTCTCCTAGCTGGGCCTTTATTTGTTTCATCCCCGCATTTACAGCCTTTTCTACTGAAGCAGAAATCATAGGGGACAGAAGTGCTGCCACTGCCTGTGCTATGCGCTCGGTTTTGTGGTCCCCGGCGAGCTGTAGGGGGGTAGCTGGCAAGGAGAAGGCCTGAGGAGGGGGTGCTTGAGGAGAGGGAGCCTGGGAGTGTGGCTGGGTAGGGGGTGCCTGAGGGGATGTGTGTGGAGCTGTGCTTCCACTTACTTCCATCTCCGCTGTGTGTTGTTGCTGCTGCTGCTGGTGCGCGCCTGTGCAGGTTTCCGTGTAGGCCGAAGCCGGGGCCTCGATTTGCGGCTGGTCCGGCGGCGTCAGGGCCGTGTTGGAGCGGGAGCCGCGGACCTCCACAAAACGGTCCATAGAGCGGGTGCAGGTGCCCGAGGCGGCCGATGGAGGTATCTGGCTTCTGGGCCGGTTTTTTAGGCAGATTTATGTGTCCTCAGAGCGGGAGCTGTGAGAGAGTGCAGCTACTCCATGCGGCGCCGGAACTGGAAGATTTCAGCTTTAAAGTGGTTCTAAAAGCAGAAGGTTTTTTTTTATGCATTAAGGCTAACCACTTCAATACCAGGCACTTAGACACCTTCCCGCCCAGGCCAATTTTCAGCTTTCAGCGCTGTCGCAATTTGAATGACAATTGCGCGGTCATACAACACTGTACCCAAACAATTTTTTTTATCATCTTGTTCCCACAAATAGAGCTTTCTTTTGGTGGTATTTGAATACCTCTGCGGTTTTTATTTTTTGCGCAACAAATAAAAAAAGACCGAAAATTTTGAAAAACTGTTTTTCTTTGTTTCTGTTAAAAATTTTTGGAAATAAGTAAGTTTCCTTCTTCAATGACGGGCACTGATATGGCTGCACTGACGGGAACTGATACGGCAGCACTGATGGGCACCAATGAGGTGGCACTGATGAGGTGGCACTGACAGGCGCTGATGATGGGCACTGATAGGCGGCACTGATGGGCACTGATAGGTGGCACTGATGGGCACTGATAGGTGGCACTGGTATGTGGCACTGATGGGCACTCATAGGTGGCACCGATGGGCACTCATAGGTGGCACTGATGAGCATTTGTAGGTGGCATTGATAGGTACTTATGGGTGGCACTGATGGGTACTTATTGGTGGCACTGATAGGTGTCACAGATAGGCACTGATGGGTACTGATAGGTGGGCACTGATGGGCATGGATGGGCACTGACAGGTGGCACCAATGGACACTGATGGGTGGCACTGATGACACTGATTGATGGCACTGATGCCCCTAAGGGTGGCATTGCTGGGCATCAGTGCTATATAATGGTGACAATCAGTGCCCATTTGTGGGCACTGATTGGCACAGATTGGGCACTGACTGGGCACATTGGGCACATGTGGCTGGCCATGGGGTACATACCTGGCCATCCACATGTTGCCCCCTTCCTTGGTGGTCCTAGTGGCGATCCCTGGTGGTCCAGTGTGGTGATCTGAGGGGGAGCTGCGCTGATAAACAATCAGCGCAGACCCCCCTGTCAGGAGAGCCGCCGATCACCTCTCCTCTACTCGCGTCTGTCAGACGCGAGTGAGGAAAAGCTGATCAACGGCTCTTCCTATTGACATCATGATCAGCCGTGATTGGACACGGCTGATCACGTGGTAAAGAGCCTCCGCCGGAGACTCTTTACCAAGATCGGTGTAGCGGTGTGTCAGACTGACACACCGATCCACTGAGCACCACGATGCGCGCCCCCGCAGGCGCGCGACGGCATGTTATCCTGCTGGACGTCATATGATGCCCAGTCAGGATAACTGAACCACCGCCCAGCCGTCATCTGCTATGGGCCGGGCGGGAAGTGGTTAAAAACCTTCCGTGTGCAGCTCCATCCCCTTTGTACTTACCTGAGCCCAATGTGGATCCAACGCTGTGCATAAGAGCAGTATCACTGTTCTCTCTCTCCTTACTGGCTTAGAGGCAGCAGCAGGAGCCATTGGCTGCTGCTGTCAATCACAGCCAGTGGGGAGGGAGCAGGGGGAGAGATTCACTGTGTATGTCAATGGACACACAGAGCACAGCTCAGAAGAAAGTCTGCATGAGTGCCCCCATAGCAAGCCTCTTGGGGAGGAAGAGCCAGGAGCGCCTGCAGAGGACCCCTGAAGAGGACTGGGGCTGTTCTGTGCAAAACCATTGCACAGAGCCGGTAAGTATAACATGTTTATTTCTTAAGAAAAAAATTACCTTCACAAACACTTTAAGATACTATCGTAGCCATGACTAATTTCTGCTTACCTGTACAAATATGTGCCAGAGTCGTTCTTCTGTAAACTGCTGCTTTTTCTCCTTAAGTGACTTGAAATGTTCACCAAGAGATGCCCCTTCAATGAGCTCCATAACAATGTACACCTTGTCATCTATGGTACAGCAAGCACATTTGGAGTTATATTACTTTACACAAGTTCCATTCAGGTGATGGACCACCAAACTGAATTCAACTGAAAAATTTGAATGTTTCCCTATTCTATTTATGCAGAGTGTCAAAGAAAATGAATTGAACAGCTTGGGATATTTGGAGGTATAGATCTCTCAAGGAAAGATTTGTAGTTCACAATCTGTTATATATTCAACTTATCTGAACTCTTACTGACTTGAAATTGGAGAAGGACAGAGAAGACAGGCTGCTTCCGCTCATTTTTAAGTTATGACACGTTTTACAATGGAACAGCGATGTAAAAGAGAACTAGGGATGAGCTCCCGGTTCAGTCCAAACACAAATTCAGGCTGAACTTTTCTTGTTGGGGCATTCTTCTGAACACCAGACTTTTAGCCTGTTTGGTATGAGCCAGATTTTTTTAGTGGTTGTTAATGACTAACACCCTCCATGTCCTTACAATGTCCTTATCAACCAGTGACGTCAGTTGACCCCATTAATTTACTGAAATTCCCAGCTATGTAAATACAGTGGCCTGAGATGTTTAAAAAAAAAACAGGGTTAGGTCTCCAAAAGATTCTATACCAGATCCTTTGGGAATCCTCATTATTGTCCAAATATGGTCATTTTCATTTCTGGTCAATGATGTCACCTCCCTTTTGTTTATACTTCACTGGAGCTGTCGTTCATGGGCAAGCAGTCATCGGGAGAGTATTGTGTCGGCAGTCATTTCATTATATCTTTTGGTGGGTTGGTAGGTGCTGTTCGCCTCTTATCAATTCACATGAGGGGAGGTATATGGGAGGTCCCTATTGTTAAAGGGGGTCTACAGATTCAGATAAGTTCCCTTCCTACAAATCAAATCCCCACAACAACTGTACCAGGGTGGAGGAGGGGATGCATTCAGGCTGCTTGCTTAGCTAAGTATATGCTTTGGATTTTTGGTAGGGGGGTACATTTGTTTTCTTGATATTTATGCGGGGTTCCCTCTTCAAATTTATACCAAAACCAAAAATTACAGGTGATTAAAGTGACACATTGACCATACTTTAGGATGGCCTGTATACCATATTAATGATAGTTCATGATAGTTCCAATTTTATTATCAAAGATAATTGTTGCTGCATAGCAATGTTTTTCATAACTATGACTACAATATGTTCCAAGCCAATCACCAACAAAATTATGAAAAATGCTGAAGGCAAATCAAAATGAAATATAGGCTGTGTGGATAAATTGAAAAAATCTACAAGTTCCATAATGTTATCCAAAGCCATATTACCATATTAAACATCTCAAATGGTGAAAAAACAGACCATTTTAAGAGTGAGTTTATAGCAGTGGTCATCAACCCTGTCCTCGGGGCCCACTAACAGGCCAGGTTTTATGTATTACCTTGGGGAGATGCAGACTAGAATACTGCAATCACTGAGCAGCAAATGATATCACCTGTTATGTATTTCAGTTGTCTTGCAAACCTGGCCTGTTAGTGGGCCCTGAGGACAGGGTTGATGACCACTGGTTTATAGGGAATATAATGCCAGTATTAGCAAATGTATGCAATACCTAAAAAATAGTACAACTTTACTCACTTTCTAGAAAGGTTCGATAGTATCGCACAATGTTTGGGTGGCAAAGCTGTAAAATGGTATAAATTGGAAATACTTTGTCAGTTACTGAAAGCAACCATATATAAAACAATAAACAGTTAACATAATTGCACTTAGGATGCATTGTGAGGTATTTATCAAAACCTGAGCAACCAGAATCGGGTAACCAATCAACTTTCATTTTCAAAGATTAAGTGAAAAAGCTGAATATAGAAGTTGATTGGTTGCCATGCACAGCTGCTCCAGATTCTGTCTGCTTCAGTTTTGATAACTGTCCCCATTACATTTAAAGAAAAGTAAAAATAGGCAGTATTACACTTTTTTAAATATGTACTGTATACTCAAAAGCACTCTGTTGTGGCTGATTTTAAGGACATGTAAGCTGTGCTCTGATCTCCCTCCCATTCCTGTGATCTTAGCACACACTTTGCATGCTTTTTACAAACACAAATAATGTCATATAAAACATGGATCAATTACATTCCACTGAGATAAACTGGACTTTCACATGTGTGCAAATGTACTTGTTTGCCTGGACAATAAAATACAGCACATGCTGCACTCTGACAATGACAACACAATGGTAACACAAACACAAACCCGAGATGATGTCTTTTTTGTTTGGCGAAACATGTAGGGCAAGCCTAAGTGATATGGGTAACTCACACGTATTTTTAACATACAGTATATCTAGAGTTTTGTTTCCTTTGTCAACATCACTGACAGAAAACTGTAAAGCGAGCCATAGATGATGCGATTTTCTAAAATCGCTCGATTCCCTCATCAACACAGTCAGTTTTGATGGGGGAATCCATCCCATGCAGCCATTGTGTTGTTGGGTGCCGGCCCTACCTGGAGAACACACAGTGATTATTGTGAGCAGCTATGAAAAATCTGACAGGCTGGTTGTACCCAGGCTGATCGATCAATCTACTTGGGTACAACTAGCCTGCCCATACATGCTTCGAATCTTGACCATTCCCTGCTGAACAGGTAGGCCAGGATTTGAACCATCTTTGGCCGGCTTTAGTCTAGTGGAGATCAACAAGACCAAGGAAGAAAAGTGAATTACAGAGAACAAACTTAAAGGGAAAGTATCAGGACTGAAATTTAGGAGCAGTGATTGACTTGTATTTGAAAGTGCAAGGTATACGGCTGTCACCCTTATTCATACGATTAGAAGACAGTGGAGTGGGTTTACTAAAGGCAAATAGACTGTGGACTTTGCAAGTGCAGTTGCACTCATTTTCCTTAGTAAATGTTATAAAGCTTCACTTTGTAAAGACTACTCAATCAGGTGCAAGATAAATACATTTTTTTTTAAAAACAGCATTTTTTCTTGCACATGATTGAATGATGTTAATCACCAGAGCTGATTTACTAAGCTGTGGGGAAAAAATGAGTGCAACTGCACTTGCAAAGTGCACAATCTATTTCCCTTTAGTAAATTAGCCCCAGTGAATCACCCGGAAGATGTGGGCAGTATTGGGACACCCATGTTTCTATGATGACAGATTCCCCTTAGGGATACACAAACCTGTTCTCTGATTATTGTTAGTTCAGATACTATGTTCTCAGCACAGCTATCACGATCCCTTTTGTCTTTACCAAATGCCGGGTTGTGCAAATTAATCTCTTTCATAGCTAAGAGATTCTGACCGTTGCGTTTTCTGACCTATTGGGAGATAGCAAGAAAAATAAAAGGTTAAAAGACGACTATTCATTCCTACCACCAGCGAAGGTATATATATATATATATATATATATATATATATATATATATATATATATATATATATATATATATATATATATATATATATATATATATATATATAAGCAGAACACCAAACACTTTTGTTACTAATAGGACTCCTTTTGCATACATATATCAATCATTCATTGTCATCTTTTGGTATTGTTCATACTGATCCGACACGAAAGTCGTATGACTTTCGATCCGACTTTGCCCTGCAACTTCATTGAGTGGGATCCGACTTTGATCTGACCATACCAGGCCCTTTGAGTCTGGTATGAATCCTTAGGGGGAAACCCAAGCCAAAATTAAAAAACGAAAAAAGACGTGGGGTCTCCCCCCCCCTCCAAGACCATACCAGACCCTTTGGTCTGTCTTCTCTTTCGTTGCTGTCTTCTCCGCCACTACCATCTTCATTGTCATGTGACTTCACAAGGGGTGGGGTCTACATGCGACATCACCTGATGGGCACACCCCATGGCTTAGTAAGAACTGGCAGATACAAAGTTGGGAGCCAGTGTCAGAGGAGGACGGGGTCGGCGGAGAGGATAGCAACGGCGGAGAAGATAGCAGCGCTGGAGAAAACAGCAACTGAAGTGAAGACAGCACCAGAGGGAGAATATTGGACGAAGAACACATCACCAGAGGGAGAAGACCGGAGGGAGAACAGATTGGTGGCGGAACCGGAGTATACTCATTCACATGGGGGGAGCTGGGATCTGGGGACCCCCTTGTTAAAGGGGGCTTCCAGATTCCGATAAGCCCCCTGCCCACAGCTCCCTACAACCACCGCCCAGGGTTGTCGGAAAGAGGTCCTTGTCCCCATCAACATAGGGAAAGGGGGCCTTCTTTAGGGTGGGGGCGCAGAGCCCCCTGCCCAAAACCACCCACCCCCCCATGTTGAGGGCATGAGGCCTGATATGGTCCAGAGGGGGGGTGCTCACCTCCCCCCTTTCCTGACCTGCTGGGCTGCATGTTCGGATAAGAGACTGGTATGGATTTGGGGGGCACGCTGTTTTTTGGGGGGTTTGCGTGGGGTTTCCCCTCAAAATCCATACCAGACCGAAGGGTCAGGTGTGGTCTTGTAGGGGACCCCATTTTTTTTTTCAATTTTGGCGTGCTGTTTCCCCTCAAGATCCTTTAGAGCGCAAGTCACATGCCACAAGTCAGACAAGTAAAGACGATGATCCCGAGTTCCATTCAAATCAATGGGCTGAAATTGTGCCCAAGTCAGACCAAAGTAGTGCAGGAAGCATTTTCAAATTGGGACTGACACAAGTAACTATGTAAAATGTTGTGTGAACCGGCCCTTTCTCAGATCTGCTACAATTGCTTGCCTTACTTTTCCCTGTGTGAAGGAGAGGGCAGGATATATGTGGGGAAAAAACAAGCGACATGTCTCCATCACTGTTTAGTGCATACGAGCAAAAATAACAAAGGTTTTGGGACTTTAATTGAGGCATGTCACTTAAATCAATTATAATATAAATAATAATAATCGTACATAGAGTACATATGATTGCATATTTATTAAAACAGCGATGATTGAACATTCCATGATAATACATGATGACAGTTTCCAATAATAGTAAAAACTAAATAAAAATACAAACAGATGGGAGCACTACTACTATTAATTTTTCATAATTTTTCATATTTACATTTTTAGATTTTACCTAGCATCAAGCTTCTGATGAAGTGGACTTGATCGCGTTAAGCCTTAGACCCCTTTCACACTGAGCGTCAGCGGTAAAGCGGCGCTTTTTTTTAGCGCCGCTTTAACGTCGTTTTAGCGGCGCTATTCGGCCACTAGCGGGGCAGTTTTAATCCCCACTAGCAGGCGAAAAGGGGTTAAATCCAACCGCAAAATGCTTTGCCGGCGGTATAGAAGCACTGCCCCATTGTTTTCAATGGGCAGGAGCGGTGGAGGAGCGGTGTATTAACCGCTCCTCCACCGCTGCAAAGAAGCTGCTGACAGGACTTTTTGTGACGTCCTGCCAGCACAGCGCTCCAGTGTGAAAGCACTCGGGCTTTCACACTGGTTTGCAGCTGAGGCTTTTTTTAGGCGCCATGCAGGCGCTATTTTTAGCGCTGTAGCGCCTGAAAAGCGTCTTAGTGTGAAAGGGGTCTTAGGATGCCAATATATTGTAATTATTATAATCTGTCTACCATTATCAATTAATTTATTCCTCCTATTATTAATTTCTTATATGTCAGCTCCTACCTATTTGTATTTTTATTTCTTTTTTACTATTAGAAACTGCCATCATTTATTATCATGGAACGTTGAATTATGAGTGTTTTAATAAATATGCAACTATATGTACTCTATGTATGATTATTATTATTATTATTATTTATATTATTATTGATTTAAGTGACATGCCTCAATTAAAGTCCCAGAACCTTTGTTATTTTTGCTATAATATAAATGGAAGTGCCTTGAAACATTTTCCCTACTTTACTTTCATTGATTGGTAGGAATTGTAGGTCTAAGCAAAGGAATGGTGTTGTGTGCTTCTGGTATACAACAGCAATGTCTCTCCTCCACCTTTTAAAATGAGTGAAAAAACAGGTGTGGCATTAAATTGTACAGAATTGCTCATATAATCTGCTGTTTAAGTTAATCGGGTGGATATTTCTTGCACAACTGATCTTCAAAAAGCCTTAAAACAGTAATAAACCCAAAACCAAAAAATGTAATGTACAGCAGCTTATCAATGATTAGATGTGGTGGTTGCATTTGTTTTCTTTTCTTTGGCATTTTCCCCTCTGTTTTTACCTGGTGATCCAGCCAGTAACACACCTATTATATGAGCGCTCCACTCTGGATGAAGGCGCACAGGGGGGACAGCAGACAACAGCACTGTCAGTCTTGGGGGAGGTGAATGGTAAAAGTATTAGCATATTTAAATACACTAACAAACTGGAGCCAAACTACAGCTCACACTATATGATCAGTTACATCGAACATTTTTTTTTTCTTATGGGATAAAGGTTTTACAGGATTAAGTAAAAGCTAAACATTGTAGGCACCACTGCCAGTGCTAAATGGTTTGTCTCATCCATGTAAACTAATACATTCTGCTGGATCACTTGTGCTTTTGAAAAGCAACAAACTTGCTGGCTGGATCACCAGATGAAAATAAAAGAAACAAAGCCTAAAAAAGAAAACAAATTCAACCATCACATCTAAGAATTATTAAGCTGCAATATAATACATTTTTACTTTTAGGTTTAATACCGCTTCAAGCTGTATCCCAGGCATCTAAATGAACAAAAGAATAATACACACACATCTTGCAGGGTTTATAATACTGTAACCTAGCTCGCATGCACTTAATGTCAGATGTCCATTTTCCATGGGCATCATAGCACAACAGCAGCAGACATCATACTGCAGGCAAGGTCTGAACTGACTTTCTGTCAATCATATAGTTAAAGGGTGGTGATAGATGTGGCCAGCTGTTGAATTACTAGCTAGGGTCTGATGAATCAGTGCTGGGGACATGTTTAGCCATGCCATGTCAAAAAGTCCCGCTGTAGTCTTGACATGTACAAGCCTCAAAGGAAATGGATAAATACCAATACTGCTGACAGGATCGCCATGTATTTTCAAGATATTGCAGAAAGCACAAGGAAATACAGACTCAGCAATGTTATTTAATCTGAAAGCCTAGATAACACACGTTGTATTACATTTTGTATTTTGATCATAATTCTTCTATAATTATGAAAGCTGTTGAGGTACTTTGTAAGATCAATAACAACCTAATAAGCTGAATTGCAGGTGAGGTTATCCTGTTTGTGTTGCCATAGTAAGTGGCAAACAGTACTGACGCATTTAGGATACCTTGAAAAACTATCTGCATGGGGGGGGGGGGGGCGTGGCCGGCAGCGCAAAAGATGGCCACAGAGTGAGAGAGCTCCGGGACACCTTAGCTTCCACAAGCGGCACACAGTGCCGAACCGGAGAAGTCAAGATTTAGCCGACATGAGCAAAAGGGTGTACCACGGCGGACCCCGCAAGCTCACAACAGTTGTTCACAACAGTCCAGAGCTCCCGGAGCCAAAATGGTACTGCAGCCTCACGAGACAGGCCTCACTCCGGGTTCCACAGGCTGGATACACAGGCGAGATCGTCTCCTCGTCGCTCAGGGCAGGTAAGTAACAAAGACTCTTCTTCCCAGAGCTCACAGAAATCTAGGCCCAGGCTAGACCCTGTACCACAGGACACTGATGAGGAAGAAGTGGAGGGTGGCCGCATGGAGGAGACCACAGATCCTAATGACCCCATTACTCAATTCCTCAATTGTGGACACTACACTAAAGAGCATGCTAGTAGCTCTCCGCAGCACACTGCACAGAGACATGCTTTCAGCAGTCTCAAACATAAGAGCTGAAGTGGCAGAGCTAGGAGACAGGCTGGAAGATAAAATGGGAGGGTTTTCAGAGGCCCACAACAATCTAGTGGATGCACATAGAGATGCAGGGGACACCATCACACAGCTCAAAATGAAAATCGCAGACCTCAAGGACCGCTTTAGGCATAACAATCTTAAATTCCTGACCTGACCTGAAGACCTGAAAAGATACATACACCAAATGATGTCTACCCTACTACCAGAAATCCCGGCACAAAAAATCGTTATTGATCGGGCCCACAGGCTGCCCAAACCCCCATATCTCTCAGAACATATCCCTAGGGATGTCATTGCAAGGATCCATGTTTTTCCATGTGAAGGAGAAATTGTTCCAATTCACCAGGCAAACGAATCTACTTCCAGACCTCTATGCAGGAATTAAGCTATTTGCAGACCTCTCCCAGCACACCTTGATGGCTCACAGGCAATTGGTCGACGTTACAAAGATGCTGCCGAACCACAAGATACTCTTCAGATGGGGCCGACCAGCCAAACTAGTGATAAATAGAGGCAACAGACAACAGGTAATCACTACATTAGCAGACGGCCTCAACCTCCTTTGAGCATGGAACCTTCTACCACCCCTTGATGACCAAGACCAGCGAACAAGAAGTGATACCCAGCCTAGACAACCTGATGACATCTCAGACCGCTGAACATCCACAGATGACCAACACAATCCTCACTCTAAAGAAAGAAACCGTTTTTACCTGAACTACTGGGACTTCTCTGTTTTTAGTCCCTACTCCCCTACAGAACCACCCAAAGGAAGCTGTCCCTAATGAGCTGGAAGTTTCCCCCGCTCACCGTTAGAGTAGCGGTTGCTACTCAGTAATCTATAGGATTACCTAAAAAGTTCACTGTTTACTCCATTTGAAAAGAATACAAGAAAAATTGTTTTTTTTGTTTTTTTTCATCAACGCAGCAATGGCACAAATTTTCCCTTTGTTGGTTGATTTTTTCCTTGTCTTCCAAGCTTCAGCACCTACATGTTTCTTGCAAAAACTCTTTTTTTTCTCAGATGATACCTCTTCCATGGCAACGATGCCCAAACACTCTGGAGTCTGTCTGGTGCCTGTCTTACTCACAAGAGGACCCCGCAAGCTCATGGACCAGGATGAACATTTGACACTCCATTACCCAAGCATCGGGTAACTTACATAGAAATGCACCACTAACCCTATAACATGACTACCTCACTAGTATCACTTAACGCCCATGGGCTAAACAGTCCCTTTAAGCGCAAGGCAGCGTGTAAGGAAGCTCTGAAGTTTCAAGCAGACATCATCTGCATTCAGGAGATCCACTTCAATGCTTCCAAAGCTCCACAATGCTCCCATCATCTATTTCCACACGTTTTCACTGCCAACGCCCCAGTGAAGAAAAATGGTATCCTTATAGCCATTAATTCCTCGGTAGCCTTTACAATGCATGAAGTCCACAAAGATCAAAAAGGACGTTATATATTATTCTAATCTGTACTATTAACAACATGCCTACAATTGTTAACTTATATGCACCTAATGCCGGCCAACTTAAGTTCTTGAACTCACTTTACAAGAAAATAGAGAAGATCCGTAAGGGCTCACTCCTGCTTATGGGTGACTTCAGCACTATAGAAGACCAAAAAATGGATTTATCTAAACCAAGTTCTCATGTTAGACAAACCCTACAAGATTTTTTAAAAAGAAACCTTCTATATGACCCGTGGAGGTGTATGCATGCCAATGAAAGAGATTACACCTCCATTTCGGCCCCCGACGATTTATATTGTAATGGAAATTTGTACGTTCTGTATATAATTGTATTGTATTTTGTATGTATTGCACACTGCCCTCACTGTGCACACAGCACTAATAATGTTTTCAGTAAATGTTTATATTCTTTCGAGTCCTGATTAGAATTAGCCTGCCTATGTAACGCCCCTTGTTACCATAAACGTACAATTGTAATATTAATGTGATACCTACGTAATCATGTGCATAAAAACCTTCAATTGCGTCATAATAAAGCAGAACAGTAATTTGGAAAGATGCTGAGCGTATCTTTTGTGTCTGTTCCCTACTGCAGTAGTTATTATTAATTTGGAACCACTAATCAATATGAGGATAGGAGTTGCCTATCATCAATTTAACCGAGTCAATATTCAAGGATCAACTTCTTTCTAACAGACCTGAATCTATTACACAAAGTCTTTAAAACAGAAATTATGTCTATAACTTGGTCAGATCATGCTTCCATTAAAAAGACATTAAAAAGATAAAAAGATATTGACAGAGGACCACAGAGCCCTTCCGACTCTCTGGCGCAACAATGCATCTCTATTTAATAACCAAACCTGTAGGGAAAGAATCAATGTACAACTAGATGAATTTTTCCAACTCAACTTAACCCCTGATTCAAACATGTCCAATGTATGGTGTACTCATAAGGCCTATTCCAGGGGGCTACTGATACAACAGGCAGCTAGGGAAAAGAAACACAGGTTGCAGTGGATTGAAAATCTTCTCACTAGGATCCAAAACCTTGAAAGCCAACACAAAAGAGCTCACGACCCTAATACCCTTACTGACTTAACAACATGCAGACACGAACTAAGACTTCTTATGCTTTCAGACCACGAGAAACAGACACGTAGACTCAAAGCCACTTATTACTCCCAGGGAAATAAGGCTGGTAACTTTTTAGCTAACCAACCTAAAACACAATGAACGACAAATTCAATAGCATATCTCTTGAACCCAGTATATAACTCAAAGATACTTCATCCAAAAGATATACCAAACTCCTTTCGGGATTACTATCAGTCTCTATATAACCTTCAGACTGACACCTCCACTATACAACCCAAAGATGATGCAATACAAAATTATCTGACCTCCCTTCAGCTCCCTACCATAGACAAAGATACACTCCTCAAGTTAAACTCCCCTATGACCGAAACAGAAATCTTTAAAGTCATTAAATCCCTCCCCAATAACAAGTCACTAGGAGCGGACGGCCTATCATCAGAATATTACAAAACCTTCCAGACCACTCTCACCTCATACTTGCAAAAACTATTCAATGAGGCTGCAACCTCCGGATCATTTCCTGAGGAAAAGCTCAAAGCCATTATCGTCACTTTGCCTAAACCAGGGAAGGAGCCAACTTGTCCGCAAAACTTTCGCCCAATTTCGCTCCTCAATACGGATCTAAAGATCTTCTCAAAAATTGTGGCAAATAGATTGGCAGAAATTACACCCTCCCTAATAAATATGGATCAAGTAGGCTTTGTAAAAGGCTGCCAGGCCTCAGATGGTACTAGGAGAATGATCAACCTCCTCATCATACTGGAATCTAAGAAGGAACCAGCAGCCTTCTTAACGGTAGATGCTGAGAAGGCCTTCGATCGGGTCCATTGGGGGTATCTTAAGGCCACTCTCAGTAAGTTTGGATTTCAAGGCCCCATATCTAAGGCAATCTCAGCATTATACTCCTGTCCCTCGGCTCAAGTATATACGTCCATTACACTGTTAGATCCATTTAAAATAACCAATGGGACTAGACAAGGTTGCCTTTGGTCCCCATAATCTTTACCCTTATAATGGAACCCTTTGCCGAAACTATCCAACAAAATCCCCAAATTCAAGGAATTAATACAGCAGAATATGCCCACAAAATTGGACTGCTTGCGGATGACATCCTTCTAACCCTGACTAATGTGGCTCCTTCCCTGAGGGCGGTACAAGACGAAATTGAGAAATTTGGAATGATCTCATATCATAAAGTGAATATAACAAAATCCTCAATACTCCCCATTAATATTAATAGGCAGGGAATTAGAGTCTTAAAAAAAGAATTACTTACTCGTGGGATAACAACACCATTGATTACTTGATTGATTACTGCATTAAACTGACTTTCCCCATATCCAAGCTATACAAAGCAAACTATCCTCCACTCCTACAAAACATCAAACAGGACTGAAACTGAAATTCCCTGGATAGGCCGCATAGCAGCATATAAAATGTTGTCTTTACCTAAAATATTCTACCTCTTTCGAACTATACTTATCAAAATCCCAACCAGGTTCTTCACCACAGTAAATAAATATATTAATGCATTTGTTTGGAACTAAGCCAAGAATAGCACGTAACATCCTCCATAGATCAAAACAACAAGGCGGGGTAAATCTACCCAATAATAAACTTTATCACAAGGCAACGATACTAGACCAACTCAAAGCATGGTTTGAACCTATTCCTACCAAACGTTGGGTCAATATATAAAAATGTATCTTACTAAATAGAGACCATTGTAACCCCTTTACTGATTGCAAGTGCCACACACCAGAAAGTATATATAGGCAATGCAGCCTCTATCTTGGCAGCGGTGGATGCTTGGTTCTCCTCCCTCCAAAACCTTCCCAACAACAACTCCCTAAGAGCCATAGTCATCCCTGCAACTGCCTATGAATACCTCATACCCTCATTTTTAGTTGACTCCAAAACCAATACAGGTCAACTGATCCTAGAAGAGATGCAAAAGTCTCAAGATATGAAAATTCTATATAAAGTAGCCCAAATAAAATATTTCCACAGAACTTACTCAAATTCCTTTGTAAAAATGAACAATGCAATTTGGTCATACTATCACAATATATCGTCACCCAAGAAAGGGATATCATGGTTCTATAAATAACTAAACAACCAACAAGCTACATCTAAACCTCCCCAAATTATTACATGGGAAAAAATTATAAAAACGGAATACTCCCTCATAGAATGGAATAAAGCACTCAATACAACCCTGAGCTCTTCCCACTGTACATCTCACTGGGAGAATGCTATAAAAATAACCTATAACTTGTATATGACACCAGCCAAACTTAACTGCATATTCCCACATACCACTTCGGTATGCTGGCCAATATGGACAAAAAGGCAACTTACTCCACATTCTATGGTCATACAAGGACATGAAAAAATTTTGGGAATCAGTATTCGCCTTAATTTCACACATTACTAGAACGAACACTGAGCCATGCCAAACAATGGCCCTCTTTGGAATGCAACTAGACAGCTTTCCCAAACGGCTTTTGCCAATAGTCTCACATATCCCTTTAGCAGCCTGACTGTCAATAACGAATAAATGGAAACAGCCGACAATTCCCAACATCTCTGAAGTTATCCATAGAGTAAATGTAAACTGCATCTGTGAAAAATACTTAGCGGGCCAAAACAAGTCAATACACTCTTTTGATAACAAATGGATGTCTTGGGTCCAGGAGTTTAACCTAACCCACTTCTGAAATAGCCCTCAACTGACTTCCTCTGATCCACTTGGGCAGCACATGCTCTTCAGCCCCCTGATTAGGGGTAGACCGAAGACACCAGACACATCAAGAATTAAACATTTTAAATATGTATAGATGGCACCTCCATATCCAATGTTCATAGATAATTATTTGGACTTCAAATATATATTACAATCTTTTTTTTTTTGTTTACAAAAGTTTATTTGGAAGACATATAATAAAACAGTTGTAGAGTATAGCAATATGGTTATACAGGTGCGGTAAAGATTTGTAGGATATACAAAGTTGGGTAATTAATAAACAGGGTACAATGAAGATGTTGTACAAAGGTGTGAGAGATATATAAAACAAAGCTAATATAATAGGGTGGGTTACATTAATTGATTGTTAGGGTATAAAGGATGTGATAACAAAAGATAGAAATAAAAAAAATTAAACAATATAGGAGATTAATTTTTAGCAGGGTGTGAAAAATTATGAGCAATGAAGGTCCGGTAAGGACCAAAACTTCCACTTCTCATTATAAATGTGCATAGTATCTGAGAGGGTATGATAAATTCTTTCCGAGAGTCTGAGTGATTCCATTCTGGATTCAACCTGGGGCCATGGTAAGTTCTGTGTTTTCCAGTTAAAGGCTATCATCCAATGTATTGAACTGATTAGAGAGTGGATTAATCTGTTGCAAGGAGAGGGGACATCTGGAACTGTAGCGTATAGGAGGCATATTTGGGGGGATAGGGAGATTTTTTTCTTAAGGGGGTTTTCTAGTTTGTTGATTAACTTATCCCATATTGGTTCCAGAAATTTACATCCCCAAAAGATGTGGATATAGCTGCCTTCCAGGAGACATCCTCTGAAACAGTTCGGGGAGGTTGAAGGGTAGAAGGAATGTATCCTAGATGGAGTCATGTACCATCTGATGTGTAGTTTTATTGGGGATTCTCTGAATGCAGCAGCGCAATTACTTTTGCGGAGGTTTTTAATCATTTTGGTCCACGAGTCCATTGGGAATGAGCTACCAATCTCTGTTTCCCATCTAATCATGGGGCCAGATTTTTCAGGTTGGAGAAAGTTATTGAGATAATTATAGAGGAGGGATATCAATCCTTTGTCTCTGGGTGAAGAGATACAGATGTGTTCAAATAAAGTACATGGGGGATTAACAGATAATGAATAGTATGTAGAATAGAACTCGTGGATCAAAGTGTACTGTTGGTGTTCTGAGGGGGGGAAATTAAATCTGGATTGTAGTGAGGCAAAATATGGGAATTTAGAGTTGAGTGTAATTGATTTTAGAGTGGTAAGATTGTTTTTGGTCCAGTTGTGAAAGAGTGTGTGGTCAAGGAAAGCAGGAGGGAATCTGGGGTCCCCCAAGAATGAGGCTAATGGAGGGGTTGCAGAAGGGAGTTTGAAGTTATCCTTGATTCTATTCCATAGGAGTATAAGTTGGGCAATTATAGTGTTTTTCTTATTGAGAATGTGATACAGTTTTGTGTTAGACCACAGAATTCCCCTGATATTCAAAGGATGAATAGAGGTGGACTCGAAGATCAACCAGGAGATATTTGTATCAGGGGAAGATCATTGAGCCATTTGTACTAATCTGGCTGATAGGAAATAAAGCCAAAGGTTGGGAAGTCCTAGCCCACCCCTATCTTGTGGTCTGTGCATAAGAATGTAGCTACATCTAGGTTTTTTGTTGTTCCAAATAAATCTATTGATTTCACGTTGTAGGGATTCTAGTCTTGTTTTGGGTACATTAATGGGAAGAGCTCTGAAATAATATAGTAGTTTTGGAAGGATTGTCATCTTAAAGGCACATATCCTTCCAAGGAAGGAGATATGGTAAGAGGACCAGATTTTTAACAGTGAATTGATTTGTGAAAAAAGGGGAAGGTAGTTGCTTTTATATAAGAGGTTGTGGGATATTGTGATATTAACTCCTAAGTATTTAAAGGAGTGTGAGGACCATAGAAAATTGAAGTTTGTCTTCAGAAGTGAGGTTAAGTTTGGAGGGCTATTAATAGGTAGAATGGAGCATTTGTTAGTATTAATAAAAAGACCAGAAAGTTTATGGAATGAGTGGAGATCTGAGAGGAGGTTGGGGATTGAGATTAGTGGGTCTGTTAAGAATAGAAGTGCATCGTCAGCATAAAGACTGAGTTTAAAGTGATATGGATCTTTTTGATAGCCTTTGATATTAGGGTTATTTCTGATGGCAACTGCGAGGGGCTCGATGGCTAAGGCAAAAAGGAGGGGAGAAAGAGGGCAACCCTGTCTAGTTCCTCTGCTTAGGGGGAAGAAATCTGAGTTATTCCCTGGAATTCTAATTCTGGTTTGGGGAAAGTGGTATAGAGCATTAAATCCATGTATAAATTTTTCAGATATGCCATATTTAGGTAATAGGTGGTTTAAGTAGGACCAATTGACACTGTCAAAAGCTTTGTGGATGTCAAGGCTGAGCAAATAGAGGGGGCGAGAGTGAAGGTTGGCATCTTGAACAATATTTGTGACTAGTCTAATTTTGTCGACTATTTGTCTGCCTGGGATAAAACCCGTTTGATCTGTATGGATCAGGGAGGTGATAACTGTAGCTAGTCTATTTGCCAGCAATCTGCCAAATAATTTGAGGTCGTTGTTAAGGACTGAAATAGGACGAAAATTTTGGGGGTGGGAATGGTCCTTTTGGGGTTTAGGGATTAATGATAAGTTAGCCAGTAGCATATCTTCAGGGAAGTGACCACCTGATAAGATATAATTGAACATTTTGGTGAGACTGGGAGTCAGTAATGGGGCAATTTTTTTATAATATGATGTATTAAAGCCATCTGGGCCTGGTGCTGTCGATGTTTTGAGTGATTTTATTATATTGAGAATTTCACTGTCAGTGCATGGGTCGTTTAACGAAGAGGCTTGGAGTTGACTGAGCTTAGGGAGTTGTAGGGAGTTTAACCAGTCTAAAGTAGTGGGAGGTGGATGTGTTTGGGGGCCAGATAGGAGGTTTTTATAGAACGAGGTGAAAATTTGTAGGACATCTTGGGGATGTGTTACGATATTGCCTTTTTGGTCTCGAAGTTTATAAACATGTGGGGGTTTAGTATCATGATTTAGTTTTCTGGCAAACATTGTTGAGGAAGAGTTACCATGTAGTAGGAATTTGGCTTTAGAAAATCTAAGGGATTTCTCTGTGTCTTCAGAAAGTAATGTGTTTAGGGCCTTACATTTTATTTGAATGAGATTTAATAAATCTGGAGTGATGCTGTTATTTAATTTATTATATAGATCATGGAGTTCTTTGGTAAGGCATTTAATTTCTGTCAGTTTAGATTTATTTCTGGCTGCGGCGATGTTAATCAGGTGACCTCTCAAAACAGCTTTGTGGGCTGCCCAGACCGAGGTTGGGAGGACCTCCTCTGACGTGTTTGTGTGGAAATATTCTTCAATATGGGTATTTATTTGTTGGACAGTAGAAGGGTTTGATAGGAGTGAATCATTAAGGCGCCAATTAAAGGGGATGGGAGTCATGCCAATATGGGAGGTTTCAAACGCTACTATGTTATGATCTGACCATGGGCATGGGTGTATGTCTGTATTGCAAGAGTTTGCTAAAAGGATTGGAGTGCAAAAAATATAATCTAACCTGGCAAAACAACTGTGAGGGTGGGAATAGTGGGTATATGCTCTGACACCTATATTATGTGTCCTCCAAGAATCAATTAGCTGCAGTTTGCTAAGAGAGCGGTTTATAGATTTACTAAAGGCTTTGGAAGAGGGGGCCACCTTGCTTCTATCAAGAGCTGGGTGTGCAGATAGATTGAAGTCGCCTCCAATTATCAAATGAGGTGAGATATATTGTTCTAGTATGTTGAAGAATTTAGTGAAGAATGTTGTCTGGGCTTCGTTTGAGGCGTAAAGGGAAGTTATAGTGACATTTCGTCTATTTATACTGCCCTTTAAGGTGATGAATCTACTGTCTTCATCTTTGTAAATAAATTGGGGTTCAAAAATAATGGAATTTTTAATAAAAATAGCGACACCACGTGATTTATTGGAGAATGTAGTATAGTGGAATTTGTTGAATGATTTGTCAAAATACTGTGGGTGATTGGAGGTAGAGAAGTGGGTCTCTTGCATTAGTATTATGTCTGCGCCCAATCTCTTGTACTGTTTGAATGCCTTTTTATGTTTATTGGGAGAGTTGAGGCCTTGGACATTATGGGAGAATACTTTAAGACCCATATTTATTGAGGATGATAATTCTAATTATATAGAAGAGGATCAATATGTACCAAAATAGAGGAGACAGTACAAGTGGGATGATATTGAAGTGATAGGTTATGTAAAATTTAATCGATTGAAAAGAGATCAATAGCTCTGTATTAATATTTAAATTCAGTATATGAATCCTATGAAGAATTATTGATAAACATTTAGAATTACCCAAAATAGAATGACCTGAAATAAGAAGTCTTCCAAAAAGTATATTATTTGCATAAATTGCCATAAGGGCTAAAATAACAACAACTGAAATAACAAAAAAAAGGGGACTGAAGGACTTAAAGTCGTTCAGCCTAGTAAATTTTACCAAAGGACTAAATCGTCCAATTTCCGCCGGCGGGGAGTGCAGCCCCCCTCCAGGAGAAGGCAGGGCCGCAGGCCCCTCAGGCAGAATGGGGGTCAAACTAGCGACGGCGGATGGGCCAGGCAATTTGAAAAGTAATAACTAGGTATGAAACCAAAAAAAAGGAGATTTGTGCATGGTAAGAATACTATAGGGTTAACATTAGCATACCACTAAATGGTAGATATCCTCTAGAAGTGAACGAGAAGAACTTTTTTATAACAAGTTTTTCTTCACCTTTACCTCTCCCCTTTATCCGAGAGAAAACAAAAAAAAAAAAGGGGAAAAAATTGTTAGGAACCAAAGGAGCAAACCCATGAATAGTATACACTATAACAAAATTTGCTGAATTTCATACTATTCTGGGGTGTAGTTATTGGTCAGAAGGTTCCACTACAAAATTATGTAGCATAATATAACATCTATTATGTCTGATCATAAGTAAGGAGGGTGATTATGAGATCTGAAAACCTGAATAGGAGAAGAAAAACAAAAGAAAGAACCAATAGAATATATAAAAAATAATGAGAACAAGGGAACATGGGAACTTCCCTTCTCAGCCCCCCCCCCTACTATATCCCCTTTCGATCCTATTCCTTCCAGAGGAAGAGTCAATGAAAAATAGAAAAAAAAAATAATAATGTTCGTATGGGAAGGGGATTGAGTAAATGTTCTGATCCAAGGTTCTGAGCCAGGGTTGATTGTAGCGTCAGGAGGATTTACATTAAGCTTGAAGGTTACCTCATCGCTGGGGTGTTAGGCAGGGGAGAAGAGTAGAAACTGAAATTTGGATGACATCCTGTGAAAGTGGCCGCGAATAAATTGCTTACTTAATTGCTGTATGAACAGATCAGGCGACACGATCTTGGGGGGAGTGTTGTTGCCATCTTCTTAGTTCTCTTGGATTGCGTCTGGTGGAGGGTGTGGACCATATAGGTGAAGATCTAGGAGTAGCAGGTAAACGCTGTGATGGTTGTGGGTCTAGCAGTCCCAGTTTAATGAGCAGATCTTTTCCTTCAATGACATTATAGACAGTGTAGGTATTGCCATTATGAGTTAATGACAATTTAAACGGGAATCCCCATCTGTATTTGATTCTGGCTGTTTGAAGGACATTTGTAACTTCTTTCATCCTGCGTCTTCGGTCCAAAGTCGCAGGGGAGATGTCAGGGAAAATCTGCAGCCTAATCCCATCTAATTCTATGGATGGGAAGTTCCTGGCAGCACGCATTATAACTTCTTTGGTGAGAAAGTCCTTCATACACATTATTATATCTCTGGGGGGTTTATCTGCTGTAGGTTTTGGACGTAGAGCCCTGTACATTCGATCACATGCAAAAGCAGTGAGAGGTTTGTCTGGTACTAGGTTATGGAACAGCTTTGTAATGACTTGGTTTATGTCTGTGAAGGACTCTGGAACTCCACGAACTCTTATGTTATTACGTCTGTTCCTATTATCGAGATCTTCAATGTGAGCCTGCATAAAAGAAAAACTGTCTGCCAATGTTTCATAGTCCTTTCTGAGGTCATTATGTGCAATGGCTAGTTCGTCATGTTTGGCTTCTAATAGATCAGTGCGGCCTCCTATACTGGCAATCTCCTGTGAGAGAGTGGTGGTGGATTTGTGAATCTCCTTCTCTAATTTGTCCACAAATCTATCGTAGATTGCTGACAGGCTTGCATCTAGATCGGCCTTGGAAAGGGGCAGAGAGTATTCACTGTCTTTGGATGCATGCTCCGGACCGCTGGAGGCCGCATGGTGGCCGGCGCCATTTTGGGTCATCCTCCTCTCCATGCTCATAAGGTAGTTTGTGAGGGTATGTTGGGAGCGGTTCTGTCGCCCCTTTTTGCTGGATGGCATGCACACAGTGATCCCATGGGGGTGATTGGGCAGATGGTGCAGATTTTGGTTGGAATTAGCCCCGGGTATCGTGCCTGGCCTGCCTCGTCAGACGGAGCTCAGCTCAGCAGCGTCCGTCCCGCATCGCGCCGCGCATGCGCCCCCGTATATATTACAATCTTTAGCTGGGTGCAATTATAGGACACAGTTATGTACTACCTTGTTTTCAAAATACAAGCTGATGGTAACAGTTTTATCTCACCCTGTTCATTATCCAACTAATGATTGCAAACGCAAGGAACAACCTAGTTATCTTATTTCAAATTGTAGGTATACCATTATCTGTACTTTGTGAAAAAAAAAACAATAAAAAATATTTGAAAGAAATGTTAAAAACTCAGAGGGGGTGCCCTTAACCCCGAGACACAGTATGTTCCCAATAGGGGTGTTCGGGGAGAGAATCACCCCTTCTGACGATAATATTTTCAACTTACCGTATATACTCGAGTATAAGTCGAATTTTTCAGCCCTTTTTTTTGGGCTGAAAGTTTCCCTTCGACTTATACTCGAGTCCGCGCTGTCTGTCTGCATGATCAGCGTGTCATGCAGGCAGACGGCGGCCGGCGTGTGCTGATAATGCACGGAGGCTATTCCAGCTTTCAAAAGCCGCGCCTCCTGCTCTTCTGTGATAGGCTGAACAGCTGTCAGTGTACAGCCTATCACGGACATTCTCTCATCCTCGTCCGTGGTATGAGAATGAGAGAATGTCCGTGATAGGCAGTCAGCGGTCAGCCTATCACAGACGAGAAGGAGGCGCGGCTTTTGAACTGTGGAATGGCCGCCGAACAGTATCATCACACGGCCGCTGTCTGAGGATGGAGATCGCCACAGGAAGGCTACACAGGACACAGGTAGGCTGCACATGCACACAGGACACACATGCACCCATGCACACAGGACACACATGACACACATACACACAGGACACACATGACACACATACACACAGGACACACATGTACAGGACACACATGTACAGGACACACACACATGTACAGGACACACATGTACAGGGTACAGGTAGGCTGCACAGGACACAGGGAGGCAGGCAGCTGCAGATGGACATTATTGACCCTCTGCATTTCTCACCCTCGACTTATACTCGGGTCAATAAGTTTTTCCCAGTTTTTTGTGGTAAATTGGGGGTCTCGACTTATACTCGGGACGACTTATACTCGAGTATATACGGTAATGGTTTATCTAAAACTTTCACGATTTCACAGTTCCTATGTATTACTCAATATACATCGATCGCTCTGACTCTGCACTAATCTTACCTTATTGTTTATATAGTTTCTGTCATATAAACATTTGTTTTTGTTCAATTTTCTTTATGAAAACCCAAAAAAAAAATATTTGAAAGAAAAACTATCTGCATGGAATTTACATGTGCTCCCTACACTTGCACGGGTTTCCTCCATGTACTCCGGTTTCCTCCCACACTCTAAAGACATGCTGGTAGGTTAAATTACTCCTGTCCAAATTGGCCCTATATATGCATATATGCATGTGAAATAGGAACCTTATGGCCCGTACACACGATCTGAATATCGTACGACAGATCGTACGACTTTTTTCGCTTAATAGTCGCAAGTAGAAATTGAATAGTTTACTAAAGTCATGAAAATTCTCGTATCACAGAAAAAAAAAAATCGTAAGTGATGTCATGTGTTGTAATGTATTTTCGGACGACAACTGTACGAACTAAACTAAAATCGTACGATCTGGTATCGTACGAGGAAAATTTCCGTGCTTGCCCGTTCAAATAATATCGGATGAATTGTCGTGATCGGCTCTCGAAAGCTCTGTACTAACGATCCGATTATCGTACGATCGGGTCGAAAGCGGTATTTTTCGTCCGATTTTTGCATTGTGTGCACGGGCCATTAGATTGTAAAGTTGGCCATACACAGACTGAAATTTGGCTGGTCCACCAGGGCCTGGCCAAATTTCAAACAGTGTGTGGGCTCCCTTGCTTGAAAGGAGTCAATTGCTTAAATCGCTTCTGTCAAAGAGACCTGTTGGGAAATTTTCCATTGATGCCAATCAGCTGCAGCTGCTGATCAGTGTATTCTGACAGCATCAAGTGCCAGTTTTAGAATTCAATACCCTGGTGGGGGGAGTGGGATTCATCTGTCCACCTCATTTGTGTGAATGGAGGAAACAAAAAAAACTAACAATGTATGGCCTTAGTAAACCAGTACACCTCCTGGTGTAAATGCACAGTATTTAAAGCACTGCACAAATGATCACTGCAATAATAATACCTATAATAAATATATAACTAAAAAACTGAACTTTGGGCAAGCAGCTATATATACAGATGAAAAACATATATAGGAGAGCTGGTCTATTGCTAAAAAAATGTATTATTCTATCCAATCATTCCTGAGATTTACACAACCTTATCAGACAGCAGAGCCAACCTGGAGACCTGACTTTTTTCTAGTGATATTAAGTAATACAGCTAGCTTCTGTCCATGCCTTCACCCTGTGACATAGCAGTGAAAAAAGAAAAAAGACGATTGATTATCTAATTTCTGCTCTCTTCTTATGAATATTTATACATGACACAACGTGCCTGATTGGCCACTTGTGCTGCTCCCCCTCTCCCAGTTTGAGCACTGTTGCACAAGGGATTGAAAGAGGTATGAACACATACTTGTATGCATTGGTAGTTTCTTTTTTTTATCTGCCAAGTTTAGCTTTAAATATGCCACTTCCAAAATACACTAAAGGCGGAGTTCCACCTAAAAGTGGAACTTCCACTTTAAGGACTCCTCACCCCCTTGCATGCCATATTTGGCATGTAATTTTTTTTGGGGGGGGGGAGTGGGTACCTAGTTTTGACACGTTCCCAGCTCCCATTTCCGCTCGGGCTGCCTAGGCGACTCGAGCAGAAGTTCTCCTCTCCCCCTCCCTTCCTACAATCTTCTGGGACACATCAAGGTCCCAGAAGATTACCCGACCATTGAGGAAGCGCAGCTGCTGACTTTTAATAAACACAAAACCTAGTGGAACTCCGCTTTAAAGAGCAGATCCAGGCTCCCACCAAAAAAAATTTAAAGTCAGCAGCTACAAATACTGTAGCTGCTGACGCTTAATAGAAGGACACTTAACTGTCCAGGATCCAGTTATGTCCTCACCCGATCCGATTCTTCAATCGGCTTTGGGTGCAGGTGCTGGCATAGCAAGTAAAGGAAACAGGAAGTGAAGCCTTGTGGCTTTCAGTTAGAGCGGATATCTGTCAAAACCAGGTACCCACTCGCCCAGAAAAAGTACCAAGAATGGCAGTTCAGGGGGGAGGTGCAAACAAGGCGGAGCTCCGCTTTAAACTTGTGCATCAGAAAAACCAAATGGTGGTTACCCCTTCCTCCCCACCTTCTACTTTGCAAGATTATGTTTTACAGGGTTCAATACTGGGTATTTCTCTATGCTCCTGGTGCACTGAGGGAGCAAAGGTAAGAAAGTGGAGCTGGGGAAAGAGGAAGCTGGGTGACACTATTGTTTTGTCCTTTGTTGGTAAAACACAGGTTCACTTTAATTTCCATCTTCTTTTTTTTTTAAAGTGTGGTGGTGGTGGCTGGGGTCCCTATGGGTCCAAGACAAACGCCCTGTGTAACCATTTATTTAACAGCCTTGACTATAATGTGGAGCTCACATCAATACAGATCTTGGAGAGCATCCATATGTTTTACTGAGCAACAATTTGGGGCAACACTTTTGTGTTTGCCCGATTTATCATGAGCTGAACGCAAAGATCTACGACTTTTTCCATGTACACAAAAGGCCTATTTCTTTCAAATATTGTTCACAAATCTGTCTAAATCTGTGTTAGTGAGCACTTCTCCTTTGCCGAGATAATCCATCCACCTTACATGTGTGGCATATCAAGATGCTGATTAGACAGCATGATTATTGCACAGGTGTGCCCTCGGCTGGCCACAATAAAAGGCCACTCTAAAATGTGCAGTTTTATCACACAGCACAATGCCACAGATGTTGCAAGTTTTGAGGGAGCATACAATTGGCATGTTGACTGCAGGAATGTCCACCTGAGTTGTTGCCCTTAAATTGAGAGTTCATTTCTCTACCACAAGCCGTCTCCAAAGATGTTTCAGAGAATTTGGCAGTACATCCAACCGGCCTTGCAACTGCAGACCACGTGTAACCACACCAGCCCAGGACCTCCACATCCAGCATCTTTACCTCCAAGATCGTCTGAGACCAGCCACCCGGACAGCTGCTGCAACAATCGGTTTGCATAACCAAAGGATTTCTGCACAAACTGTCAGAAACCGTCACAGGGAAGCTCATCTGCATGCTCATCGTCCTCATCGGGGTCTCGACCTGACTGCAGTTCGTCATCGTAACCGACTTGAGTGGCCAAATGCTCACATTTGATGGCGTCTGGCACTTTGGAGAGGTGTTCTCTTCACGGATGAATCCCGGTTTTCACTGTACAGGGCAGAAGGCAGACAGTGTGTATGGCGTTGTGTGGGTGAGCGGTTTGCTGATGTCAACGTTGCGGATCGAGTGGCCCATGGTGGCAGTGGGTTTATGGTATGAGCAGGCATATGCTATGGACAAGGAATACAGGTGCAGGAGATACCGTGAGGAGATCCTGAGGCCCATTGATGTGCCATTTATCCACGACCATCACCTCATGTTGCAGCATGATAATGCACAGCCCCATGTTGCAAGGATCTGTACACAATTTCTGGAAGCTGAAAACATCCCAGTTCTTACATGGCCAGCATACTCAACGGACATGTCACTTATTGTGCATGTTTGGGATTATCTGGATCGGCGTATACGACAGCGTATAACAGTTCCAGACAATATTTAGCAACTTCGCACAGCCATTGAAGAGGAATGGACCAACATTCCACAGGCCACAATTAACAACCTGATCAACTCTATGCGAAGGAGATGTGCTGCACTGCGTGAGGCAAATGGTGGTCACACCAGATATTGACTGGTTTTCAGACCCACCGGACCCCCCCCCCCCCCCCCCAATACAGTAAAACTGCACATTTTAGAGTGGCCTTTTATTGTGGCCAGCCTAAGGCACACCTGTACAATAATCATATTGTCTAATCAGCATCTTGACATGCCACACCTGTGAGGTGGATGGATTATCTCGACAAAGGAGAAGTGCTCACTAACAGATTTGTGAACAATTTTTGAGAGAAATAGGCCTTTGTGTACATAGAAAAAGTCGTAGATCTTACGTTCAGCTCATGATAAATCGGGGCAAACACAAAAGTGTTGCGTTTATAATTTTGCTCAGTGTACATATAACCCTGGTAAATCCTCCATATAAAACATTGAAGGCAAGCTATGAAGATGTTTTGAGCTTACACAGCCTTAATGCTCACAAATATTTATTGATCAAGGTCTGCTTAACTCTCAAAGAGAAATGCAAGGGCTATACAAAAATATTGATTATACTTCAACCATCAGATTTAAAAACACTGTAAAATAAAATCACCTTATATACACTCCCAAATGCTCCACTTCCAAGGTGATCTAGAATTGCATAGTTTCCAATAAATTTTGTGGGAGTTTTGTTCTGATTGATACCTTCAATGCCATCAGCCACTTGCTTCAGTTCATCTTCCTGGAAATTGCATAAAAGACCAGTTATTTTTGCTCTTGTGATAGCAACACTTGATTTTTTTTTTCTTTTTAAAATGGCACGTAAAGTATCACTTACTGGTAGTGAATTCAATTTAGACACAAGGTCTTCATAGGCACTGATGTCTCGAACATAATGACCAATGTCAATAAACATCTCAAACAAATCTGGTGGAAAAAACCTAATAAAGAACAGTAAAAAACATTAAAAGGAATCTAACCCAGAGCAAGAATGAGGCAAGTGAAATCAAGGTAAAATCTAAACTACTAATCCAAATACCTGTCATTAAAGTGGAACATATAGTGATTTATTGAACATATATCATCTGTAAGGAGTATCTATTTTATTTTAATATGTATAAAATTCTATTTTGCCTTTGTCTGTGTAAAGATCTTATAAACATCTAGACTTAACATTTTATTTACAGAATTATTTTATTTTTATTCATTATTTTGTAAAGATATTTTTTATGAATCCATACTCTACCTTTTGAACAGATCCCGGTTTCTTTCCATGCTAAAGAGAAATCTTAAGGCTCGGAATGCATAACACTGTAAGATAAAAACAAAAGGCAGTCAAGCATTTCTGCCACCACAACAGTAGGACCCAGCAGGACTTGCACAATAATAAGTAGCTGCCAACGATGGTATTAATTTTGCTCAGTCTATGATCTAGGGCCATCTGGCTGTACATCTTTGTAGTAGGGATCTTCTGCCATCTGGAAGCTTGTACTACAACTTATTAGTGATACTACAGTGTACAATAAATAATCTTAATTATAAGTAGTTAGGGTAAAGGAAACAAGTAAAACAAACAAGTACAATTCCTAGGTTTAAAAATATGGTAACTTCATAGAATACTTTCATTTCATTAAAAAAAAAGAACCTGTCACATAGAAATACAAGAACTGCCATTGTAGAGGCAGGTAAATGGTCAGAGGGAACCTAAAATGTGATTGGCTTGTCATCTGCTTAACCTTACACACTGGGCTTGATTTACTAAAACCGGAAAGTGCAAATTCTGGTGCAGCTGTGCATGGTAGCCAATCACCTTCTAACTTCAGCTTGTAGGTAGGTGCAGTTTATTTTCTCCAATGTAGGTGGTGCTCAACCGCAGCAGCTCTGCAGTTGGAAAGAAAGTCAGGAGGAACCCGGTTCCTCTATGGTTTCCTGTGGCACTGCGGAAGCGATCCCGTTAGACTCTGTCACCCCATGTGACTCTGGCAGTCATCTTGAGTCAGTCAAAGCTTATTTAGGGCCCTGGCCCCCCGGGTTTGCCATGCTTTATGCGAGTAGGTAGTGCAGGGAAAAGTACACCGTCTGTTAGGGACAGTACTGATGCTAAGGAAAGGTTCCTGACGAGGAGGGAAAGTGTAGGGTCGCATCCTTCAGGGTATCTTCCCAATTTGGCACGAATGGCCAGGCCGCATTCTACCCCTCTCTACAGACGCTGTAATTTTGGCTGGAATCCGCTCTGTCCATGTTGCTGTAACCGTGAGTGCACCTGGCTGGGCAGTCTTCCCACTGGAGTTGTTGTGAACTGTTGCCGCATTTCTTTAATATATGTTTATCACCGTACCTGACTATGTGAATTATTGTCACCGCAACCTGCTGAACCTCACTTACAAGCTTGTTTAAATAAGCTTTAACCAAACAAAACGTGGAAGCTGGTTTCTACGCAGAGCTGCACCAGATTTTGCACTCTCTAGTTTTAGTAAATCAACCCCACTGACTACAATTATTTAAATTTTTCCATCAACTCATTGTAACACAGTTATCTCTGCATTTCTCCCAAATGGGCTTTGGCTATGGAGAACGGTGAAGCAGCAATAACATTCTGGCTAGGACACTCAGCGGACCTTTTCCCAACAGTATGTGGACCTGCATTACCACCATTTAAGTTTGCAGTGCACATAGGTCTGTTGCGTCTGGTCTTTTCCCTTCGATTAATTCACTTGAGTGTGTAAATTTCAGCTTGAGCTATTGAGTCATGTAAATAATAGGTTTACGCCAAAGAAACAAAGAGCCTGAAAAATGTGAAGAGGATCCTAAATCACCAGCTGCTTGTTCAAAATGAGTATACAAAATATCAATATGCAGTATTTCATATAACTTTAAAAAATTAAAGTATTTTTAAAGCATATTTTTTTTTAAACTTTTTATCAAAATAAATATATAAAAAATACAGTATCTCACAAAAGTGAGTATACCCCTCACATTTTTGTAAATATTTTATTATATCTTTATATGTGACAACACTGAAGAAATGACACTTTGCTACAATGTAAAGTAGAGTGTGAACAGCTTGTATAACCGTGTAAATTTGCTGTCCTCTCAAAATAACTCAACATACAGTCATTAATGTCTAAACCGCAGGGAACAAAAGTGAGTACACCCCTAAGTGAAAATGTCCAAACTGGGCCCAATTAGCCATTTCCCTCCACCGGTGTCATGTGACTCGTTAGTGTTACAATGTCTCAGGTGTGAATGGGGAGCAGGTGTGTTAAATTTGGTGTTATCGCTCTCACTCTCTCATACTGCTCACTGGAAGTTCAACATGGCACCTCATGGCAAAGAACTCTCAGAGGATCTGAAAAAAAGAATTGTCGCTCTACATAAAGATGGTCTGGGCTACAAGAAGATTGCCAAGACCCTGAAACTGAGCTTCAGCATGGTGGCCAAGAACATACAGCGGTTTAACAGGACAGGTTCCACTCAGAACAGGCCTCACCATGGTCGACCAAAGAAGTTGAGTGCACGTGCTCAGCATCATATCCAGAGGTTGTCTTTGGGAGATAGACGTATCATTTCTGCCAGCATTGCTGCAGAGGTTGAAGGGGTGGGGGATCAGCCTGTCAGTGCTCAGACCATTCGCCACACACTGCATCAAATTGGTCTCCATGGCTTTTGTCGCAGAAGGAAGCCTCTTCTAAAGATGATGCACAAGAAAGCCGGCAAACAGTTTGCTGAAGAGAAGCAGACTAAGGACATGGCTTACTGGAACCATGCTCTGTGGTCTGATGAGACCAAGATAAACTTATTTGGTTCATATGGTGTCAAGCATGTGTGGCGGCAACCAGGTAAGGAGTACAAAGACAAGTGTGTCTTGCCTACAGTCAAGCATGGTGATGGGAGTGTCATGGTCTGGGGCTGCATTTGTGCTGCCGACACTGGGGAGCTACAGTTCATTGAGGGAACCATGAATGCCAACATGTACTGTGACATTCTGAAGCAGAGCATGCTCCCCTCCCTTCGGAGACTGAGCTGCAGGGCAGTATTCCAACATGATAGCAACCCAAACACACCTCCAAGATGACCACTGCCTTGCAAATAAAGCTGAGGGTAAAGGTAATGGACTGGCCAAGCATGTCTCCAGACCTAAACCCTATTGAGCATCTGTGGGACATCCTCAAACAGAAGGTGGAGGAGCGCAATGTCTCTAACATCCACCAGCTTTGTGATGTTATAATGGATGAGTGGAAGAGGACTCCGGTGGCAACGTGTGAAGCTCTGGTGAACTCCATGCCCAAGAGGGTTAAGGCAGTGCTGGGAAATAATGGTGGCCACACAAAATATTGACACTTTAGGCCCAATTTAGACATTTTCACTTAGGGGTGTACTCACTTTTGTTGCCAGCGGTTTAGACATTAATGGCTGTGTGTTATTTTGAGGGGACAACAAAATAACACTCTTATACAAGCTGTACACTCACTACTTTACATTGTAGCAAAGTGTCATTTTTTCAGTGTTGTCACATGAAAAGATATACTAAAAAATTTACAAAAATGTGAGGGGTGTACTCACTTTTGTGAGATACTGTATATAAAAAACAAGAAAAAGGAGAAGAATTTTGGAACTTTAAATGAGGTAGCAGGGGGCTGTTCAAGTCCCCTCCTCCATCCCAGTTCAATAATGAGATTAAAAAATAGAGCAAGAAGCGGGACTTTGCATGAGGCACACGGATGCAAATGAATAAATTGGATAAAAGAGATTTAATAGATTCAAATAGTCATATATTGACATATATAATGATAATGCATATTGCTATTTATCAATTATTGTATATTTCACTAGAACCTAATTTTGCACAGTAGTATACATTCCAACAAGGAAATATTTACAAATACATAGAAAATTTGATGCATATAATACACATATAGTGCTTGGTGCCTATACAGAGTTAGTGACACACTGAAGTGTTGCTTAATGTGGATAAAAGAAAAAGGAAAATAAAGCAGATCTAGATGGAACGTCCATACATCGTTAATAATTGTATATACATATCGGTAGTTGTGAGCTCTACGCATTTCGGGACCTTCTAGCCCCTCATCAGGAGCAAAACCGAAGTAATTACCTAAGAATGGAGAGGACAGCCATATTAAAATAGCTTAAGCAATCAAGTGGGCAAATGTGAAATATGAAAAACGCACACATATACACATTTGGCCCACAGACTTACGTGTACATCTGCTCAATGGTGGTGCAGCCATGAGAGTCACAGACCAGCTAATAGTACCACACCCCGGAACTGAGGGGGCGCTATGAGGCGGACGCAGCCAACACAAGCAACACTCCGAGTGGGTCAGACTATATGAGGTGACAAACATGTGAACAAAAAATAACTCCAAATTAGAGACCTCTGTGAAAAAATGTGGAAAAAAACAAGCGTGTAAGTGAACTGCAAATGTGTGTGTGGAAAATGTTGAACAACATGGACAAGTATGTGTATAGGAATGAGGGGAATATTGAGGAAAGCAGAGAGACAAAGTCAAGTGTAAGAGGGATGACAACAGAAGGGGGAGGTAAAGGGTAAGTAGGTAGGAGGAAGGTGAAGGAAATAATTACCTGGCTCAAAGTGAGTGGGGGCAAAGAAAACGGGGAGCATGTGGTTCCATGATGTTGAGTGATGTGAGCAAATCTATGTGTGAGACCTAGCAGCGGGGGAGGCCTATGAAGGGAGAGCCGCCACGACCCATCCCCCAATGTCACGTCCCAGCAGCCAATGGGGGGGCACGGGAGGTGCCAACAAGCTAGGGGCCAGACCACCCAAGCCTACCAGCAAGGAGCGCCATCTCGAGATCCCCAATGCGCTAGAGAAGGTACATCAACCTGTGGGCAAATGGTGCGCCAGAAGACGCCACACGTGCTGGCATGGGAAGCCTGATGTCGACGCGCAGTGGCCGCCCACCCTACATCAGAGCCTGGTGGAGGGGAGGCCCCCAGTGCGCATCGCAGCTCCGAAACATAACAGAAATAAGCACGGCCGCGTGACAAACTCCGGCTGAGGCCACCAGTGCGCACTTGTTGAATCAAATTATCGGGAATATGGGAATACAAACATCCAACCAATGGTGTGTATATAAATTTCACATTTGCCCACTTGTTTGCTTAAGCTATTTTAATATGGCTGTCCTCTCCATTCTTAGGTAATTACTACTGTTTTTCTCCTGATGAGGGGCTAGAAGGTCCCGAAACGCGTAGAGCTCACAACTACCGATATGTATATACAATTAACAACGATGTATGGACGTTCCATCTAGATCTACTTTCCTTTCCCATACATAAAAAACACTTTACACATTCCCTTTAAGCACGTTTTGTTATTACCTGTAACAAAATAGACTTGCTTCTAATACATTCATTTTGTCTGCTTGGTAAAATCAGCATACCAATAATGTAAACACCATTTTCCTGCAAAAAAGGAACACATTATGTAATGTAGGTATGTTATTTCCTAAAATGAGGCAAAGGTATTTTGACACTGGTAGACAGTGTCATGTTTTGTGTGTTTGTGGGTGGGGTCTGATAAGGAATAATACTTATTAAATAGAACTTGACTGCTTTTATCAGAGACTCCTATGACCGCCATTTTGCCTCTAGACAGATTTCTAAAAAAGCAGTAAAAATTGTTAAAAATTGACAGAAGAGTTTTTGGTAGAAAAGACAGCATGTCCCTGCTACCAAAAAAATATATATATATTTTCTTTTCTGATAGCAATTTTCTAAAAATTGTACACTGAGAGTGATGCATGTGCAGTTCAGTGTAAACTCCCTGCATTTGTAAGATGCTGAGAGTGCGAGAGTGAAGACAGGTGCTAGGGTGATATAACTGCCATGCACAGCAGTAACATCATCAATGGCACACTTGGAAGCACTGGGTATATCTAAGGGTTCGATTAAACTAACAAAGCAGGAGGGAAGTACAAAAAAGTAAAGCTAGCAATACACAATGTTTGAATTTTGCCCAGAGTTCCAGTTTCTACTCATCCTGCTCCTGCCAGCCCTGCTTTTCCTGCACCTGAGGCTCCGGGGCCAATACAACTTTTGTTGATGTGTCCTTCCCTGCCATCTGAAGAAAACACCTTCGCTGCCGACAGAAAAATCTCTGCATGCACTGGGGGGAGGCTGGTTACTATGTATGCGCATGCCCTGCAAAATTGTGTAAATGTCTGTCTATTTGTCCTGTTAACCAGCCACTCTTGTCTGCCAGTGCAACTCATCTAGCTCTCCCAATTTCATTTCTGAGCAATTCCAGTCACTGCAATTATTGACTCCGGGGCTTGTAGTTGCTTTATTGATTTGGCCTTAGCAGGACAACAGCGCATCCCACTACAGTCAAAGACCAGAGGACTTTCACTGTACCTGGCAGATGGTTCTCACATCAGATCAGGACTTGTAACTCAGGAGACACCACCATTATCCGTTGTCACCCCCACTAACAGGGCTGGTGCTAGCCAGGCGGTTGCCTAGGGCACCGGTGGGGGGGGCGGCAAAATCCGGATCCCCAGCCACTCGCTGGGGATTCCGATTTTTAATATACCTGATACCAGATTTGTGGGGGGGGTACAGAGAGGAACTGATGTGTTGGTGGGGGACAGAGGTGCCATGAGGGGTGCAGAGGGGAACAGGCGTTTAGGGTGGTACAGTGATGAACAAGTGTGCAGGGGACTACAGTGGTGAAGCAATTGGGGTGATCTGAGGTGTGAATGTGGAAGAATTGTAGTGATCTGAGGCCTGAAAATACAGGAATTGGGGTGTGGCGGTTCAAGTTCAGCTTTGTAAAAAAATAATAAATGCAGATCTTTTTGCAGGTAAAAAAATGTGCATTTATTATTATTTTTACTAGGAGCCTGTAAAGCATTGTCAGTGTATCTGTCTGCTCTGTATACTACACTAGCCTGTCCGTATACTACCCTAACCTGTCCATTTACTACCCTAGCCTGTCCATATACTACCCTAGCCTGTCAATATATTACCCTAGTCTGTCTATATACCTGCAGACCATGGCTGGCATGAGGAAGAGAGAAGTTGCTGCCACTATTTGTCAAAAATCTCCACCCCCGCCACCCTCCACCATATACATGGACAGGGCAAAAGGGGTGGAGTCGGGGTGGAGCCAATGGGGGGGCAAAATTAGGTTTCTTCTAGGGTGTCAAAAATCCTTGTACCAGCCCTGCCCAATAATCACAAAGAACTGTTAAGTCTGGATGATATTTCTTCTCTACTGTTTCCTGTCATCCTGGGGCTACCGTGGCTGCAGGCACATAATCCCCACACCGATTGAATTTCCAGAGGAATTAAGTTCCAATCGATTTACTGCCGAGAACATTGTGTGTTTGAACCCCCTGCTCCACGCGTAACCCTGGGGTTTGCATGGACCCTCACAGCGACTCACACCAGATGGTGCCTGAGCCATACCATGAAAAACTGGACGTACTTAGTAAACGGGGGCTGACACCCCTGGAAGCCTTGAAGGAATATGTCAATGAGAACCAAAAGAAAGGCTTCATCCATCCCTCCACTTCTCCAGCAGGGGCAGGAATCTTCTTTGTGGAGAAGAAGGATCATGCCATTCTGCCATACATGGACTACCCTGAGTTTAATAAGCTTTTTGTGGAAAACTGTTATCCTCTTCCCCTTACACCTGAACTCTTTTAGCGGCTTAGATCTGCAACCTTTTTCATTAAGTTGAATTTGTGGGAAGGCTACAACTTGGTCCGTATCCGAGAAGGGGATGAGTGGAAAACTGCTTTCCACATCAGGTTTGTCCATTTTGAGTATCTGGTCTTCTGGCCTTTGTGCCTCTCCAATACCCCTGCCACCTTCCAGCATTTTATCAATGATATTTTCAGATGCAGGCATTGTTCAGGTATTCTGATAGCTGGTAGCACCAGCTGTCAGAATAAAATAGCCCAGGATGGGGGATTTGTCCATCCACAATGTTTTGGTGGAGAGAGAAATCAAGCAGGCTGAACAAAAGAAATCTATTTGTATAGCCAGCTTAAAGCTTAACTCCACTTTTGTTGAGAAAAAAAAACATTCCCCTCTGTGTGATCTATGTGCATTGCAAGGATTTTAAAAAACTTAGTAATCCCTGTCTGTGCCTCTGTGGTGAGTGGGTCTAATGAGAGTGGTTTCATAATTATCTATCAGGTGTGCACCTGCAGGGCACTAATGAGGAAATCTGCTGGGCCTGCATCCCTTTAGACGTGTTACTACAGGGAGTATCCCGCCAAAAATGAAATTTTTGCTGCAGGGGATGCCTGAAATCTGACTTGTATCATAGGCAGACTTCTGGGAAAATTGGGGAGCCAAACACACAAGCAGGGAATAATGTTTCTGGGGGTGGTCAGTACACAATCTGTGTACAGAACAGCCCGAGGTAGCCATATTGCAATGCATTCTCAGAAACTTACAGCAGCTGCAGATTGAAAAGGAAAGGTAATTTTTAATAACATTCAATTACAATATGACTTGTGTCGCAATTGTATACGCTATATTACTTTTTCTATTTTGCTATTTTTTTTCCTCACGAAAGTGGAGCTACCCTTTGAGTATCAGCACTCTGTGCTGTTATTATAGAGATAAAGTTAATTGTAACTGTCTTTGCTCAGAATTATACTTTCAAATATTAGAATTTTCTCTGCAAATGTAGGTGACATTCAGCAACAAGAAATTCTGTGAAGCCCAAAAAAATACATTACTTAAGTAACTGTAAAATCTGCAGACTCCATGATAGTTAGTGATCTAATTTATCACCCTCAGCCTTCAATTTCACAGATACGGAGCATAGGAAGACCCTCCTCCCACAGTTCTGACCTCAGACAAAATTCATTAGCAGCTGGGAAAAATACACAAGAGGTTCTATTTTTGGGGGGCTTTTTGTCAGGAATTGCCTTATATAGCAAGAAAATAAGACTGTTCAGCATTTTTATTTCTTCTAACTTAAAACCTATATTAGTAGGCAGAAACTTAAAATAGATTAATTGAATATACTGTTCATGCACAACCATCATAAGTGTTACATTTATAGCTGTGTAATGGATGAACACACACATAGATTGAGCAAAAAAAGTTACTCTACCTGAACTACTTGGTGAGCATTGGTGTCATTGAGCACAAGTTCAGTAAGAGCTGCACAGCAGGCTAGAATGAGACAAGAGGCTCAGTCAGTACATTTATATTCAGCTAAGGTACAATATGACTGGCCTCTAAGAAGACGAGAACACATTACAAATTCAGCACTTTATCTATAAGAAACAATGAATTATAAAACCCTTAATCCCATCAACGTCTTAGCTATGTCAATAGCCAAGCATTAAATACTGCCATAAAATATATACTCAGCTGTTAGCAGTAACTGGCAATATAAACATGACCTCCATCAAGAAAACAACTAAAATGGGAGAACATTACAAAACCTTTGTATCATATATAACACTTGCCATCTTTTCAAACTGATTAATACAAATATAGGCAGTTAGTAGCTTACATAAAAAAGCAGTACATTCACCAAGTGAATCTTTCACCTCCTTTATAAAATAAAATTTGCTCGGAAGATACACCTGTATGATCACCAAGCTGCGCAATATTCATTAACATTTACCCATATATGCTCAACAATTGGAAATATGATTTACTATACTTGTCACCACATTTATAACTTAGCAAATTTGCACATTCAGTGAAAAGGTTAAATAGTACACAAATCCAATCACTAAAATTTCATAAAAGCTTTAGCCCTGGTTCACACTGGACCGTTGTCACGTGCGATTTGACATCTCAAATCAGCGGCAATTGCCGTCAGTGGCACCATCCTAATCAGTGCAACGCCGCATCTGCGGCGCTGCACCGATTTCAAAAAGTAGTTTCTGTACTACTTTTTGTGATTTTGGGCTGCAATTTACATTGACATCTGTGCAGAAACCTTTTGCACAAACTGCAAATGGGACTTCTTACGGCTTTCTTTCAACCATGACTTTCTTCTTGCCACTCTTCTATAAAGGCCATATTTGTGGCGTGCACGACTAATAGTTGTCCTGTGGATAGATTCTTCCACCTGAGCTTTGGATCTCTGCAGCTCCTCCAGACTTACCATGGGCCTCTTGGCTGCTTCTCCGATTAATGCTCTCCTTGCCCGGCCTGTCAGTTTAAGTGGATGACCATGTCTTGGTAGGTTTGCAGTTGTGCCACATTCTTTCCATTTTCAGATGATGGATTGAACAGTGCTCCATGAGATGTTCAAAGCTTGGGATATTTTTTATAACCTAACCCTGCTTTAAACTTCTCCACAACTTTATCCCTGACCTGTCTGGTGTGTTCCTTGGCCTTCATGATGCTGTTTGTTTACTAAGGTTCTCTAACAAACTTCTGAGGGCTTCACAGAACAGCTGTATTTATACTGAGATTAGACTACACACAGGTAGCCTTCTATTTACTAATTAGGTGACTTCTGAAGGCAATTGGTTCCACTAGATTTAGTTAGGGGTGTCAGAGTAAAGGGGACTGAATACAAATGCACACCACACTTTTCAGATATTTATTTGTAAACAATCTTGAAAAACATTTATCATTTTCCTTCCACTTCACAATTATGTGCCACTTGGACTATCACATAAAATCCCAATAAAATACATTTACGTTTTTGGTTGTAACATGACAAAATATGGAAAATTTCAACGGGTATGAATACTTTTTCAAGGCACTATAAGTACTCCTTAATTCTATTATCATCAGCAATGTGCCATGTTCAACCAGGTTTCAAGAAGAGCAGTGTGCAAGTATTTTTTAAACTTTAAGTAACTTTTTAGCAACAGCCTTTAAAGAAACAGTTACAGTGTGGGAACATTTTACACAAATCTTAATGAGATAGATGATTTTCACTTTAACACAAGCCAGGCTTCACCAGGCTTTTCACAAGCTTCAAGTAGTGCTTCTATTACTTTTTAAACTGACAGTCCAATCTTCTATTAAGATTTGTATGTGAGATGAATAATACTTTAAAGGGTTAATTTACAGCTGAGTCAGTGGAACATTTTTCATAGAGCATATTTTTCACTACAGCATATTGTTCCATTGATAGCGCAGCTGTTGAATTTAAGTATAAACTATTAATTTGGTGGTACATGGTTACCCAATGTCTGGTAACTTTACCCCCACAATGTCTGAGAGATTCTTTCCAAGATTGCCAAATACCAAATAACCTTTTATATATCTGGTGGGATAGGCCCAAATTCAAATGATTCTAGACTGGCGTATAGCAGATGGTATAATGACTAGATGGTCATATGCAAAAGCATACAAAAGACACCCAAAGAAGCTCTGCTGAACTTAAAACCATCTGAATGTACTAATGGGCAATTTCTTCTCATGATGTTCTTGTTTACAGCAGACAAACCCTGGAAAAAGTGTGTGTGTGTGTGTGTGGGGGGGGGGGGGGGGGGGGTCTTCCAGGCAAACAACTGCCCATGTAAAACATGATTGGGTATGGGACTCAAAACAAAAAATGGCTGTGGTCCTTAACATCTAGACTAGGAATTTTGATAAAATCTGGACCGGGGGGCAGAATTCTATCTTCTGGTGAGCTTTAACAGGTTCCTTTTCCTTTTGTAAGAAACTGATTTGACAGGTTTTGTTTTCCCATTGGTGGTTCTCGTGATGGACCTCTTCCCCCACATTCCCTTGTCTTTTACACTTCTCCTTTTCTTTACTTTTCCTTTCTTTTGACGTTCTCCTTGGGATACTTACCTTGACTTGAAGCTGAAGTAATGTTAGAAAGTTTCAATATTTATAGTAACACATACTAGACACTCCCACCCCATGCAGCTCTAGAGTGGTTTGCAATAGAGAGGATGCATAAAGACGTTTAATTATTTCTTACTATGTTGACAAAATACTTGGGCCTCTTGGCCTTGTGTCCGCTACTTGCACAAATACTTGTTACACGCTGGGGTTGATTTACTAGGAGTGCAACATCTGGTGCAGCTGTGCATGGTAGTCAATCAGCTTGTTCAATTAAGCTTTTACAAAAAAAACTTGAAGCTGATTGGTTTCTATGCACAGCTTCATCAGATTTTGCCCTCTCCCGTTTTATTAAATCAACCCCATGTGTTAAATTTTGTTTAACTGCATTGCTACCATAGACATTATAGTAAGCATCTTCACACATGGATACTGTAGTCTGTTATAAAATGTACTGTAATGATGCTGTTACCTTGATATGTTAAATTCAATAAAAAAATATTGACAAGAAAAACATTTATTCTATAAAAAAATTATGTAAGTAAAAAAAATGTTTATATTTGTTAAAAAAAGACAAGTTGGCTATTTTTCACTGCACACACAAACATATGTATGCCAAGTTATTATACCTGCTTGGAGTGAAAGAGTATTTTCTTGTATTTCCCTTGGGCTCAGATCCTCAGGCAAATAAAGATGCTGGATTCGGCCTGCAGCATTCGCACTTGACAAGCTCCCAATGGAAGAGCGATCAGAAACTAGATACTGTTCCCTGGAAGAATTTAAAATGATATAGTACAAATGACTTGCTGCCAAGCATAAGACTTCACTGATATTTCTTCATAAATAACTATGAATGATATCTCAGTGCATGCAACTCTATAGAAAGTATAATATTTACCCAAATAGAAAGGCCAGTAAAGATAGACAGATAGATAGATAGATAGATAGATAGATAGATAGATAGATAGATAGATAGATAGATAGATAGATAGATAGATAGATAGATAGTACTGCAGTCAGTAGAGAAGTAAATGATTGCGTTTGTCTGGTTAGGGTTTGCTAGCTGGATGTTTGATTTCTCCCACCTGCTTCTGGAAGAAGCTTCTAGAATATGGGGCAGGGACAGTCAAATGACCAGTGTGAATATTTATCATGACCCAACTAATCTTTGAAAGGGGGCATCCAAAAGGTGCCTGGGAGGTGATAAATAATTGGGAGGTATTTCCAGGGAGGGTTCCAGTTCTCCTGGGGCTGCTGCTGAGGGTCTGGAGAAGATTACTAATGGCTTTTCGATGGAGGGCACTGTCCTGAAGTCCTGGTCTGGAGAAGGATCTTTTGTCTCCCTCACTGAGGATGTACCTGAGGAAAACTAGGTGGCAGACAGCTCTTGGGATAGTATGAGTAAGACCTGCTGTTGGGACTTTAGTGTTTGCCTGCTGTAATAAGAATTCCTGCTGAAAATTTGACCTTCTATTAATTGCTACTATCGTTTTGGATTATCCTGAAACACCTGAACCACTTTCCTGTTTCAAGTTATTCAGCAATACATTCTAAAAAGAGTCCGCCTAGATTGAGCCTGTATTGTTGATGTGCATGGAACTGTGCGTGTGTGTTTGGCAGCCTCTATACTAGCAAGTTTGACCTGGGTAATCTATGGCAGCCCCTTCGTGGTAGAGCGCAACAGATACAGTAGATAGACAGATAGATAGATAGATAGATAGATAGATAGATAGATAGATAGATAGATAGATAGATAGATAGATAGAGAGATAGATAGAATACAACTAACTTCTGTCCAGTAATCCCAACGTACAGCGCAAACGAGTAGCATGTGATTTAGAGTACCTGTCATTCTGTACACCTATGGCATCACATATTTTGCATAAGCAATATTTCAAGCTGAATTTGCTTGGACTATTGCACTATTTGCCCCTGCATGAAGAGGACGGAGGCTGTATCTTCTCCACCTACTATCCCATCTCTTGTGTCTGCCCAAACTACAACCCCCGGTGTGCACTTCATGGCAATGTTGTGCTTGTGAAAGGGGTTGTGTGGGCATTCGGGTGGCACATTTCAAACAGAATCCACTAAAAAGAATAAAAATCTGGCTGAGACTCAAACTACCACCCTATATTCTATACTTTAGCCTCACTGTATTTGTCTTACATATATATATATATATATATATATATATATATATATATATATATATGCAAGTGCACATGTCAAAGCCAAATGATGTCTATATAGATATAAACATTTTCTATTATTACATATAATAAACAACGTGGGGGAGATTTACTAATACTGAGGCACACAGAATCTGGAGAGTGCAAAATATGGTGCAGCTGTGCATGGTAACCAATCAGCTTCTAGCTTCAGTTTGTTCAGTTAAGCTTTGACAATAAAACCTTGAAGCTGATTGGTTACTATGTACAACTGCACCAGATTCTGTGTGCACCAGTTAATAACTCTCCCCCTATATCACACAAAATGAATGTAATAGTGTCATAATTAAAATGCTTGGTCAAGGAAAAATAAAATAAAACAATCTAAAAACAAGGCTGCTCCTCCTTCCCTGTATCCTTTATCTTGATCCTTTTTTATATGGATGACTGTCTTCCAAGCATGAATGTTTATTTTTCATCTGTCAATAACCTTTCTGGCCAATCCCAAAAATTATATTTAAACTTGGAATAACTATCATCCACTTTGTATACTGGAATACTAGGTTCTGGACGCCACCATGTGTTTTAAATATTTCATTTATTTTGTATCTTGTACAGTGGGGATCGAAAGTGTGGGCACCCCAGGTAAAAATGTGTATTAATGTGCATAACGAAGCCAAGGAAAAATGGAAAAATCTCCAAATGGCATCAAATTACAGATTAGACATTCTTATAATATGTCAAAAAAAGTTAGATTTTATTTCCATCATTTACACTTTCAAAATTACAGAAAACAAAAAAAGGTGTCTGCAAAAGTTTGGGCACCCTGCAGAATTTATAGCATGCACTGCCCCCTTTGCAAAGCTGAGACCTGCCAGTGTCATGGATTGTTCTCAATCATCGTCTGGGAAGACCAGGTGATGTCAATCTCAAAGCTTTTAAATGGCCAGACTCATCTGCCCCAACAATCAGCACCATGGGTTCTTCTAAGCAGTTGTCTAGAAAACTGAAACTGAAAATAGTTGACGCTCACAAAGCTGGAGAAGGCAATAAGAAGATAGCAAAGCGTTTTCAGATGTCAATATCCTCTGTTCGGAATGTAATTGAGAAATGGCAGTCATCAGGAACAGTGGAAGTTAAAGTAAGATCTGGAAGACCAAGAAAAATATCAGACAGAACAGCTCGCAGGATTGTGAGAAAAGCAATTCAAAACCCACGTTTGACTGCACGATCCCTCCAGAAAGATCTGTCAGACAGTGGAGTTGTGGTACACTATTCCACTATAAAGAGATACTTGTACAAATATGGTCTTCATGGCAGAGTCATCAGAAGAAAACCTCTTCTACGTCCTCACCACAAAAATCAGCGTTTGAACTTTGCAAATGAACATATAGACAAGCCTGAGGCATTTTGGAAACAAGTTCTGTGGACCGATGAGGTTAAAATAGAACTTTTTGGCCGGAATGAGCAAAGGTACGTTTGGAGAAGAAAGGGCACAGAATTTAATGAAAAGAACCTCTGTCCAACTGTTAAGCATGTTGGTGGATCAATCATGCTTTGGGGTTGTATTGCAGCCAGTGGCACAGGGGACATTTCATGAGTAGAAGGAAAAATGGATTCAATAAAATTTCAGCAAATTTTGCATGGTAACTTGATGCCATCTGTGAAAAAGCTGAAGTTAAAGAGAGGATTGCTTCTACAAATGGATAATGATCCTAAACACACCTCAAAATCCACGGGAGATTACATCAAGAGGCGTAAACTGAAGGTTTTGCCATGGCCTTCACAATCTCCTGACCTCAACATTATTGAAAATCTATGGATAGCCCTTAAAAGAGCAGTGCATGACAGACAGCCAAGAAATCTCAAAGAACTGGAAGACTTTTGTAAGGAAGAATGGGCAAAGATACCTCAAACAAGAATTGAAAGACTCTTGGCTGGCTACAAAAAGCGTTTACAAGCTGTAATACTTGCCAAATAGGGCAGTACAAGATATTAACTCTGCAGGGTGCCTAAACTTTTGCAGAAGCCATTTTTTTGTTTTCTGTAATTTTGAAAGTGTAAATGATGGAAATAAAATCTAACTTTTTTTGACATATTATAAGAATGTCTAATCTGTAATTTGATGCCATTTGGAGATTTTTCCATCTTTCCTTGGCTTCATTATGCACATTAATACATATTTTTACCTGGGGTGCCCAAACTTTCGATCCCCACTGTATATACTGGCAATATAAGTGTATAAACACCATAAAAGGTTATCTGTTGAGCTGCAAACCATTGTGCTGGGGGTCTGAATACTGTACATAGTGTTCAGAGAGTTTAGTGTACAAAATCACGGAGAAACAAAAGTAACATCATCCTGCCACAATTTTTTTCTCTTCTAATGAACACCTCCTTTAAATTGCACATACCGTATATACTCGAGTATAAGTCGAATTTTTCAGCACATTTTTTTGTGCTGAAAGTGCCCCCCTCGACTTATACTCGAGTCAAGCATTTTTCTGCAGCAAAAAATTACATTTTCCGAACCTGACTTTGGGGCCCCGTATCTCAGGGCCACTTGGGGCTAGGAACCCCAAATTTGGTGTACAAACCCAACGGAACTGGTACCACAACATATCCAAAGCTGAAGTTCCTAGCACTAAGAGATACGGGGCCCCAAAACCGGTTCAGAAAATGTCATTCTCTGCTGCAGAAAAGTGCTTGACATTTTCTGAACTGATTTTTGGGGCCCTGTATCTCGGGGCCACTTGGTGCTAGAAACCCCAGCTTTGGAAATGTTATGGTGCTAGTTCCACTGGGTTTGCACACCAAATTTGGGTTCCTAACACTAAGTGGCACCCCAAATTCGGTCAACTGTGTCCATCTGCAGCAATGTCATTTCGGGACCCTTTGGATTCAGAGACCCCAAATTTTGGCTGCAGCTAGGGGGCATCTAGGAACCCTTAATTACCAAGTTTGAAGTTCTGGGGACCTATGGCTGCAAATGGGCACAGTGAGGCATGCAAATGGGCACAGTGATGCTGCAAATGGGCATTGTTGACCCTCTTTTCCACTTACAGTAGCTGTGCATTTCTCACCCTCGTCTTATACTCGGGTCAATAAGTTTTTCCCATTTTTTGTGGTAAATTAGGGCCTCGACTTATACTCGGAACGACTTATACTCGAGTATATACGGTACTATATAGAAAGGCACAGGAGTGTTACCACCACATTCTGTATACATTCTTATCAGCTTTTTTTGCCAATATACATTATGAAAGTATAATTTTTGGGATTGACCTGAAAGGTTATTGATGGTTATTGAAGACATTTATCTATATATAGAAAAAAAAGAGAAGGATAAATGATACAGGGGAGGAGGAGCTGTCTTATTTTTTTACTGTTATATTTTATTTCTCCTTGGCTAGGCATTTCTTTTAATGATAACATTAGTCTTTTGTGATTTAGGGGTTGATTTACTAAAGGCAAAAAGACGGTGCACTTTGCAAAATGCAGTTGCACTCGTCAGTTGCTCCAGAGCTTGGTAAAAGAGGTAAAGCTTCACTGTGCAAAGAATACCCAATCACATGTAAGGAAAATTTAAAAAAGAGCATTTTTGCTTGCACATGATTGGATGAGGGAAGTCATCAGAGTTTCTGCTCATTTACTAAGCTCTGGAGCAACTGCTCTTGCAGAGTGCACGGTCTATTTGCCCTTAGTAAATCAACCCCATAGTGTCTATTACCCTGTTTCCCCGAAAATAAGACCTAGCGTGATTGTCAGTGATGGCTGCAATATAAGCCCTACCCCCCAAATAAGCCCTACCCTGTTTCCCCGAAATTAAGCCCTACCCTGAAAATAAGACCTACAAGGACTTTAACTAGGGCTTATTTGGGGGGTAAGTCTTATATTGCAGCCATCACCGACAATCATGCTAGGTCTTATTTTCGGGGAAACAGGGTATATGTGATAATAAACATTCTTTGTATTATATTTATATTGACATCATTTGCATTTGACATGCGCATTTTGTTCATATATAAGACAAATACCACAAGGCTAAAGTAAGGAATATAAAGCAATAGTTCGAGTCTCAGCCAGGTTTATATTCTTTTTGGTGCATTCGATAATTAATATATTTACCGGTGACTCCTCCACAACCATTTGTGTACTGTTTATGTTTCTTGACACTTTAGAACCTTGAGGAAATTTTTCAAAAAATGTTTTGAATACATTTCAAAGCATGCAGCTCTAGATCCTGGCTGCTTACTGCACCTGCCAGAGCCTTGGGGAGACCAGCCCAACTCCGGGGGGGAGGCGGAGCGTAATTGGTTAGAGAGCATACTGTAAAATGAGCAGTCCCCCTTCTCTCTCCACTCCCCCTTCATTCCTTTCTTTCTCCCCCCCCCCACTCTCCTTCTTTCCCCTCGTTCTCTCACCCCTTTGTCTCTCTCTATGCCCCTCCTTTCTCCCCATTTTCCTCCCCTCTCTCTCCCCCTCCCCCCATCAATTTCTCCCCCATCTCTCTTTCTCCCTCTTTCCCTCTCTATCCCTCTCCTCCATCCCCCTATTCTGTGTCCCCCTTCTTTCCCTCTCTCCCCCCTTTCTTCCCCTTTTTCCCTCCTTCTTACCCCCCTTTTCCTCCATTGCTACCCTTTCTCTCTCCCTCCTCTCTCTATCCCCCTTCTCGCTTCTCTCCCCCCCTCAACTTTCTCCCTCCTCCCTCCTCTCCCCCCCGCCTCTCTTCCCCCTCCTCCCGCCCCCCCGCTCTATCTCCCCCATCCTTCTTTGTCTGTGCCTCCCTCTTTCCCTTTGCCTCTCTCTCTCCTCTCTTTCTCTCTCTACCTCCCGTCTCATCCTGACTGCCGCACTCTATATACTGTGTTATATGTAACTTACTCCTGACCTCTGAATTCTACACCATATGTTGTATGTTACATAGTCCTGACCAAAGTGTTCACTGAAAAGTTGCTGGTTTTTTGTTTTTGTTTTTTTACCAAGCAGAATTTATTTATGAAAATAGCATCATTAAAAGGTACAAATGCAGCGCATAAGTGGCGCAAGAAGAAAATCAGGGTAACAACATCATGTGGGAAGACAAGTGATACAACTTTGTTAATAGATTGACAATCCCAAAAACTCCTAACTGTAAGACCCCTGGGAGGGAGAGATTCGCAACCCAAAAACAGCTAAAAGAAGGTGAGAAGAAGTGAATCATGAGGGGGGTGAGGGGGACAAGAGGGAATGAGAAGGGGGAACCAAGGAAAGAGAGGGACTGGGAATAGAAGGGCAAATAAAAACAAAATTCAATTAAAACTACTGGGCCGTCCATGGAAGCCAGACCCTGCCATATTTCCAAGGGAAGCCACAATTTAGATACGTTAACTGATACAGCGGTAAGGCAGCATTTATTATAGACTTCCAAGATGACACAGTAGGAGGGGAGGCTGTGGTCCGTTTGCACATTTCCTTTTTGGCATAGTACAGCAAGTACGACATTACTACCAGTATTGTATCGTGCGGTCGTTGGTCATCATTGTTTATACCCAGAAGAGCAAGTTCTGGTGTCACTGGAAAGCTGAGCTGGAGACAGGAATGAATGAGGTCAAAGACCTCCACCCAAAACCTGGAGACTATAGGGCACTACCAAAACATGTGCCCATAGGTACCCGGGTGAAGCAGGCAGCGTGGACAGGTAGGAGTACGCCCAGGAAAAATCCTGTGTAACTGTACTGATTTGAAATAGACCCTATGAAGAAATTTTGTTTGTATCAATTTATCCCTAGAGGAAATTACCAGTTTAGGACAGCTTCCAGACAATCATCCCAGTCCTCTTAGTCAAGGGCAGGGAAGTCATCCTTCCACAGATCCCAGAACCGCTTCACCTTTGTAGAATCAACACACAGGAGAGCAGCATAGAGAACAGAAAGAGGCTTACTAAAGTTGGTTTAAACCAGTAATTCTTCAATCGGGTTGGCTTGGAGCATTGGCACCTGAGGAAACTGTGATCTGGCAGTGTGGCATCCAGCCTGGTAAATGGAATTTCTGTGAGAGTTAAGAAAAGGTCAAAAGGGAACCCACTGGCATGATATCCCCAAAAGTCCTAATCCTACGTCTAGCCCAAACCTGTGGATCTGGGATAGTGTAAAAGTGTTATAGATTAGGGTTCCCCCAAAGGGGCTGTGCGGGTGACTATTAATTGACCTGTAGGAACCGACACCTAGCAACCCCCACACTCTAAGTGTAACTTTGGTAGGAGCAGTAAGCACCACATAAGCTCTGGGGCCTCTATAGACCAAGTTACATAATTCAGAAAAAGAACCCAGAAAGACAGTCTCCAGGCAGACCGCAGCATTGGATCGAGATCCAATAAACCACCAGTAGGCAGTGACCAGGTTACCCCCCCCCCCCCCCCCCATAATACAACTGGAAGTTAGGTAAAGCTAAGTCTTCGCAACAAGACAGGAACTGCAAGGTAGATTTTGCCAATCTGGGAAGGACCTCGTACCAAATAAATGAAGTAACACAACAGTCAATCTCCTGAAAAAAAGAATTCGGTACCCAAACCGGGCAATTCCAAAAAATGTACATACATTTTGGCAGGAATATCATCCTAAGGAAACTGACGCGCCCTAAGAGATTGAGCAGGAGATTAGACCAAGAGGCACACCGTTCCCGGAGAAGTGAAAGTAAGGGATATAAGTTTTTAGCTATGAAAGCTGACAGGTCTCGGATAACTTCTACCCCCAAGTATCTAAATTTGTCCACCCAGCACAGGCGAGAGGAGCAAGCCACCTGTCGGTCCCTGAGTTTAATGGGAACAGAAGATACTTGAACCAATTAATTTGGATACTAGAATACATACCAAAGGTGTCAAACAGTTCCAGGGCTGCCAAAAAAGGACTCACATCCTGTAGATATAACAGGACATCATCAGCATAAAGTGATAGTTTTACTTGAGCTGCTCAGATCGAAGACCTCAGACCCTAGGAGAATCTCATATCAAGATTGCCAAGGGTTCAAGGGCTAGAGCAAACAAACTAGGTGAACGGGGGCAATCTTGACGGTTACCCCGTCGCAGCAGGAAGGAGTCAGACAACGTAAAATTGGTACAAACTCGGGCAAAGGGGGACTTATAGAGAAGCTGAAGACACTGTAAGATGGTAGGCTCAAAGCCTAATCTCCACAGTATCTCCGATAGGTAAGTCCACGCCACTGAATCAAATGCCTTCTCAGCATCAAAAGAGGAAATTACTCTAGTGCTCATATTATCATGAGGGATGGACACATTTAGAAAAGGTGTCTAACATTAATGTCGGGGCCCTTCCCAGGCATAAAACCCATTGAATCAAATCATCCAACACCTTAGAGAGGTGGGTGGCTAGGATTTTCAAAAGTATTTTCGCATTGACATTTAGCAACAAAATCAGCCTATAAGAGGCACAGTCCCGAGCGTCCTTTCCAGGTTTAGGTGCAAACACAATAATTGCCTCTGCCATAGAATCAGGGAGTCCAAAGAGAGATAATGCGAGTAGAGATCAGTGCGCCTAGGAGGCAGGAGTTCAAAATGTAGGGAATAGAATTCCGTAGGAAGCCCATCTATCCCTGGAATCTTACCACCCTGAAGCTGCCCAATGGCTTCCTGAACCTCTTCCAAGGAAATAGCAGAATCAAGTTTATCCTAGGCGGAGGGCTCTAGGGTGGGGAAAAAATGGCAACCAAAAAGCTACTAGCTCAGAAACTCCATACTGCACACAGGAAGAATAGAGGTCCTGATAATTTTGCATGAAGCAGGCGTTAATTTGGTGATGAGAGGTAAGGGGAGTACATCTCAAAAAGCTCCTATGTGCGTAAGCGTAAATTGCCTTTTAGCTAACCATGCCAGTAGGCGACCAGTTTTGTCCCTGTATTTGAAAAACTCTCTGCGCAGAATGCAAGAGCTGCTGGTTTTAATTAAGTTCTTCTTTAAGGCAGTCTCAGTCAATGTGATATCTTTCAAATCTAATTGGAATTTTTTTTTTTAACCACTTGAGCCCCAGAAGATTTGGCTGCTCAATGACCAGGCCATTTTTTTGTGATAAGGCACTGTGTTGCTTTAACTAACAATTGCGTGGTCGTGCAATGTGTACCCAAACAAAATTGACGTCCTTTTTTCCCACAAATAGAGCTTTCTTTTGGAGGTATTTGATCATCTTTGCATTTTTTATTTTTTGCGCTATGAACAAAAAAAGAGCGACAATTTTGAAAAAAACACAATATTTTGTACTTTTTGCTATAATAAATATCCCCAATTTTTTTTTAAAAACGCTAATTTTTTCCTCAGTTTAGGGCGATTTGTATTCTTCTACATATTTTTGGTAATAAAAATCGCAATACGCGTATATTGATTGGTTTGTGCAAAAGGTATAGCGGCTACAAAATAGGGTAAAGATTTATGGCATTTTTATTATTTTTTTTTTTTTACTAGTAATGGTGGCGATCTGCAATTTTTATCGGGACTGCGACTTTATGACGAACAGATCGGACACTTTTGACACATTTTTGGGACCATTGACAATTATACAGCAATCAGTACTATAAAAATGCACTGATTACTATGTAAATGTCTTCTGGCAGGGAAGGGGTTAACACTAGGGGGCGATCAAGGGGTTAACTGTGTTCCCTAGTGTATGTTCTAACTGTAGGGGGATGGGAGTGACTGGAAGAAATAACAGATCGTTGTTTCTAGCTAGTAGGAACTCATGATCTGCCTGTCCTCTCCTCACAGAACAGGGATTTGTGTGTTTACACACACATGTGCCTCGTGCCCGTGATCACGCGTGGCCGGCGGTCATCGCGACTGCTGGTCACACGCATTGGCACCCCCGCAGTGCAGCGGGCGCGTGCCTGCTATCCTGCTTAAAGGGACCGACATACAGCTATGACGGTTTGTGGGATTGTGCCGACTTGCAGCACTATAATGACGGCGGCTGGTTAAATATAACCTTTGTTCTGAAGTTTATGTGTGTCTATGAAACTGTCACTTGTGGCAGAATAATTTGGAGTATTTTGTAAGTACAAGGACTGTGGCATATGTGTAGTGTATATAACGACTAGGCTCAGATTCAGTTTAATCATCCCTTTTTATGCCACTTCCACTGTTAGGCACAACCTCACCATGGCCACCGTATGCCATGGCTAGCCATCCTAAGACTTCCCAGGTTCTTCGCAATCCTAGTCTTGTCCACATTTTGTTGCGCTGATTTGACTTAATTGTACAGCCAGGGAGATTACTTGGATAATAGTAATGTTTACATATTGTTTAAATATCAATTGTTTTAGTTTCTAAAATAAGTTTCTGTCATATATTAGGTTTTAAAAAACATGCGCCCTGTTAGTAAATCTTTAATATTTTGTCATTTAAAAAAAAATTGTGGGGGGTTGGTCCCCATGATCTGTTATAATAATACGTACTATTAATTATCATAGTTTTAAGTATTTTTAAAAATGGTTCCCCATATCCATATTAGTTAAAGAGTAACTTCAATTTTGTTGAGAAAAAAAACATTCCCCTCTGGGCGATCTATGTACATTGCAGGGATTTTAACAAACTTTGTTGCAGATTCCTACCTTTTGTTATTCTGAAGAAATCCCTGTGTGTTTGTCTGTGCCCATGTTCTGAGTGAGTCTAATGGGAGCAGTTTCATAATTATCAACCAGCTGCTGCACCTGTAGGCCTCTAATGAGGGAAAACTGCAGGGTCTGCATCCCTTTAGACATGATTTCCTATTAGGAGTATCACACCAAAAATGACATTCAGGGGATGCCTAAATTCTGACTTGTATCTTATTACAGACTTCTGGGAAAGTCAGTGAGCCAATCACACAAGCAGAAAATGACATATCTGGAGGGCATTCTGTACACATTCTTTGTACAGAATACCTCAAGGTAGCTATAGTGCATTGCATTTTACAGAAAATTACAGAGCTGCAGATTGAAAAGGAAAGGCAAATTTTAATAACACTCAATCACAAAATCTGACTTGTGTCGCAATTGTATATGCTTTATTATTATAATTATTTTTTTTTTGCTTTTTTTTTCCCACAAAAGTGGAGTTATCTTTTAAATCAGATTGTGGCTGAAGAGATTTCCAGGATTACAAACTGTGGTCATTTGGCAGCTAAGGTTCAATGGAAATTGCTCTAGTAGATTTCACTTTATCATGTGTAGAGGGAGCCCTGCATCAGGTAGCAAAATGGATTGATAACAAAGAGAACTTTGTCATTGAATAGTCAGTGGTTCCTGTACTGATGAATACACGGCAATGAACAGTAGGGGAAGATAAAAACAAGGGCCATTTTAATTAAGGCTGGGTATTGCGGTGACAAGTCAGGTAATTTGTATTTCATACTGAAAGCGTGAAATTTTATGTGCCTTCTATTTAATGTACAAGTCTGTACAAAAACAAATTTCCACATACCCCTTTAAAATATGGAGCAGCTGTTTGACTCCTCCCCAGGTACGGATCTCCACACTTATTTCAGGGTCTTCACAGATCTGAACCAATACCCAAACCACACTCCACAGAAGCTTTAGGTGATCGGAGTGAAGCAAACTAAGCAGGGTGGGAACGCCATCATAAACTTTGACTTGTTCTTTTACGTCAGACTCTGAACAAAGAAGTCGTAAAAGCTCTGCTGAAAGTCTGGAAAATGGACAAAAGTATACATTATGTCAGTAGTATAATACTAAAGGAGGATGCATTCTTTAGCATTTGATTACAATTCTTTCTGTTCATTTGAGTAAGATATAATGAACAAACAATTAAACATTACAAGTGTTAAAAGTCAAAATCCAGTCAAACCTCATTCATAGATACAAAGAAGAAAGGTTAGGAGCCTCGTTTTGTTTTTGTGTACTAGTTTGGGAGATTTTTCCTGACTTCCTGTCTATTTGATATGTGCTAGACAGAATAGGAAGTGAAAGTAAACATGCTTAAAGGGGAAACAGACAGCAAAACAATGTATCATATTTATTTATATTTATATATTATATATACCGCATTTATCAGGGTGTAACATGCACTTTTTCCCCCTGAAAATATAGTGCAAATAATGCGTGCGTGTTATACGCCGATATAAAAAAAAAGCCATTTGGGGGAGGGCGCTAGGCAGGGCCAATCCTGGGCGGGTGCACAGTGTGCGCCGCGCCTAGAGGCAGAGGGAGGGGGAACACCTAGGGCCAGGCTGAGGGGAAGAGGGGGTGAGCGCCATCGGATTACACAGAGCGGGGATCTCCCGCCTACCCAGCTGTCGCTGTCATACAAAGTCCCGCCTCCTGGACCAGCTCCTATGATAGACAGCACACTGGTCCAATGCAAGGAACGTGTAACGTCTATTATAGGGGTCGGTCCAGGAGGTGGGACTTTGTATGACAGCGACTGTCGAGTAAGCAAGAGATCCCCGCTCTGTGTAATTCGGCGGCTCTCCTCTCTCTAATCCCTGCGCTAATAGGCACTGGTAAGGCTGCACTGATGGGCACTGATCAGGCTGCATTCATGGACACAGGTGAGGCTGCATTAATAGACACTGGTGAGGCTGCATTCATGGACACTGGTGAGGCTGCATTCATGGACACTGGTGAGGCTGCATTGATGGACACTGGTGAGGCTGCATTGATGGCCACTGATCAGGCTGCATTGATGGGCACTGGTGAGGCTGCATTCATGGGCATTGGTGAGGCTGCTTTCATGGGCACTTATCAGGCTGCATTCATGGACACTGGTGAAACTGCATTCATGCACATTGGTGAAACTGCATTCATGGACACTGGTGAGACTGCATTCATGGATACTGGTGAGGCTGCATTGATGGGCACTGATCAAGCTGCATTGATGGGCACTGATCAGGCTACATTGATGGGCACTGGTGAGGCTGCATTCATGGACACTGGTGAGGCTTCATTGATGGACACTGGTGAGGCTGCATTGATGGGCACTGATCAGGCTGCATTGATGGGCACTGGTGAGGCTGCATTCATGGGCATTGGTGAGGCTGCATTCATGGGCACTTATCAGGCTGCATTCATGGACACTGGTGAAACTGCATTCATGGACACTGGTGAGACTGCATTAATGTACACTGGTGAGACTGCATTCATGGACACTGGTGAGGCTGCATTGATGGGCACTGATCAGGCTGCATTGATGGGCACTGATCAGGCTACATTGATGGGCACTGGTGAGGCTGCATTCATAGACACTGGTGAGGCTGCATTCATGGACACTGGTGAGGCTGCATTCATGAGCACTGGTGAGGCTGCATTCATGGGCACTGGTGAGGCTGCATTTGAATAATTGAAAAAAGTTCTGAGCTACCCTTATTTTGCTTCAAAGTTCTTTATTTAAAATGTAAAGTGCAAGTTTACCTTTACAGAAAATCTGTAAGGTGAACTTACACTGGACCCCCTCCCCATTCCCTCCCCCCCCGGTCCCGCTAACCTGGAGCCCAGCAATCCCATGCACTGACAGCTCCTATCACCCCTGTAACGGTCTGGGGATTTGAAATCCCCACGGCTTTCTCTCCTCTTTGCCCGCGGTGACAGGATAGGCTGTGCGGGTTCTGATTGTTTGGAGCCGCTCATGTGATGCCGCCGATCAATTAGAATGTTCCTAAATGTACCTCCTGACGAGGTATGTTTTGGAGATTAAGCCGAGGGGTTTTCTAAGCCCCGGACAGGTGAGACGGTGACCTGGTGTGTCAGTGCGGGTGATCACTGTGCTCCAGGTCAGCGGAACTGGGGGGGTGAGGAGGGGGTCTTGTGTAAGTTCACCTTACAGATTTTTCTGTAAAGGTGAACTTACCCTTTAAGTTTTTTCCTGAAACGTCCCTCTTAAAATGCATAAAGTGCATTCTATACACCAACAAATACGGGATTTATATTATTTATCAGGTGGGTTTTTTAAATAAAAATCATTACACTATGATGGTATTTCGGTTCCCTCTCTATACTAACCGTATGGACATGAAGCACACTGACTATTGTGCATTGAATTGTGGACCAGTGATTACAGCACTGAGAGACTTCCCCAGGTATAGACTTAAGTGGTCAACATGATCTGGTGAGTGCAATTCCAGGTGGAGGCACTAGCGGTGGAGGCTTTGGTGTAATATTGGAGTGTCCACAGGAACATGACAACCTACAAAAATAAGTTGGATGATCTTGAAAATCATTTCAAAAGGAACAATCTCTGTTGGATATTCTGAAAAGTCTTAAGGGACTACCCCTGAACTTTTCCCTGAATTATGGCTCTTTTTTTGGGAATGAATGTGCACATCACACACTACCAAGACATCTACTTCTGAGATTAACCTTTGGCCCAATTATTACCAGAATCCTGAATTTCAGGCATAAAGTTGCTATTCTTCATGACACAAGCACTTTAGGAGAGCTTCTCTATAATAACAATGGCATCATAATCGTTCCAGATTTCTCATCAGGCATACTATATAATGCCAAAGTGACCCCTTCTTAGCTGTCAAGAAGCAATTTAAGAGACAGAAGACAGTTATATTACATGTTCTATCCTGCAATGCTCTGAGTTGTAGCAGACAGATAATTGTCCTTTACTACACCACAAGAAGTTGCTGCATGGCTTGATGGACGATTCCCAACAACCGCCTTGCAACCTAGGAAGGCCAGCTAAGTTCTGAATCTCTTCCTTAACCTCCTTACCTGTCAAGAGTTACATTGCCATTAACACTAAGTTACAGTATTACAATGTGCCTAGCACACATAGGCCACTTTCACCACTGGTGGCCTGGGTTGCACTCTGTTACATACTGTTCTTTTAATACTACTAGGGGATCTGTGCAGCTCCCCATTTCCTAAATTTCTCTCACAGTTATGGTTTCTTATTGTTCAATAAGCACTTTGCAAGACCGCTAGGATTCCTACCATGTATTGACTCTACATTCTAACGCTTGCAGTGGATACAGTATATGAAATTCTGATACTTATCTGCAGTTGGTTGTATATAACTTATCATAATCTCAAAACTGTTTCTGAACTTGAAAGTCAAGCTATCTCTTGTTTTCACATTTCTTAAGAGATACAAACTCATAGTATCTGTGTTCAGGAGTTCCATGTGATTGGCTCCAAGGTCTTAGTGCTAAAAAAAACATGGGCTGTCAAATCTATTATTGCTACATATTCTGTCTACTCAAGAGAAGGCTCCATCCTAAAAGTCTTTGTCACCGAAGATGCTGGATCTTAAAAAAAAAAGATTTATCTGGCCATTATGTACTGCTTAAAGAAGAATTCCAGGAGTTACAGCAGTTTTAAAAATCTGCTACCTTATAAAGGGTTAAGTCCAACCAGGCGTATGTAGATGTATGTTTACAGCTATTGCTAAACCCCCAGTACACATAAATGAAAGATGCAATCTGCAAAACATTAATAGCCACTATTGAAAAAGCTGGCTCAAGCCAAACTGCAATATAAGAGAACACTATAGAATACAAATGGGGATATTTAATAAAACTGGAGCACACAGAACCTGGTGCAGCTGTACATAGTAACTAATAAGCTTCTAACTTCAGCTTGTTCAATTAAGCGTTGACAATAAAATCTAAAAGCTGATTGGTTATCATGCACATCTGCACCAGATTCTGTGTGCATCAGTTTTAGCAAATCCCCCCAAACTCTTCCTACTACAGTAGACAAAATAAAATTTGTTTTGTGCTAGCCAAAAATCTTAAAGTTTGGCAATAAAGTTGGGAGGCTACTGGCTTATTTAGCCAAACTTGAATATAGCTTGACAGCAATGCTTAGAATAATAAATAATCTGGGGCATGAACAACACAAACTCCACAGATGCTGGATGATTCAAATCCTTTTTCCAACATTGTCAACAGGTGCTACAGAGGATCTAAAGGCCACAATTTCCTAGGAGGAAATCACATTTCTAAATAACAAACACCTAGGTTAGTGGTTTTCCAGAAAACTTATATAGTGTTTAGAAAAGTTCAACTGAGTGAACATCTCCTATACTGTGGTCCACCAGACTGGTATCCTCCTCTATGCATAAGGACCTCATAGTCCTTATATTAAAACTGAATATGATCCCGACAAATGGCCATTCGGATTAACAAATACATGAAAACATCAATCAATAGTGATCAGACAAATTTTTATACCCGGTAGGGCAACTTGCATTAATATACACAGACTGTTTACTACTTTACAACACTCCCACAACTCTGGGTGTCATGTAGTGGACTCCTTGGACATACACAAAGCATTTAATAGTGTGGAAATTCCCAGTTATTATGGATCTTAACCTAACCTGATCAAATAGGTCAAACTTCTCTACACTGATCCCCTGGCCAGGAAATAAGTTAATCATGCAGTCTCTGAACCACACACCTGTTTCAGAGGTACAATGCAGAGTTGCCCCCTGCCCCCATTACTTTCACTTTGGAAATGGAACCCATTGCCATTTTGATCCACATTTCCTCAAGAATTGAAGGCCTATGCAAAAATTCCATGAAAAAGCATACCTCATCGTATGTAGGTGATACTCTTCTGTATCTAGCAGACCAAGATCAATCCATTTACAATGTCTTAGATATTTTCAGAGAATTTAGGATCTTCTGAAGACTCTGTGTGAATTGGAGGAAATATGCTCTCTACAACCTTGACAAAGACTCTCAATCTAACACCCATACTCCCAATTGGAGGGTAGACGAATTTGAATATTGAGGGGTGGTTGTGCAATTTCCTCTAAATAAATATAACATCAAAATATATAGCTTCTCCTTTTAACCCTTCAGCAAAAATAGGCAATAGATGAAGCTCCCTCTTGATTTCATGGGCAGGGTTTATATTTCTTGCACAAATCTCTTATACTGTATTTCAGCAAATACCCCATTCTTGGGCTCACTTACCATCTTTAAACAGCTTAATAGTATCTGTGCCAGAGTCTGGCTTAACGAATTTGATGAAAACACCTGCACAGCAATAGAGAATGTCGTTGTTTCATCTTCTGAATCTTTACATAATGTTATTTATAGCCAGTCTGTACCCCCTTTACCCAGTACCTCTACAATTACAACCCCATTTAAACTCTCCATATATGTAAATATCTACACTAGTTATTCTACAATAGTTATTGGAGCAGCTCCTTAGAAAACCATACCACACTGAATTAGTTTCCACCTGTTATTCTGCTTTTTTGAAAGGACGTACCTTTAAATATGATAGAGCCAAGTAGAGACTGCAGATCCTGGGAGGACAGAATTTGAATCCACCTACATGACATTAATAGCCTATAAACACTAAGTGTTTCAGCTGAAACTTTTTCAGCAGGTCCATTATACTACACTTAAATTACATAAACCAGGTCTGCTAATGTCTACCATGTTTTAAGAAGATGGGGAGAAGAGGTTGACTTTATATATGCTCTATGAAACTGTAGATATTTACAACAATTCTAGTCCAGAATCAACACTTTTACTGAGGTAGGTCCCTATAATCTGTAACCATAAATTTGCCTCCTAGGCATCCTGTGGGACCTGCAGACCCCAGCTCATGTCAAATTCTTCCTACGTATATTGTTTTTTTATGGTGTATCCTAGAATATACTGCCTCATTATTACATAAAATCACCTATGAACCTGCGGTCCAATGGCCGGCTTGCGATGGGCACTTTGTTCCCTAGCTCCTCTAACCCCTCTCTGGATCATTGGAGAGCTCTCTGGTTATCTAATTTCTCACGCTCTCTACATAAACATACTTTTTCCTCTGAAATTAATTTATTCAAAGACTTTTGTTTGGGAGAGAGCCCAATTCAAAGATCCCTTTCCACCTCTTACAAGTTTCTTTGGGAACTTCACGCTCAGTCCTATCCCTCCTTCCTTGCTATATGGGAAAGAGATTTACAAGTAACTTTTTCTGACCCTGAAAAGCGTATACTTTTTTTTGCACACAAATCTTCCCTGTGTACCAGGTAACAGGAGACCACTTACAAAATAACGACTCGCTGGTACAGGACTCCATCAGTCCTTGCCAAATTGTTCCCTCAACAGAGTGATCGCTGCTGGAGATGTGGTTCATCTGAGGGCACTCTCTTACACATTTTTTGGGAGTACCCTGAGCTGTGCACATTCTGGCAACCTGTACTTCAGCTGATCCACAAATTTACTGACATTTCTTTGCAGGACAACCCAGCTACAATATTACTTAATCTCACTCCGCTATCAAAGAAGCGATACCATAAATCTCTACTTAACCACTTATTAAATGCAGCATGAGCTTGTATCCCTAGCATGTGTAAACAGTAAACTGCCCCAACGGTTGCGCAATGGCTCACAGGGGTGAATGATATCGAACAACTGGAAGACCTGACCTTGGCCCGTCAAAACCAGAGGAACATAAGACCAGGTGGTTCTATTGGAAAGTGTAGGGAAAAGAACACTGCGCTGACACAATAAACTAAAAAAGGGGAGGAGCAGCTACATACAATGTGACAAGAAGAATACATATATAGTGAAAACAATGTAGCGCGTAATGGATAAGTGTGTGACCAAAGTACAAAAAATTGTCCTCAATTGTGCTTTAACCCAACGAAATATTGGTAAATAATCAACCAAATCATATAATAAACATAAAGTCAATGAATAAATGAATGGGTGAGGAGTAAAGTGTCCCACTATATAAATTATGGATGTAATCCAGAAGGGGATGGTGTTTAAACAGTTGGCAGAAAGTTGGCTCCGCGAAGGAAAAAACATCAACCAGATAAGGAAATCATGAGAGGGATGGTGTGTAGAAAACTCTTACTCCTGTGGATTCCCTTGTCAGCGACAGGGAATCAGATGAGCAGTATGCCACTCTGGGCGTGAGGAAAGAGCACAGAGGAACACGCATGGATTCTTCAGAGTAACAAAAGACTTTTTTTTCTTTCCACATACCATCTGAATGAGAAGAAGTGCTCATTCCAGCCCTATGAGAGATGTCGCTGCCTTTCTGATCCACACCCTGGTTGTTCCACTGCGAGGACCCACCTGGCGGCCCCGGGAGATGCACGCAGAGTCCAGTCTGGACAGTTCTATTGGAATTTCTTCCGTTTCTCTGAGGAATATCTGCAACAGCTCTATATTGCATCATAATACTGAATCCTGTCTTTCTGACTCCCCCAGTGGTGACCTCCTTTCCCCTCTTACCACCCCCCTTTTTTTTTCTTCTCTCTTCTCTTTTCTACTCTTGTTTTTTTTTTTCTTTTCCATACTACCCTCTTTCTATAATATATGTAGAATTTATTTTTGGATGTGCACAGATCCAGGCAGGCTCGGGTATGTTTTGACTTTTGTACATTTGTGCTTACTATGCCCTGAGGCTTTCTGGACATGGGTTCCTCCACTGCACCCACTCTCAGAATCCAAGAGGTCTTTCTATAGCAACTATACCAAGTCCCTTTTCTTTATTCAGTTAGACCTCTGACATCTTCACACATGGATTTTGGTTTGTCAATGTGGTTTTTGTATGTTATACTGTATATCTCTGTGGATACTTTTATACTCTTAAAAAAGTACCTTTGCAGTGAACCGAAGTATATGTTAGACTCATGTATGGAGTCAATATTTTTCTTGTTATCTGCTGCAATCCTCAAAAAAAAAAAATCACCTATGAACTAAGAAATAAACTTCAGAACTGTGAAAAAATATGAGGCCCTTTGCTTTACTCAATACAAATCGTTTGTGACTCGATTATTAGCTATGAAGGTTCTTTGAAGATCGCTCCCTTTGTAATACTTCTTGTTTCACTTACCAGAAGTTCAATATATTGTAGAAGCTACACTTATTTTTTATTCCCACTTCTTGCTGCTAGGGAACGGAGTACCAATGAACAGCAAGAGGCATGTGTATTCTTACTTCAGTCTTGTATTTCTTTCACATCTATTCAATAATCCTTTATTAAACAACTCAAGCTTCCTGTTATAATAACCAATCACTCCTGTTCTCTCTCCTTGTGCAGGGTGCCTGGTCTGCCACTTGTAGTTTTATGCAGACAGCCTGTAATAGGAAGGCATGCTGAGTCTCTTCTACAGCTCTGCTCCCGACTAGGGTTGCCACGACAGTCCGGATTCTGAATCATGTGTCCTGCTTTCAGTCTGCTGGAAACCTGGACATATTATTCAAAACTGCATTGTGGTTCCCACCATTGCTGCCTAACGGGGAGGAGATGATGTGGTGTCCCCAGTGAAGAGAGGTGGCAGGGCTGTGTCTCTGACAGGATGGATGCCCAAGCTCCCCAGTGAGGACAGAGTCTGATAGTGGAGGACATCCTCAGGATGCCCAGCTTTGGTTACACTCTGCATCCTTAGTGACACAGGCGGTCATGCTTCCTGTAGCAAGGCTAAAATGGCAGCTCTGGAGGTAGGGGAGAGGTCAGAGAATATTACTGATGACATGATCTGATTGCGTATCTGCATAGTGCATGGCCCGGTGTCTGACTCAGACAGTGTGTACTGTGCCCTGGGTGGTGGAGGGGCTCCTCATTGTTCCGAGCTCTCCGGGTGTCAGAAGTAGTGTGGACATGTGTCAAGCTCTGGGAGAGGGGAGCTGCCTTTCACCTCTCAGGTCTTCTCTGCCTGGACTTCCCCTGACTTGTCCTTGGGATAGTCTGAGCTGTGACCTGTCACATGGGGTGCTGTGGACAGGAGGCTGGGAGATAGCCCAGATCTCTGCAGATCTCTCTCCGTGGATTATTCTATGAAGCTTCCTCATCTTCTTCCTCTCATCGCAAGTTCTCTATAAGAGTCATGTGCACAGCTGTGTGTGGTAGTTCAGATGTTTTTCTGCATTCAGCCACTCCATGTATTATGAGTGGGCTTACAACACACTGAAGAGCATCAGTGTGAATTTTGACAGCACAGAGTGCCGCATTGCAAAGTACTCACACCTATACTCTATACCTATACTGTACTACATTGCACAGTGCTCGCATCTGTACATTGTGCTGCATTGCACAGTATTTGCATCTGTACAATGTGCTGCATCGCACAATATTTGCATTTATATATTGTGCTGCATCGCACAGTATTAGCATCTGTACAGTGTGCTGCATTGCACAATATTTGCATCTGTATATTGTGCTGCATTGCACAGCACTCACACTACTACATTGTTACACATTGCACAGTACTTCCTACACTCCTGCCCTATATACACTATACTACATACTTCCCACCAAAGTGTTTTAGTTGCTGGTCAAGCAGTCCCTGACTATTTTAATGAAGGTCTTCTTCACAGTAGGCTCAGATAAAATGTTAGCTCTCTGACTATTTTCAGTGTATGCAAAATCATATGTAATGGAAGAGTTTTATTTTATTTTTTAAATAATTGCACTGAGGTTTATATATGTCTGTGAGGCTCTTAGTTACATAGTAACATAATAGTCAGGTTGAAAAAAGACACAAGTCGATCTAGTTCAACCAAAAAAATACAATCCCATATACAGGCGGTCCCCTAGTTACAAACATCTGATCTACAAACGATAAACAAGGGAGACAACAGGAAGAGAGAGGAAATCTATCCCTAGGAAGGGATATTCATTCCTGTAAGAGTTATTATGGGAAAAAGGTACCTCCACTGATGCTTTATCACCAAGGCTTGTTTCCACAATAACCCAAAATTTTCAAAATCCAATTGTCATTGGGACAGAAAGTGAGGTGAAATCTTCTGAACAGGGGCACATACAGCAAAACAAATGATACAGGGGTGTTAACCCTTCCCTATGCTATCTAAAAAGCTTAAAAATTGTTTTTTAACTGAAGCTACACTTAAAAAATGTACCTGTTCCGACTTACAACAGATTCAACTTAAGAACAAACCTACAGACCCTATCTTGTTTGTAACCCGGGGACAGCCTATACACAATCCTTCACCCACAGTTGATCCAGAGAAAGGCAAAAAACCCCAGCAAAGCATGCTCCAATTTGCTACAGCAGGGGAAAAAATCCTTCCTTAACCGAGAGGCAATCAGATTTTCCTTGGGTCAAATTTACCTATAAATGTTAGTACCCAGTTATATTATGTACATGTACATGTACTCTTACTTGTGGCACAGCAAGCTAAGCATATTTTATGGGTACAAGAAAGCTTTTTTTTATTTAACCATGCCGCTATGTGCGCTGCATTACCACTCTACTTGGGGCACCTAAAGGTGTCCCAGATCTTTTACAATCCTGACTCAGGCCGTGAGCAACATAGTAATGATCTTACCACTAATTTTAAAAATTAATGGGATCAATTCACAAAGCTAAAGTAGCTGGATAAGGATCCCTATTTTCAAAAATGTGACTGTTATTTTTATTGGAGTCAACAGGATTTGAAAATTACAGTTACATGGCTAAACAAAGCCTCTTATTCTTGTGGTAAAGCGGAACTAAACCCTCCTATCTTTTGCAGCCAAGGAAGTTGCCTCCTTAGCCGCTGCTTAATCTACAGTTGCCATGATGCTGCACATGTGATCAGTTGTGACACCAGCCATTTCATGGCTTGACAGTTTAGTTGACACCACAAGCAACTGTGTCAGTTATCATTTACAGCATTCCTTGAATGTTACGGTTTTGGGAAACAATTTAATTGGTGGGTATAGTTCTGCTCTAAAGCTTTGTGCATTAAGCCTAGTATCTATGTTTACAAAGGCATAGCTCCCAACTGTCCCTGATTTTGAGGGACTGTCCCTGATTTGGAAGTCCCTTTGTCCCTCTTTCCTCCTCATTTGTCCCTCATTTGGTCTGGTCTATATAGTTGTATACAAAATGCACTTTTTATCTTTCAAAAAGAGTTTCCCAGTACTGAACCTTTCATTCAATTTCGAAAATGCTGTATTTGAAAATTTAAATCGCCAGTATAAAGGAATAGTAGTGGTAAAAAAAAAAAAAAAAAAAAAGTTGTGGATTTAACTAATCATTTTTTTGTGTAATTCTCCTTTAAGGGGGCATGGCGGGGGGTCTTTCCTATGCCTACATACTTTTGCTAATAGGTGTCCCTCGTTCCCATCTCAAAAAGTTGGGAGGTATGGCATAGGCATTTGGTGATATTTGACACTCACAAATGGCAATGTTGCTGGATCCACCAAAACCTGTATTTGTTTTATCAAATAAAGAAAAGCTATATTACAAAGGACACTGTATTTTCTGTAACAGAGTAGATGTATGAATGTGCAGTCCACAAATTGATAATAGGCTCGGTTTTAGCAGGGTGAAAACTAACACGTTGACAATTTTCATAGCTTTTCCTGTTCTCATGAAAACTGTAATAGGAAAGGAGGATCCAGGATCCTGAAACACTTTTCTCTGCTGAAAATATTACCATGAAATATAAACAGGTTATGACGTATCCAAAATATTCACCTTCAGAGACGTATCCTAGCAAAGACCAGATACAGTAAACTACAGGTAGATAAATGATACTTAAATAGATTATCTCCATTAGTTTATTGCCCAGATTAAAAACTGTTTATCAATAGATTTTTATTCTGCTCCGACTTTGAGATAGTCTGACTTGTCCTTTAACCAATGAAAACAATCCCAGTGTGACATAAATTCCTTTTCCTGCTGCTGTAATCACCATGTCGGATGTCACAAGTTGGATGGTTAGGACGAGGATCAGACTTTGATCCAACTTCAATGATATTGAATAGGCTGAAAACAAACCAAAGTCAGACCAAAGTAGTGCAGGAACCTTTTTCAAAGTCGGACCGACTTGTGTCAGACCAGTTAAGACAGCTCTCATAAGGGAACCATTGATTTGTACACGTTAAGCGACATGTGCTCCCAAAGTCAGAGCATATGTCGCACCAGTGTGAACCAGGCCTTAGACAGGGTAGACAAGTGTTAAAACCCTTGTCAAGTTATTATTGCTGTATTTGGCCCAAGGTAGTGAGCATCACTCTTTCTACAGTATTTATCCTAGCAATCATTGTTAGAGAGATTTCTTATCACCTCCTGTTCTCTTCAGGGCAGGAAGTGAAGGTAAATCTCCCAATGGGAGACACAAAAAACCCTGATAGGAGTTTTAACCATTCCTTACTCAATCCAAAACAAAAATGGCATTATATATAATTTGCTTCCAAAACTACATCTAATGTGTTGTATTAAAGATGCTGGGATGTAGGACTGCAAGCTCTTTCGGGGCTATAGAATTTATACATGAATTTTATATACAAATAAAATAATATACAATAGATTTTAGTGAAGTTCGGTGCCTGCAGAATATAAACATGTCTTTAACTCTATTACTAACCTTTTAGAAAGCAGATCATATTCATGCAATATAATCATAAGACTTTCAACCAAGCTGAGTTCACTTATTGCAGATCTGCACTCTGGGCTGCATAGTAACACAATTAAAAAGACAGTAAACAAAAAAAATCAGTAATTAATAAACAGTAAATGAATATGCCAAAAAGTGTTTATGATACAGTGTAATATATTACCCACTGAGCACAACTGAATTTCAAGCTGTCCACCTTGTGTAATTCAATAAATGAAGGTCCTGCTTGCTTTATTTTAATTCTGCACCACACAGGAATAAATCTGACATAAGAAAGTGACTGTCCATTTTCAATACAGTAATACTGATGAATGCAACTTTCTATGTTTTCCTAAAGTTTAAAAACCTTTTTTTGCCAATGAACATTGATCACATTTTAAAATAGAAATTATTTTAGATGATTCAGCATTTGCCATATGGAGCTTTGCTCGAATGTCCGCTCAACCTCCACGGTCAAGGATGAAAAAGGTGCTGCTCATGAAAGTTAGTCCTTGTTTTGGCACATCTAAAGACCATAAAAGAAACGACACATACGAGGGGTCTTCAAAAACGTTTATATTTTTGTTGGCAGGAGGAGTAGTAATTGGCCCTGTCTGAGAGTGTCATGTGACTAGTCTGTCTGGCAAGCCAGCTGACCTTGCCTAGTGTAAGAGTTGTCACGTTGTGTTAAGAAGAGGGCTAAGAAACGTATAAAAAAAAGTGCGGAAACTTTTTGAAGAACCCTTGTACTAATGTCAGTCCTCAAAGATGTTTATTCAGGACATCTACACTGACAGTCCCTGCCTGTAGCCAGACCCCTCTGATTTGTTTTGCCCTGATTGGGCTTAGTCGTAAAGATAGTCTTTGATAGACATAGTAGCTTAGTCCCTATGATAAAAGCCCAGTCAGGGCGAACGGTGTCAGAGGGGCGTGTAAACTTTTCTTTAAAGACCGAGGTCATTAGTGTGTAACCTTTCTTGCGCTGAATTTTTAGATGGTTGTTTGCAATTATCATAACTCTCCTTTGTTGGTCAAATAATTTCTAGTATGTTGACTAGGATGTAAAGCTAGATATGCATACATATTCAAAAGGGTAGTATAACATTCAATGACAATAAAAGTGCAATACTGTAGTCCCAATAACTTTTTTCCATGCAGTAGTCAGAACAGCAGAAGAATAATAGATTTGCTACTATGGTTAACTACCTTTGACACATCACCATTACAATTTGCTTTACATTTTCAAATTAACTCAATGATGTCAGGGTTATTATATACTTTATATAAACAGTGCCTTGAAAAAGTATTCATACCCCTTGAAATTTTCCACATTTTGTCATGTTATAACCAAAAATGGAAATGTATTTTATTGGGATTTTATGTGTGATAGACCAACACAAAGTAACACATAATTGTTGTGAACAAATAAATATCTGAAAAGTGTTGCGTGCATTTGTATTCAGCCCCCTTTACTCTGATACCCCTAACTAAAATCTAGTGGAACCAATTGCCTTCAGAAGTCACCTAATTAGTAAATTGAGTCCACCTGTGTGCAATTTAATCTCAGTATTAATACAGCTGTTCTGTGAAGCCCGCATAGTTTTTTTAAGGTAACTTTAGTATATAAACAGCATCATGAGGGCCAAGGAACACACTAGACAGGTCAGAGATAAAGTTGTGAAGAAGTTTAAAGCAGGGTTAGGTTATAAAAAAATACCCCAAGCTTTGAACATCTCACAGAGCACTGTTAAAGCCATCAACCAAAAATTAAAAACCGCATTGCACAACTGCAAACCTACAAAGACATTGCCATCCACCTAAACTGACCGGCTAGGCAAGGAGAGCATTAATCAGAGAAGCAGCCAGGAGGCCCATAGTAACTCTGGAGGAGCTGCAGAGATCCACAGCTTAGGTGGGAGAATCTGTCCACAGGATAACTATTAGTTGTGCACTCCACAAATCTGGCCTTTATGGAAGTGTGGCAAGAAGAAAGCCATTGTTGACTGAAAGCCATTAGAAGTCCCGTTTGCACTTTGCAAGAAGCCATGTAGGGGACACAGCAAACATATGGATGAAGGAGCTCTGGTCAGATGAGACCAAAATTGAACATTTTGGGCTAAAAGTAAAAAGAGAAAACTAACACTATACATCACCCTGAACATACCAACCCCACTTTGAAACATAGTCGTCATCAGGTTGTGGGGATGCTTTTCTTTAGCAGGGAAAGGGGAAGCTGGTCAGAGATGATGGGGAGATGGAGACAAATACAGGGCAATCTTACAAGAAAGCAAGGACAGGGAAGCTGGTCAGAGTTGATGGGAAGATGGATGGAGACAAATACAGGGTAATCTTACAAGAAAATCTGTTAGAGTCTGCAAAAGACTTGAGACTGGGGTGGTGGTTGGTGGTGGTCCTTTTAGCAGGACAACGACCCTAAACATACAGCCAAAGCTACAATGGGATGGTTTAGATCCAAGAACATTCATGTGTTAGAATGGCCCAGTCAAAGTCCAGACCTAAATCCAATTGAGAATCTGTGGCAAGACTTGAAAATTGCTGTTCACGGACGCTCTCCATTCAATCTGACAGAGCTGGAGCTATTTTGCATAGAGCGGGCTAAAATGTCACTCTCTAGATGTGCAAAGCTGGTAGAGACATACCCAAAAAGACTTGCAGCTGTAATTGTAGCGAAAGGTGGTGCTCTAAAGTATTAACTCAGGGAGCTGAATACAAATGCACGCCACTCTTTTCAGATATTTATTTGTAAAAAAATTTGAAAACCATTTATCATTTTCTTTCAATTTCACAATCAGACATGTACTGGCCATCGGGACTACCGGGAGTTTCCCGGTGGGCCGATGGCTCAGTGGGCCGTTTTTTATGCAGAGTTTGGCAGCACCGGGAGCATGGCAGCAAACAGTGCCGGGGATTCGGGGAAGGTGGCCAGCGAAGAGGGCAGTTAGATGCGAGAGTCCGGGAGGGAGAAGAGCTCCACCCCCTCCCTGACCACCGAAGAGGAGTGGGTGCGGTCACCCGGCGCTCCCAGAACCTCGATTCCTCCTCTCTGCTCCAAGAACAGTGCCGCCTGGGCCAGAGAACAGGCTGACTGGGGGCCCGGAGGAAGAGGATAGGTGGGAGGCGGAGGCTGCCAAAGAGCCGCTGGAAGAAGCAGAGCAGTGAGAGCACCCCCAGATCAAGAGGGAGACTCGGCACTGATGCTGCTGGCCATCAGGTACCCATCATCCTATACAAACCTGCCCGCACACAGAGCCTGCGGGGGTGAGCAGAGGAGGGAATGCAGATAGGGACAGTGCTATGTGGTCTGTCTCAGCCCTCCCCTCTTTCTCTCAGCCCCCTCTTTCTCTCAGTCCCCCCTCTGTCTCCCACCCCCTGTCTCTAAGTCCCTTCCCTCTGTCTCTCAGTCCCTTCCCTCTGTTTCTCATCCCCCTCTGTCTCTCAGACCCTCCTGTCTCTCAGACCCCCCTCTGTCTCCCAGCGCCCCATCTCTCAGTCTGCCTCTCTGTCTCTCAGAACCCCCTTCTGTCTCTCAGACCCCCCATTTGTCCCTCACCCCCCTCTGTCTCTCAGCCCCCCTCTGTCTCTCAGCCCTCTTCCCTGTCTCTCAGCCCCCGTCTCTCAGACCCCCATCTCCCAGCCCCCCCTCTGTCTCTCAGCCCCCCCTCTGTCTCTCAGCCTCCCTCTGTCTCTCAGTCTCCCTCTGTCTGTCAGTCTCCCTCTGTCTCTTAGCCCCCCTGTCTCTCACCCCCCTCTCTCTCGCCCTCTCATGATATGCAATAATGGAAGTGGGGGCCTTTTGGTGGGTGTGATTTTTTTGGGGGGGCAGCATTTTATTCAATTAAAGTAGGCTGGTCTGGATGAAGTCCAGGGACAAATTTTGGTCCCAGTCCAGCCCTGTTTACAATTATGTGCCACTTTGTGTTGGTCTATCACATACAATCCCAAGAAAAAACATTTACTTTTTGGTTGTAACATGACAAAATGTGGAAAATAGAATAGAATAGAAGGAGAAAAACAGACAATTAAAAACAACAGGTCTAATACTTGTAAGTGAACATGCATGTAGTTCAAAAAGAAGAAATGTAATGTTACATTTTAAAACGGACTCACCTTTCAGCCAAACTGGTAAGAGCAAGCAGAGCACCCAGCAGCACATTACTGTCTCTAGCAGCTAAAAGTCTGATCAGAGTCTGAAAAAAAAGTATATACAACTTTTGTTTGCATGCTTAATAGGTATTAAACTTAAAATGTATGTCTGGCCAAAATAAAAAAAATATATTCAGTACATCCATGCAATGTATGCACACTTCCCCATTTTTTACAACTATACAATATGCAACTATATACTCTTTGAAATGTGGAGGTCACTCCAATAATTTCTCTTTCTACTAAATAGGTGTCTCTGTTTCAACCAGTATTATCTTTTTGGTTGGCCACACAATACTTATCCTATAGTTTTTGGGATTCAACAACCTAACAGTGAATGACTACCTGGGCCACCCTGCATAGGATCAGGAGCGAAAAATTGTGGAGTGGAGACAGGCTCTTCAAAAGCTGACCTATAGGTTTCCTGATCATCTTGGGGTTTCTGACAGTTCTGTAGTTGTAAATAAACATCAAATATACTCTTTACGTACACATGTGAATTATTTTATTCATTGTCCCTTGAATATCACATTTGAATGCACCTCTTCTGATCACTTTGGAGTAGCAAAAGCTGCCTTTTTAGGGTTCAAGCATTGTTTATAGTATAGTATACTGTGTGTATATAGTATATATATATATATATATATATACTATATACACACAGTATATACAGTGGGGAAAATATTTGTTTGATCCCTGAGTCAAACCAGCATAACAGAGGTATGGATGGATGGATGGTCTCTCCTATACTCCTTCTCTACATTCTCAATGCAATCTCCAGATTTAATATGACAACAAATGCTTCATTGAGTCAAACCAGAATAGTTGAGGTATGGATGGATGGTCTCTCCTATACTTCTCCTCCACCCTCCCAATGCAATCCCCAGACTTAATATGGCATATTCATGACATAGGAAAGGATGATAAAGATCTCAGTAGTGTAGTATTGTTATACTTTATTAAAAGGTTAAAAGCAATTGCACTTACATTCACAAAGTTGATAAAAAGCATGTATAAACATCAGACGGCTGCCTCAGTGTGTGGGTCAGCTGTAAATTGCTCGTCACTGACTGTCCTTGCTTGACTAATTCGCCCCTCCCACTGGGCGTCTTCAGAAGAGCTGGCCCCTCAATGCAGCAAAGTCGGCCTGTACCTTTAGCAGAGAAACAGCCCCAAAGCATAATGATTTCACCTCTGTGCTTGACTGTAAGGATGGTGTTCTTAGAGTCATAGTCAGCATTTTTCTTCCTCCAAACATGGCAAGTCGAGTTAATGCCAAAGAGCTCAATTTTGGTCTCATCCAGTGGCGGATGGTGCTCAAATTTTTTTGGGGGGGCGCAAACAAACTAAAAAATACTAAACCCCCCCATCAATTGCGGCCTCATTGTGCCCATCAAATGCAGCCACTGTGCCCATCAATTGCAGCCATTGTGCCCATCAAACGCAGCCACTGTGCCCATCATATGCAGCCACTTATGCCCATCAAATGCAGCCACTTGTGCCCATCATATGCAGCCAATGTGCCCATCAAACGCAGCCATTGTGCCCATCATATGCAGCCACTTGTGCCCACAATATGCAGCCACTGTGCCCATCAAATGCAGCCACTTGTGCCCATCAAATCAGCCACTTGTGCCCATCATATGCAGCCACTTGTTCCCATCATATGCAGCCACTTGTGCCCATCATATGCAGCCACTTGTGCCCATCATATGCAGCCACTTGTGCCCATCATATGCAGCCACTTGTGCCCATTATATGCAGGCACTGTGCCCATCATTTGCAGCCACTGTGCCCATCAAATGCAACCACTTGTGCCCATCATTTGCAGCCACTGTGCCCATCAAATGCAGCCACTTGTGCCCATCATATGCAGCCACTTGTGCCCATCATATGCAGCAATTGTGCCCATCAAATGCAGCCATTGTGCCCATCATATGCAGCAAATTTGTGCCCATCATATTCAGCCACTGTGCCCATCATATGCACCACTGTGCCCCATCATAAGCAGACACTGTGCCCGTCATATGCAGCCACTTGTGCCCATCATATGCAGCCACTTGTGCCCATCATATGCAGCCACTGTGTCCATCATATGCAGCCACTTGTGTCCATCAAATGCAGACACTAGTGCCCATCAAATGCAGCCACTTGTGCCCGTCATATGCAGCCAATTGTGCCCATCATATGCAGCCACTTGTGCCCATCATATGCAGGCACTGTGCCCATCATATGCAGCCACTTGTTCCCATCAAATGCAGCCACTTGTTCCCATCATATGCAGCCACTTGTGCCGATCAAATGCAGCCACTTGTACCCATCATATGCAGCCACTTGTGCCAATCAAATGCATCCACTTGTGCCCATCATATGCAGCTACTTGTGCCCAGTATGTGCAGCCACTTGTGCCCAGAATATGCAGCCACTTGTGCCAATCAAATGCAGCCACATGTGCCCATCATATGCAGCTACTTGTGCCAATCAAATGAAGCCACTTGTGCCAATCATATGCAGCTATTTGTGCCCGTCAAATGCAGCCACTTGTGCCCATCAAATGCAGCCACTTGTGCCCATCATATGCAGCCACTTGTGCCCATCAGATGCAGCCACTTGTGCCCATCAAATGCAGCCTGGCTCGGCTGTCACTTCCCTAATCCCACCCCCTGCGCAGCTGGTCCAGCAGCACTTACTGCTAGTGTGGTGGGACTCTGCTCCTCCCCTGGAGTGACGGGGCTCTCCTCCTCAGTGGGAAGCGGTGGCTGCGGCTCCTGTGTCCGCTCGGCTCTTCCTTAGGCTTCCTCTGCCGTGTCTCCTCTCTTCCACCAAAGCGTTAGGCATCCAATAGGATCACCTAATGCTTTGGCCAATCGGAAGACAGGTCTCACTGACCTGCCTGCTGATTGGCAGGGAGGAACGTCAGTGTGAAAATAGCGAAAATGAATTCGCTATGCCACACAACAGGGTGGGATCAGGACGCAGTGCTCTGTGCCCCGAGCCCACCTTATTTTGAAGCCTATTAGAGCCTCTGGCTCTAATCAGGTGCTTCAAAATACACACCCCCCGCCTATCCCCGCCATAGTATTTTATGTGTCAGGGGTCCTGAAAGGGGCCGGCCACATGAATAGGGAGGGCGGCAGAGGTGTCGGGGGGGGGGGCGGTGCCCGTGCGCCCACAATGCACGGGCCGCCACTGGTCTCATCTGACCACAGCACTTTCTCCCAATCTTTCTCTGATTCATTTAGATGTTCACTGGCAAGCTTCAGACAGGCCTGTAGGATTTCAATCCATTGCAGCGTATTGTGTTATCAATGGTTTGTTTGGTGACTGTGGACCCAACTGCCTTGAGATCATTCCTGAGCTCCTCCCGTGTAGTTCTGGGCTGATCCCTCACTTTTCTCATGATCATCCTTACCCCATAAGGTGAAATCCTGCATGGAGCTCCAGGCTGAGGGTGTATTGTAGCCAGTCTGTTGGAGCTAGAATTATTGTTAGTTGGTAGGGGATCAAATACTTATTTTACACACTGAAGTGCAACTCAATTTATTTATATAATTTTTTATTAAATTGTATTAATTACATTTTTTTTGTTTTTGCCATATCTCTGTTTATTACTTTTCAAATTGTTTCACATGTATATATAACATTTGTATCATGTTTTTTCTGTATTTTTGGTTGATATTCCAGCTCTATCATTTAAAATACTATGATAAAAATTATAGACCTTCCATTTCTTTGTAAGTGGGCAAACTTACAAAGCAGGGGATTAGATAGATAGATAGATAGATAGATAGATAGATAGATAGATAGATAGATAGATAGATAGATAGATAGATAGATAGATAGATAGATAGAACAGTATAGTGCTTTTTTATTGTTCTTTGTATTTACAGTAAATATACTGATGTATTGCTGTGCTATTAAATTGAACACAAACAAGCTGGTTCCTTACTTTGTGTGCTCCACTTTGAATTATCCATTCTCTTTGCTCTTTTGCGGCAGCAAGTTTTTGAAAAATATCTACAAAAAAGGAGAAAGATTATGTGACATACCAATAATATATATATAAAAAAAAGAACATTTAATATTAAGGGTACAAATCATTATGATGTTAAAAGCACATAGGTCTTTATGACAATTCCAAATATGGGGATTAGCATTGTAGGCTGTAAATGGTAACATACAAGGTGTGATGCCTTCCCATACCAAGTGTTTGCAATTGCACAAGTAAAGTAGACTGGTCACCTAGTTACTTTAAAGAGCAATATACCTCAAAACCATAGCTCCCAACTGTCCTTTTTTACGAAAGCACTGTCCCTCTTTTCATACACAATCACTCTGTCCTCCTTATTTGTCCTGCTTTCTGGTCTAGGGGTACTGACCTTGTTAATGTAATATATAACTACCAGAACTATTATACTATTATACTAGGCTAAACAGTTCATACAGCCTCTGACTTCTTACATGTGTTTTTTTGAACAGTCAGTAGGAAGGTGAATTAGTGGTAAAAAGGACTTGTGGGTTTATCCAATAATTTTCTGCATATTAATTCTTTCCGGTCTGCGTAGCAGTGGGCATAACAGGGATGTGTCCTTTGCCTTCATACAATGTTGTCCCTCTTTCCCATCACATTTAATTTGGGAAGTATTACAACTAATGCATATAAATATTACTACTTACACTTGTAATAATTATACTTACAGGTCATATTGACCAACTTGTCAATGTTAAATTCATCTTCACCAGATGAAAGGTATGTATTACATGTTGTCTGCATGTACTAAAAATAAAAAGAAGAGCGTATGTCATAATATAGAACTGGGAAAGCAGCATTTATATTTATATCCAGCAGATGGCGTAGTAACATTAAAGTTGAACTAAGTACGGTAACTGTTGTTATAGGATAACTAGTTTAGTTTTAAGCCTCATGCACACTGGGCATAAAAAAATGCTGCTTATACAGGCGTCTGGGGTCTTTTTTTTTCAACCTGTAAAAGCAACTCTATTTTAGCCTGTGTCCATGCACATTTGGGCGTTTACTGCATATTTGTAGAGGAGATTTTGTACAGGCTGAAAAAACAAACAATCAGTGCATTTTTGAGAGGAGATTTTGGGCAGAAAAAGCGCTTGTCATGCCTAAATTCGCATAAACGCATCTAAACATGGTTTTTATGAGCGTCAAGTATTTTTAAGTGTACATTTTTCTAGTGCTGTGGGGAAAAACGCTTATAAACGCAAACACGCCTAAAGGAGCATACATTATGCTCCATGGGAATGTCTTTATGCTGCTTTTTTCTGCCAGCAGTTCTGGTAATTTTTCTGCTGCCAAGTGTGCATGGACCCTTAAAGTGTATATAAAGCCAAAATTAGTTTTATAGTTTTTGATCGAGTAAGTAATGCTTAAGACCCTGTCCTGTATTTTTTTTTTCTGTTTGTTTCCCTTACTTCCGGTATGAGGGACACAGCGGTAAGAAAGAGGAGCTTTCTCCAAAGCAACCAGATCCCCTCTTACATGACTGTCATCAGAAGAAAAGAAAAAAAAGTTTGGCTTTAAATACAATTTAAATAGTAGTGAGAACAGGTAACATCGGTGGTGATGTTGTTATTAACACTACTTTTGTCATATCACCATGTTATTATGGTATAAACATAAAAGAACAATTAAATAAAATGAACCCAAACCATTAAAGTTTCCTTATAACAACATAAGTATGGTCAGGTTACAATAAAATAACTCATAAAACACAGCATGAAAAACAGAAGCTGACTTAGTAGATAAGCAGCTAATAGTCCTCATTTTCAGTTTATTGATATCAGATCACTAGATAACATCTGATAATCGGTTATGTTCTCAATACCATATGTTTATTTAATTAGATAAAAATAAAAACATATACCTGTGTAAGAGTGTTGATGCCATTGATCTGGTGAAGCACCCCCTACATTGGAAATAATTGGTTGTTAGCAATGTGTAGTCTTCTCTCTACTTAAAAGTAAACCTTAGCAAATCAAACAAATGAAAAATGCATAAGAGGTTTCCAGAAGTGGTCAACCGAGTCTACTGCTTTTTTTATTTTTTGGTTAGTTGCTTTTTTTTGTTTTTGCCTTTCTTTTTTTTTTTGCTTGTTTGTTTTAAACTTTTGGTCTGAGTGTAAATTTATGTTTGTCCCGAGCATGTTTAAATTCATATAGTCAACAGTAATTGAGTGTAAACATGCTTGGGACTAACACAGATCTATGCTCAGACAAAAAGTATAGAAAAATTAATAAATAAATAAATAAAAATAAAAAAAAAGGACAAATTTGCTCTTTTCTGCCATCACTCTTTTATGTTTCTGTGTTATGTCGGGTGCACATGGGAAGAAAATTGGCTGCAAATGGTTGGTTCGGCAGGAAGTAGACGATTTTCGGCCCATGTGTACAGCTCCCTGTCCAACAGAAGCCAGTCTCATAACTGGCTTCTGTCGAACTGGAATGCTGGAAAACCTATAAAAAAAACAAATACAGCCATGCATCTATGGATTGGTCATCTGCAATATTTACATGTTTGTTTTTTGGTTTACATACATTTAAAAGAATATGCATAGCCAAAATTTTCATTTTAAGCTTCGGATAAAGTAGGAAAGGGTTGTAAATGGTTTTATTTTCTCCTGTCTGTGTCCCATTGGAAAGATTTCCCTTTACTTTCTGTCCTAGGGGCGCAACAGGCAGCAAAAGAAAATCTCTACAAATTGAAGGAAAATCCCCTCTCCAAGAGCTGTCACTGGACCCCAATGAATGATTTACCCTTATCTCTTGTTCTGGTGACATATGTTTTCCCATCACTTTCTTTCTTAGGAATAACAGTCACCAGGAGAAATATAGAGCATGATTTTACCTAGCAGGGACACAAACAGGAAAAAAAATGACAGGGGTTCTAATCCTTCTCTGTTCTATCCAAAACAAAAAAATGGCCTCATATATATATATATATATATATATATATATCTATATATATCTATATATCTATAGATATATAGATATATATAGATATATATATATATCTATATATCTATAGATTTATATATATATATATATATATCTATATATAGATTTATATATATATATATATATATATATATATATATATATATATATATATATATATATATATATATAGATATATATAGATATATAGATCTATCTATCTATATAGATCTATATATATATATATATATATATATATATATATATATATATATATATATATATATGTATATATACATAAAGTCTACACACCCCTGTTAAATGTCAGGTTTCTGTGATGTAAATAACATAATACAAAGATAAATCATTTCAGAACTTTTTTCACCTTTAATGTGACCTATAAACTGTACAACTCAGTTGAACAACAAACTGAAATCTTTTAGGTGGAGGGAAGTAAAAATAAAAAACTAAAATAATTTGGTTGCATAAGTGTGCACACCCTTAAAATAATACTTTGTTGAAGCATGTTTTGATTTTATTACAGCACTCAGTCTTTTGGGGTATGAATAAGTATGTGAGGGTCTCCAGCGCATATATAATAAATTAAATAAATGTGAATCCTACTTTGGTTGCTACAGTCAAAAAAACGTCAATATAAGAGATGAAAAAAATTGAAAAAATACTGTTGACTGCGCCACCTTACTATTTTAAAATTAGATACACCACTAATTTACTCAAATTTGTTATGTGACCAAGATTCTATACTTCAATATTAGTTCCTAATCTACAAACTTAAAGTGCAATGTGCCAAATGCCAAAAATACCATAAACCACATGCAGATACATTCGTTACATAAATAGATATAAGTTGCTACAGTGTCCAATTTATGTGCCAATGTTAACAAAGTGCTCTGTGAACTGTCCTTTATGAATAAGTGATTCTTATGCTTGTTAGCTCAATCATCCATTTCTCCTTGTGACATTTCCACCATTGAAAGTGACAATTCCACCACCACCTTTATTAACCACTCACCAGATACTGGTAAGTATGCGCCTTTGGTTCATTAGTAGGGATAACCACTCCACCTGTACTGTTCTCCTTGATGGCCCCAATTTCTATAGGCAAACCATATCCATCCTCATAGAAAATAAACATCGATCATTGCACAATATGTAATGGATATTTATTTGATACAAAAGATAAAAAGACTATGCACTCACATTTTGGGGTGCCCATAAGCCGGCACCAAGCTTTTCCAGCGGTTGTTAGTGGGTGAAGAAATCTTGTGTGTGGTTTCCAGGCCGGCGTGCGGTGCAGGCCCTGTTTTCACCCGATTTGCGTTCCGCGCCTCGCTCTCGCCCAGCTGGAAATTGCGTAACGACGTTGCGTAACGACAGTTGCGTCATCAGGAAGCTCTATCATGAGTCTATCAGCATGGCACATCTTGACTTTGCAATTTTTGCCCACTCTTCTTTGCAAAAACACTCCAAGTCTGTCAGATTGCGAGGGCATCTCCTGTGCACAGCCCTTTTCAGATCACCCCACAGATTTTCAATGGGATTCAGGTCTGGGCTCTGGCTGGGCCATTCCAAAACTTTAATCTTCCTCTGGTGAAGCCATTCTTTTGTTGATTTGGATGTATGCTTTGGGTCTTTGTCATGCTGAAAGATGAAGTTCCTCTTCATGTTCAGCTTTCTAGCAGAAGCCTGAAGGTTTTGTGCCAATATTGACTGGTATTTGAAACTGTTCATAATTCCCTCTATCTTGATTAAGGCAGCTGAAGAAAAACAGCCCCAAAGCATGATGCTGCCGCCACCATGCTTCACTGAGGGTATGGTGTTCTTTTGGTGATGTGCAGTGTTGTTTTTTGAGCCAAAAATATCTTTTGGAATTATGGCCAAAAAGTTCAACCTTGGTTTCATCAGACCATAACACATTTTTCCACATGCTTTCGGGAGACTTGCCACTCTACCCCATAGCCTAAACATATGAAGATTACGGGAGATTGTTGTCACATTTACCACACAGCCAGTACTTGTCAGATATTCCTGCAGCTCCTTTAATGTTGCTGTAGGCCTCCTGGCAGCTTGCAGTCCCTGGCGGTTCGGCGGCGCTGCCCATTCATTTCAATGGGCAGGGGCTGTTTAGGAGCGGAGTATATACCGCTCCTAAGATGCTGCTTGTAAGAGTTTTTTTTAATGTCCTGACAGCGCACCGCCTCAGTGTGAAAGCCAGAGACTGCAGGGGAGGTGTTTTTCAGGCGCTTTACAGGCGCTATTTTTAGCCCAAGAGCGCCTGAAAAACACCTCAGTGTGAAAGGGGTCTTAGAAATTCTTTTGTACCCTTCTCCTGACTGATACCTTTTAACAATGAGATCCCTCTGATGCTTTGGAAGCTCTCTGCGGACCAGGGCTTTTGCTGTAGGATGCGACTAAGAAAATGTCACAAAATACCTACTAGAACAGCTGAACTTTATTTGGGGTTAATCTGAGGCACTTTAAATGATGGCAGGTGTGTACTGACTCCTATTTAACATGAGTTTGAATGTGATTGCTTAATTCTGAACACGGCTACATCCCCAGTTATAAGAGGGTGTGCACACTTATGCAACCACATTATTTTAGTTTTTTTATTTTTACTCCCCCCCTAAAAGATTTCAGTTTGTTTTTCAATTAAGTTGTACAGTTTATAGGTCACATTAAAGGTGGAAAAAGTTCTGAAATTATTTATCTTTGTCTAATTTTTTTACATCACAGAAACCTAACATTTTACCAAGGGTGTGTAGACTTGTTATATCCACTGTATATATATATATATATATATATATATATATATATATATACACACTTTAATTGTTACAGGAAGTGGTATCATCTACCGGGCTATGCAGAGCTGTGAAAATCTTAGAATAGAGTGGACAGAAATACAAATTACTTGGCAGGTAAATACACTATATTACCAAAAGTATTGGGACGCCTGCCTTTACACGCAAATGAACTTTAATGACATCCCAGTCTGAGTCCGTAGGGGTCAATATTGAGTTTGCCTACCCTTTGCAGCCATAACAGCTTTAACTCTTCTGTGAAGGCTGCCCACATTGTTAAGGAGTGTGTTTATGAGAACCTTTGACCATTCTTCCAGAAGCGCATTTGTGAGGTCAGGCACTGGGGTGGACATGCTCTAATTCATCCCAAATGCGTTCTATCGGGTTGAGGTCAGGACTCTGTGCAGGCCAGTCCAGTTGCTCCACCCCAAACTCGCTCCTCCATGCCTTTATGGACCTTTCTTTGTGCACTGGTTAAAATTATTTGGTGGAGGGGGGATTATGGTGTTGGGTTGTTTTTCAGAGGTTGTACTTGGCCCCTTAGTTCTAGTGAAGGGTACTCTTAAGGTGTCAGCATATCAAGACATTTTGGACAATTTCATGCTCCCAACTTTGAGGGAACAGTTTGGGGAGGGCCCCTACCTGTTCCAACATGACTGCGCAGCAGTGCACAATGCAAGGTCCATAAAGACATGGATGAGCGAGTTTGGGGTGGAGGAACTTGACTGGCCTGCACAAAGTCTTGAACGCAAACAAACAGAACACCTTTGGGATGAATTAGAGTAGAGACTGCAAGCCAGGCCATCTCGTCCAAAAAAGTGCCTGGCCTCACAAATGCTCTTCTGGAAGAGAGGTCAAACATTCCCATAGACGCACTCCTAAACCTTGTGGACAGCCTTCCCAGAAGAGTTAAAGCTGTTATAGCTGCAAAGGGTGGGCCAATTCAATATTGAACCCTACGGACTAAGCCTGGGATGCCACTAAAGTTCATGTGCATGTAAAGGCAGGCTTCCCAATACTTTTGGTAATATAGTGTAAGTTGCTCTATATATGTATTTAATCAATGTATTTAGATGTTTGCTTAGATTACAGCTTTAGAGTCCACCTGGGGGGTTTATGAGGTGAGAGGAGCAGGGCCAAGTGCAATTTTAATTGCAGACATCTCTACTGGTCATCCCTTTTTATCTTAGACTCAGTCTGGTTGATTTACAAAAAGCTAATGGGGCTGTTTATTTTGCAATCACATTTCCCCTAGCTTAGTGAATAAGGTAAAGTTCTACTAAATGCCATCATTCAATCATGTGCAAGCAAAAATACTGTGTGTTCCTTTTTTAATTTCCTCACAAATGATTTTGGATTTTTTTGCAAAGTAAATTTTACAACATTAACTAAACTAAGGGGAAATTCTCTTGCATAGTGAACAGCCTATTTGCCCTGAGTAAATAAACCACAATGCTTTATTCAGGGACTCAAAGCCCTGAGTGTCAATTTATGGGTGCATCAAAAGAGAAGGTTTCCCTGTATAGTTGTAGGCAGGGGCGGTTTAGCCATTCTGAAGATGGAGCTGTGCCTCTGTGCAGATGATGTGGTGGCTGGGAGGAACATTTTTTCTTTGCAGGCCCAAAGGTGTCACCAGAGGACCAGTGGTAAGATTGGACACTGGAACATTGAGTGACTTTTGGCAGCCATCTTTAGTAAGGGCAGTGTCAATAGTTATCAGTGCCTTGCTAGAGTTGGCGCACATTTGCAAGTGACTACAGTAGAGGGAGGAATCATGCTTGACAGGGACAGTGAGTTAGTCTTAAGGAAAGGTTTCTCTTTAAGAAGGGAGAGATTAGGGACACTTCTGTATGCCCTGCTATTCACCAGTCTCTGGGATTACTGCATAGGACCTGTACTGCTCTCTCAAGTGCCGCTTGTGTTGCCACTCTGGCAGACAGCCACCCCTCCTGCAGATGCTAGACATTGCCTGCGTGACATCTTGGGGCATTAAGCTTCACCGTTGTACTACCAGCATTACTGTGACTTCTACTATCAGCATTACCTCCCTTGTACTGTCAGTGTTACTATGTTTGCTACTGCAAGGGTAACTGGAACTGTTACTTCAAGTGTTCTGCTGCAGTTGCTACAACCGTATTACTAGTGCTAGTGATTGCACATTTACCATTGCCTTGTTATCTGTTTTAGAAGCAAAGCATCAATACAATAAATGTCCAACCTTTTCTGGACTTAAAGAGGAGCTTAGGTCAGTTCTATAAAAATTAAGTCAGCAGCTACAAAAAATGTGGCTGCTGGCTTTTAATAAACAGACACTTACCTGTCCAAGGATCCATGTTAACTGTGGGCAGCCAGCTCTGACTCCTTCACAGGGGGCTGCCCAATATGCAAGTACAAGCCACACTGCGCTTTGTGTATGGTCCCGCAGCCTTCTGGGAGTTGTGACGTGTTCCAGGAGGTTGCGGGCAGGGAGGGCGGAGGAAAGCTTCCAGTGGATCCGCTGTGGTGATCCAACCAGAAGTGGGAGCAGGTACCTGTCAAAATCGGGTATCCACTTCCCCCCAAAGAAAATGTACTCCACAAGTGGTAGAAGAGAGGGGAAAAGAAGGAAGGGCATTGTTCCGTAAACTCACAGTGCACTGCATATACTGTATATGACTATGTGGGGTCCCCAAAACTAGATTTTACAAGCTCATTTAGGGCAATGGCCAAAATCTTGTCTTACTGACATAAGTTTTAACCATAATGTACTCTTTCCTAGTAAAGTAAAGGGGTAAATTAAGGATATTCAGGAGACATCTGCTATAATCATTTTCAGTTCATTCACAATGGGGTTGATTTACTAAAACTGGAGAGTGCAAAACTTCAAACTTCAGCTTCTAACTTCAGCTTGTTCAATTAAAGGAGTTGTAAACCCTTGTTTCTTTTTTTTTAATAAAAATAACAAACATGCCTATACTTACCTGCTCTGTGCAATTGTTTTGCACAGAGCAGCCTTGATCCTCTTCTTTTAGGGTGCCCCATTGGCGCTCCAGGCCCCTCCTATTCATCGGGTCCCCCCCACGGAAAGCTGCTTACCCTAGGGGCACCCGGGCAGGCTCGCTCCAGAGTCCCAATGCTGCGTCCATTGACAAAGACAGCGGGACTCGGCCCCAGCATGCACTCCCGTGTCACTAGATTTGATTGACAGCAGCGCAAGCCAATGGCTTACGCTGCTATCAATGAGAAGGGAGTCAATGAGGAGAGAGTCGCTGCTCTCGCGCACATGGCTTAATCAGATCGGGCTAATAAAAATAATAAACATGCCTATACTTACCTGCTCTGTGCAATCGTTTTGCACAGAGCAGCCTTGATCCTCTTCTTCTAGGGTGCCCCATCGGCGCTCCAGGCCCCTCCTATTCATCGGGTCCCCCCCACGGAAAGCTGCTTACCCTAGGGGCACCCGGGCAGGCTCGCTCTAGAGTCCCAATGCTGCGTCCATTGACAAAGACAGCGGGACTCGGCCCCAGCATGCACTCCCGTGTCACTAGATTTGATTGACAGCAGCGCAAGCCAATGGCTTACGCTGCTCTCAATGAGGAGGGAGTCAATGAGGAGAGAGTCGCTGCTCTCGTGCACATGGCTTAATCAGATCGGGCTAATAAAAATAATAAACATGCCTATACTTACCTGCTCTGTGCAATCGTTTTGCACAGAGCAGCCTTGATCCTCTTCTTCTAGGGTGCCCCATCGGCGCCCCAGGCCCCTCCTCTTCATCGGGTATTCCCCATGGAAAGCTGCTTACCCTAGGGGCACCCAAGCAGGCTCGCTCTAGAGTCCCAATGCTGCGTCCATTGACAAAGACAGCGGGACTCGCCCCCAGCATGCACTCCCGTGTCACTAGATTTGATTGACAGCAGCGCAAGCCAATGGCTTACGCTGCTATCAATGAGGAGGGAGTCAATGAGGAGAGAGTCGCTGCTCTTGTGCACATGGCTTAATCAGATCGGGCTCAGGTAAGAAAAAGGGGGGGGGGTCTGGGGAGAGCAGCAGCACAGAAGGTTTTTCACGAATGAATGAATGCATTAGGTTGAAAAACCTTGAGGCTTTACAACCACTTTACACTTGACAAAAAAACCTGGAGACTGATTGGTTTCCATGCACAGCTGCACCAGATTTTGCACTCTCCAGTTTTAGTAAATCAACCCCAATCTTAATGTTGCACAAGTATGTTGGAATCATTCATATTATTATACAATCCGTGAGTGAGTGTCCGTGAAAATAGATGAACGTAATAATTTTCAAAGCCTGAAAATAGATAGTAAATCATTATCAAGAATTTTGTAGATAATGTAAGGATTAAGGTGTCACTAAACCTTCAGTCTAAAAGACACTATCTAAGCCATAATAATACCTTAACACATCCCCACATAATTCAATGTGCACACAAAGCTTATATACAGTTTTTGTTCCCCTCAAATTTCATGATCCTGGCACACCACCCACAGATGCTTTCTTCCCCTCACTTCCAGTATCTGGATTCAAGCAGTGCACCTGTACTGCTGTCACATGCACTGCTCTCTGAAGACTGCAATTTCCATCACACATTGTTCCTATCTATGATACTGCGCACATACATCCCAACTTTCAAACTTAAGAATGAGGGACACTTGAGGGGGGTAGAAGCCTGTTTAAGGGCTTATGGGTATGGTTAAAGGATGCTGGGAGGGTTGCTTTAGGAGGTAGAGGATTTGTTCTAGAATGCGAGGTAGAGTGGGAAAAATATATAACCTGGGGGGGAGGGGGTGGGGCTACTTTGGGAGGGGAAAGGATTTGTGCTAGAAGGCAGGGTGAGGGTTTAGAATTGTTGTGGGGGGGCCTTTGAGAGGGGGGAGGACTTGTACTAGAAGGTGGGGCAGAGGAGGGGATTGGATAAGAGTTGGGGGGGGCACTTTGGGAAGGGAGTGGACTTGTGCTGGGGGGGTCATATACATACTGGATGTGGCGCTTTGGGAGGGGTGCAGAATTGTGCGGTGGGTTAGATATGTACCAGGGGCACACATTTGTTTGTGCTGGGGGGACCTTTAAGAGGGGGGAGGACTTGTACTAGAAGGTGGGGCAGAGGAGGGGATCGGATAAGAGCTGGGGGGGCACTTTGGGAAGGGAGTGGACTTGTGCTGGGGGGGAGTAAGATACATAATGGGGGTGGGCGCTTTGGGAGGGGTGCAGAATTGTGCTGGGGGGTCAGATATGTCCCGGGGGCACACAATTGTTTGTGCTGGGGGGCTTTGAGAGGGGGAGGACTTGTACTAGAAGGTGGCGCAAAGGAGGGGATTGGATAAGTGCTTTGGGAAGGGAGTGGATTTGTGCTGGGGGGGAGTCAGATACATACTGGGAGTGGCGTAGAATTGTGCTGGGGGGTCAGATATGTACTGGGGGCACACATTTTTTTAAAAACAGTAAAACTAAACCATTTAATACTGGTCCTTGCTGTCTGTCTCCATTTTGGGTGTTCTGGCTCTGCTTGTAGGGTAGGAGGTCATTCCCGGTCCTCCAGATCCCACTCCAGCAGATGATGCCCAGCACTACCTCCTCCATGCTTGGCCCAAACTGCAAGGACTTCCATGACCCACCAGTACAACAGGGAACCCCCCTTTCAGCCCCCCCACCCCCCCCCCCCCCGGGCTGCAAAGCGCAAGCAGGGGATAGTTATGCAAGACTCACCCTATAGCATTACCAGCCTGTGCACAGCAAATAAAAATTGTCAGTTCCTGAAAAGGGATCCAGTGACCCTGTAAGGTGGATCAGAGCAGGTGGCATGCACCCTCCCCCCTTCCCCCACCTTGTCTCTGCTGGAAGTGCTCCTGTCTCTGGTCACAGCTGGGTGCTGTCACTTAACATAACTTAACAGAGCAGACCCTATCCAGGGGGAACAAGGCAGTCAGCATGCATCCAGTGTCTCACCAGGATCCAAGCTCTCTATAGATCCCTGCACAGGCAGTACACACTGACTCCTCACTTCCCATCCTCTGCTCTGTGTGTGCAGGAACTGGGACTTGGGGACGTGGCTGCCTGCCCTCAGCCAATCCACTCCTGGGAACTTGGCTTGGTGACAGCTCCCCGCTGTCACACAGAGAAAGGAGCAGTGACAACCGCTAGGGTACAGTGCTGGGGCAGCACTGCGGCCAGATGCAGCTGACAAAGGGAGGTATCAGAGAGAAGGTATACGGGGAACCAGGGAGAGGAGAAGGGAGCAGGAGCAGCCATGACGGATACACCGTGTATGTGATACCACATGTGACATGGTCATTACTGTGACGTGGCTGCCTGTCACAGTAATGACAGGCAGACAACGGAGAGATGTCAGCTGCAATACAGAGACTGGATCGAGGTGTGTGGTATCACACACACACACACAACACAATCTGCGGGGCAGAGGCAACAAGCATTCCCCCTGCCAGACAAGTCACTGGAACCAAGTGGCAGAATGTCACTGGGACACCGGGACTTACATCAAATCCAAGTCCGGCGCGGCCATACAGCTTGCTGTTTCGGGAAAAGCACCTTGTATTTTCCTGCATACCGCAATTATGCGGTTTTAAATCGTCTTGCCTATTTAATTCTGTACCTTGAAGTGGATCCGTGTCTGCAAGTATTGTTTTGCTTGCTATCATGTTTTAATACATTTTTGAATTACACTATGGGCGCATATTTTTTGTCTTCCACCATATGCTTTACGCGGATGGAACTATCCTGATGGGACACATGCCTGATGTCTGGGAGTATCCTGATCAAAGGGACCTGACTAAGTGCGTTTGACCATTCATGTGATGGTCCACTGAATCCGGTAAGAGGCTCAACTATATGGTGTCACTCGGCGGTGGATTCACAGGGAATTGGGAGTGTGGGGTCACTCACATGTGAAATTGAGTGAAAAGTCAATTTTTTAATTTTATTGCTAATGCACATTATTAGAACTTTGGCCGTGAGGCTCTTAAGGATTGATTTCTTTCATATTTGTATATTTGCTAATTTTTTGCATTATTTTGCACTTTAATTATATAGATGTATCATTGCACTATTAAAGACTGTTTGATTTAGCGCTACTTTTTTGAGATTTATGAAGGGGAGATTGCCTGTGTTGTTATGGGTTGATGCTGGCTGTATTGGCATGTAATTACACATTAATTTCTGAACTTATTTGTTTTGGTTTCTTTGTATGTATAGATTGCATGGGTTGTTACTGACATGTGGTGAAATTTTCATGTCAATTCCACCTTTAGAAATATATTGACCTATAAAAATGGTGACGTGTTCAATACCTATTTTACCCGCTGTACGTAACGTGTTTTTATACTACAGAAAGTGTTATGCTGCCCTAATTTTTTTTTATCCAACCCCTACTACATATTACTACTTTTGGTATTTTGAAAAGCCAATATAAAGGAAAAATATAGGTCAAAAAAGCACTTTTTGGTTTAGCCAATTATTTTCTGCATGTTAGATCTTTGTGGAGCGTATAACCAGGGCCATGGTGTCCTTTGCCTACATACTGTGTGCAAAAAGGTGTCTTTTGGAAAATTGTGATGTATGAGGTTTGCGACAGGATCGCATTAAGAAACAGCCACCAGGTTTTGTAGCATTGACCAAAGAGATTTCCCTTCACATCTCCATTCTCCATGAAAGACAAATATACAAAAAGTGTTTTATAATGAATGCACCTGAAAGAATGGGTCCCGAATTAACAGCCGTAAACAGATCAACACTCGAAGCAAATGAACAGGTGGAGCTCTGTCAATCCATTCCCTGTAATAGAAACCATATACTGTATGAACATATTACATACATAACATACATTCCTGCTTAAAAGCAATATGAATTGTGTAGCATCATATATTTAAAAACAATAAATGATTCAGATCTAGCATTTTTGTATAATTTGCATGTTTTTCATATCTGAGCACACATATTTATAATAATTGTGCATTAATGTGTTTCTATGTAATATTTTATTGTTAACATGCCAAAAAGCATCTGAAGCCCAGTGAAACATAGTGTGTGGGATCTCAATATGGGCTGTGATACCGTGTATATCTGAGATTATTAATGGCTGGTCTGGGAGAATGGCCAATGTGGATAATAAAATTATTCAGATTTGGAAAGATGTGAAAGACAATGACACAGAAAACCAGAAGAGAATGTTTGGAATCTTAACACTTCAGCCATGTAGATATTTTCAGAATTCCACACAGCTGCACATTTCACACCCCGGAGAGGCCGCATTATGCTCACAGACCTTGTTTTAACTTCTATGTATTTCTATACATCATATTACTATGCAATTATATAAAGACATACTATCTTACTCCACTGGGAAAAGCTATTTTCATTTTAAATTCATACGTCTGATGTAATGCAATGCAAGACTGAGGACAACTATGGAATGATTTCAGAAAAAGAGCAACTTAAAATGTTACTAAACCCATAACAGTAAAATCAGTCTGTATTTGCAGTAAAGCATGCTTGTTATACTCACTGTGGAACCTAAGGGGTTAATCCTCCACATTGTGTAAAAAGGCTGTTTGATCCTATCTTTTCTGATTCTCTCCTTCTTCCACAGTCCCCAATCCATCTGCTGATCTGCTGATAGTACAGAGTCTTGGGGGCACTCTGCACATGCTCAGCTTGGTGTGTATTGCTAGAGAGTTTTTTTTTTTTTTTTGGAGGGTGCATGTGATTGGCACAGGGCCAATCAGCACTGTCCAGACAGAGGGTCAGGGGTCCTGCAGCCTCATAGGACAGTCAGAGGAAAATGAAAACTCTTCCTACAGGCTTTAACCAGACACTGATGGAAGTCACAAGACTGCTATATACTGCTGATGAGAAAGGGTATTTAGCCGTTTATATTTACTAAAATAATTGTATCTTCATGTTCTGTGTATTGTGGGAGACCAAATATAGTGACTGCAGATTCCTGGGTTCAGTAACACTTTAACCTCTTAGCGCAAGCGCCTCCCGGCCCTTTAAGAGGTTTATGACATCGGGAGGTGGGGCAGGGCTTAAGACCACGTGAGCGCCATGATTGGCTGTCACAGCGATCACGTGATCCAAAATCTGCCAATTGTAAGCAGCGATGGTAACTGTGCCGTTAGCACGCAGCACACGCTCTCTTGGTACAGGTAAATTGGCAGCAATTCGAGCAAATATGCGGCCTCTTGGTGATAAGGACCAGGCGCCGAGAGGCCACATATTTGCATACGGCCGGCGCAAAGTGGTTAAGCAAATATAACGAAACTGCTTAAATGAAATTGAAAAGGCTGTAGAGAGGGAGTAAGAACAGACACAAACAACCTTACAAAAAAATGTGTGTTCCCTGGCAGAAGCACAAAAAAACATCTGCCTGTTGACCATTCTTATTTATCATCCACCAAAACCCAAAAAACTGCCTGCTCGAATCACTGTTTCCTATGATTATACAGTGCCAACACCAGGGGCAGCCCGTCCTATTCATGCGTTCAGCCTCTTTCAGGATGCCGGGCGCATGAATTACATCGGTGGTTTTTTTTTTTAATCACCTGATTAGAGCCAGAGGCTCTAATAGGCTTTGAAATAGGGTGGGCTCCGGACACAGAGCATTGCGCTCGGAGCCCACCCAGTGTTAGAATAGAGAATGAAGCGTGGGTGTGAAACGCGTTTCCCGATTGGCCGAAGGGAGAAGCATTCTGATTGCTGCCAAGTAGGAGGGAGGAGATGGAAGCCGCCGAGCAGGGGAAGGAGATGGCTGCTTGTGATGCCCACGGAGGAGAGCCGGGGAAGCCGCCCATGGTTGAGGTAAGTGCACCAACCGACTGACTGATCCGAACCCAGTGAAGGGGGGGGGGGGTGGGTGTACGGTTTGCCGCCCCCCCCCCCCCCCCAGGAAAATTACCACAAGCTACCACTGGCCAACACATTACACTTCTAACAGAATACATACAACCATTCACATCAGTCTCTTTGCAACGCAAAATCTAATAACCTAACCACATTATGGAAAACAAGTAACTTAACATTTACATTAAAATTCAAGGAACAAAAAAAAAAAAACATTCTTGCTTGCACATGATTGGATGATGGAAGTCAGCAGAGCTTCACCTTATTAACTAAGCTCTGGGGCAAATTTTCTTTGCAAAGTGCAACTTTCTTTGCAAAGTAAACAGCCTATTTGCCTTTAAAATCAAACCTAAAGTATAATTGCAGCATGGTTGTCAACTAACATTTTCTGAAACAGAGGTTAGCAGCGGCAGTCTCCATGTCTCTCTCATGGCAGGTTGCCTTTAAAAATGAAACAAATCACTGCACACAAGAATTAAACTTCCCTTACCTGCATCCCAGCCTGTTCTTCATTAGTGCCATAAAGATATCAAGAAACAGGTTGTGCTGAGAATGTTGGCTAAAATTCCTTTCATTTTTGAAATAAACACTAGAAATAGTAAACAAGACAATTAGTCAGAGCCAATTACATTTTTAAATCCAAGATACCAAATACTTTAATTTTTACTTACCTGAATTTTTCAAGCTCTACAGACTCGGTGGACTCTTGCCAATGGGTTTTGGACGTGTGTGCCTTTCCAAACTTCTGCTGAGACTTTGGTGTACCAGTTGTTTTTAAAGCTGGAAGCTACACATAGAAAATACTATTGAGTCAAAATGTAGCTGACACCGGAGGAAAGGTACGACAGCCTTCTTTATATTGGTAATTGATTGTTCAATCTGAGGATATGTCGCTAGGTTTTGTAACAATAATGCCCTGTACACACGGTCGGACATTGATCGGACATTTCGACAACAAAATCCATGGATTTTTTCCGACAGATGTTGGCTCAAACTTGTCTTGCATACACACGGTCACACAAAGTTGTCGGAAAATCCGATCGTTCTGAACGCGGTGACGTAAAACACGTACGTCGGGACTATAAACGGGGCAGTAGCCAATAGCTTTCATCTCTTTATTTATTCTGAGCATGCGTGGCACTTTGTGCGCCGGATTTCTGTACACACGATCGGAATTTCCGACAACGGATTTTGTTGTCGGAAAATTTTATATCCTGCTCTCAAACTTTGTGTGTCAGAAAATCCGATGGAAAATGTGTGATGGAGCCTACTCACGGTCGGAATTTCCGACAACAAGGTCCTATCACACATTTTCCGTCGTAAAATCCGACCGTGTGTACGGGGCATAAGGTTGACACTGTGTTCAGAATGAGTCTCCATCCCTTTTCTCAGCTTGGGGTTCATCAAACCTCATTATTGCTACCGCAACGCCATTTCAATGTCCATGATTGGAATGGAATCTCCAAAAATGTATATAAGTGTAATAATCACTTGTCCACAAACTTTTGGGCATGTAGTGAATCTCATAAAATTAGGTGTTCAGATTTTCTATTTTATACAATGTTAAAGTGGTATTAAACCCAAAACTGAAAATGTATTATATTGCAGCTTACCAATAATTAGATGTGGTGGCTGTTTCTTTGGCTTTTTCCCCTCTGTTTTCACCTGGTGATCTGGCCAGTAACATACCTCCTGCATTAGTGACACACATCTCTGGAGGAATGAGAACATGAGGCACAGCAAGCAGCAGCATTGTCAGTCTGGGGTGAGGGTAATGTTAAATGTATTAGCAGATTTAAAGCCACTAACAAATGTAACCCAACTTCCAGGCCACACTTTATAAGCAGTTACAGCAAATAGTTTTTTTTTTCCTGTTAGGATAAAGGTTTTGCATGAATAAATAAAAGTTGATCTTTTTAACCACTTGCCGACCGCTGCATGTACATATACGTCCCTTTTTTGGGGACGGATATCGTTGTTATGGCAGCAGCTAGCTGCCATAACCTCCGGTATCCCCGTGTTCGGCCAGCGATCGGCTAGAAGATAAAAGTGGTCTCTGCGGCGGATTCGCTGCAAGATCACCTTTATCGGTGGCGGGAGAGGCCCCCTCTCCCACCGCGATCCGGTGCCCTCCGCTGCTTACCGGAGCCGTTGGCAGAGGCGGAGGCAATCGCGTCTGTCCCCTGGGCTGACATGGAGATGAGTGAGGGGAAGATGGCCCCCACCCGTCTTGAAGACACTGCAGGGCGGAAGCGACGTCAAAACGTAACTTCCGCCCATACCTCTTTAAAGGCACATTTTTTCAATGTCATTTTTTCAAATGAAAATTTTTTTTTATTTATTGCATTTAAGTCCAAATATGAGATCTGAGGACTTTTTGACCCCAGATCTCATATTTACCTGTCATGCTTTTGTCTATTACAAGGGATGTTCACATTCCTTGTAATAGGAATAAAAGTGACCCAAATTTTTTAAAAAAATAAATAAAATCAAGTAAAATAAATAAGAAAAAAAAAAAAGTTTTTAAAACCCCCCTGTCCCGACTAGCTCGCGCGCAGAAGCGAACACATACGTGAGGTAGCGCCCGCATATGAAAACGGTGGTCAAACCACACATGTGAGGTATCTACGCGATCGGTAGAGCGAGAGCAATAATTCTAGCCCTAGACCTTCTCTGTAACGCAAAACATGCAACCTGTAGAATTTTTTAAACATCGCCTATGGAGATTTTTGAGGGCAAAAGTTTGACGCCATTCCACGAGCGGGCGCAATTTTGAAGCGTGACATGTTGGGTATAAATTTACTTGGCGTAACATTATCTTTCACAATATAAAAAAAAATAGGCTAAGTTTACTGTTGTCTTATTTTTTTATTCAAAAAAGTGAATTTTTTTTAAAAAAAGTGTGCTTGTAAGACCGCTGCGCAAATACGGTGTGAAAAAAAAGTATTGCAATGACCGCCATTTTATTCTCTAGGGTGTTAGAAAAAAGACAATATATAATGTTTGGCGTTCTAAGTAATTTTCTAGCAAAAAAAACATGTAAACACCAAAATCTCAAAACAAGGCTGGTCTTTAAGTGGTAATCGCCCTGGCCAGTGTTAAGCTGGCCATAGACGGTGACAGTGTCGATGGGGGAATCCCTCCCACGGAGCTATTGTGTTCTCCCGTGGGGAAGGGGGGAGAGCCGTCTCGGCAGGGAGAACACATAGTGATTATTGCTAGTCGCGATAGCTGCTGGCAATAATCGCATGAAAAATCCAACAGGCTGGTTGCACCCAAGTAGATCGTTTTATCAACTTGGGTACAATTAGCCTGCCCACACATGGCTGGACTCTCATCCAGTCCCTGCTGAGATTCGAACCATCTATGGCCAGCTTAAAGTGGTTTGTCTCATCTATGTAAATGGATACATTCTGTGAAGAGTTTGTGCTGTGAAAAATAACAGACTTGCTGACTGTATTACCAGATGAAAACAGAAGAAAGCAAGCCTAAAAAATGTAACTAATACAGCCATCACATCTAAGAACTGGTAAACTGCAATATAATAAGTGCTTGCTTTTGGGTTTAATACTGCTTTAATTTGTTTAATTTACTTATATACCAGTTCCTTCCTTTACAGAGACAAATTATTTATTCCTTTTAGTCCCAGCTGAAGAAACACACAATGTAATACACCATGGCTTAGTGGTTAGCAACCTTGCCTTGCGGCACTAGGGTTTTCCGTTCAAAGATGGAGTTTGCATGTTCCCCCTGTGCTTGTGTGGGTTTCCTTATACACTTCAAAGAGATGCTGGTAGGTTAATTGACTCCTGTGGAAATTGGCCTTAGTACGTGTTATTAAAGACCTTAGAGTGTAAGCTCCTTGAGGGCAGGGACTGATGTAAATCTACACCATGTACAGTAGTTGATTTACTAAAACTGGGGAGTGCAAAATCTGGTGCGGCTCTGCATGGTAACCAATTAGCTTCAAACATCAACTTATTAAATTAAGCTTTAAAAAACTGAAACCTGATTGGTTTCTATTCAGAGCTGCACCAGATTTTGCATTCTCCACTTGTAGCAAATCCCTTGTTCGAAGCACTGTTTAAATTGTTGGGGCTATATAAATTTCTCTAATAAATGTATTCTACCTATAAAATCCTCTGTACAGTAAAACCTTGGTTTGCGAGCATAATTTGTTCCAGAAACATGCTTGTAATCCAAAGCACTCTTATATCAAAGCATATTTTCCCATAATAAATAATAAAAACTCAAATGATTTGTTCCACAACCATTTATTCATAAGTCCTTCAGTTTATAGTCCATTAAAAATGATTATAGCAATGTGACCAGGTTCTGTAACTAGAAAATGTCCATCCACAAATGGAAGGGGATTAGAAGAACAATCCAGCAGGAGCTACAGTGTATAAAAAAGAAAAGAGGCACCTCTAAGTGTAGCAATATGTTTACATTTAATGAAGGTACCACATTTAGCAACTCACATGGTTGGTGATTAAAAGAGGCACATCTAAGTATGCAGGCATCTGGGGTAAAGCTGTCCACATAGACAATCCCCGGCACCGCCGCCTCTCACCGCAGTCAGTCTGCAATCGTGACCTGCAGTAGAGTGATCTGAAAGCGATGTTTGAACCGCTCATGGAGTGCATCGTGGAAGAGATGATGTCGATGGTGGTGAGGAGGATGGTCTATGTGGACAGCTTTACCCCGGATGCCTGCATACTTAGTTAGACGTGCCTCTTTAAATCATCAACTATGTGAGTTGCTAAATGTTGTACCTTCATTAAATGTAACCATATTGATACACTTAGAGGTGCCTTGATTGGATGATAAAATCAGCAGAGCTTCCCCTCATTTCACATCTTCCCCTCAGATCTACAGCGACTGCACTTCCAAGAGCACTTGTAGTGCAGAGTGGATTTGTCTTTGTAAATAAACCCCATTGTCTCCTAGCATTTCATAAAACATAGAAGGATCAAATACTGTAAGTTCTGCAGTTAAGATGAATGTAAACCAGTACAGGGCTCTGCTGTTTGACACTTTTATGCACTTAGGAGTTGACAGATAGTGTGTGAGGTCAGAAAGTTGACAAGGCAAATTGCCCCTAAAAATGCATATATATTGGCCCCATCCACAATTTGCTATGGTACACTCTGACAATTGCCATATATCACAAATATCCCATTTTGTTTTAGAAGGAATTCAGCAAAACCCCAGAAAAGTATCCCATTACCATTTAGGGTATTGCCTTTGAAATATGTTTGGTTGCCTGTTATTATTCACCCGTTTGTCTGCCTAACCCCCAAAGATGTATCCATAGAACATCTATGTCAGCCATTTTCAAGTAGGGGTTCCTCTAAAGGTTACCAGCTTTTCCCGAGGGAGTGAGTCACAGGATGTTAACTTTTCACCTGATGGTGCTTACATAGTCCTAAGGCTGATGTCACAGAGTCCAGGGTGTGGTACTAGAAGAGCTTCCCCTCGTCTTTCAGATAAATAACCACTAACACCATGTCCTTTTCAGCTCCCTGTTAAGGTGGCATTCTTCCTACTGACCACTAACGTAAGGGGCATTTTTCCCACATTCTCTTAATATGGCAAAATATTTTTTAGTGACCCAAAATATAACAAAGCACTTTTCCCATTGACTGTCAATGTATCAGACACTCTTTCCACTGACCACCAATGCAAGCGGCATGCTTTCTCCCACAAACCTTGAATGTAAGGGGAACCTCTCCTCTCCAATATCAGGGGGCCTTTCTCCCAATAACCACCAATGTAAAGTGGCATTTTTCCACTGAGCACTAATGTAAGCAAGTATTTTTTCACTTAACACCAATATAAGAAGGCATTTCACTGAGAGTCTATGTAAATGAGATGTGGAAAAGATTAACTGTGCTGTGTCCTATATAGCATAAAAACTGCAGCAGCTCTAAGTGAGAAAGACACAAAAATAGACAAGAATAAGATATGAGAGCTGCGCACTGTGAACAATTCTAATGAACGACATAAATAAATATGTAACAGCATGTGAATCAACCCTATAGGCTATTGAGTACCAAAAAACAGCAACACAAGCAAATGTCTTTGGTAAAAATTGCTGATACACAACGTGCCCCAGGACAACATCAGACTTGTGACGAAATGCGCCGGAAGAAGTGACGTGCTGACGTCACTGCACTGTCAATGTTCCGAAGGAACGGGTGTTCATATTGTAGCCGGCCGGCTTACTATTCATGCTTGATTTACCTTACTCTCATGTAAGTGATACTGTTTTTATAATAAATCATTAGTCTGGTTTTACCTTTGCGAGCCTTTTCCCTTTCTTTGGGTCATTATGAACACAGGACCTTTGATCCCTGTGAGCTCTTTTGTTATTCCAAATCCATTTGCTTGCAAGAAGCGTTTGTAGGTTGCTCTGGTTGGAGTCGCTGTTTGCCATCTCGGGAGTCAAAGGCCCTGGCTGGGTATTAGCCACAAGCAACCCAGCTTGTGGTAGCTGGTAAGCGTGCACTTCATGTGGTGGAGGATACACTTTGCATGTTGGTTTGTTCTTGTCATCTGCAAGAGGAGGATTCCAAACCCTTGGTGTTTGCCTTATGTGTAACAGCAATACTTAGCAAAGACATTTGCTTGTGTTGCTGCTTTTTGGGACTCAATAACCTATAGGGTTGATTCACATGCCGTCACATATTTCTTTATGTCACTCATTAGAATTGTTCACTGCACGCAGCTCTCATATCCTATTCTTGTCTATGTAAATGAGACCCTTCTCCACTGACCACTAGTGTAAGGGGGCCTGCCTATATTGCTGGCCATTATTATTTTTACTTATTAATTATTTAATTATTGTTCATGACTGTTCATGAAAATAAGAGCAAGGGGATGTTTTAAAATTATCTGTCATGGTTGTCAAATAATCTACAGGATGTTTGCCACATTTGCCACATACGTTTGACTATTATATCAACGTCTTACTGATCATACAAATAATTGTAATCTGTACATATACAAAATGTCATCAAGGGTTTTCTGAAACCCAAAAATTCTTTTGAGAGCTCCTCCATGGAAAAATGTTAAGCAATACTTATCTAGGGCCTGTTAAGTGGTACCATCCTGTACAAAGATATAGATATGATAGGTGGATTTAGAAAGATGTTTGTCATTTCTTAAAAGCAGAACTATAATGTATCTGAGCACAACAAACTGAAAACTTCTTTCCTATCCAGGGAGGGTTCCAGTTCCAGTTCTCCTGGGGCCGCTGCCCGTGGGTGATAGCTAGTGAGACAAGAAATCGAAGTCTGAGTCTCAGAAGGTGCTGGGCTGAGGACCTGTAGAAGATTGCTAAAGGATTACTTGTTGGAGAGCATCATCCAGGAGTCCTGTCCTGGAGAAGGACCTTTTGTCTTCCTCACTGGTGGACTACCCATGGATGTTGAGTGACAGACAGCTCCTTGGACATTGCGAGCAAAGACCTTGCTGTGGACTCTTGGGTGTGCAAATGCTAGAAGGGAAGTAAGTGCCAGATGATGCTATAAGGATTACTTTATGGACTGGGACTGCTTTTATAGAATTTTAGATATACTGGCCACCCCATGTTGCCTCCAGGAAAGTCAGCTTAGGGAAGATTAGTGAGAAGCTGTTCTCCTGTTATTTCTGCCATCATTTGGCATATCCTGATCCCTGAACCCCTCTCCTGCTCAAGCTATTCAACCAAAAAATTCTAAAAATACATCCCCTAGACTGAGCCTGTATCATCAGTGTGCATGTAACTTTACTTCTGACTGGCAGCCTCTGTACTAGCAAGGAAGACCTGGGTACAATCTCAGGCTTCCCCTATGCAACACCATTAATGGGTCTTATGCCGCGTACACACGGTCGGACTTTTCGACCGGACTGGTCCGACAAACTTTCCAGCGGACTTTCGACGGACTTTTGACAGACTTCCGAACGAACAGACTTGCCTACACACGATCACACCAAAGTCCGACGGATTCGTACATGATGACGTACACCGGACTAAAATAAGGAAATTGATAGCCAGTAGCCAATAGCTGCCCTAGCATTGGTTTTTGTCCGTCGGACTAGCATACAGACGAGCGGATTTCTGGGTCCGGCGGAGTTACGACGTAAAGATTTGAAGCATGTTCAAAATCTAAAGTCCACCAGATTTGCGACTGGAAAAGTTAGCTGAAGGTCCGGTGAAGCCCACACATGATCGGATTGTCCGCCGGATTTGGTCCGTCGGCGTCCGTCAGACCAGTCCGGTCAAAAAGTCCAACCGTGTGTACACGGCATAAGAGACACTGAGGATATTTTTGTGAATCTGGTCTTCTGATGATACTGTTTTTCCAGATTGGGTTCATTGTATTAATATCTAAATCAGTGTGGATCCTGAGAAAGTGATTTTATCGTGGAATGCAACAATCTCAAGTGCTATTTTGATGATTACATCAATCTACAACTCTTAGTGCATGTGTATGTGCATATTGTAATTTTAAACCAGTAATAAAATATTTTTTAGCTGTATATTTGTTTCCTTCTTTGTGGTACATTTAAAGTCCCACTTGATATACTTACCTTATTCTTGGGTCAATTGCAATTAATTAAGGGATGGTACCCATATAAGTTTTAGGCCTTAAAGCAGAAATAAAAGGGTTATTACTCACCTTTCCAACGGTCCTGTGCATGCACAGCTCAGTTTATAGCACCGGAGAAGACAGGAAGCAGGCAGGTAGGGACATTTTATTGCAGAAGAGGTATTGGATGTTTCTTCTGCAAAAAAAGTCTACATGCTTGCAGTTTGTTACAGCGGAACTTCAAGATGTTTAAGATGTAATTGTAGCAAGGTCCCGGAGCTCCAAAGGCCTAATGGTGACCTACAGGTTTAAGGAGAGCTGACATCCTTCCTTGTAGAGTGGGTTACCTGGCATGGTGGTTGTGATGCAAGAAGAAATGATGGGCGCCAGTCACTTATTGAATGTGAACAAGAGATTTATTGTCTCTTAACAAGAACTGTGTGAGAGCGGGTTAGGGCCAGGACACCCTTGAGTAGATGCAATGGTAATTGGAAGACTCTGAGACCTCTATAGATAGACAGCTATACAGTGGAAGGCCTCCAGCTGGATGACACTTCTGTATAGGTAGAACCGCTGTGCCCTATGGCAACTAATCTTGCAACAGTCACTAACAGTAGTTGTATATAACTCTTTGTAACACAGAACAGTCCTTTACTTATCTCACAGTCCTTTACTTCTCTCACAGTATCCCACTGTAGGTTTTCACTCACTGAGCTCCCAGATCCCAGTCGTCACTGGATCCCCTGAGCTCTTTCACAGCTATCCCACTGTATACTCCTCAAGCATCACCCCCACTACTCCTCCATCCCTGGCTTGGCACTTGCTGATGCATTCCCACTTCTTCACCATCCCTGGCTGGTGAGAAGACTGCTCAGGTACTTGCTTCAGCTTACTCATAGTAGTCTCTGGTAACAAGGTGAATGGTCCCTTAGTGGCGAAACCTTCCCCTCTATCTCCGACCACAACTGGTTCCCTGTCCGACTGAACCTTTGCAACTCGGTTGGACTCCAATCCTGCAGTCCCAACCCTAAACTCCTTCTCCTGCTCCTGGATAGGCCTCAGGCAGCCTAGCTGCCAGGTGTCCCCAGGATAGGCCTCGGGCTTCCAGCCTAGCAGCCCGGGGCGACATAAGCAGCCAGGTGTCCCCGGGATAGGCCTCAGGCTTCCAGCCTAGTAGCACTGGGTAAGTAGCACCTAGTACCACGTAGCTATGAGTAAGCACTCAGCCCTGAGTGCGAAACGCGTCAGCCTACCTGTACTTTCTGCATGATGGTCTTGTTATCTTTATGATCCCATCTTTTCAATAAAGTGAAGTTTTTGATTTCATCCGGTGTGCGGCATCCAAATCTCCTCCATTCAACGCCTGTTCTCCCTAGTAGCACTGGCCGACATAACACACGTCCACCCAGACAGCCATCCTGGTGGCACAGAACCCCGATCACCTGACTCCACCCAAAAAAATAGGCTCTCCAAGCAGGCCAAGGGGCTGAAAGAAACCCTTGCCCATTAGCTGAGACACCCCATCCATTCATAATCTGTCCTTGTTATGCCCTTGTCTATCTAATGTCACCAGCTACAATGACACCAAGTGACAGAAGAGAAAAGTGCAGCAATTCCAGAATTAGGAGGAAATCAGTGGATCTCCTAACAATTAGCCCGGACAATTACTACCTGGCAAACTAAATTGGTTAGCAACCCTGCCTAAACATCAGGGTGATTTTTATAAGCTTTAACAGTGCTTTATCGTAAAATTTTGTCTCTATATGTCACTTAAAAAGTAGAGTAAACTGCACAGTAACACTGTCTGTGCAGCAGACATGCAAAATGTCCCCAATCATTAATAGATCAACACCTTTACATGATAAAAAGAGGGTTAAAAATTTAGTTATAAAGTGGCAGCTTTCAGAAGATTGTGCAATGCCAGTATGGCAGGACAATTATTCCAAGTCTGGTAGATAAACAAATTGCAAAATGAGTCCTAGGCTAATACCATAACACTGTGTTTACCAACTAATTTGTCCCTGTGGAATAATTTATTTGTACAAAGCAATGTACGTTAAAATGTGAGTTTTGGGAATACAAATCTAATTAAAGGGGTTGTAAACCTACGTGCTTTTTCACCTTAATGCATCCTATGCATTAAGGTGAAAAAACTTCTGCCAGTGACCGGCCCCCCAGCCCCCCCCCCCATTTTACTTACCTGAGCCCTGGAACTTGACCCACGGGGACGCGCTGTCTCTCTGTTCTTGGCTCTTGATTGGATAGATTGATAGCAGCGCAGCCATTGGCTCCCGCTGCTGTCAATCAAATCTAATGACATGGGCGCCGGGGGGCGGGGCCGAGTCCTGCATTTGGCCTCTATGAACTCGGGAGCGCTTCTCCTAGGGCGTTATCTCATGTGGGGAGGAGCCGCAAGAGCCGCTGAGGGACCCCAGAAAAGCAAAATAAGCTGCACAGTGGAGGTAAGTATGATATGTTTGTTATTTAAAAAAAAAAAACTAACCTTTAGTGTCACTTTAAAGCAAGACAAAAAGAACAACCTGAAAGAGGATTTTTATATGAAAATCAACTTCCACAAAACAAATGTAGGGACCTCGTTCTAAGATGGCATGTCTATAATTAAATGTAAAATGTTTGTGGCTAGGGTGTAACCAGCCTGCACTATGTTTACATTTCCTGGGCTCTGTTGATCCTTTTACCGACTTCAGCTCTGACAGGTTTTACCCCCTTTATGACCAGTGCATTTTTTGCTATTTAGGACTGCATTACGTTAACTGGTAATTGCACAGTCATGCAGCACTGTACCCAAAATAAATTTGTACCATTTTTTCACCACAAATAGAGCTTTCTTTTTATTTTTGCGATTTAAATGAAACAAAGACTGAAAATTTTGAAAAAATAAATATGTTTTACTTTCTGCTATAAAACATATCCAATAAAAAATAAAAAATGTAATTTCTTCATAAATGATGCTGGGGGGGAACTAACTGCCAATGACATCGCCAGTTACACTAATACAGTGATCAGTGCTAATAATATACACTGTCACTGTACTAATGACACTGGCTGGGAAGGGGTTAACATCTAGGGTGATCAAGAGGTCAAATGTGTGCTTTGTATGTACAACCAGCCTGTTGGAAAATTTTTGTTCGATCAATGCCGCCAGCTATAGCCGGCGGTGCTGATGAGTGTATTCTGATGGCAAGGAAATCTCCCCACTGTTAGAATACAATAGCTCCTCAGGGGAATCTATTCATTTTCTTTTGTTCAACCCATGTATGGCCTGCTTTAGCTAAGAGCATGTGCTGGAGACCCAGAACGTTAGTTGCCCTGATGACGTATGTTTATCCAGAAGAAGCTGGGCAAGAAAATGGCTGCCTGTAGGGAGCATCTGTAAGCTAAAGAGTTTTGCAGAGAACCTGAGTAGAAGTTACTATTGAACATTGCAAGAAGGATTCATTGCTCATAAATCAAGGTACCTGTGACTTCAAACCTCCTCCACCTTTTTTTTTTCTTTTTGACTTGAGACACAGAAAGGCTCATGTTTTTATCTCCCTTCCAATTATGCAACCTACAGTGCTGTGAAAAAGTATTTGCCCCCTTCCTGATTTTTAATTATTTTTTTGCATATTTGTCACACTTAAATGATTCAGATCATCAAACTAATTTTATTATTACACAAGGATAACCCGAGTAAATACAAAATGCAGTTTATAAATGATGATTTCATTTATTAAAGGAAAAAAGTTGTACAAACCTGCCTGGCCCTATATGAAAAAGTATAAATCCTGTATAATAACAATAATAATAATAATAATAATTGCCCCTTAATCCTAATAACTGGTTATGCCACCCTTGGCAGCAACAACTGCAATCAAATCTTTGAAATAACTGGCAATGAGTCTTTCTCATCGCTGTGGAGGAATTTTGGCCCATTCTTCTTTGCAGAATTATTTAAATTCAGCCACATTGGAGGGTTTTCGAGCATGAACAGCCATGCCATAGAATCTCAATCGGATTTAAGTCGGGACTAGGCCACTCAAAAACCTTAATTTTGTTTTAACAGTAGTCCAAAAGTGTTTGGCCCCACACACATTTCCAACAGTGACAGACCTCGCTCACATTCCCAATAAGGACAGGTCTGCCCACATTTGCAATAGTGACAGGCCACGTTCACATTTCCAATAGTGACAGGCCACACTCACATTTCCAATAGTGACAGGCCACGCTCACATTTCCAATAGTGACAGGCCACGTTCACATTTCCAATAGTGACAGGCCACACTCACATTTTCAATTTTGACAGGCCACGCTCACATTTCCAATAGTTACAGGCCCCTCCCACATTTCCAATAGTGTCAGGCCACACTCACATTTCCAATAGTTACAGGCCCCTCCCACATTTCCAATAGCGTCAGGCCACACTCACATTTCCAATAGTTACAGGCCCTGCCCACATTTTAAATAGTGACAGGCCTTGCCCATATTTCCAATAATAATAAGCCCAGCCCACATTTTCAATAGTGACAAGCCCCCCCCCAAATTTCCAAGAGTGACAAGCCCTGCCCACATTTCTAATAGTGACAGGCCCCACTTACATTTTTAACAGTGGCAGGCCCTGCCCACATTTCCAGTAGTGACAAGCCCCACCCACATTACCAACAGTGAAAGGCCCTGCCCACATTTCCAACAGTGACAGGCCCCACGTACATTTTCAATAGCGACAGGCCCCGTTCACATTTCCACTAGTGACAAGCTCAACCCAGTTTTCGCTGTTTCATGTTCATTGTGTATAGAGTCAGCAATCAAACATAAAAAAATATGTGATGCATGTTAATAAGTCTACAAAAGTAACCACTAGACCTTGCAAAGTTCTCACCCCCTCCATGACCAGTGTATTCTTTGCTATTTAACACTGTGCTACTTTAATGGGCAATTGCGCAGTCCTGCAACACTGTACGCAAATTAAATTTATATAATTTTTCCACACAAATATAGTTTTCTTTTGGTGGGATTTGATCACCACTTGGTTTTTTTATTATTTATTACATAAACAAAAAAAGAAAAAACTTTTGAAAAAAAACATATTTTCTATTTTATGTTCTAAAATCAAAAAATCGAATTTTGTCATACATTTAGGCCAAAATGTATTCTGCTATGTCTTTGGTAAAAATAAAAAAACAAGTGTATAATAATTGGTTTGTGTGAAAGTTATAATATCTACAAACTATGGTATATATACTGTAATTTAAACAGCTATAGACACTATAATGTAATAGCAGTAATTAGCAAGTTATAGTGCGACTGTGATAGGGTGGCGGGCAATCTAACAGACATTATCTGGGAGGGACGCTAACTGACACTGATGTCACTAGTGACACTAATACAGTGATCATACTGTACACTGACACTGTACTAATCACACTGGCTGGAAAGGGGTTAACATCCAGGGGAAATCAAGGGGTTAACTGTGTGCCTAACAATGTGTAATGTGTGCTGCTTTTACTTCCTGATCTGGCTGTTTTTTTCTCCCTGCTTTCCACAGAGAAGAAACAGCCAAATCACTGTTCCTATGTACACAGAGTTCTGCATTAGTAAACACAGAACTCTGTGTGTGATTGGACACAGCTGATCAGCTGACTTTAGGCAATATCATTGGCTGAAATCTGTTGCCAAACTCATTCTGTGTTGAACCCGGAAGACAGGCAGCGGTGTACAGGTACGTTGTTCAACCTGCCTGTGCCGCCCGTCCCCAGTACATCTACTGTGTAGGGGGGGGGGGGGGGGGCAGCAAGTAGTTAAATAAATTATATACAGTAACCACAAATAAATGTCTCTAAAAAATCCAGTGTTACAATTCTCAATACATGCTGCAAAGTAAAAGGTGGTCACACCAAATATTGATTTGATTAGGATTTCTCTTCTGTTCATTTACTTTCCATATTTTTAATTGATAAAAATAAACTAATAACACTTCTATTTCTGAAAGCATTCTTAATTTACAGCATTTCTTCACACCTGCCTCAGGCCCACTTCACACAGGACAGACACCACCAGCAGGGAATCTGTCCGCTGATCCCTGCTGAGCAGTCGCCATGCAGAGCGGACGCTCGCTCTCCTCTATGGGCGGTCAGATGTAAATGGACCGCCTGTCCGTTTACACCAGACTGTCATCCAATCCGCTAGATGGGTGAGGATCCCGTACAGTCTGTTTTTAGCAGATCAGATTGGACTGGATGTCAACGGGCAGCAGAGAGGAAGCAAGAGCAGGAAGGAGGTGTGGGCTGTGCTCTCCCCCACCCCAGCTCCTCCTTCCTATCAAAGCAGTGCTCCTCTTTACAGGAGTTAATAAAAGATAGTTGTCAGATCGGGAGTGTAGGGTTTGATTACCTGCCCCTATCTCCTTCCCAGACTGCTCATGCCCCAGCAGCAGAAAATGTGGTTTGGGATTAGGTAATAAAAGCCTGCATAAAACCAATCTGACAGAGTTCCTGTATCAACTCCTGCTGGATGGAGGAGAGCACAGCCTGCACCTCCTCCTGGCTATCTTCCTCTCTGCTGCTGTCACTACTCCTGTAAGATTGTAAACTTCAGGGGGGGAGGAGGGAATTGTACTAGGTGCACAACTGGAGTTGTGGTTAACAAACATTTGTGCTGGGTTTGTGCTAGGAGGCTGTATTTGGCCTAGGAAAGGGGAACATGATTTGTGCCAGGAGATTTTTTGCTGGGAGGGGGGATTTGAGGAGGGAAGAAAATTTGAGCTAGGAGGGAGGATTTGGGGTGGTGAGAGGATTTGTGCTGGGAGGAGGCAGATTAGTGCTGGATTTTTTTAGAGGGTGGGAAGGGATTTTCACTGAGACACGAAGTTCACACATCGAGGAAGGGGGGATGTAGTTTACCATATATGCCCTGGACGCTAGATGACCTTGTCTCAGCACTGGTCTCCAGAGAGGAAGGTAGCTTATGTGGAACTTTGTACCAAGATGGGGCACTATAGTTTCTTTGGCATCTCAACTATTTCTGAAACAGGGAATAATCTGCCGAGTATCCCGGCATAAAGAAAGAATGGCTGATGTAAGCAGAGTTTTGCTGATGGACAGCAGAGTAGGGATGAAGCCCCACAGAAGCCCTTTATACTGTTTGGGGATTTGAACACTTTGGCATTACCTGTGGGATGTGTGGGAAGTTATTTTCTACAACCGTGGGCATGGAGTCACTGTGACTAGTGTGGAGACTTTTTGTTGAATATATTGCATAACAACATAACTCCAAGCATATTTGGTGTGGACTGGATGATTGGATACACTTTAGGCAGATACCCAGATGTTTATCAGACCTGAAAGTGACAGAACCTGTTGAGGAAGAGAAAAGATTCACTACAGGCCAGCTACTTGAATCCACAGCTGGCTATTCACCGGGCCAGGGTAGAGAAGACTTGATTGACAGATGCTGAGAAAACCAGGATCTGCCGTCTGTACTGGAAGGTGAGACCTCTGGAGTTGCTAGCAAAGGATTATAAATAGAAGAACCTAAAGAAAAACCAAGATGGTCACTAGTGGAAAACCCTGCCACACTATGGAAGTTGAGGAGGGGAAGCCAGAGGAGGTATCCAGTTTTGACTAATCCTGGAGAGAAATAGTGGAAGAGGAGCTACAGGGGACTGTTGTGGGGGTCACCCCATTTGTCTACTGTTTCTGATATTAATATACCTTACTAAACACAATCGCTTTATTAATTTTACAGGTAACGTGCACTTTAAAGCTGAATTCCAGGCAGATACAGAAGACACAAATGAATGCAGCTCTGTAATCATTAAAAGGCAACTCCTCTTTCGTGGGAAAAAAAAATGTATTCAACCTTTCCCTTTCAATCTGCAGCTCTGTAATTTTTTTGTAAAATGCAATGCAATATGGCTACCTGGAAGCCTCCTGTACCTGTCCCCCCCTCCCTTGCAAATATGAAATTTCTTGCTTGTGTGATTGGCTTACTGATTTTCTCAGAAGTTTCCACTAAGATACAAGACAGATTTTGAGCATCCCCTGCAACAAAAATGTCATTTTTGGTGAGATAATCCTGAAGGCAAATCACGTCTAAAGGTTGGTACACATTATAAGAAAATCAGGCGAACAATCGTTCGGTTTTTCCCAAAGTTTCACAGCAAGTCGAGACCAAGAAAGGATAAAATGTACGAAAATTCTCGTACCACAAAGGCTTTTTTTTGTCATTTATTGTTTCTGCTCATGCGCAGTCTTTTGTATCTGATTGTTCTTGTATGAAAATCGTGCAAAAAAAGGTACACATTCAATAAAAATTGTTCCTTCTGTTAACATTCGATTTCTTTGGAAAGTTTTGTTTCACAGACTATATGAAAATTGAACGGTTGTGCCTTGCACGGAATGTTTTTTTTTCCGATTTTCTCATAGTGTGTACCCCTCCTAAAGGGATGCAGACCCTGCCCCTATCCTCATTTCAGCCCTGCGGGTGCAGCAGCTGACTGATAATTCTAAAACTCTCCCATACAGATTCATTCTGGAATGACACATGGACACAGACAAACAAACAGCTGTTTCTTCAGAATAACAAAAGGTAGGAATTTGAAACAAAGTATGTTAAAATCCCTGCAATGTACATAGATCACCCAGAGGGGGATGTTTTTTCTAAACAAAAGTGGAGTTACTCTTTATTGCATCATTTATAACTAAAAAATATTTTTGCTATAATATTCACCTTGAATCCAGAGATTTCCCCACAGTACTTTGTTTCTGCTATTAGATGTCCTCAGTCTGATGGCTAGGCTAGTATCATTCAACACAATGTTGCGCATATCTTAAAAGACCAAGGACACTCTATGGCACAGGGAGGTGGCATTGTCAAATCTGTTTTGTTTAAGGAACATTGTAAACTAGTAAATACCTATGCTGGCATAGTTGATAACTGTAATGTCTCTGCATAATGTATAATGTACCTAGAACTAATTCCTATAACATGCCTAGTGACAGGACATATCCAGCTGAGACCATTTTACCCAACAGCCTGTTATATCATCCACTAACACCAACATACTATATGCCTACCAGGAGGCAATAAATGACAAAGCAACAGTATATAATATCACACAGTACCAGCACATTATCTTAACCAGAAGTAATATATTATATTATCACAAAGCAACTTAACATTTCCTATCAGGTCAGAGCCTTCCAGAATTACCTTCCCTCAACACTCACCTCCCTTCACTGATACTCTGCCTCCTCTCCTCCTGTGCACAGTTGCTTTCCCTCTTTTGGCAAACCATTCCCCCAATTTTGAAAAATGTTCCACACTCCCATGTCCCATGGAAACAAACTCCAATAGCATATTCTCTATTGCAAGAAAGTTGTCTCCAAATAGGTTGGCAGCTATGCCGATGCAAGCACACATACCTCTATCGTACCATAAAATTGTTCTGTTGTCCTGCCCCATTACTGGTTGATTCTCCATTCATGGGTCAAGACAAGACAATGGACTTCTTGGAACTAGAGGGAAATGTGCCAGTCTTCTACTCATTAGGAAGCTACAATACAAGATAGAGGTGGCTTGACCTAGAGTTTATCACTGCTGCAACGTGTAAGACAACTCACATGAGCAGTGTGAGTGGAAAACAAAACATGATCTGGTGGAAATCAAATCATGAGCCCCTGGAAATGCCCAATACCGGGCAGCCATAAGCCTCCTGAAGCATTGGGTACCAGCCAGCTACTCATATAGCACAATCTGCCACAGTGCAGAATACTGATTCTCAAATATTGATTTATTTATATTATATGGTTCTAGAAATACAAACTCAAACACAAAAAATTACCTGCTGCTTGCTTGCCGGGACATTTAAGAGAGACCAGAGTCTCTTCACATCAAAGCACTTCCTAAAAAAAAAAAGCTGAGCTTATACATCAATTCAAATATTATCATGTAAACATTTCAAAAGCTCTTCAAAACTGATAAAATTTAAAGTATTATGTTTATTATTTGTTTTCAAGGGAGAAATATTTTCTGTCTCAATGATTTCCTTGGGAAGATTCCCTTACTTCTGCTCACATGTGGTCACCAGGACAGGAAGAAACATTTCACTTTAATGGTTAGAGGATCGGGACTTAATTCTCACTTGGAGAGAAGCCAAGGCCTTTTATGTAACCTATGTCCGAGATATAAGGTCCTCCTAGGCTCAAAGAAGCTGACTGAATGACAAGTACAGGTATATCTAAGTATAACAAAGAATGGTATAATTATAGTCAAAGCAGCTCACACGACTGCAATGTGGCTTGGGGTAGGAGTAAGGCTCCAGTAAGGAAGCTTTTGGGGCAAAATAAACATGAAAAAATAATGTGTTGTATGTGAACACAACACATATGATATAGAGTACTATGTCATTAGGGGTTGGAGAAGTTTCTGTTGACACTGACACTGACCCTGGTCCACTGTGAATTCTCCAGTTTATAAGAGCTGACATCAGATGCCTAAGAGGAATCTTCAGGATCATTGTCATCACTAGTTACAGATCTCCCTTGCTTTCTCAGTGTATCAAGCAGCAAGGTTTTCCATCCCATCTGGAAGTGGATGTATTGCCTTCAGAGCATCTGATAATGATCCAGCCAGCACTGTGAAATTAACCCTGTATCCTAACATAGTCTATTTGAGGCTGTAAAAAAATCTCAGAGTATCTCCTCAGCTAAAGATGTTTAACAAAGTCTGTATTAGAGTTATAGAGTAAAGGTGTATAGGAGAATTCACAATTATATAAAATACAGTGATTGGTAATATTATTGGTACTCACCAAAGGTTGAGACCTCATATGATACAAGAGGTCAATACACTCATTTACCTAGAATCTCATATGTTGTTTGGATGAGTTGCTCCGTTAACTTTCTCTCTCTTTTTCCAACCTTCTCAACCAATTAGCACGAATCACCACTTTATTTCTTTTGCAGGAAAGCGAATTCCTGGATCAGAAGAATTATTGACCAGCAGTATCTGCACCAGCAATCAAGGTATCTGCTGGCCAGTAATTCTTTTGATCTGCAAATTCAATTCCCTGCAAAAGAAATAAAGTGGTGATTTGTGCTAATTGGTTGAGAAGGTTGGAAAAAGAGGAGGGTTAATGGAGTTACTCGTCCAAACAACATATGAGATTCTGGGTAAATGAGCACATTTGACCTCTACTATCGTATGAGGTCTCAACCTTTGGTGAGCAGCAATTTTACACATTTAGTGGAAGTGGCTGAGCACATGGTGGAACACAAGTTTGGGGTTGAAGTTTTCAGTTATTTAATATACACATTGGACTGATTCATTCAGGCACTTGGGTGCAATTATTCATTGGAATTCTTAATTAATTTATTTTTGTGGAGTGCTGGAAAGTTTGATTTATTAGTATTTAAATATGTGAGTGAAGTTCATATAGATGCTGGTTGCTCCATACAGTATCTGACAAAAGTGAGTACTAGATAGTAAATATTTTATTATATATTTTTATGTGACAACACTGAGAAATTACACTTTGCTACAATGTAAAGTAGCGAGTGTACAGGTTGTATAACAGTGTCAATTTGATGTCCCCTCAAAATAACTCAACACACAGCCATTAATGTCTAAACCACTGGCAACAAAAATGAGTACACCCCTTAGTGAAAATGTCCAAATTGGGCCCAATTAGCCATTTTCCCTCCCCGGTGTCATGTGACTCGTTAGTGTTACAAGGTCTCAGGTGTGAATGGGGAGCAGGTGTGTTAAATTTGGTGTTATCACTCTCACTCTCTCATACTGGTCACTGGAAGTTCAACATGGCACCTCATAGCAAAGAACTCTGAGGATCTGAAAAAAAGAATTGTTGCTCTACATAAAGGTGGCCTAGGCTATAAGAAGATTGTTGAAACTGAGCTGCAGCATGGTGGACAAGACCATAAAGCGGTTTAACAGCACAGGTTCCACTCAGAACAGGCCTCGCCATGGTCGACCAAAGAAGTTGAGTGCACGTGCTCAGCGTCATATCCAGAGGTTGTCTTTGGGTAAAAGACGTATGAGTGCTGCCAGCATTGCTGCAAAGGTTGAAGGGGTGGGGGGGTCAGCCTGTCAGTGCTCAGACTATACGACACACACTGCATTAAATTGGTCTGCATGGCTGTTGTCCCAGAAGGAAGCCTCTTCTAAAGACGATGCACAAGAAAGCCCGCAAACAGTTTGCTGAAGACAAGCATTACCGGAACCATGTCCTGTGGTCTGATAAAACCAAGATAAACATATTTGGTGCAGATGGTGTCAAGCGTGTGTGGCGGCCACTAGGTGAGGAGTATAAAGACAAGTGTGTCTTGCCTACAGTCAAGCATGGTGTTGGGAGTGCCATGGTCTGAGGCTGCATGAGTGTTGCCGGCACTGGGGAGCTACAGTTCATTGAGGGAGCCATGAATGCCAACATATACTGTGACATACTGAAGCAGAGCATGATCCCCTCCCTTCGGAGACTGGGCCACAGGGCAATATTCCGACATGATAACGACCCCAAACACACCTCCAAGATGACCACTGCCTTGCTAAAGAAGCTGAAGGTAAAGGTGATGGACTGGCCAGGCATGTCTCCAGACCTAAACCCTACTGAGCCTCTGTGGGGCATCCTCATATGGAAAATGGAGGTCTCTAACATCCACCAGCTCAGTGATGCCGCCATGGAGGAGTGGAAGAGGACTCCAGTGGCAACCTGACAAGCTCTGGTGAACGCCATGCCTAAAAGTGTTAAGGCAGTGCTGGAAAATAATGGTGGCCACACAAAATATTGACACTTTGGCCCAATTTAGACATTTTCACTTAGAGGTGTACTCACTTTTGTTGCCAGCGGTTTAGACATTAATGGCTGTGTTGATTTATTTTGAGGGGACAGCAAATTTACACTGTTATACAACCTGAACACTCACTACTTTACATTGTAGCAAAGTGTAATTTCTTCAGTGTTGTCACATGAAAAGATATGATAAAATATTTACAAAAATGTGAAGGGTGTACTCACTTTTGTGAGATACTGGGGGTTATTTACTAAAGGCAAATCCACTTTGCACTACAAGTGCACTTGGAAGTGCAGTCGCTGTAGATTTGAGGGAGACATGCAAGGAAAAGAAAAAACAGTATTTTTGCTTGTACATGATTAGATGATAAAATCAGCAGAGCTTCCCCTCATTTCAGACCTTCCCCTGAGATCTACAGCGACTGCACTTCCAAGTGCACTTGTAGTGCAAAGTGGAGTTGCCTTTAGTAAATCAACCCAACTGTATATGAGATTATTTTTATTTGATTTTATTGACTCATTTATTTAGTCTCTAATGCCCCGTACACACGGTCAGACTTTGTTCGGACATTCCGACAACAAAATCCTAGGATTTTTTACGACGGATGTTGGCTCAAACTTGTCTTGCATACACGCGGTCACACAAAGTTGTCGGAAAATCTGATCATTCTGAACGCGGTGACGTAAAACATGTACGTCGGGACTATAAACGGGGCAGTGGCCAATAGCTTTCATCTCTTTATTTATTCTGAGCATGCGTGGCACTTTGTCCGTCGGATTTGTGTACACACGATCGGAATTTCCGACAACGGATTTTGTTGTCGGAAAATTTTATATCCTGCTCTCAAACTTTGTGTGTCGGAAAATCCGATGGAAAATGTGTGATGGAGCCTACACATGGTCGGAATTTCCGACAACAAGGTCCTATCACACATTTCCCGTCGGAAAATCCGACCGTGTGTACGGGGCATAACACTTATGCAGCGTACACACGAGCGGACTTTTTGACCGGACTGGTTCGACGGACAATCCGATCGTGTGTGGGCTTCATCGGACCTTCAGCAGACTTTTCCAGTCGAAAATCTGACGGACTTTAGATTTGAAACATGTTTCAAATCTTTCCGACGGACTCGAGTCCGGTCGAAAAATCCGCTCGTCTGTATGATAGTCCGACAGACGAAAACCCACACTAGGGGAGCTATTGGCTACTGGCTATCAACTTCCTTATTTTAGTCCGATCCATCTGACTTTGGTGTGATCGCGTGTAGGCAAGTCTGTTCGTTCAAAAGTCCGTCGGAAGTCCATCAAAAGTCTGACGAAAGTCCGCCAGAATGGCCGTCGGACTTTTGTTGCTGAAAAGTCCGCTTGTGTGTACGCGGCCTTAGTGGTCAAGGTTGTGCGGAGACACGTCTATTATTATTATTGATACTACAACAGTCTTTGTCTATTACCACCTCTTTCAGCACTTGCTTACTGTGGTGGTGGAAGTGAACAAAGGAGTGAGAATGAGAATGAACATACAGGCCTTTTTAATTTACTGGTACCACCTCTTTAAACATTTGCTTGCTGTGGTAGTGGTGCCCCTGATAACTGGGTGTTAATGTGGCACCTCCCTGGTAATGTTACTTTATTCAGGTAGATTGGCAGATCAAAAAGAATAAAATGGAGACCTTAGTCCAAGCAGCTAAATTACTAAATATATAATGTAATTTGAAATGTACTTAAAAGTTATATCTCCTGCCTATAAATTTACCCCCATTGGTATTTTTAATGTTTTATTGCCATAGAACTAAGTGAATCTTTGCATCTGTTTAGATCTGTCTCCATTGTGCTGCCATTTGAATGCTTAAAAGACCAGTTGAGAGCCGATAATTGAGAGCACACTGGCAACTTTGAGGCTCCACACACACTGTCTTAAAAAACATTGCTTCTACAGGAGTTTTGTGTTCTGCCTGTAGAAGCAGCTCAATATTATCCTATGTGTCCATGTACATTAGGACATTTACAGGCATATTTTGAGCTCAACGTTTAGAGGCAGGAAGAAAAACCCTTCTGGTTCACATTTCCGATTGGAGCTCACTGGCAGAAAAAACTTAGAGCTCTTCTAAAATCATCTAAATTTTGTACAAAAAATGCTCTTTATGTGCGTTTTTTACTCCAAAGAGAACAGACTTGTTTTAAGCCCAGTGTGCATACAGCCTGACAGTTATTACCAGAAGCATGCCTTGAATGTAGAATACATTGTGCATGAGCTACCATTGTGTATACGTTGTCCATGTGCTAGTAGCATAACGTAATTGAAAACACTACAGAAAACAACATTGGTATACTTGAGTAAAGTAATGATAAAGGTTAATTTTTTTTTTGTTTTAAAATAACAAACATTATACTTACCTGCTCTGTGCAATGATTTTGCACAGAGCAGCCCCAATCCTCCTGTTCTTGGGTCCCCGCCGGCGATCTTGGCACCTCCTCCCCGCTGAGTGCCCTCATAACAAGCTGCTTGCTATGGGGGCACTCGTGCGTGCTCGTTCCCAAGCCCAGTTCTGTGTGTCCTATAGACACACAGAGCCGGGCTCAGCTCCGCTCCCCTGTTTCCCTGTCACTGGCTCTGCTTGACAACAGGGTGAGCCAATGGTTCCCGCTGCTGTATCTGAGCCAATTAGGAGCAAGGGAGCCGAGAGAGCTTTAGCTCTTGTGTACATAGCTGGACTGAGATCAGGCTCAGGTATGTATTTAGAGGGAACTGTGGGGGAAGCTGCATGCACAAGGTTTTTTAGCTTTCTGTATAGAATGCAGTAAGGTAAGAAACCTTCTGCCCTTACAATCACTTTGAGGATTTGAGGCATAGCTATACTCATCTCTGTTCCAGTAATGCAATGTCCATGAGGTCCATCAGCCAACCTGATGGACCAGACTGGGATGATATAACTCCGCAAGGGAGTTTATTTAAATCAGTACACGACAGGACTGTACACTGTAATGCACGTGTGTACAGGAATGTAAGAAGTCCTCATTGCAGAAAAGCCTTTATTGCAGAATAGACATAGTATTAATATAACACAATTTCTTGGAAAACATTTATTGAACATTTCAAACTTGAGCTTTCTTTTGAGAAATGGTTCAGTGAGTTTGACAAACCTTGACGATGCTCCATGACTTTTCTTTTCAGTTGCCCTTTCCGTTTTTTTCCCTTTTTCATCCTGATCCGGCATTATCAGACCTTAGTTCATTGACCTGAAATTGTGAGTCCTAAATAAAATATAAACAGATAAAAAAATAAATATCCATTTAAATCTTACGTCTAAAATTGTTAAAACAGTTCAAGCTTACCTGTGAAAATTTTAAAATGACCCTGTTCCCATATAATGGGTATTTACATATTCTGAACAAACAGTAAAAGCACTTTAAAACAAGCCCTCGTTCATCTCTGTATCTATAAGCATTGTGTAGAAGTGAATTTTCTGAGTTCATAACACAAGCATTGTAGTTTTTTTTTTTAATGAGAGCAAATCTTGGCAGGGGGGAGGGGGGGCAGGGGGATTTTAAATTGAAATACTGTGTTGCAACCACCAAAGCTGGATTTGGCACACGATTGTGGCATGGCCCCATTGACTTTAACTCTTTACTGCCACCGACGTATGTCATACATCAGCAGCAGCTGGGGGGTTTACACACACTCTTGGCTGCAACAGCAGCCGGGAATGTGTGTAACTCTGACAAGTTGACTGTCAGCTGTCATATGGGAGCGACTGGGTAGCTGTACAGTCGCTTTATTACTTGCACACTCGTCAGAAACATTCAACCCTTCCCACTCCTGACACATTTCCCGAGCTCTACAGACCTGGCACCAGCATGGCAAGTGCCACTGGGTAGTGAGGAGAGGGGGACCAGAAAACATCCATATTCTGATCTACCCTAGCTAGTAAGAACCTGGAAACAATGTGTTAAAACATCACTTTCAGTTTCTGCTGTCATTTTCCTCTCCCGTTGGCTTCAATGAAGGGCAAGTGAGACATCAGGGGTCTAAAAGACTCATTAAAGAGTACCTGTCATAAAAAAGTCCCCTTGTGATATGGAAAAAAAAGTGGAAAAAAGTAGTTACACCCAAGCACTTAAACCCCCCAAAAAATGTTGAATCCCCCACATCCACATACAGTACCTGCATATATGAACATAGACATACACATCTGGGCGTCTACACATTAAAACGTCACCTCTGGCCAACAGAGCGTCAGAATTTTGTCCGAAGGACATGTGCCAGTAACTTGTCTTGCATACTAACGGCACACAATTGTCGGCCAACAAACACGAACGTAGTGACGTACTACGTGGAATTTCAGCTCTTGAGCGCCACTCTTTGGGCACCATCTACTAATGTTGTGTTTGGTGAGCATTGATTCCGAGCATGCGTGTTTGTACTTTTGACTTTTGTGTGACAGACTTGTGTACAGACAATACGAAAATCTGAAAACAGACCATTGTCCGCCGAAAATTTACTAGCCTGCCATCCAACATTTGTTGGCCGAAAGTTGGACAACAATTGTCTGAAGGGGCGTACTAACAGTCTGATTTTAGGCCAACAGTCTGTCATCACACAATCCCCTGCCAAAAATCGGATCGTGTGTACGAGGCTTTACTCTAAACTGATTAGGGGCTTTTAAAACGTTGCCTAAAAAACAATTTAGGGTACCGAAGTCTGTCATTGTTTCATGGGCGCATTAAATTTTAAGACTTGACATGTTGGGTATCTATTTACCCAGCACAACCACATCCTTTATATTTTACCAAAATGTTGATGATATTTTGCATTTCTGTGCCCTAAAATTAACTTTAGTGTGATTTTTACTAAAATGTTGGACTTGATAAACTGCTGCATGAATATAAGGTGAATACAAATAAACTGTCAGAATAGGGTCAAACACCTGAAAGGGCAGAAAATGTCAGACTTTGCCTTGCCATTGAAAACCAAGCGTCGGTTTTGAATAGGGTAAACCTAATATGGAGGGAAACAAATCTAATTCCATAGGCGAGCTTGCTCGGAAGACTTCAAAAGAGAAGCTTAAGTCTTGACAAAGTCAACATCTTGAAATCCCAATATTGATACTCAACATTTCCCTCATGCATGTACAGTATATCGTACCTTGTTAGCTGTGGTCTATAAATTGTCTATATGGTTGATATCCCCATATCAGTCCAGGTCTCTCTAACTTGTATCGGTCTGGGTAATTTCTGTTTGTTACTTGAGGCAGTCTGGGCAATTTCTCTTTGTAACATGACATTTTGGAAAGATGGGGTTTCTCCGTAAAGCTCCGGTTTTGGCAATCTTTTTCTCTTTCTGTAACTTGGCAGTCTGGAAATCTCAATATGTAACTTGACAGTTTTTCATTCTTATTTGGCAGTCTTGATAGTTTCTCTCTCTGTACAACTGCAGTCTGGGCAGTCTCTATCTCAGACATATTAGTTTGAGCAGTATCTCTTTAATGTATGTGTATTTATGAATGTGACTTAGGGACCTTAGATTGTAAGCTCCTTGATGGCAGGGACTCATGTGAATGTATACCATATGTAAAGTGTAAATTGACTGCGCTAGATAGGTACCTAAAATAATTCAATACATTTAAAAAATAATGCCACAGTCAGGGCACTCTCTTTCTCTAAAGAGGCACTATCTTCCTTTAAAGCGGATTTCCAGACTTTTTCTTTTTAAATTACCCCAGTGATTGTTACCGCTCGTTCTTTTACAATTGGCAATCGTTAACAGTGTTCCCTTTTCGTTACTTGTGCAGCATTGATTACTCACTGTGTTCTCCTTTGTAACAGTGCGGCCATCCGGACTGTGGGTATGTGAAGCCTGCTGGGTCTCTCTTCGGGGATTAGGTGCATGCTGGCTACCAAGCATGCACCTCCCGATCTTGCGTATGTGCAGTGTGCCCTTCTGGCAACAAACAAAACACTGCAATGCCACTATACATTCCCTATTCAAAAATGGCGCCAATCTCCATCTAGTATCGTGTAATTTCCTGTTTTGAAATAATGTGATGCTAGCAGCGAGGGATGCCAAATGACTCCTGGGGTTGATGACACAGCAATCCCAGGAGCCGATGCAGGTGCAGGAAATGACGTACCTAGCAAGGTAGGGCGGAAGTCAACAGGAAAACCCAAAGGAACAAGGTACTAAACTGAGTAAAAAACAAAAATATATCCAAAAACAAGGGGGGGGGTGTGGTCTTTTGAACAAGACCAAGTTGTATTTTTACCTGGGACTCCCCTTTAACTTTGCAGTCTGGGCCAGTCTCTTCACCTAGAGTTCTGTAGGACCCTATGGTTTTCCCACTGGTGGCTAGGGGTTCCTTGAGCATTGAGCTGTGGCACCAATGATCCACTGGGAAATGATCCAATGGGAACCACTGACCAATGATCTCTTTTAGTTGTCTGTAAGGGAGGCATTCTTCCCATGGACATTTAGTGTAACAGTGGTATTCTTTCAACTGACCACCAAGGTAAGCAGACATTTATCCCACTGACCACTAATGTTATGTAATAGGAAATTCTTCCTACCACCAACTACCATTGTAAGGGACCCACTAACTACCAATTTAAAGGGGCACTTCAACCACTGACCACAAACACCAATGTAACAGGGACACTTCTCTCACTGACCACCATGGTAACATGGTCACCTCACCTATTTACCACCACGGTAGGAAGGGGAGCAATTCTCCACTGACCTATAAAGAAAAGGGGCATTGCTATTACCACCAATCCATACCATACATTTTTTACTGACAGTGCTTCTTTTCTGTCTATTATTAATCTTTGTTGTTTGATTATTGCTGAAAAACAAAATTAATTTATAGAGAAGAGAGATTTAATATCAAAATGTACACCTTACTAATCATGTTAATGTTCTGTGAGCTGTAGATAAAAATACTGTACATGTAAGCAGGAGTTCCCTGAGACCTGAAATGACTTCAAGGGCTCTCCTAGGGGAGAATGGTTGAGAAAAGTTGCTGTGATCAGTTTCTCTCTCTGTGCTGCAGCCTAACAGTCTCTCTCAGTAGCTGGGTGGTCTGGTGAGTCTCTGGCTTTGCAGTTCAGCAGTCCATCTTTATAACTCAGTAGTCCAGGCAGCTTCTTTATCTCTGTGAAGTGTCAGTTTCAACAGTTTTTCTTTCTGTAACTCAGCCTGGACTCTCATGTTTCCATAACTTAAGAGTCACATTCTAATTCTCTCTCTGTAATTGGGTAGTCTGAGCAATCTCTCACTCTGTAGTTAGGTAGTCAGGACAGTCATTCACTCTGTAACTCGGCCCCGTTCACACCTGAGGGATTTAAAGCATTGTTTGAAGTACTTCAATGCTCAAAACTTGGATTTCCATTATATTTAGTGGTGTCCATTCACACCTAAGTATAATGTTGCTAGAATCTCATTGCTCCAAAAAGTACATGAGCTTATTTTGAATAGAGTGGCACATTTTGGGCCCAACAGGCTTTAATGGGAGGGCCTGAAAAATGCATTTTCTTGCCTAGTAACTAGTTTTCTATTGGATAAAAATATTTAAAAAATGCTTAAAGCCGAACTTCACCCAAAAGGGGAAGTTCCACTCTTCCTCCTCATTCCCCTTCCACTGTCAAAATTGGAGACTGCTGGACCATTCACAAGGCACAGCGCAGCTGGCGCATGTACACTGAGCAGTCGGATGTGAAGCCGCAAGCAGTCATAGTCAGCTGCCCACAGTTATAATGACGGCGCCAGCACTGAAGAGCAGTGAAGAAACCCGGTGGGGAGAGCACGACACTGGATCCCTGGACAGATGAGTGGATGTTTTTTAAAAGTCAGCAGCAACAGTTTTTGTCGCTGCTGACTTTTAATTTTCACACATGGGACTGAAGAACCGATTTAAGGCTGAAAAGACCCTCACAAATTACACAATGCTTTACATTTATGGTATATTCACATCAGTTGCTGCCCTCAAGAAGCTTATAGTCTAAGGTCCCTACCACACATACTAAGGCCAACTTAGAGAGGTAAAAACTATAAAAACTACTTTCACCTACGCTATCCCCTATCTACTATCTGCTGCTGTATCAGATCACCCCTAGTGTGATCAGACTATTATACAAATATATGCAGCACTATCCTAGGTAGGTGCTAGAAGAGAGTATAATTTTGAGTCTTTCTGTTTATAAGGAAGACTGTTAGGCAAATTTAGAGTGCTCTCTGCCTACCAGGGAGCAGGATCTATTGGTGAGGTCTGCTCATGGTGCAGCTCAGCTTGTCTGAACGTTTCACACTGGCCTAATAGAGAGACATATTGGGCAGTGGGAGGACACCTGACAAGTGAGGGCACAGGCATTGTTACAGCCCTGGCTATTGGCAGAGGAACATGCCTCGTTGCATGCTTGATAAATGTTTAAAGGCCAAGGGCACATGTGCTCAGAGTCTTTGGCTGGAGAGCAAGGTCCCGGAGGGAGAGGGCGGCTGCCCCTCCTATGTAAAGGTTGTCATGCGACCTTGGGTAGTCAACCTAGGGGCCTGAAAGTCAGACAGAAGCTGAACCCAGAGGTCCTGCAGAGCTGACTGGAAGGGAGACACCAGGAAGGATCTGATTCTGCCTACTGTGTGTACAGATCTGTGTCATGGGGCCTATCCTGTGAGGGCCAACCCTTCAGCTAGAAGAGTCAGAGGACGTTTGTCAGTCAAGGGGATGTTAGATAGTGTCCTGAAGTTAAAGTAGTTGCATCAAGTCTGCTGCTAGAGAGAGCAAGAAGACTTAATTCTTCCATACACGTGGCAGTGTGGTAAAAGCAGTGTGTCTGCTTTCACAAGTAATCTGGTTAGGCCAAGTGAGAGTTGTCCTTATCTACTGTGAATAGTTCATTTGGAGTATTGCGCTATTCCCTTCCCCATCCAAGTTCCACAATAAATTAAATAAAAAAACAAATACCCTGGACTGGTTGTTGAGTAAAGAGCAAACGGGAGTAAGGAGGGATAAGTGAAAAACCCCCAGCAACTGTCTGCAGGTAATCAGAGGCCTAAGAAGTCAACATACAGCAAGCCCTACGGCCTGAGCTTGCACCAGGCTGAATGGTCGAGCCAGGACCGACACTAATAAAACATTGTATTTGGGTGCTGGGAGAGAGCACTGAGAAATTCAAGTGTTATTGGATCTATGTGCTTTTAAAATAAAAAGGATTTTATATTTTTCGGTGGCCTGCATGAGTGTATAAGAAGAAGGATTGGAAGAAGCACACTTACAAACAGCACAAGAAACAGATCACAACTGTTTAAAGTGTTTTATGCATCATCCTGAGGAAGTGGCCAGTGTAGTGCCATGAAACACGTTAACAGGGTTTTATACTATCCTGTGAGCAATACATTTTGAATCAATGAAGAATCTATTTCTCAGCTTCTCCTCCACATTCGGGTGCCGCTGCTGACACCACTTTCCCATCTTTAGGGGCTCATACACCTCTTACTAAGATAATAAAGGGACCAGCCCTGAGCCACTGAAGGAGCGGTGGATGACCCTGGTGGATGTGGAGGGGAGAAATGGTGGAAACTCCTGTTCTCTATGACCGTAAATTGAAACACAGCTAAGTGGGTCAATCTATCTGGTGAGTGAGGGGTGAAGGTGGAGGATAGCCCCGTGGTAACGAACAGTGGAACTGAGGACACATTGAATGATCAGTTTATTTTCAAATCAGAACATTAAGTGGCCATTTGCAGTTTTTGGATTTATGAGTAGCACGGTGCACTTTTTGGAGAAAATGTTGCACTTTATTTGTAATTGCACTTTATATATATATATATATATTGGTATTTAGACACATATGAATTTCTATAGAACATTTAATTTATATATGGACACGTGAAGTTTTATAGGATATTTATTTGATGATATTAAAGTGGGGTTCCACCCAAAAAACAAAAATACCTGGAAAAATTCTAAAAAACAAAACAAAAAAACATTTGGATATTTTTTTTTTTCACTTACCTCTAAATGCCTGTTGCTACGTGGTCCCTCGTAGTCTGCGTGTTCCTTAGCCTGGGCTGGTGACATCACTTCCCCCTCGGCACAGGAAGGGCTCCGCTCTGCTCCCTCCCTCCTGTCAATCATCTGGGACCCATTACAGGTCCCAGGTGATTGAGCGGCCAATCACGGCGTGCAGTGCCGCTCGCGCATGCGCAGTGGGTGCCAGGCTGTGAAGCCACAGCCCGGCGCCCACAGTTGAAATGCCGGCGCCGACGAGCGGAGGGGGGGACGAGCGGGGCTTCGATCCCCCGCATCGCTGGACCCAGGGACAGGTGAGTGTCCAATTAAAAGTCAGCAGCTGCAGTATTTGTAACTGCTGACTTTTAATTTTTTTTTTTTGACGGCCCCCCTGGGTGGAACTCCTCTTTAAATGTATGTATATGTTTGCATGAATTTGAAAATTTATTTGAGAACATATGATTTTGTTTTTTGAAATGCTGTGTATATATATTTTAACAACTTAGAGAGAAGCCATTACCTACCAGCATGTCTTTGGAGTACCCAAAGGAAATCCACGCAAGCACAAGAAGAACATGCAAACGCCAAGAAGCCACCATCATGGTTGGGATTCAAACCAATGACCCAAAATATGGGTATATATGCGTGTATTGTAGAGCTGTACTGCATATGTTTTTTTTATTTATTTTACCCAGACAAATACTTCAAAGCTCTGGGTAGTCTAGCTAATATATGGAACTATTAGGCCACATCTGCTCAGATGAGCTTAGAAAATGCACAATTCACGAAAATACAGAGAATCATTAAAAAATTCTACATATCTATATGCGTATTTTAAAATGGTAACATCAGTTCCAGCTAAACTTGTTGATTTTTGTCAAAAGCTTATCAAAATATGTAGAAAGTATAATGTTTTTGTATACTACTTGACCAAAATCAGAATTTGAATATTGAAGCTATTAGGAATGTACCTGACTTGACTTTTATATAGCAATGTAACCCTGCATGCTGGATTACTGTGCTCAATCACATAGCATCCCTAAAGTCACACTAAACTGGTTTAAAATATAATTCAACTATAAATTCCTAACTCAAAAAAGTTCCTAAAAATATTTAATGCCCTCAATCTCATCTCAATCTCGAAGTTCCTCTTTTCTTTTTTTCTTTTTTTTGCTGCTATGATCTGCGTTCCTTTTAGAGGGTGGCCAAGTTCATTCTTCATGGTCCCACTGTGTGTAGGAATGTAGCTACCCTCTCTTGCTTGCTCCTGAGATGGAATAAGAACTATAGACTATGGGAGTTGTAGTCAGTGTTCATTCTGAGTTGAAATTTTGATTTAGTTTTGGTCATAGTCTTTTGACTAAAATGCCATTTTTGTTTTAGTTGTATTTTAGTCATCTGAGTTGTTTTAGTTTTAGTCATATTTTAGTCAACTAAAATCTCCAGTATGTTTTAGTCAAAAATACTCTAATGGGTTTAGTTAGATTGTAATGCATTATTGAATAGAATTGCCAAACTCATTATATACTCCAGGAGTAAAAATCGAATAACATGTTATTATTTATGGTATGGAACATGCACTACAGACACAGATTTAGCCGCTGTGATATATAACATCTTTATAAATAAAACTGAGTTTCATAAACAAACAAAAAATATTGCTTTTTGACAAACAGAAGTGCAATTTTAAAGTATAAAAAAAAAAAAAAAAAATGTAAATTCTATTGGCTGTAATGCCATTGCACATATTACCTGACTATATTAGCAACGGAAAATATAAGGAAAAAAAATAAGAAAAGCCTTTTTCTTACTTTTTTTTCAGCAGCTTAGAAGATGCCCCCTACTTATTCTTATGTGCTAGTGCAGTGTTAATTTTGATGTCAAATTTTAAGTTCAGTTTTGGTCATCGTTTTTTTAATTTTAGTCGTATTTTAGTCATTTGAATTGTTTTGGTTGTATTTTAGTCATCTGAATTTTAGTTGTATTTTAGTAGACTAAAATAGTGTTAATTTTGTTGACGAAAATATTTTCATCGACAAAGTTACACTGGTTGTAGTGTGTAATTGGGAGCTCACAGAGGTTGTTACAAAGAAAAATATATTACAGGCCCGTTAGGTAGGAGATGTGTATCGATTTTTAGAATAAGGATATCATTTAGTGTCACTTTAAGGGAAGGTGATCTGGTGACTTGAGTTCACTAGAGACAGAAAAAAAAAAAAAACAGTGGGTGTTTCAGCCCAGTGACATCCACTCAGAACGGAAATGTTTGTTCTGGGTGGGCTGGAGTTACAAACATTACAGTGAACAGTTTCTTGACACGAAGGGTGCTTTTCACTGCTCTCTCTCTACCTGTCCTTCAGTGAAATGGACATGTAATCAGAATTTCAACTAAATATACATTGATATCACACGGTCATTGTAGGGTGAGGCAGATAGCACAGGATAAGAGCCATGTAAACGTATTATAAACACAAGCACAGACATAGCCAACAAATTACAAAATATTTGCTCACCGGAGTTTACATATCCAGGAAAACGCCTTAACCACCACTAAGTTGAAACAGCTGGCATTAGAAAGAACTATTAGAAATATGATAAACTAATTATCATAGCTTAATCACAGCTTTATTGGAGGTATTAATAATTCAGATATCAAATCCTGACACCAGCAAAGTGTTTGCTGTCGGATGCCAAGTCTGCTGTAAGTATAACAAGTCTAATTAATAGCTTCTATAATATTTATGTCGCTGTTATGAAGCTTATGTTCATTTTTCAGTTTTGCAGTAGTTATCCTTTATGCCATAGTAAAAGGAGAGGCACAAGTCTGTCTAACATAAACATTCTGACTGTAAGCTCCTGAACAGGTGAGCTACTACTGAGCGCAAATGTACATCCTCATCTTGAGTAGCTCACCATTCTGTCACTAAATTCCCACACCCTGTACACAAGGCTAAATTCCTACGTCATCATGATATTCACATTGTAGGGTACATTGAGGAGGCTGGCGTGCCACCGTAGGCGGTCACAGCATACAGAGCAAGCTGCGAGGGACTGGTTGCAGCACCGGAGGAAGTTTGCTGGAGTAGGGTTGCCACTTTTTCTTCAAGTCAAACCCAAACACTTTAGCGGCGCACAACAATTTTTTTTTAATAGTACAAACTATACATATATTTTGCAATTAAATAACATTTCTAATCATATGAAGTTAATCCCAAGAGTCTCCCTTTACATCAGAGTTCACAGAGTTCCCCTTTACATCTGAATCTGCAGACTTCCCCTTTTACACTGTAAGGGGGGACTCTGCAGACTCTGATGTAAGGGAGAACTCTGGGTACTCTAACATAAGGGATGCTCTGGGAACCCTGATTTAAGGGGGAACACTAAAAACTCTGATGCACGGAGGGGACTCTGATGTAAGGGGGAACACTGTGGCTTCTGGTGTAAAGAGAACTCTGATGTAAGGGGTACTCTGAGAACCCTGATTTACCTTAGTGTACTCACTCAGAGGCAGGAGAAAGAAGGGGGGCTTCAGTCACAGACAGGAATGTATGGTGAGCTCACTCACCCCTTGGCAGTAAGCACCTCTCATCCAGATGCATCTGAGGCTGCTGGATTTCAAATTTCCGGCCCCCGCTTTCCTTTTCTGAGGCACAGTGCCAGGGATTGGAGTGTGGGCAGACACAGAGAGGTAGGGGCAGGAGGAAGAGGAGCAGAATGAGCCCTCTCTCCTCTCCAGTCTGTGTGGGGGGAGGGGGGGTGTTAGTGCTGGCTTTGGGCAGTGTGAAAGAGAGTGCAACAGACACTCTCGGCTTAGACAACTGCAGCCAGCAACCCTGCTGGGAAGCCATAGTCCAGTCTAAATAATGTGTCTGGGTTTCAGGCACTTTGAAACCTGGACACATGATTTCAAACTCGAACTGTCTGGGTGAATCCCGGACAGGAGGCAACCCTATGCTGGAGCGAGGAGTGAAATCAGTATTTACCTCTTGATTCTCTGCGTATAGACCAAACAAACAAGTAACCCTTGCAGAGTTAGGAGGGGGGCCCACTGCAAAAGTGGATTTTTTTTTTCCTGGAGTTGGGCATGTTATGTATGCTGTGAATCTTTTAAAATAGATGTTGGGCGTGTGTTGGAATGGGGCCTGGGTTTCAGTTTTTAAAGACAAATTTTACCATCATATACAGTATATGTGTAAATATACATTCTCTCTGTTTATCTATTGCTTTCTTTTCCAATAATTTTTTTTGGCAAGGTTTTGAGTATGCATACAATGCAAATGCAGAAAATACAGCAATACGTGTAAAATAATAGTAATAGAGCACATTCAAAACAGGCAATATTGTAGTCCACGAGCAGTACTACTAAGACTTGAACTTAGAGTCCATGAGTCCATATAATGGTGGCAGCTATCCTCAGAGAAAGCCAGCTCTCTCAAATGAAGCAAAGGAGGGAAAATCAAGAAGCCTGAGTGTAGTATTAGTGTAAACAATTTAATTGTCAAGATACAAAACACTCACAAGATACAGGTTTAAAAAATGCTCATCTGTAGTGGTGTGTCACTCAGGTCTCTCCTAACGTCCTCGCACTGTATACACGGGCTGTAGAGGTGAAGGGAGGTCTGTAGTCCATCCTGTGGCGGCCAGGAAGTTCAACGAAAAAAAAGTGGGGAGACAGCCGGGAACATTGCACAGGATTGGCTACGAGCTCAGGGCATCAACTCCTTCTACTGGTCTCTGAGGACAGGGGTAGGAGTCCAAGCTTCTACAGAAGATGTTCGCCTTCAGCCAACGTAGCGAACATGTGAGCTTTGTTTTTGGGTCCCATCTGGCCTATGGATCCATTGACCCACTTGGGCTAATCAAGCAAGGTGTCCGTGCAGAGCACACAGGGGATGCGCTGTATACCCTCCAGGGGGACTAGTCTTTCCTTGGGGAATTACCTCCACATTTTGTGCGCATCCCTTTGCGTGTTCTCTTTCTACTTTAGGTAAACACTACCTTTGTGTATTGTTGGTTTACTGAAAAGCTGTATTTACTCCCCGCACTCTGTCGGTATCTCATTCTAGGTTATATACAAGATAGGGTCCCTGGCCCTATAAAGATCCCATGACCGAGTTGGTTATTTTCCTACTTCCTCCTCCCCTCCTCAGTCCCCTAGATCCGGTACCTTCCCTCATTCCCCTATTCTGCCTTTCCTGCCCAATTCCTTTCCAGCCCTTACCCTTCTCCTGCACCTTTTTTCCCCAAGGTGCCTTTGTTTTCAAGTTTTACTGCCGATCACATGCAATACTCATTGTTTTCTTAGGGTGCATTTAATTCAATGTTCAAACAAGATATTTGGGGGGCACACCCTAAAAGATGCATTAAAGCAGGTGCAGCCATAAGACCAGAAAACAGAACAAAATATTACAGCGCACACATACAAAAAAGACATTTACCTCCTGCAAGGATATTTAAAACAAAAATATGGGGATTTGGTCACATCATATTGCTATATGGTGCTTAAGCCCATATACAGGAGTGTATGTCTCCCATGGTTCAGAGAAGCAGGATCTCCCATTCTATGGATAGAGTAGGACCCACTAACTATGGGGTAATCTGTTGCAGTAAGTGGGCTTAAGCACCATATAGCAATATAGTGTGACCAAATACCCATATTTTTTGAAAATGTTCAGGGGTAAACGTCTTTTTTGCATGTGTGCGCTGTAATATTTTGTTCTGTTTTCTGGTCTTATGGCTGCACCAGCTTTAATGCATCTTTTAGGGTGTGCCCCCCAAATATCTTGTTTGTCTATTGTATGGATTCTGACCAAATCCTTTTGGGCAGGAGCACCCATCTCCTTCAACATTGCCTCTCATTAGTGTCCACCTGTGTCATAGGTGGAGTCCTTTAGTTCTCCTATATAGAGGAGTGTATATCTCCCATGGTTCAGAGAAGCAGGATTTCCCATTCTATGGACAGCGTAGGACCCACTAACTATGGGGTACTTTGTCGGAGTAACTGGGCTTAAGCACCATATAGCAATATGGTGTGATCAAATCCCCATATTTTTTTGAAAATGTTCAGGTGTTTTAGTCTTACAGTCTTATAGTCTTACAGTCTTATATATACATAAATAGTCTTACAGGAGGTAAATGTCTTTTTTGCATGTGTGCGCTGTAATATTTTGTTCTTTTTTTTTTAATTCAATGTTGGCCCTTGGCCTATGTTTTTGTGGTTTTAACAAATTTTGAGAGAGTCCTAAGGCTGGAGCGGTGCTCATGCTCCTCCTCTTGTCTTGGACTTACAAAATTTTCTTCTCTCCTGGACAGAATCGTCTCCACTCTGGTAGTGGGGGCAACGTCAATGATGTTCGAAGGTTGTGAGGGCAGTGATCCTCCTCATCCTTGGGGGCGATTGCTATCCTCGTTTTACTCCTTCTATTTTTTTTTCTTTTCCATTCTCTCACTTTGCCTAACCTTATTTCTCTTCTAGTGGCCTGTTTGGAGTCCTTAGCTGGGTAAGTCACCGCGGTAGAGGGCTCATTCCCGAACCCACAGGCCTTTGGTGGATTTTGGTGAGTGCTATCTTATCACTGGCTTTTCCTACCCTCATGCTCCATGGCTTCTGGTGATCTAATTAAAACTCCTCTGCGGGTGATCTCCCACAATGTTCAAGGCCTAAATTCTCCAAAGAAACAAAGGAAAGCTCTGCAACATAACCACAAGCAAAAAAATAGATGTGGTACTCCTTCAGGAGTTTCCCCAAGCGGTATTGCCCTTCATTCATCCACGCTAAATTTTCTTATTTCTTTATGGCCAACGCAGAGGACAAAACTAAGGGGTGGCAATTCTTTTCTCCCACAAATGTAAGTTTTCCCTATTACTAGAACATAATCATCCAGAAGGGAGGTATATCCTGATTAAAGGGACTCTCAAGGACCAAATTTACTCCTTTATATCCTACTATGCCCCCAATAAGGGTCAGGCCTCTTTCTTTCAATTAATGTTTCAGACTCTGACACCCTTGCTGGAGGGCACATGAAGGGGACTCTAATGTGGCATTCCACCAGGGCCTGGATAAGTGCCGTCCTTTGGATGACAGAATTACACGACACTCTAAAGTAAGCCTTTGCATTGCCAAAATGATTCATCAGCAGGGGTTGGTGGATGTTTGGAGAGAAATCAATCTGACGATGAGCGATTACACTCATTACTCTAGTCCTCCTAACTCCTTTGCTAGGATAGACCACATCTTTATCTATACAGCTCATGTCCCCCTAGTCACTAAATCCTTCATTAGAGACTCTGGTCGGATCACTCTGTGGTGTGTTTGATCCTCCAGCGCCCCTCAGGCCAGAAGAGTAGGGGAAATTGGAGGCTCAATGAGTCCATCCTTAGTGACCCCATAAGGGTTCTTGAGATGGAAGGGGTTTTTAGGGAATACTTTCTACTAAATGATACTACAGGGATCTCTCCAGAAACACTTTGGGCTGCTCACAAGGCTACGATCAGGGGCAAACTCATACAAATAGCCTCTCAGATTCTCAGAGCTAAGCAAGAGGATTTGGATAGACTAGAGAAGGAATTTTTGACACTGACTAGAAAACACAAGGCCCACCCTAAATCTGTCCCAATTAATAAACTGGGCTCAGCTCAAACTGCTCTCAATCCGGCACTCACTTCCAAGGCAGAGAAAAGCATACCCTGGAGCAGTGCCTCAAGGATTCAGACCTTCACGGCACCTAAAATTAAGATAGCTGGGGGCACATTGTCACAGAATCCGCAGCGTATCATGGGGGAATACCACGAATTCTATAAAAAATTATACAATGCCTACACTAACCCCAATCAACATGAACTTGATGGCTTCTTGGATGAGATCCAGGTCAACAAAACTTAGAGGACAGATAACGAGCAAAATTAGAGGCTCAGATCTCTGCTAAAGAAGTAGTTCAGGTTATTAAAAATCTGAGAGCTCGATCGTCGCCAGGGTCCGACGGGTTTTCTGTTCCGTAATGCAAAACCTTTGTCTCTACTCTGTCCCCTTACCTGGCTCGTTATTTTAACGTGTTAAGAAGGAGCTCTCCCATAGATCGATCGCTTAATACAGCATTTATTTCGGTCATCCCCAAAACAGGTAAAGATGTGAGCTCAGTAAGTAATTACCGGCCTATCTCCTTAATAAATAATGATTTGAAGATTCTGACTAAGATCCTTGCCAATCATATAACCACCTTTATTAGCATCTACATTCATAAAGACCAAGTTGGCTTAATCCTGGGGAGGCAGGGTCTGGATCGAATCCGCAGGGCGGTTGACATCATCTCCCTTTTACAATCAAACTGGGACAGAGGCTAAGCTCAGGAAGGCTTCCTGCTGTAACTGGACCTTCAGAAAGAATTTGACTCGGTCTCCTCGCCCTACCTTTTTTCAATTCTTAAGCGGGGATTTGGTGAATCCTTTCCTAATATAATTTCTGCTCTGTATTCTACCCTGGAAGCCCAGATCCGTATGCAGGGATTTTATTCAAAATAATTTAGTATTTCCAGAGGCACTAGGCAAGGCTACCCACTCTCTCCACTTATCTTTGTGATGACGATAGAAACCCTAGCAATTGCCATTAGAGACCATAACGATATACAGGGCCATCTTTAATATTGATTGAACCCTGGGCAAAAAGTTTCTTGGGCCCCCCCCCATGCAATTTCGGTCTTGACCTGCTCTGAGACATACAATAAATATCAGCTAGACTCAAAATCTGTTTACTGAATCAGATCAGGCTGCGATTGGTTGCCAGAGGTTACAGTGTATCATTACCACTCACTGACTGGTTGCTAGAGGTTACAGCACACATTACTGCTCACTGATTAGTTGCTAGAGGTTACACCTCATGATTTCTGCTTGTTGATTAGTTGCTAGAGACTACTGTACATCAATACTGCTCACTGATTGGTCGCTAGAGGTTACTGCACATCATTACTGCTTACTGATTGGTTGCTAGAGGTTACAGCACATCATCTCCTCACTGCCTGCACACCATGGACTGGGGAAGTGAAGGGATCCATTAATAGAGAGAAAACCCCTAGGGATCCTAAGACTCCTGGGATCGGTGGCAGTGCTGGGGGGAGGCGAGGGTGTGCTTAATGGCAAAGTTGATTTTTTTTTTTACCGACTACCAATATAAAGAGGACTTTCAACACTGGCCACCAATGTAATAGGGGTTTACACTGACCACTAATGTAATAGGGGTTTACACTGACCATTAATGTAATAGAAGCATTCATAGTAAACGCTAATGTAAGGAGGGATTTGCACTGACCACAAATGTAAGGAGACCTTCACAATGGCCACTAGTGTGAATGAAAGGATTCTACACCAAGATTTACACTGACCACCAATGTAATTGACATTTAGCCTGCGTTCACATTTGTGTGTGTTGGGAACGCATGCAAAATCTATTTCCTGACACCACAGAAACATGCTGCCCTTTAGCAGATACACAGCAGTGCCATTAATTGTTAGACACCCTCACACATCTGCTGACATGTGCCTTGGTACTGTGTGATTTTGAAAAAGGGTTTGGGACTTTCTTCCGAATTTGTTGTGCATAGAGCAGCCTATTGAAATGAATGGGCTGCCCTACACAGGACCAACAGCTTTATCCAACCTGTCAGTACACTTTTGCATCTTAAAACCCATGCTAACTTTTGCACCCCAAACCTCCCTCATCCTCTCCACTCTAATCCCCCTCCCCTTTAACTCCACCTGCTGCCTCTGCTCATTTTTGCACCCACCATCCTTACCTCCACAAATCCCCTCCTTGCTCACCTATACACCCAAACTGTAATTCCTTCTCTGCCTTCCTCTGAACATCCCACACTACCCTCCCCCTCACTAATTTGCTTACCTTTGCAGAACAGGCTGCTGGTAGGCTGCACTTTCAAGCACGCCCCTTTATCTTCCCTATCTTCCCAGTGGGCAGCATTCAGTATAGGTGATGGTGGATATGACCTCAGGGGCACATGATATACATAAGAATACCGCCTCTATTCACATATGAATGCTGCTGGTCTGACACTATTTACATATGAATGCCGCTGATTTTTACATATCAATGCTGGTTATTTACATGTAAACACAGGGTCTGCAGGTGAGTCATCTGTACACAGCAATAGGGCAGGGCTGGCATAACAGAACTTCACACTGAGATATCAGGACACAGCATGGGACTAAAACCTCAAAGGACTAGAATTGAAACTGGGATTAGTTGGCAAGTATGAGGCAGCTGCTTTGGGCCCCACAACAATGACAGGGCCCAGGGCAGCCCGGGCCCAGGGTCCAGGGCAGCTGACCCTTTTGCCCCGCCTTAAAGACGGCCCTGGCGATATACACAGCGTTCAGTGTGGTACCCTCTCACAAATGTGCTTTATTCGCAGATGACATTCTTCTCTTTGTTACATCCCCCTTGATTTCTCTCCCAAACATCTGTTGCCTTCTGGAGAAATTTAGAAACATTTCAGGGCTTCATGTCTTCATGTCTACAACAAGTCTCAGGCCTTAAACATCTCAGTATCAGACTTCCTGGTCTCACGCCTAAATGATTAATTTAGGTTTTCCCTGGAGCGACTCAGTAATCCCATATTTGGGAGCAAACTTAGCGGCTAGAATAGATCTGTTATATGCTGCTAATAATCCCCCAATATTCCAAAAAGTTTAAGCCGAGCTCCCTCAGTGGGCCCAATTAAACCTCTCTTGGCTCAGTCGGATTAATGCGACCAACATGAGATTACTTCCCCAAACCCTTTATTATTTTTAGGTCCTTACCTATCCCAATGGTCAAAGACCATCTTCGGCAACTACAATCTAAAATCATTAATTTCGTCTGGGGAGCAAAAGGGCATCTTCTCTCTAAAGCTGTCCTCGTTAGGGGGAAGAACCAGGGAGGAGTTGGTTTACCCAACCTCTTCTGGTATTACTAATCTGCCCAGCTTGCTCAATTATCAGTAGTCTGTTCCCGTGTGGTGCAGCCTGATTGGGTTCACTTTGAAAGGCAGGCAATCCCACAACGCACCCTGGATTACATTCTTTGGTGTCCCAAGAAATTGAGACCCACGTTTCTGGCTCCCACACTATCCCATTGGTTTGCCCTTTGGGACACTCTTAGATCGCACCCCCAGCTGGTCTCATCACTTAACCCTTTAGCACACCTATTTAGGAATCCTCAGTTCACCCCAGGGTTGGAAATTCAGGCTTTTAAGTGGTGGTTGGATAAAGAGTTTTATAGGATCTGCCAACTTTCTTCATCTGTTGGGCCCAATTTCCAAGGCGTACTGTGTCAGTAAGCTAGACATGCCTCCTTCTGAACAGTTCTGCTTTACTCAGACTTAATTTTCTACACAAATTATGGAATGTGAATTGCGAGATCTGCTATTGACATGCTGCCACTGCTTGTTCCTGAAATCCATGATTTTGTATATTTTCTATAAACCTCCTTTGTTATACTGTTTGTGGGTCTTTATACTTACCCTTTTTGTCTCCACGATGCGTATATCTGGCATCATTTGTGCAACTTAGTTATGCTCTAAAAAAATGTATTGAAAGTAAAAATCTAAAATTTTGATTAGTCCCGGGAACAGAATTAAAGGGGAAATCTTCTAATGGGGACACTAATTCTGGTGACTGCCAGGGATTTCCCTCACTTTAGAAGAATTTCCTCTTGCTTCCTGTTGTGGCCTTTCACTTCCTGTTGTAGGTATGGGACAAGAAGTGAACGGAGGTTTCCCCAATAGGACAAAAACAATCTGACAGGGTTTAAAACCCTATCCAAAATTAAAAAAATATATATATACAGTTTTGCATTTAGTTTATCTTAAGTTTCTAAAAAATTAAGAATATAAACTAAATTTGCTATAGTGCATAAAAGCAAATGGTTTCCAAACTGCCTACTAAATATGAAACTAAACATGCTTCTAATGAAGAATAAAGGCGGATGTTCCAACGCACATTACTCAGACATGGTTTATTGTTGTCACAATCAGGAAAACTACCCTGGGAAATGCCATGTAGCTGCTAATGGAGTGCATATAGACAAGAGGCAGGAAATCAGCTGCAAGGAGTATGAAGGAAATCTGCAACACTGAGATGCAACCAAGGGTAAAATAAGTATGAAAGCTAAATATTAAAATTAGCCATTTTTATGATACTAAGACTTCAGAAAACTAAATTTTGTTAGGGTTTACATCTACTTTAAAACGGAATGTGCTTACAAAACGGCTCAACAATGTCATACATACCATCTATCTAGAAGCATATTGATTTATTTATTAGGTTTAGGAAATAATAAAACAAACCTTAGTTTTTTATGGGCACATTTGCTATGTAACATCCCAAACCTTTTCTTTCTCTGTATTATTTGGCTGTATGTGCTGCAGCAGAATTTTTTTACTACAATAGCTACTGTCAAAGGTAGAAATAATTTTAGCTTAAGTTAAACTCCAGCCAAAAATATTTTTTTTGTTCTGGAAGACTGATAAAGGGTATGAATCTTAATCAAGGAGCAGAGTGGTTCGGGGGATTGTGGGATGGGATTACCAAACCAATGTAATACAATATACCAAATAAGGAAGAACTATATTTCGTCATTAAGTGTTGCCCTATAACACTTAATTATTAGGTATATTAAATAACCAATATTCCTTCACAACATCTGCATTTAAGAAAAAGAAGAATCCCTTCTGGATCCTATCTACTCTCTCCTGGATTGCAGACTTCCCATAGATGGCACACCCATTTGTTGGTCAACATACATATCTGTACAGTCAGCGGAACAACCCAATTTACGGCAAATCCAGGTTCTCACAAAGTGATTCATCACATACATAGGATCTTACAGCAACAGTTGTAGGTAGGTTGGATTGTTGGTGATTTCAGGCTATCCAGGTTGAAAGGGGTTAAATCCTTCTTTACACTTTCCCAGGTATTTTCTGGGTTGTGCCCTCCACCCTGTGCTGTATATAAAGAGGGGGTTGGCTCTGCTCGGTGTGTCTGCAAGCTGCATGGGAGGCCAAGCTTGAGAATGTAGTCGCCAGCAATACCTGGACTGCAATTTAGAAAGCCTTCCCATGTATGGACTATATCTCTTAAGGACTCTCACCTTTGGGAAGGTATGCACCGGGCAGCCTGGGTCTAGTTAGTCAGCAAGGATCTGCATTGCATTATTGGACTGTATACCCGAGTTGTTCAGTAAAGACTGTCCAACCAATTGTTGCCTGAAGTTATTCGAAGGGGTGCAAGGAGGTACATGGCGTATCTAGAAGAATGGGGCCTGTAAAGCACACACAGGATGAAGAGGTAGGAATGGAAGGTCACACAAAGGGTAACTTGGCAGAGGAGTTGGCGGGAAGAGTATAGTTTTTACAGGTAGCCATGGACTGATGGAAATGTAATAGCAGCCAGGCAGGGAGAAGTGGTACCAGGCATGGATGACAGGTCCTCCGGTAACAAGGGGTTGGTGCTCTAACTTCCTCCCTAGCAATTGGTTCCCCAAAAGCAATCTGGACTGAACCTGCGGTTCGGAGACCCCATAAACCTAGTCACATGGTATGGGAGAGCTGAAGAAGTTAAATGAAGTGCACACATGAGGTCAACGCTTAGTGAACGGAGGAACCTCATTCTGTCACTGGAAGTGGGGTGGAAGAAGAAAGCTGGACTGGTGGAGTGGGACACAGGCTCTGAGGGGCCCCACTTTAAATGCTACATTCTGGAAGGCAAGGTGTGCAGAGATATGGGACAGAGTGCTTCACTGTAAGAATCGGCATTACGCAGCTGCACAAGGTGTACTACTCACTTATAATCCAGGGCACTGCCTTAATATTGATTTTCACATAAACTGTCTGGTTCCGGGCATTGGTGAGCGTGTACATGTAAGAGGTAGGCCCTGCACACAAGCCAATTTCAATTTTGCAGTAATCGCATTTTTGTCACCCTCCTTCTTAACCACTTCAGGCCAGCCACCGTCAAATGATGGCGGATGGGTGCGGCTCTCGTTCCGGGACAAAGTCATATGACGCCGCCCCAGAATGGCCGCGCTCCTAGGACACGGCGCGACCCCTGATCTCGGTAAAGAGGTTTTTTACCCATGTGATCGGTTGTGTCCAATCACAGCCGGTCACATGTTAATGCGGAAGTGACGTTTATTGGCTCTCCTCGCCTCAAACTGGCAGAGTGTGTGGCGAGGAGAGACGATCAGCGGCATCTCCTCACAGGGGAGACCGGTACAGGTAATCAAGCACTGATTATCAGTGCCCTGATTACAGTAAAGCCCCAGCAGTGCCTGTCAGTGACACCGTTCAGTGACCCCAATCAGTGCTGCCTTTCAGTGTCCATCAGTGCCTGCTCATTAGGGCTGCCCATAAATGCCACCCATCAGTATCCATCAGTACCGCCTATCAGTGCCCACCAGTGGCACCTATCAGTGCCCATCAGTTCCACCTATCAGTGCTCATCAGTGCCGCATATCAGTGCCCATCAGTGCGGCATATTAGTGCCCCCTCATCAGTGCCTTTCAGTACCACCTCATCAGTGCCCATCAGTGCAGCCTATCAGTGCCTATCAGCGCACATCTATAAAGGATAAAAATTATTTATTTACAAAATTTACTGACAGAAACTAAAAAAAAAATTTTTTTTTTCCATAAAAATTTGGTCCTTTTTTTTTTGTAAAAAATAAAAAACCCATCAGTGATTAAATGCCACCAAAAGAAAGCTCTATCTATGTGAAAAAAAATGATAAAAATGTAATTTGGGTACAGTGTTGCATAACCGCGCAATTGTCCCTCAAAGTGTGAGAGCGCTGAAAGCTGGAAATTGGCCTGGGCAGGAAGGGGGTGAAAGTGCCCAGTAGACGAGTGGTTAAATAATAAATTACCTACAGTTTTGATCTATATAAGCTTTCATTGAATTTTTATCATGAAAATCTTAAAGTGCAAAGTTTCTAAATAAACAGTTAAAATACATATGTGTCAACTGTCTCACCTGCCAAGAAAAATTGTAATCTTGTTCAGCTTTCTAAGGCAGACATCTGTGCCAAAAACTCCTCACCTCACTATTTACATTTCTCCACTGCAGACAAAACAATATAGCTTAGTCCAGGCAGTGGTTCGATAGAGAAGAAACAGAAGTTTACTAATGAGAGCATCTCTGTTCTCTCTCCTCCAATTAGCAAGCTTGGTTTCTTGGTTTCTTGGGTTCATAGCATTATACAATGCAAAAAAGGCTCACTGACTAACTGTTGCCCCTTCCTCTCCCCTTCAGAACTTCTATTCTATTTCAGAATGGCTGGTAAAGAAGACTCCCCACGCTGCTGTGTTTGTGCCTCCTCTTTCTCCTTCAGCTAGGAGGAGTCTGTAGGAGGAGTGGATGACGCAGCCACACCCCAGCCCCGCCCACCAACTCTGACTGCCTCGGGAGATAATGAGGATCCCAGAGAGACAACCTAAACTGATTAGATGACAGGGGAGAGGTACATACAGTCTCCCCGACAACGCTAGGCTCTCTGCTAACCCAATTGACTTGGCCAAGCATTTTTACAAAGCTGCAAGGACAGGGAAAGTGCAGGGGCCCCCTATGCACCTGAGGCCCGCTCATTAAGACAGATCTGCAGCTGTGCCAATCAGCTTCTAACTTCAGCTTGTTCAATTAACCTCCCTGGCGGTATGATTATTTCTGATTTTAGGTTCTGAAAGCGGTACAATTATTTTGCACAGAAATTTGGCGTTTTATATTGTAGGCCTGTAATTCTTAGGAATAGTTCACTTAAATCTGTCCAAACAAGAGTCTAGTAGACATCCCGGGTATGATAAAGTTTGAAAAACGAAATAAAAAATTATAATATAATAAATAACTATAAATAATTATAACAAATAATAATATAATAATAATAAAAATTATATAATAATGTAATCAAATCAAAAACACTGAAATTTGCTCAGTTGCAGAATTGTCGCTTTTGTTACTTTTAGTGTTTGGTGACGGATTTCCCCACAAATCACTATCGCTCAATTCTGCGAGTGATTCTAATTTATTATCGCTTTTTTCTAGCTGGTCTAAAAGCACATTTGATGTAAAGAGACAGTTTTGGTTGCTATGGACAATCTCCAGTTTCCTGGCAGAAAGAACAGTTTTATATATATAAAACTGCATGCAGGACACTGGGCAGACCACTAGGGACAAAGGGGATGTGTAGTTATTTGATACAGTACTGTAATCTGTAAGATTACAGTATGCTGTATTTATACTATGTGTTTCACTTTTGAATTTACCGCCGAACTCCGTCCCCGTGCGTCGCAACGCTCGCAGGGAACGGAGCTCGGCACTGTGAATCGAGCGAGACACGGCGGCTCGCAGATCACAGCGGGGAGACATGGCAGGATCCAGGGGACAAGGTAAGTATGCTCTTCCTGGATCCTGCGATGCAAGCCCGAGTCTGGCTCGGGGTTACCGCTTTTGGTATGAAAAATCCAACCCGAGCCACACTCGGGAATACCGCCAGGGAGGTTAAGCATTGACACAAAAAAAAACTGGAAGCTGATTGGTTTCTATGCAGAGCTGCACCAGATTTTGCACTCAGTTTTAGTAAACCAACCCATATATTTGTATATTGTTACCTATCCTTGTGTGATCTGACAAATGTGCAAGTTACCTTAAAACTAAATAAAATAATTGAAAATAAAGGTAAAAAAGGGGTTAAAGTTTTATTTAAAAAACACAATTTACATAGGAAAGTAATGTATGAATTAGGGCTATAACTGCAGGCTTCATTCATAAATCAAAGGAGAGTGGGTCACACCGACAGCTCAGTACAAATAAAACAGCTCCTGCCAGCACTCTTGATATAGAGTGGGGCGCCATTCTCCCTCACTACCACACTGCCCAAGGCGGGCCTCTCCTGTCTCTGCTTCCGTCTGGCACCAGCAAAATTTTTTTACTAATAAATACACATACAGTTGTGCTCACGAGTTTACAGAATTTATGATTTTTTTGCCTTTTTTCTGATGATATGAATGATAACACAAAAACTTTTCTTTCACTTATGGTTAGTGTTTGGTTGAAGCCATTTATTATCAATCATCTGCGTTTACTCTTTTTAAATCATAATGGCAACAGAAACTACCCAAATGACCCTGATAAAAAGTTGACATACCCCAGTTCTTAATACCGTGTATTGCCCCCTTTAACATCAATGACAGCTTGAAGTCTTTTGTGGTATTTGTGGATGAGGCTCTTTATCTTCTCAGATGGTAAAGCTGACCATTCCTCTTGGCAAAAAGCCTCCAGTTCCTGTAAATTCTTGGGCTGTCTTGCATGAACTGCACGTTTGAGATCTCCCCAGAGTGGCTCAATGATATTGAGGTCAGGAGACTGAGATGGCCACTCCAGAACCTTCACTTTATTCTGCTGTAGCCAATGACAGGTCGACTTGGCCGTGTTTTGGACCATTGTCATGTTGGAATGTCCAAGTACGTCCCACGCGCAGCTTCCTGACTGATGAATGCAAATGTTCCTCCAGTATTTTTTTTTTTTTTTTTTTTCCAAATCAAATTTATTGTCAATAGAACTCATGTTATACAGACGCATTACAGAGTGAATATGTATAAGAAGTAATAAAATGAATTGCATTGAAATTCATGGAACATTGAACATCTAAGCAATACTTATACATCAAGTTCAATTTCTTTGTTAAGGTACAGAGGTCTGACATAACCATAAGTAACCATACTCAAATAGTAAACAATCAAACAGGAAAGTCTGCGCCCAGAATTAAGTCAGTGAGTGTGTTTTGTTTTGGGGAACCAGCAAGGTCTTTGAATGTAGTGTGCGGTGGCTTAAGTCTACGGGAGAGTAGATCAATCCAGGGGCTTATGCGTTATCGTTTGTCTCAGGCAGGTATCTTATGAGTGGTGTGGGCAGTGACAAGTGGTCATCGGGTATGTGTGTACGTGAGTGTGTGAATTCTCCACCGAGTGTTTAATCGTTATTTAGTGGTGCGGTTTCCTGGACATGTCTTTGTGTGCAATGTCGTTGTGCATTGTATATTGTTTCTGGGCGAGTGAGCTTGAGGTAGGATTGCGGTCTCCGGACCACAAGCAATCCTACCACCAGTTGGGCAGGGGGTGATGATTGTTGTTGACGTGTGGAAAGGGAGGAAGAAGTTTCAAATTAGTAGGTGGGCAAGGAAAGGGTAGAGCGGATATAGTATAATGAGTGTGGTGTGGTTATTATCAAGTGTAGGCCTATGTAGGAGGTGGGGTGATGAGACGGGTGGTATACAAGGAGGGGAGATTAAATGAGGTAGAAGGGTAAAAGAGAGTATAGCGAGTATATCGAGTCCGCCTCCGACAGAGTCCCACACGGCCGAGAAGGATCTTAGGACAACAGGTCTACATATTCTGCTGTCTTTTGGAAGTGTTGCCAGCATGACCATATAGTTCTGAATTTAGAGGGCGTATCTTTGGCTTGATGAATCAATTCTTCCATTTCGGCTATTCTTGCTATTCGTTTGAGCCAATCTGCTATAGTAGGGGGTTGGGATGACTTCCAAAGAGTCGGGATGCACATTTTTGCCGCGTTTATCATGTGTAGGGCAAGGGAGCGGTGGTAGTCTTTTTTTGGGATGGAGGAGTGATGTAGCAACATTTGGGCAGGGGTGAATTCAATCTGGTATGTGGTAATGTAAGCGGTAATACGTTGGACTTCTTTCCAAAAGGGTTGAATGAGTGGACAGGACCACCATATATGGACCACAGAGCCTTCTCCTTCTGAACATCTCCAACATGTGGGAGGGATTGCCGGGGAAATTTTGTGTAGTTTAAGGGGGGTTTTGTACCATTTAGAGAAGATTTTGAAACCGTTTTCCTGTACTGATACGTTAATTGAGCCTTTGTGAATGTAGGAGTATATGTTTTCCCATTCTTGGTCTGATAGATCCAATGCTAATTCTCTTTCCCAACTTTGTGTGGCTATGTTGGATTTGGGGCTGTGGTCAGAGAAAAGGAGGGCATAAATTTCTGAAATCATGTGTCTCTGTGGTTCCGTCTTGGAGCACAAGGCTTCAAAAGGTGTGAGTCGTCTGGAGTAATCGGTAGACTTTTGTGAGTGGTTAAGAAAGTGCCTTATTTGGTTGTATGTCCACGACGGAAAGGGAATTCCTGACGTGTGTGTGGGCAAACTCGTAAGAGCTAGGAATGTATTTCCCGAGAAAAAATGTTTTGCTCGAATGTCATCTTGGGGCCAGTATCCCTTAAGGAATGTATTGTGTATTCCCGGTGGGAAATCCGTGTTATTTCGGATTGGAGTTAAGGGTCCTGGGATAGAGGAAATTTGATGTTTTTGGCACATTTTCATAAATGAATGAAGTGTGGAAGAGATCAAGGGGTGTTGTGTGCATTCCATAGGTATCTGTCTCGAGGGAGTCCACGGTAATTGTTTAATTGGAACCTTTGAGAATTCCGTTTTGATTTGCGTCCAGGCTTTAGTGTGGGAGTGGACATTCCAGTCAATTATTCTGGATAGTTGGCATGCCCCGTGATATTTGGCAATGTCTGGGAGAGCTATGCCTCCTTTTGATTTTGGCAAAGAAAGTCTCTCAAAACTAAGCCTAGGGCGGTTTTTACCCCATATAAATTCGCTGCACGCCTTGCGATACGATGCAAAGAAGGCTTGCGGTATGCGGATGGGGACTGTTTGTAAGACATAAAGTATTCTTGGGAGAATGTTCATTTTAATTATCGACGCCCTCCCGAACCAGGAAAAGATACCCGTTGACCAGGACTTAAGGTCTTTTTGAATTTGTTGGAGGATTGGTATGTAATTTTTAATATAGAGATCAGATAGGCGGGTTGGTATACGGATCCCTAGGTAGGTAATTGCCTCTCGGGTCCACTTGAAGGGGAAGTTGGACTGGCAGGATGCCAGGGTCTCCTTCTGTAAGGAAACATTCAGGGCTTCGGATTTTGTGAAGTTGATTTGTAAATTGGTTAGGGAGCGGAATGTGTCGAGGTCTTTAAGTAAATTAGGCAGTGTAGTGTGTGGGTCAGTCAGGAACAGGAGAATGTCATCTGCGAAGGCAGATAGCTTATATGTAGTTTTTGAGATGGAGACTCCTTTGATGTCTGGATTAGAGCGTAGGCGTTGAAGGAGTGGTTCCAGGGTAAGGATGAAAATCAATGGTGAGAGCGGGCATCCCTGACGTGTCCCGTTTGACACGGAGAAGGCATCCGACAGGTGTCCATTAACACGGACCTGTGCGGTAGGAGAAGCGTAGAGTGCCATTATAAGTTGTAGCATACGGTCTTGTATACCTATCATTCTGAGTGCTGCCGACATATAGTCCCACGCCACCCTGTCGAATGCCTTCTCCGCGTCAAGAGACAGGAAGAACCCTTGTTGTTGGTTAGAAGTTAGCCATCTGTGGATGTTGATCGCCTTAGTTGTATTGTCTCTAGCCTCCCTGCCAGGTATAAAACCCACCTGGTCTAGTGAGATGAGGTTTGGCAGGAGGGGCAAAAGACGATTAGCCAATATCTTGGCGTAAATTTTGAGATCAACATTCAGTAGTGATATTGGGCGGTAGTTCGAAACTTGAGATGCATCCTTATTGGGCTTGGGTATTACAGTTATGTGTGCTGTTAATAGGTCTCTAGGTGGGGGATTGTCTGAGGACAGGGAGTTGAATGCCTTTAGGAAATGTGGTTTGAGGGTTTCAGAGTAGGTTTTATAATAACCAGTCGTCAGGCCGTCAGGGCCGGGACTCTTGCCGGTCTTTATTTGTTTTAGAACCACATCTACTTCAGCTGGTGATATGGGTTGTTCCAGGTCAGCAGCTTCTGCCTTGGATATATGCGTGGGACTGTATTTTGTGAGAAAATCGTGGATGGCTTTAGTTCTGTGTTTGTCCGTCTTCTGTGTGGTGGGGGTGTGTAGGTTGTACAGCTGGGAGTAATAGTGTACAAATTGCCGGGCTATTTGGTCATTGGCTACTATTTTTTTCCCAGTAGCGTCCCTTATAGAGTGGATCATTGTGCTTGCTTTCTTGGCTCGAAGAGCTCTTGCTAAAAGTTTGCCTGATTTATTGCCATATTCATAGAATATTTTTTGGGCTAGTATATAATTTTGTTTCGTTTGCTTGTTTAGGGCCTCTAGGAGGTCAGTTCTAGCTCTAAGCAGTTCCGGGAGGGATGTCAGCGCTTGGGAGGTCTTGTGTGCTTTTTCCAATGATTGTATACGGGAGGTCAATATATTTATGTGTTCCTGTCTTTGCTTCCTGCGTTTAGCCGCGAGTGCTATTAGTTCTCCCCGTATGGTGCTTTTATGTGCTTCCCAACGCATCATATGCGAGATATCAGGAGTGTCGTTTTCCTTAAAGTAAAGCATGAGTCGTTCTTGTATGGCCGTCATTGTGGCAGTGTCAGTGAGAAGTGAGGGGTCTAAACGCCAAATTTGGGGCCGGGGATCCGCGTTTGAGAACGTTATCGTCATGGATATAGGGTGGTGGTCTGAGAGATACATGGGTTCGATTGTGGCTTTACTTAGCAGTGGCAGATCCCTCTGTGAAAGGAATAAGTAATCTAGTCTGGAGTATCTGGTATGGGGGGATGAATAAAATGTGAAATCTTTCACGTTCGGGTGAAGTGTACGCCACGAGTCATGTAGGGATAGTTCTTTCAATTGTGATTTAATTGCACGTAAGGCTTTATATGGTAGGGTTGAGGAGCCCGACGAGGTATCTTGTAAGGGATTCAGAGGAACGTTGAAGTCTCCTCCTAGGATGAGAAGGCCATCTTGGAATAGGGCTAGTTGTTGCAGGGTGGACCGGAAGAAGGGAACTTGTTTCGTATTAGGTGCGTATATGTTGGCCAGGGTGATCCGTTTTCCGTGTAGCGTGCCTTTGACAAAAAGGTATCGCGCTTCTGCGTCTATGCAAGTTTCTTTAACCTGGAATGGGCAATTTTTAGCGAATAGGATAGAGACCCCCTTTGATTTTGTGGAGTCATTAGTTGCGTGAATGAAGGTTGGAAAGCGGTAGTTAGAGAGTTTGGGGGTGGAGCCTGTTCTAAAATGGGTCTCTTGAAGAAAGACAATGTCTGCTTTATTTTTTTGTAGGGAGAGTAGTAGTTGGGAGCGTTTTTCAGGGATGTTAAGTCCCCGTATATTTAGGGATATTACTTTAATTGTTTTATGTTTGGTAGGTGATGGTTGCGGCATATTGAAGGAGTGGTTAAAGTTTAGAGTTGCTGGTAAATGGGGTTAGGCGTGTTTTGTGGAATTATGAGACTCTGTCGGAGGAGGGATAGCAGAGAATGAGAAAGGAGATTAGAATGCGACAGTAAAGATTCTGAGTTGTTCTGAGGGGGGTGTAGGTGATGCTTATGGGATTGGGTACGTGGATGGGGGATGGACGTTACAATACTTTTGTAATTCAGTCTCGTGTGTCCGTATGTGACGAATTTCTGGGGGTTAGCGTGAGCGTGTGATTGTTTCCGGTGATTAGCGAGAACCTGCTCGCTTATCCGTAGAAAGTGGATACCTGTAATTCGGTATGACCGGAGGAGATCAGTGGCAGGTGGTGAAGTGTGGTGTAAATGTCAGGGTATGCGGATAAGAGTGCCACTGAGGTGAGGAGCGGCTAAAATCGGTAAGAAGAGGTGAGGTTCAGAGAGGAGTGGCTGCCCGCTGAACCGAGAGAAGGTGCAAGCTCATGGAGGAGGTTAAAATCGGTGACAAACAGATGTTGAGGCACAACCCGAGAAGTACATCAATAGGTAAATGGAACATATCTAGTGGGGATCATAATCGATATTTGGGAGGACAGTAGAGTGCAAATAGGGGAGAGTCTGTAATGTGGAGTAAAAGAGCCTTCCGTGTGTTTGGACCGTGATTCCCTGGTATCTGACCCTATAATCAGTATACCGTCTAGGCAAGTGTTATTGTAAATATGTTAAATATTGCATTGAAGGCAGTACGTATTATTTAGAATTTAGTATAGTATAGTGGAGCAGTGTAGACGATCCTTAAACATGAGAAAAGATTAACGTACTTATGCTAAACCAAATTCAAAACAGTGGTTACCCATGTACGGCATGTTGTTTACCGTGGTCTATCTGTTACGTGTCGAAATTACTACAACCCTTTGTGCAAGGCGGTTATGTCAGCACCAGACACCATTACTTATCATGGGCTCATACGATGTACACAGTATCTGCGGCTTGGATATCTGACGTATCGAGCAGTCATTAAGGGAGTATGGACCGGAGATTGGGGGATAGTGGAAACAAGGTCTGTACATTAAGTGTGTCCGGGGTTACCTTGAGATATATCAATAAGTTGGGTGACGTTTAATCCCCTATTGTGCCGATGGAATAGTAGTAGTTTAGTGATGCAGCTGTCACTTGTGTCATAGCTCTGCGGAGTGTGTGTCACGTCGCTAAGTCTGTGTTTCTGAGGAGATAACCTGTGCTTTGGTACGATCATGAGTCACTGCTCCATACCAGAGAGGCGACAGAGGTTTCTCCCTGGTCAAGTGAGGGGATGCTTTCAGCTGAGAAAAGTGAGATACCCTAATCAGGTGGAGTTAGAGTGGAGTAGTGGGACCCGAGCGCCCCCCTGCCTCCCATGGGGATTGGAGGCTTGGGGGAGGTTCCAAAGTCCACTCGGGTCTGGTTGTCAGTGCCCCAGCTTACCTGGGAATGATCTTGACATAACAGTAGAGTATATATTCAATAGTGTTACAATAGGGTGGTGGAGAGTGCGTGCACTGTGCAGCACCAGGAGCAACACTCGTCGCATGTGGGTATATGATAAATTGGTTAGTCGCCTGTCTGTATAGTAGTAAGTGCAGCGATTGTAAAGTTTAGTAGTACAACCCCTTTCTGTAAGTATGTACATTGAAATACGTAGTCTAGAGGTAGAGATGGCGATGATCCGCAGGAGCCCAGTCTCCCTTGCTGGTAAGCCGGAAGTGTGGCAGCCAAGTTAGTGGTTGAATTGTGTGTGCCAGTGCGGTGGGTCATTATGCTAAAAACCAGTTGCGTGTCGGGCAGGGGCCATGTTGAATCGGGCATGCCTTTATTGCTGTGATCGGGCAGATTTGTTCGGGACCTCAGTTGTGGTTTGTACCTTTTGTGGTATTATAACGTGTAGTGCTTTTTTCTATGTGCCCCCACGGATCATCGCCTCCCCCTCATTGCATTCATACGCCCAGCGCAATGATAGTAAGCAGAAAAGAAAAACAAAGAGTATTAGAATTTGGAAGTATAGAGTATATATATGTATGTGTATACTTACACACACACCCACACATACACATACACACATATATATATATATATATATATACACATACATACACACACACATACATACACACACACATATACACACATATATATATATATATACATATATATATATATACACATACATATACATATGCATATACACATACACACACACACACATATATATAGTACACACCATTGCTTGTAAATATGAACAATTAACTTCCTCCCCTGTCCTCATTAGAAAGCGAGGGGGAGAAGGTATTCAGTACCGAGAAGGATACATGGGTGGCGCGATCAAGATCGCCAAAGATGACCATCGTTTTTTAATCTGAAATGACAGTTCTTGTCAGGGTTTGTGGATACTCCCGGTCGTGAAGAGATTGTTGATCCGCAGCTGTTGTGTGTCTCGTACGTCGTATTACAGTATGTTGTCGCTCTTACAGTTCTTGTTGTGGTGTCTGGAGCCCGGTGGGCGAGGTAAGTGTAAACACCAAGGGTTGAGGGATGTCCGGTTGATCGCAAATAGAGTATGCGCAGCATGTAGTAACCATGGAGAACTCAGAACAGAACCTAGTGAAACCTGTGGAACGAATGGGAGAGGAAGACAGGAATTTCCGGGTACTGCACGTTGTGGCGCTGCTGCTCAGCGGTCTCGGCGTGCTCTCCTGATCTGCGGGGTATTCAGCGGACTGGAGCCGCCATCCATTCCTGGAGCTTGGAGACGGTGTCTTGGTTCGGATGGGGATCGTTGCCTCCTGTAGCGGTGCGCTTGAGTGTCCATCGGTTCGCTGTCCGGTGGGAGTTTTCTAGGAGCCGGAGGGCGGAATTCCGCGTACCACTCGGGGACCTCTGTATAAGGTAAGTCCAGGGTATCGCAGAAATAGCGTAGATCTTCTGGCACTCTGAGCAGTGCTGAGCGGCCTTGGTATGTGGCTGAGAGGCCAAAGGGGAATTTCCACCGGTACGCAATAGCTTTGGTACGTAGTACTTCCAGCAGGGGGCGCAATTCCCTGCGTCTTTGCAGAGTAATTGTAGAGAGATCTTGGAAAAGGCGTAGCTCTGTGCCGTTATGCGTTAGCTTTGTAGCGGTGCGGGCCTTACGCAGGAGCTCTTCTTTTAGTTGAAAGTCTATAATATGGCAGATTACATCCCTAGGAGGGTCCGCTTCCCTACCCCGAGGCCTTAAGGCGCGGTGGATGCGTTCCATACCTATGGGAGTGGCGGGGGGTCTGTCTAGTAAACCGTTGAAGAAGCGGGAGGCCTCTGCCTGTAGTCTGTCTGCTTCGATCGATTCCGGTAGGCCGCGCAGCCGCAAGTTATGGCGCCTGCCGCGGTTGTCCAAATCTTCTATGTGCCGATTTAGGTCCCGAAGCTGAAGGGTGTGGGTGTCTAGTACCTGACATGTACGGCGTAGCACAGTGGAGTGTGTTGTAGTTGTCTTCTCCACTTCTTGGACCCTGCCTGCAATCGCTTGTATGTCGATCTTGAGATCCGTGATCGCGGCTGTTAGGGCCGCCGTGAGGGTACTTTTTATATCCATTGCCACGGAATGTAAGTCCTGGAGGCTGGGTTGAGAGTGCGGTGTGAGAATGATCGCGCCATTGTCTGGGGGCGACAGGGTCTCTGTTGCTGGGCCTGTTGGCTGAGGAGAGCCTCGTGTGGGCGCCATATTGCCAGAGTGGGAGCGGAACATTTCTGGTATATTTTGGCTAATCCTGCCGGTCAAATCTCGGGGTGACCTGGATCTGGATGCTGAGGAGCTGCGGGAAGAGGTTCCCATGTTTTCCTCGAGTTAAAGTCTGTGTCTAACCTCCGTTGTCGTCAGATTAGTCTCTCTGTCAGCGGGAGCAGAAGAATTAAGCTGCCATCTTCTCCCGAGGTCAGGCCACGCCCCCCTCCAGTATTTTTTGATAACATACCGCATTCATCTTGCAATCAATTTTAACCAAATTTTGTAGCTCACACTAGGGCTGGGAGATTTTCCCCCCCAAAAAAATCTGCGATTTTTTTATAAAAAACTCGATTCACGATTCGAATCCGATTTTTTTTTTTTTTTTTTTTTTTTATTATCTTAAAGTGCATCAACAAACAAAATTTCCAAAAAAATGTAAGTGCATTTTAAACATTCTTTGCAAGGAAAATGTACCTATCAACAGCAGGTTGAGGCAAGCTCGGTGGTGACAGGTGACACTACATCACTGTATATACTGACACACTACATCACTGTAAACTGACACACTACATCACCGTATACTGACACACTACATCACTGTAAACTGACATACTACATCACCGTATACTGACACACTACATCACCGTATACTGACACACTACATCACCGTATACTGACACACTACATCACCGTATACTGACATACTACATCACCGTATACTGACACACTACATCACCGTATACTGACACACTACATCACCGTATACTGACATACTACATCACCGTATACTGACACGTCGCTACATCACCGTATACTGACACACTACATCACCGTATACTGACACACTACATCACCGTATACTGACACACTACATCACCGTATACTGACACACTACATCACCGTATACTGACACGTCGCTACATCACCGTATACTGACACGTCGCTACATCACCGTATACTGACACGTCGCTACATCACCGTATACTGACACACTACATCACCGTATACTGACACACTACATCACCGTATACTGACACACTACATCACCGTATACTGACACGCTACATCACCGTATACTGACACACTACATCACCGTATACTGACACGCTACATCACCGTATACTGACACACTACATCACCGTATACTGACACACTACATCACCGTATACTGACACACTACATCACCGTATACTGACACACTACATCACCGTATACTGACACGCTACATCACCGTATACTGACACGTCGCTACATCACCGTATACTGACACACTACATCACCGTATACTGACACACTACATCACCGTATACTGACACGTCGCTACATCACCGTATACTGACACACTACATCACCGTATACTGACACGCTACATCACCGTATACTGACACGTCACTACATCACCGTATACTGACATACTACATCACCGTATACTGACACGTCGCTACATCACCGTATACTGACACACTACATCACCGTATACTGACACGCTACATCACCGTATACTGACACGTCGCTACATCACCGTATACTGACACACTACATCACCGTATACTGACACACTACATCACCGTATACTGACACGCTACATCACCGTATACTGACACGCTACATCACCGTATACTGACACACTACATCACCGTATACTGACACGCTACATCACCGTATACTGACACACTACATCACCGTATACTGACACACTACATCACCGTATACTGACACACTACATCACCGTATACTGACACACTACATCACCGTATACTGACACACTACATCACCGTATACTGACACGCTACATCACCGTATACTGACACGTCGCTACATCACCGTATACTGACACACTACATCACCGTATACTGACACACTACATCACCGTATACTGACACGTCGCTACATCACCGTATACTGACACACTACATCACCGTATACTGACACGCTACATCACCGTATACTGACACGTCACTACATCACCGTATACTGACATACTACATCACCGTATACTGACACGTCGCTACATCACCGTATACTGACACACTACATCACCGTATACTGACACACTACATCACCGTATACTGACACACTACATCACCGTATACTGACACACTACATCACCGTATACTGACACACTACATCACCGTATACTGACACGCTACATCACCGTATACTGACACACTACATCACCGTATACTGACACGTCGCTACATCACCGTATACTGACACGTCGCTACATCACCGTATACTGACACGTGTCAGTATTCAGTGATGTAGTGTGTCAGTATACAGTGATGTAGTGTGTCAGTATACAGTGATGTAGCCTGTCAGTATACAGTGATGTAGCGTGTCAGTATACAGTGATGAGCACATTGCTGTGTGATGTCATATATTGAGCACAGTGCTGTGTAATGAAATTTAAAAAGGGTGAATATATGGAATGGGATGTGATGTGACTTCTCTCCTCTGAGGTATTATTCTTTCTGGCAGTGATCACATGGCTATCAGTATCTCATGAAATACACCATACAGGCAGCTCTGACTCACCCTCCCTTCTCTCTCTCTCTCTGCAGCCCGGGAATGTCCCTGTGATCCCCCCACCCCCTCCTCCTTCTGATATCACAGCCCTCCAATACACAGCAGTGTTCCACCAACAGCCTCGCCCATTACCCCGCCTACACACCCACCCACCCATGCACAGCGTCGGGCCTCGCGGACTAGGCCGAAGCCGGGGCCTCGCCTGAAAAATCGTGCCCGCAGCTCCTCAGGCCCGGCGCGGTGCTGTTAAAAAAAAAAAAATCTAAAAAAATCGATTTGAAGAAGATTTGAATCGATTTGACCTCTCAACTCGATTCAAGATTCAAATCGATTTTTTTCCCAGCCCTAGCTCACACACCCCTAAAACATCATCGATCCACCTCCGTGTTTCACAGTAGGAATGGTGTACCTTTCATCATAGGCCTTGTTGACTCCTCTCCAAATGTAGTGTTTATGTCTGTGGCCAAAAAGCTCAATTTTGGTCTCATCACTCCAAATGACTTTGTGCCACAAGGTTTGAGGCTTATCTCTGTGCTGTTTGGCGTATTGTAAGCGGGATACTTTGTGGCATTTGTGTAGTAATGGCTTTCTTCTGGCGACTTGACCATGCAGCCCATCTTTCTTCAAGTGCCTCCTTATTGTGCAACTTGAAACAGCCCCACCACATGTTTTCAGAGAGTCCTGTATTTCACCTGAAGTTATTTGTGGGTTTTTCTTTGCATCCCGAACAATTTTCCTGGCAGTTGTGGCTGAAATTTTAGTTGGTCTACCTGACCGTGGTTTGGTTTCAACAGAACCCCTCATTTTCCACTTCTTGATTAGAGTTTGAGCACTGCTGATTGGCATTCTCAATTCCTTGGATATCTTTTATACCCCTTTCCTGTTTTATACAGTTCAACGACCTTTTCCCGCAGATCCTTTGACAATTCTTTTGCTTTCCCCATGACTCAGAATCCAGAAACGTCAGTGCAGCACTGGATGGAAGTGCTACAAAAAACATATTACCTCTGTGCTTGCCAACAAGGGTTTCTCCACCAAGTACTAAGTCAGGTTTTGCTTGGGGATCAAATAACTTACTTTACTCACTGAACTGCAACTCAATTTATAACATTTGTATCATGTTTTTTTTTTGGATTTTTAGTTGATATTCTGTCTCTTTTATTTAAAATACACCTATGATAAAACAATATAGACCCTTCATTTCTTTGTGAGTGGGTAAACTTACAAAATCTGCAGGGGATCAAATAATTATTTTTCCCACTGTATAGCTATGAAGCTGTGGGTAAAGAAATGCCTAGGCACACTCATATACCAGAAAGTGCACTTCTGTTTTTCTGGTCAAATTTCAAAGAACTGCTTAAGAACAATAACATTTCTAGATGTTACCTATATCATAGCAAATATTCACTTTTTTTTTTTTAGATCAGTTCCATATTAATTCAATTAACTGAAATATAATCAGTTGCCCCTGGTTACTGCATTTTCCTTAACATTCTGTTATTTGCAGTGTCTCTTTGGACAAACCTACCAGTGTGACGTCAGAGTTTATATGGTGTGATGTAAGCATTGAGTCCCGTACACAAACATATTTCACATGCTTTGTTCTGTTATTGTATTTGCTGGCAAACTCCCCATTGAATGGAGACGGAAGTGTAAACACAGTACTGTCACTTTCTCCGTCACAAACTATTTATTTAAGGTGGGATCAATTATTTGAAAGGAAAGCTTTATTTGTTGAAGGTGGACCAAAGAGATTAGAAAAGAGATGGAAAAGAAGATGCCGGAAGTGGATCATTACAGTTATCTATAGCTTAGCTCACCCAACACACCTGCTAATTGTCAAAAAGGTAAATATGTAACATAGTTATAAAGTGGTTATAAACCTCATACATGAAATATGAACTGCCTATAGTGTGTACTTGTTTCAATTAGGAACAGTAAGTGTTATTTCTGCCTGCTGCTTCCTTCTTCTGCTATCAGCATGAATCACTTCTGATAAGTTTTGCTGACACCAAGAGAAAAAAGGCGACGGGTAGAGGGACCTCCAGATGACTGACAGGCTCAGCTCTGTTCCTGTGTGCTGTGTGAAGGGGGGGTTGTCCCTTCCCTCCAATCAGCTCTCAGAGCTCCCCTCACTGAGCTCTGCAGAGTGTAACTTCAGCTCTCCACCCCCTTTTTTTGACTGCTCGGGCAAACTTTATAAACTCTGTGATTAGAACGGATGTAGAGAATAGAAGACTGCAGATAAACATGTACTACTTACGTAGGAGGATTTGTGTACAACCACTTTAACAAGTCAGCTCTCTGAGGGGTAAAATTCTAACTGCTGGTGGAACAGGATTCATGGTTAGAAGAAATTGTATTGCAGGCAAAAGCTAGTTTTCCCAAACCACTGAAGCAGTACATTGTCTGGGTCAGGCTTTATGGTTTGCTGATGGACCAAAAATGAAGGAACATTATTTTGTCCCCCCCCCCCCAGTGCAACTGAAAACATAATGAAGACATAGGTAGGAGGAATTGGTCACTTTAGCAGCAGACAGAGATGACACTAGTGTCCACACTGATCCGACATGAGTTTCTATTTCCAGAGCACAAGTCACACGACATGTCAAAGTCAATGGTTCCCTATGAGAGCCGTCTTAACTGGCCTGACTTGTGTTGGTCCAACTTTGAAAATGCTTCCTGCACTACTTTGGTCCAACTTGGGCATGATTTCAGCCCACTGATTTGAATGGAAGTCGGGATCATCATCTTAATTTATCCGACTTGTGGCATTTGCAGAGCAGACACGGACACAGCCTGCTCTACTCCATGGGCCCTTCGATCCGGTCCTCCCAGACAGAAGGGGACGGATCCCCTTCTCATTTTTTAAGTGGATCAGATTGGATATAGGCGGGTGTAAATGGACACAAGTCCATTTACATTTGCCACTCTATAGAGGTGAAAGGAGGATCCGACTGGGTCTGCCTGAAAAACAGAAAGACAGGTGGACCCAATCGGACCGATCATGTGAAAGGGGCCTAAGGTTGCTTTCACACTGATGCACTGCGGTTTACCTGCACCTCAACTGACCTCAATCTCCACTTCTTCCTCAGGATTCCTGCAGGTATTGCTGGCTGCTGCTGTCCCCCAGGCGGGTATGGCTGTTGGCTGCTGCTGGCTGTCCTCCAGGGCTGGTACTGCTGGTGAGTACTGCTGGCTGGTACTGCTGGTGAGTACTGCTGGCTGGTACTGCTGGTGAGTACTGCTGGCTGGTACTGCTGGTGAGCACTGCTGGCTGGTACTGCTGGTGGGTACTGCTGGATTGTACTTCTGGCGGGTACTGCTGGCTGGTACTTCTAGTGGGTACGGCTGGCGAGTACTGCTGGCGGGTACTGCTAGTGGGTACTGCTGGCTGGTACTTCTAGTGGATACTGCTGGCGGGTACTGCTGGCTGGTACTGCTGTTGGGTACTGCTGGCGGGTACTGCTTCCTCTATCGCCGGCTCCATTCTTCACACTGATGCTTGGGGATGGTGGGTCGGGAACCTGTGATCTGGGCTTCCCACCTCAGAGGGCTCCGCAGGCCACATGTGGTTAGGCAAAACAACACCCCACTTTGTAAATGTTGCACCCGGACTGCTCCCCATTGTACAGCGTGCATTTTAGTAGAAATTGCCAGTTAGCTAACATTTTCTCTGCTTGGGAAGCCTTAGAAAACTTGTCCTCTCTATGCAATGTGTCAGGAATCAGCTGATCTTATTCAATAAAAAGTGCCATATCCACAACAACTAATAACAATCCATCTTAGATTGCTCTGGTTTCAGTAATGCAAATTTAAACACTATGGTTAAAGCTGAGTTCCACCCAAAAGTGGAACTTCCTCTCATTGTACTCCTCCCCCCCTCCGGTGCCACATTTGGCATCTTTCGGGGAGGAGGGGGGGCAGGATACCTGTCTTTCACAGGTATGCTGTCCCCACTTTTGGGAGCCTCAGCCGCGGGTATTGACGTCACTGCAGGGCTCCCTCCTCCTTCCCCGGCCGCCGGGCCAGTAAGAGAGAGGAGCGGCGCCTCACGCATGCGCATTAAGGTTCCCGGCATGAAGCCGTAAGGCTACACTGCCGGATTCCCTTACTTGCAATATAGGCGGCATGCACCCGACAGCTGATGGAAACATTAGCTGCGGTGCCGACTTCGCTGGATCCAGGACAGGCAAGTGTCCAATTATTAAAAGTCAGCAGCTGCAATATGTGTAGCTGCTGGCTTTTAATTTTTGCAGCTGTGGGCGGACGTCCGCTTTAAGACCAGCTTCAAACCTATGCGTTGTGGTAAGTGAACGCAGCGCACATTATAATGTCTGTTACCATATCACAACCGAATGGTCAGATGTGAACAAAGCCATCAAGTTGTTTCAGTTTAAAGCGTTATTAAACCCAAAACCAGAAATGATATATTTTACAGCTTACTGATCCTTAGATATGGTGACTGCATTCATTTTCTTTTTGTAGGCTTTTTTCCCTGTTTTAACCTGGTGATCTGGCCAGTAACTCACTTCTTGTATTAGAGTGCCCCCACTCTGGATGAAGGAGCACAGGGGGCACCTTTTGACAGCAACATTATCAGTCGGGGGGAGGTGAGTGTTAGATGTACTAGCAGATTTAAATACACTAACAAATGGAAGCCTCTGGATTCGTGGGTTGCCATGTTACCTGCTTCAGTTGTCATACCCTTTTTTTTTTCTTTTCTTTTTTTTCTATTGTTTTGACTGTACTGTCCCTCAAGCCAGGGAACGCCTGATAGGCTTTGTTTTGTACTATAACTGAATATTTAGTAAAAAGAAATTGCAAAAAAAAAACCAACAAACAAACAAATTGAAGCCAAACTCGTGCAGTTACAACAAACAGCTTTTCCTTTTGGGATAAAGGTTTTACATAAATAAAAGCTGATCATTTTAAGTACCCCTACTAGTGTTAAATGGTTTGTCTCATCTCTGTAACTGTTAGACCCCCATACACACTATACAACTTTTGCTGTCTTTTTTCCTTTAGATTTACCAATCTGAAGGAAAAAATCTACAGAAAATTGTTTAGTGTGTATCCAGCTTAAGAGAGCTTGTACTTTTGAAAAACAACAGACTTACTGGCCAGATCACGAAATGAAAATAGAAGAAAGAAAGCCCAAAAAACTACACTAATGCAGCCATTACATCTAAGAATTGGTAAGCTGCAATATAACAAATGTTTGCTTTTGGGTTAAATACTGCTTTAAAGAGGCTGTAAAGTCATTTTTTTTACCTTAAAACAAACATGTTATACCTACCTTCCCAGTGCAAGGGTATTCCCTCCTCTTCTTGAGTCCCCCTATGGCGCTTTCCACTCCTCCTCTTCTCCATGTGCCGCCATAGAAAGCTGCTACATAACTGGGCTATGTGTCTCCATAGACACACACAACGCGGCTCTCCCCGACCCCTGTTCCCGCCCCACAGAATTTGACTGACGGCAGCAGCAGCCAATGGCTCCCAATGCTCTCAGCCAAGCTTGTGAGAGGGGAAAGAAGACCTGCACAGGCACAGCACTGGATCGATACAGGACTCATGTAAGTATTTAGGGGGGAAGGGGGAGAACAACAACTTGAAGGTGCACAGAAAGCATTAAAGTGGTTCAAAAGTTTAAACCTTTTTTTACCTTAATGCATTCTCTGCATTAAAGTAAAAAAAAAGTTTTATCATGTATTCTTTGCCCCGCCTACTTTTCTCCCTAAACACCCACCTGACTGCTGGATCGATCCAGCGCCATGCCTCCTCTCTCCTCTCTTCCTGCATTCACAGGAAGATTGGCTGCAGCAGAAGACATTGGCTCCTGCTTCTGTCAATTAAACCCCGTGAGAAGAAAGCGCGGGGCGAGGCCAAACAGCACTGTGTGTGTCAATAGATGCAGACAGCCAGGCTTGGGAGCGAGCCCACGGGTGCGCCACCATAGAAAGCGGCTTCTTATGGAGGATGCATCGAGAAGAGGAGGAGCAGATAGAGGATGTGAGGGACCCCAGAAGAGGAGGAGCAGAGTGAGGAGGTGCGGGACCCCAGAAGAGGAGGAGGAGCAGAGAGAGATGGTGAGGGACCCCAGAAGAGGAGGAAGAGCAGAGAGAGATGGTGAGGGACCCCAGAAGAGGAGGAGGAGCAGAGAAAGGTGGTGAGGGACCCCAGAAAAGAAGGAGGAGCAGAGAGAGGAGGTGAGGGACCCCAGAAGAGGAGGAGGAGCAGAGAAAGGTGGTGAGGGACCCCAGAAGAGGAGGAGGAGCAATGAAAGGTGGTGAGGGACCCCAGAAGAGGAGGAGGAGCAGAGAGAGGAGGTGAGGGAACCCAGAAGAGGAGCAGAGAGAGGAGGTGAGGGACCCCAGAAGAGGAGGAGTAGCAGAGAAAGGTGGTGAGGGACCCCAGAAGAGGAGGAGTAGCAGAGAAAGGTGGTGAGGGACCCCAGAAGAGGAGGAGGAGCAGAGAAAGGTGGTGAGGGACCCCAGAAGAGGAGAAGGAGCAGAGAAAGGTGGTGAGGGACCCCAGAAGAGGAGGAGGAGCAGAGAAAGGTGGTGAGGGACCCCAGAAGAGGAGAAGGAGCAGAGAAAGGTGGTGAGGGACCCCAGAAAACAAGGAGGGGCAGAGAGAGGAGGTGAGGGACCCCAGAAGAGGAGGAGGAGCAGAGAAAGGTGGTGAGGGACCCCAGAAGAGGAGGAGGAGCAGAGAAAGGTGGTGAGGGACCCCAGAAGAGGAGAAGGAGCAGAGAAAGGTGGTGAGGGACCCCAGAAAACAAGGAGGGGCAGAGAGAGGAGGTGAGGGACCCCAGAAGAGGAGGAGGAGCAGAGAAAGGTGGTGAGGGACCCCAGAAGAGGAGGAGGAGCAATGAAAGGTGGTGAGGGACCAGAGAAGAGGAGGAGGAGCAGAGAGAGGAGGTGAGGGACCCCAGAAGAGGAGCAGAGAGAGGAGGTGAGGGACCCCAGAAGAGGAGGAGGAGCAGAGAAAGGTGGTGAGGGACCCCAGAAGAGGAGGAGGAGCAGAGAAAGGTGGTGAGGGACCCCAGAAGAGGAGGAGGGGCAGAGAAAGGTGGTGAGGGGCCCCAGAAAAGAAGGAGGGGCAGAGAGAGGAGGTGAGGGACCCCAGAAGAGGAGGAGGAGCAATGAAAGGTGGTGAGGGACCCCAGAAGAGGAGGAGGAGCAGAGAGAGGAGGTGAGGGACCCCAGAAGAGGAGGAGGAGCAATGAAAGGTGGTGAGGGACCCCAGAAGAGGAGGAGGAGCAGAGAGAGGAGGTGAGGGACCCCAGAAGAGGAGCAGAGAGAGGAGGTGAGGGACCCCAGAAGAGGAGGAGGAGCAGAGAAAGGTGGTGAGGGACGCCAGAAGAGGAGGAGGAGCAGGGAAAGGTGGTGAGGGACCCCAGAAGAGGAGGAGGAGCAGAGAAAGGCGGTGAGAGACCCCAGAAGAGGAGGAGGAGCAGGGAAAGGTGGTGAGGGACCCCAGAAGAGGAGGAGGAGCAGAGAGAGGAGGTGAGGGACCCCAGAAGAGGAGGAGGAGCAGAGAAAGGTGGTGAGGGACCCCAGAAGAGGAGGAGGAGCAATGAAAGGTGGTGAGGGACCTCAGAAGAGGAGGAGGAGCAGAGAGAGGAGGTGAGGGACCCCAGAAGAGGAGCAGAGAGAGGAGGTGAGGGACCCCAGAAGAGGAGGAGGAGCAGGGAAAGGTGGTGAGGGACCCCAGAAGAGGAGGAGGAGCAGAGAAAGGTGGTGAGGGACCCCAGAAGAGGAAGAGGAGCAGAGAGAGGAGGTGAGGGACCCCAGAAGAGGAGGTTTGGGGCATCTCTGTGCAATGCAATTGTATAACATGTAAGAAATTGTCACATCATTCAAGTCTATGGGGTCTATTTGTAAAAAAAATTGGGAACAGATGTCAAAAGCTTTTGCCCAGCCATCATGAATTATGACCGTATTTTGTCTAATATGTTGATTTCCCGCCTTATGATTGTTAGCACCATCTGGTGGTCTTAATATGGTACTTTTCTGATTGCAGAATCTCTGGAAAAATACTGCATTGTGGAATAGATGGAGCTGACGATCGTAGGAAATCAACTTATTAAAAGAAAAGTATGATCAAAGCTTTTTTTGGCCATACTTCTTTTCTGGGACACAGGAGTGCCGTTACTTTTGCTCCCCTGTGACCCAGAGTCAGCTTTTAGTAGGCCTGCTGTCAGTTGACGCCATACACACTATACAACTTTTGTTGTCAGATTTCCTTTAGATTTACCAAAACCATGTAGTACAAGGGCCTGCCTGATTGCATACAAATTGAAACTCCTAAGGTTTGACCTCATATGATATGGTTTTGGTAAATCTGAAGGAAAAAAATCTACAGAAAATTGTAAAGTGTGTATCCAGCAACAGGCTCCATTTACACCAATGCGTTTTTTCATGCTTTTTGCAGAAACGCAGGACATTTTTTTAAACATGGGTTCTATGGAACACGTTCACATCAATGCATTTTTGTGCCGCTGCGTTTTTGGAAAGGGTCAGGGACTTTTTTAAGTGCAAAACAATGCTTTTTTTTTGGTTCAATAGACTTCAAAGGAGAAGCTGCAAAAAAGCATGTAGTGAAGGCACAGCAAAAAGCACTGCAGAGATGCTCAAAACCAACATGCATAGATGTGAATCAAGCCTAAGAGCCGCTTTAAGCTCTGCAAGGACCCTGACCATGTTGTTGGGATCCACCCAGGTGCCTGAGTGACAGCTGGCCCCGCCTCCCAATGTGTAGGCGGGGCCAATGCTCTAGCTCAGCACTCCAGTTAGTGCTGGAGTGGCAGAGTGGAGAGCAGTGACTGACAGTCATTGTTCTCCACTCTGAGCAGACCGAGCAATCAGCAGCCATGTGATTCCTCAGTTCTCAGGCTTAGAGCTGGCAGGGGACACCTGCAGCATCACAGCGATGCTGCAACATTCAAGAGAGTATTAAAGAGGTACTGCAGTCTGTTCACATAATTTGTAATAAAAACATCTTTGCCATTCTGAAGCTTCCCTCCAACCACTTTGAATATTATTTTATATATATTGTGATTCTGTACTTGACAAATATACTGCAGAAATCTCCCTCCACTGAGTCTGGCTGCAATCATTTCAACTGTGGGCAGCTGAAGCTGCTGCCTGTTCACTTCCTGGATTTACATAGACACACAGAGGCACACCACCAGCTCTGCAGCTCTCATTGTCCCGCTTATGACTCATACCCCCTCCTTTCCTGGCAAACTCATACAAGAGTAAGAGAGAGAGCTGTGCATGATGTCATTAGCCTAGGCCAGTGATGGCGAACCTTGGCACACCAGATGTTTTAGAACTAGATTTCCCATGACGCGTCACTACACTGCAGCGTGCATGAGCATCATGGGAAATGTAGTGCCAAAACATTTGGGGTGCCAAGGTTCGCCATCACTGGCCTAGGCTAATGACCAGACAAGAAAAAGGAAGTGGGCTGTATACGCTATTTACTGGCCGAAAAAAAATAAATGTTACTATCCGAAGTTGAACCAACAAGGGCAGAAGATTTAATAGTTGGAAAGATGAAGTTCCGCTTTAAGGTTTTTTTTGTTTTTTTTTTACAAACCCATACATCCCTATTACCACTTGCCGCCCGCCATATGGCAAAATTAAGCAGCGGCAAGGTGGTTTCAATATCCTGGCTGGGCGTCATTTGACGTCTTCAGGATATTGAGCCGATGCGTGCCCCCAGGGGCGTGCATCACGGCGATCGTTGTTGCGGTGTGTCAGTCTGACACACCACAACTATGATCTCGGTAAAGAGTCTCAGATGGAGACTCTTTACCACGTGATCAGCCGTGTCCAATCACGGCTGATCACAATGTAAACAGGAAGAGCCGGTGATCGGTTTTTACTCACTCGCGTCTGTCAGACGCGAGTAGAGGAGAGCCGATCGGCTGCTCAGTAGTGTATTTAGGTTTTGTGCTGCCCTAGGCCTGACTAAACTCGTGCACCCTCTAATTTAAATATGACCCACCCCTTCATGTCAAGGCCACACCCCTTGCTGTTTAAGACCCGCCCAAAATTTTTAGAGTGGGGACTAGTTACTACTAGTACTATAGTTTTACTTTAAGCACAAATTTCTGATAATTTTATGGAGAGGACTAAGAAGATATAACCATGCCAATGGTGCAGCAGAAAACATATAGCACAGTCAGGAAGGTGTGTGGTCCAGGATGATAGGACAGTCTAAATTAGTTGCTGAATGCCGGCCGCCCGCATACCGGAAGCAGTGCACCCGCTTTATGGGGGCGCTAGACTACATTGCCTCTCAGCCCAGTTCGCCCCATAAGACTGGCGCTACACTAACAGACTCTTTCTGTGCTGCCCCCCTGCAAAGTGCTACCCTAGGCCTGGGCCTTGTTGGCCTAGGCCAGGATACAGCGTTGCGGCTGCTCCTCTGACAGGGGGGTCTGTGCTGATCAATTATCAGCGCAGAAGCCCCGAGGATGCCCACGTGCCGCCTATCAGTGCCCATCTGTGTCGCCTATCCGCGCCTATCCGTGCCGCCTATCCGTGCCCGTCCGTGCCACCTATCCGTGCCGCATATCAGTGCCACCTATCAGTGCCCATCAAAGCCGCCTATCAGTGCCCCATCAGTGCTGCATATTAGTGCCCATCAATGCCACCTCATCAGTGCCACCTCAGTGGTGCCACCTCATTGGTGCCACCTCATCGGTGCTGCCTTATCAGTTCCTGTCAGTGCAGCCCCATCAGTGCCCATCAGTGAAGGAGAAAACTTACTTATTTACAAAGTTTTGTAACTGTAACAAAAAAACATTTTTTTTCTCAAAATTTTCGGTCTTTTTTTATTTGTTTAGCAGAAAATACCACCAAAAGAAAGCTCTATTTGTGGGAACAAAATGATAACAATTTAGTTAGGGTACAGTGTAGCATGACTGCGCAATTGTCATTCAAAGTGTGAGAGCACTGAAAGCTGAAAATTGGTCTGGGCAGGAAGGTGTATAAGTGCCCTGTATTGAAGTGGTTAAAAGTGATTGTAAACTCTCTCACCTTGTAAAACAACCCATTCAGGTTAAAATTGAAATGAAAGGCAAGACATTTTTTGTATAGATATAAAAAAACATTCTAAATAAAAAATGTTCCCATTTTTTTTTTTTATAAGTGATCACATTCCCTCTCTTCTTAGCTGCATAAGAGCTGGGGGAGGAGGAGAAGCAATATCACACTGAGCTTCCCAGTGAATGGCTGTGGAGGGGACGTGTCAGGACAAGTCTGATGATTGGAGGAGAGCAGCCTGAGTTCCCATCACAGCTAAAGAACTGACCACAGTGAGCTCTCATGCCTAGTGTGATCAGTTTTTAAAGGAAAGCAGAGGGACTGGCAGGAACACCAGGGATATCACACAAAGGAAGCAATACAAAGAGAGCAGGATACTTTTTCATACAAGTACATAGTAAAGCAGGCACATATCAGGAATATGAAATACTGGGGTAACAAACGCTTTAAAGGGTAAGTTCACCTTTTGTAACATGTTACAAATCCACTGGCCCCCGCACCTCCCCGGCTCCCCATGTCACGAGCGGCAGGGGATTTTCTCCCCCACTCTCTGCCAGAATCACTCATTCACAGAGTTCTATGAATTGAAACCTACAAGATCCGGCAGCCTTTGCAGCTGTTGGCTTGTAGTTCTCAATGAACTACTAGGGCGTTGTTGAGCACTGTGGTAGCTCATTGATGCTTCCTGTTAACCGCTTGCCAACTGCATCACACACATTTACATCGGCAGAATGGCACGGGCAGGCAAAGCAACATATATATACATTGCTTTGAACCTGCCCCCGAGCGGGCGCGCGCACACGCCCGCCACAGTCTCCATGGCCCTGCCCGCGAAACCCGCGGACTCAACGTCCGCCGGTGTCCTGAGATCGGGTCTCAGAACGGCAGAACGGGGGGGATGCCTTTGTAAACAAGGTATCTCCCTGTTCTGCCTAGTGACACAACACTGATCTTCTGCTGCCTTTCATCGGGAGCAGCGATCAGTGACGTGTCACAGTAAGCCACGCCCCCTAACAGTTAGAATCACTCCCTAGGACACACTTAACCCCTTCCCCGCCCCCTAGTGGTTAACCCCTTCACTGCCAGTGTCATTTACACAGTAATCAATGCATTTTTATAGCATTGATCGCTGTATAAATGACAATGGTCCCAAAATAGTGTAAAAAATGTCCGATGTGTCCGCAATAATGTCGCAGTCACAATAAAAATCGCAGATCGCCGCCATAACTAGTAAAAAAAAAATGTAATAATAAAAATACCATAAAACTACCTCCTATTTTGTAGACGCAATAACTTTTGCACAAACCAATCAATATACGCTTATTGCAATTTTTTTTTACCAAAAATATGTAGAAGAATACGTATCGGCCTAAACTGAGGAAAAATTAGCTTTTTTTAAAAAAAAAAAAAAAAATGGGGATATTTATTATAGCAAAAAGTACAAAATATTGCTTTTTTTTTTTTAATTGTTGCTTTATTTTTGTTTATAGCGCAAAAAATAAAAACCACAGAGGTGATCAAATACCACCAAAAGAAAGCTCTATTTATGGGGAAAAAAAAGGACGTCAATTCTGTTTGGGAGCCACGTCGCATTACCGCGCAATTGTCAGTTGAAGCGACGCAGTGCCGAATCGCAAAAAGTGGCCTGGTCATTTGGCAGCCAAATGGTCTGGGGCTGAAGTGGTTAATGTGTACCTGCACATTTTTTTTTACCTGCAAAAAGATGTGCATTCATAACTTTTTTTTAAAAGGTGAATTTAATCTTTTAACCAGTTCCTGCCCGCACTATAGCCAAAAGATAGCTACAATGCAGGCTTACATAGACATCCTCCCATGCTCACGCTGCGGGCACATGTGCAGCCTTTGGACTCGGCTGATCACAGATTGGGGTAAAGGGCCATTTACAGTGGCCCTTTACCACATGATCAGCTATCAGCCAATGACAGCTGATCACACGATGTAAACAGAAGATGGTTATTGGCTTTTTTTCCCCTCACACTGTAAAGTGAGAAGAAAACAAAAAGCTGATAACCGACTTCTGTTTACATCGTCCCAACATTGGTCCTAACATTGCCCACCAGTGCTGCTTATCAGGGCCCACCAGCGCCACCTAGCAGTGCCCGTCAGTGCTGCCAATCAGTGCCTCATCATCAGTATCACCTTACAGTGCCGCCTACTAGTGCCGCCTTCAAGGGTCTATCAGCGCTCATCAGTGCCACTTATCAGTGCCCTTCAGTGCCACTTATCAGTGTAGCCTCATCAGTGCCTTCTGATCAGTGCCCACCAGTGCCGCCTCATCAGTGCCACCTATCAGTGCCCATTAGTGACACCTATCAGTGTAGCCTCATCAGTGCCTCCTGATCAGTGCCCACCAGTGCCCAACAGTGGCACCTGTCAGTGCCCATCAGTTCAGCCTATCAGTGTTTATCAGTGAAGGAGAAAAATTACCTGTTTGCAAAATTTTATAACAAACTATGAAAAAAAAAATTAGTTTTTTTTTCCAAATTTTCTGACTTTTTTTGTTTGTTTAGCAAAAAATAAAAAACCCAGTAGTGATTAAATACCACCAAAAGAAGGCTCCATTTGTGTGAAGAAATTATAAAAATTGAATTTGGGTACAGTGATGCATTGTCATTCAAAGTGCAACAGTGCTGAAAGCTGTAAATTGGCCTGGGCAGGAAGGGGGTAAAAGTGCCCAGTGGGCAAGTGGTTAATATGTTGATTTTCTCTGATCTTTAGCTCCATCTGGTGGCCTTGATATAGTACATTTCTAATTGCAGTATCTCAGGAAATATACCACATTGTGGACACTAGACAGAGCTGCTAATCATAGGAAATGAACATCATATAACTATGGTCAGGATTTGTCATGGCTGGGCGAATGCTTGAGACATTCATCCAACAATTTCTATGTAGACTCCTATGTGCTGTAGTAGTGACATGTGGATATGGGCTGTACTGCGCTAACCTCCAGTAACAAGGAAAAAGCAGCTACATAAAAATGTGACAAACATATAAAGAACCAAATAGTAAATATCGTAGTGCTAACAAGTAAACACAAATATTGTTATCTAAGCGAAGCAGTGCAAAAGTCAAATATACACAAGTGGCATGTGAGAAAAAAATATATGAAATATATTCGTCATTTATTGGACTTTTGTCATATATTTTTTCTCACATGCCACTTGTGTATATTTGATTTTTCTAAGAATATTTGTTCTGATGAGGATATTTCCTATTTGTAGTAGTGATGTGGGGAGTGGTGCTGTGTACAAATACAGAACAACCCACCCCAGTGGAAAGCTGTGATGAAGACAATCCAATCAGATGGACCCTTCTGTTGTTCTACAGATCAGCAGAATGGTGAAGGTGACACAAAGTGACAGATGAAAACAATACACACTGTGCACCACACTGCAAATAAGAGCGGATCTCTGTGTTGTTATATTGCTATCTAATCGTCTCCTATGTCCCTCCACATTCAGGAACATCACACCATTCCTCTGCAGTGACCATGACATTACTCATCACTGGTGACACAGATTCCACTACATGCCCGGACTCCCCCCGTGTCCCCGGATCACAGACCCCCCCCCCCCCCCCCCCTCTCTCTACTCACATGCTGCTCTGCCGGTGCTGGTGGCCGCTCTGCGGGTCCCGGCTGCCGGTCTCCCTGGTAACGCTGTAAACACTGAGTTGCCTAGTGCTAAGAAGGGGCGTGGCCAGACAGGCGCACGCCTTGTAATCCTACTCGGACAATAGAACTGTGCTATACAGGATCATAGGAGGAAACTCCGATTTACAGGAAGAAACGTGTCATTGCTGTCCCACTGATAATGGCACGATCCTTCTCCTGACCATGGGACGATCCTTCTCCTGACCATGGAACGATCCTTCTCCTGACCATGGCACGATCCTTCTCCTGACCATGGCACGATCCTTCTCCTTCTGACCATGGAACAATCTTTCTCCTGACCATGGAACAATCCTTCTCCTCCTGACCATGGCACAATCCTTCTCCTGACCATGGCACGATCCTTCTCCTGACCATGGCACGATCCTTCTCCTGACCATGGCACGATCCTTCTCCTGACCATGGCACGATCCTTCTCCTGACCATGACACGATCCTTCTCCTTCTGACCATGGCACCATCCTTCTCCTGACCATGACACGATCCTTCTAATCCTGACCATGGCATGATCCTTCTCCTCCTGACCATGGCACGATCCTTCTCCTCCTGACCATGGCACGATCCTTCACCTGACCATGGCACAATCCTTCTCCTCCTGACCATGGCACGATCCTTCTCCTCCTGACTATGGAACAATCCTTCTCCTGACCATGGCACGATCCTTCTCCTCCTGACCATGGAACAATCCTTCTCCTGACCATGACACGATCCTTCTCCTGACCATGGCATGATCCTTCTCCTCCTGACCATGGCACGATCCTTCACCTGACCATGGCACAATCCTTCTCCTCCTGACCATGGAACGACCCTTCTCCTCCTGACCATGGAACAATCCTTCTCCTGACCATGGCACGATCCTTCTACTCCTGACCATGGCACGATCCTTCTCCTGACCATGGCACGATCCTTCTCCTCCTGACCATGGCACGATCCTTCTACTCCTGACCATGGCACGATCCTTCTACTCCTGACCATGGCACGATCCTTCTCCTGACCATGGCACGATCCTTCTCCTCCTGACCATGGAACGATCCTTCTCCTGACCATGGAACGATCCTTCTCCTGACCATGGCACAATCCTTCTCCTCCTGAGCACGGAACGATCCTTCTCCTCCTGACCATAGCACGATCCTTCTCCTGACCATGGCACAATCCTTCTCCTCCTGACCATGGCACGATCCTTCTCCTGACCATGGCACGATCCTTCTCCTCCTGACCATGGCACGATCCTTCTACTCCTGACCATGGCACGATCCTTCTACTCCTGACCATGGCACGATCCTTCTACTCCTGACCATGGCACGATCCTTCTCCTGACCATGGCACGATCCTTCTCCTCCTGACCATGGAACGATCCTTCTCCTGACCATGGAACGATCCTTCTCCTGACCATGGCACAACCCTTCTCCTCCTGAGCACGGAACGATCCTTCTCCTCCTGACCATAGCACGATCCTTCTCCTGACCATGGCACAATCCTTCTCCTCCTGACCATGGCACGATCCTTCTCCTGACCATGGCACGATCCTTCTCCTCCTGACCATGGCACGATCCTTCTCCTCCTGACCATGGAACGATTCTTCTCCTGACCATGGCACGATCCTTCTCCTCCTGACCATGGCACAATCCTTCTCCTGACCATGGCATGATCCTTCTCCTCCTGACCATGGCACGATACTTCTCCTCCTGACCATGGCACGATCCTTCTCCTGACCATGGAACGATCCTTCTCCTGACCATGGCACAATCCTTCTCCTCCTGAGCATGGAACGATCCTTCTCCTCCTGACCATGGCACGATCCTTCTCCTGACCATGGCACAATCTTCTCCTGACCATGGCACAATCTTCTGACCATGGCTTGATCCTATATTCTCTTGACCATGGCATAAACCTTCTCCTGACCATGGCACAATCTTCTGACCATGGCTTGATCCTTTCTTCTCCTGACCATATCATGATCCTTTTCCTGACCATGGCATGAACCTTCTCCTGACCATGGCACAAACCTTCTCCTGACCATGGCACGATCCTTCTCCTGACCATGGCATGATCCTATCTTCTCCTGACCATGGCACAATCTTCTCCTGACCATGGTACAATCTTCTGACCATGGCTTGATCCTAGATTCTCCTGACCATGGCACAAACCTTATCCTGACCATGGCACGATCATTCTCCTAAACATGGCACAAACCTTTTCCTGACCATGGCACAAACCTTCTCCTGACCATGGCACGATCCTTCTCCTGACCATGGCACGGACCTTCTCCTGACCATAGCACAATCCTTTTCCTGACCATGGCATGAACCTTCTCCTGACCATGGCACAAACCTTCTCCTGACCATGGCACGATCCTTCTCCTGACCATGGCACGATCCTTCTCCTGACCATGGCACAATCTTCTCCTGACCATGGCACAATCTTCTGACCATGGCTTGATCTTATATTCTCTTGACCATGGCATAAACCTTTTCCTGACCATGGCCCAATCTTCTGACCATGGCTTGATCCTTTCTTCTCCTGGCCATAGCACGATCCTTTTCCTGACCATGGCATGAACCTTCTTCTGACCATGGCACAATCCTTCTCCTGACCATGGCACGATCCTTCTCCTCCTGACCATGGCACAATCCTTCTCCTGACCATGGCACGATCCTTCTCCTCCTGACCATGGCACAATCTCCTCCTGACCATGGCACAAACCTTATCCTGACCATGGCACGATCGTTCTCCTGACCATGGCACGATCCTTTTCCTGACCATGGCACAAACCTTCCCCTGACCATGGCACAATCCTTCTCCTGACCATGGCACGGACCTTCTCCTGACCATAGCATGATCCTTTTCCTGACCATGGCATGAACCTTCTCCTGACCATGGCACAAACCTTCTCCTGACCATGGAACGATCCTTCTCCTGACCATGGCACAATCCTTCTCCTCCTGACCATGGCACGATCCTTCTCCTGACCATGGCACAATCCTCCTCCTGACCATGGAACGATCCTTCTCCTCCTGACCATGGCACGATCCTTCTCCTGACCATGGCACAATCCTTCTCCTGACCATGGCACAATCTTCTCCTGACCATGGCACAATCTTCTGACCATGGCTTGATCCTATATTCTCTTGACTATGGCATAAACCTTCTCCTGACCATGGCACAATCTTCTGACCATGACTTGATCCTTTCTTCTCCTGACCATAGCACAATCCTTTATCTGACCATGGCATGAACCTTCTCCTGACCATGGCACAAACCTTCTCCTGACCATGGCACGATCCTTCTCCTGACCATGGCATGATCCTATCTTCTCCTGACCATGGTATGATCCTTCTCCTGACCATGGCACAAACCTTCTTCTGACCATGGCACAATCCTTCTCCTGACCATGGTACGATCCTTCTCCTGACCATGGCACAATCCTTCTCCTCCTGACCATGGCACAATCTTCTCCTGACCATGGTACAATCTTCTGACCATGGCTTAATCCTAGCTTCTCCTGACCATGGCACAAACCTTATCCTAACCATGGCACGATCGTTCTCCTGACCATGGCACGATCCTTTTCCTGACCATGGCACAAACCTTCTCCTGACCATGGCACGATCCTTCTCCTGACCATGGCACGGACCTTCTCCTGACCATGGCACAAACCTTCTCCTGAGCAGGGCATGAACCTTCTTCTCACAATGCTACTTGTGCTGGCTGTGTTCGCAGATAAGGAAAGAAAAGTTGATGTAAAGTCAGAAATCTTTATTGGCATTCTTTCCCAGGGGCACTGTTCACACCTTGGCATCCTGGCTTGTTGTGATAACTGGCATTTTTCTGTGTATTAACCACATCAGCACCGGAAGGTTTTACCCTCTTCATGGCCAGAGCATGTTTTTCTTTTTAGCACTGTGCTATTTAACTGGAAATTGTGTGGTTATGTAACACTGTACGCAAATTATATTTTTATCAATTTTTTCAGACAAATAGAACTTTATTTTGGTGGTATTTGATGACCGCTGAGTTTTTACATTTTTTATTATATCAATGAAAAAAAAAAACAATATTTTCTACTTCTTGTTATACTTCTTGTTAGGGCACCAGAGCCCTCCACCGCTTATAAAAGTGATCTCGCGGCGAGTGCGCCGCAGAGACCACTATTATCGGAAACTGGATCGCCGGATGAAAAAGAGCATATCAGGGTTATGGCAGCTATCTGCTGCCATAACAATGATATCCCTCTTCAAAGTTAGGAAGTATATTGGTGTGCAGCGATCCAGAAGTGGTTAAAGAACATGTATTGAAGAAATGCAAAGACAATTACTAATAAAACTGGTGGGAAGACAGCCCAACTGGGAACACTGACAGGTCCAACAGCGTGTAGAGAGCAGGTTTCAGCTGAACTGACAGCTCTTGTTGAGAGGGACAGAATGCAGCCTAGCCATCTCGTGCCCAAGCAAGAAGATGTCTGGAGAAGTTGCGAGCCCTATGTAGGGTGCCATGTGCTTTTTTTTTTTTAGCGCATGAGCACCACTCCTGACACCAGCGGCTGCTCTCTAACTTGTAAATACGCCCTTAAGCAGAACTCAAGTCACATACAGTATAAAAAAAACATCGTTTAGTAGAGTTTATAGATGAGCAGATTAATTTTGGCAAAACTGATCACCTATTTCACCTTCACTAAAATGAATCTCACCAGAAACAGGAATTTGCTTTTCATATGATTGGACAATTCAAATGAATATTCACGCATTTTACTGACTGAAGTTTCTCAACTCCTTTATTAACCACTTCAGGACCAGCCTCGTTTTGGATTTTAGGTGTTTACAAGTTTAAAACAGGTTTTTTTTGCTAGAAAATTACTTAGAACCCCCAAACATTATATATTGTTTTTTTTCTAACACCCTAGAGAATAAAATAGCGGTCATTGCAATACTTTTTTTTGCACCGTATTTGCGCAGCGGTCTTCTAAGCGCACTTTTTTTGGAAAAAATTCACTTTTTTGAAAAAAAAAATAAGACAACAGTAAAGTTAGCCCAATTTTTTTTTATATTGTGAAATATAATGTTACGCCAAGTAAATTGATACCCATCATGTCACGCTTTAAAATTGCGCCCGCTCGTGGAATGGCGTCAAACTTTTACCCTTAAAAATGTCCTTAGGCGACGTTTAAAAAATTCTACAGATTGCATGTTTTGCGTTACAGAGGAGGTCTAGGGCTAGAATTATTGCTCTCACTCTACCGGTCGCGGCGATACCTCACATGTGTGGTTTGACCACCGTTTTCATATGCGGGCGCTACTCACGTATGCGTTCGCTTCTGCGCGCAAGCTCGTCGGGACAGGGCGCTTTAAAAAAAATTTTTTTTTTATATTATTTATTTTACTTTATTTTATTTATTTTTTCACTGTTTTAAAAAAAAAAATTGGATCACTTTTATTCCTATTACAAGGAATGTAAACATCCCTTGTAATAGAAAAAAGCATGACAGGTCCTCTTAAATATGAGATCTGAGGTCAAAAAGTCCTCAGATCTCATATTTAGACTAAAATGCAAAAAAAAAAAAAAAAGTCGTTTAAAAAAATGACACAAAAAAAATTGTGCCTTTAAGAGAAGTGGGCGGAGCCGTCATAATGACGTCGCTCCGGCCGTCACATGGATGGAGATGGGTGGGGGCCATCTTAGCCTCACTCGTCTCCATACCTAAGCAGGGAAAGGACCCGATCGCCTCCGCCGCTACCAACGGCTCTGGTAAGCGGCGGAGGGTGCGGGAGAGCGGCGGGAGGGGGGTGGCACCTCTCCCGCCGCCGATAACGGTGATCTCGTGGCGAACCCGCCGCAGAGACCACCATTTTCATGTACAGAACCGGCTGCCCTAAAGATGGATACCTCGGTTGTGGCAGCAGCTGCTGCCGTTACCGAGATATCCATCTTTAAAAAAAGGACGTCAATATACAGTGGGCGGTCCGGAGGTGGTTAAATCAGCACTTCTGTGTTGTGAGAATAAGATAAGGAGAGGGTTTGAGTAGTTTTGCAAAAAAGACAACTGGGTAGGGCTGACACCACCCAATCCACAAAAACGCTGAGTGTTTTAGTAGCAGAGTGCTTTTCTGATGACTTAACTTTTCATACTTGCCTGATAAAACATGCGGTAATGTACACGTACTGCAGAGACATACTGTATGTACTCTGTATGTATTCTTTGTAATGTGGTCCACCTTGACATCCCATCTAGTTTATGTTCATATTTACTTCTACTGAAGTGTTGCCCTATATATACTCTTAAATATCTAGCTATCTACAGTATCTATCTATTTTTTTCCCCCAGACCTAACATGGTTTTTAAATTGTGCTTTATGATCATTCAGTACATTGATTTATTGCTATAAATTTTTTATTGAATATATTTAAAAAGGGGGATACAGAATATGTAAATGTTACAGCTTTGTTACATAGTATTGAACCATTTTAAAAAAAGTCATGCATTCTGTAACCCACCCAGACATCCCTAGGGGTGTTGTATATTGTTATACTGAATAGAGACTCCTGTGGAATGGTCATGATGTGGAAGCTTATGAATGGTCTAAGTGATGCATGAGCATCCGCAAGGGGGGGCGAGTAACCCCCCCCCCCCGGAATAAGCAAGATGTCTGCACACAGACACTGGTGTCCGTGAGCAGTCCTTGCAAGCAGGGCCGGGAGGAGGGGTGGGTGGAAGGGGCTACTGCCCTGGGCGTTATCTTGTGAGAAGGTAGGGGGATGCCAGATGCAAGCTGCACTATGCTCATTACACGCAGGAGAAGCTCTTCAGCAACTTGCCCAGTTGTCACACTACCCTATGCCCTGAATTGTGATACAGCCTGCACACTGAACTGAAGCTGTGCTTGCCTGCTTCTCTGTAGCCACTGACACAGGAAAAGGTTGACCGCACTCACAGGTGTGAAGAAAAATCAGGAAATTTATTGAAGAAAAAAATCCAAATGATGCGTAATGACATTCAAAACATCAACAGCAGACTTGGGCAAGGATTAACGCGTTTCACAAATCAAAATTCGCTTAGTCATAATCTAGCAAACACCACAGAGCACAGTCCTTAAATAGTATAACTACAGCTGAAACTAACCGGTGTTTGATGGTGCCATCTTACTCCTAATTGGGTGTTTTTGTTGGTTTACAAAGCAAGGTTTACCAGCCAGGCAAGTCTTCAACAGGAGCACAGCAGAGAGTCTACAGATATGTTGACCATGGTGAAGGCAGCAAAGGAATGAACCAGGCAGTTTAAATAGCCAGAAGCCGCTGGCTGACGAGCAGGAAATGATCACCAGGTGAGCCAACATGGAACGATGAGTGTTGACAATTAGACGACAGCTGAGCACTAGAAGTGAGGGCTAGGAGCCTGGAACTGACAGTACCCCCTCCTCAAAGACCCCTCCCCCTCGGAGGGCCACCAGGTTTGAGGGGAAAACGTCTATGGAAAGCACGGAGGACAGGAGCATGTAGGTCCGCGGATGAGACCCATGAGCATTCCTCCGGACCGTACCCTTGCCAATGAAACAGGAACTGTATGCGCCCACGGAACCTACGGGAGTCAATGATCAATTGTATCTCATACTCCTCATGGTTTTCAATCTGCACCGAGCAAGGACGTGGTACCGAGGTGGTGAAGCAGTTGCACACCAAAGGTTTCAATAAGGAGACATGAAAAACATTCAAAATATGCATGTTAGAAGGAAGGTCTAATGCGTAAGCCACTGGGTTGATCCTATGGAGAATACGGAAAGGCCCAATAAACTGTGGGGCCAGTTTCAGTGAGGGAACACGGGGTCGGAGGTTACAAGACATCAGCCAGACCTTCTCCCCAACCTGGTAGGAAGGAGCAGGCAGGCGTCAGCAGTCAGCATGGGATCTGTACCTCTCACTGGCACGTCGCAAGGACTCTTGGACCTGCACCCAATTGAAACAAAGATCACGGAGATGCTCCTAATGCAGGAATTCTTTGAGGAACAAATGAGTCAGGCAACATGGATGGTTGGAAACTATAATTTGCCATAAACAGAGACAATCAGGAAGCAGTATTGACGGCACTATTGTGAGCAAACTCCACCCAAGGTAGGAGGTCTGACCAGTTGTTATAGTGGTCAGAAATATAGCAGCGTAGGAACTGCTCCAAGGCTTGGTTGGCTCATTCTGCGGCCCCATTGGACTGCGGGTGATACAGAGAGAAGGAAAGCTGAATTTCTAACTGTGCACAAAAGGCTCGTCAAACCTGGAGACAAACTGGCTACCCCTGTCAGAGATGATAACCTTGGCTAGCCCACGTAACCAGAAGATCTCTTCTCAGAGATGAATCTCAAAAATGGATGCCAGTTCTTTGGATGTGGGGAACTTCTTTAGTGGAATACAATGTGACATTTTCGAGAAACGGTCAACCACCATAAGAATAACTGTGTTGCCCAGGGAGTTGGGTAACTCCACAATAAAATTCATAGACAGGTGGGTCCAAGGCCTCTCTCCATTGGGTATGGGTTGTAGGAGGCCCACTGGAAGGTGTCATGGTGTCTTAGCTAGAAACTGCAAAAACTGCAAGGAAGACCATGTTCTTGTTCACTCTCTATATGTTGTTTTAAATGGAGTAAAAAGTTTGCTCTCTACCACTCCTCCAAAATAGGGGGTTCTGGCCGTAGCCTATAGCATATGTGAAAAAGAGAAACTATCCTTTTTGGAGGTCCATAGATTTGGACGTCCCTAGGATAGGAAGAGACAGCTACTTTTGGTCAGAAAGGGTAATGGACGAAATAAATGTAAGAAATAAAGTATCAAAATGTTATTATGGTCTAAATATCAAAATCATCAATAAAAAATATCAAGTTACTTTCCATGTCTGTTAGTAACTTTAAATCTTTGAATGACACATCATTAAAAAAGGATACATCGAATGTCTATTACAAACAATGTATCAACATCAATGTATCAACTTCGTGTATCCATACTCAGACTATACTAACAGTAATGGAATAACTAAAGAGGACTTGTTCAACAAACATTTGCGGGATACATACAGATCCAGACACTGTAGTTTTTTCACCACTCTATTTACCGCCCCATTTACCGCCCCCCATATCATAATAAGATTCCTACCACCCAGCCAATTTTAAACAACAACATCCTCGGGGACCACTCCTGCACAGCACTCCCGACCTAATTAACTAACTAATCAGATTTTTTCTTCAATTTAATGAATTGGTATTTTTCCAACGGGGCTGCTGTGCAGAAGTGGATTACTCCAGGCGCCTGCATTGTGTGTTATGTGTTATTTGTTATGTGTGAGTATTGTCAGTCTATAGATCCGTCATCTGTGATGTTGATACATTGTTTGTAATAGACATTCGATGTATCCTTTTTTAATGATGTGTCATTCAAAGATTTAAAGTTACTAACAGACATGGAAAGTAACTTGATATTTTTTATTGATAATTTTGGTATTTAAACCATAATAAAATTTTGATACTTTATTTCTTACATTTATCTCGTCCATTACCTTTTCTGACCAAAAGTAGCTGTCTCTTCCTATTCTAGGGACGTCCAAATCTATGGACCTCCCAAAAGGATAGTTTCTCTTTTTCAGTCATGGTGTCTTACACTGTTTACACATGGAACAAGTGGCTACAAAGGCAGTTACATCAGCGCGGAGACTAGGCCACCAGGATTGTTGAGAAGTAGCGCAAATGAGTAGATTCTTCCCTGGGTGGCCAGCCGCTTTGGGAAAATGGTAAGTCTGGAGCAAAGCAGTGTGGAGATTCTCAAGGACAAAGCAGCGGTTACCAGGTTTCTCGGGGGAGAATGGATGTGAGCGGCAAGAATTCTGTCACCCAAAGGTCAAGTGAGACTGGTACGTACATTAGCCAGAATGTGATCGGGAGGTATCACAGGAACAGGCACTGACTCAATCTTGGAAGCGGAGGAAAACTGTTGTGACAATGCGTCAGCCCTTACATTCTCAGTACCAGGTAAGACTGAGTAATTGTAACTTGACAGAAAAAAAGCCCATCGCGCTCTTCTAGGAGATAAGCATTTTGAATGTGAGATTCTTATGGTCAGTCAAAATGAGGATCAGCACAGTGGTATCTTTGAGGAGATCCCTCTATTCTTTCAGAGCTAAAGTGATAGCAAACAATTCTCTGTCCCCCATCTTGTAATTGCATTCTGCAGGAGACAATTACTTGGAAAAGTAGGCACAAGGATGAATAGCACTCTCAGAGGTAGGACATTGAGACAGAAGGGCACCTACTCCAGTCTCGAATGCATCAACCTCAAGAATGAAGGGTAGTGTAGGATCAGGATGTACCAGCACAGGAACTGAAACAAAGGCATGCTTGAGAGACTCATATCAGTCAGGGGTTTGACCAGAGAAGAGAAATTCTGAATAAATTTCCGATAATAATTGGCAAAGCCAAGAAAACGTTGTAGCGGACGTGGACATAAAAGTCAAGGCCACTGTAGAACTGCAGATAATTTCTCTGGGTCCATCCAAAAACCAGAAGTCATAACCCAGAAATTTAACCTGTTCACGATGTAACTCGCACTTTTCCAACTTACAATACAGGTTTTTATCTCTTAAGCCTCGTACACACGATCGGATTTTCGGCAGGAAATTATGTGATGACAGACTGTTTGCCTAAAATCCGACCGTTAGTATGCTCCAGACAATAGTTTTCCAACTTTCCGCCAACAAATGTTGGATAGTAGTCTAGTAAATTTTCGGCAGACAACGGTCTGCTGTCAGATTTTCATATTGTGTGTACACAAGTCCGTTGCACAAAAGTCCAAAGTACAAACAAGCATTCTCGGAACCAATGCTCACCAAACACGACATTAGCAGAAGGTGCCCAAAGGGTGGCGCTCAAGAGCTGAAATTCCACGTAGTATGTCACTATGTTCGTGTTTGTTGGCCAACAATTGTGTGCCGTTAGTAAGCAAGACAAAAACACGCCCTTCGGACAAAAGTCTGACGCTCTGTTGGCCAACAATCCGATCGTGTGTACGAGGCTTTAGCCTCTGTAGCACATGGGAGACATCTGTGTGGTGGCTCTCTAGGGATTTAGCATATATGAAAAATATTGTTGAGATAAACCACCACACATTGCTGCAACATATCTCGGAGGACATTGTTGATGAATTTCTGAAAAACTGTAGGAGCGCTGCAAAGACCAAACGGCATTACGAGGTATTCGTAATGTCCTGTCCTGGTGTTAAACGTAGTTTTCCATTCGTCGCCCTCCTTGATCCTCACAAGATTGTATGCCCCTCTCAGATCGAGCTTCATGAAAACCGTTGCTCCCTTGAGGCGGTCAAATAATTCCGTAATCAACTAAATCGGGTAGACGTTCTTAATCGTGATGTGATTGAGACCACTATAATCGATACAAGGTCTTAGTTCACCACTCTTCTGTTTCACAAAGCAGATGCCAGCACCTGCAGGAGACGATGATTTGCAGGTGAACCCTCGAGCAATTGCGTTGGCAACATAGTCCTCCATGGCTTTATCCTCTAAAACAGACAAAGGGTAAACCTGGTCGGGGGGCATAGCACCAGGTTGAAGGTAAGTTGCGCAATCATGCGACCCGTGTGGAGGCAAACTACCGGCCTGACCCTTGTCAAAGACATCGCTAAATTCCCAGGACTCCGCTGGCAAAGAGGAGAGGGAAGAGGCGCACAAGACCCTAGCCACTTTCCGAAAACATGTTTTACTGCATTGTGGCGACCAGGAAAGAACCTTTAGCACGAAGCCAATCAAAAGAGGGGTTGTGCCTTTGTAACCAAGCATAACCGATAACCACTGGATAATGAGGAGAGGAAATGACTAGAAATTAGATTATCTCATGGTGAAGAGCCCCTATGGCCATGGTAAACAGAGCAGTTTAATGAGTCACATGGGCAGACTGTGGAGGTCTCCCATCAATAGCCTCAATAGCTAGTGGTGGCATGGAGTTGCAGTGGAATCAAGTGCTTAGACACAAAGGCACTGTCTATGAACAGGCCTGCAGCCCCAAAGTCAATTAGAGCCTGTGCATTGATGGACGACTCAGACCACGAAAGGGTGACCGGAAATAGAGGCTTATCCTTATCCCTTCAAGATAACTGGGAACGTAACAACGCCACCTAAGGTCTGTCCCCTACAGGATCTCCAGTGCAAGCGTTTCCTGGACGGGTAGGACAAGACTTCAAAAAGTGATCTGCGTGGCCATAATAAAAGGCACAATCTCTCCCTCCTCCTAAAGGCCCTCTCATCCTCAGAGAGACATGTGAAGCCCAACTGCATGGGTTCTACTACACTGGCAGACTCGGTACCAGGAGGCATGGGAGGTGAGGGAGGCAAGGGTGGGATTGCATAGCTCAGAGCCAAGTGTACAGGAGGCTTCCGCAAGCGCTCCTTAAAGGAAGGTCTCTCTCTGAGTCTGGAGTCAATGAGAATGGCAAACGTGATCAACTTCTCCAGTTCTGTAGATATGTCTTGAGCTGCTATCTCATCTTTGATATTATCTGGGAAAGAGCAGCCACAAGCGATCTCCGCTGCCAGAGTACGGAATTCAATGGCGTAATCTGCAACAGTTCTCGTACAGGAACATCAAATACCCTTTTAAAGGAAGCCACAAACTCAGGGTAGCTCATGGGTTTTTGCATCTCCCATAGAGGGTTTGCCCAAGCTAAAGCTCTATCAGAAAGCAAAGAAATAATGAAGCCTACTTTGCTTCTGTCCGTGGGGAACGCCAGTGGCAGCATCTCAAAGTATATCCCAACCTGGTTGAGAAACCCTCTGCATTGAACCGGATCGCCCCCAAATCACTGGAGAAGCGGAGCTGACCCAGACATACCTCTTACAGAGGTAATATTCAAGTCAGGTGCCTGCACTGAGACTGGAGCAGCCCAGGGACAGCCTGCAACACAGTTTGTACCGGAACAGACACGGTGGGAGGATCCAGGTGAGCAGTGCAAATCAGGAGCGTCTGTAACACTATGGCAAACTGATCCATATGGTGACCCTGCTCATTCAACCTGGAAAAAAGATTACCACCAGGTGGATTTCCTAGATCTTCTGAATTCATGGCCTTCGCCTACTGTCAGGAACCATGAATCAGACGGAGAAAGAAAATGCAGTAAAAATCACACTTTTTAATAAAATGGTAAAAATGGTACAAATAGTAAACGTAGTCAAAACATAGCCAGGGTTCGGTAGCCAAAGCGGATAGTCAGAACAAGCCAGTAAATCAGAAAAACCAGAGATCAGCGTAGTCGGAGGCAGCAGACAGGATCAGGAACCAGAAGGGACATCAGCCAGGCAAGTCTTCAACAGGAATACAGCAGCGAGTCTACAGATATGTTGACCAAGGTGTAGGCATCGAAAGAATGAGCCAGGCAGTTTAAATAGCCAGAAGGGGCTGGCTGACGAGCAGGAAATGATCACCAGGTGAGCCACTGTGGAACGAGGAATGCTGGCAATTAGCCGACAGCTGAGCACTAGAAGGGAGGGCTGAGAGCCCAGTCCTGACACAGATAAAGTTCACTCAGCAGCACTGATCACTGTCCAGCCCAACAGTCACCAGAGCTCATCCCAGGCCAGCTAAGAAGTTCCTGAATCAAGCCATGGAACCTGCCATTAGGTGCAGTGCTAATTTATATTTGTAGAACAAGCTGGGTTAGTGTCAGCTTGTTCTGTGTCATGGTCAGTCTGTAATCAGTGCTTGCAGATTACCGTTTAATTATCAGTATCCAGCAACTCTGATAAGACCCCAGACCCGGAGAACTACACTACTTCCCAGGCTCATTACAAATCTGTAATGAATTTTGATCTGTGTGGAGGCCTACCATTTCTTTTCAAAATTTTTTATTGGTAATTAACAAGTATCCGTTACAAGCAGTTCAATGCAAGGTAGGGCGATTACATAAAACAGTGTACATCTCGATAATACTTTATAACGGTAGTTTGATAGAAGTGGGGTTTCCATAAGTGTGTACTCTGTCGGAGAACACAAAGTCCAGTATAAGCCTTAGATGTTGACATTAAGAGAGGGAGATGCCCTTAGATTAGTAGTGGGGGGCCACTGGAATCGATTCATTTGGAGTCGGTCATGGAAGCAACCGAACCATCCCCACCATCAGAGTACAATACCAATGGTTATCAGAAATAAAGTGGGGGAGGGTCAGTGAGAGAGGAGAGAAAGCAGGATGGAGAAGGACAAAGAGGAAGAAATACAGTTAGAAGGGGGATAGGTCAGTCAGTCCACACAGGCCCCGGAGTAACAGTAACACCGTCGCTGAAGTTTGAAGTGATCTCAAGGTTCGAAGAGATGTTTGCCTATGTCAGAGGGCAAAAAATGGTCTATCCAAGGATGCCAGACTTTGAGGTGCTGTGGAACCTTATCTAGGATTGTCGCTTCGATTTTGCTGTGTATCATTGCCTGGGTGACCCTGTTTTTTAGTTTGGCTATGTTAAGGGTGGGTGTCTTCCAGGCCTTGGCAATTGTTTGCTTGGCTGCAGTGAATAGATGAAGGAGAAGACGTAGTTGTGCTCTTGTATAGTCTTGTGGAATAAAATTTAATAGGGCTATAGCTGGGTCTGGGTCTAAATTGACTCGGTGGAGTGTAGAGGCCATTTGGAATGTAGTCGCCCAGAAACGTTGCGCAATCGGACATATCGACCAGATGTGCATGTGTGTGCCTCTGTCGCTGCAACCCCTAAAACAATTTGGGGGATAATTAGGCAGAAATTTAGCGATTCTGGCTGGGACCAGATACCATTGCATGAGCACTTTGTAGTTAGCCTCTGAGGCGACAACATTCTGGGACAAGTTTTTTGTGTTGGTCCATATGGTCGTCCAGTCCTCCACCTCTAAATCGATTGCTAAGTCTTTGGACCATTGTTGAGAATAGGAGGGGAGAGTAGAGGGGGGCGACGTGAGGTGGGTATAAAGACGAGAAATAATACCTGGAGCATGTGGGTCCGAATCACACATATTCTCAAACATAGTTAGATTATCTAGTCCAGAGTAAGATCTTATGGTAGTTTGAGTGAAGTGAGCAATTTGGAGTTATCGAAAGCACTCCTTGTGGGGTAATTGTTTTTGTGTTTGGATGGTTGGAAATGATTCTAAGGTATCGCCACTAACTAGGTCGCATATGAGAGTCAGACCCACCTGAGCCCAGGCTTGTAACGAGACTGGTTCGGTGTAAGCCGGGTAGAAGAGAGGGTGACCAAGAAAGGAAAGCAGTGGAGAGTGTGGTGATATCAGTTTAAAGGGGCTCCTCAACTTGTCCCAGAGTTTAAGGGTGTGTTGTGTTATAGGGTTGTTTATAGGGCCACGTGCCGCAGGGGGTAACCATAACAAGTTGGTCACAGTGACTGGGTGGAGATCTATAGCTTCTAGACTGACCCATAGGGGTGTTTCGGTTTTAGAATGATAAAGTGTGGACTGGGCCAGTTGGGCAGCATGGTAGTATTGAAGGAAGTTAGGTATACCTAGGCCTCCACTAAGCTTGCTGCGGAGTAAAACTGGTCTGGCAACTCTGGGTTTAGTGGAGCTCCAGATATATTTAAAGACACAGTTCTGTATGATCCGATGGTAGTAAGGGGGAATTGCAACCAGGATAACTCTATATAGGTACAAAAGTTTTGGCAACAATGACATCTTCACTGCCGCAACTCGTCCGAGCCAGGAAACACATAAGGGCTGCCAGGAGTTAAGTGGAGAGGATAGCTGGGATAGCATTGGGAGATAATTGGCATGGAAAAGGTTAGATGGATTACTAGACAATTTTATTCCCAGATAGGGTATTGATGATGTGGACCAGTAAAATGGAAAATTTTCTTGGAGCTGCTCGAGGCTCAGTCCATGGAAGAGACACATTGAGGGCCTTAGATTTGGTTTGGTTAACTTCCAACCTGGAGATCAGAGCAAACTTATCCAAAATATATAGGAGGTTAGGTAGAGTAGTACGAGGAGATGTAACAAATAATAGTGTGTCATCGGCAAATAGACACAGCTTGTGTGAGGTTGAAGCTACTTCTAAACCTCGGATATCAGGGTTTGCTCTGATCAGGGCTGCTAGGGGTTCGATCACGAGAGCGAAAAGTAAGGGGGACAGAGGACAGCCTTGTCTTGTACCTCGTAGAATGGGAAAGGGCTCTGAACGAAACCCGGAATATTGTACATATGCTTGTGGGCAGGTGTATAGGGCACTGATCCAACTGAGAAAGTGTGGGCCGAAGCCCCAGCGTTAGAGGATATAAAACAGGTAAGGACAGGAGACAGTGTCAAAAGCCTTCCTTATGTCAAGAGAAAGGAGATGCATCGGTATTTTGCGGGAACGGGCTAAATGTTGCAGAAGGATACACGTCGGATATTATCACTGGCTTGCCGTTTAGGTATAAAACCTACTTGATCTTTTTGAATCAATCCCCCAATAATCGGATTGAGACGTAGGGCTAAAATTTTGGCCAGGATCTTAATATCCACGTTTATTAGGGATATGGGCTTATAGTTAGACCACAGTGTATTATCTGTATTAGGTTTCGGAATCATGGATATGAGCGCCGTCAATGTGTCTCGACCAAAAGAGTGCTGCCTGAGCAGAGCGTTAAATGAATTAGTGAGAAGGGGGGCTAATACGTTTGTGGGGCTTAAGTGTCTTAATGGCTGAGAGGACCTCCTCAACCGTGATCGAACCTTCCATAGACTCACGATTGGCATCTGATAGTGTTGGGATTGACAAGTTCTGAAACAGCTTCTCTGCCTGATTCAAAGGAAATGTAGCCTTTGCTTCATATAATTTCACCAATCGTTTACGGAACTCAGAGAGTACCTTGATGAGATTGCTCATGAGTGTGTCTTTAGTCAATCTGAGTCTAATGGGATTACGAATACGATCCGGCCTATGAAGGCGTAGGGCTAGGAAGGTGTCTGGTTTATTAGCTTTAGTGTATATTGTGTGATTGGATCTACGAATAGCTTTATCAGCCGATTCAGCCAGAAGTAAATCCAATTCAATTTTAGTTTTTTCTAAGGTTATTTTATGTGCTTCAGTCGGAGAAGACTGAAATTGGAGAAAGTGGTTATGGAAATCTGCTTCCAATTGCTACTGTTTAAGGATCCTATCTCTCTTAAGGTGTGAGGCAACTGAGACGCACTTACCCCTTATTACTGGCTTGTGTGCCTCCCAGAACATCGAGTCGGGGAGATGTCCGGTATGGCATTATGTGTAAGATAGTCTTTAAGGGCGAGTTGAATGTCGAGACAATATGACTGATTGGTTAGAAGTGCATCATTCATGCACCATGACCTGCTTGTGACCTGAGGTATTAGTGATGAGACCGCGGTAACCACTGCACAATGATCTGTCCAGGTAATAGGGTGGATACTAGAGTGGAGTAGGATTGGTGAGGATGCTATTGGGAGAAAGATATGATCGATCCTGGAGAAGGAATTGTGGGGATACGAGTAAAATGTATAATTTTTCTTTGAGGGGTTGCACTCTCTTCATGTATGAAGGAGGGAGGCCTTTTGTAGTTGCTTACGAAATTGTACAGAAGGGGAAAAATGTTCTGGAGAATAGGGAGACTTATCCATGTGAGGATGAAGTACCAAATTAGAGTCGCCACATAGGAATAAGGTTCCCTTAGTATGTGTCTTTATTACCTGCAATAAATGCGAAAAAAAGGGGTTTGGATTAGTATTGGGGCCTTCGCCACCATTTTGGAGGAGGCACGAGCTAGTGCTTCTTTGATAGGTTTCGGCTTAGTCTTGCCGCGGTGCTACGTTAGCACCATTCCCGGAGGGTGCTCGGGTGATCAGAGAGACGATCCCTGGAAACGCGAGGCGGGGAGGCGGTTCAGTCGTCCGTACTGGTCCCGATAATGCAGCGGGGAGTGTGCGGAGCTCTACAGAGAAGTGTCTGCCATGTCGAGCTTCGCGCATGCGCCCCCCTCGGAGCCCTACCATTTCAACAGAAGGCGATCAGTAGATTGGCTTCTCACAAACTGTCTTTTTGGAAAACCTCCTTCTATCAGCAGCATCCTGCCAATCGGTTGAAGCGCTGATCTGTGTATTTACAGCTCAGGAGTCCAGCTGTCACAATACAGTGGGAGGATCCCTGCATCCACCTCAATTGCATGGATGCAAGAATCTGGTAATTGTTTTTTTGTTCAGCCCACTGGTTGAATGAAAAAAAAAAGGTCTGTACCCAGCTTTAAGTAAATGCACCCCACAGAGCCCCACCCCCCTTCATACCACTACCACATCAGTCCTCCTAAGGGTGGGTACAGAACGATGCTAGTTCAGCAGGGACCAGGCAAATTTTATTCTGTGCGTGGCCCTCTCCCACCCTGTTAGACAGAAATTGATCAGCAGATCGACTTATGTCGAACAACCATGCTAGTGTAGCGGTACCCCTGTAGGGGCTGCTGAGTGTTGTGGCCCACCTGTCACCCTGCCCAGCCTAGCATTCACTTCCAGACACTCCAAGACAACGAACAGTCCGTCAGATTTGTTTTTGTGTTTTTTATTGAGGGGTTAGAACTTGGATGGGGTTAAGGAATTCATGGGATGCCCAGAAAGAATTGCAGTGTGGAACAAATTAGACTCTCTCTCTTTAGGCACAGCTAGCACATGGTTAGGCCTGACTCTGACTTCAGCCAGGCCTCAGCAACAGCCGTTTGCAGGCAGGGACTGTGGGCCCCTTTTGTGTAGCAAAAAAAAAAAAAATTAAAGTTCTGGTGCTAGCTGCCCTTGCTGGACTACTGATCCCAGTCAGCCCTCTTAAAGCCCTGCCATCCCTCCCGGCTGCAGCTGCCCGTCTTCACTGCCCCTGACATCACAGTCTCTCCCGTTGGCTCTACATCCATCTCAGACTGCACACTCCCGGCATGCCTCCCAGCTCTCCCGACTGTGCCTGCCACTCACCGACACCTGGTGGATCCACCCTGGAGACTTTGCCTGGCAGTACCTTCCACTGTCCTCTCCTGCTGTTGGTCAGGACAACCCTGTGGTTTGTACGAGGGTCCCTTCAACTTCCGAGTTCCTGCCCCAAGGTCACCCCCCCAGACTGGGGAGCTTCCTCAAGGCCATGACAGTTAGTACTCCACCTCCCAGTTCTTCCACCCGGAAACTCCTCCCCAACTGGGCTGACCCTGGGTATTTAAGGAGGCCTGCCCCCTGCCAATCCAGGTTGGGGAATGGTCAGGGCTCCCTAGAACATCCCAGACAGCTCCACCCTTCTTTCCCACCTTCCTTCTAGAAGCAGAAGGGAGGTAACCAAAAGGTAAAGCTAGCTGTAAGTCACCAGTTTACTCTAAGCCACTCTCTGCCCACACAGATCAAAACAAACAGGCCTAGGCCTGATTAAATTTACCCGTACTGACAAAAATCCTACTTCTAGCACCTACCTAAAGTAGAGGGTGCTACACTAGCATACTTTCATTTGATAAGCAGCCAAAGCCAAATGGCTGCAGCCACCAATTAGTGTATTCTAACAGCAGATGAGTCCCACTGTCAGAATACTATGGCACAGTAGGGAGGATTTCTCCATCCATCTCATTTGTCTGAATGGGGGGAATCCATTCAGTTTTTTTTGTTCTGCCCACCAGCTGAGGTTAAAAAAAAAACAAAAACTGAGCAAACTCAGCTTTAGACTTATGCCCTGTACACACGGTCGGACATTGATCGGACATTCCGACAACAAAATCCTAGGATTTTTTCAGACGGATGTTGGCTCAAACTTGTCTTGCATATACACGGTCACACAAAGTTGTCGAAAAATCTGATCGTTCTGAACGCAGTGACGTAAAACACGTATGTTGGGACTATAAACGGGGCAGTAGCGAATAGCTTTCGTCTCTTAATTTATTCTGAGCATGCATGGCACTTTGTGCGTCGGATTTGTGTACACACGATCGAAAATTCCGACAAGCGATTTTGTTGTCGGAAAATTTTATAGCAAGCTCTCAAACTTTGTGTGTCGGAAATTCCTATGGAAAATGTGTGATGGAGCCTACACACGGTCGGAATTTCCGACAAGGTCCTATCACACATTTTCCATCGGAAAATCCTATCGTGTGTACAGGGCATTAGGCCGCAGATGCAGAGACATTTTTCCTTCGAGTGACACCAATGATGCAGGGACATTTTTCCTTATAGTAACACGACTGATGCAGGGACATTTTTCCTTCAAGTGATACGACTGATGAAGGGACATTTTTCCTTCCAGTGACACGACTGATTCAGGAACATTTTTCCTTCCAGTGGCACAACTGATGCAGGGGCATCTTTTCCATGGCAACACCCTTTTCCTCACACTGATTCATTTCTTTCTACATGGCTGTTAGCCCAATATTTTGACTGCAGGATAGAATGTGTGCTGCCATTAAACTCGTATGTTTCAATAAGGCATGCTGCGTGTGTCACTATGAACTGCACCCCACCCCTACTCCACCTGGTGGGGGGGCAGATTGGCATCTTTGCCCTGGACACCCGATGACCTTGTCCCGGCACTGCAAGGTCAGTGTCACTGGGCACAATAGGAGACAGTAGCATTTGTATGGGCACAATAGGAGTTATATGTACACAATAGATTCTTTATGCTATTGTGCCCATATAGCTGTTATTGTGCCCATATAGATGCTGTTGTGCCCTTATAGATGCACAACAGCAGCTATATGGGCACAATGGCATAAAGATGTTATTGTGCCCATAAAGCTGCTATTGTGCCTATATACAGTCTCTCACAAAAGTGAATAAACCCCTCACATTTTTGTAAATATTTTATATACCTTATCCTGTGACAACACTGAAGAAATGACACTTTGCTACAATGTAAAGTAGTGAGTGTACATCTTGTATAACAGTGTAAATTTGTCGTCCCCTCAAAATAACTCAACACACAGCCGTTAATGTCTAAACCGCTGGCAACAAAAGTGAGTACACCCTTAAGTGAAAATGTCCAAATTGGGCCGAAAGTGTCAATATGTTGCGTGGCCAACATTATTTTCCCGCACTGCCTTAACCCTCTTGGGCATGGAGTTCACCAGAGCTTCACAGGTTGCCACTGGAGTCCTCTTCCACTTTTCCATGACGACATCACGGAGCTGTTGGATGTTAGAGACCTTACGCTCCTCCGCCTTCTGTTTGAGAATGCCCCACAGATGCTCAATAGGGTTTAGGTCTGGAGACATGCTTGGCCAATCCATCACCTTTACCCTCAGCTTCTTTAGCAAGTCAGTAGTCGTCTTGGAGGCGTGTTTGGGGTCATTATGTTGGAATACTGCCCTGCGGCCTAGTCTCTGAAGGGGGTGGATCATGCTCTGCTTCAGTATGTCACAGTACATGTGGGCATTCATGGTTCCCCCAGTGAACTGTAGTTTCCCAGTGCCGGCAGCACTTATGCAGCCCCGGACCACGACACCCCCACCACCATGCTTGACTGTAGGCATGACAAGTCAAGTTTTTCTTGGTCTCATCAGACCACAGGACATGGTTCCAGTAATCCATGTCCTTAATCTGCTCGTCTTTAGCAAACTGTTTGCGGGGATTTCTTGTGCATCATCTTTAGAAGAGGCAGTGTGCGGTGTATAATCTGAGCACTGACAGGCTGACCCCCCCACCCCTTCAACCTCTGCAGCAATGCAGGCAGCTCTCATACGTCTTTTACCCAAAGACAACCTCTGGATATGACGCTGAGCACGTGCACTCAACTTCTTTGGTCGACCATGGCAAGGCCTGTTCTGAGTGGAACATGTCCTGTTAAACCGCTTTATGGTCTTGGCCACCATGCTGCAGCTCAGTTTCAGGTCTTGGCAATCTTCTTATAGCCAAGGCCATCTTTATGTAGAGCACCAATTCTTTTTTTCAGATCCTCAGAGAATTCTTTGCCATAAGGTGCCATGTTGAACTTCCAGTGACCAGTATGAGAGAGTGAGAGCGATAACACAAAATTTAACACACCTGCTCCCCATTCACACCTGAGACCTTGTAACACTAATGAGTCACATGACACCGGGGAGGGAAAGTAGCTAATTGGGCTCAATTTGGACATTTTCACTTAGGGGTGTATTTACTTTGGTTGCCAGGGGTTTAGACATTAATGGCTGTGTGTTGAGTTATTTTGAGGGGACAGCAAATTTACACTGTTATACAAGCTGTACACTCACTACTTTACATTGTAGCAAAGTGTCATTTCTTTAGTGTTGTCACATGAAAAGATAGAATAAATATATTTACAAAAATGTGAGGGGTGTACTTACTTCTTTGAGATACTGTAGATCAGGGATCCTCAAACTACGGCCCTCCAGCTGTTGCAGAACTACACATCCCATGAGGCATTGTAAAACTCTGACATTCACAGACATGACGGGAATTGTAGTTCCTGAACACCTGGAGGGCCGCAGTTTGAAGACCCCTGCTGTAGATGCACAATAGCAGCTATATGGGCACAACATCATAGAGATGCTATTGTGCCCATATAGAATTTAAAATATCCACTGGCTTACGCCAATGCGGTACCATGTAGGTGTAGGTTTTTTTTTGTAATTGATCAATTGCCTAAATGTATGTTTATTTATACCTTCACTTGCTGTGGTCGCAGCATATTTTGCATACTTTTGCATGTGGCTCAGATCACCACGGCAAAACCAGATACACTCTCTTCTCTCCCCCCCCCCCCAAAAAAAATATGGCAAATATGGCAATGGAAGGGGGGAGGGTGCAAACAAGTGGAGCTTCCCCTTTTGGGTGGAGCTCTGCTTTACCACTGCCACAAGCCACCAATAGGGAGGGTAGTTTGAAAGTAGAATTCCAGCTTGCACTAGCCTTAAAAACTGCCCCCCGCCACCTTGCACCTATGCTGACTAAATGCATCTTCAGACTGCTTCAATCTGGTCATGTTATCACACCTGTGAGATCCAACAGCGTATGCAGGGGAGTGGAGGAAGCACCAAGAATGACTAACATGGGAACCTATGAGTGACATCACCTCATCAGGCTTTATTTGCCATCACCAAGCGCTTTCTCCCCGGCAGCTGCTGTTGACTGACACAGGAAAGATCACATGGCCAGACCTTAACCAGTTAAGGACCAGCCACCAAAGTAATACTGCGGCAGGTTGGCTCCCCTGGGCGAATCGCTGTAGCTGTACGTTGGCTGCTTTAAGGGATCTGGGGGCGCGCACGCGGCACGACGGAGTTGATGCTTGTGCCCGGTGGCCGCGATGTCCGCCAGGCATCTGCGATCGCTCCTGAGAGAGACAGAATGGAGATCTGTCAATGTAAACAGACAGATCTTCGTTCTGTCAGGAGAGAGGAGACAGATCTGCTGTTCATACTGATTATGAACAGCGATCGGTCTCCTCCTCCAGGCAGTCCCCATCCCACCACAGTTAGAAACACTCCCTAGGACATAAATTTAACCCCATGAGCGCCCCCTAGTGTTAACCCGTTCCCTGCCAGTGACATTTATACAGTAATCAGTGGCCATTTTTAGCTCTGATCTCTGTATAAACATCAGTGGTTCCAAAAAAGTGTCACTTAATGTCCGATCTGTCTGCCGCAATGTCACAGTCTGGCTTAAAATCACTGATCAGCGACAATACTAGTAATAAAATTTTTTATAATAAAATGCCATAAATCTATCCCCTATTTTGTAGATGCTATAACTTTTGCGCAAACCAAACAGTATACGCTTATTGCGATTTTTTTACCAAAAATATGTAGAAGAATACATATCGGCCTAAACTGATGAAGTAATTAGTTTTCTTACTTTTTTTGGGGGATATTTATTATAGCAAAAAGTAAAAAATATTGTGTTTTTTCAAAATTGTCTGTCTTTTTTTGTTTATAGCGCAAAAAATAGAAATCGCAGAGGCGATCAAATACCACCAAAAGAAAGCTCTATGTGTCGGGGGGGGGGGGGGGGAGGATATAAATTTTGTTTGGGTACAACGTCACACGACCGCGCAATTGTCAATTAAAGAGACGCCGTATCGCAAAAAATGGCCTGGTCATTAAGGGGGCAAATCCTTCCGGTCCTTAAGTGGTTAAAAAGATGCCCCCCCTGAAAAAAATTCTGCGGACAGCCATGAAATGTTGTGAGGATGGGTGAGAAAGTAAAGGCCTAGAAGGGTCAGAAAGTGAACCTACAGAAAGGAAGGGGGGCTGCCTGAAATTTCTGTCTAAATGGGTAGTGTATTTAACCACTTAAGGACCGGAAGATTTTCCCTCTTAATGATCAGGCCATTTTTTACGATACGGCACTGTGTCGCTTTAACTGACAATTGCGCGGTCATGCAACACTGTACCCAAACAAAATCCTTTTTTTTCCCCACAAATAGGAGCTTTCCTTTGGCGGTAGTTGATCACCTCTGTCGTTTTTACTTTTTGTGCTATAAACAAAAAAAGACCGACAATTTTGAAAAAAAACCCAATATTTTTTACTTTTTGCTATAATATCCCCCCCCCCCCAAAAAAAAAAAAAAAAAACGAATTTCGTCATCAGTTTATGTATTCTTCTACATATTATTGGTAAATAAAAATAAATAAATCGCAATAATCGTATATTGATTGGTATAGGGCAGTGATGGCGAACCTTGGCACCCCAGATGTTTTGGAACTACATTTCCCATGATGCTCATCTACACTGCAGAGTGCTTGAGCATCATGGGAAATGTAGTTCCAAAACATCTGGGGTGCCAAGGTTCACCATCACTGGTATAGGGGATAGATTTATTGCATTTTTATTTATTTTACTAGTAATGGTGGTGAGCTGCGATTTTTAGCGGGATTTCGGCGGAGAGATAGGACACTTTTGGGACCATTGACAATTATACAGCGAACGGAGCTATAAACGAGCACTAATTACTGTGTGAATCTCAGGCAGGGAAGGGGTTAACACTAGGTGGCAATCAAGGGGTTAAATGTGTCCCCTCGTGAGTGTTTCTAACTGTGGGGGGATGGGACTGACTGGAGGAGGGGACATATCGCTGTTCGTAATTACTACAAACAGCAGTTGTCTCTTCTCTCCTGTCAGAACGAGGATTTGTGTGTTTACATGCACAAATTTCCGTTTTAGCTCTCGTGCCCGCGATTGCGGATGGCCGGCGGCGATCGCACCTGCCAACCACGCTCATCGGTTCCCTGACTGTGCAGAGGGCGCACACACCTGCTATGGCTCTTAAAGGAGCCAACATACTGGTACGCCGATTCGCGGGAACGAACCAATTTGCTGACGTATATGTACGTGAGGCGGTCGGCAAGTGGTTAAGCTGCTCTTGATATAAGTTCTCAGTAAGGGTTATTGATAATAGACGTGCATATTACCCTTCTTTCTTCTTGTGCGTTGTTCATTTTGCAATTACCACTTTTATTTATTTAAAGTGTAAGTAAACCCCCTCATCGTTTTCAGCCATGGAAGCTGCCATCTTTGCCTCTGTTTATTCTACAAATGCCATGATGCTGCACATGTGATCAGTTATGACACCAGCAATTGGATGGTTTGACAGTTTGGTTGAGAGCACAACCAATGGGAGTGTTTCATTTCCGGCACGTGCCGGAAATGAAATTGTTTTATGGATGGGTTTACTTCCACTTTAAGTGACAGTTTTTATGTATAAATTATCTCCATGGAACATGTTTTTTCTATTGTACTGCTGAAAAACTTAATAAACAATATGAAATATAAATGGGTATTGTAGCTTGATGATGGCAGGAGGCACATGTACACGCTTATGACAGGCTGCTAGAGAAACCTTGGTTACCCTCGGTAACCACTTGCTGTTTTCTGTACCACATTATCTTGTACTGCTGTCTCTATACCCCAGTGTGTTTAACTGACCCAAGCTGTAGATTATGTGTGCCGGTTACTTGCATTACAACTCTTTTTTTTTCTCAAAAAGGATTTTAACATAAAAGATAAAAAACATACATAGAAAAATACACGTTCCAGCAAAAACAAAACATACATACAGAAGCACTATACTCAAAAAGTAAAATGCAATGCAGGCCTCTCCCCCTCCCACCTATTCAAATCAAGTTCAGTAATCCGTTGCCATGAAAGTAATCGTCCCTTTCTCAACACAAGGACATGTGGGTTAAATACCGTATTTATCGGCATATAACACGCACTTTTCTTCCCCTTAAAATCAGGGGAAAGTCGTGGGTGCGTGTTATACGCCAATCCCCGCTAATTGTGAGCTATCGGCGGCGATTGCCGCCGACATTCACATAGCGAGTAGTTTTAAATATGGCGCCGCGGAGTTCAGAGGGACTCGGCGGTGCTGAACGAGCGCCGCCGAAATCACAGAGCCGAGATACACATAGTCGAGTGTATTCGGCTCTTTCCGGCGCCACTCACAGTCCCGCCATTGGACCTGTGGTATGTCCATCATAGGGCGGGACTGGGCGGGACTGTGAGCGGCACCGGAAAGAGCCGAATATACTCGACTATGTGTATCTCGGCGGCAATCTTCAGTTCCGCCGGCGCTGAGTCCCTCCGAACTCCGCGGCGCCATATTTAAAACTACTAGCATGTGTATGTCGGTGGCTGCAGGCGGTAGGCATGGACACTGGGGACAAGGCTGCACTGAGGCAAGGCTGCACTGGGGAAAAGGCTGCACTGGGGACAAGGTTGCACTGGGGACAAGGCTGCACTGGGGACAAGGCTGCACTGGGGACAAGGCTGCACTGGGGACAAGGCTGCACTGGGGACAAGGCTGCACTGACAAGACTGCACTGACAAGGCTGCACTGACAAGGCTGCACTGGGGCAAAGCTGCACTGACAAGGCTGCACTGACACTGAAAAGGCTGCAATGACACTAACAAGGCTGCAGATAAACACTGATGAGGCTGCATTGATGGGCATTTTAATGTAAGTTTCTTTTCCTTAAACTTCCCTCCTAAAAGTTTTTTTCCTTAAAATTCTCTCCTAAACTTGGGGTGCGTGTTATACGCCGATAAATACGGTAAGCAGTCTATCCAACACTAGGTCTACAGGAGATAATCCTGGGGAGTTCAACCAGGGGGCCCACCTCAGATCAAATTTACCTGGTCGGCCCCGGTGTTGAAATATATATTTCTCCAATCTTAGGCTCCCATTTGGGCTATCCATTCCCGTAGAGTAGGAGGCTCAGTCGGCTGCCAGAGTTGGAGAATAAGCTTAAAGCTTGGAAAAGAGCTCTACCAATTGCCTTTTTTGGGTTGTCTTCAATTAGAAGGTCCTCAAGAATACCCAGAATACATGTTTTGGGGTCTTGTGGAACATTGACCTGGAATACTTTGTTGATGGTTGTGAGAACTCCATCCAGTATAGGTGTAGCTTTGGGCAACTCCATAATAGATGGATGAGGTCCCCATGGTCTCTGGAACACCTTGTACAATCAGCGCCGTCACCTATGCCCATCCTATGCAGCTGCATTACAACTCTTTAGTAACTTCAAACCAGGCAAAGACAAGGTTTCAAGAACTTTACTTAGATAACTCAGCAGAGCAGACAAACACAGGTATCAGTCTTTCTGTAAATGAATCCCTAAATCAGGTTTTGTAGCTGCCCCAACATACCTGTACAGGAGAGTCCATAATGGCAGATCTCCAGAGTTGGGATCTTCGGGTGAACTGCAGATCTCAGTGGACCTGTTCTCTGTAGAAGGCTCTTTATCCTCCAATGCGTTGGGCTCGGCCATAGACTGAACATACGGACTCCGGCAATGGCAACCTGTCTTATGCAAAACCACATAGGATCAGACCCTTGTCCCCTTTATAATGCACAGGACCCATTGGTTTAGATCCAAAAAAACCCGCCAAGAAGGACCCGGGAAGCATGTTAACTCTAACCCTCCTGGCTGGGACAGCATTAAACTTAATCTATGGACACTTATTTCATAAAGCGATCTGGTCATTAATCAAGCAAATTCAAAAAAGCATACCCGAAAAAGAGTGACTACTTACTTTTCTTGTTGTCCTGTGTCACCAGAACAATGATCCATTCATGAGAAATCCTTCTCTAAAATTCAGAGGGAAACTGACACTTCCGGGAGTGTTAAGATACTGAGTAGCTCACAGTGCTCACTGGTTCCTCCTGCCAACCAGCACGTCACTACAGAATACAGTTATAATGAGGAGGTCGGCAGGAGGAACTGTTGAGCACTATGGGCACAAAGAAGATTAGCACTCTCAGAATTGGTGGTTATCCCAGTGGAATTCAGTACAGAATTTCCAGTGTTCTGGCAGCACAGGTTGCGGGAAAAGTAAATACTCATCGTCCTTTGGTTAATGACAGTGTCACTCCAAAAAGCACCATTGTGGTCTGCATCCTTCCCATATGGTAGCAAGTTGAAGGATGAAAGATATCAACGAAAGCAGGAGCCAGGAGCACAAGGGAAAAGTAATGTCCCTTGTGTTGCCTTTTTCTTGGGACTAAACGAAAGCCTTGTACACACAATGCGATTATTGGCAGGGGATTGTCTGTTGACAGACTGTTAGCCTAAAATCTGAATTGTTAGTACGTTCCTTTGGACAATTTTTGTCCAACTTTCGGCCAAAAAATGTTGGATGGCAGGCTAGTAAATTTTCGGTGGACAATGGTCTGTTGTCTGATTTTCGTATGGTCAGTACACAAGTCCGTCACACAAAAGTCGAAAGTACAAACACGCATGCCCGTAATCAATGCTTACCAAACACGAAATTAGCAGAAGGGGCCCAAAGGGTGGCGCTCAAGATCTGAAATTCCTCGTAGTATGTCACTACGTTCGTGTTTGTTGTCCGACAATTGTGTACCGTTAGTATGCAAGACAAGATCCAGGCACACGCCCTTTTGACAAAAATCAGACGCTCGGTTGGCCAACAATCGTACCGTGTGTACGAGGCTTTAGATTATAAACGTTTAAGAAAACGAAGTGTGGCACTGGGGAAAAAAAAAATTCACAAACTATACCCACTGGCTAACTTTTATGAAGTTGAGGGTTTTAGCTTTATTTTTAAGAATAAACTTTCCCTTAGCTTTTAGGCTGTATTCACACCTAAGCGTATCGGTTTCAGGCATTTTTCTGGTGTTTTTTCTGGCGTTTTTAGGTCCAAAGGTCACCAATGAAAAAAGCAGTAAAACACCTGTAATCTGCCTAAAAAGAAGCTCATGTACCTTTTTGAGCTTCAGGCGACAGAACACTCAGATGAGAACAGGGGCCATTTAAATGAATGGGATTTTGCTTGTTGGGTGTTTACGAGCTGAAAACGCTCAGGTGTGAATGCAGCCTTAGGGCTGCTCTGTTGTGGCTGCTACTCCCACTGGTCAATGCAGGTCTATTACTGTTTGATATAAAAAAATAAAAAATCTGGCGTCGCCTCCAAAACCAACTAAAAATCCTTCTTTTTTTACAAGTTGAAATGAATCAGATCGGAGTGCTGCTGCTGTATTTAAAGTGGAATTTAACTTAAATTGTAGAAAAAAAAGCATGCAGCTCTTTTATTGCTATGTCTCTTCTGCAATAATACACACTTACCTGCCTGTTTGCAGTTTTCTATTGAATGTACGCCGAGCTGCGCATTCGCAGGTCAGTGTGCATTCTCGGCACGCTCTGGCTGTGCCGGAATGGTTGACTTCACCCTCCGCTGGCTAATCAAGAGGCTGAAAAATGTAACCACTGCATTGCTGGAAGGTTGAGGTGAGTATATTCCAGAGTTTGGTTCCTTTTTAAGCCAAGCTAAACGTAAAATTAAAAAAAACCAAAAACATAATAAAATTATACAACTGTAGCGCTTTGCTCTAGTCAGGCTAAATTTAGTTTTTGGCTCTGCTGCACTGAGTGGAGTAGGAATCTGTTTTTTTTTTTTTTGGGTCTGGTCAGATTTCCCTATACTTGGTGGTCGATTGCTCCTGCTTGCCTCTGGAAGAAGCTTCCAGAAATAGTTGGGGAGGGTCAGCCACTGAAGTTATGAATATTCATCTGACTTTAGACAATCCGTGGCTGGGGATAAGATTTATATTTAGGAAGACTGTTCAGAATATTCTTGTTCCAGGGACTGTTGCCACTGGGATGCAGCTTATGTACTGGAATTTTTTGGGCATCAGGATATGCGTGGCTGAGTCAGAAGGAGATCTGATTGAGACATTTGCTGGAGAGTATTACCTGTGAAGACTGGCCTGGAGAGGGACCCTTTCCTTCCTTACTGGAGAGTATCGCATGGAGGCTGGTTGGCCAACAGCTGTCCTTGGACTTTGGGAGCAATGTGCTTGGGGATGTAAGGGCTACCTGTGTTTTTGCTGGGAGAGCACTATTCTGTTATAGGAGCTGAACACCTCTAAAAAAAATATAATCCTCACCTTTTTATAGCTTATATTTTGCAAGTTGCAATAAGAATGCTTGGTGGGTATTTATAAGTGGTGTGGTAATCCACAAAGCATAGTCTCAACTTTGCCGTTACATCTGATCTAAGCAGCTATGGAAGTATTGTCCTCAGTATACCTAGTGGGGTTCTACTTCTCCACTTATTCTTTAGCAAATCAAGACCAATGTGCAGTAGACCTATAGTTGGAGCATGTGTCAACATGCTTTTGTTTGTTTCAGATGATTTTGCATTGCCATATAAGTCTTTGGCAATGAAAAATAGGATTTTTTTTCATTATACTTACCTGTAAAAATCAGTTTCTTTGAATACACCACAGGACACAGAGTTGGACTATTATTCTTTTTTACTGGGTTATACGCCATCTCTAGGTGAATGGACGCAGGTAGACCAAAGGTCTTAGACAGGAAGTCCACCCCTGTATAACCCCTCCCATACAGGAAGTACTTCCGTTTTGTAGCAAGCACTGAATCCCCAAAAGAGGGGAGGGACCTCTGTGGCCCATGATGTATTCAAAGAAAAGGTTTTACAGGTAAGTATGACGAACAAAAATCCTATTTTCTTTTTTATACATCACGGGACACAGAGTTAGGCTATTATTCCTTACTATCTAGGATGTCCCAGAGCAATAGCCTTGAGGGGAGGGAGACACCCTGCCAAACAAAAATTAGCCTTTATACGGCAGCCTGTAGTACACTACGGCCAAAAGCCAAATCCACGGCTGCTCTAACATCCACCTGATAAAATCTTGTGAACGTATACACTGAAGACCAGATGGCAGCCTTACAAATCTGAGCCACAGATACCTGATGGCGAAAAGCCCAGGAGGTTCCTACACCCCTGGTAGAATGCGCTCTTACCCTGAAGGGAGAAGCCTTACGTTTCAGACCATTGGCTCAAACAGTTGTTTCGGTAACACAGACGGCACCAGGTTTAAGTCCCAAGGACACAGGTGACCTAATTGGGGGAAGCAGACGAGTTGCCACCTGCATAAAGGTTCGGACCAGAGAATGGGAGGCTAAAGGCCTTTGGAAGAATACCGACAAGACCGAAATCTGACCCCTGATTGTACTTAAAGCCAATCAGATTTCCACAGCCGATTATAGAAAAGAGAGAATTCTCCCAATCACATACTGTATTTCTGAGGATACAATTTCTGGCTTCACACCACCACATTTGAGACCTTATATTACATCTTACTCGTGACCGCTTTCCTGGCATGGACTAGGGTAGATATCACTGGTCCCGAGATGCCACGACTCTTCAACAGCCTGGCTTCAATTGCCATGCTGGCAAATTTAGAGACTGTAAATTTGGATGGAATATTATTATTATTATTATTATTCAGGATTTATATAGCGCCAACAGTTTACGCAGCGCTTTACAATATAAAAGGGAGACAATACAGTTATAATACAATACAATACAATAGGATTAAGAGGGCCCTGCTCAGAAGAGCTTACAATCTAATAGGGTGGGGCAGGTGGTACAAAAGGTTGTAACTGTGGGGAATGAGCTGGTGGAAGTGGTAGGAGATTAGTTGGAGACGTGATAGGCTTTCCTGAAGAGATGAATTTTCAGGGATTGCCTGAAAGTAGCAAGAGTAGGGGATAGCCGGATAGATGGAGGTAGCGAGTTCCAGAGGATGGGAGAGGCTCTGGAGAAATCCTGGAGACGAGCATGGGAGGAGGAGATGAGAGAGCTTGAAAGCAGGAGGTCTTGAGAAGAGCGGAGAGGTCGATTTGGGTGATATTTGGAGACAAGATTAGTGATGTAGCTTGGGGCAGAGTTGTGAATGGCTTTGTATGTTGTGGTTAGAATTTTGAATTTAATTCGCTGGGTGATTGGGAGCCAGTGTAGGGATTGAAGTAGAGGGTTGGCAGACACTGAGCGGTTGGTAAGGTGGATAAGTCTGGCAGCAGCATTCATGATAGACTGAAGAGGGGATAGCCTATGGAGCGGTAGGCCAATGAGAAGGGAGTTGCAATAGTCAAGGCGAGAGATAACAAGGGAGTGAATGAGGAGCTTGGTGGTTTCATTTGTTAAAAAAGGGCGAATTTTAGAGATGTTACGGAGGTGAATTCTACAAACTTTTGACAGCGATTGGATTTGAGGCTGAAATGACAAGTCAGAGTCTAGGATTACACCTAGTACCCTGGCGTGAGGGGAGGGACTGATGGTTGCATTGTTGATTTTGATGGAAAAGTCATGGAGGGGGGCACGGGCGGGGGGGAATATTAATAGCTCAGTTTTAGAGAGATTTAGTTTAAGGAAGTGGTGCGACATCCATGCTGATATGTCAGTTAGTAAGTTAGTAATGCGAGAGGAGACTGAAGGAGTGAGGTGAGGAGTAGACAGATAGATTTGGGTGTCATCAGCGTATAAGTGGTATTGGAAGCCATGGGCAGTTATTAGGTGACCAAGGGAGGAGGTGTAGATAGAGAAGAGAAGGGGTCCAAGAACCGAGCCTTGGGGGACCCCCACAGAAAGGGGCAATGGAGAGGAGGAGACAGAGTTGTAGGTGACACTGAAGGAGCGCTGTGATAAATAGCCAGAGAACCAGGATAGAGCAGAATCTCGGAGGCCAAGGGAATGTAGTTTATTGAGAAGGAGCGGGTGGTCAACAGTATCAAAGGCCGCAGAGAGGTCAAGTAGTAGGAGTATGGAGTACTGGCTGTTGGTTTTAGCAGTTAGTAAATCGTTAGTGAGTTTTAGTAGGGTAGTTTCCGTGGAGTGCTGCGAGCGAAAGCCAGACTGTAAGGGGTCAAGAAGGTTATTTTCATTGAGGTAGGAGCTAAGACGGTTGTAGACTAAGCGTTCTAGAAGTTTAGAGGTGAATGGGAGTAATGAGATGGGTCTTAAGTTGTTCAGGTCGGTAGGGTCCAGTGAGGGCTTTTTAAGAATGGGAGTGATCTGTGCATGTTTTAGAGGGGAGGGGAAAATGCCACTAGAAAGGGAGAGATTGAAGATGTGGGTGAGGGAGCATAGGATAGAAGAAGAGGGTGACCGTAGTAGTTGTGAGGGAACAGGATCCAAGGGACAATTGGTTAGGTGGGCATCCGAGAAAATTTTTGTAACCTCTTCCGTAGTAGCCAATTCAAAAGAGGAGAGTGTTGAATGTGCTGCTGGGCAAGGTATGATGGGTGGGGAAGACGTACGCACAGTGGAGATGTCCTCACGAATTGCATCGATCTTGTCTTTGAAGTGATTGGCAATCTCTTGGGCAGTGAGTGAGTTAGTGGGTAGAGGGGGTGGTGGACAAAGCAGAGAGTTAAAGGTTGAGAAGAGCCGACGGGGACTGGATGACAAGGAATTAATAAGAGAGACAAAGTAGGCTTGTTTGGCAGCATGGAGGCATGAATTGTATTTTAGAAGGGCAGATTTATATAGGGTGAAGTCTTGCAGGCATTTGGTTTTACGCCACAGACGTTCAAGAGCACGGCAATGTCTCTTGAGATTTCTAGTGTTGTCAGTTTGCCAGGGTTGTAACGGTCGGGGCCTAATTCTGCGTGTGGTTAGAGGAGCAAGTGCATCTAGTGATGATGAGAGTGAACTGTTGTAGACAGAAGTGGCCAGGTCAGGACAGGACAGGGGAGAGATTATGTCATATAGGTGGTCAGTAGCAGAATAGAGAAGAGAAGGGTTAAAGTGGCGAAGGTTTCTACAAGTAATTGTTTGCTGCTTGGAGGGATGGGTGGTTGGAGGCAAGGATACTGTGAAAGTAATGAGGTTGTGATCAGATAGAGGAAAGGGGGTGTTGGTGAGGTTGCCAGGGTTGCAGAGATGGGAGAATACAAGGTCAAGGGTATTACCATTGGAGTGAGTGGAAGTATGTGTCCATTGGGTTAGGTCAAAAGATGAGGTTAAGTTGAGAAGTTTAGCTGTAGTTGGGCTGTTGACATTGACAGGAATTTTAAAGTCACCAAGAATAATGGTGGGTATTTCAGAGGAAAGAAAGTAGGGTAGCCAGGCAGCAAAGTCATCAATGAAGCGCGATACCGGTCCAGGAGGCCTATAAATTGCTGCAATCCTCAGAGAAATGGGAGAAAACAGACGAATACAGTGCATCTCGAAAGAAGAGAGGGATAGAGAGGGAGGGACAGTAAGGACTTGGAAGGTGCTTTGTGGGGACAGAAGAAAGCCAACTCCACCTCCTTTCTGTCTGTTGGGTCTGGAGGAGTGAGTCCAATGGAGACCACCATGGGAAAGGGCAGCAGGAGAAGCTGAGTCAAAATTTTGCAGCCAGGTTTCTGTTATGGCGAGTATGTTCAAGCCATGAGAGATGAAGAGGTCATGTACAGATGTTAGCTTGTTACAGATAGAGCGGGCGTTCCAAAGGGCACATGAGATTGGTGGGGTGCTTTGAGGAAGCAGGGGGATAGAAATTAAACTGAGTGGATTGCGGTGGTTGCCAGAGGGGGAGGGGTATTGGATATGTGGACCTCGAGACAGTAGATCGGGGTGGCGCGCAAGCATCCATCGCTCGTCCATTGCAAATCTCACGATCTCTGGCAACCAGGGCTTTCTGGGCCAGACTGGAACACCCTCTCTCCAAATCCTGCCCAACAAATGTGGAAGGAGAGGGATCGGGGGAAAAGCATAAACCAGGGAGAACTGGCTCCATGGAACTACCAGAGCATCTGCTTCGAATGCCAGGGAATCTCTTGTTTGAGACACAAACTGATGTAGCTTGTTGTTAAACCTGGATGCCAAAAGATCGACACCTGGCCATCCCCTCCGCTGGCAAATTACCCAGAACACTTCCGGGTGTAGGGACCATTCCCCTGGACAGATCTGCTGGCGGCTGAGATAATCTGCCTTCCAGTTCTCTACCCCCAGGTGGTTGATATAAGCCACTGCAGTGGCATTGTCGGACTAAACCCCGATAGGGCAGTCCTGAAGCTCCACTGTCCAGGATAGTAGGGCCAGACATACCATGTCCCGAGCTGTGAGCCCTTCTAGGGTCACTCCCCAGCTAGAGAGACTGGCGTCTGGTCAGCACTCTCCAAGACACCGGGAGGAAGGATCTTCCCCTTCGCAGGTTCTGATCCTGCAACCACCAGATTAGGCTTAAGCGCGCATGGGTTAATGCAGGGATGCACTCTCCTGTTCCAAGCCGACAAGATGTCTTGTTGTATAGGCCTGGAATGGAACTGGGCATAGGGAATTGCCTCGGAGGACACTATCCTTCCCAGAAGACTCAGAGCCGAATGGAGGGTTGCCTGGTGCCCCTTACCTGACGTACCTGATCCTTCAGGGCACAAATCCTTTCAGGTGGCAAAAATACCCTTGCCTGGACCGTATCTAGGTTCAGTATTAAATATTTCAGACACTGAGCTGGCCTCAAGGCTGACTTTTTTGGTATTTATGACCCAGCCCAGGTTTTCTAAAATACCGCACTGTGCAGGCTACGTTCTGTTCAAGGGCCTGCAGTGAGTGATCTCTGAGCAGGAGGTCATCCAAGCATTCGAGCACCAAGATTCCCTGGGTGAACAGGTTCACATAAAACCCCGTGTCCCTTTCGGATACAGGGACCTGTATAATCACTCCCTGATGCACTAAGTGATCTAGTGCCTGAAACAATAAGTCTCTTTGGAGGATCCGAAGGAACGCTGGAAACACCAGCAATTCCAGCTTGTAACCCACTAGTCCTAAATCACTGTTCTCCAAATGTCCGCAAAGTGAAGCAGCCTTCCCCACCACATGATAGAGTGGGGGCGTTCCCTCAAAAACAGGGCTTGGTGCCAGGTTTAGAAGAGTTTTGGATCCAGGGCTTCTTCTGGCCTTGGGCCTGCGGCTTGCCCCTGGCTCTAGCGGCCTGTTGGTGGCGGAACTGCCTTGGGGCTAGGGAAGCGGTCCCTGAGGTTTTAAAACAAGGGACACCTGGTACTTCTCTTCACAGGAAGTAGAGCTCTTCCCTCCGGAAATCTTTTGGATAGATTTGTCCAAATCACCAAACAAGCATTGCCCATGAAAGGGGAACCCTGCCAACAACTTCTTACAAGGAAGCTTGGCTGACCAGTACTTAAGCTACAGAAGTCTGCGCATGTGTACAGACAGCAGAGCCAAAAACGAGAGACTTGCTGTATTGAATCCTTCAAAGGCATCTACAGCATAAACACAGTGCTCAAGGTATACCTGCCCTACTTTTAGCAGGATCCCCCTGGTTAGGCCTGTCAGGCCATCTGACCTGATCTTTTAAGGACTGGCAGACTTCAATTGATGTGACAGCTGGCTGAATAGCTGAACTTGTCAAAGAAAAAGGAAGCCCTCAATACTGACTCCAGTTTGTCAACAGGGTCCTTCAAGCCCTGTGCATTATCCACCGGACAAGTTAAGTTCTTTTTTAAAGAAGAGACTGCTGCATCTATGGCTGGCATGCTCCACTTAAACTTTTCCTCCGTGGGATATAAAAGGGAAAACCTCATAGGAGGAACGCAAATCCTGTCAGGAAGTTCCCAATCAGCATACACTGCCTGTTCCAACAGTGGGTGCAAGGGGAAAGACTGTGTAGCCTGAGGCCTCAGGGATCCCAAAGAGGACTAGGGGTGCACAGAAACCTCAGCAGGAGGTAACAAAGAAAGAATGAACTTTTTTTTTTCTTGGTAAGAGTCTGGATCAAAAGCCTCTGACTGAGAGGCTGATACCAACTAGATATCCTCTGGCCCAGATTTCTCAGAAGCAGACTCTGCCTGGCCCTCCACAGAATCCTTAGCATTTAGTTCTTCCTTCAGCAACCCATTCCTGCTTCAAGTTAGGACGATTAGGGGAGGGGCATCTGTCATGCTTCTTGCCACCCTGAGAGATGAAGACAATCATGCCAGCAATCCTGTCCTCTAACCTGCCTAGAGCTGAGGACAGATCATCCCTGGTGACAAAGGCTGAAGCAGCAGCATTGGCAGTAGGCATAATACTAGACAGTTGCAGCGGCTCAGATTGCCTGGAAGCCTATGGTCTCTTAGGGGATACAACACTAGGGTTACAACTAGGCTCCTCAGGAGCTACTGACGACACAGATGTGCCCTTACCTGTAGTGTTAGCCCTGCTCCTTTTTTGAAGACATTGCAAGCAACAAAAAAAGGAATACCTGGGTTTAGCAGTTACACCACCCCAGAAGGGAGGCACTTTAATAGGGCCTTAGCCTGCCAAACAACACCTGGCAACTCACGTGACCTGGGTAAATAGGAATGAACTAGGTCAGAGCCTGCTCCGTGTCCCACAGCTGTCCCTTGAAGCCCTGCATGGCAGCCACCCTCAGTTTATATATGATGGCTGTGTGCCAGGACATGGTCACGACAGGCTACATCTGTGTGCCATGGTGAATCCACGTCTTCCAAACCTAGTGCCAAGGAGGCTCTGCCGCGTGCGCCATGGCCGCCAGCACAGCTGCGATCCCGCGTGTGCCATGGTGAACCAAAATGCCCAAAAGAATGGCCACCAAGATAACAAGAAAAAGGTATTCCCAAGAAAACACCACCAGCAACCTTAGAAACTAAGAGCCCAATCTTCACCCATCACGGCGGGTTCTGTCACTTGGAAACCTTCAAGGACTGGGTACCCTTTTCATGGATTAGGGTCCACTCCCTTGGACCTATACAGCACCCTGCAGGAATGCCTTAGCTCTGTAGTGTCCAGAATTCCATTATGCAGGGTCCAGCACCCGAAGGTTGCATTACAGGTAAAACCTCGCTGGATGCTAGCATCTTCTTTGCAAAGCTCAGATACCATCTATTTTTTTTTTCCTTTCAATAGATTTTTATTAGTAGTAACAAAATTTTTTACAGAACCTTTGTGGTAGGCATTACAAAGCAGTAAGATATGAAGAAGCATAAGGAGCAAATGAACTCGAGGTAAAACCTCTCAATGTAAGGTGTAAAAAGGAAAGTCCAATAAAGCAAAATTCTGTATTACAGTTTAAAGTATATCAAGATTATAAACTAAATTAATATAGACATGTCTCAGAAGCTAGACTGATAAATGATGTGTATTCTGCCGGATCAAAAGACTAGAGGAGACAGATATAACACATTTTCCGGGGTGAGGGTGATGTGGTTGAAAAAATAAGGAAGACTTTACTCCTTTATTTGCAAGGGCTCAGGGAGCAGGAGAGACGACCGCCACCCGCCCCATATGGGAACACACTGCGGGCGTGGGGCCACTCCCCCCTCCCGGATCCCCAACCTCAGTCGAGTCCTTCCCAAGCAGGATAGCCCTATATCATTATTCTAATCTAGCAGTGAGAAAAGCCCTACCCCGCTAATGACTATAATCAAGTGATCTAACCAGCTTAGATACATAGACTTTAGCTTAAGGGGAGGTATTCAATCAGAAAAGCCCTAGGACCAAGGAGCCTAGGGGTTGTCAAGGTAATACCATGTCCCTCCAAAGAAAGCAATAGAAAAATACATAAATAAGTAAATAAATATCAGGGTTGAACAGTTTACAGAAGAAGCAATCAGAGAGTCTGAGGTAATAAAAGGAAAGGGGAGGAAGGAAGACCAGAGGGAGGGGAAGAAAGGAGGGGAAGAAGACAATCGCACTTGAAGAGGATTATCAATGGAGTCACTCAGTGTGCCTGTTGCCCTGGTGGGTTAATGCCAGGGCATAAGGAAATATGACAAAAATTGGCCCAAGGTTCCCATGTTAACTCAAACTTAAGAACTTTGTCTTGTATAATGCTAACTATCTTCTCTTGAGCCATAATCCAGGAAATTTTATGCTTCACCGCTGTGAATGGGACTCTGTGTTTTTTCCAACAAGAGGCTATTGTTATTTTGGTGCCCAGTAGGATGAAAAAGATCAGTTGTTGGGTATATTTATCTACCTTATCTACTTTCAGATTCAATAGGGCTATCTCTGGGTTTTGAGAAATCTGCGCGGTGGTTACTTTGCGGATCACTGAGAATACTTTGTTCCATAAGCTCCTTATTCGTGGGCAGGTCCACCATACGTGGCACATAGTCCCTATATGGTTGCATCCATGGAAGCACAGCGGAGAAGCATCAGGATATATCCTAGCAAGAAGAGAGGGTACCCTGTACCATCTCAAGAGCACCTTAATGCTGCCCTCCATGAGGGAAACATTAAGGATTCCCTTAAACGAGCGATGAAAGCAGGAGAACCATTGATCACTATCCCAGGAGATATCAAGGTCTTTTTCCCAGGATAAGGCGTATGGAGGCTTGGACACCGCTGAGGCAAGCAAAGCATATATGATGGAGATCCCCCCTCTCTGATCCATTGCACCCGCACACCATGATTCATAGTTAGTTACTGAAGGGGGCTCTGGTTTATTTGGCCAAATGGAATGAAGGAAGTGTTGGATTTGCATAAAACGAAAACGTTCAGCAGGGGGCATTTCAAGCTTACTTGTACAGAATGCCAAGGAGAGCGGGCCTGTGGAGGAGAAATAGTTCCCTATTCTGAGTAATCCTTTATTCAACCACCAACTAAACGCTAAGATGTTCATTCCAGGCGGAAAGTCGGGATTATGAAAAATATGTGTCAGGGGTTTAAGGGGGGAAATCAGGGCGGGATTTTTATAAAGTCGGTCACATAATGCCAGAGAGTGTGATAACGTGGGGGTTAGAATGGGTGGTCTCAATTTAGTGGGAGACCAAAGCAAAAAATCAATCGTGTGGTGAGGGACTGCATGACGTTCCATTGATACCCAATCAGGTTTCGGACCCTTTGAATATACAATGGAGATCTGGGCCAACTGGGCTGCCTGATAATACCACCAAATGTTGGGTAGAGCTAGACCACCTTGTGATTTAGGCCTGAATAAGATGTGTTGTGCGCAACGACTTCCCCTCGAGCCCCAAATGAATTTTATGATTTTGGATTGGAGTAGGTGAACTTGCGATTTATGGATAGGGATGGGCAAAGATCTGAATAAATAAAGTATACGGGGTAGGAGGGTCATTTTGACTGCGTTAATACGGCCTAGCCAAGATAAGTTATGATTATCCCAAAGGGATAGGTCCGAAATCAATTTACGAAAGATGGCCGGGTAGTTGGATGAGTAGAGTGAGGCTATATTTGCTGTGAGATTGACCCCTAGGTATGGGAGACCTCGTTCCAGGAAAACGGGAAGTGGTGTTGAACGCTACATAGAACATTAGGGGGGAACGTGATGTTCAGGGCAGAAGATTAGGCTACGTTGACTCGCAGACCAGATACCTCCCCAAACTTATCAAGCAAAGAGAAGATATTAGGCGTAGAGACTAGAGGGGAAGTCACGAAGAGCAACAAGTCATCAGCAAAAAGGGCGCATTTGTGCTCGCGTTTACCACACAACACCCCTTTGATGTCAGGATGAGTTCTAATTGCAATAGCCAAGGACTCCATGGCTATAGCAAACAGAAGGGGGGAGAGAGGGCACCCCTGTATAGTTCCCCTCTCTATAGTAAGAGGCTTGGAATAGTAGCCCTGCAATCTGACCTGAGCACTTGGGTCGGAGTACAGGGCTCTAAGGATGTTCATGAAATGCTGACCAAAACCCCAGCGTTCTAGTATATGGAATAGGTAGGGCCAGCTGACTGTGTCAAAAGCTTTTTGCAAGTCGATGGATAACAAATAGCCGTGTTGTGGGGAGCCTCCATCCCATTGAGATTTGAGAAGTGAAATAATGTCAATTGCTCTCCTGATCTGATCAGGTCCTTGTCTCCCCGGGATAAAGCCCACCTGGTCCTTATTGATATAAAAGGCTATGCAGGATGCTAGCCGGTTGGAAAGAACTTTAGTTAATATTTTTAAATCATTGTTAATTAAGGAGATAGGACGATAGTTGGAAACCATAGTTGTGTCTTTGCCGGGTTTTGGAATGACCGATATGAAGGCAAGATTGAGGGCTTTATCCAGGGGAGAGCCAGACCTGAGAGAGTTAAAGAATTTGACTAAATACGGTGTTAAGATAGGTCCGAATTTATTGTAATATCCAACGGAAAAACCGTCGGGACCCGGGGCCGAGTTTTGTTTCAGGTGCTTAATCACCTTGAGTACTTCTGCTTCTGAGATAGGATCATCTAGTAGGTCCGAATGTTCAGACGATAATTTGGGGAGGGATAGGTTGTTTAGGAAGTCTGATGTAGAATGATCGGGTGTTGTTTGTTCCTTTTTATATAGTGAAGTATAAAAATCGTGGAATGTTTCCATTATGCTTTTTGGGTTTTGAGAAAGTACGCCCGAAAGAATGCGAATTTTGGGGAAGGCAGCTGATCGAGGTCTTGGTGACAATTTGGCTGCTAATTTAGTTCCTATTTTGTCAGTCTGGTGGTAAAAGCGAGCGCCTGACCACCGAAGCTGTTTCTCAGCCTCGGAGGTGAGGGCCAGGTTTAAAGATGTCCGCGCATTTTCCAGCGCCTCTAGAGAATCCTTGGTGGGATTCCTTTTATGGGCTCTAGACAGGGATTGAAATTTTAACCGAAGATTATTAGTTTCAGCCGTGCGTTCTTTTTTAAGGTTGGTGGAGATTTGAATAATTTTCCCTCTGAGTACTGCCTTATGGGCTGCCCACAACGTTTCCAGGGAAACTTCTTCCGTGTCATTTAAACGAAAATATTCCTGTATTTCTTTTGCTAGAATCGAGCATTGTATTGGGTCACTGAGGAGCCCTTCATTAAGGCGCCATATGAATTTGTTACCCGGGTTAGGAGATTGTTGCAAATATAAGAGAACCAAGGAGTGGTCTGAAATGGAGGAGTCTCTAATAACTGCTTTGATAGCCCTGGGGATGTTATGCGATTGGATAAAAATGTGATCGATTCTAGTGTAGAGGTGGTGTGGGGCGGAGTAATGGGTAAAGTCTTTGGACCTAGGATTAATTTCTCTCCATATGTCCACCAGGCCTAGAGAATACAGTGTGGAAGCTATTTTAGTACTTTGTTTTGGAGGTTTTCTGGAGCGGGAGGGTCCAGCCCCCGATTTGTCTAGGGAAGTATCGAAAGGGAGGTTTGTGTCTCCTCCCATTATTATTTTCCCCTCAAGTTGCGGGCCTAGTGTGGACAACATTGTGGAGAAAAAGGAAGCCTGACCCTTGTTTGGGGCGTAGTAAGAAATAAAGGAGTACAATGAACCCTCAATCGTCCCTTTTACCAGTAGAAACCTGCCCGCTTGGTCTTTAATAACTTCGGAGGGGGAAAATTTAAGGTGTTTTGCAAAACAGATGGCTACCCCTTTAGACTTGTTTTCAGCATTAGAAAGGAAAAACTGAGTGTAGTGACCATGTAAGAAGGAGGGGTTGTACGAGGATGGGAAGTGAGTTTCTTGCAATAAGAGAACTGCGATTTTTTTGTGACTTGTAGTGATTAAATAATTTATGTCTTTTGACAGGAGAGTTCATGCCCTGTACATTATGCGTGGCTATACAGAGTTGGGAAGGAGGGATGTGTGTGTCAGGAAGCATGGATCAGAGGGGGGGATGTGCGCATCACACAACAAGTGCTTACCTGAGACATCAAGATTTGTGCTCGTGTCCAAGCCTCCGCAGCCTGAGAGTTTTGGATTCTGGGTTGTAGTTGCATAGTTGGGCTTCTGAGTGACTCTGGGAATAGGTGAGAGGAGGAGGGGAGAAAATGGGGGAAGATCGACCCTGAGAAAGAGAGACAAGACATGTCAAAAGCAATGTAAAACAAGTGCCATAAGCAATCAAACATACTTAGTGTAGCTAGATAACAATCTAAGAACCCTCACAGGAGGGAGGGCAGTTAGCCACCCCCTGTAAGGTTTTCCCAAGAACAAAAACCCCTAAAAGAGGGTTATGAAGGTGCTTCTGAGTGGGTGAAAATACCACTCTGAAACTCGTGGAGGCGAAGTGCAGCCACTCCGGCCAAACCGCCATAAAGAAAAACCAAAAATAGAACCATAAAAGCAGGAGTCCTGAGAAAAATGAGGCAACAAGAAACAAAAGGAAAACGTCTCAGAATCCAAAAAAGGTCTGGCTAAAATCCAGCCAGAGGGAAACGGGGGCTTGGAAAGTCAGCGTCCCATTGCCGGAAGGTTGCCTCAGGAAATCCTGGGGAGGAGAAGGCACTGTTGATAGTAGACTTTCCATTAAGGAGGGCGTCCATCTTTGTATCTCTTGGCTCGTTGTTTGTGCCATAAGGGTTGGATGGGGCTCGAGGGTGGTGGTCTCTTCGCGGATTGAGGAGTTCTGGGATCCATCGCAGCAGATGATGGATGATGTTGGCGAGTGTGATATAAGGCCCAGTTGTAGCAGCAACCATTCCCCATCTCCGAAGTTTGTGAAGCTGTAGGACTTATTTAAGTAGGCAAAGTTGAGGCGAAAGGGGAACGACCATCTGTAGGCGATCGATTTTTGCGATAGGATGATCAAAAGAGGTTTTAAGGATCTCCGTCTCTGAATCGTGAAGGGGGAAAGGTCCGCCAAAATTTGAATCGAGTGTCCTTGGATGGAGAGATTTTCTGATTCTCTTGCTCTGTGCATAACTTCTTCTTTAACTCTGAAGAAGTGGGGTTTAACCACAATATCTCTGGGTAGGCAGTCTTGGCGTGGAGGTTGCAAGGCCCTATGTGCCCGGTCTAATTCCAGTCTGTAGTCTGGTATATCCGGAATTAAATGTTTGATGAAAGAGCAAACGATTTTATCTGTGTCCTTAAATGATTCTGGAAGGCCTCTTAACCTAAAATTGTATCTACGAGACCTGTTCTCGAGGTCATCGAGTTTTGAGTATGCCATATCCAGTTGGTCATGTAATTCTTGGATCCTGTCAGTGTTCTGGTTGGCAACTGCAGCAATTTGATCAGTCTTAGATTCGATTGCTTCAATTCTTGCACCCAGCTGCTGCAGGTCAGCCTGTATAGTTGTGGTGATCTGTGAGGCATTGTGTGCTAACCCTCTTGTAAGCATATTAGAGAAAGTGTCCATTAGGGCTGCAAAGTCAGTGGGGATATGAGCAGGGGGATCATTCTGAGGGCTGGATGTGGGGCAGCTCTCCTCCATCTGGGATAGGGGGGGGGACTTCCATGGGTCTGCAGCCTAAGGAGTTTGTGGGGGATCCTGGTAATAACCCATCCTGGGAATTACTCATATTTTGCGGATTCATCCTATCTTTGTGTGAGGGCAGAGGTGGAAAGTCTTCCAAGGATGCCTCTGGATTCCCTGAGGAGCCTCGTGTGGCGCCGGCGCCCGCCATTTTCGTGGAGGCCGCGATCCGCGGGCCAGGGTAGAGGAATCGGGATAGGTCCCATCTGGCTGAGCCCCCGGTCATGCGAGGGGGTCCCTCAGGACTCCGGAAGGTGAGGAGAGGGTCTGATGGTCCGGTTCCGCCGCTATTTGTGGCTGTGGCGGGAATTGTAGGCCGGAGTGGAGCGGAGCTCTCAGAACGAGCGACCGTTCATGGAGCTGCCGCGCATGCGCCTCCCGATACAATCTATTTAAGCATATAAGCTTTTCTCAAATTGATCCGATCGGTCAATCCCTTGATTCATTTAAGAACCAGCTTTGGGACTCAAGACTTGGAGCTCGAGAGAGCTCAAACAAATGCGCCCAACCACCTTGCAGACACTGGTAAAAAAAACTGAAGTACTTCCTGTATGGGAGGGGTTATATAGGGGCAGACTTCCTGTCTAAGACCTTTGGTCTACCAGTGTCTATTCACCTAGAGATGGCGTATAACCCAGTAAGTAAAGAATAGCCCAACTCTGTGTCCTGTGATGTTTGATCAAGAAAACCCACTTGAAAAAAGTCAAGAAGTCAAGCGCAGGTAAAATGCACCTGTCAATGAATTCTGAAATGTCTCAGACTGATACCATCTACATAAGTCCTACTCAATTCAGTTCTACACGGATTCATTTAAGCTTAAGAATACCTGATATGTGGCTATTGCAGGGTTGGGACAATGGGGTGGGTAGAAGGGGCAGCTGCCCCGGTGCACTGGTCTTTTGCAGGGATAGGGGCGCCCTGTGCTGAGTTGGCAAAAAACAAGTAAAAATTTGCGCTGAACTGAAAAAAGCAAGCGGCCAGCAAAGTTCGTAGATAACAAACAAAAAGTCACATGCATAAAAATTATTGCGGCGCTGAAAAGTTCAAAATGAAATTGAAGAGTGGGAGGAATCCAATCACCAAATATATTGTGCAGACGTAGAAAAAGTCACTCGTCACCACGTGGTAATGTAGTCTGCTTACCAGAAGGTGTTAAGGATTAGGCATAGATGATAAATTCTCAATAGCATCCAGCAAATCCAGCCCACTGGAACCCCTCATCAGACCACAATATCCGTGGGATTTCCTTCACATATAAACATCTCCCAATGGTCACTTTAGAATTAGGCATTCAGGCATGTAGTCATCATATATCCGAGAAAAGAAAATGAAGGACCCATAGTGAAGCCCGTAATGATAGATAAAAAAACTTTTATTGTAGTAACTTACAGTTGAAGCTTAAAACAGCATGCATCAATGATAGGAACAAACGGCTGCAGCAATCAGCGTACGGATGTCAGCCTGCCTGACATGTTTCATCATAACAGATGTCTTCAGAGGCCACGTGCTGAGTTGTTTCTGTTACAGGGAAGACAGGAGTAGTAACAGCGGCATCACTGCTGGAAGCGGTGAGCAGCACTCCTTTATTAACAAGCCAGCAGCAGTGCTTTATGTAGGTAAAACTAGACAGGAATTTTGGAAAAGGGCCTATTGCCACATTCTAAGTATGAAAACGTGCAACCTCGACCTGCAATGGGGAAGTTTCCCAAAATCAAATTTTTACACCCCAGCCTGTGGGGCGGGGACTGGAAGAAGGTTCTGCTCTAATGCGAACTGAGGTGGATCCACAAACTGGAAGCAACATCCCCTTCTGGCCTAAATGATGCCATTAATTTCAAACATTTTTTTAGAGGGCTTTGTTTCAGAGGGCATTAAAAAATAAGTTATTGTGCTTTATTTTGGGATCTGACTGATCCTTGGATTTTTAGACAGTCTCTAACCTTTTTGTCTTCTCACTATTTTGTTAATCAACTATTTTAAGTAATACTCTGTCACTATATGTCGATCTCTGCCATCTTCTGGTTTACATTATATTATATATATAATATATATATATTTGTATTTTTATGGTTTACCATCATAGCATTTGTATATACTTATGCATTAGTGCACCGTATTTGTTTGTATTTATTTATGTAATCTTTCCTGATGTGTGATCATTCGTGCACTACTGTACTACATATGTTTTACTTGTGTTGTAACAAGTAAAGGGATCCCTCTCCTTTTTCTACACCATTTCATGCCCTTGGGGGTCCTGCCTGGCGCACACAGGTCAATTGTCTGACCTTTTCACCGACGAGCGGCATATTTGTGGTATAGGGGAGATTTTTTTGGAAGTGGTGCTTTCCCCCTGCCCCTTGTTTAATAGGTGCCGGATGTGTTTCCTTCGGCGCTCAATGCCTCAGTGTGCACCGGTGGATTTCTGGCATGTGACATCATCGGGTGTAGATGGTGTTACGTGGCGCGCCGCTCTCCGGAGTAGGGTGCATCTGGAAACACACGCCATCGGGGATCGGGAGGCCTTTTCCTACGCTCCCCAATATAAAAGGAGATACACTTTTCAGGCACACTGATCCATCCCAGGTCCCAGCCAGGCAGGCTTCTACAGGGCCTCCATTATGCACCCACTTTGACTGTCTGCTTCCAGGTGAGACTTATCTGTGCATTCTTTGCCCATCCCACGATCGTCTTATGTTTTGGCCAACTATGGTGCACTGATGGCAGAAACCCAATTTTATGGTGTTCTCCTGCCATATAGGATTAATACTCATACATTACAATTTTTTAATTCTGTGTATTTTATGATAGAATTTACAGGCCTTGGATCATGGTCTGCACTGCCTTAAGACCATGCAGTGACCACAGCTATCTGACTAAAAAACAAAGGGTTTGGAATAGTAACTGCACAATACGTGTAAGTATATAATATGTTATGTATATACCGATCGCAGATAGGTTTTTGATGCCAGTTGCACTAAATCCAGACCTATACGCGTTGCAGCAGTTGATATCTGAAACCATAAGCATGTACACAGAGCATGCATTCAATACTGTCTTTAGAGTTAAACTAAACTAAGCAGGGTATGCCATTGCTGAAAATGCCAACTGAATCATGGATCAGAAAATATACACACTGGGAGAGTCAAAGTAAAGTCAGAATTTTTTCTCGTTACTTGTGGGTTAGGAGTTAGGAGTGCAGAAACAAAAAATTTAAAAATTCCGGAAAGTGCTGGTCTTGGAAGAAACTTTAGCCGGGAATTGCCCGCTACAATGCATGTGGTTGGCAGCGCAAGCAGCAGGAAAGGTAAGTATTACTTTGCAAGTAAAGAGCATTTTGAAGAACTTTTTTCTAAGTAACATAAGTCTCTGTTAAGCAGAGATAAATGTACGTTGTATAAACAGACTGGACAAGTTAGAACATTTTTTTGTAGACCTAAATTAAATCTGAACAATTTTATTTTATTTTTTTTTAACCATACAACCTTTAATTAATAATGCAAACAACAAGATTTTAAAAGGCTTAGGTTGATTTACAATCAGTATGATTACTGATTATATCTGCCATCTAAAAAAGGAACATGCATATATTTCTACATTTCCATCTAAATTATTAGACAAAGAAAAAATCTGTAAAAAAAACAAAAAAACACACCACTTGCTGAAATTTCAGTAAACTTTTATTGCTTTCAATCTTTTTTTTTTTGAACATTACAAAATAGAGTTTGCATTTTCCTAAGTTTTTCAACAAGTTAAAAAGACAGGGCTTCACATCTCAGGTAGAACAAGACATATCTCTCATAAAAACTAACAAAATATAATTTATGGTTTTGGAACTTGCTTTGGGTTTGTTACAAAAGAAGACAAAAAAAAACACAAATACAATATCTTCAATACAAAAACAGGCATAAAAAAACCTGGTGCTGTGCATTCTTAAAGGTATTCAGTATAATAAATACTAGAAATCTGGCTATGTTCAGGTACCGTCACTGAACAATGGAAGACAAAACACAATTTTAGCCAAGATACTAAAAACGGGGAAAATAGTAAAGAACTGTACATTGTTTTGTCCTTAGCTAGGGAAAGCAGTTAAATGTTCAAGTTCCCATTACAACAAATGCACCCAGTTTATTACAAATGCAAACATGTCTCAATGCACTTTTCATCCTTAAAAAGGTACAAAATAAACTTTCAGTTAAAAGTCTTTATTGAATTTTTTTAAAGTATTACCAACAGTGGGACTTGAAACCTATAAACTAAATACCACTTTAGTTTATGAGAACCTGTGTTGTTATGTAATATTTATTGAACCAACACAGAGGGGGTGAATCTTGTTTGGCTATACAACCTGTAACCCAATTTCTTTACAATAACAGTTTATTAAAAAAATGTAATCTACATCTGCAGACTTCATCAGCTAAGCTAACTGGCTAAGTTGCTTTTAAACCATTGCACGTTGCTTCCTAATCACTGTCTTAGGCCCCTTTCACACTTATACGACTTGTCCCACGATTTTGTACTGCAAAATCGTATGACAAGTCATTCTCCATGATTTTCAATGACTACCATTCATATTGGCACTACTTTAAGTAGTCCCTGCACTACTTTGGTCCAACTTCCATACGATTTCTACTCCATAGACCTCAATGCTAAACCCTCAAGTAGCATGCAAATCGTACCTGAATAATATAGACACAATTTCAGCACTACTTTGGTCCAACTTCCATACGATTTGTACTCCATAGACCTCAATGTTAAACCCTTAAGTAGCATGCAAATCGTACCTGAATAATTCAGCACTACTTTGTAAGCACAAGCTGAGAATGGTTAATGCCAAAGTTGTGGCAAAGTCGTACAAAGTAGTACTGCTCCCAAATCGTGGCAAAATCGCAGCAAAATCGTGGTAAAATCGTGGCAAAATAGCAGCCCCGAAATCGCGGTAAAATCGCGCCACTTTGAAGTTGTATAAGTGTGAAAGGGGCCTTAATAGTACAGCCAGCAGAGTTTAGTTAATGGCTGTCACACAATGTTTGATAAAAAGACAACTTCAAAAACAAAACAAAAAAAAGTGTGTCAAGAACATCAAGCAAATGACTGCCAAGGACAACTGGGGTTGATTTACTAAAACTGGAAAATGCTAAATTTTGTGCAGCTCTGCATAGAAACCACTCAGCTTCAATTTTTTTGTCAAATCCTAATTGAACAGGTTGAAGTTAAAAGCTGATTGGCTACCATGCACAGCTGCACCAGATTTTGCAATCCAGTTTTAGTAAATCAACCCCACTGTTGTCTGTTTTCAGAGACCATTAAGAGCCAGTTCACACTGAGGCAGCACGACTTGCAGCGCGACTGCCTCAGGCGACCTGGATACAACAGCAGCGGCGACTTGCAAAACGACTTCTATATGGAAGTCAATGCAAGTCGCCTACAAAGTCGGACAGGAACCTTTTTCTAAGTTGGAGCGACTTGCGTCGCTCCTATTAGAACGGTTCCATCGTACAGAACGGGACACGACTTGTCAGGCAGCTAAGTCGCCTGACAAGTCGTCCCAGTGTGAACCGGCTCTTAGGGAACTCCAAAAGTGATTGTAAAGTCTTGTTTAAAAAAAAAAATAAAAATAAAAAATCATGTTGTTATACTTACCTCATTTGTGCAGTGGCTTTGTATAGGGTAGCCTGGACCCTCCTCTTCTCGGGTCCCTCTTTACTGCTCCTGGTCCCTCACTCCTGTTTAGTGCCCCAAAAGCAAGCAGCTTGCTATGGGGGCACAAGAGCCGAGCTGCAGCTCCATGTGTCCATTCAGACACAGAGCTGCAGTTTGGCCCCGCCCCTCTCTTCTGATTGGCTGACTTGTTCCTGTACTCTTATGCTTGAATATAAAAGCCCCATCGTACTTCTAGGATCATCTACTTTGTGACCCTATAAGGTATTGTGTCAGTGAAATATTTTTCTATTGCCAAGGATACCAAAAAAGCAATGAGCCTTTCAAGCAGCAAATCAAAACATGGGAACAGGGCAAGTGTAATTGAAATGCTGCATCCACCTTTTTGTAATTAAGGACTTTGTGGGGCTGTGAACACTGTGCCAATCTAGGTACAAGGTGTTCAAGAAACCAAAGTGGCACAGTGTACTCTATGAAGCTCTTGGCTGAGGGCCATTGTCCCAGACCCATAATCAAGATACTTCACCAAGTATGTGCCACAGTATCACAATTCATATCAATATGTCAAAATTACATTTTAACACATACGAATAATAAATCATTAATTTTTATTACAGATCTGACACAGCTAAAACAAAATGGAATAACATTTTCTTTTTCTAAATCAGAAATGCTGACACAAAACATGAAATAAAAGTACAAAATGAAGGAAAAACATTTATTAGCATTTCCCTATTGATAACCCTATAAAAAGACTGGTACTAAAAGAAGATGGATGTTGGTAAAATAATTAAAAAAAAAAAAAAAAAAAAGAAGAACCCCCCCCCCTCTATAAACTCATCACCAGACAACAAAGTATATGCTATACAACATTCTGGGTTTGGAACCTTTAAAACGTATCCAAGAATAAATTGACTGTGTTCAGATTATGAGAACGGTCCACAAATAACAAAATAAAACCTTTTTAACCAAGATGCAAGGTTTATGACATCAGAGACATTTGGGGTAATTCAACAAGGGTTAAATGTAGTAACCCAAAGCTAAAATGTGATTAGAGTTAGCTGCAACTGACTGGGGTTCTAGCACTTGGCATATCATAGATGTTTGCACCCACTGGGCTAACCTAATTACTCAATATTATACTTATTGGGTTCTGTGTTTTATAGGTCACTTTCTCATTTGAGTGCTACAAACGTTCCAAATGCACAGATACAGGCCATGAGCAACATTTCAATAACATTAAAATGCCCATATGGAAAATGAAATGGTTCATTATTGAAATGTATATGTTTAAACCGTTGCCATAACCGTGCTGATTTAAAAATACAAGAACATACCATTATCCAAATGGGCATATCTGGAAGCTTAGCTTAAGAGGCTGTAGTACATTGTGGATGCTAGGAAACTAAATACATCTATTTCATGCCGCTCTGAGAACACCTATTACACTAATCAAATAAATTCTGTTTCAACATGATTGTGTAGAGTTGAATTTAGTAACACTGTTCAAGATTTCTTGTATGAGGTCATGTACACACAAGAGCACTGCATTCATCTCAACCCAACAGCTGATGGCCATCACTTAACCTCGTAATGGTGGCAGTGAGAAATGCACATTAGCATTCCTGAAAAGTAGCATGCAGCTTCTACTGGTAAGTGATATGTACTAGAAGCTCAAACACCAGCCTAGAACTGGAATCCACCATACATGAACAAAGGCAACCATGTATCTGCAAAAGGTGTGAACTTAGTAGTTAAACAGTATTTTTGGAGCACGGTCATGTCCAATAGCATCCAGAAAATATTTTTTCCTATCAACAATGATAAATGCTCGGTCTGAAATCTAGACTATACAACCCATTCCATACCTGGCTTAATTTACAAAAATAAAAGTGAACCTCTGATCAAAACCTTTCTAGGTTATGAAAGGACCATATAATTGCAAAAATTATTTGACTGATGGATATGATAGCAAACAACTGACATTGACTAAACAATGATAAAGCCCTGTGCTTGCTGGGATGAATAATGGTCTATTGAGAAACCACAAACGAAAAATAGGGAGAAAGCCAAGTTTCATGTCTGAATATACCGTATATATGTACAGTACATATAAAACTAGAAAAAAATGTACCTTGAAATCCATTTCAAGGGATGGCAGTTGCTCGCCTTATTTATTTATAGCATAAATTATACAACACTGGAATATTCACCATCCCTTCGAATTAAATGTCCTTTCAGCAATTAAGGGTTTGTACTAGTGACAACAGATGCCCTAATAATGTACATCATTCAGATAGTAACCCCATGCTTTAAAACGGAGTGGGAGGTGTTTACAGCATGAAATTATTTGGGGCAGAACATAGGGGCATTTTTACAAAGCAGTGAATGCGGCTTACACAAAACCTTCTGAACATGAGCCAATCACCTAAAACGCATGCTCCAGGAAGATTCGCTGAATATGCACTTAGTGGTCAGGCTCAAACATCAAGGGAAATGTCTCAAATGTAGTAAACAGCCCTTTAAAATGTCAAACCCACATAATTTCATTATTTGAAATACAAAAACGATCATGGCTAAACTGACAGGGTACTATATATTTCACAGCACCATCCTATATGCAACCTATAAAAAGAATTTCACACAACAGCACAATTAAACTGCCACAGCAACTTTTTTTGCAGCAAATTTGGCAAGAAATCATAAAAGGTCCTTTACTGGGACCTACTAAGCACTGTTGCGGCATATTGCACAAAACACCTGAGTTATGTCATTGAGATGAGCCCTGGGCTCACATCAAGCTTTAGAAAATAGCAATATAGGTCATCACTGCATTTTAAGGGCTATTTAGTAGCCTCATATTGTAGAATGTGAATGTGGCTGTTAAGTAAGGATTTGTGAAAATCCAAGAAAAAAAATTAATACATGGTAAACTATAGTTAATCAAATTACTATTAAAAAATACTTCTTATGGTTTGTATGAGCTCTGATGCACCAGGCCTTGTATGCATATTCTTGCATCTATGGATTCACTCATAAATCACCATGAAGACAATATACCACCTATACACTACTAACGGCTGGTGTACTACTTCACACCATGTCTGTGGTGTCCCCAGTGGTGACGAATGAATCAAGCTGTACTTAAACCTGCATCTTCTGCAGAGAACACATATTTAATAAATGCAGTTGCATCCTGATGACAGAACGTATAGCAGGCATTGCTTATGAGTACAACTCCTTAAAGTGACTATCACTTTAATAAAAAAAATACAGATAAAGCTACTAGTAGGCAGTTCTAATCAGAAAAAGTGCCTACAACTCTAGCTTCCTGCTCTCTACAACTGTTTTTTTTTTCTTTTAAAGAGACAGTCACTTTAAGGTGTTGTATGACAGAGTTGAGTAACCCTGTCACTTTAAAATAAACTTGTCATAAGAAAAAAAATCCAGGGTCTGCCACAGTCAAATGTTATTTTTAACATACTAGTGGTCTTCCATATTTCTTCGCTTAACAGATTTGGTTTTTCTGTTTTCATTAAGTGGTGGATCACTGATCTTAAAGCACGTGCAAAATTTGTTCTAGAGATACCGGATGTGCACATGCTTACTCTGGGTCATTGGGTAGTAAATTGAAGGTTAGAGGACAGCCATGGAGCGTAAAGTGGACCTAAACTCATTGAAAGTAACAGGGATTTTTTTTAGCACACTTTAATGTGGCAAATCAGAAAAAAGACTTAGCATGCACTGCTGCTTCCAAGAATTACACTTGCAAACATGCATCGATGCCTATGCACACTCCATTCTTCAGAAGTTTAAACAGCATACTCTGCCACTCCTTTTCATAAAGTGGTTTTAAAGGCTCAAAGTTTTTCACCTTTTATGCAGGAAGGTAAAAAAAACTTATGTGTAGTTATAAAAAAAAAAAAAAAGAACCTTTAATTACTGGATTGCATGAACAGGGTCAGAGATCATTGTTTATGAACAAAAGAGACACTGCAAAATACAGTAATTAAAATAGAAGGAAAGGCTAACAGACCAATGTTTAAAATGTTGTCTCCCTCTGCTTATATACAGGCTGCATACTGCAAAACCTCAGTGTAAATCCTTTTTTTTTTACTTTTCTTGTGAGAGGTCACATAACACAGCTCTGGCTCCCCTGTGTCAATGAGCAGCTTCTTTGTCTTGCTGAAGGCAATTCTCTTCCCAGTCAACAAAGAGGGCGGAGTGGAAGCCATTGGGTGACGTGACAAAGCTCTGTGCAATTTAGCCCTGTTGTTGAGCCACTCGTTGACACCGAGATATCTGGAGCTATGTGATCATGTGAAAGCATTTACACTGATTTTCTACAAACACGATTCAGCATGTATATAAAGTGGGGGGAGGCCATATTTTAAACCTTGGACACTTCAGCCTTTCCTTCTACTGTAAGTAATGACATATTATTTAATTTACAACTGACCTGTCTTCCTTGTCCTTCAAACAATGCTTGCTTAAATCTAGGCCTACTTGAAAATTTTCAAACACAATTGAGCAATGGCAGCCCCTGTATTTCCATCTTAGTTTCTTTTAAGAAGCCCAAAGGACATTAGACGCCCATTGTTTGATGCTTAGGATTATAACAGAACACCTGAGCAGTCTACATAGCATAACCAACTGCAACAGGACTTGAGGGACTTCTGCCGATAAAGACATCCATCGACCATGCTAAGAATTTTTTTTTTTCCCTGAAAGCATAGTTTTCATAGATTTGAAGACAACACAAAAGCTGTACCTTAGGGGTTGGTTTACTAAAACTGGAGAATGAAATGAGAATGTGTTCCTTAAAAGGTATATAGAACTGAATGGGACTTTAATTGTGCCTCAAAGAAGTATAAATAGATGAACAATTAATGAGAAATTACATAATTTTATTTTATTCAGTATAAAAACAGTTAATACATTACAGTTAATACGATTGAAATGGATTCAGGGTGTGCAAATCCCCGATTCTAACAGAGTAATGGCCTACGCGTTTCGCGGACAAGACCGCTTCGTCAGGGCCTTTGAGAATGGCACAACATGATCAAGTATAGATTCCGGGAACTGTATTTGGAGTGTACCAGCTCAGCGGGACAATGTGAGGCCTTTGTGCTCGTGGGAATACTCCAACCCCTACCCTCCTCAACCGAGAGGAAAAAGGGCAGGCCCCAAGTAGTTGTGTAGAGATATACAATAAATTTAAATGAAAAATAATAAGTATAATCCTGGAAAACAAAGAGATTTTTGTTGCTTGGATAGTTGTTTTCCCTTTAAGGAGAGGGGGGAGTGTATCACTGAGTCTTGAGAGGAGGATCAGAGAAGAGGCATCCCAGAATGGGAAGAAACAGACTGATTTTACAGATAATCATGCAAAACCCATGTCTCCTTAGCGTTCCGCATACAAACAAGCAGGTGAGCCAGTAGAGTATTCCCATGAGCACAAAGGCCTCACATTGTCCCACCGAGCCGGTACCCTCCAATTACAGTTCCCAGAATCTACACATGATCACATTGTGCCATTCTCAAAGGCCCTGACGATGCGGCCTCGTCCGTGAAACGCGTAGGCCATAACTCTGTTAAAATCGGGGATTTGCACACCCTGTATTATTAACGGTTTTTACACTGAATAAAATAATGTATTTTCTCATTAATTGTTTTTCATCTATTTATACTTCTAATGCCGCGTACACACGGTCGGACTTTTCGGCTACAAAAGTCCGACAGCCTGTCCGACAGACTTTCGACGGACTTTTGGCAGACTTTCTTACGAACGGACTTGCCTACATACGATCACACAAAAGTCCGACGGATTCGTACGCAATGACGTACACCGGACTAAAATAAGGAAGTTGATAGCCAGTAGCCAATAGCTGCCCTAGCGTGGGTTTTTGCCCGTCGGACTAGCACACAGACGAGCGGATTTCTGGGTCCGGCGTAGTTACGCCGTAAAGATTTGAAGCATGTTTCAAATCTAAAGTCTGTCAGATTTGCGGCTGGAAAAGTCCGCTGAAAGTCCGGGGAAGCCCACACACGATCGGATTGTCAGCCAGCTTTAGTCCGTCGGCGTCCGTCGGACTTTTGTAGACGAAAAGTCCGACCGTGTGTACGCGGCATTAGAGGCACAATTAAAGTCCCATTCAGTTCTATATACCTTTTTAGGAACACATTTGCATATATTTACGGGATGGTGCTTCTATAGAAGGGATGGTATTTTCGCACTCGCCCCACCCCGACACATGGAGAATGAAAAATCTGTTTCAGCTGTGCATAGTAGCCAATCACCTTCAACTTCAGGTTGTTCAAGTAAGCTTTGACAAAAAAAAAAACAAAAAAAAAAAAAACCACCTGCAAGCCGATTGGTTTCTATGCAGAGCTGCACCAGATTTTGCACTCTTCAGCTTTTTCGTAAGTCAACCCTTCATCACCAAGAATATTGCAAGATGTTGTTGGGTGATCAGAAACTTTCTAATTTTAATGTTACTAAATTCCTCAATGCCATCTAATGCCTATGGGCTTTGTTAGCTCTATAGCGTAGTGTAAAGTTGCAGTAACAAAGAGTTCTAAATTTTTTAGAAGGACGCAATAACCTTATGAGGTTATCTTAAAGAGTAATTCTATTTTTGTTACAGAGGTTAATTAATCTGCTAGAATTTTCCCTTACTATTCTGGCCTTAATGTATTTCTGTAAATGGATTTAGCGAATTAGGTGGGTGACATATGAAATTACAGAAACTTATAAAAATATATACGAAAAAAAGCATTCAAAATATACATCCACATGGGAAAACATGTCTATGCAAGTTCTGGGAATGACAAATGGAAAGTCGTCCGGTATTTAAACAGTATTGCTGGATGACAGGCTATTAAATATACAATAAAATCAATTAAAAAAAGGTCTATAAAAACTCCTATTGAATAAATAATTGCTCAGTGATCATTCTGTGGCATATTATTACAGTTGGATACAGCCCATTTTTAGACCCTATACAGTATTTACAGTGCTAATAATTTATCAGGTGCACACACAGTATTTTGGAAATGTTTTCACACTTTGATGGTTTGATAGTCATTGGAAACATGTACATTCATTCGTTCATTCTCGCGTTGACGTACATACGCACAAAACACACACGCTCCTCTTGACTTGGCTCTATACAGAGGTCTCAGCGTCCACGTACTTGCGGAGAGAGCCATCATCAATTGTGACTTTTAGATTTACTGGTTTGTCAGGGCTGTAAAAAAAAATAAACAGATCCTAAGTAAAATTAAAGTATACAGATTCCTTAGATGTAAAACTGCAAACATCAGGTGTTAAAATACATATTTGAATATATAAAACTTGCACTAAAGCAGCATAGGCATTCCAGAGAAAGGAAGAGGTTGTATTAATACATTTTAGTAAGTTGCAAACATTAAAATGTTAGGAAGGCACACAAAACAGAAAGGCAACATGCATGAGTAATTAGTATCATTATAGCTATACTGTACTTTAATGGGTACCTCAACAAGCCTAATGTGAACTCCTGCTTTAAACTTGTCTGTGTAGTAACACGGGGGATCTCTCACCTTCTGAACAACACAGGAAAGACTACACTTTTTATATTCCTAATAAGACTGTGCAAAGTGCAGTGATGATGTAGAAAATGGATTGACCCACAGCACCCATTCAGATTTAAAGATCGTTACCCAATTTAAAGATAATTACGTTAACTCAACAAAAACAGAACATGATAGGTTGCTGCATGCCTGTGGTCTGTAAAGTGCAATATCACTCATGACATCAGAATGGAAGAAGCACAATGCTGGCCCTCACCTCCAGGACTGAAGATAAAATCTGAGAACACAGTTACAGGGATAAATTGAAGGTGTGCAGGAGGTAGGGACCCCTCCAAGTCCCTACATGGAAAGGTCTTAAGCAAGAGTTCACATTGGAAAGTCCCTTTAACAAGTCTAAACAAAAAGTTCTGCATGCATATTTTATTTAATATGCCACTAAGGGCACAATAAAACTGCATCTCTAATATCCTCCAGTGTGATGTATTGGAGGATCTCTGTACTGTACCTGACTGGGAATCTTTTCTGTAAATTCTATTCCTGCTGGTCTCTGGTTTTGCTCCTCCGAGGGTGCGACCTCCTATGTTATATGACAGGTTCACTAACAAGCAACAGGTTTACTGGGCCATAACCAACCTCACCAGTGTATCAAAGATGTTCCCCTTTCCTTTGCCACCGAGGTGGACTAATTTAATTCAGTATCAACGCATGCTTTCTACTCATCAGTTGAAATCGGAGAAATATTAAACGATACACGCCAAATCTCTGTACACTCAAAAACTTCAACAAATGCATGCCTGTGCCTTTAAAGACAATGCATACTGTACGTGCGGTGTGCATGTGCTTCTGGCTGACACAAGGGACATGTATAAAAGATATACTGCGTATGTGATCAAAGAACATATTTTACATTTAAAATATATATTGAAAAAACAAAATACAACAAATGATCAAAGCAGCTAATAGGCAGTACCATGAGTGCAGATCTTACATCATTTATGCCAACGCCCTTCACTACATTGTACTGACTGCACAGGATAGTGCCATTTCCTTTGGCATTATGGAGCAAAGCTTTTTTTTCTCTTATTCAGATCTACTCAATGATGATATGCAGAGGAACAAACATTTACATTTGACCACATGGTACTATCTATCAGTAAGGGGCACTAGAGCACCATAAATTAACATCTATTCTGCAGAAAGAGTTGTATTTTTTTTTCAAAGAAAAATTATGAGACAATTTTAAACACAAGCAAAGCTTAGTAGAGTATTTCAAAAATGTTTTGCTATATACAGATTCCTGGTGGTTCTGGAAGACGATGTCTATGCCCTAACAAAAATGTCAAAGGGTTTTTTCAGAGCACTTTTATACATGTCCCATTATGTTGCAGCAGACTCTTTCACTTACCATCACTTTATGACATTGAAAATTTTTACAACCTGTCAAAGACAGCTTTGCATTAGCCCTGTTGTCTTACCCAGACACATAAGAATATGATCCTTGCTTGTGCAAATAAAATTGAAGTGTGCAGATTGCTAAACTGCAAATAGACCTTGTTATCGCTTAGTTTTACCTGTTGCTTGCTACAGCTCCCCTCACCCCAGCAGCGCATATGCACCTTTCCTTCACTCTCCACTAAGCCAATCATTAGTATGGTCATGTGGAAAGACCCTTGGTCTTGTGTAAGCTACGCATTTTGAACGACAATTACGTGGTCATGCAACGCTGGACCCAAACAAAATTTTTATATTTTTTTCCCCACACAAATAGAGCTTTCTTTTTGGTGGTATTTAAAGGGGTTGTAAATGCTCATGTTTTTTCACCGTAATGCATCCTATGCATTACGGTGAAAAAACACCTTGCAGTCACCGCCCCCTAGCCCCCCCGTTTTACTTACCTGAGCCCCAAATTTCCGTCGGCGCGTCCCCGCCGTCCCTCTCTCCACGTGTTCCCGGCTCTTAATTGGATAGCTTGATAGCAGCGCAGCCAATGGCTCCCGCTGCTGTCAATCAAATCCAATGACGTGAGGGCGGGGCCGATTCCTGCATTCGGCCTCTATGGATGCTGAATGCTGGGCTCGGGAGTGCGCCCGAAAGGTAATCCCCTTGGGAGAGCGCTCCGCCAAGGGGGTTATCTAATTCAGGGAGTAGCCGCAAGAGCCGTGGAGGGACCCCAGAAATTGATGTTTGGGGCCACTCTGTGCAAAACGAGCTGCACAGTGGCGGTAAGTATGACTTTTTTTTTTAAATAAAAAGTAACGGTCCTTTAGTATCACTTTAATAACCACTGGGATTTTTATTTTTTGCTAAACGAAAAAAAGATCAAAAATTTGGAAAAAGAAATAACATTTTCATGGTCTGTTATTATAAAATTTTGCAAACAGGTAATTTTTCTCCTTCATTGTTGTGCGCGGATGAGGCTACACTGATGGGCACGGATGAGGCGGCACTGATGGGCACTGTTTGGACTACATTGATAATCAGGACACTGATAATCAGTGCCCTGGTGATCAGTGTACATGTCACTTTTAGAGTGCTGATAACCAACTTCTATTTACATCCGTGATAAGCTGTGATTGGACACAGCTGATCGTGTGGTAAAGAGCCACCGATTGGCTCTTTATCGCAATCTGTGATCAGCAGTGTCGTCCGGACACTGAACACAGAGCACGCTGCCCATGCCCAGCAGTGGGCATGATCACAGGAAGCCGTCATATGACAGCCTTCCAGAACTAGCCGTCCACATGCATCCGGCAATAGCGCGGTCGGCAGGTGGTTAAGCTTGGACAAAACAAAAACCTGGAAGCAGATTGGTTTCTATGCAGAACTGCACTCTCTAGTTTTAGTAAATCAACCCCTGTACCACCACTACTTAGTGAGACATTAACCCAGAATAAGCAAGCAGGTCAGGAGTCTACTTGCTCTAGGTCAGTCCCTTCTTGTAATGAAACATGAACAAGAATGACAGCTCTCAGAGGTTGTACCTTCAAAAACAAGTGAACAGTGGCAGCTCCAATATTTCTTTCCTGACAGGTTTCCTTTAAAAGCACTAGATCTAAATTACAGTGTGATTCAAATATAGCAAGACCACATAACAGGCATATCTGCAATTTTATTTTTTTTCCAAGGCTGCAACTGAGGTTTATGATCCGATTGCATTAGTAAGCAGAGAATAAGCGATAAGCCAAATGTCTGAAATCTCAATGTTTGCATCACACAGAAAGTCTAACTTTGATTATAATAAGTGCCCGATAGCCAAACTTTTGCACTATTTGCGCATTTTTAAAGAGTGTTAAAACTTTCAATTATAACTGATGAAAATCATGTAGAGAATCATGTCATTCATACAGTACTTACCATTGTTTACATGAGCAACTAATAAATATGCAGAAATGAATGCAAACAAGCAGGTTTAATTTGTTTCCCCCATTTCCTGTTTCAGTGACACCATGTCATTACATGCACTAATGTCTGCAGAAAGTCTCTTAAACAGAAGAGTATTAAACCTGAACTGCAAGGGAACAAGTAAAAGATCTAGCTTGTTAACAAATTGGGATTTGTCACAAAACCTGCTTATGTGCATTTACTTGATGCTTTTGGCAAAAATAAATTAGACAATACGTTAAAGTGAGATAGCTACCTCTGGTTAGATTTGGATAATTTTTCATTTTCAGGATGCATTGAAAGAGCCTTCCACTGTGCTGTTTTTGCCATCTCATCTGATATGTTTACAACTGATGGATCAAGGCTAGAGAATAAACATACGTTGATGTTAGTAGCTTACCCTAAAAGAGCATTAATGGAGTTACTGCTTTTAATCGCTTGCAGAGCAGCGTAAGGAGAGAATGTGCCACGATCAGTCAAACTAAACAGATGCTTCAACAGAACTCAGCTCAACTAGACTCTTTTCTTGGTCATACATCACGGGGCACAGAGGCTTGGTAATTACTTAGTGGGTTAGATAGTACATTCAGGTGATTGGACACTGGTAACCCTAATTACAAGATGAGTTCCTCCCCTATATAACCCCTCCCATATGGAGAGTACCTCCGTTTTTCCGCCAGTGTCTAAGGTAGTTGGTCACATTAAAGATGTCCTAAGAAGAAAGCTCCGTTTGATGGTCTCTGCGAGGACCTAGGAGCTATACAACCGGATCCATACCTTGGGCCAATACTAAAACGCCTAAGATGGATGGTACCCGGGTCTCGTGATAAGAAGAAACGAGGTTTTGCCTGTAATGTCTCTGACTGGAGGTCTGGGCTCTGGGATCCAGGCTTTGGTGTACTAATATAACAGTGGCACGAAAAGTTTCTGACAGAGTGTTCTACAGGTCCAGGGAAGAGGATCCTGCGAGTAGGGACCCAGAACCCTGAAGGTTGGCACAACGATACCCACCGTGATGGGTGAAGGCTGGAATCTGTCTGTTCTAAGCAGTTCCTGCAGCGGGGATTAGGTAAGTGAAGACAATCCTAAAGTTTACACATTATGGATTATCTTCTGTGAGTAGTTTGTATGTCTTACCTGGTTTTCGCCACTAGAGGGAGTAAGACATACCTGGTGTTTACTTACATGCCTTCCAGGATACACACTAAGTGAAGCTGGTCTAAAAAGCCGCTCACCTCCTCCGCTGCAGGCTCTGCCACATAAACTGAATGGGGGGATCCCACGCAGTCCAGGGGTGCAACGTAGTCCTCAGGGGGTCTCCTTTCTCCCCCCTCACCCGCCGCCATGATGGTTTGGGGCATGCTTTTACAGCAGGGTCGGCAGGGAAGGAGGGGGGGGGGCGTGGTTGTGGCGCTGTGCACATGTGGCGTACATGGCGTGTCAGTGCACAGGCGCAAAACGGCCCTTTTTTTTAAAGCCCAAGGCGCCAGAGCTCCTGTAAGCGGTGGGACACAGAGCTGTGGGCAGTAAGCATCTCAGTGGATCGGATCCAGGCAAACCTAAGACACTACTCAGCATCAGGTTGTGCAGTTTGTAGCTAATGTTTATATTGTAAGACTATAGCACAATAGTGATTGCACTTTACACCAGTACCTCTGCTTTGCAGCTTAGGACTATGTCTCCTCGTAAGAGGGCTTCAGGGGGAGGTAAAAAAGGCACCAGAAGATTACTGCCTACATCTAGGGGTTCTGGACATGCCTGCAGGATACCATCCCCTCCTGCAAGACTGGGGGCAGCCTCACAGGATGAGTCTGTACCCCTGTCTGGTTTTGCAGCTTCTCCCAATGTTTCAGTCCCTGTTTATGTCACAGAAGACGCTTTGAAGGCTGCATTGGATGGTTTAGAAGGAAGGATTACTACCTTTGTCACAGCTTACTTAAAAAATAGCAGAAAAAGGGGTAAATCCCCTCCCTCTGCTTTGGGTTCCCTTTCGGATGAGCATTCTGAGAATGAGGAAATATCTTTGAGGATAGGGATCAGGTGCAGTCAGACAAATCAGGGGAAGCTCTTTTCTATCTCCCAGGCCCTCAAAACGCAGGTGTAATACTATACTGAATTGGTGCGTTCCACATACAGATTGCCCTCTGCTGAGGCTTCCATTTCCCCGGTTTCCTCCCTGGGGTCCCAGAAATCCCCACAGGCTGCGTATGCCTTTACTAAATGAATTTTTGTATGAGGACTGGGGTCACCCAGATAAACCATTTTCTCCTCCTAAAAGGTTTTCTATGCTTTATCCGGTGGAGGAAAGTTTCACCAAGAAATGGGGAGTCCCAGCCATAGATGTGGCTGTTTCTTGTGTGAATAAGAGCCTGACCTGTCCTGTGGACAATGCTCAAGGGTTTAAGGATCCAACTGACAAAAATCTGGAAACTTTATTTAAAGCCTCTTTCTCTGTGGCGGGCTCTGTGGTCCAGCCTACGTTCGCAGCAATTGGCATGTGCCAGTTCCTCAAGGAACAAATGAAGCAGGTACTTAGCCTCCTTTCCACTGAGGAGGCCGAGGTTTATGCAGACCTTCCTAAAGCCTTATGTTTTATGGTTGATGCCATTATGGATTCTGCTCAGCAAGCATCTCGCCTCACTCTCCTGCTGGTACACATGGGCAGGTCCCTTTGGCTTAAACATTGGGCAGCTGAGGCTTAATGCAAAAAATATTTAACTTGGTTCCAGTTTCGTGGAGAACGCCTGTTTGGGGATGATCTGGACAAATATATCCAGAAGATTACCGGGGTAAAACCACGTTGTTACTGGTCAAAAGGAAGAGTAAACATCCTTCATTTAGGAGTTCTCTGTCCCCAGCCCCTGGAGCCTCAACCTCCAGGCAGTGGCGATGGCCTCCACAATCAAATACTAGGAGAAAAGGTCCAAAGTCAAGCCCAAGGGCAAAAGAAACCTTGAGGTCCAAGATCTGGTAAACAGAACCCCAAAACTTCCCTATGAAGGGGCGCCCCTGCTCAGCCGAGTGGGGGGGAAGGCTGCTGCAGTTTACAGGCACCTGGCGGGTAGAGATTCAGGACAGATGGGTAGCCTCCACGGTGTCTCTGGGATACAAACTAGAGTTCCGGGAGCTTCCACCATCTCGTTCCCTAAGGTCAAGAGTCCCCAGGGATCCAGAAAAAAGAAGGCTCTTACTTCTGGCTTTAGAACGTCTGTTATCCCAAGGGGTAATTATAGAGGTGGCCCGGAAGAGCAAGACTCAGGGTTCTACTCTTTACGGTTCCAAAACCAAACGGAGATGTCAGACCTATTCTGGATCTAAAAGACTTCAATCAATTTCTAGACATTCGTCCTTTCCGCATGGAGTCTATCCGCTCAGTAGTCTCCACCCTTCAGGGGAGAGAATTCATGGCATCAATAGACATCAAAGATGCATATCTGCATGTGCCAATATTTCAGGCTCACCAAAGATTCCTAAGGTTTGCGGTGGATCGGCGCCACTTTCAATTTGTGGCCCTATCTTTTGGTCTTGCTACCGCTATTCGTGTGTTCACAAAAGTTCTAGCCCTGCCCCTGGCAAATCTAGGGGGTTAGGGCATAACTGTGACAGCTTATCTGGACGATTTTCTACTCATAGAACAGTCCGTAACATGCCTAAGCCACAATGTGCTCTGCACGGTAAAGTACTTAGAGTACCTAGGCTGGGTCCTCAATCTAGAGACATCCTCCTTGCAGCTCCTAAAAAGGCTGGAGTATTTGGGCATAGTCATAGTCACAGTCCAAAGCAGAGTGTTCTTACCCAGATCAAAAGCCAGGGCCATAAAAGATTTGGTCCGGGTAGTCACAGCAAGGAGAAATCCCTCCATCAGACTATGTATGAGACTATTGGGGAAAATGGTCGCCTCTTTCGAGGCTGTCCCTTATGCCCAGTTTCATTTGAGGCCTTTACAAAGCAGCATCCTCTCTGCCTGGAACAAGAGGGTTCAAGCCTTGGATCTTCCAATGTGCCTATCCCCAGGGGTGCACCAGAGCCTCAATTGGTGGCTGCTGCAGTTTGCAAGTTTGACCAAGAATCTTCTAAAAGGAAAGTCCTTCGTCCCAGTTACTTGGAAACTCGTAACCACAGATGCCAGCCTAATAGGCTGGGGATCAGTTCCAGAAGAAGCTTCCACCCAGGGAAGATGGTCCAGAGCCGAAAGGCTCTTGCCCATCAACATTCTGGAAATTCGGGCAATTTGTCTAGCCCTCAAGGTCTGGACTTTCACACTACAGGGTCATCCTGTCCGGATACAGTCCGACAATGCCACGGCTGTGGCTTATAATCAATCACCAAGGAGGCACCAGGAGCCTGGATGCCCAATAGGAGGTGAATCACATTTTTTTCTGGGCAGAAAGGCATATTCTTTGCCTGTCTGCGGTCTTTATTCCAGGGGTAGAAAATTGGCAGGCGGATTTTCTAAGCTGTGTCCAGGAGAATGGTCTCTACACCCCGACATATTCCAGACCATATGTCAAAATTGGGGTACCCCGGATGTAGACCTGTTTGCATCCAGGTTCAACAAAAAACTGGACAATTTTGTGTAGAGAACAAAGGATCTGCTAGCACAAGGGTCAGATGCCTTAACGATTCCATGGGATCGGTACTCTCTGATCTATGCCTTTCCCCCAATTCCGCTTCTTCCATGGTTCCTTCGGAGGGTCAAAAGGGAAGCAAACTCGGTCATTCTGGTGGCTCCGACTTGGCCCAGATGACCTTGGTATGCAGAGATTGTAAAGATGGCAGTGGGAGGACCTTGGGTTCTTCCGCTGCGTCCAGATCTACTCTCACAAGGTCCAATATTCCATCCTGCCTTACGAAGTCTGAATTTGACGATTTGGCTACTGAGACCCACATTCTGAAAAGCCGTGGGCTCTCGGAATCAGTCCTTTTCACTCTGGTTAATGCTAGGAAGCCGGCCCCCAGGCTCATCTACTACAGAATCTGGAAGGCATATGTTTCCTGGTGTGAACCCAGGGGGTGGCATCCTAGAAAGTATGCCATTAGCAGGATTCTTGCTTTTCTTCAATTAGGCATTGAAATGAGACTGGCTTTGAGCACTATCAAGGTCCAGATCTCGGCTTTATCAGTATTCTTTCAAAAGCCACTTGCCTCACATTCCCTGGTCCGGGCCTTTGTTCAGGGGGCACTGCGCTTGAATCCGCCAGTCAAACCTCCTGTGTGCCCATGGGATCTGAATTTGGTTTTGTCCGTTTTGCAAGAACAACCCTTTGCACCATGCTTCTTCAGTTCTTCTGACAAAGAAACTGGTCTTTTTGGTAACCATTTCCTCGGCTAGAGGGGTATCCGAATTAGCAGCTCTTTCTTGTTGAGAGCCATATTTGATTATTCACATAGACAGGGTGGTGTTGCGTCCTCACCCGACTTTTTTTTACCTAAGGTGGTTTCAGGATTCCATCTGAATCAAGATGTGGTCCTATCGTCCTTTTTTTCCAGATCTGCGCTCCACGGAAGAAGAGTTGTTACACTCTCTAGATGTTGTAAGAGCAGTCAGTATCTATCTGCAGGCAATCGCTCAGATACGAAAGACTGATTGTCTGTTTATTCTGCCAGAAGGCCCCAGAAAGGGCCAGGCAGTGTCGAAATCCACTATTTCTAGATGGATTCGGCAAGTTATTATTCAGGCCTATGGTATAAAGAAGAAGATTCCTCCTTTTCAGGTTAAAGCACACTCAACTAGAGCGGTTAGTGCTTCATGGGCAGTGCATCACCAGGCCTCCATGGCTCAGATCTGCAAGGCTGCAACTCGGTCTTCAGTCCATACATTCACTAGATTCTATCAGGTGGATGTAAGAGGGCAGGAGGATGCCGCCTTCGGGCGCAGTGTGCTGCAGGCAGCAGTATAGATCCTCTTGTCCATTGGCGGTCTATGTATTTTCTGATCTGTGTCTCCCTCCCCTCAATTTGGGCATTGCTTTGGGACATCCCACTAAGTAATTACCAAGCCTCTGTGTCCCGTGATGTATAAACAAGAAAATAGGATTTTTAAATACAGCTTACCTGTAAAATCCTTTTCTTGGGAATACATCACGGGACACAGTGCTCCTGCCCCTCTTCGGGATTATACTTGGGGTACTTATTGCTTTGCTACAAAACTGAGGTACTCTCCATACGGGAGGGGTTATATAGGGGAGGAACTCATCTTGTAATTAGGGTTACCAGTGTTCAATCACCTGAAGGTACTATCTAACTCACTAAGTAATTACCAAGCCTCTGTGTCCCGTGATGTATTCCCAAGAAAAGAGAATATTTAGGTAAGCTGTATTTAAAAATCCTATTTGTCCATTTAGGACTCTAAATGGAGAACAAAATTGAATCTCAGCTTCAAACAGCTAAAACACACAGATCAAATACAAATACATACAGTATATGAGAGCTATTTCACCTGTCAAAAGATATATCACCCAGTTCTTAAATATACACAGCTCTGCCAGACCCAACAGCCCTGTGCCTGGATCTTTTTACCGATACGCTTACAGATTTCTCCCTTCTCCATCATGTGACTGGACAGAATAATGATCTCATCTCTCTGCCACTCTGCTCTCTTCTGCTATTAGCATGTTCCTGGTTAGGCAAAGAGCACAGCAGCACAACCTACTGACTTCTTGTGCTGCTTCTCCCTATTCTAACCCTAGCTCTGCTGTATAGGGGATTGCAAAAGGTTGATAATAGGGCAAATTTAGGTACTTGCACCCTAAGCATTCAAAATGATGCCTGGGTTTCAGCTTTAAATGCTTGGGGTCACTTACAGCAGCTTTGTTGAAGCTGAACATATGCCTTGTGAATCCAATATTTACCTATAACCATCAGGTAACTGTAGAAAGTAAAAGGGTAGGTCTCCTGCCCTGCCAGGGCTGTGTAAATCTCAGAAATTAAAGCGTTTGTTACCATAACACTACATATTTCTGATGTGTCTGCTGTACCATGTACTTGTATGAGATAGTATCCTGTTCTCTTTGTATTGCTTCCTTTATGTGAAATCCCTTGTGTTCTTGCCAGTACCTCTGCTTTCCTAATAAAAACTGACCACACTAAGCGGGATAGCACACCATAGCTAGTTCTCTAGCTGTGCTGGGAACTCAGTGTGCTCTCCTCCGGTGTTTAGAATCACAGCCATTCACTGGGAAGCTCCATGTGCTGCTGCTTTTCCTCACCCAGTTTTTATGCAGCTGAGAACTTAGGGAATATTAGAATTTATAAAAAAAAGGGGGAGAAAATAAAAAAAATAAAATAAAAAGGTTTGTGTTTTATTCTTTGCATCTATCCAAAAATGTTTTTCCTTTCATTTCCATTTTAAACTGAATGGGATGCTTTATAAGATCATATACAGATCACTTTAAGAGGAAGAAATACAAATCCTTTGGCAGGTAAAACAGCTTCCTTATATGCATCTCATATATATATTTAGCCGTTTGTCAGCAATAAGTTACATGTAGTAGTTTTTCACAAACAATTTAGACTTTCCCAGGGAAGAGCTTAAAGCGATTGTAAAGGTTCATTGTTTCTTTTTTTTTTTTAATAAGATGTTATACTTACCTCCTCTGTGCAAGGGTTTTGCACAGAGTGGCCCCGATCCTCCTTTTCTGGGGTCCCCCCGCGGTGCTCCTGGCTCCTCCTCTTCTCGAGTGCCGCCATGTAGAGCCGCTTTCCAAGAGGGCACCCGTGCGGGCGCGCTCCCGAGTCCTGCTGCTGCGCCCATTGACACAGACAGCAGGACTCGGTCCCGTGTCACTGTATTTGAATGACAGCAGCAGGAGCCAATGGCTCCTGCTGCCATCAATCTATCCAATGAGGACCCGAGACAGTGGCTGGAGGTGCTGTGCTTGTCCCAGTTGCTGTAACGATCAGATCAGGTAAGAAAAAGGTGGGGTCTGGGGCCAGCTGCAGCACAAAAGGTTTTTCACTTTAATGCATAGAATGCATTAAGGTGAAAAACCCTGAGGGCTTACAACACCTTTAATTTAGAGAACAGCATTTATTTTGCATTTCAAATTTTATGTCCTACTCAGGGAGTGATTTCATCTCACTGCTGTCAGAAGCAACACTCGCCTTTATGCAAATTTACCTGATTGTACTGTGTGAATGCAAAAGTAGGGACATTTACTGACAACATGTTTATTTAAACACCACCTCTGGTCACTTGTCTGCAGCAAAACTGAGCAATGAAGAAGTCCAAAGGCTGCTTATGCTAGTTATACATTCATAGGCATGTGCACAGGGTGTGCCTGGGCACACCCTGATCACCTAGTGCGCATTAGCATTATCGCTCCATGTAGTAGCGGGGAAATGGGAAAGATCTCCCTCTTATCGGTTCTGCCATAAGAGAAGTGCTTATGCACGTCTTTCACTGTGCTGGCAGGGAGATCAATGTGTGTATGTGTGTGTGTGTGTGTGTTTTTATATATATATATATATATATATTAGATATATATATATATATATATATATATATATATATATAGACATATATATATACATACATATATATATATATATATATATATATATGTCTATATATATATATATATATATATATATATATATATATATATATATATATATATATATATATAAACACACACACACACATATACGTACACACACACACGCGTTTGAGCTTTGAGGTGCACACACCTATGCATACATACATGGATTTCTACTCTTCAGTCTGCAGGCTAAACAGTGTGGATGGAGGAATCTCCTCTATCAGCTACAGTATTTAAGTGGCCAAGACACCCATGGCTGCTTGAATACCCAAACAGTGACTGCATCTAATAGGATGCAGACAATATCCGGTCGACAATTTTACACCCTTTTCCAATTTTTCAAGCAAAGTTTGTTGAGCTGCGTTGTGCTGACTTGGCCACCCACGGCTTTAATTTTGGTTGATGCAGCAGGAGTTGGATGACATTAAAATCATGTATGGCCATCTTTACAGGAGTCAGATTGTAGACTATCGTAGCTCTCTAAAGCATCTTGCTTCAAGCAGTGCAGCTTGGTTTTATTATTCACAATTTGTAGCATACTGCAGTAGCTGTTAAAAAAAAACATAATTGGAGCTTGTAAGCAATTGTTGAGTGCAAAATGCATGTGTGCCTAGAGCAGCACAAATGTTAGGCCCCCTCCACACTGGGGCAGTGCGGGTGCTGGCGGTAAAATAGCGCCGCTTTACCGTAGTTTTAGCAGCAGTATTTGGCTGCTAGCGGGGGCGGTTTTACCCCCCCCCGCTAGTGGCTGAGAAAGGGTTAAAACCACCGCAAAGCGCTGCTGCAGCAGCGCTATGCCGGCGGTATAGCCGTGCTGCCCCATTGATTTCAATGGACAGGAGCGGTGAAGGAGCAGTGTATGCATCGCTCCAAAGATATTGCTAGAAGGACTTTTTTTACCGTCCTGCCAGCGCACCGATCCAGTGTGAGAGCCCTCTTTCAGGGCGCTTTGCATGCACTATTTTTAGTGCTATAGCTCCTGCAAAGCGCCCCAGTGTGAAAGGGCTCTTAAAGAGACCCTGCCATTATCAGAAATAGTTACAGGTAAAAGCACAGATTAAGTATCTTAAATGCTTATTCACTTGCAATGTGCTAGAAAATTTACTACAGGTTGTCATTTGAGTGACAGCCTTAATTCTGCTGGGGCTGCCAACATCGCGTTCAAGATGGTGATGCCCAGCAGCAGTCTCAGACGCTTTTGGATGTCTACACAAGGAAGAATTTTATAGGTAAAGAGTCTCTTTATATACATCACTGTATACAAGCCCAAAAGAGTATTAACCATGCAAACAAGATCCTCAACCTCGTACCTGTACTTCAAGCTTTTCACCGGAATCTGGAGAAGATTCCTGCCTTCGTACGCCAACTGAACATTGTCACTGTCCTCCACCTCGAGCATTCTCTCCGCTTCCTGCAGACAAAGTGAATAATCATTCTCAGCAAGGTTCTGTATTTATATTAGTTTTCTTTTTTTTCTAGTCTTCAAAAACAATGTGCTCTCATTAGGGCTTGGAGATTTTCTTTAAAAAAAAAAATCTTCGATTCTCTTAAAAAAAAACTTGATTCGCGATTCGAATCGAGTTTTTTTTTTTTTGGAAACCGCGCCGGTCCTGAGGCGCTGCGGGCATGAGTTTTTAGGCGAGGCCGCGGCTTCGGCCTAGTCCGCGACGTCCGGCCGTAGCCACGGACTAGGCCGAAGCCGCGGCCTCGCCTAAAAACTCATGCCCGCAGCGCCTCGGAACCGGCGTGGTGAATAAAAAAAAAATTGATTTGCTTAAATTTTGAATCGATTTGACCTCTCAACTCGATTCAAGATTTAAATCGATTTTTTCCCCAGCCCTAGTTCTCATTAACTAGTAATGCAGTGATCCAGGGGCGGCTCCAGCCCAAATTTTTTGGGGGTGCTGTGCAGGTGCTGGAAGAAAAAGTGAGGGCGCTGATGTTGCCGTAAAAGCTGCATGTGTGGGCGTGGCCAAAATGTGGGTGTGGCCAAATGTGAGTGATTCTTCCCTATCTATAGCTTGTAGTGTGCCACCTTTCCCTCTTTGTATAGGCTAAAAAGAGCCTGGAGGTACACTAAAGAGATTGTGAAGTAAATTAAGTTCCATTGAGGCCAACAATTATAGCCCCCAGCATATGTCAGGGCCAGCAATAACCTCAAGTCAGTGGGGTAGTTAAAGTATAAAAAGTCAACAGCCAGAGAACCATCTAAAAACTCAGTCACACATTGAAAACGGGCCATGCAGTCAGGCACATTGTCCCATACCCAAAAAAACTACAAAATATGCTAAAGTTAATTATCACCACAATAATTCAAAGAAAGCAGTAAAAATATCAAAACATAATATATAAATTAAATATGTGATAAAAACAATAAAAGTGGAATCTGTGCATACATATAAAGTGCAATGTGCATAACATAAGTGACCCCTATTAGAATTTCACATCAACAAAGTTCATTAGAATTGTCTGCAAGCAGAGTGAATCCTCTGCATGTCATTAGCAGCTACTTCCGTGTACCATCACCCACTGGGTGAGAACTCAGCCTGCTTACCAGAGGTTAAGGCCTTAGATAGCAGGCCCAACAATGCATGGTCATGTCCCACGGGAAATCAGCGTACCACTAACCGGACCTCAGATAGTTAATCTTCCTCCAGCATTACCTGAATCAGGGAATGTTCCCACGATAACACACAGCAGCCAGGCCAGCAATTGTACACATAAAAATACAAAGAGCTGCCAAACAATTTCTAATACTGTTCAGCCAGCCTTATGATCCGGGCACCCCTGCCAGGGAGCAAAGTCGGGTTGTGATCTTACTGATCTCCACTGCAGTTAAAGAAAACCTACCACCTTCTCCTCAAATGTATATGAGCCCTTAAATTGATTGGTGGCATATATATTTATCAGGTTAGATTTTTTTTTTTAATGGTAACATGAGGGAGAGTGTTCACTTTTCTTATAGTGAGATATACTGTGACATCACACCAGCATTGTTAGGGCTCATTCACACTAGCGGTTAAGCAATTGCATGCATTGTACGGCAGTTATAGCTTTAAATCAGCCTTTTCACAACCTGTCAAACATGCTTAGATCACTTTATAGAGGAACAGTGGTGCCTGGTCCACTTGTAAAACAACCCTTATCCCTATCCCCTTTAGCTGCAGAGGCAACAGCCAATAGTGTACACATGCCATGTGGTGCCCATATAGCTAATATTGTGCACCTGTATGGGCTCAATGGCATCTTTATGCTATTGTGCCTATATAGCTGCTATTGTGCCCACATAGCTTTTACCGTGCCCCATTATACCCACTCATGCCTAACTTCTTGCAGAACTTCCAGCTGCCCCCACCTGCCCTGCTTCTCTTGTTCTGTGACCGGCCGCTGCCTTCATCCACAATCACTGACAGAAGGTCAGCAAGCCCAGGACCAATATATCAGTTACTGGTAGATCGCGATCCACGGGTCGTCAACCTGGGCTCTATAGTAAACATGATTTCTTCTGGGAGAAAGGATTACTTGGTGTCTGTTCCCTCTGACACTGTCCCTGAGCATTTTGTAACAGCCTGGTGTGTGCTACAATCACAATGCAGGGTTCAGGAGTGCGCTACACAAAATGCAGGGTTCAGGAGTGCGCTACACACAATGCAGGGTTCAGGAGTGCGCTACACACAAAATGCAGGGTTCAGGAGTGCGCTACACGCACAATGCAGGGTTCAGGAGTGCGCTACACACAAAATGCAGGGTTCAGGCGTGCGCTACGCACAAAATGCAGAGATCAGGAGTGCGCTGCGCACACAATGCAGAGATCAGGAGTGCGCTACACGCACAATGCAGAGATCAGGAGTGCGCTACTCGCACAATGCAGAGATCAGGAGTGGGCTACTCGCACAATGCAGAGATCAGGAGTGCCTTACATACACAATGCAGATATCAGGAGTGCACTATGCACACGATGCAGGGTGGCGTACATACACAATGCAGAGATCAAGAGTGCCGTACATACACAATGCAGAGATCAGGAGTGCCGTATATACACAATGCAGAGATCAGGAGTACTGTACATACACAATGCAGAGATCAGGAGTACTGTACATACACAATGCAGAGATCAGGAGTGCTGTACATACACAATGCAGAGATCAGGAGTGCACTATGCACGCGATTCAGGAATCAGTGCGCTATGTAGAAAATGCAGGGTTCAGGAGTGCGCTATGTACATAGAGCCAGGTTCAGGAGTGCGCTATGTACACAATGCAGGGTTCGGGTGTGCACTTGGTACACAATGTCGGGTTCAGGAGTGTGCTATGTACATAATGCAGGGTTCAGGAGTGCGCAATGTATACAATGCCAGGTTCAGGAGTACGCTATGTACACAATGCAGGGTTCAGGAGTGCGCTATGTATCAGAGCTCTGGCTTGTTACTAAAGTGTGGGAAATAAAGGGTTAGTATAATGCCATCAAAATATCATTTAATTTTTCATTCCATTCTTCTTGTATTGTGACACCAGCAATGAGGAATGGATGGATAGATGGATGGAAGAATGAAAAGGTGAATGAATGAATGGATGGCTGGATAGATGGATGGATTAGTGAATGAATGGATAGATAGATAGATAGATAGATAGATAGATAGATAGATAGATAGATAGATAGATAGATAGATAGATAGATAGATAGATAGATAGATAGATAGATAGATAGATAGATAACCCAGAAATAGTGCATTTTCTCCCTGTCAGAGTCTCTGTAAGAACCATATGACTTGTGCTGGCAGAGAGGAATGCAGGTGTCAGAATACAGGATGGATGGATAAACAATCTTGTTCTCCTCTGGTATCCTTCCCACACTGTAGAAACCAGCTTGTTCTCTAATGCTGGCAACAGTGCAGGCAAACACAAACTCACTGTTTCTCAGTGCTGGGGCTGAGGAATGTGTCCCACATAGCAGGCTGTGTTCTCTCCTCTCTCACCTTTCTGAGCAGCTGCCGACATCTCCTCTTCTCAGAAATCAAAGAAGGCGGGCTGGGAGAAGGGGGCAGGTACAGTCTTTACCATTGGCTGATAGGTGGATATCCATCCGCCTCTAAAATTAGCCTGTGCCGGGCCTAGCTAAAGTTTATCGGCTTCTGTGGCAGTAGCTGCTGTATGCTTTCACAAGAAAAAAAGTCCACAGCTTCCAGGCAGCAATAAAGAACATGCAGGCAAGGAAAAAAAAACAAAAAAACACTAACATCTGCAAATACTACCATGTGGATTTTGGGGGTGCTATGGGGGTGCTTAAAGAATTTTTGGGGAGGCTTGAGCACCCCCAAGCACCCACCTGGCGCCGCCCTGCAGCGATCATGAACTTTCTTTAATGACATATATGATTTCAACAGCAAACAGTCAAAAAATGCAGCGCTCCACAAGGAAATATCCTAGATATCAGTTGCAGTCCACAGGAAGGTGCTCAGGCTACAATGTCCTCACAACACCAAGTAATCAGCTGTGATCAAGGCGGCTGTGCCAAAACGTTACCCCCATGTACCCCTTTATGTGTACCTAATAAACCATTTACTAAGGATTTGGAGTTCCGGCTTCTTCTATTGGAATACATGGTTTCAAGTAAGCCATCATGCTAGAGAACAGGGGTCATTCAATTAGTAAATAGAGAGCAAGCAATTTAAATGACAAATACATTTTACAAATTTTGAACAATTCTCTATGCCTTTTCATTAATATGTGTGAATACTATATAATACTACTATACTGCTTAAGAAAGAACAGAAAAACCTTTATAAATCTCAACCAGTACCCTGTTTTCTTGTGCTTGCACAGGTTTTACATTGCTGGTTGTCATAAAGACAGAAGGGAGAGGAGGGAGAAGGGGGAAGGTATAGCGAGCGCAAGGGGGGGGGGAAGAAAGGTATAGCGAGAGCAGGGGGGGTGGGGAGGGGAGAAAAAGAGATAGCGAGAGCTGTGGGGAGAGAGGGAAGAGATAGCGAGAGCTGGGGGGGAGAGAAGAGACAGCGAGAGCTGGGAGGGGAGAGAAGAGACAGCGAGAGCTGGGGGGGAGAGAGAGAAGAGACAGCGAGAGCTGGGGGGGAGAGAGAGAAGAGACAGCGAGAGCTGGGGGGGAGAGAGAGAAGAGACAGCGAGAGCTGGGGGGGAGAGAGAAGAGACAGCGAGAGCTGGGGAGGGGGGGAGAGAGAAGAGACTGCGAGAGCTGGGGAGGGAGAGAGACGAGATAGCGAGAGGGGCGGGCAGAAGAGAGAGCGAGAGGAGAGAGAGGGGCGGGGAGAAGAGAGAGCGGGAGGAGAGAGAGGGGCGGGGAGAAGAGAGAGCGAGAGGAGAGAGAGGGGCGGGGAGAAGAGAGAGCGAGAGGAGAGAGGGGCGGGGAGAAGAGAGAGCGAGAGGAGAGAGAGAGGGGTGGGGAGAAGAGAGAGAGAGAGAGGGGCGGGGAGAAGAGAGAGAGAACGAGAGAGAGAGAGAGCGCGAGAGAGAGAGAGCGCGCGCGAGAGAGAGAGAATACTAGTCTACATATACATGCTTACTATGCCTTTTAATGCTTCTTTTGTAACTGAAATTTATAACCGATAGCCTGTAAAATCAAAAGGACATTGTAGATGGATGAGTTCTGAAGAAGAGGGGACACTGTGGTGGACTTTATACATTTTGCCTGGTTGTATCACTCACTTGTGAGTCTGTTTTAAAACCTTGCAATAATAAAAGTGTTGCAAAGGTAATGCGCAAGGCTGGTGCCCCCTCTGTTCCTTTTGCTTTTTAGAGTCTAATTTGGGTTTCCCCTGGCCTGTTGAGAGTGGCACCACAGCTCATGTGATGGCCTGATTAGCGAAGACCCGTTTTCAATCAGCCGAACAGCCATTTCTCAAGCGCAGGAACCTTTGTTTTTCCCTTTATTGCAGATGGATAGTCTGCAATATAGACTGATAACTAATTTGCTTACCTACCACACAGAAACAAATAGAATTTGAGCAACTTTACATCTATTTCTTGGAGTTAAAGCCAAGTCTGTGAACGTAATGACAAACCCCAAAAAAAAGTTTATAAAACCCTATCTGGGCAGAGTATGAGAAATACATATTTAGTGTTTTTACCAACACCAGTAGAATCTAGGGCTGCAACTAAGGATTATTTTCATAATTGAATTTCAGAATTAGTTGGCCGATTATTGTTTCGATTAATCGATTATTCGGTTAATAACCTTAAAAAATAGTGTGGTGTATAATTTAGTTAATGTGTACAGTTTTAAAAAAAAGGTAATTTATTCTTAAATATCTCTATGCAGTGGTAAATATAAATAACCATCTATATGGTTAGGGAGCAAAATATTGAATCCATTCTGAGCATAACAGACAGAAGAGATATACTGTATATACTATTAGAGGAGATATACTGTATATACTATTAGAGGAGATACACTGTATAAACTATTAGAGGATATATACTGTATATACTATTACAGGATATATACTGTATATACTATTAAAGGGTGAATCTGGTAAATATCATCAGACTCAGTGATCAAATTTTTTTATCAAAAACAATGTCTTCCTTAAAAAAAAAAAGTCATTTTAAGAACGTTCGTTCTTTCATTCAGCGAATGTACAAAGATTTTTCATCTGAATATTCTCGTCTGAAAATTGATCTGTGTGGCCAGCATAAGGCTCAGTACACACCCATACAGTTTGCTTTTCATCTGTTTCTGCAGTGCTTTTTGCTGTGCGCTTTGATTTTTGTGCACGTGATTTTGCTGCGATTTGCGTTTTTGCATTTTTTTTGGCCAATTTGTTGTTGGGCAGATTAAAAAACACATATTGCTGCAAAAACGCATTACATGCTTTTCTGCAGCTTCTCTATTGAAGTATATTGAACCAAAAAAGCACCGTTTTGCATGAACGTGTCCCATAGGAAACCATGTGAATTAACTGTAGTGCGTTTCTGCAAAAAGCACCAAAAAACACATAGATGTGAACCAGGTCTAAGACGTTTAGTAACATAATGGGGTGAAAAAAACTAAAAATTAGCCCTTTACAGTACAAAAAAAGCAGATAATCACTACTGTAAGGGGTTAATTTTTTTAGTGTAGAACTGTGAAAGTAATATTTGCAGTAGTGATTATTTGCTCTTTTTGTACTATAAAGGGCTCATTTTAGTTTTTTTTTTAACCCCATTATGTTACTGGCCGATTAATCGATTATGAAAATAGTAATCGATTCATTTCATAATCGATTAGTTGTCGATTAATCAATTAGTTGTTTCAGCCCTAGTAGAATCATTCATTAGTAAAACTAATGTACGGTAATTAACACTTTAGTTAATCAACATTAGGAAATGTTTTTTTTAAAAGAACTTTGAAACCTAATTTATCATTTGCAGAAGAGATCAGAAACTTTGTATCACCATTCCATTTATCATTGTCTTTCCAAATAACATTTGCATCCGTAGATCTTAAATGATGCATCTGTTGTTTCATACTGAAAAAATGCAATCAAGAAACCAAACTATGCTGACAGTAAGTATGACAGCTTCTGTGTCTGTATGTCAAATAAACAACCCAAATAACAGGCTATGACATGTACCAAACACAATTGGTCTCCAATATACTGTACGGCACTCAGAACAACAAGCTCAATCCTTGTATAAAAATATTGGCAGGATTTCAATCCAATAAAGCAGCGTGCGTACTCCACAAAGTGTGCACACCATTTAATACTTGTATTGACTTACCTCTGTCGAGTCATCTTCAATCTTCTCGTTTTGTAAAGGAGAGAGGAAAAGCATGGTCAAAAAGCCAATTCACTCCTTTGCAAAACTCTACTTCTATGCGCACAGTATTAGAAAGATATAAGCACAGTGTGCTGCATTTTTCTAAAAGAAACCAAATGTATTTTTTTATTTTTAAATCTAAAGTGCAGGTACATTTCACCAAAGAGCTGAAGCTGCTAAGAACTGAGGTTTCTTCACATGAATGAAGAAAAGGACTAGGAGCTGCCTGGGTGAATTACAAAGCAAGTAGGAACTGGTAGGGTATAAAATGATGCTCCACACTTCTTCACACTATCCCTTTGCGGTTGTTTTTTCTCAAATTAAAAACGGCACGTTACTTTCAGTGGAGCTTAATTTAAAATGGGAATTGCGTAGTTATGTAGTGTAAGAGCCTACCTGATTGGCTACAGACTGATTTATCTGTTCTCATGGTAAATCTAAAGGATATTGTACAATCAAACCGTAACTTGTATACATAGCTTTAACTAGAACTGTGGTCAAGCTACGAACATTTAAATGATTACAATTCTTAAGGGCCAGTTCACACCACATGCAGTCCAGTGCGTTTTTTTTCCTGCATCAAAAAACGCATGGAAAGTAGAGCTGCACAATTAATCGTTAAAAAAACGAGATCTCGATTCAACCCCCCTGACGATCTCTATTGCAGAGTTTGCCGATTCCTTCATATAACAAGTGGAGAGACTTATCTGCTCACTCAGCTGTCAAAAGAAAACATCCGGGCAGTCTGCCAAGTTTTTAACATGAAACATTGTAACTAACTCTTCCTTCTTAGATCAAAGGGATAAACTTCTGTGTGTAAAGAAAAAAATCCAGGCAGTCTGCCAAGTTTTTAAAAATGTGTAAATGCAGGAAGTTTAACCACTTAATGTCTAAATCTTTTTCTGACACTTGTTTCTTAAGTTAAAATCAATATTTTTTGCTAGAAAATTACTTGGAACCCCCAAACATTATATATATTTTAGCAGAGACCCTAGGGAATAAAATGTCAATTGCTGCAATATTTTAGGTCACACTGTATTTGCCCAGCGGTCTTTCAAACACTATTTTTTGGGAAAAAATACACTTCAATGAATAAAAAAAAAAAAACAAACAAAAAAAAAAACCCCAGTAAAGTTAGCCCAATTTTTTTTGTTTTAATGTAAAAGATGATGTTACGCCGCGAGAATCGTGAGAGAATCGTGATCTATTTTCTAAGCAAAAAAAACGTGATTCTTATTTTAGCTAGAATCGTGCATATTTCACACCAGAACTAAAAAAGTAGAACATGCTGCATTTTTCCTGCACTGGACTGTACTTGAACGCATGAAAAACGCACCGAAATGCTCTAGAACGCATCAAAACGCATCGGACCCCAGTACAGTGGGTATAAAAACAGGAAAAAAAAAACACCTGGAATGCATTTGGAAACTCATCAAAAACGCACTGAAACGCACCAAAAACGCAACCTCCAAAAGAGAAACTACAGACTTCTCTCTCCCCCCTAAAAAAAATGTAAAGTCAGCAGCTACAAATACTGTAGCTGCTGACTTTTAATATAAGGACACTTATCTGTCCAGGGATCCAGCAATGTCTTTATCCGAGCCCAAACTTCAATGGGCTTTGGGTCCAGCATCTTTAGTCAGGGAATGCGCGAATTGTGCTGTGCTTTGTGAATGGTCCCACAGAAGGCTACTGGGCGAGGAGGGGAGGGGTGGGTTTAGCTAAACTTCAGCTTTAAAAATGATTTGTTCCACCGTGCCTGCCACTACAGAGGTCAGTAAGTAAATATTTAATTGTCCATAGCCTAGCCTAGCCACAATTCTACTTTAAGGTGGAAGTTAAAGTGGAGTTCCACCCAAAAGTGGAACTTCCACTCATCAGATTCCTCCCCCCCTCCGGTGACACAGTTGGCACCTTTCAGGGGGGAGGGGGGTACAGATACCTGTATATTACAGGTATCTGTACCCACTTCCGGCATAGATAGCCGCAGAATCTGCGGTTATTTACGCCACTTCCTGCTCCCTCCCCGCTGCCTGCTGGGAAACACACGGGTCCCAGAGGCAGCAGGGACCATCCGTATTGCGCTGCGCGACTCGCGCATGCGCAGTAGGGAACCGGGAAGTGAAGCCGCACGGCTTCACTTCCTGATTCCCTTACCGAAGATGGAGGCGGCAGCACCCGAGGACCGAGAGACGATTCGGCCTCGGGTGCCGACATCGCGGGCGCCCTGGACAGGTAAGTGTCCATGTTTTAAAATTCAGCAGCTGCAGTATTTGTAGCTGCTGACTTTTAAAAAAAATTTCGGCGGCGCTCCGCTTTAAAGTGTTACTGAACCCACAACAGTAAACCATGCTTGTCATATTAACTGTAGAACCTAAGGGGTTAATGCTCTGCATTGTGTAAAAAAGCTGTTTGATCCTGTCTTCTCTGATCCTCCTTTTACTGTCCCCAATCCTGCTGATAACACAGAGCCCTAGGAAGCACTCTGCACATGCTCAGTTTGGTGTGTATTGCTAGAGAGTTTTTTTTTTTGAGAGAGAGGGTGCATTGTTCAGCACAGGGCCAATCGGCACTGTCCAGACAGAGGGTCACGGGTCCTGCAGTCTCATATGACACTCAGAGAGGAATGAAATCTCGGACGGACACTGATAGAAGTCACAAGACTACTATATACTGCTGATGAGAAAGGGTATTTGGCAGTTTATATTTACTAAAACTATTGCATTTCCATGTTCTGTGTACTGTGGGAGACCAGATATAGTGAATGCAGGGTTCTGGGTTTAGTAACACTATTACAGTGAGCTGTGGACTACAGCTCATTGGAACACCTCCAGCAATGTAAAGAGGGCCAGACATACAGACTTGTAACTGTTCTAGCATCTGCCGCTAGAGCTGCATAGCAAGTAGGCCGTCATAAGTGTTAAAACGCATCTCTATTCAAGGAAAATAAAGCATTGAATACCTGATAGAACAGTACCTGGGCAGAACACTGGAGTCCTTAAAAAAATTCATATGCTACTAAATGACAAATACATTAGAGAAGGAAAAAAAAAAGACTACCTCTTTCTCCTTCTTCTTCTTATCATCCTCTTTCTTTTTCTTACTTTCTGGCATCAAATCATCCAACCAGCTTAGCTCACGTTTGGTGAAAAAGAAGTCCAATAATTTACGAATAAATACCAGAGCAAGTACCTTAAACAGAAAGCATGGAAAATATAAACATTGTAGTATAACATACCCTCTATATTGCAGTAAGAAAAGGCTTGTTCACTGCTTATCTGGGATCAGCAACCTGCTATAAGAAGTCCTACATTGCTCAACCATTTGGTCTTATTTCTGCCGTCACTCTATGTGTCTAGGAAATGCATAAGCATGCACACATTCTCTTTAAATAAAGACGCGGTAATGATGGCCCTTTCTGGATTAACACCTATGCGAATTAGATGCGGCTTTCCCCGCATCTAATTCGTATGGAAGGAGTTTGTGACCGGCTCTCAATGGAGGCAGTTCACATATCTCTGCTGAGGCATCCGGTGCGAATTTGCACAGGGGTCCTTGTCCTGTGCGTCTTTTGGCTTGTTTCAGGTCCGAATTCAGCCCAAAAATTACAGCTGAAATCGGACCTGAAGCGATGAACAGGGGGGGGACGCACTGGACCCCTGCTGTGAGGTTCATATGGCAATAGTGTGAACCCAGCCTCAAGTGCAAGTGTTGATGTCCTTTGTGCTTTAATATATAATATACCTTCTACTCTTGGCTTCTAAGTCACAATCAATTACATTGCCTCCATCAGTGTGGTAAAGCAGAACTCTAGCGAATACACTTTTAAACTGTAGAACATTTACTGTTGTACCTGCCAAATTATTTTTATTCTGTTTAGCCAGTTTTGCAAGGTTCATACACCTACAACAGTGCACAGACAGGCAGACACACTGATTTCTTCGTTCAGTAATGGTGGTTCTTAGGTCACCACCAAGAGTGTCTCAACAAAAGAACAAATTCCTTTGGGGGGGGGGGGGTACAGTGCCATGAAAAAAGTATTCATACCTCTTGAAATTTTCCACATTTTGTCATGTTACAACCAAAAATGTATTTTATTGGGATTTTATGTGATAAACCAACACAAAGTGGCACATAATTGTGAAGTGGATTAAAAATAATAAATGGTTTTCAAAATTTTTTTACAAATAAATATCTGAAAACTGTGGCTTGCATTTGTATTCAGCCCCCCTGAGTCAATACTTTGTAGAACCACCTTTCGCTGCCATTACAGCTGCAAGTCTTTTTGGGGATGTCTCTACCAGCTTTGCACAGCTAGAAAGTGACATTTTTGCCCATTCTTCTTTGCAAAATAGCTCAAGCTTTGACAGATTAGATGGAGAGCATCTGAACAGCAATTTTCAAGTCTTGCCACAGATTCTCAATAAGATTTAGGTCTGGACTTTGACTGGGCCATTCTAAGTCTTGAATATGCTTTGATCCAAATCATTCCATTGTAGCTCAACATGATGCATGTTTCACAGCGGGGATGGCGTGTTCAGGGTGCTGCGGAGTGTTAATTTTCTGCCACACATAGCGTTTTGCTTTTAGGCCAAAAAGTTCAATTGTTGTCCCATCTGACCAGAGCACCTTCTTCCACATGTTTGCTGTTTCCCCCACTTGGCTTCTTGCAAACTGCAAACAGGACTTCTTATGGCTTTCTTTCAACCATGGCTTTGCTTCAACCATGGCTTTCTTCTTGCCACTCTTCCATAAAGGCCAGATTTGTGGAGTGCACGACTAATAGTTGTCCTGTGGACGGATTCTCCCACCTGAGCTGTGGATCTCTGCAGCTCCTCTAGAGTTACAATGGGGCTCTTGGCTGCTTCTCTGATGAATGCTCTCCTTGTCCTGTATACAAATGCATGCCACACTTTTCACATATTTATTTGTAAGAAATTTGAAAATCATTTATCATTTTCCTTCCACTTCACAATTATGTGCCACTTTGCGTTGGTCAATCACATAAAATCCCAATACATTACATTTATATGACAAAATGTGGAAAATGTCAAAGTTTATGAATAATTTTTCAAGGCACTGTAAAACTGCAAAAATATATGAATTTCAACTGAATGTTTAGTTGTTTTGCTTCCTACATGCTTCCTACATGCATATTTTTCAAAAAAAATATCTGGAGTCTGGACATAAAGGTGTTCTTTATCTAGTGGTTTTATAGTGTATTACATTTCTTTTTGCTTCCCAAAGTGGATCCATGATCATATAACAACCAATTTGGCCAGATGGACAATGTAGAGTGAAAGAAAGGCTGAAGTAATACAAACATGCTTGAATTGTACAGTATACAAATGGTATATGTTCCCTTGTTTTCTGGAAGTAGCAGTAAAATATGAATAAGAAAAGAAAGCAATAGTCAACAATTAAGCAGCGAACGCATGTTTTACAGAAATAATTAAAAAATGTTGAACATGACCATTTACCATCATGGGAAACACAACAGCAGCTTGAGATACTTTGATGACCCATAAAAGAACCAGGCAAGTGAGCTGTATGACAGTGAACACATGCACTTTCCAGAGGGGGACATAACGCAGGTAGATGAGGTCTGGCTGATGTTTGGCTGGCATTCCAAATAGCTTTATCCGGTCAAAGAACTGCAAGTAGACATGGAAAGAAGAAAAGTAATAAAGTGAAGCAATAATCTGTATCTTACATTATTCTGCAGTGGATGCAGGACTTGGCTGTTAAGCAGACAAGTGACAAGTTTATGTGGTGGGGACATGCATGGTTAAAAGGGAAACATTACCCATAACAGTTTGATAACAATAATATTTTTTAACAGAAGAAGATACGTTCTACATTAAGAATTATGCTACCAAAATTTGTGTGTTCTCTAAATTGCCTCCAGCATTTCTCCTGTTTCTGCTTGCTGGAGGTCACCATTTTGCTGAAGTCCAGAGCAGTCACTTCCTACTGAGAACGCTCCCCCTCTCCTTGGTCTCAAGAACTATATGTCACTATATATTTCTAGCAGAGTTTGTCCTGTCACCTCTCCTGCTCTATTTTCGCTCTTCCTAATCTCTGTTCCCTCCGCACAGTCTGTCATTTCTGTTGCTTTCTTCCCCCTTCAGCAACAGTAAGACCTCTTTCACACTGGGGCAGTGTGGGCGTTAGCGGCGCTTTACCACTGTTATGGTGGCATTTTTAACCCCCGCTAGCGGCCAAAGGAAAGAGTTAATAGCGCCCATTTTGCGACGCTGCCGCTTTTCAGGCGCTTTGGCAGTGCTGCCAATTAATTTTAATGGGCAGGGGTGGTGGAGGAACGGTGTATACACCTCTCCTGCACCGCAACAAAGATGCTGCTTGCAGGACTTTTTCCCATCATGCGAGCGCACCGCCCCAGTGTGAAAGCACCTCGGGCTTTTACACTGGAGTGGCTTGAGAGACGCTTTACAGGCGCTATTTTTAGCGCCAAAACGCCTGAAACGTGCCCCAGTGTGAAAGGGTCTAAGGCTGGATTCGCACCTATGCATTTTTTGTGCTTTTTGCATATTTGCACTGCAGTCCATTTAACATGGTTTCCTACGGAACACATTCCATAGTGCAAATCTGCAAAATGCAAAAAGCACTAAAAATGCATAGGTGTGAATCAAGCCCAAGGCTCCTTTTACATTAGCGCGTCTCCAAAGTCGTGCTATTTCCAGCGTGACTTTGATCTGACTTTACATTCTCTGGATCAAAGTCACATCAAAAGTTGGACCAAAGTGCAGGAACCTTTTCTGAAGTAGTGGTGACTTGTAGGAATGGCTCTTGTAGAAATATATTAAATTTCACATTTCCTGCGACTTGGGGTCTCACAAATCAGATCTCAAGTCGCACAAATGTGAAAGGAGCCTTAATCCAAAAGCTGTCAGCTGATCAGCCTCTAGTGGCTCTGATTTTAGGCACACTGCCGAGAAAAGAGAGCCACGGGGCATATGTAGAGAAGGGCAAGACTGTGCATTACTGGATTTTAAACAGTACACTTATTTCAATTTTTTTTCATAGCTATAGCTTCAAAAAGGGGACAGCCTGAAGTCATCTATCAGGAAATAATTTTCTGACTGAAGTTCAACTTTAAGTGTCCCCTTCAACTGTGCTTTCTACAATACAATCAATGGCACTGGAGCGCATTGGAGGTCATTGGCTGACGGTAAACGGTCAACTGTGCATGTCCACACATGCAGTGCATAGGTTGTTTGATTACTTGCAGGCTTCCAGTCCCAGTGTTGACACCACCCCTAAGAGACACAGCGCCACAGGACATGCAGGTATATAGACACTGACACATAGGCTGGCCATACATTATACACTTTTCATATTCAATTTCCTTTAGTTTTACCTTCAACTATATAGTGCCTGATTTCATACAAATTAAAAGTGTTTAGGTTTGACCTCATATTATATGGTTTTGGTAAATGTAAAGGAAAGTTGTACAAGACAATTGTATAATGTATAGCCAGCCTTAAAGTATGTGTCCCTATCCACTCACCACTTCTACCCTACACTCTTCCAGTGCTAGCTGCTAATGTACCATTTCTGCACTGTGTGATGTGCTATACATTCTCCAAACTGCTGGGCTTTGTACACTATCGCACATTTATGTTGCTATAAATATTTGTCAGAATTCTGTATATGGAAGACTTACCTGGATACCCTTTAGTGAAGACACTCCCATATATAGAAAAACACCATACAGAACCGGCATTGGAATAAACTGTAATGATATACACAAAATGTTAGCAAGAATGTATCATTGTAACCTACAGAGTTTACTACAAGTGCTGCTTGAAAATACTTTTAATCTGGTACTTTTACAAAATATGTAGATTTTTCCCTTGGATAAAGTCTTTATAGAGCACTGGTAATGGACTAACTCTGGACACCATAAAATTCCAACATTAATTGTACTGCAACATATTATACCTTAGCATGAAAACACATAAGGAAAGCAAAGAGAGGGGAAAAGAAAGGCAGGAACATCCAAGTAAGGAAATATAAAACAAGGAATTATAACCTAGGTATTATAATCCTATGTAAAATACTGAAAAATACTACTACAAAAAAAAAAAAAAAAAAGGGAAAACTTACTGAATGTAATTTCTTTATATTTATACAATCTCAAACCACATTTTCATATGCCATTCATTTTTAATGCCATCTAAAAACACAGAAGCTCCTGCTTCTTTTTGGGCAACAAGCATCACGCGTTGCATTTTGCCTTGATAATCGTGGCAAAACCGCACCACGTTTTGGGTGCCATTGAAAATCAATGGCACCCAAACATACGTTTTGATATTGTAGTATGATTTGAGAATGCAGGAGATGCCAAATGGGAATAGAGCCTAACATTCAGATCTAAATTGGACTCGGCTGAAAATAACTGTCACTTTTTGAAAACAAGATTTGTTATTCTGGTGTTTTAGCTCTGTATATGGAGCATGACGCAATGGTCCCCCTTATAAGCTGGAAATTAGTATTTGTGGGGGATGGATTTGGGCACCAGGTTTTAAAACCTGCCTTTGTCCAAGAAGGTTTCTCTTCTGTCAGTTACCTGGACAGGAAATAAGATACCTTCATTATAAGATCACCGACAATAATAAAATCCTACCAGAAGCTCTGAATTTTTCTAACTTTAGAGAAGGGGAAAGGGGGGTTCCTCTTTGTTCTGTGACACCCATCAAACAGACAGCAAGGAGTATTATCCAAACACCAGACAAAAAAAAAAAAAGTTGCCCCGTATTCTAACTAATTGGAAAAAAATAATTTGGCTGGAGTTGTGGCTAAAGGCCAACATGTTATTTGATCCATTCCTATTGATAAATGCAACTTAAGAAAAGGACACCAAACAGCAAAAGCCTGTGTGACAGGCCTGCAGTGCCATTGTTAGCAGTCTGCATAGACTGGGAATTTACAAGATGAGCCATGACTAACGATGACACAGCAAGACAAATATACAGTGCTTGTATTTGAGCTTTTGTTCCTTGTCCGGTATTTTAAGCAGTTCCAATGGAACGCAACAATAAGTATGAGTAATGTGTTTTACCTTTAAGATGTAAACTGCTTTCAACACTACGGTCTTATCTTTACAAGTATATGCAGTATCTATCATATGAATATATACACGTATACAATAAATCACAATGTGCTTATGGCAAGATCTCTTGTCAAAGGAACGCAACCACAAAGACACCCAAAACATTTCTGTACATGAATGCTGCTATGAATAGGTCAGAATGCCATCTTACCTTTAAAACAGAGGTCATAAATACAGACAGTCCCATCAGAACAAAGATCAGAAGACCTGTCACTCTCTGCTCTTTGATTCCCAGGAATTTTGGCTGCTCTCCTGGAGCAGAACATTCAGATTCCACTTTTAAGCTGTTAACATGGCTGATGGATAGAACAGTTGCAGCAACAAACCATGGCAGTCCCATTAAGGAGCATACACCCAGCATGACAGAAACCATGAATAAGTCAAGATGGTAGCCACATCCTTTCTGTAAAAGCAAGCAAAGAAAAACACTCACATTTAGCCGCTCTGGTTTATCTCAATGCCATTTGTTATTACAGTTCTAGACTGGCTTATCAAGTTTGAGGGTTTATATCCATCATATTCAAGATAGGCAGACTTCTCATTTACGGTCAATCTCCCCCCAACTTTTCTACCTAGCTGATTTATTTATTTTTTGTTCCTTACTTTGAAGAAAATATATAAACCATAAAGTGGTTGTAAATGCAGAAGGTTTTTTATCTTAATGCATTCCATGCTCCTAAACCCACGCTATAGCCGTCTTTCGGTTATAGCATGGGCGAAAAGTGGTTAATAAGCATTAAAACTTGTTTAAAAAGTTGGAAATGATATGGCCTCAAAATAAACTTCATGGGCATGGAAAGAATATAGTGAAACAGATGTTTAAAAGGTAAAGTCAGGGTTTTAACTATGTAGGACATGGCCATATAATCATTGGAGGGCCTTGGCTCTTGATTTTCCTCAATAAAATTTGACTACCGAGAACTGTGCCATTTAAAATAACATCTGTAAAGAATACTAATGTGAGGCATAAACTCTACATGCATCCTAAATTATTTGCCAGAGGTCATAGCAGTTAGACAATTCTGGAACTCCTATATTGCCCAGACCAATAACAATTTCACATGCTGCTATGGTCATAGTTTTATTATCAGAGGGTGCCAGGAGACACACGTGACTTGCCACCAACCAGGATCGATACCAATGTTATTAACATAACACTTAACAGAGGTGGGTTGCAATAATACCTTCAGCTTGTGTTCTTTTCGATTAATGATCACAGCTGTGATTTGCTGATCCATGAAGACTAGGATGGTGCAAAGCAGAGCTGGAATAGCAGCAGCAGGTATAGTCCACCAAGGATTCGTTCCTAAAGGACCTATAAACCATCCTCGGTCCTTTAATGTGGGCTAAAAGAAAAGAGAAAAAAATAAAAATGTAACATGCTTGGTAAAGCAGCTACGAAAACCATATATTTTCACATAGGTTAATAAAGCTTTTACCGAGACATTATCTAGCATTCAAAGTGGTCACCTATTGTATATAAAGTTATGTTAATTACCTCAAATTTTTCAGGAACATGCAGCTTTGGAGAAGGAACACCCACAAGATAGTCAATGACTACCATAATGACTATTGTGAGGAAGATGGCAAAATCACTAATTGTAGATCGCACCTGTGAAAATACAAAAGATGGTATAAAGGACCCATGGGTACTGTATTCTTAAAGAGGTTGTAAACCTCCAAAAACAAAAAACAAAACAAAAAAAAAAACCTGCAAGACAAAGGCATAACGAGCTAGAACATCGCATAGTAGCTCATTATGAAATACTTGCCTTAGAATGATGCCCTGGATCGGCGCCGGCACACCGCTGACAGGGCCGACATGTTTCCCGGAGTTACTTCTGGGTTTGTGGGCTCTGGCGCCAAGGTTGGCCGGAGCCACGTTGCGTCACTCCCACACATGTGCACAGGAGCAGCCGGACACGGCACGGGCCCTGAAGAAACGGCACAAGCAGGCAGTTTCTTTAGTGCGCATGCGCCAATGACGTCGGCGGCAGCATATACAGTAAATATCTCCTAAACGGTGCAAGTTCAGGAGATATTTACAGTACCTACAGGTAAGCCTCATTATTGGCTTACCTGTAGGTATAATTAAAGAGGAAAACTTTACTAGTGGCTAGTCTGTGTAAAAGTCTCACACATGTGCTAGCGCTATAATCAGGAGTAGCAGAATATATTTTGCGGTGTAATTTTTGCTATGTACATGCTATGTGTTAGAAATATTGTATAAATGGACAACTTTGTGTAAAAAAAAAAAAAAAAAAAAAGCATTTTCATTTTCTTTCCAACATCTTTCAAAAACTTGTGGAAAAAAATGACATGTTCAAAAGACTCATCATGCCTCATAAAATATACATTGGGGTGTTTGCTTTCCAAAATGGGGTCATTTTGAGGGCGTTTCCAGTGTCCTGTCCTGGTGCTCCGGAACCTTCAAAAGTGCAAGAGGTAGTCAAGAAATTATGTGTGTAATTTATGCTGCCAGATGGTGTTCCCTGCATGTTGGGCCTCTGTATGTGGCCACGCTGTGTAAAAGTCTCACACATGGGGTATCGCCATACTCAGGAGGAGTAGCAGAATGTATTTTGGGTTGTAATTTGTGGTATGCATATTCTATGTGTGAGAAATAAATGACAAAAATTTTATATGGGTACAGTGTTGCACGACTGAGTAATTGTCATTCAAAATGTGAGAGCACTGAAAGCTGAAAATTGGTCTGGTTAGGAAGGGGGTTTAAGTGCCCAGTGGTTAAGTGGTTAAAGTCTTTAAACTGTACAAGAATTTCCAACACCCCAAGCATAGCATGCCAGCCAACATTCACACTTCTTCCTACAGGGTAGCTTGTTTGTGGGGCTGACAATTTCATCAAAAATAACTTCAACCAATTCAATACAGGGCACGTTCACTCACTCCCTGCCCAGGCCAATTTTCAGCTCTCAGCGCTATCGCACTTGGAATGATAATTGTGTGGTCATGGAACACTGCACCCATATGACATTTTTAGGGGGTTTTTTTCACACAAATAGAGATTTCTTTTGGTGGTATTTATTCACCACTGTTTTTTTTAAATCCTCCTAAATAAAATTTTACAAAAAAAAAAAAATGGAATTCCAAAATGTAATCTGCTACATTTCTTTGCTGAAAATAACCCAAATCAGTGTTTATTATTTCGTTTGTAGTCCACAAACTATGGTAGATCTATCTGAAAACTGATCAATCCTGATATACTGATGGCCCATCTCATTTCTTGAGGCCTGGAAACGCCAGGACAGTACAGATATCCCTCAAATTACTCCTTTTTGGAAAGTACACAGTCCAGGGTATTAAGTAAGAGGCATGACAAGTTTTTTGAAGTTGCAATTTTTTTGGCACAATTTTTTGGAAAATTAAAACATTATAAAAAAAAAAAAAAAAAAAAAGAGAACAGCATCATATGACGGGTGTGGCCGTGATCAGGGACACTTACTGGTGACAGTATGAAAAAAAATAAAAAATAAAAATAAAATGTAATATTTTTAAATATTGTTTTTCTTTATTAATTATTCACAATTTTTTTTTATATACTGTGACCATAGTAACGCTATACTACTCTGGGGGGTGAGCATGTTTTTTTTACGCACCATAATTACTTATAACAGTGAATCTTTTTTTATGAATGAAATGTACCGACGGACCCTCCCCCCGGGGCACCCCCCTGCGGGAGGACGGTTGGACGGATGGGGTAAGCCCAGCACTTACCAGATCTAGGTGGCGGACAGCGTGTCCTAGCATGATCCGCCTCCCTCCTCTTAGGCATCCAAAAGGATCTCATGTCCTTTCAGCCAATCAGGTGAAGGGTCTCAGACCCACTTCCTGATTTGTCGGGAGGAGGATCAGTGTGAAAATAGTGAATATTCATTTGCTATTGTTACACAACTGGGTCAGCTTATAGCGCAATGCTATGCGCCCTGAGACCACCCTTTTTGAAGCCCATTAGAGCCTTAGAGCCTCTGGCTCTAATCACGTGCTTCAAACCCCCTCATTTGAATCCATGGTCCTTTGTTCCTGCATGTAGATCAGGGGGCCAGACAATGAATAGGGGAGGGGGACGGGCCGCCACTGCATATGACATCCACCCAGAATGAGACAGTAGTTAAATCTGAACTCCAGGCAGATAATAAGGACACAAAGTAATGCTGCTCGGTATCCATTAACACGTCATTCAGTGTATTTTCTTCTTAAGTAATTAAGTATTTAATTTGACTTGGTATCAACCTCTGTACAGACGAGCTCAGACTGGGAGAGGGAGAAGCAGCTCATGAAACCAACCAGCTGTGTTAGAAAAGAAATGCTAACAGGAGGAGAGAGCAGATGGATCGAGATGAACTCATCTATGAACTTTTTCGTCTGTCCAGTCATAGGATGGGAGAGAGACAAGTGTATTGTAACTTAACTTCAGCAGAGGAAAACCAGGCTCTCTGCCTAGCCAGACGAGCTGCATTGTTTTACAAAACTGTATGAATCTTAGAGCTGGATGGCCATAAACACAAGCTCTTTGGTGGGTAAAACAGCTTCCACATACAGTATACATTCCCTTTGTGTATTTATCTGTGTGCCTGGAGTTCAGCTTTCAGGCAAACATTGTAATCATAACTCAAACTACGAACTCAATGAAAGTACACAATACTTTATCTTTAAACAGGATCAACAGCTTACAATGAGCATAGTTCATGTAGAATACAATGCAAGAAATGTCCCTAAACGTACTACTACTAGTGAGATGGAAGCAGACTTGTACAGGAAATGTTACCTTGGTGGGAAAATAATTTTTGGTCTTAAACTGTTTTAGAAAAGATGAGAGATAGAACGTTGTAAAGAACAAGATGATGGACCAGAAGAAGACATCTGGAATATAAGGACCATGATGACCACAGGCAGAACCTACAAACGAGCCATGATGTGCAATACAATCCTGAAGAGAAAAGAAATACATCGATATTAAAGCGTATTCCTGATACTAGTAATGTTTACCCTGCACTACTTCCACTTTGCTAGATGGAGACATGACACCATACTAACTCAATATAAACTGAAAGTCACAGTGTACCATTTGTAAACTACATACTGTATTCCTGTAATGCAAGTAAAACTCAAGCTGAAACATAGTTTTTGTTGGTTTTGGAACAGAATAAACAAAAGCTTTGATGTTTAGCTATGCCTCCATATCTAAATGGCTCAATTACAAGTTAATACATAAATCAGATGAGCTTCTAGACCTAATATGTAGATTTAGTGGTGGCTTAAAAAATAATCAGGGGTCAGTGTGAGCCAGGTTGGGTCTGTGCCCATCCCCACTACTGCATCATTACAGCTGTCAGAGTAGAAGAAAAAAAAGAGTAAACTAAAGAGTGGACTATGAAAAGCTAAAAATGGCCAAAGATGGAGTGATACTGTGGTTGCAGGAAAGAAAATCACTTGATTCCCCATCAACACAACCAGTGTTGATGGGGGTTTCCCTCCCGCAGAGCTACTGTGTTCTCCTGGTGGGGGGAGCCGCCCCGGCTGGGAGAACACACAGCGATTATTGCCAGTGGCTATAGCCTCTGGCACTCAAGTGAAAAATCCAGCAGGCTGGTTGTACCCAAGTTGATCGATAAACTTAGGTGCAATCAGCCTGTCCATACATGGTTTGAATCTTGGCCAGTCCCTACTGAATCGGTCAAGATTTGAACTGTCTATGGCCGGCTTAAGGGTAGGTAGAAACTGATCAATCTCAGATCCTAATTTTGTTATCTTTTCCACAAGTCTTAAGCTTAGTACAAGCCAAATGTCGAGCAGCATTGGCTGGTTCAATAGAAACCATCCGACATTCGGGCCACGTGTACTGCAGCCGGGCTGACAGAATCCGTCCAGTTTCATTTGAAGGTGCATGACCGAAAAAGGTCTGCTGGTCAGCTCCCGATCAGAGCTCTCAGCCAATGGCTGAGAGCATTGACAGGAGTGTTCTGGCCCAGTCAGAACACAATAGATCAGCAGGGCAGATCTCTGTACTAACATTGCATAGTTAGTACAGCTGCTCCTTCTGAGCTGTCAGTTTTATTTTGTTCAGCCCGCTGGGTTGGAAAAACAAAAAACAAACTAGTAGTGTGTACAAGGCTTTAGGGTGTACTCACGCTGGAACTCTGAACCAGTTCAGAATCACTCTGAACCAGTGTGAATCAGCCCCTTGGGCCCATTCATTTGTGTAGTGGAAGTACTCATAACTGCGGCCAGGATCAGTTAGGCGTACCACTCCGGGACCACATAGAAGAGATGGCACCCAGCGTGGTTCACTTGTGGTCCAGCACAGTCTCTTTCAGTGTGAATGTAAACTGTGTCCAGAACTCTCCATAGATCCCAATCTACTGAAGCATGGATCACTGGTCGGTTAGCAGAGTAGTGTGCCCAGGAACAATTCCTAATGCCGCGTACACACGGTCGTACTTTTCGTCTACAAAAGTCGGACAGCCTGTCGGACAGACTTCCGGCAGACTTTCGGTGGACTTGCCGCGGACTTGCGGCCTACTTTCTAACGACCGGACTTGCCTACACACGACCACACAAAAGTCGGTCGGATTCGTACGTGATGACGTACACCGGACTAAAATAAGGAAGTTCATAGCCAGTAGCCAATAGGTGCCCTAGCGTGGCTTTTTGTCCGTCGGACTAGCACACAGACGAGCGGATTTCGGGGTCCGTCGTAGGTACGAAGTAAAAGTTTTGAAGCATGTTTCAAATCTAAAGTACGTCGTATTTGAGGCTAAAAAAGTCGGTTGAAAGTCCGGAGAAGCCCACACACGATCGGATTACCAGCCAGCTTTAGTCCATCAGCGTCTGTTGGACTTTTGTAGACGAAAAGTACGACCGTGTGTACGCGGCATAACAGTTCAATGTGAGTGCAGACCAGTGGGAGGAATCCAACTCAGACACAGTTCAGATTACCTAGCCCTAGTGTGAGTGCACCCTTAGATTGGTATAGGAAACCCCTAAGGATTGAACATGAGTATTCTTTCACAGAGGGCTGGTATTTATCTCAAACTGCAGTGGGAATAGTTTGGGTTATGTTATCACCTCACACAGACTAATATTATATATTATATAATATAATATAATATATATATTATAATATAATATAAATATATACCGTATATACTCGAGTATAAGTCGTTCCGAGTATAAGTCGAGGCCCTAATTTACCACAAAAAAAATGGGAAAAACTTATTGACCCGAGTATAAGACGAGGGTGAGAAATGCACAGCTACTGTAAGTGGAAAAGAGGGTCAACAATGCCCATTTGCAGCATCACTGTTCCCATTTGCATGCCTCACTGTGCCCATTTGCAGCCATAGGTCCCCTGAACTTAAAACTCGGTAGTTAAGGGTTCCTAAATGCCCCCTAGCTGCAGCCAAAATTTGGGGTCTCTGAACCCAAAGGGTCCCGAAATGACATTGCTGCAGATGGACACAGTTGACCGAATTTGGGGCCCCGTATCTTGGGGCCACTTAGTGCTAAGAACCCCAAATTTGGTGTGCAAACCCAGTGGAACTAGCACCATAAAATTGCCAAAGCTGGGGTTTCTAGCACCAAGTGGCCCCGAGATACAGGGCCCCAAAAATCAGTTCAGAAAATGTCAAGCACTTTTTTGCAGCAGAGAATGACATTTTCCGAACCGGTTTTGGGGCCCCGTATCTCAGGGCCACTTGGCGCTGGGAACTCCAGCTTTGGATATGTTATGGTACCAGTTCCACTGGGTTTGCACACCAAATTTGGGGTTCCTAGCACCAAGTGGCCCTGAGATATGGGGCCCCAAAATCGGTTCAGAAAATGTCAAGCACTTTTCTGCAGCAGAGAATGACATTTTCCGAACCGATTTTGGGGCCCCGTATCTCGGGGCCACTTAGTTCTAGGAACTTCAGCTTTGGATATGTTCCACTGGGTTTGCACACCAAATTTGGAGTTCCTAGCCCTAGGTGGCCCTGAGATATGGGGCCCCAAAGTCGGTTCGGAAAATGAAATTTTTTGCTGCAGAAAAGTGCTTGACTCGAGTATAAGTCGAGGGGGGCACTTTCAGCACAAAAAAATGTGCTGAAAAATTCGACTTATACTCGAGTATATACGGTATATACACTACCGTTCAAAAGTTTGGGGTCACATTGAAATGTCCTTATTTTTGAAGGAAAAGCACTGTACTTTTAAATGAAGCTAACTTTAAACTAGTCCTAACTTTAAAAAAATATACTCTATACATTGCTAATGTGGTAAATGACTATTCTAACTGCAAATGTCTAGTTTTTGGTGCAATATCTACATAGGTGTATAGAGGCCCATTTCCAGCAACTATCACTCCAGTGTTCTAATGGTACAATGTGTTTGCTCATTGGCTCAGAAGGCTAATTGATGATTAGCAAATCCTTGTGCAATCATGTTCACACATCTAAAAACAGTCTAGCTCCTTCCAGAAGCTACAAAACTGACCTTCCTGTGAGCAGATTGAGTTTCTGGAGCATCACATTTGTGGGGTCAATTAAATGCTCAAAATGGCCAGAAAAAGAGAACTTTCATCTGAAACTCGACAGTCTATTCTTGTTCTTAGAAATGAAGGCTATTCCATGCGAGAAATTGCAAAGAAATTGAAGATTTCCTACAACGGTGTGTACTACTCCCTTCAGAGGACAGCACAAACAGGCTCTAACCAGAGTAGAAAAAGAAGTGGGAGGCCGCGTTGCACAACTAAGCAAGAAGATAAGCACATTAGAGTCTCTAGTTTGAGAAACAGACGCCTCACAGGTCCCCAACTGGCATCTTCATTAAATAGTACCCGCAAAACACCAGTGTCAACATCTACAGTGAAGAGGCGGCTGCGGGATTTTGGGCTTCAGGGCAGAGTGGCAAAGAAAAAGCCATATCTGAGACTGGCCAATAAAAGAAAAAGATTAAGATGGGCAAAAGAACACAGACATTGGACAGAGGAAGACTGGAAAAAAGTGTTGTGGACGGATGAATCCAAGTTTGAGGTGTTTGGATCACAAAGAAGAACGTTTGTGAGACGCAGAACAAATGAAAAGATGCTGGAAGAATGCCTGACGCCATCTGTTAAGCATGGTGGAGGTAATGTGATGGTCTGGGGTTGCTTTGGTGCTGGTAAGGTGGGAGCTTTGTACAGGGTAAAAGGGATTCTGAATAAGGAAGGCTATCACTCCATTTTGCAACGCCATGCCATACCCAGTGGACAGCGCTTGATTGGAGCCAATTTCATCCTACAACAGGACAATGACCCTAAACACACCTCCAAATTGTGCAAGAACTATTTACAGCAGAAGCAGGCAGCTGGTATTCTATCGGTAATGGAGTGGCCAGCACAGTCACCAGATCTGAACCCCATTGAGCTGTTGTGGGAGCAGCTTGACCGTATGGTACGCCAGAAGTGCCCACCCAACCAATCCAACTTGTGGGAGCTGCTTCTAGAAGCGTGGGGTGCAATTTCTCCAGCTTACCTCAATAAATTAACAGCTAGAATGCCAAAGGTGTGCAATGCTGTAATTGCTGCAAAAGGAGGATTCTTTGATGAAAGCAAAGTTTGATGTAAAAACAATGTTATTTCAAATACAAATCATTATTTCTAACCTTGTCAATGTCTTGACTCTATTTTCTATTCATTTCACAACGTATGGTGGTAAATAAGTGTGACTTTTCATGGAAAACACAAAATTGTTTGGGTGACCCCAAACTTTTGAACGGTAGTGTATATATTATAATATAAATATATATATATATATATATATATATATATATATATACACACACACACATTATATATATATATATATATATATATATATATATATATATATATATATATAGATATATATCTATATATATATACACACACACACACACACACACACACATACATACATAGGGCTTTTTTTTCTCAAACAATAGGTTCTGAAACTCAACCACGACCCCTTAAAACCCCGCCACCCACACAAACCCTCCAAATCACATCAAATAGTGGGTGTGGTCAGTCAAATTTCATGAACAGTAGGAGGGTCTTAAAGGGGCATTAAATACCAGGATTGCATTACATACAGAGTGCAGAGTTCAGGGGGGTTACACACAGAGTGCAGAGCTGTCACTTGTAAACACAGAAACCGGACTTCTTTGTTTACACGTGATTGTGCTGAGCAATCCCCCCAAGGGTCTGAGCCAGAGGTGGTGGAACTGAGTTCCACCAAGTTCCCCCTGAAAAAAAGCCCTGCCATACACACATATATACACACATTTATATATATATATATATATATATATATATATATATATATATATATATATATATATACATATATATATATATATATATACACACACACACATATATACACACACATACATACATACATACATACACACGCGTGTGCTTATGCTTGTGATACAGATGTACTGAGACTTACAGAGACAGTGAGGTTATCCCATTGCATGTCACTGACAGTAATATTGTTGCCACTCCAGAAGGCCAGAGTCTTGTTGTCAGGGTTGACTGGCTCTGCACAAATACACCTAGATAACAGTCAAAATACATAAATTAAGGTTTAAAGGCTAAGCTCAACTAACAAAAAAATAAATGCACATACTTTTGCAGGTAAAAAATAAATAAGCATTTATGTTTTTTTTCTACAGGAACCTGAAACGTATTGCATCATTGGTCTGTGACTCACTGATGCAATGTCAGGCTCCTGCACACACTTCATCCAGCTTTCTGCCCATACCTCTGTACAGCCTTTCAGTTTGAGAGAGAAAGAAAGGACTAGGGTGCGCTGATTGGCACACTGGCAGTCCATTGAGAACTACAAAGCCATCTGCCATGGTGGAAGACGAGACTTGTAGTTTACTCATTGACACAATCCTGTAAATGATTGATGTGGCTGTGCAGATTTTAAAATGTGACAGTGACTATGGGGGAGAGGATCCCCCGCTGCTGTCAATGGGGAGGTTTGAACATGTAACATGTTTAAAAAGATGAACTTATCCTTTAACACTGACATGACAAACTCACTATTAAAGTGATATTCAAATTTGAAAAAAAAAAAAAAAACACAAAACATGTCATACTTACCTGGTCTGTGCAGCAGTTTTGCACACAGCAGGCCCCCAAACCTCCTCTTCTTGGGTCCCCCTGTCGGTGCTCCTGGCCCCTCCCTCCTGTCGAGTGCCCCCAGAGCAAGTAGCTTGCAAACAGGCCGCTGCTCTGCATGTCCATTCAGACACAGAGCCGCTGCCTGGCCCCGTCCCCTCTCTCCACATTGGCTGTCTTGCTGTGATTGACAGCAGCGGGTGCTCATGGCTCCTGCTGCTGTCTCAGCCAATGAGGGAGAATCCCCAGAGAACCGTTGCTGTAGTGGACATCTCTGGATCGAGAGGGATCTCAAGTATTAAGAGGGGGGACTGAGGGTACTGCTGCACACAGGTTTTTTACTTTCATGCATAGAATGCATGAAGGTGAAAAACCTTCAGCCTTTAGAACCACTACCTTAGGAATTGTGTGGAGAAGAGAGAGTGTACGTTCAAGGACTGTGACAGGAAGAACTTTGATCCGGTTGCAAAGGATTGAGGGAAAAAAAATCTTAAAACTATCAACGTGGCTGTAAACCTCAGGTATGAAATATGAACAAAGCATAACCTTATATAGTGTGTACTTGTCTCAATTATTTGTCTGTTGCTTCCTTCGTCTGGTATCAGCATGAATCACTCCTGACAGGGAGAAAAAAAGGTGACAGGGAGGGACCTTAAGCTAACTGACAGCCTCAGCTCTCTTCCTATGTGCTGTGTGAAAGGGGGGGTGTCCCTTCCCTCCAATCACCTCTCAGAGCTCTCCTTACTGAGCTTTGCAGAGTGTGACTTCAGCTCTCCACCCCCTTTTTTCTGACACCTCCGGCAAGCTTTATAAAAAATCTGGACTGAACAGATGTAGAGAAGAGAAGACTGCAGATGAACAGGTACAACCTATGAAGGAGGATTTGTTGGTTTCATCTCTGTGTATCACCTGAGGCCAGTCACTTCACTGGGTACATGTAAGGGTTTACAACAATCTAATTTGGTCTGAAAAAGCCTCCCATTTACTCAACTTGTGGGTGTCTAATATTTCTTTGATGAAAAGAGAACCCCATTGGCATATCAGGCTTGTAAAGGTCCTATTGAGAATGGCAACACTATTAAACTATAAATAGGGACATGAAGATGTAGAACGAATGTCATACAGTCAACTAGCAGTTTGGCTAGACATCCTGCTTCTTTTAGGACCCATTCCCACCTATGAACGCATATCACAACACAAAAGTGTGAATGGGCCGTCTAGTTTTCCTTTCAAAAACACACTAAACTGCCACATTAAATATAATAGGATTTCGGCCTGAAATGTATGTGTTTTACTGTGAGAATATTTGAGGGTGAATAGGCCCTAAACAAATGATGTCATAAAAAGATAAAAGACGATTATAAACCACTTCATATTTCTTAAATACAACTAACAGTACTCTATGGGATGTTCATTTGCCTTTTGTTCCATTATCTTAGCATATTTCATTTTTATGATAGAACATAGCAAAGGCTTTGTCAAAAAAGTGTCCCCAAGTGTACCAAACTGAAGTCTGGCCTGGATTATAAAGCCATGTGACCCAAGGCTGCTGGTCAGAGCCATGCTACATAGACACAAACAGAGCCAATGAAGAGACTGTGACTATTTTAGCAAAACAGATGCAACAAATGAGTAGTTGGGAGCGACACTAATTATTTTTTTTTTAGACTTACGAGTATTTTGTCAGCATGTCGAGATCATTGTGCATATTGAAAACATATTTCTCTGCCAAGTGGTACAGCTTCTCTAGCGCTTCATAAATAAAGATTATGCAAATGAGAGCAGCAAATGCTTCTTCTGTGAATCGTGTAATATAACAGACCAGGCTGCTTGCATCCGTGGCCACCAATATTAAACAGAGAAACGCAGTCCACAAGCCGATACTAGTGCGCAAAGGCAGGTAGGACAGTTTGTAATCTCTATGAAAATAAGGAAAAAAAAAATATAATAAGGACCCTACTTAAAAGCAAGTTGTAATTAAATAGTTGCATGCACAGTATGCATATACATAGGAAGCGTTAAAGAACAACCAAAGTTTGGAAATTGTCAAGGAAATGCAGGCAGAGGGCAAAAGGACTAGTCACCAGTATTTTCTTTTGTCTTCCTGCAGCTGATCCCACCCCCCCCCCATTATGGACTTACCATGTCTTGTTCCAGACTACGTCTCTGTGTGTCTTGGTATAGACAGGGCTTTTCTTCCTCAAGGCAGAGACTCCAGCAAGAACAATGAGCAGAACAGTGGCATCACTAAATCTCATTCCAAATCTCCTGAGCTAGCAGTCAGAGGCAGCATTGCCTTAAATGCACAACTCAGATATACAGCAAAGAGGCGGTCAGCACCTTGGTGTCTAGGCACACTTACAAATGTCATTTTATAGGGGGAATTTAAGACAAAAAGGTTCATTTTTGCAGGTACTGCTTATGCATAATTAACATTAGTAAATATTTCCTACACCATGACAAATCTTCAATTTTTGACTTTAGGTCCACCTAAAGTATCAGTGTACAGTTACAGGCAATAGGACAGGAACTATACATCAGTGTACACTGGTTGCCAATGCACCAAGATGCCAAAAACAGAAAAAAATCTCCCTTTGCTTCTTTTTCAGCAGACACAACAGTAAAGCCCCATACACACGGGCAGAATGTCGGGAGACATCGGCCAGTTAAAAAAAAAAAAAAAAAAAAAAGTCCGACATTCAGCCTGTGTGTGTGTCGGTCAGGCTGGCTTCTGTGGGACGAGCATGCTGGAAAACCAGCAGCTGACCGACTCCTGATCAGCTCTCTCAGCCAATAGCAGAGATCTCTGATTGGAGTTTTCCTGGCTGGGGGGCCGTCCCCCTGTCAGAACACAAAGCTCAGCGGGGGAGATCAGTTAGTTGTACTAACTGTGTGTGATGATGGTACCAGTGTGTATCAGGCTTAAACGTAAAGAAATCTCTCCAAAAACTTTACATGCAGGCGGTTTACATGCAACCAGGGTTGTAGGGCCGGGTTCCTGATACTTAACGAGCAACCACTTCTCAACCACTCATTGTTACCACAGTGACTCACCTGGTTATCATTTACCTGCCTCATTAGTCCAGCCTACAGCCGGCCGCTTTTTGCCATTTGAGCAGCTTAGCTCTTTTCCTCCTTGCCCTTGTGTGGTTTATGATCTAAGTGCAGTCCTTCCTGTGCTGTGTATGACTTGGCCTGGCTGACTTCCCTTCCCATTCCTGATTTTTTTTTCTCCTGACTACGCTGACTTCTGGTTTCCTGACCCCGACTTGTCTGATTACCCGTTCTGGCATCCAAACACTGGCCTCTTTTTTTACTACGTTCCCGAACAGTGTTATTTTTGCCATTTCCCTAAAGGTGTGATTTAACTGCACTTTCTGTCTCTGCCTGGTTATTGGTTCCTTGCACAGGGCTACTCTCTAGTCTTCTTTTTGACAGAGAATGCATTAAGGTAAAAAAATAACCTTTACAACCACTTTAACATATATGACGATTACAATATGCAAATAGGATAATCCATGCAAAAGAAGATGCTTATTTCACTTAATTATGGGTAAACGTAAACCTGCCACAAAATGGACAACATACTAAACAATCACAGAACAAATGTCATAGGATGGGGTCACTTATTTAATTCTGTGTGTCCAAATGATTAACAGATCCAGAGATAAAAAGGTTCCTACATAAAAATTACCGGTAAAATAGTAGTTTGGTCACACTCCTCAAGACTCCTGATTGGGATGATCAATAGGAAACTAGGGTCAAGCTCAACATTTATAGGAAGTGTTGAGAGTTGCATATACATTACCTGCTATATCATGCTATAAGACAGGCCCCCACAGCATCTTCTCTTCAGCATTCTGGTGGTTGCAGGCAGTCTGACGCCATCACATATAATGCAGGGCCAATAGCCCTGCATTGTACATGAGGAATCCAAGGGATCACCCACAAGGTAGAGAGTCAGGGAGAAGAGAAGAGCACGGGCTGCTGGGGAAGTGATGGAAAAAAAAAAGTCTACAGGTACCCAAAGCATATAACCCTTGTAGTTTAGGGTGAGCCCCACTGCCAGGCAGAATTTCTATTTTCCTCTAAGTTCCACTTTAATTGATGTGCTGTGAATAAACTAAAGTATTGCTCGTGATTTCATGTGTTAATATGCTGAGCAGCAGACAAATGCTAAATCATACTCACTTGCAAAACTTAAAAAGAATCTTTTCAAAAACTAAGACAGGTCCCGTGCTTCCCAATATGGTAAGGGGTTGTCCAGCAAATAGAGAATAGGCAATGCCCGTTAGTGATGCTCCAAAGAGAGACTCTATTGCACTCTGTTCAGAAGAAACAAAAATAACGGGTTGCATTTTTTTGTTCAGTAACAAAAGTTCACATAAAAGAGGTACAAACACAAGACAAAAAGGTATAAAAAGAAGTCATATCAAGCAACCACAATTCACATTCACATGACAACACACAGCTCATAATCTGCAAACATAGCATGTACACTTCCTCATCTGCGACTCTGCCTGTGCAGGTCATAGTAAAAATTTAAATGAACAGTACAGACATGACTGCACGAAAGATTATACACCGACAACAATTAACATTCAACTGCATATTTCTATACGATTCTGAAAAAACAATCTTTATTAGATCCATTTGTTTTTTGGACACCTAAATACAATTTAGCACCAACTTCCTGTGTCTATGCAACAGGAAGTGAGACTTCTGTTTATCCAAATTAACCCTGTATTTTTATTGTACCTTCATAATTGAAGTTGTAATATAATCTAACTTTAGAACTGAATCTCTAATATTACACCTTTGCACCAACAGTGTTTGATCTGTTGTCTAAAAGTAAAATTACTTTGTGGCAATCAGAGCTCTGCCCAGTTTAACTGCTTACAAAAATACCAATATCTGCCAATAAACAAGAGTTAATACTACAAGTAGGGCAAATTACATTTGATACATTTAAATACAACAAAAACTGGGCTGTTGGAACATTTTTGCATACATTGCTAAATATAAGTAGCAGAAGAAAAAGAAAGTTCTTTATAGTGGACTATACAGGCATAATTATAATGTGCACTTGTCTACTATAAACACAATGGAGACAGCCGCTTTGAACCAGTAAAATCATGAGAACACACAGCATTTCCATAAGGTATTAGTGTCATTATTGAACCATGGATTTTTTTTATTCCTTAAAGCTGAAGTCTAGGCATGACCTTTATTGCATAGTTACATTGGTCCAGCTTAGACCAACATACGCATGCATATCTCATACCTGAAGGGCCTCTGTGGAAGACAAGCACAGTAGTAGTCGATGAAACAACCGCGATCACAACAATCCTCTGGGTTTCTGTTCTGCATAGTGACCACAGAGGGTCGTCCATCTGACACTGTTGCCATTTACAAAATGCCTTGTATTTTAAATGAATACAAGGTATTCTGAGATTGGGTGAGGTGGAGAGGCAGGTGATGTTATGATCTCCACCTCATTCAGAGAACACCTTGTAGTCATTGAAAAAATACAAGGAGTTCTGTAAATAGTGGTAGTGCCAAGCAAGCGACCTTCTGTGGTCATTATTCAGAAGGAAGCCACTCAGCACAGGACCTGAAAGATTGCAGTGATCACTGCAGTAGCAGCGACTACTATTGTGATTGTCACCTTCCACAGCAGTCCCTCATGTATGAGATATGCATACTTACATTGGTCAAAGCTGAACCAATATAACTATGCGTTAAAGATCATACCTAGAATTTATCTTTAAAGGAGGAAAGCTGATGAAGAGGAGGGTGGCTGCCGCCGAATTTGACCAGACTGGGGCAAGATTTGCGTTAGTCAGAGGCAAGGTCTCACAAGTCAGCTGTTTTAATAATGAGTATAGGTAGTGCATATACATGAATTGATGAATGCTGCAGAAAAAAAATCCAGGTAGTTTAACTTATTCATTAGAAAACAAAACAACTACAATAAAGCATTTTACCTTATTCAAGTAACAAACAGAAACCTAAAAACAAGGAAAGAAGCAAATAAAAAAAACGTTGCCTGGCGTAGGACTCTGGAGATCGCTTTGGGCCCATGTCTTGTTAGACTTCCTGATGTACAACTGTTTTACCTCAAACTCTGCATCTTCTGTTCACTTGGGCTCCCCCAAACTGTGTCAGAGCTGTAAGCGGGGGAAGTTCAAATACTGTGGGGTAGACTCTTTGGATCAAGCATGAACACGTGAGAAAAATGCACATGGACAACTTCCTGAGAAGGTCTAATAAAAGCCTGGGCACTACCAATCTTTCTTTTGTACTCACTATTCTGTTTTGTGTGGCTTCTCCCAGGAGACCTCCAAAAGTGATTACAGGAGACATACAGGCACAGTATAGGAAAAGAACGGAGGCCAGGCACTGCAGGCTTAATGCATCCTTGAAGTCACTCAAGAAAAAAGGTGCTTTCCTTTTGATGTCAAGCATCAAACCACCAAAAAGCCTAAATAGGTGAGATGAAACTCGTCAATCTGTACACTGCAGGAGTCTAACTAGTTTCTTATTTAAAAAGGAGCTAACCATCTACATTAAAAATGTTTTGCAATCCCCTCCCTAGACACAGCAGAACAGAAGGGGTATGATGGCCAGGGCTTTCAACTCTTAATATTCAGGCCTTGGACTTTTGTATAGTTGCTACTGCCGAGATCACCATATACAGTGCAAAGACTAGCAATGACTAAACTTTTTTGTTGATGAGCGTAATGAGACCAACAAAAGCTAGGCTGCAACTAGCAGCTGGGGGTTACCCCAAACCTCTTTGCGCACATAGAGCACTGAATGGGTAGCCAGAATGGGGCTTCTATCTTTAGACATCATGGGATTGATTTACTAAAACTGGAGAGTACAAAATCTGGTGCAGATCTGCATAGAAACCAGACAGATGTTTTTTTTTTTTTTCTGTTAAAGCTTAATTAAACAAACTGAAGTTAGAAGCAGATTAGCTACTATGCACAGCATTTTAGTAAATAAACCCCCATGGGTCCTGGACATTAGGCCCCTTCTGTTAGCGGACCATAAAGAGGCCCTTCAATTGAAATAATCTGGCTGAACATAAAATTAACCATTTTATTTTTTCATAAATTTTGACCATATCTATATCAATCCAGGGATATCTCTATTATCAAAACTGGGAAATAGCTACTGAATTCCAAATAATGTATTATTCTAACTGCCAAAAGAGAAATAACTGTAACAAATAAACATTTATGCAATACTATACATGTGTTAAACAGTCATATGAAATCATTTACAAACCTGCATAAAATTACAAATGGATGTTGAAATGCAATGAACAATTATGCAAGTGGGAAAGAGTCATGATTTTCTAGGTTTATCAAACAAACCTGTAGAGGTTATATGGCTTAAAAAACCTATTTGCAAAACGATTTAAATATCTGCAATGCAGTACCACTCATACAATGCCCACCCTCTTCTCGAGTTATAATCATTAGATTTCGCATTATCAGTGTCACATGCCAACAGCACTGAAAGCTTATGGCATCGAGACCAAAAAAAGCATCTCAGTAATATATAGAGCTTCCTCCTTGGAATGTTTAAAAAGAGAATTGCCAAAAGACAGCTGGCCCTGGTTATAACACCAATTTTACCAGGATAACCCTGGACAAAAACACAAAAATTAAGTATTTGGAGTTCAAGAAGCTTGGTAAATACAAACTATGTAAAAAGTATGTATGTCTAAATAATCTCTGCCTTTTTTGCACCCAGGCTCATGAGAGTTGATGTATGAAACATGGGGGAAAAAAAAAGTGGACCTGTTGCCAGTAGCAATCTTCTGAGGACCTGAACTAAGAATCATTCTAGAATGTAATGTAATGTAATATCCCCATGGCCAACTGAATTTAACAGATTACACTCAACTCTGTATGTTTAAACAACATTTAAATTGTAGAAATCAGAAGTGCCATTTACAGTCCCAAACAGCAGAAACTGTTTTACTATTAGAAATTCTTTCAATTTTACCATGGTCCTGGTATAAATTTATAACCTTATTTAAAATGATATTCAAACAATCTGAAAATCAAAAACGTCAAAAATAAGCAAAAGGAAAAAAATACATTGCCCACAACACAGTGACTGATTGGTTTCTGTGGACAACAGGAAATGTTTTTTTGGCCCCTTTGTGTTTCTTGCCTACATGTTTTGATTATTATTGTAGCTAATGATTATGCACCTCTCTAATTGTTCAGCCATATTTGTTATGTGCGTCAGTTGTTTTCTATGGGTTTTATCATGTTATTCCCCTTACAACAATAAAACCTAGAAAAGCATGACAATTTTCCATTAGCAGTAGCTTAAACATTAAAACCCTCTGATAAGCAGTGGGAGTAAAGAATATTACTGGGACAAAAGGCCACCAGAATCATGTCACTTTGAAAAAAGGCACATTTTGTGATAAAAAGTTCAAACTCAAAATTTGAACCTTCTGCTCTTGTTAAACATTAACAGTTCAAGGAAGTTTGTTTTTTACTCACAGTGTGTGTAATGCTTAAAATGTTACTGGATACATTTTTTATACTATATATTCAGCATTTTACAGATTACTAAAAATAAATGAATAAATAAAGTGCCATACAATGTATAAACATCATTTAAAAAAAAAAAAAAAAAAAAAAAAACCTACAGTGGAATTAAACTGATCCTTGAAGTTTTCTTTAGTAAGGCCACAAAACAAACATTTATACACTCAAATCCATGATCATGAGTGTCAGTGCCACAGAGAAATCTACATGGAAACAGTTTCTACAACTATTCAAACATTTCAGCACTTGCAGTTGGCTAATATAAAAATGAAGAGAGTGATACACACCTTCCAGTTCTTTGGAGCTCTGGGCCAGCATGGTGTTGTTCCTCCTTCAACGTCTCACCTGTTGGTGTTGAACCATTTGGGATGGTTGGGATCTTGCGTTTTTCCTGTACAAGTGGGAAAAAGAATTAAGCAGTCAGTCAAATAAGCTATTTGAGCATGTAAGCAGGAACAGGAATTAACAGAACACTCACCAATAAAGGAGAAGTTCACCCATTTTTAGGGTGGAACATATAACATGTTCCTGCTCCTGCAGCTGCTCGGGGATCCGAGCATCCAGTGTGACAGCAGTACAGGGAGAAGTTCCCTGTACCAGCTGTTACTTTTTGAAAAGAGCGTGGATGTGCGGGGCTCCGTCCACATGGCTGTGTCATTCATTCACAGGGTCCTGTAAATAAATCAACTACAATTCTGACAATCTATGTGCAGGTTGGCTTGTAGTTCTCAATGAACTACCACAGCACTGATGAGCACTCTAGTAGTTGACTGATTCTTCCTGTCATGGTGTAACTAACTGCCTGCTTGTGCTATGTGCAGGCAGACAGCTTACACTGAGTCTGCAGGAGTCCTCCATAGCACCAGCAATCTGCTGATCTCTGGTGCAATGCTTTCCAGGCTCCTAAAAGAAAAAAAAAGTAATTGCACATTTTTTTACCTGCAAAAAATGTCTATTTTTTTTAAAGGTTAACTTAATATGGGTGGATTCAGGTGTGCAGACCAATATACCAAACTTTTTGGGATCCATGGATAAGAATGGTAATTTAAAGACCAGAGTAGGTCCTACATTTTTGCTTTGAAAACAAATGCAGTGGTATAAGAAAATTATCATTCAGATTTATCCATATACAAATATGGAAACAGGACCGACCATAGATAGATCGAAATTTGTTTGGTCCCTAGCCAACTTTAGGCTGCATCTTTTAAACTAGAAAAGACAGTCAGAGGATGTACTGGCAAATACTCTATGGAACGAGATATCTATTACCGTATATACTCGAGTATAAGTCGAATTTTTCAGCACATTTTTTTGTGCTGAAAGTGCCCCCCTCAACTTATACTCGAGTCAAGCACTTTTCTGCAGCAAAAAATTTCATTTTCCGAACCGACTTTGGGGCCCCGTATCTCAGGGCCACTTAATGCTAGGAACCCCAAATTTGGTGTGCAAACCCAGTGGAACTGGTACCACAACATATCCAAAGCTGAAGTTCCTAGCACTAAGTGGCCCCGAGATACGGGGCCCTAAAATCGGTTCGGAAAATGTCATTCTCTGCTGCAGAAAAGTGCTTGACATTTTCTGAACCGATTTTGGGGCCCCATATCTCAGGGCCACTTGGTGCTAGGAACCCCAAATTTAGTGTGCAAACCCACTGGAACTGGTACCATAACATATCCAAAGCTGGGGTTGCTAGCACTAAGTGGCCCTGAGATACAGGGCCCCAAAACCGGTTCGGAAAATGTCATTCTCTGCTGCAGAAAAGTGCTTGACATTTTCTGAACTGATTTTTGGGGCCCAGTATCTCGGGGCCACTTGGTGCTAGAAACCCCAGCTTTGGAAATTTTATGCTGCTAGTTCCACTGGGTTTGCACACCAAATTTGGGGTTCTTAGCACTAAGTGGCCCCGAAATACGGGGCCCCAAATTCGGTCAACTGTGTCCATCTGCAGCAATGTCATTTCGGGACCCTTTGGGTTCAGAGACCCCAAATTTTTGCTGCAGCTAGGGGGCATCTAGGAACCCTTAACTACCGAGTTTGAAGTTCAGGGAACCTGTGGCTGCAAATGGGCACAGTGAGGCATGCAAATGGGCACAGTGATGCTGCAAATGGGCATTGTTGACCCTCTTTTCCACTTACAGTAGCTGTGCATTTCTCACCCTCGTCTTATACTCGGGTCAATAAGTTTTCCCCATTTTTTTGTGGTAAATTAGGGCCTCGACTTATACTCGGAACGACTTATACTCGAGTATATACGGTATATGGTTTTGATTCAAAAGCACTATGGAAATTCATTGGGGATATGTATTGATCTATTTATACATATGCACAACACACAACTCTTGCAAATTCTTTATGAGAGGTGACATTGTATGCTATAGTTAACACATGGTATGGTGTGGTATAATACATTGTAAAAAAAAATACCCACACTTTGCACAATATACCGCATTTTATAAATGCTGCCTGCTTAGATAAATTTTCCCCAGTGGATTACCTTTCATCTACATTCAGCAACCTCGGTTAGGCCGAAACCAACAACGCATAACACTGACCTGAGAAGGAACACTTTTTGGTGGCTCAATACGTATAGATGGATCCCACTCTCCAGGAGGCAGGACCGTCACTTGGTCTAAGAACTCATCTATTCCTGCTAAAAGATCATTTCTGTCTTTTGCTTTGTAGGCAACATCATGGAATATCTGAAGGAAACAGAAAATAATTACATCGTTCCCAAATCTTTGAACTAATGCCAAGAGAATTGTTCATTTTTATTCTGTCTGTTCTGTGCCCCACTGTGGTTTACTTTCACCAATCATTTTACAGGGTCTGACTTTTCCTGACTTCCATGAGAAGTTGACCCTTCATAACATGCTACACCAATATTCGGGTGTAACATGTAAACGGTTATGAATGCACTGGCCCCTGCACCCCTGATCCCCGCTGTGCCAGCTAGCTGGGTTTTTCTCCACTTGCCAGCTTTAAAAATGTAAAAAAAAAAAAAGTGGCCGTGTGGGACTCAGACCTCCCAGCTGCGCCACTCATTTACAGCTTTATGAATGGAAAACTACAAGGGTCGGTAGCCTTTGCGGCTGTCGGCTTGTCATTTTCAATGAACTACCACTGCGCTGTGGAAGCAGATGACAAAAAAAATGACAGGTCTGCAGGAGACCTGCATGGCATCAGCAATGCTTTAGAGGCTCCAGCAATGAAAAGATAAATAAATACATGCACATTTTTTACCTGCAAACAAAATTGGCATTTATTATTTTTTCTGAAATATGTGCACTTGTCCTTTAAGTGAAGTCATGCAAACAGCCAATAAGGCCGCTACAGAGTCTAGTAAGGGCAATCCAATTAGCCAGGCAGTTGTTGGAGCTTCGCAACCAAGTTAGGGAAACTTTCTGTGGTGCCTCTTCTTAGGCACTAAGAAGATTCACCTTATCGGTTTGTCTTAGTAGCCATTAAGGATGAGCTCAGGCATGTTCGCAAACAGCACGTGCAGAGCCCGCCAGGAAGTCGGCACTGCACAGCACTAATCACAGGCAGTGAGACATTTCCCGATCTCTGCAGCCGAGCAACGGGACAATGTCTCACTGCTTGTGATTAGTGCTGTGCAGTGCCGACTTCCTGGCGGGCTCTTCACGTGCTATTTGCGAACACGCCTGAGCTCATCCTTAGTAGTCACTTAAGTAGCCCCATACACAGAGCAAATTTCTTTCCTGCAACCACGGCTTGCAGGAAAGAAATTGGCTTGCTTCCCCCATCAACACAAAGTTGACAGGAAATGCCCTCCCACCCACTGTATTCTCCCAGCAAGCAGGGGGGGGGGGGGGGGCAGCAATGATTGCATGTAAAATCTGCCCATATATGTTTCAAATCTCAGCCAGTTCCTTGCTGAACTGGCCAAGACTCAAACCGTTTATGTGCAGCCTAAGAGAATATAATGTAAAATCCAACATTTTCAAAGTTTCCTTTCTCTTCCTGTCCCAGAGACGCAACTGGAAGAAAGAAATCTCCAACAGAACGCAGACTTAAAAAAATAAATAAACGGAGTTTGAAATTTTAACCCTTTTCTACTCTATCCAAGACACAAAAAAAAGTGTTGACTTTACACACCTTTTAGCAACACCTGCACACAAAATCTATATATTGTACTGTATCTTGCAGTGCTAACAGGTTAGGCACCATAGTGCCTACATCATTAAAGATTATTAGCAAAATAATAAAAATTAAACTGCTCAATCAAAAAGGAAAATATTGCCAAATTCTCTGTACATGTGTATGTCTGTGTAGGAAACAAAAGCCAATGTGTGCATACAAAACTCAACACAAAGAAAAATGCAATCCATAAGCTTTAGCAATATGTAGAAAGATTGACTTCCCTCTTATGAGGGCACTATGAGAAAAAAGCCCCTAAATTATTTATTGGTATAGATTGTGGCGAGTCTAGACATAAAAATTTTGATTCATGATGGCATCCAGCAAGAGAAGATCAGGCATTATTCAATAGGTATGTTCAAAAGCATATACAATGCTTAAAATAAGACTCGCCTCATCAGTCATTAGAGTAGCTATTGATCTTCCAATTTCATGATATTGAGCAGCTTTTCCATTTGGACCCAATAATACAAATAAAAACCTGTTGAATGAAATGAGACGAGAATAAAATGCAAGTCATGTATATTTCAAGAGAAAGGAATGGAAAAGACTGTTTTATACAACATTATTTATCTGAACCCATTGATCGGGTATTAGATGAGAGTATCTTACTGAAGAATTAAGTTATACACTGTTCACAACTTAACTGTAGCAAAACAGTAATGTGATTTCATAAACACGTCTCGGTTTAAAAAAAGCTAACTGTTTTCGGACTCCCATGTGCTCAAACACCATAAACATGTTAAAGTGCAAGTAAAGGCAGAACCTAACTCCAAACCTATTATCAGTCACATTCTAAGCCTAATCCATCTAGTCCCTGTAAAAGAAATAAAAAAATCACTATACCTCACCTATTCTGAAGCTGCTCAGGTCCAGTCTCCAGCGGCGGATGCTGAAGCAGGAGTAAGCCGACAGAGGCTGGGAAATGCCTGGGAAGTGACGTCACCCATACACTTACTATGGGGATTTCATTGTCGGCTGACTCTTCTACACACTGAAGCCACAGCTGATAGCTCAGCCTGGGACTGGAGTGAACGCAGAATAGGGAAGTATAGCATTTTTTTTTTTACAACTCTAGATAGATAGATCAGGCTTAGAATGTGGCTAAGAGTAGGTTTAGAGTTAGTTTGAAAAAAGGGGGTCTTTAGGGTTTGGGATCCATAAGAATGGACCAGCGCCCCCGGACCTATATAGCACCCTGCAACTAACTACACGCAGTGCATTCAGCAACAAGGTGGGCACACTAGCAGCATCCAGTACCTGAAGCAACATTACAGGTTGTGCTCAAAGTGTGGAATCTGGGTTTGGTTCTCAAGGTATTACCAAGGTTATGCTGATCCCGATCCACTGCTTTTAAAGCTATAGTAAAAGGAAGTAATTGTGCCAACTTTGGTTTTTTCAAAGTTCTTATTTCTATATGCCTGTTATAAATGAAAGTAGGTACTTGTCCTTCATATAGATCTAAATGAGTTGTAATAAATACAGGAGATTAAGTTAATGCTATTACAGATACATTCAGACATTAAACTATGTTTAAGTGGCACTACATCCTATGGTGTTTTTAGACATTTTACATCTTTATTATATAGTTATATTTTTTTAATATCTCTTTATATACATTGTATGTACTTTCCTTATTTATAAAGAATAGGAAAGGATAGGAAAAAAGGAAGAAGGCAGTGAAGAGATGATTGAAAGAATCCAAAATAAGGAAACTAGCTAGAATAGAAAAACGTCTCCATAGGGAAGAGGTGGTCCATCACAAAAGAACACTAGCAAACAATGAAATCTCATCTTTCAACAAAGCAGGGAAGAGGTGTCTGCAGGGTTACATTGCGTAGACGAACCTTGCAGAACCAATCGGTGGGGGAGCATTGAGGACACTGGTCAACCAGCACATAATTACCCAGCTGAGGGGGATTTGTCTACTCAGCAGGAGTTGCTGCCATTAAAAAAGTTAGCAGGCAGCTTTTACTGAAGAATTAATAGTGAAAGGAGTTGGTGGCTTCAATAAAGCTGGAGCACTTGCTTCAATGTTTTTTGTCTGCACAAAACACTAACTACTTTCACTGTAAGCGATGAAAGAACCTCTTCCTAAACGGATGGTAAAATCTTTCTTCCAAAAGGCAACCAGATGTCCCTTATGTTGAATGAAGTTCTTGCCCACTCCTGCTCCTCAGCATGTTACAGCAGTCAGTAGTGTGCATAAAAGCATACCCCACTGACTCCCTGTGATACTAAAGCAGACCAGTCCTAAACGAGGAATTATAACGGGCGTCTGTATTAGGAGACCAACAAATTTATTGGCAACTAGGGCTGCAACTAACGATTATTTTCATAATCGATTAGTTGGCCGATTATTGTTTTGATTAATCGATTAATCGGTTAATAACCTTAAAAAAAAAAGTGTGGTGTATAATTTAGTTAATATGTAAAGTAAAAAGGCAATTTATTCTTAAATATCTCTATGCAGTGGTAAATAAAAATAGCCAACTATATGGTTAGGGAGCAAAATAACTAATCCACTCTGAGATTAACAGACAGAAGAGATATACTGTATATACTATAAGAGGAGATATACTGTATATACTATTAGAGGAGAGATAAGAATGTTTGTTCGATTTTCTAATTGTTAGTGGGGTCAAATCGACGTTCATTTTTAACCACAGTAATGGGAAAATTTGGAAATAATAAAAAACTTCTTGGTGAAAGGAATTATCAGACAGTGTATGTGGTTTTCGTTCAGCAATTACAATTATTTTAAAAACAGAATGTAAAAACAAGTGAAAATTTCAAGCATTCTTTCATTCATCGAATGTACAAAGATTTTTCGTCTGAATATTCTCATCTGAAAATTGATCAGTGTGGCCAGCATAAGGCTCGGTACACACCTATGCAGTTTGCTTTTGATCTGTTTCTGCAGTGCTGTTTGCTAATAGTTACAGTATCAAGAATTAAAGGGGGGGGGGGGGGGAGGGAGGGGGGAAGGGAAAGGGGAAAGGCGTGTGTACACCTTAGTTAAAATGCTAGTTAAATTAGACACTTTTTACCCGTTGGGGTGTTGTTGCTGTAACCATGACTTGTACAAAAACACATGGGGAGCAGGGGAAGGGAAGAGCCCAATAGAGTGGGTTCAAGAAAGGGGTTACTTTGTGCAACACTAAATTAAAGTGTGGATATAGTGGTAAAAAACAATTTTATTAAACTTCGCATAAAGTTGAAACACAATAAACTTACTAATGCTAACTACACATAAATTGAGACACAATAAACTTTCTGTTGCTAGAAATAGATAGTGCAATCAGGCCTTGATGAACCAGACAAGACAGACTGGACAAACATTACATATAGAAAACATTTATTGCCACCCGGTCAGGGCATATTGCAGGTTGCCACATTGGCCTAATTGGTAAGATCAATCTATCAAATTATGACGTTTATTGGCACCCAATTGGGATTATCAATTTAGTGTTTAGATTAATGTATAGGCCCATGTGGCATGGTGCAATAGGGGAGAGTTGGATGCAGTGAGAGAGGAGACACCTGTAGTGTGATGAGGCAGGATGGGATGCCGTTATAGTTTAGGTATTAGGAGTAAATTGTTCCTCTGAGTTAGATATAGGGCAATGTATGCAATTAGTCCTGTAATTGTATTACTCCTATATGATTATCCGGAAGTCCTTGGTAACCTGTAGGAATGTTGAAGATGCCAAATGTGCAATGGTACCATTAGCTGACAATAATCAGTCTTAATTGGTGTTCAGGTGGCAGTGTAATCGCTTATATCGTAAGCTTGTGGTGTGGTCGTTAGACAGTTGCTGTTGGTATTAAACAATGTTAGTGTTGGCTGTACATTACCACTGCCTTCCACGCTGCTCTATCTCAGGGGTGCTTGTAGTCCATTAGTCCAAGTTGCCAAGACCGCCGTTGCGTTCCTATTTTTGGCACGGGATATCCACAAGATCCTGCTGTGAGTTGCGGTGCTCCGCTTGTCAGTGTAGGTGGGGGGTCCCGTCTCACCGTGGCGCTTGGTAAGCCTTTGGGTTACCCCTTACGGAGCTGCGGATGTGTCCTCCTCGTGTCAGCTTCTTCGCTGAGTATCACCCTCACTGCCCTGAGCGCACGGACCGGGTGGCGCAGTGACGTCAACGCGTTTCGCCGTGATTCAATGACGTAGCTTCATCTCTGGACGTTCGAGATGATATCCCGTGCCAAAAATAGGAACGCAACGGCGGTCTTGGCAACTTGGACTAATGGACTACAAGCACCCCTGAGATAGAGCAGCGTGGAAGGCAGTGGTAATGTACAGCCAACACTAACATTGTTTAATACCAACAGCAACCGTCTAACGACCACACCACAAGCTTACGATATAAGCGATTACACTGCCACCTGAACACCAATTAAGACTGATTATTGTCAGCTAATGGTACCATTGCACATTTGGCATCTTCAACATTCCTACAGGTTACCAAGGACTTCCGGATAATCATATAGGAGTAATACAATTACAGGACTAATTGCATACATTGCCCTATATCTAACTCAGAGGAACATTTTACTCCTAATACCTAAACTATAACGGCATCCCATCCTGCCTCATCACACTACAGGTGTCTCCTCTCTCACTGCATCCAACTCTCCCCTATTGCACCATGCCACATGGGCCTATACATTAATCTAAACACTAAATTGATAATCCCAATTGGGTGCCAATAAACGTCATAATTTGATAGATTGATCTTACCAATTAGGCCAATGTGGCAACCTGCAATATGCCCTGACCGGGTGGCAATAAATGTTTTCTATATGTAATGTTTGTCCAGTCTGTCTTGTCTGGTTCATCAAGGCCTGATTGCACTATCTATTTCTAGCAACAGAAAGTTTATTGTGTCTCAATTTATGTGTAGTTAGCATTAGTAAGTTTATTGTGTTTCAACTTTATGCGAAGTTTAATAAAATTGTTTTTTACCACTATATCCACACTTTAATTTAGTGTTGCACAAAGTAACCCCTTTCTTGAACCCACTCTATTGGGTTCTTCCCTTCCCCTGCTCCCCATGTGTTTTTGTAATAGTTACAGTAGCGATTATTTGCTCTTTTTGTACTATAAAGGGCGCATTTTAATTTTTTTTAACCACATTATGTTACTGGCCGATTAATCGATTATGAAAATAGTAATCGATTAATTTCATAATCGATTAGTTGCCGATTAATCGATTAGTTGTTTCAGCCCTATTGGCAACCCTTTCTTCCTTTGAAGACTGAGACAAACTGTTAACAAGCATTATTTAGAGAACTAAGCCACTCTTCAATTAGAAACCATAGTAGGATTATAAACTGGTATAGCCTGCCATTCATGTTTAAAGCAAACCTGTACCAATGGGGGGGGGGGGGGGGAGAGAGAGAAAAAAAAAAAAAAGAGAAGAGATCTCTGTACTAACAAGCGATGTTAGTGCGGCAATCTTCCCCACTGTGCCTTTGCGTTCTGACTGGGGGACTGCCCCCGCCACCACAATACACTGATCAGCGCTGGCAGCCAGCGCTGATTGGATCCTGGTCGGATAATGGTCTTCCAGCATGCCGATTACGCACTGTAATCACACATCAAAGAGAAAGATGGTAATTCAGGCAACGGTTTATATAATGTATACTCAGCAAAGCCAACATTTGTAAAATGTACTTAGACTTCAAAGACTCTTTCTTGCTAAGCAAGCAGTGTGGATGCCAGTGTTAATGCAAATGCATATTATTGGGACATGTACTCTACTTGGCAGTGAATAACAGTGGAAAATAGTTGGGCATCATTTAATTAGTTCATTACTTGGACACTTTGAATAAAGCAAGGGCTATGGAATATTGATTTATGGATTACAGCTGCTAATAAAAGTCCACTTGACTGGGAAGGCACATAATAGAAATGTGAATTGCTCAATTGATTTTATATCACATGGATTCCTTTTGCGCTGGAGCGGAAGGGTCTCACTCCTTTCCCACACTAAAAGCTGGAATGTTCTCAAAGGTGACAATAAAACTGATGCAACTTGCTAAGCTTAATGGCCATTAATATTAATAAGTAATAACACTGTAGAAAGTTAATCTAAAGAATATTTGATTGCCTAGCAGAATAATTTTCCTGTTGGAGCAAATTGGATCATGCTTTATAAGGTTTTAGCCTCGCTCTGGATTAACTGTGGGTTGATGATTCAGTATATGCAGGTTTTTGATTTATTCAGTAGGTTTCTACTGATTGAACTTGATGAACTTGTGTCTTTCTTCAGCGTTACCAACTACTGTACTGTTAACTACTACTTGACATAAAAATCAAAAAAAGTTTTTTTTCCTGCAAGGCCATATCATAATGTGCTAGTATGCATCGCACTGAAACTCAGCCATCCAGCAGCACGCTGTCACTGCTGCAGAGACTTCCATCTTCACCTGGTCTACCTTCCGGGTCCGCAGGCTGCGGCCAATTGAATGGCGAAGCCGCAATTATATCACTCCTGCGGGTATACCGTTGCTTCAGAGAGCATGCATCGGTGATGTCACCAGCTGCTGCTTGCTGGATTATCACCTAAACTGTGCACATATTCATTTTACCTACAGGTAAGCTTTATTATACGCTTACCTGTACAGTGAGGGAAAAAAGTATGTGAACCCCTGCTGACTTTGTACATTTGCCCACTTACAAATAATTGTAATGGTAGGTTTATTTTAACAGTGACAGACAGAACAACAACAAATAAATGCAGAAATACGCATTTAAAAAAAGTTAGAAGTGGATTTGCATTTTAATGAGCGAGATAAGTATTTGACCCCTTTGCAAAACATTACTTTTTTACTTGGTGGCAAAACCCTTGTTAGCATTTTACAGAGGTCAGATGTTTCTTGTAGTTGACTACCAGGTTTGCACACATCTGAGGAGGGATTTTGTCCCACTCCTCTTTGCAGATTCTATTCAGGTCATTAGGGTTTTGAGGCCGACATTTGGCAACTCGAACCTTCAGCTCCCGCCACATATTTTCTGCGGGATTAAGGTCTGGAGACTGGCTAGACTATTCCAGGACCTTAATGTGCTTCTTCTTGAGCCACTCCTTTGTCGCCTTGGCCGTGTGTTTTACCCATCCACGACCCATTTTCAAATGCCCTGGCTGAGGGAAGGAGGTTCTCAACAAAGATTGGACAGGCCATGACCCCGTCCATCGTCCCTTTGATGCAGTGAAGTTGTCCTGTCGCCTTAGCAGAAAAACACCCCCAAACCATGTTTTCACCTCCATGTTTGACAGTGGGGATGTTGTTCTTGGGTTCATAGGCTGCATAAGAGCTTGATTTTGGTATCATCTGACCACAACACTTTCACTCAGTTCTCCTCTGAATGATTCAGATGTTCATTAGCAAAACTTCAGACGGGCTTGTACATGTGCTTTCTTGAGCAGGCGCTGCAGGATTTCAATCCTTCACGGTGTAGTGTGTTGCCAATTGTTTTCTTGGTGATTATGGTCCCAGCTGCCTTGAGGTCATTGACAAGATTCTCCTGTGTAGTTCTGGACTGATTCCTCACGGTTCTCATGATCATTTAAATCCCACGAGGTAAGATCATGGAGCCCCAGTGCGAGGGAGATTGACAGTTATTTTGTGTTTCTTCCATTTGCGAAATATTCGCACCACTGTTGTCACCCTCTCATCAAGCTGCTTGGCGATGGTCTTGTAGCCCATTCCAGCCTTGTGTAGGTCTACAATATTGTTCCCGACATCCTTGGACAGCTCTTTGTTCTTGGTCATGGTGGAGAGAGATTGGAATCTGATTGATTGCTTCTGTGGACAGGTGTCTTTTATACAAGCTGAGATTAGGAGCACTCCCTTTAAGAGAGGGCTCTAATCTCAGCTCGTTACTTGTATAGAAGACACCTGGGATCCAGAAAATCTTGCTGATTGATAAGGGATCAAATACTTATTTCACTCATTAAAATGCAAATCAATTTATAACTTTTTTGAAATGCGTTTTTCTGGATATTTTTGCTGTTCTGTCTCTCACTGTTAAAATAAACCTACCATTAAAATTATAGACTGATCATTTCCTTGTCAGTGGGCAAACATGCAAAATCAGCAGGGGATCAAATACTTTTTCCCCTCACTGTAGGTAAAAATCTAAATGTGGAGTTTACTACCACTTTAAATGGCAGTATTCAGTATTTAAATTCCTTGTTTCTGTATTTCCCATGCCTTCATTTATATTTTTCTTTCGCTTTACATGCAGACCAAGCTGTCCATCACAAGTAACATTTACAGGGGTTGGATGAAACCATATAACACGGTGGGTGATTAAAGGGTCAGATGTCATCACCATCATCATCTTTGGGGCAGACAGGCTCCTGTAAGTGGCAGGCACAGCATTCTGCCTTGGATCTCATTTATGTATGCTCCTTCCTGCTGCCCACTGGGTGCAGCAGATTTGAGCTGTGCAATCTGCCGATTGGTTGCTTGAGCATGAATCTAAAGGGATGCTTGGGATGTATTCTCCCATGTAATGCTCAGGAACAAGTTTATTGATGGCAGAGAAAGCTAATAGCTACGAGGGGCAGACAACGACAGTACAGATCAAGGAGGAGAGGTGACTGATTGATGATTGAAGTCATTCAGCGAGAAAAATGCAGACAGGATCAAAACAGCAGCTGCAGATTCAAAGGTTTATATTGTGGAGATGCAAGTTTGCAGGGAACTGAGAGCAATCAGTTTCAACACAAGAGAGGACTTGCTTTAATGTGAGGAAAAAATAAAAATAAAAAACAAAACAAAAAAAAGGTAAGGCTGGAGTTTAGCTTTAAAAAGATACCAGACTTGATTCACCTGGTTGGGATTGGTACTTCTGTGAGTCCAGACAGAAGGACTGCCGGACTCAACCTCACAAAGGCAATGATTGGCCGATCCAAAAACTCTACTTCTCCCACTAAAACGTTTGATGCCTCAGCTCCAGGGGGGATCTTCCTCATGAAGTTCATGTCAACCTATGGCAAAAAATAGACGTTACCTTTCCATACATAGATTTAATAAAATATGTACCTGTGGATGAGAACAGGACGACTCTGACACAGCACATGAAAATATGTGAAACATGAATTTGTGGTGGAGAACAGTTTTTACCAAGGAGAATTCTGTCAGATGTAATGCTTTTTCAAATACCACTTTACATACCTACTAATGTTTTAAAAGATTAAGCAAATTATCCAAAAAAAAAAAAAATTCTGGGAGAGTCGATTAGAAAGTAATATGTCCAGTTTTTTTGTTTTTTTTTTTAATGATAAAAGCCCATTTATTTATACATGCTTAAAAAAAACAAGAACTTAAAAAAATGCCTTACACTGACAGACATTCTTACACATATGGAGAAAAATACATTAACTATACAATAACTAAATAAATTACGTGATTCAAAATTAAAGGATAAAAACACAAAATTGATATTATACACAATATGTAGGGTTCTTTTAAAATTTAGCCAATGAAGATCATAGAAAAACCATGTCTAAGGTATAAAGTTTGTTCAGGTCAATATAGGTCCAATGAACAATTTGATTATATGTGTATAATAGCAGGGGCTACAGCACAAATGAGTTTGGTGGGCAATGTGTTGTGATGTGTACTGGAGAAAACCATTGACATGGCTATCTGCAGGAACTTACAGCAGACCTCTTGCGTCCCATTACAAACGTGCCACAATTACACTGCCAGGAGTCATAATCCTGCTCGTCAAGGGGGAACAGGAGGCCAAGCAAAAACAATGATACACTGTCAAAAATGTTGCACCAGATTTCAAGAATATGGTCCAATTTCAGTACATAGAGTGCAACAAGCTTATAAAAGAGCATTACAGAAGCTTTCCCCTGTACAGACTATAGCCACCTAGGTCTGATATTCCACTGGTGGGCTGTATTTCTAGGACAAGAGTTTAACTTATTGCTTTAAGGATAACTGTACTACTACTTTGTAAACGCAGAATATCTTTACTCGTTCCCATAGAGAGGTTGTGCACCCCAACGGTGGATGTCCCCTCCACAGAAATGAAGGTTCCTATCACGCATTTGCAGAACAAGCAGCTGCCTGTGAAAATAAAAATATGGCATGAGTGGGTTAAGGATGATGGAGTTGGGGGCAAAGGAATTTTGGGGATGGGGAGTAGCGGATAGTCACTTAACCACTTGCCAACACGCTGCAGAACATATGCTGCGGCAGCGCGGCACATGCATGTACATCATTGTCTCTCTCTGTAATTGTGACAAAAAATTACAGCTTGCCATGCCTCTTACTAAAGTCGCAGACTGTCTACTTTCCAAAAAGGATCCATTTGTACTGTCCTGTTATTTTAAGGGCCTCATGAAATAGGATCAGCCGTCAATACATCAGGATTGATCAGTTTTCAAATATCTATACCATAGTTTATAGACGTTATAACTTTCACACAAACCAAATAATATACACTCATTGGGATTTTTATTTACCAAAGACATGTAGCAGAATATATTTTGGCCTAAATTTATGACAAAATTTGATCTTGATTTTTTTTTTTTAATAACAGAAAATATTGTTTTTTTAATTTAAAATGTCAGACTTATTTAATTTGTATAACAAAAACCAAAAAAACCCAGTGGTGATCAAATAATAGGATTTTTTAAGACAGCTTACCTGTAAAATCCTTTTCTGTCGATGGACATCACGGGACACAGAGCCACAGTAATTACCGATGGGTTATATAGGGTATCACTGGTGATTGGACACTGGCACACCCTATCAGAAAGTTCAACTCCCTATATAATCCCTCCCCTTGCAGGGATACCTCAGTTTTGTAGCCAAGCAATATAGTGTATTAGAAGAGGGGCGGGACCTCTGTGTCCCGTGATGTCCATCGAAAGAAAAGGATTTTACAGGTAAGCTGTCTTAAAAAATCCTATTTTCTTTCTCGAACATCACGGGACACAGAGCCACAGTAATTACTGATGGGACGTCCCAAAGCAATGCTATCTGAGGGGGGGGGGGGGGGGGGCACGACCAAGTAGGGTGCAATCAGACCTGAGGACCCTGTACCGCTACCTGCAGCACACTACGCCCAAAGGCGATATCCTCATGCCTTCTCACATCCACCTGATAGAATCTGGTGAATGTATGGACTGAAGACCAGGTTGCGGCCTTACAGGTTTGAGCCATAGAGGCCTGGTGATGCACTGCCCAAGAAGCACCAATAGCCCTTGTGTAATGTGCCCTGATCTGAAACGGAGGAATCTTCTGTTTCAAACCGTAAGCCTGAATAATCAACTGACGAATCCATTTAGAAATGGTAGCTTTTGACGCTGCCTGTCCTCTATTGGGACCCTCTGGCAGCACGAACAAAACATCCGTTTTGCGAATCTGAGCAGTTGCCTCGAGATAGGCCCTGACTGCTCTTACTACATCCAACGAATGTAGTGATCTCTCTTCCGGAGAACAGGGATCTGGAAAAAAGGAAGGCAGAACAATGTCTTGGTTTAAATGAAAATCAGAAACCACCTTTGGTAAAAAAACTAGGATGAGGGCGCAGTACCACTCTATTCTTGTGAACAATCAAATAAGGCTCCTTACAGGAAAGGGCTGCTAATTCTGAAACTCTTCTAGCAGAAGAGATGGCTACCAGAAAAATGAACTTCCTTGTCAACAAGACCAAAGGAATCTGACTTATTGGTTCAAAAGGCTGTTTCTGTAACACAGGCAGGACCAAGTTCAAGTCCCAGGGGTTTAGGGGTGCCCTAACCAGAGGATTAAGACTCGTCATCCCCTGTATAAGGTTTCGGACCAAAGAATGCGAAGCAAGTGGCAGTTGAAATAATACTGATAAGGCCGAAACCTGGCCCTTGATGGTACTCAAGGCCAGCTTCATCTCTAAACCCAATTGTAGAAAATCAAGAATTCTACTTATGACATATTTTCTGGGATGCCAACCCCTGGATTCACACCAGGCTACATAAGCTTTCCAAACTCTATGATAAATCATTCTGGAAGCTGGCTTCCTTGCATTGATCAAGGTAGATATCACAGCACCTGAAAGCCCACGACTCTTCAGAACGTGGGTCTCAATAGCCAAACCGTCAAATTTAGCGTTTGTAAGGCAGGATGGAACACTGGACCTTGAGATAACAGGTCTGGGCGTACCGGTAGTGTCCACGGGGAACCCACCATCATCCTTACTATTCCTGCATACCATGTCCTTCTGGGCCAAGCGGGGGCCACCAGAAGTACTGACTTCCTTTCCTGCCTGATCCTGCGAAGAAGTCGTGGCAGTAGCAGAATTGGCGGGAATGCATAAATCAGTGAGAACCGATGCCACGGAATCACCAACGCATCTGTCCCGCATGCAAGAGGGTCTTTCGTCCTTGCCACAAATCTGTCTATCTTTTTGTTGAATCGGGATGCAAAGAGATCTACATCTGGAACTCCCCATCTTTGGCATATGGCCCAAAAGACGTCGGGATGCAGAGACCATTCCCCTGGAAGTAACTGCTGGCGACTTAGATAGTCCGCCTGCCAGTTCTCTATCCCTGGAATGAAAACTCCCAATATGCATGGCACATGCATCTCTGCCCAGACTAAGATCTGGTTCACCTCCTTTTGAGCAGCTTGGCTCCGGGTGCCTCCCTGATGATTGACATAAGCCACTGCTGTGGCATTGTCGGACGGGATCCTGACCGGGCAACCCTGTAGCCTGATAGTCCAGGCTTTTAGGGCTAGGTATACTGCCCGGATCTCCAGAATGTTGATGGGTAAGGTCCTCTCTGTCTTGGACCATACCCCCTGAACCGCAGACTGTTCCAGAACTGCTCCCCAACCTGACAGACTGGCATCTGTTGTTACCACCGTCCAGGTAACCGGTAGAAAGGATTTCCCCTTCTGCAGGTTTTCGGGTATGAGCCACCAATTGAGGCTCTGACGCACCCCATGCGACAGGTGCATCGGAAAGTCTAACGCCTGAACCTTCTTGTTCCAGGCCGACAGAATACTGTGTTGCAGTAGTCTTGAATGGAACTGAGCATAAGGAACTGCTTCGAATGAAGACACCATCTTCCCTAGCAGCCTCATACAAAGGCGGACAGAAGGACCCTTCTTGGTCCTGACTGCCAGAATCAGCTCCCTTAAAGCAGTGATCTTTACCTGAGGTAGAAATACTTTCTCCTGGCTTGTATCTATGATCAGACCTAAATACTCCAGTCTTCTTACTGGTTTTAGGAAAGATTTTTCTAGGTTGAGGATCCAACCTAGGTGTTCCAGATACTTGACTGTGGTTCTCAAGTTCCCGTTCAAGGTGGCCACCGACCGGTCTATCAGTAGCAGGTCGTCTAGGTATGCTATGACAGCTATACCCTGAGCCCTTTATCTGGCTAGAGAAGGGGCCAAGACCTTTGTGAACACTCAAGGTGCTGTGGCTATCCCAAAAGGCAGAGCCACAAACTGGAAATGGCGCCCTCCTATCTCGAAGCGCAGAAACTTCTGATGAGCAGGAAAAATGGGCACATGCAGATATGCATCTGTGATGTCTATCGATGCCAGAAATTCTCCTCCCTGCAGGGTGGAGACTACTGTCCGAATTGATTCCATGCGGAAGGACTGAATCCTTAGGAATCGGTTCAGATCCCTTAAATCCAGAATGGGTCTGACATCCCCATTTGGTTTTTGGACCGTAAAAAGGTTGGAATAGAAGCCCAATCCCTGGTCCTTTGCGGGAACCATCATAATGACCTCCTGCGACAAGTCGCTCTAACGCTAGAAGGAGCGACTGCTTCTTCTCTGGTTCTCTGGGAACACCTGATCTGAGGAACCGAGGAGAGGGAAATTCCTGAAACTCCAGCTTGTACCCCAAGGTTACTGTGGAGATTACCCATCTGTCCTGGAAGTCCTCCTGCCAGAGCTCTGAGAACTGTCGCAGTCTTCCCCCCACTCGAGCGAGCGGGGGCGCCCCTTCATGAAGAGGTCTTAGTGTTTTGCCTAGTAGGCTTCTTCCCCCAGGACTTCTTTTGTTCCTGGGGCTGACTCTTGTTTCTGAACCCAGATGGAGGAGGCCGCCGAGACTGCCTGGAGGCTGAAGCCCCTGGCGCTGGGGAAAGAGTCCGTTTGAAAGAGGGACACTTATTCTTCTTCTTGACAGGTAAGAGAGTACTTTTCCCACCAGAGATTTTCTAGATATAGTCATCCAAGTCTTCTCCAAACAACCTTGCACCACGAAACGGAAACCCAGCCAGCAGCTTCTTAAATGGTGCTTCGGCTGACCAATTTTTCAACCATAGGATTCTACGTATATGCACCAACCCCAGTGAAAGACGAGAGGTTTGCACGATAGAATCTCTGATGGCGCCAACAACGTAACATAAGGCCGCAGGAAGGTTAGCCAACCCCTGGGCCTGCTGTTCAGGTAATACTTTGATAACCTGCTTAACATGGTCTCTTAAGTATTGATAGACTCCAATCGCTGCCACTGCAGGTTGAGCCACTGAACCTGCCAAGGAGAAAACATCCTTCAACAGGGATTCCATCTTTTTATCTACAGGATCCCTGAGCATCTGAGCATTGTCTACAGGACAAGTCAGACTATTATTTACGGAAGAAATGGCGGCATCAATAGCCGGTATTCCCCACATTTTAATAAACTTTTCTTCCACCGGATAAAGTGTTGAAAACTTTTTCGGCGGAAAAAAACGTTTGTCTGGGTGATCCCACTCAGAAAAAATGAGCTTTTCAAGTAAACTATGAACAGGAAAAGCATGTGCTGTTTGAGGAGGCTTCAGTGACGGCAAAGAAGAAGAGGGTTCTTTAACTGATTCAGATACGGGCAACCTGAATGTGGAGCGGACCAATCCAGTAAGAATCTGCACTAAGACTTTCTCCTCCTGAGAAGTCGCAGAGGGTCCCTCTCCACCTGATTCCTCTGAAGAGGAATTATCTGTCCCATCCTGATCCTCTGAAAGAGATTAGTCTCCCTTATCCCAGGGCTCCTCTTCCTGAGGGTCTTGGGAAACAGAGGAAGGCCTAGTGCGTTTTCTTCCACTGAGTGAAGATGTAATCACGGCCATTAATCTTTCCTCTAAACCACTAATGGTTGAGGAAAAAACCTCCTGTGTAATGTATACAGGGGCTGAAGTGCCGGAGGCAGGTATAGCCCCCGACCCCAATGGCTCCCCCTGGCTAGCCGTCCCTGGCCCCTCAGGGGGGGAGGATGCTGCAGAAAGGGGGTCCTCAGAACCCGACCGAGATCCCCTAGAGTCTCTGGTTCTGGTTCTCTGGTTTGAACCTCTTCTACCCATAGTGCAAAGCAACAAGGTGGAGGTATCACAAAATGAACACTGACTGCTGAGCGATGTAGTTCGGCTAAAAGCCCTGCTACCAAATGCCCAGTCTGGTGTTACCTTAGTAAATGCTGCCTAGGAGAATGCCTGTGTCCCACCTTACATGCGACTGTCAGCTCTGTGTCCCTCCAAAGGCTGTGTGCACCTGTACAGAGTGCTTTTAAATAGCCTGCAGCTGGCCTGAGTGGGTGTCTAAGCACCTGTGCTGACGCCCCACCCCCCCTCTACCGCCCCCCCCTCGAATTTTGAAAAAACGAGCGCTTCCCGCGCTGGCCGACCCTCCGGAAATAATATGGAGGAAGGCTGGGGGAGGCAGGAGAGAGGCCGGTAGTGATGGGGCCTGTGCAATGGCAGCAATGGCGGCGGCGGTGCTCGAGCGGTGTATAACCTCTCTTCAGACCCCTGTGGCCTCCCCCTAGCCTGGGGGGGAACATTCATGCACGAGAAATCCCCCCATCCCATCCTACCTGGAGCTGGCCGGAGACGCTGTGCAGCATGAACACTGAGACAGACAATCCAGCATGTGAAGGTATGTGCTCTTGGCAGCCCCCGGTGGTCACAATAGGCATAGCATGCATTTACCTTAAAGGAGAAAACCTACTAGAATTAAAAAATTCTGAGGAATCTCCTCTGACCTTATCCAGCCGCAGGGTTCTGTTATACAGACCCAATCTTCACCTCTCACGGTGGGCTCCGTTTGGAAAACCGTCAGAGACTGAGGCCCCCTACGAATAGGGGGATCCTGCAGTTCTGGACCTGTAAAGCACCCGGCTAGAAATTAGGCTAGAAAAACCATTTTCTAATATGCGGGGTCCAGCTCTCTAAAAAGAGAAGCGGTACAGGTAAAACCTTGTTTCTTCGGACACGAGGCCCGGGTACCATCCAATTCGGCCATGAAAGGACACTTTGGAATGGATCCGGTTCGCTTGGCTTGCCCCAGTATAGGATATAGGATATTCCCCTTGGAGCTCAGCACAGGACATCTTTACACGTCCATCACCTAAGACACTGGCGTAAAAACTGAGGTATCCCTGCAAAGGGAGGGATTATATAGGGGGTTGAACTTTCTGATAGGGTGTGCCAGTGTCCAATCACCAGTGATACCCTATATAACCCATCAGTAATTACTGTGGCTCTGTGTCCCGTGATGTTTGAGAAAGAAACCACTTTTTTTTGTGTGTGAAAAAATGATATAAGTTTCATTGGCGTACAACGTTGCATGAACGCACAACTGCCAATTAATGTAGTGCAGTGATGAATAGCAAAAAACCGCCTGGTCATGAAGGGGGTAAAACCTTCCCGGAGTTCAAGTGGTTAAAGTATAGATGCACCAAAAGCACAGTTATGCCCTGTACACACGGTCGGACATTGATCGGACATTCCGACAACAAAATCCTAGAATTTTTTCCGACGGATGTTGGCTCAAACTTGTCTTGCATACACACGGTCACACAAAGTTGTCGGAAAATCCGATCATTCTGCACGCAGTGACGTAAAACACGTACGTCGGGACTATAAACGGAGCAGTAGCCAATAGCTTTCGTCTCTTAATTTATTCTGAGCATGCGTGGCACTTTGTGCGTCGGATTTGTGTACACACGATCGGAATTTCCGACAACGGAAATTTGTTGTCGGAAAATTTTATAGCAAGCTCTCAAACTTTGTGTGTTTCAGGAAATTCCTATGGAAAATGTGTGATGGAGCCTACACACGGTCGGAATTTCCGACAACAAGGTCCTATCAAACATTTTCCATCGGAAAATCCTATCTTGTGTACAGGGCATTATTCTTTAAGATGGTCTCCCTCATACTCCTCCTGCTTCATAAAGAAAAGACCCAGTGTTCCTACTGCAGTCCCCATTGTGCAAATAAAGATTTCAGAATTGGTTGTGAGACTCCCCTAATAACACCAGCAGGTAAGTGCACATAGTAAATCAGAAACAGACAATTTGCTGCTGGCATACATCAAATGGAAGGGTGGCAGATGATTGAACCTACCTGCATGAATTTAAAACTGAAAAAAAAAAGCCTTGGATAAATGGATCATTTAAAAAGAGTATGGTATTTTGTATATTTATTTTGCTTGTTTTTTATGCTCCATTTGTTTCATTAGATAATTATTAAATTTATTGTATATGCACACTTTCCAGGCATATACCTGAAGCTTAATTACATACACAAATGCTTTAGCCCTCGTTCCCACTAAACGGGATTTTGAAATCGTGCAAGTTCAGCTGAACTCGCACAATTTGAAACCCGCATTTCAGTGCGAGTTCAGGGGTGATTTAAAAAGACATGTGTGGGTGCCTGCACAGATGTCTATTGAAATCGCCCCCGAAGTTGCCAAAAGTAGTGCAGGAACTACTTTTGGAAATCGATGCGGCGTCGCAAAGTCAGCGTCACATCGATTGGGACAGTGCTGATGCCGGCAATAGGCTGCAATTTGACATGCGATTTGACATGTCAAATCTCGCCGATGTGAACGGGGGCTCAGAGAATTTCAACTAGAGAGAGGCTATCACAGAGGGAGAAGTTATAACTGTGCCCCTTTTAGAAACCCTAGAAGGCTCTGCAAAACATCATGGCTGTACCCAAAACGAATTGTTAATTTAAAAAGTAAAATTTTATACAATAAATAATTCATAAACAAACAATACAACTAGCTAGACTATGGGGTCAAGATTTTTCTTCTTGACAGGGGTGGAGCCTACATTTTAACATTTTGACTGCAGATCTGTGAATGTTTATTAAGACAGGTTAATCAGATGGTCAAATATCGAAAAGTATGTTACAACTTTAGCAGGCAAATTCTTGAGGAACAAATGGATTGACCAGGTTGGTGAACTAGATTGGTTTGCTCGTTGTATTAGCACACATTTAGACAATAAGTCTACTGGAAGAAAAAAATAAAAAAGTGGACTCATAAGGGTTGTTTTAATAAAACTGGAGAGTGCCAAATTTGGTGCAGATCTGCATAGAAACCAATCAGCTTCCAGTTTTTTTTTTCTCCTAAAAACTTAATTGAACAAGCTGAAGTTTGAAGCTGATTGGTTACCATGCAGAGCTGCACCAGATTTTGCACTCTCCAGTTTTATTACACGTTTATTGCACCAGAGCTGCACTCTCCAGTTTTAGTAAATCAACCCTATAAAGTCACAGTCATCAAACATCTATAATTGGTTCTAATCTTCCACAAGGCAATGCAAACAAATAAAGGACAATTTCTCTTTTCCCTGAGAGATTACAGTGGGGTTGATTTACTAAAGGCAAATACACTGTGCACTTGGCAAGTGCAATTGCTCCAGAGCTTAATAAATGAGGGAGAGCTCTGCCGACTTCCATCATCCAATCATGTGCAAGCAAAAATATGTTTTTTTTTTTCTTTCCTTGCATGTGATTGGGTATCCTTTGCAAAGTGAAGCTTTACCTCATTTACTAAGCTCTGGAGCAACTGCTCTTGCACAGTGCAACTGCACTTTGCAAAGTGCACAGTGTATTTGCCTTTAGTAAATCAACCCCAAATCAATTTTTATTAGTTTGTAATGTCCTCAAAAACATTGGTAGAGGGTTCTATACATTGCTTGCTCCTTGAACTATGCAACTAAATCAGTCAACAAGTTACAGTTTACCAGTACAAACCAAAGTAGGTCTGGCCTATTTCTACACAGCAATGAATAGCTAAATTGGACAAATCAGACTGTTCGGTGTATTTTGTTTTCCTACAAAACTTCTCATACCTTACTAAAGTCAACTGTGCTATTTTCTTGGCTGCCTCCTCCGGTTCCGTTCCGCTTGATCTCTGATAATCTACTAGCGTCCAGGTTTGCAGGGGTTGACTGTGGAGAAGATAGCAGCCCTACAAACAAGCACATATAGTCAGAAAGGTATTCTCTCTAGGACAGTGGTTCTCAACTCCTGTCCTCAGGACCCACTAACAGGCCAGATTTTAAGTATTACCTTATGGAGATGCAGGCTAGAATACTGCAATCACTGAGCAAGCAAAAAATATCACTTGTGATGTATTTCAGGTATCTTGCAAACCAGGCCTGTTAGTGGGTCCCGAGGACAGGAGTTGAGAACCACTGCTCTAGGCCATCACTTGACTTGAAGTGAGGATAATTTTACAGTCTTTAGTGAAAGGTGCCTATATTTATCTTGGGGTGCCCCAGTGAACATTGTGACACATTGTGAGTGGTTAGTTTGACAGCTCCACAAATTTAAATGACATAATCAAGCATTTAAAACCGTCAAGAGAACAAGCACACAAGTAATTCCATTTTCAATAGCCTAACACATCATGTTCTAAAGCAGGAGCTCTGACCACATAAAAGTCAATTTAAGCAAACTGTCACTCAGACAAGCGTTTTATGCTGCAGATTCCTGTAACCATACAAGTTATTCAGTGATGTGATACTCTTTTCTTTTTTTCTTCAGTGAGATATATTTACATCCAGCACATTCAGTTTAGTTAGTACAAACATAGCAGCCGTGATGGCTATACACAGCTTGGTAACAAACTATACTATTAGAATTCTAGATCAGTACATTTCTGTTTATATAGAATGCACTGAGCTTATTTTAGTATACCACACATTCCTCATGGCTTCCCGTTCATAATCTGCAGTTGAAATGTACATAAACATTTTCTAAGAAAAAGGAAGTAAGAAAAAAAAAAAAATGATAAGTTCACCTTTTCACAAAAATATAAAATGCACATTTTTTTTGCAGGTACATGCTGACAGGAAGAATGAGTGAACAAATTACCAAGGCGCTCACAGTGGTAGTTCATTGAAAACTAAAAGCCGACAGCGGCGAAGGCTACCGGACCTTGTAGTTTTCCATTCATAGAGCGCTGTCAATGAATGATGTGGCCAGGTGGGCGGAGCCCCACGCAGCCACGGTTTCTTTTACATTTTGACAGCTACATAGTTACATAATTAGTAAGGTTGAATAAAGACACCAGTCCATCCAGTTCAAGCTGAGTTAGTGCAGCTTCATGTCTACAATTGCCCCTATCCCTGTACATTGTGTCTCATTAAGATGCTCCTCTATTATATATTATTTAAGCGCTGTCAATTTACACAGCACTCCACACATACATCGCACACTCACATCGGTCCCTACCCTCAAGGAGCCCACAATCCAGGTCCCCAACTCACATTCATATACTAGCGCCAATTTTGGACAGAAGCCAATTAACCTACCAGCATGTCTTTTGGAGTGTAGGAGGAAACAGGAGTACCCGGAGGAAACCCACGCAGGCACAGGGAGAACATGCAAACTCCAGGCAGCTAGTGTCGTGGTTGGGATTCGAAATAGCGACCCTTTATACTGCTAGGTGAGCATGCTACCCACTACACCACTGTGCTGCCCAACAGCTAGCAGGGGCGGAGAAGATCCCCACTAGCTCTCATAGCGGGAGGTGTGGGGACCAGTGCATTAATAACATGTTACACCCTGAATATGGGTGTAACATGTTATGAAAGTTGAACTTGTCCTTTAAAAATAGTAATTACCTTTTGAGAAATATGAAAAAGTTTAGGAGCCCTGTCGCCAGAACAATCATTTCAGCACAAATCTTAAAATTATATGCACATTTAATGTATTTTATGCTATTTTTCTGTAAAAGCCTTCCTTGTGTATACATCCAAAAGCCCAAAGACTGCTGCCGGGAGCCACCATTTTGTGGGGTCAGCTGACCCAGCAAACTCAGAGTTGTCACTCAAGTGACATTCTACTGTACTCCTCCAACAGCTATATACAAGTCTTTGTAGGGAGGTGGGCTGTAGGAGTTGGGCCTGCACAGAGAATAATTAAATTCTCCCAGGAGAGGAGAGAGCTAGAACATGCAAATGTAAATAAATTCAAAAATTATTTATAGAAAAGGAAAAAAAATGGCAAGTAAACATTTAAGATACTTGATTTTTCTGTGCTTTTACCTGAAAGTTTTTAATCTGGTGATAGGGTCTGTTTAAATATTACTTAGATGTTAAAAAGGCCAATGTTAGAGGTTTACTTAAAAAGTTAACTGAATGTATATGGGGACACATAAATCCTTCTATTTGTTTTCTAACCTAGAGATAGAACAACTGGAAATGGACTGATTGTTAGAGAATCACTCCAATCAAATCAGAATTGTTCAGCTTTTAGTAGATAATGGTGATCCACCTGATTTTTAGAAATCTCAAGAAGTCCGGCGATCTGATTTCTACACCCAAATTTTGTCCATTGGTCTTGGCCACTCCAATGAGCTTGTGTCTCCCTCCAGGATTTTTCAATTTTTATGTGACAAGTAAGCAGGAAGGGTGGACAGTGGTGGACGTCACAAGTGGAAAGGTCTCCGTGATGTGGTCCACTAGCATCCATATCCCTGATTTGGTGGGCTTGACCTTTGATGTCATAAACCAGATTTTGTCCTCCAGATTTTAAAAATGAATCCAACCAAAATCTATTGCTTGGATGCTTGGAGTGGCAATTTGAGTTATCCCAAACAAATGTCAAATTACTTAATGGAAAGAAATAGAGTTGAACTTCTCTAGTGCAATGTTTCCTAACTCTAGTTCCCCCAAAGGGTCATAAGTCAAGAGTGTCTGTCAGACAGCAGTGGAAGTCATGGATATAGGTAGATGGACAATAACATATGAATTAAAAAAAAAAGAAAAGAAAAGAAGAAAAGGTTCACCAATGTTCTGTCTACTGTAATGTTTGATGTTTTGTACTGCAAACATTTAAACAGATTGAAAGAAATAAAAAAAAAAAAAAAAAAGCATAAAATACTTGAGCGTTAGGGTTGAAATTAAAGGAAATTCCATGAAAAACAAAAATGTTTGCGTAGTTGCTGGTAAACAGATTCATACAGTGCCTTGCAAAAGTATTCGGCCCCCTTGAACTTTTCAACCTTTTGCCACATTTCAGGCTTCAAACATAAAGATATAAAATTTTAATTTTTTGTGAAGAATCACCAACAAGTGGGACACAATTGTGAAGTGGAACGAAATCTATTGGATATTTTAAACTTTTTTAGCAAATAAAAAACTGAAAAGTGGTGCGTGCAAAATTATTCGGCCCCTTTACTTTCAGTGCAGAAAACTCACTCCAGAAGTTCAGCGAGGATCTCTGAATGATCCAATGTTGTCCTAAATGACTGATGGTGATAAATAGAATCCACCTGTGTGTAATCAAGTCTCTGTATAAATGCACCTGCTCTGTGATAGTCTCAGGGTTCTGTTGAAAGCGCAGAGAGCATCATGAAGACAAAGGAACACACCAGGCAGGTCCGTAATACTGTTGTGGAGAAGTTTAAAGCCGGATTTGGATACAAAAAAATTTCCCAAGCTTTAAACATCCCAAGGAGCACTGTGCAAGCGATCATTTTGAAATGGAAGGAGTATCAGACCACTGCAAATCTACCAAGACCTGGCTGTCCCTCTAAACTTTCAGCTCAGACAAGGAGAAGACTGATCAGAGATGCAGCCAAGAGGCCCATGATCACTCTGGATGAACTGCAGAGAACTACAGCTGAGGTGGGAGAGTCTGTCCATAGGACAACAATCAGTCGTACACTGCACAAATCTGGCCTTTATGGAAGAGTGGCAAGAAGAAAGCCATTTCTCAAAGATATCCATAAAAAGTCTCGTCTAAAGTTTGCCACAAGCCACCTGGGAGACACACCAAACATGTGGAAGAAGGTGCTCTGGTCCGATGAAACCAAAATCGAACTTTTTGGCCACAATGCAAAACGATATGTTTGGCGTAAAAGCAACACAGCTCATCACACTCAACACACCATCCCCACTGTCAAACATGGTGGTGGCAGCATCATGGTTTGGGCCTGCTTTTCTTCAGCAGGAACAGGGAAGATGGTTAAAATTGAGGGGAAGATGGATGCAGCCAAATACAGGACCATTCTGGATGAAAACCTGTTGGAGTCTGCAAAAGACCTGAAACTGGGACGGAGATTTATCTTCCAACAAGACAATGATCCCAAACATACAGCAAAATCTACAAAGGAATGGTTCACAAATAAACGTATCCAGGTGTTAGAATGGCCAAGTCAAAGTCCAGACCTGAATCCAATCGAGAATCTGTGGAAAGAGCTGAAAACTGCTGTTCACAAACGCTCTCCATCCAACCTCACTGAGCTCGAGCTGTTTTGCAAGGAAGAATGGGCAAGAATTTCAGTCTCTCGATGTGCAAAACTGATAGAGACATACCCCAAGCGACTTGCAGCTGTAATCGCAGCAAAAGGTGGCTCTACAAAGTATTAACGCAAGGGGGCCGAATAATTTTGCACGCCCCACTTTTCATTTTTTTATTAGTTAAAAAAGTTTCAACAATCCAATAGATTTCGTTCCACTTCACAATTGTGTCCCACTTGTTGGTGATTCTTCACAAAAAATAAAAATTTTATATCTTTATGTTTGAAGCCTGAAATGTGGCAAAAGGTTGAAAAGTTCAAGGGGGCCGAATACTTTCGCAAGGCACTGTATATCCTTCAGGTGTTCCTTTGGGGAGATACATCCAGCAGACTAACCAGTATTACTCTACAGCAAAAGCTATTACAAAGCCAAACAATGGTGCCATGCTCTCCTAGTCGAATGAAAAGGCTGAACAAACAATTGAAGTATCCATCAAAAGCAACACATTTATAAGGCAAAAATTGTATACACCCAGACATGCGTTTTAGCACTACACACCAAGAGTGGAGCTTGCAATAATGTCCAGTGGTCCTCCCAGATAATCATTACATTATTTGGGTTGTTAAACAATATAAGTTCTTCATTATAATCACTAGAAATAGATATGTATGTAATGCAGTAATTGCTTCTCATAACGAGGCACACATGTCAGGATATAAAAAGATCAGGCACATAGGGTACATGGATTTCATACCGTACTTTAGTAACAATAGAAAGCAATTCAGAATTCTTAGAATGTGCATGGCTTATAAGGATTCTGGCATTACCTGAGAGGAGCACATCATGAACATTTAGCTGCTTTATGACCTGTGATGACAGCCCAGTGAAATCACACAAATGTAATGTGGTTAGTACAGTAAGCAAAGCACCACACGCATTCCAAGTTACGCTGATCTGAAAAAAGGCTGTAAGGTTTGCTAAAGATGGGCAATAAAAAAAACACTGAAATTCAAGATAGCATTACGCACCCAAGCTACTGTATACTGCATATCTGTTAAAAGCACCGCATACTTCAAAATGCAGGTGGCGTACTGGAACTTTCACTAGAGTTAAAATGTATGCTTTGCGGTCCAAGGCTCCATGCACACTGGATGTTAAAATAACGTTATAAAAACTCCAGTAGCTTTGCAGTGAGTCTTTCAACATTTATGCAAAAGCGTTTATTAGCGTTTTTCCACAGGTTTTTTTTTTTTTTGAAGAATTTTTTTTTCAATGGATCAAAAATGTTAAAAAGCGCTGGTGAGCCACGTTTTTGAGCGTTAAACACTGATAAACGTATTTAAGTGTTTTTTGTGGTCAGAAAAACAGCTCCTGAACACGATTTTAGGGCGTTCAGAAAAAAACCCATAAACTTTACTGCTGAGAAACGTCCAAAAACATTCATGTGTGCATGGACACATAGGATAACATAGAGGGGAGTTTATGGGCTGTTAAAAAAAAAAACGCCCAAACTCCCAAAAACACTTCAGTGTGCACGGAGCTTTAATGTTTCTTGCCAAACCTGGCAAGAGAACAAAGGAAAGGACATGAAAGCTTGTAACTGACCACTAGGCATTAATGCTTACAGTCAACAGATGATAACTAGTATTTGAATGGAACCCTGCAAATCGTAGCCATGAAATCCTATACAGTAGTGCCACCACAAACCCCCATCCTAAATTGCTAGGCCAAATAAAAAAAAATATATTATTATATTCCAATGGAGACACTAGATCTCCTGACCTAGGGGTCTCCAAGGGATTTCCTTAATTTTCAGGGATTTCCTCTCGCTTCCTGTTTGGCTATGGAACAGGAAGTGAAGGTAAATCTTTCCAATGAGACAAAGATGGCAAAAATAAGCCTTACTGGGGTTATAACTCTCCCTTACTCTATCCAAAATGAAAAAAGTTTTGCCTATAGTTCTACTTTAAGGTAAAAAAAAAACAAAAAACTAAAATGTTAACCTCTACAATCACTTTAAGTTGGCCATAGGTGGATCGACATTTGGCCGGTTCAACCAGGACTGGCAGAATTGCGATCTATGTTCCTATTCAACAGAAGTCAATTGCTGGAACAACGTTTGTCGATCAGCTACTGGTCAATGTATACCAACAGTGAAGAGTCCTGCTGTCAGACCAACAATGTCTTATGTTATGGGGGGGGGGGGGGAGTTGTTGATTCACCTTGCTCGTGTGCATGGAAGAATCTGTAGGCCTTCCCCCCCAATTTAGCCCACTGGCTGAACGACCTGTGGCCAGCTTTACATTCTGTTAGTGGCCTGAGCCACCTGGCTGAGCACCTTTAAGATGCATATATGCAACATGAGATTTCAGCAACAGAGAGCCATGGTTCACTTAGATCTCAAAGAGTTCAGATAAAATAAATATACATTTTAATCAGTAGCCCATCCTTAAAAAACAGAAAAATTCCTTCTGAATATTGTTTGATAAATATTTATCTGTAGATACTTAGGCTTCAGTATGTTTATAGCTCAAAGAAAGGGGCAGACTGAACATTGGTTGAGTTTACAGATGCAGCCTGCTTGCATAGCGGTATATGTCCACCATGAACGAAGCAATGGGTTCTGTGCAACAATTCTCCAGAAGAAATGTACTTAATGATTGAACTCCAAATGATAAAATGCATGCATATTGAAGCAACCGTGTGAGTTGGCAATCAATAAAGGATGTCAGTTACATATGCTCAAGCAATCAGTTGTGCTCAAAAGCATTCCATTGTGAGCGATTCAACAGCAAGGTGCACCACACAGAAAGTGGAACAATAATTGCCTGGATCAAAATCATGAAAGTCTTCTTTCTTTGGGTCCAAGGCTTCCCGATTTTCATCCTCCTCATCAGGTGGGTGAATTATTACGGTGGGGATATCATCAACAGTACACTGCTGCATCAATGGGACCCACTCACTCTGCTGAGAACTCGTAGAAGGCAGCCGATCAAATTTAGGGCTGCCAGGCGGGGTGTTTTGGGGGGTTGGTACAGGGGTTGTACGGCGGGAGCCAGCTGGGGTTCCAACTCTCGAGGGAGGCAGAAGATAATTGAGCAGAAGGGATAAGCGAGATTCAGCTCGCAATGAATTACGGGAGGCTGAAAGGCCTTCCCCTGAGGTAAGACAAGAGAAGAAAATAAAACAAATAGTTTTTTCTATGGTTCATACAACCCTTTTTACATTTTTTGCACAATTTTTATCATGTAGTCAAATTGCACGCTTAGTTCAGGAAAAAAACATGCAATATGAAGGAAACTGGACATAAGACACCAATGTTGTGGATCTATACCAGGGGTCTCCAAACTTTCTAAACAACGGGCCCCTTTACCGTCCTTCAGACTTTAGGTGGGCCGGACTGTGGCCATTGGGATTGGACAACTGGCGTCAGCGGGAGAAATAGTGCCCCATTGGTGGTGTCAGTGGGAGAAATAGTGCCCCATTGGTGGTGTCAGTGTGAGAACTAGTACCCCATTGGTGGTGTCAGTGGGAGACATAGTGCCCCATTGGTGGTGTCAGTGGGAGAAATAGTGCCCCATTGGTGGTGTCAGTGGGAGAAATAATGCCCCATAGGTGGTGTCAGTGGGAGAAATAATGCCCCATAGGTGGTGTCAGTGGGAGAAATAATGCCCCATAGGTGGTGTCAGTGGGAGAAATAGTGCTCCATTGGTGGTATCAGTGGGAGAAATAGTGCCCCATTGGTGGTGTCAATAGCAGGTATTATGTTGGAGTTAGTGAGAGGAATAGTGTCTTGTATCAGTCAGTAGGAGGAAAAGTGCCCCAAGGGCCAGATAAAGGCAAGCAAAAGGTCACATTAGTCCCCTGGGCCGCAGTTTGGAGACAACCGATTTATACAGTAACATAAATGGCAATATAAATGTAAAAACAACAATACACAATGACAGTTTGATAAATAGATTTGTACAATCCTAGATATAAAAAGGTACCGTATATACTCGAGTATAAGTCGAATTTTTCAGCACATTTTTTTGTGCTGAAAGTGCCCCCCTCGACTTATACTCGAGTCAAGCACTTTTCTGCAGCAAAAAATTTCATTTTCCGAACCGACTTTGCGGCCCTGTATCTCAGGGCCACTTGGTGCTAGGAACCCCAGATTTGGTGTGCAAACCCAGTGGAACTGGTACCACAACATATCCAAATATGGAGTTCCTAGCACTAAGTGGCCCCGAGATACGGGGCCCCAAAATCGGTTCGGAAAATGTCATTCTCTGCTGCAGAAAAGTGTTTGACATTTTCTGAACCGAATTTGGGGCCCCGTATCTCAGGGCCACTTAGTGCTAGGAACCCCAAATTTGGTGTGCAAACCTAGTGGACCTGGTTCCATAACATATCCAAAGATGGAGTTCCTAGCACCAAGTGGCCCCGAGATACGGGGCCCCAAATCCAGTTCGGAAAATGTCATTCTCTGCTACAGAAAAGTGCATCTCGGGGTCACTTGGTGCTAGAAACCCCAGCTTTGGACATTTTATGGTGCTAGTTCCACTGGGTTTGCACACCAAATTTGGGGTTCTTAGCACTAAGTGGCCCCAAGATACGGGGCCCCAAATTTGGTCAACTGTGTCCATCTGCAGCAATGTCCTTTTGGGACCCTTTGGGTTCAGTGACCCCAAATTTTGGCTGCAGCTAGGGGGCATCTAGGAACCCTTAACTACCGAGCTTGAAGTTCGGGGGACCTATGGCTGCAAATGGGCACAGTGAGGCATGCAAATGGGCACAGTGAGGCTGCAAATGGGCATTGTAGACCCTCTTTTCCACTTACAGTAGCTGTGCATTTCTCACCCTCGTCTTATACTCGGGTCAATAAGTTTTTCCCATTTTTTGGTGGTAAATTAGGGCCTCGACTTATACTCGGAACGACTTATACTCGAGTATATACGGTAAGTTGCATAACCTTGGAACTCAAGGTGTTTTTGCATATTGCAGAAAAAGGGCAAGGATTTACAGATTCCATTTATAAAAATTAAGCAAAAAAAAACCCAAAAACAACAATATCTTTCAACCTTTGTTTTTATAAGCTGGCCCCTCTATTTTGTATACATTGTATCCCCTAATCACATTATGGTAATTATTGCAGCTGGTTATGCAACGTGCTAAATGTCAAACTTTGCAGTGGCAAATAATTCACCGTTTCCCATTACGTCTGGTGTTGGAGTTCAGTGCACAGTTCACAAAGGATCTGATGCAATGTTGTATAAGAGAAATGAAAAGCATCATGTTTATGTGTAAAGCTCATTAATGCTTGAGGCTAATAGTCAATTATCCCAAATCCATCTCTGCTCAGTCACTGAACTGACATTGCATCCTAGGTCAGGACATTACTGGCAGGACGTCAGAACAATCTAATATTATAGGGGGCAGTGTACTCATAGATAGATATTTTAGTTAAGCCACCTGACAGGTTGTTCATTTTATTTGATATGTGTGCATTTGCCCTTGTAAATGTTTATAATAATCTGATACATTTTCAGTGGCTCGTTTCCTTGGAATACCCTGGTGATCCTGTCAGTCCACATTTTTCCTACTTGTAAACTGACCACACCCAGCATGTAAGCAGCTCCGTGCTTGTTTGGTCGGTTTGTGTCCCAAGGCTTGCCGCAAAGAGCTACAGGACACCATGCTGACTCACTGGGGTTGATTTCCTAAACTGGAGTGCAAATAAGTGCAGCCCTGCCTAAAAAACAGCTTCCAGTTTTGTCAAAAATGTAACAAGCTGAAGTTAGAAGCCAATTGGCTACTACCATGCACAGCTGCACCAGATTTTGCACTCTAGTTTTACTAAATCAACCCCACTGTGTGCCTGTATCTCGTGTAGACCATTTAATAGCCAGGCCACCCGCCCGGCACTGCTTTGGTAAGTGACAGCAGCTTTTAATGTCAAATTTCAGCCACTCTCAGCTAAAGGTTAAATTGCCTGCCTGCTTCAGAAGCTGATCCACCCCCTGCTTTTCAAAAGAAGGCAGAAAGTTGTGCAGTCAGGTGACCTAGAAATAAAAAAAGGGCAAAATGAAGAAACTCATTTTTTAAAATGTGAAAATCGGAATATGGTATCCAATTTAATATGTGCTTTTGCATTTGTGCATTCACATATACTTCGAAGCAAACCTGAGCAGCATATATACCTTGTTTTTGCTCCCCTGCTGCTTTGTTCACCTGCCAGCTGAGAAAATACCTAGTACTTCATGTTATAGAGGATCAGGTGTACTCACTCTCCAAATACCGTACATCAGCACTGTCAGATGGGTGTGGGGAGAGAACCATCATGGGTGAGCTCTAACTAGAGCAATTCAAAGCTTTCCTCATTCCTAAAGCTGAACAGGGCAGCAGATGAGTAAAGAAAAGGTGAGTATGTACTACTAGGGAGAGGGACACTGAAGCACACCTGTTGCTTTGTCTCTCATGGCTATAGCCAGAGCCGCTGATCGGGGGGCCACCGGTCCTCTTGCAGGGGGGCCTGAGCACACAAAGGCCAACACAGTGAGGGGGGATTAGTGATAGAGGACAATTGCAAAACTCTTCCTCCAGCAGCTGAAAGCTGGTCTCTCCCTGCTGCCAGCTTTTATCTGCTGAAAAAAAAAAAAAAACGACATTTGTCTCTCACTAATCCCCCTCCCTGTGCGGGCCCCCCCTCTCCCAGCGCTGGCTCTAATGTTAGCTCTTGCCATCTCTACCTTTGTTTCTATCCCTCTGGCCCAGTTCACACCATAGAAATGCAGTCCAGGAGTGTTCAGATGCTTTTCTGCATGCGCGATTTTCATGCGTATTTGAGGCGTTCCAGTGCGTTTTTGATGCAGTCCAGTGCATTTTTTCCCCCCTATTATTTCTTATCCTTAAATAAGGACATGTGTGTTCCAGTGCATTTTTGGTGCATTTTACAGTGTTCCAGTACAGTCCAGGGCAGGAAAAATGCAGCATGTTCTACTTTTTTTTCTGGAACTGGAGCGTACTGGAACTACAACCTACTTGTCATGCATTTTTGATGCAGAAAAAAAAATGCACTGTACTGTATGTGGTGTGAACTGGCCCTCTGTCGCTCTGATCCCAGAGCTCCAACTGCCCAGCCTGTATATTTTTTTAATCTCATCTTCATTTTTCTTAATTAACTAAATTTTCAATTCAGCAGGAAGTTCTGTTGCATTTGTGTCTGCGAATATTCATTATATTGTATATTTAGCAAAATATAGCTTTAATATTTTCTTGGGGGGGGGCCCTGTCAGGTAGTCTGTATGGGCCCAATTTCTATTAGCAGCCCTGGGTAATGCACAGACTTTCCTTGAAGTGACAGTGTGTGTAGAGACTCAACCCCTCCCTTCCTTCCCCAATCCACCGATACCTCTCCAGCAATTTCTCACCACTTCTTTTCCCTGTGACATCCACCACTGAAGTACCAGGTGTCCACTGGTGTTGGAATAAAGATGGATCAGTGATGTCACCTTCCCGATATGACAGTGCGTTGCATCATGGGAGGGGGTCACATCCTTCTACATACCTAGAAGCAATTTTGTTCTTTACACAGACAATGTCATTTTGCCCTGAATTTAAGCCATAGTCAAGGTTCAGGAGTAAATGGATATTCTTTAACAGGAATACAAAAGAAGAGCCAAGCTGACTAGGATATTCTAGTAAGGCTGGCCATACATTTTTACAATTTTCTTTTAGGATTTACCAAAACCATATAATATGAGGTCGAGCATAAACACTTTCAAATTTGTATGCAATCAGGCAGGGCCTTGTACTACATAATTGAAGGTAAATCAAAAGGAAATTGAATAAGAAAAGTGTATAATGTATGGCCTGCCTAAGACTCTCAGAAGCTGCTTTGACTTTTACACAAAGGTCTGAAATTTTAAGTAATTGCAGTTTAACCTTGGAGCCAAATCGAGCCTTCAGAGAAATTGAGCTAAATGCATTCCAGGTGCATAAAAAAAAAAGGCATCCAGTGTCTCGGTGTGTTTTATTTCTAAAGCAGCTACAGCCTAAGCATAGAAGCCTGTCCCTGCCAGCAGCTTTGTGCCTAGCAGTGACCCATCTGCAGAAGTCAGACACCCCCCATCTCCCATACTAAAAAAATATGGGGCCTGCTCTGCAGTATAGGGGCAGGCTTTTCTACTTCAGCTGTGGCTTTTCTAAAGAAAGCAAACTGTAAAACTGGCCATAGATGGATCAAAGCTTGGTCTGATTCTAACCATATATGGGCAGCCTGGCAGTGCAACCAGCCTATCAGATTTTTTACATGCAATTACTGCCAGTGGCTATATCCGCTAGCAGTAATCATTGTGTTCTGCCAGCCGGGACGGCTACCCGCCAGCAGAACACAATAGTGCTGTGGGAGGGATTTTTTTCCCTCCACCCATGATGGAAGGAAAGAAAATCGCATAGTCTATGGGCTGCTTAAGAATGTGCCCCTAGATTGTATTTGGCTGATGTAAACTAAAGATCGAATTAGGCTTTAAAAACATGTGTTCTAGGTCTCTTTGTATTTCAGTGTGTTAACACATTGGTGATATCAGTATATAACTTTTATGTTGCGTTAATCAAGGCTATGTCACCAACACTCCAACTCCATTATCATATGTTCCATTTGTTCTGTGTCTGCCCTAAAGAATAAAAATTCTGTTCTGCTTAAGAGTGCTGAGCACAAGATGTTTGATGGACAAAACACTAATTATATGCAAGTAAATACATCATCCAGTGAACGCATTTTCAGAATAATTCACAACACAACAAGAAAAAGGCAAATCAAAAGTAAAAATAAAGCAGCAGCCAATCAAGGCAGATAAAATATAAAAAGGGTAAAAAAATAAAACCCCAAAATTGTGTGGCAGTTTCAAAGGAAACAACATACAATGTATTTATTATGTTGCACACACAACAAGCCCAATAAAATGATTTTGCTAAAAAAGTAAAGTAAATGGATGATTTCTTAGCAGATGAAAGGATTATAGCAGTTCTAGATGCGTTATTTATGCCAGCAGTGGATGAAGCATGATTTAAAGCCGAATTTTTAGAAATCATAAGTAAAAGCGGGGCTGCTGCTTTAAAATGAAAATCTCAGCGAAATAGGTTAGATGAAGCTGCTTGTGACAACTTATCTCACCGTTTCGTTCAAGCAAGTGAGGATCAGAATGTTTCTTGCCTATGTCAGCGAAGGACCGCACCAGTGGGATACGGTTACTCAGCTTCTTCTCGTTCTGATGGTGATGTCTTTTTAAGAGAGCTTCTCTGACACATTCCCTCATGGAATCATCCAGCTGTCCTGACGCAGTCATGTTGTCCAGCACCATATCTGCAATAACAGAATACCACAGGATTATTATAGGTCAGATTCAATTCCCATTAAAAACTCGTTAAAACCTGCAAACTAATATACTAATGTAGAGACCCAGAATAACTGATTTTCCAGGTTCTGAGATCCTTCTGTCTTTTTTCAAAGGAATAAACTCGAATAACGGTTAAAGTGGAAAGACCTAAAATCTGTATTCCCATTGAAGAAAGTTTACCTGTTACCTGTACAGAAACTTCCTGGTGGGGATAAAGACAGCAATAAAAACCTTAAATCAAACCTCAAATCAATTTTTGGGGTGGCCACCCTTTGCCTTCAAACCTGCACCAGTTCTAGGTACATACAGTACTTGAACACAGTTTTTAAAGGAACTCGGCAGGTAGATTGTTCCAAACATCTTGGAGAACTCAATGGCATTAATAAAAGTGATATTAAATGGTTCTATGTTATTTTTTTTAAACAAACATGTCATACTTTCCTGCTCGGCGCAATGGTTTTGCAAAGAGTAGCCCCAATCTTCTTCCTGGGTCGAGAGGGAGCTCAGGTAGACATTAGGGGGCCGTGGAGGGAGCAGGTTTTTAACCTTCATGCATAGAATGCATGAAGGTAATAAAATCTTTAGCCTTTACTACCACTTTAAGAACTATCTTCAGCTTAAGGAAGAACAAGGAGTCCTGGAAGTGATGGTTTGGCCCCCAAAGAAGCCTTGATCTCAACATTGAGTTTGTGTGGGATTACATGAAGGGACACAAGGTTTTGAGGCAGCATACCTCCACAGAAGATCTGTGGTTAGTTTTCCAAGATGGTTGGGACAACCTATTTGCTAAGTTCCTTCAAAAACTGTGTGCACAAGCACTGTGCGTACCTAGAAGTATTGATGCTGGTTTGAAGGGTAGTCACACCAAATATTGGATTTGATTTAATTTTTTTCTTCTGTTCATTTGCATTTTATACATTCATAAAAACAAATAAAACATTCATTTTTGAAAGTATTCTTATTTTACAGCAGTTCTTCACACCTATTCAAAACTTTTGCACAGAACGGTATGGATTAATTATATATATATATATATATATATATATATATATATATATATATATATATATATATATATATACATATACACACACACACACACACACACACACACGCACACTTGCTCCTGGACAGCTTCACATTCTAAAACACCGGTCGTTAAAAGTACCTGTAAATCACTACAAACTCATAAGCATGTGTCACCAAAAAATCCATGGAAATATTTCATAGAACATACTGTATAAGCTTATATTCGTCATCTCCCACCAACTCAGTTTGGTGTGTTAAGTTTCTTATATCCCTTTATGAAATTATCATTAATACAGAAGAGACTGGAACTCCAGTCAGGTCCATAAATATTGGTACATCGACACAATTCTAATCTTTTTGGCTCTATACACCACCACAATGGATTTGAAATGAAACAAACAAGATGTGCGTTAACTGCAGACTTTCAGCTTTAATTTGAGGGTTTTTACATCCAAATCAGGTGAACGGTGTAGGAATTACAACAGCTTGTATATGTGCCTCCCACTTTTTAAGGGACCAAAAGTAATGGGACAGATTAACAATCATCCATCAAACTTTCACTTTTCAATACTTGGTTGCAAATCCTTTGCAGTCAATTACAGCCTGAAGTCTGGAACGCATAGACATCACCAGACACTGGGTTTCATCCCTGGTGATGCTCTGCCAGGCCTCTACTGCAATTGTCTTCAGTTCCTGCTTGTTCTTGGGGCATTTTCCCTTCAGTTTTGTCTTCAGCAAGTGAAATGCATGCTCAATCGGATTCAGGTCAGGTGGTTGACTTGGCCATTGCATAACATTACACTTCTTTCCCTTAAAAAACTCTGGTTGCTTTCGCAGTATCCTTCGGGTAATTGTCCATCTGCACTGTGAAGCACCGCCCATTTTGCTGAATATGAGCAGATAATATTGCCCAAAACACTTCAGAATTCATCCTGCTGCTTTTGTCAGCAGTCACATCATCAATAAATACAAGAGAACCAGTTCCATTGGCAGCCATACATGCCCACGCCATGACACTACCACCACCATACTTCACTGATGAGGTGGTATGCTTTGGATCATGAGCAGTTCCTTTCCTTCTCCATACTCTTCTCTTCCCATCACTCTGGTACAAGTTGATCTTGGTCTCATCTGTCCATAGGATGTTGTTCCAGAACTGTGAAGGCTTTTTTAGATGTTGTTTGGCAAACTCTAATCTGGCCTTCCTGTTTTTGAGGCTCACCAATGGTTTACATCTTGTGGTGAACCCTCTGTATTCACTCTGGTGAAGTCTTTTCTTGATTGTTGACTTTGACACACATACACCTACCTCCTGGAGAGTGTTCTTGATCTGGCCAACTGTTGTGAAGGGTGTTTTCTTCACCAGGGAAAGAATTCTTCAGTCATCCACCACAGTTGTTTTCCATGGTCTTCTGGGTCTTTTGGTGTTGCTGAGCTCACCGGTGCGTTCTTTCTTTTTAAGGATGTTCCAAACAGTTGATTTGGCCACACCTAATGTTTTTGCTATCTCTCTGATGGGTTTGTTTTGTTTTTTTAGCCTAATGATGGTTTGCTTCACTGATAGCGACAGCTTTTTGGATCTCATATTGAGAGTTGACAACAGATTCCAAATGCAAATAGCACACTTGAAATGAACTCTGGACCTTTTATCTGCTCCTTGTAAATGGGATAATGAGTGAATAAAACACACTTGGCCATGGAACAGCTGAGCAGCCAATTGTCCCATTACTTTTGGTTCCTTAAAAAGTGGGAGGCACATATACAAACTGTTGTAATTCCTACACCGTTCACCTGATTTGGATGTAAATACCCTCAAATTAAAGCTGAAAGTCTGCAGTTAAAGCATATCTTGTTTGTTTCATTTCAAATCCATTGTGGTGGTGTATAGAGCCAAAAATATTAGAATTGCGTCAATGTCCCAATATTTATGGACCTGACTAAGTAGAAAAACAGAAAATCAACATGGGCATTACTGATTGAAAAAAAGTTAACTTTTGTTGGTACCAACAATCAGGTTTCAAGCTAAATTCTCCTAATGCAGGCTAAAGGTTGAAAGACAAACTGTGTGGGGCTGATATGACAAACCACATGTTCAATGAACATTTCAAATGTCACCAATTAAATTCAAACTAAAGCAAGATATTTCAAGCTGAACCCTGGGAAAGGGTAAAATCTCCTCAATACTTTACGTTTGCTATAGTGAAAACATGCATGTTACCTTTTTAGCATCTGCATAGTTTTGGCGAAACTCACATTTTTAACATGACTTCATCGCCTCTTAAAAGGCAAAAGCAGCTTTGCCTGGGCATCATGAGAAGGTCTTTTAGTTTCTTTTTTATTGCCTACTGTGCAATGATGACCTGCTCTATCTGTATTTTTAGATGGCCTTGGCAGAAAAGTGGGGACACACCCCTACCAGGGCGCTGATAGCAAGCAAGCAAAAAAAAAAACCCACACACCACCGCATTTCTACTAAAAAAGTGCTGACTATTGGTGAGTTTTTCCTATTTTCTGTCTCGGTGACCCACAATCAGAATATAGATAGGAGATATCATGAGCTGCATGCGCACAAGGAAGTAAAGTCTTATGTACACATAATAAAATAAAGCCCAGTGAATGTACTACATGAAGGGAACATTTCAATCCTCATAGATCAAATTTAATTTTAGCGCTTGAGGAACTGGAAAGCAGCCATCTGAAGTGATGACATGGCATTAGAACTAGAATTTCCAGTAAACTCTGTTACCTTTGGAACTAGGTACAAGTAACAATACTTTTTTTTCAAGTACTCGTCGATACCGATACTTTTTTTTTAATGTTATGTGACAGTGGCACTAATATGCAGCACTGATGACACGTGGACTGTGTCAGTAGTTTTTATTTTTACAATTTATTTTTTTTTATTAAAAAAAAAAAAAAATTTCCCCACAATGATTTCTTTATTTTGGAGGGGGGAGGGGTGTCAGTGTGTTTTTAATTTTGTTATTATTTTTACAATTTAACCTTTTCAATATTTATTACAATTCTTGAGTAATAAGGGGATGGTAGTTGCGCTGTGATGGAAAAGGGATAGGGAAAGGGGGGGAGGGACTATACTAAAGTGCATGTGACGCACATGCCAAGTGACCTGAAAACCATATAAAACCATATAAAACGAAAATACCGAAAAAAACACTGACTAGTGCATATAATAAATAAATGAAAATACCACTAAATAGTGTTGGCATGAAGAGGAAGTGCATGAAGAAGAAGTGCAATAAATGACATAAAAGTGAACAGTGCACTTGATAAAAAAGGCAATCGAGCCAATAAAAATATCAAAAACAATAAGCAATAAGTGAATAAACCATTAAGTGCACAAATGGACAGATGAATAATAAATAAAATATAAAATAGTCCCGTTGATAAACGTTATAAAAGGATCAAAACACTTGACCAGTGAATCAAAAAAATTGGAGAGAGAATTCAGCATAAAAAACAGACATTGAATGATGATGGCAAAAAAACACAGTCCCGCCACCAAATGTGACACCCCTCTTCCCCCTGTCACTTTCATCATTGTGTTTTTTGGATTGTCACTCAGAAGTGTCACATTCGGTGGCGGGACTGTGTTTTTTTCATATATATATTATTTTTTCTTCACACTTTTGTCAATTTTTTGCCATCATCATTCAATGTCTGTTTTTTATGCTGAATTCTCTCTCCAATTTTTTTGATTCACTGGTCAAGTGTTTTGATTCTTTTATAACGTTTATCAACAGGACTATTTTATATTTTATTTATTATTCATCTGTCCATTTGTGCACTTAATGGTTTATTCACTTATTGCTTATTGTTTTTGATATTTTTATTGGCTCGATTGCCTTTATCAAGTGCACTGTTCACTTTTATGTCATTTATTGCACTTCCTCTTCATGCCAACACTATTTAGTGGTATTTTCATTTATTTATTATATGCACTAGTCAGTGTTTTTTTCGGTATTTTCGTTTTATATGGTTTTATATGGTTTTCAGGTCACTTGGCATGTGCGTCACATGCACTTTAGTATAGTCCCCCCCCCCCCCCTTTCCCTATCCCTTTTCCATCACAGCGCAACTACCATCCCCGTATTACTCATGTTTGTTTTGTCTGTTTGGAGCAGTCTTTTAGGTGTTGCAGCAGTGTCCCCTTGGTAGCATAGGAGTCCGCCAGCAGCGCAGGAGTTCCTCCATTGTATTACAATTCTTCATTTACCGACTCCTTCCTCCTCTCTCCATCCTGACAGATCAAGGACAGCACGGAGGGGGCCGAGGAGCACGGAGGGGGACAGTCAGGGGTGATCGGTGCGGTGCTGGGGAGTAGTTACAAGCACCGATCTCCCTGTATAGGATTTCAATAAAGCAGCTGAAAGCAACAGGAGGGAGAGCGAGGGAGGAGGAGAAGCGGCTGTCAGCTGCTTTATTGAAATGTATACAGGGAGATCTGTGATTGTAACTCATCCCCAGCACCGCCCCCATCACCCCTGACTGTCCAGGTATCAGATTAAGCATGGGAGCATTTGCCCGAGTACAAGTACTTGGGCAAATGCTCGCTATCGGCACTGATACTAATATCAGTAATCGGGACAACCCTATTTGGAACCATTAAAAGCCCAAAAAAGGAACCAGACAATAAAATTCACTTGCAGTGGCCCATCCATTATATTAAATGGTCAAAACCACTCAGCTTTTTTTGCTGTGTGTGTTCCATTTGGAGAGATTTCCTTTAATTTCCAGTTACAGTAACCACAAAGATAGAATATTAACAAAAATATACCTAAGGCAGTCCATAGACTGTTCAAATCTTGACAGGTTTAGCAAGAACCAGCCGAGATTCGAGCCATGTATGGGCAGGCTGAGAGTACACAAGTTGATCGATCAACTTGGGTACAACCAGCCTGCCTGATTCGTATAAGTGTGAACCAGCCTTAATAAACCTTTTGATCCCAAATCAGGAACTCTTCCACCACGCATTACCTGCAATTTCCTCTATGGTGCTGGCTCTCATGTCCAACATCACTGTGCCATTGAGTATGCAACTTCTCAATTCAAAGAGGCTGTGTAGTGAAAGCGTGGCCACGTAAGGCTTACTCCATCGGTCTCCACCATCTTCAACATCTTCCTCAAATTTCAGCCATCTGAAACAAAAATCAAAATGCTAAATTATGCTTTTACACCAATTTGGGAAATACTTACGATGAACAAGATTGAAGCAAACTTAATTATTGTTATTGCTATCAAAAGATCACATTCTTCACAAAGCACCACATTTTATGCTACTAGCAGGCGACTATATTTAAAGTGATACTAAAGTCCCCTTTTTTTGTTTAAAAATAACAAACATGTTAAACTTACCTGCTCTGTGCAGTTGGTTTTGCAGAGAGCAGCCCAGATCCTCCTCTTCTCGGGTCCCCTGCTGGCAGTCCTGGACCCTCCCTCCTGCCAAGTGCCCCCCACAGCAAGCAGCTTGCTATGGGGGACACCTGAGCTAAGCCACTGCTCTGTGTCCAGACACAGAGCTTGGCCCCGCTCCCTCTCTCCTCACTGGCTCACCGACTTTGATAGCAGTGAGAGCCAATGTCATCGGCTGTGGCCTCTGCCAATGAGGAAGGTAAGTCCCAGACAGCCCAGACTCTCGTGCAACATCACTGGATCGAGGTGGGGCTCAGGTAAGTATTAGGGGGTCTGATGGGGGCTGCTGCACACAAGTTTTTTTTTTTTTTTTTATCTTGAGGCCTCATGCACACTGGATGTTATAATAACGTTATAAAAATGCTTTGCAGCTATGTAGCTTTGCAGTGAGTTTTTCAACTTTTTTCAACGCTTTTGCAATAGCGTTTTTTAGCGTCAGCGGTTTTTTTTTTCCAATGGATCAAAAACGTTAAAAAAACGCTGGTGAGTGACGTTTTTGAGCGTTTAAGCATTTTTACAGCTGAAAAACGTCTCTCAGAACCCACTAGTTTTTTTTTTTTTACTGCTCAAAAATGCCACTGCCCAAAACTGCTAATAACAGCCTATGTGTGCATGGACACATAAGATAACATGATGGTGAGTTTAATGACTGTAGAAAAAAATGTCTACAGCCAAAAACAGCTGCTGTAAAAACGTCCAGTGTGCATGAGGCCTTAGGTAAAGGTCTATTTGTTATAAAAAAAATAGTCAAAAAGAAAACACGGTACACTTCCCTTCTCTGTGCAAGGGTTTTGCATAGAGCGGCCCCGATCCTCCTCTTCTGGGGTCCCTCGGCGGCGCTCATGGCATCTCCTCTTTTCAAGTGCCCCCACGGAGAGCCGCATTCCATAGGGGTAGCCGTGCAAGCGCGCTCGAGACCTGCTGCTGCGTTCATTGACACAGACAGCAGGACTTGGCCCTGACTCTCCCCCTGTGTCACTGGATTTGACTGACCGCAGCGGGAGCCAATGGCTCCTACTGCTATCAATCTATCCAATGAGGACCCAAGACAGCGGCTGGAGCTGCTGTGCTTGTTCCCGTCACAAGAACAAAAGGGTTCAGGCAAGTAAAAGGGGGGCTCTGGGGGGCTGCTGCACTACAGAAGGGTTTTCCCCCCTAATGCAGACAAAGCATTAGGGGGATAAACCGTGAGGGTTTACAACCCCTTTAATGCATAGAGTGCATTAAGATAAAGAATTGTTTGCCTTTAGAGCCACTTTAAAAACTTAATTTTTTTTTTTAAGGCTAAAAAAATGTTTTGGGTGGAGATGTAGTTATATTTTTAAGCAGGCCCTAGGCGAGTCGAAAACCGAAAAATTCTTGGTCATTCATTTTTCGCATCGCCAGTGTGCTAGCTGTAACACGCAATTTAAATGTCAAAATGGAAAGTGCCCGATCCAACTTGCTGGATTTTGTTTAGAAAAATAAAAGGATGACACAATCGTATGCACCATTTTAGTTTTTCGATCAACAGAACATATGGTTTTCTACTTCTCTATGGTTGGCCTTAGATTTATTTCTTTTTTTTATCCAATATGTCTAGCGTTTTTAGGAGTTTGTGACGTTTACTATTAAATTTTAATTTTGCAGTTCTTGAGTGGCGGGGCTGTACTCACTATTTTATAAGTAAACATTTCACTTTGTAAAAGATCTCTTTGATGCCAGTTTTAATCACATTGCCTGGATAAACAGTTCAATGTTCACTGCTAACTCCAAGTTCTTCTGAGCAGAGCAGAGCGTAGTACCGGATTTAGGGCTAGTACACAAGTGCTGGGTGTTCATATTTTAAATGTATTGTTGGTTTAGCCAAATTTCATTCAATCCACCGTGTTGCATAAAAATGATCATACGTGGATATGTGTTGTATGTAGTGGTGCACAGAAATGAAAACTCTAGTGCCAAAACCGAAAATTCAGGATGCACTTGGCTGAAAACCGAAACCAAAATGGACAAGGATGGGGGGGACTCCCCTGGCCTGGGTGTCGGGATGGGGGGGACTCCCCTGGCCTGGGTGTCGGGATGGGGAGGACTCCCCTGGCCTGGGTGTCGCGATGGGGAGGACTCCCCTGGCCTGGGTGTCGCGATGGGGAGGACTCCCCTGGCCTGGGTGTCGCGATGGGGAGGACTCCCCTGGCCTGGGTGTCGCGATGGGGAGGACTCCCCTGGCCTGGGTGTCGGGATGGGGAGGACTCCCCTGGCCTGGGTGTCGGGATGGGGAGGACTCCCCTGGCCTGGGTGTCGGGATGGGGAGGACTCCCCTGGCCTGGGTGTCGGGATGGGGAGGACTCCCCTGGCCTGGGTGTCGGGATGGGGAGGACTCCCCTGGCCTGGGTGTCGGGATGGGGAGGACTCCCCTGGCCTGGGTGTCGGGATGGGGAGGACTCCCCTGGCCTGGGTGTCGGGAAGGGGAGGACTCCCCTGGCCTGGGTGTCGGGATGGGGAGGACTCCCCTGGCCTGGGTGTCGGGATGGGGAGGACTCCCCTGGCCTGGGTGTCGGGATGGGGAGGACTCCCCTGGCCTGGGTGTCGGGATGGGGAGGACTCCCCTGGCCTGGGTGTCGGGATGGGGAGGACTCCCCTGGCCTGGGTGTCGGGATGGGGAGGACTCCCCTGGCCTGGGTGTCGGGATGGGGAGGACTCCCCTGGCCTGGGTGTCGGGATGGGGAGGACTCCCCTGGCCTGGGTGTAGGGATGGGGAGGACTCCCCTGGCCTGGGTGTCGGGATGGGGAGGACTCCCCTGGCCTGGGTGTCGGGATGGGGAGGACTCCCCTGGCCTGGGTGTCGGGATGGTGAGGACTCCCCTGGCCTGGGTGTCGGGATGGGGAGGACTCCCTTGGCCTGGGTGTCAGGATGGGGAGGACTCCCCTGGCCTGGGTGTCGGGATGGGGAGGACTGGTCTCGGGCTCAGTGTGGATGAAGCCTGGGGAAACCACAGCACACATATTCCAGATGGGGGTCTGGCTCCGCTCCCCCTCCCACCTTCCTTACTTATCAGTCAGTGTCCTGGCTTAGTGGCGCACTCATCTCTGGCAGTGTGGCCTCCTCCTCTGCCCTCGGCTTCCCTTCCCCTCCTCACACAACAGGCGATCCCTAGGCCCGGCCAAAGCCAGCAGGCTGCCTCCAGTGAGCGCTATGACAACATGAAGGCTGCACAGTATCCCCAGTCTGACTGCGACCAAAAACAACGAGGACGACTAGACAGCCCTGACTGACGGCAGCCAGCGGCCAATCGCCAGCCGGCTTGAACGGCCCCAGCCAATCAATCAGATGACGAGGCAGCCTAGACAGCCTGGCTCAGGCTGCCTAGAAAGTCCACACATCAAACTCACATCAACAAGCGGGTGACTAGTTGCTAGGACATTTAAGGAGCGTTTTATTTATTTTTTTTAACCTCACTTGCTACCCATCCACAATGTACTGCGGGCGTGCGGCCGGTGTAGGCATAGTGACGTACCCAATCATTCACAGGCCAGGACCCACTGATCGGCTGTATGCAATCACAGCCGAAAGCTCAGTGTTGATAACAGCGTCAGTGCGGAAGGCGATTAGACACTATCGCAGCCCCATCATAATTCATGGATCACTGTCACTAGTATATTTAAAAAAAAAAAAAAAAAAACGCTCTCTATTAATACACATAGTCAGGTCCATAAATATTGGGACATAGTCAGAATTCTAATCTTTTTGGCTCTATACACCATAACAATGGATTTGGAATGAAACGAACAAGATGTGCTTTAACTGCAGACTTTCAGCTTTAATTTGAGGGTATTTACCTCCAAATCAGGTGAACGGTGTAGGAAGTACAACAGTTTGTATATGTGCATCCCACTTTTTAAAGGGACCAAAAGTAATGGGACAGATTAACAATCATCCATCAAACTTTCACTTTTTAATACTTGGTTGCAAACTCTTTGCAGTCAATTACAGCCTGAAGTCTGGAACGCATAGACATTACCAGACACTGGGTTTCATCCCTGGTGATGCTCTACCAGACCTCTACTGCAACTGTCTTCAGTTCCTGCTTGTTCTTGGGGCATTTTCCCTTCAGTTTTGTCTTCAGCAAGTGAAATGCATGCTCAATCGGATTCAGGTCAGGTGATTGACTTGGCCATTGCATAACATTCCACTTCTTTCCCTTAAAAAACTCTTTGGTTGCTTTCGCAGTATGCTTCGGTCATTGTCCATCTGCACTGTGAAGCGCCGTCCAATGAGTTCTGAAGCATTTTGCTGAATATGAGCAGATAATATTGCCCAAAACACTTCAGAATTCATCCTGCTGCTTTTGTCAGCAGTCACATCAATAAATACAAGAGAACCAGTTCCATTGGCAGCCATACATGCCCACGCCATGACAATACCATAACAATGCTTCACTGATGAGGTGGTATGCTTTGGATCACGAGCAGTTCCTTTCCTTCTCCATACTCTTCTCTTCCCATCACTCTGGTACAAGTTGATCTTGGTCTCATCTGTCCATAGGATGTGGTTCCAGAACTGTGAAGGCTTTTTTAGATGTTGTTTGGCAAACTCTAATCTGGCTTTCCTGTTTTTGAGGCTCACCAATGGTTTACATCTTTTGGTGAACCCTCTGTATTCACTCTGGTGAAGTCTTCTCTTGATTGTTGACTTTGACACACATACACCTACCTCCTGGAGAGTGTTCTTGATCTGGCCAACTGTCGTGAAGGGTGTTTTCTTCACCAGGGAAAAAATTCTTCGGTCATCCACTACAGTTGTTTTCAGTAGTCTTCCGGGTCTTTTGGTGTTGCTGAGCTCCCCGGTGCGCTCTTTCTTTTTAAGGATGTTCCAAACAGTTGATTTGGCCACACCTAATGTTTTTGCCATCTCTCTGATGGGTTTGTTTTGTTTTTTCAGCCTAATGATGGCTTGCTTCACTGATAGTGACAGCACTTCGAATCTCATATTGAGAGTTGACAGCAACAGATTCCAAATGCAAATAGCACACTTGAAATTAACTCTGGACCTTTTTATCTGCTCCTTGTAAATGGGATAATGAGGGAATAACACACACCTGGCCATGGAACAGCTGAGCAGCCAATTGTCCCATTACTTTTGGTCCCTTAAAAAGTGGGAGGCACATATGCAAACTGTTGTAATTCCTACACCGTTCACCTGATTTGGATGTAAATACCTTCAAATTAAAGCTGAAAGTCTGCAGTTAAAGCAAATCTTGTTTGTTTCATTTCAAATCCATTGTGGTGTTGTATAGAGCCAAAAAGATTAGAATTGTGTCGAAGTCCCAATATTTATGGACCTGACTGTAAATACACACACACACCATGGTTTGTAGGCACTATAACTTTCATACGAACCAATCAATATGAACTTATTGGGATTTTTTTTTATCACAGACATGTAGCAGAATATATTTTGGCCAAAATTCATGAATACATTTTATTGAATAAGTTTCATAGTGGAAAAAAAAAATGTTATTTTTTTCCCCAAAATTTTCAGTCTTTTCGTTTAGATCGCAGAAAAAAAAAACAAAAAACAAAAAAATTAAAAAAAAACAGTGGTGATAAAATGCCACCAAAAGAACGCTCTATTTGTGTGAAATAAATAATATAAATTTAATTTGTGTACAGTGTTGCTCAATTGCCACTTAAAGTAGCGAAGTGCCAAATAGCAAAAAAAAAGTGGCCTGGTCATGAAGGAGGTAACATCTTCTGGAGCTCAAGTGGTTAGACGTGCATTAAACGTGACGCAAACTCAAACAACAACTCGTGTGAGCGCTAAAGGTGCGTTTGTTAGGTGCCAGCATTTTGAGCAAGTGTGAACAAGGCTTTATGAGCAAACACGTGCAAAATACATCAAGATAATTTAGGATCCATGTACGCAAAATGCGTTCTGCTCATGAAAAAAAAAAAACTTTGTTTAATCACGTTACCATAAATCTGTCTTGTATGAAAGTCTTAAAGCTGCATCCCATAACCTTTGAAGAAACCACTGCTAAATCTAACACAGGATAGCTGCGGGCTTAAACATTCATGTTCATTGAAGGTACTTCTGCAGCTCACAATGAAAAAAAAAAATGAAAAAAAAATTGAAAAAAAAAATAATTACTGAGAAAGTGGTATCCAGTCTAGAATTTGTCCCTATAAGATACTTATCTGTAAAAGGATAGAAATGAAAACGCAAGGGAGCAACAAGTTCAGGAGCATCTGTTGCAACATATAAATCTGTCAGCTACTATACTTTATGTATCACTCTAAGTTTCATAAAGGAGGTAAAGCAGCAGGGTCTAGTTTCACAGTTCACATTACCAGTTCAAGCCAATAGTGGCTTTCTAGGATTCGAACTTAAGAGATTTGTTCTTCGAGAATTGTGCACTCACCCATCTTTGTTATCCAAGGACTCCTGCACAAGGGCACATAGGGCCATAAACTATGAAAACTGGCCATATTTCTGGGCCTGGAAGCCACAGGTGTTGTGTACAACCACCTACACAAATCAATAAGAGGGTGCAGCTGTACACCAAACAATGCAGTTACAAGTGTATACAGTGGTGTATGTGCTGCCCTAGGCAAGACTAAAATCAAAACCCCATCTAAAATTTGTCCCACCCCTTCCTTCTCAAGTGGCCATGCAGGGTCTCTGGTGGCCATGTAGGGAGTGTAGGGAGCAGGGGATGATCCTGTCAATCTCAGTGCGGACAGTAGATCTATGGAATATATCATGTTCCCATGAAATCAGTGTGCTGACCTGATCACAGGAGGTGATAGAAATGATCGGACAGGCCAGTGAAAAATGTGACCGTCCGTGTCACCCAGGCCGGGCTGTAGAATCGTGGGAGGGGGTGGTGTGGTCCCAGGCCATGCGGATTGATGAATGTGACACCCAGGATCGTATCTAGAAACAAGGCGTTTGTCTTGGGCAGCATTTTTCGGGGGGACGGCGCTGCCCCCCCAGGCAGAAGGGACACTACGACTCTGTTCCCATGATCACAGGCCAGAGTACTACACGGAGCACAAAGGTGGAAATGAAGAATACAGCACAGAGTACAATGATCAGTGCAAAGTGCTGTATGGGATACAACTATTCCAATGAATGATCACAGCCATCAGAGTTCTCCCCGGAGTAATCTGAGGACCCCGGTGTGAAGATCGGTATTGGGAAACAACGTGGGTGGACTTGCTCTATCCTGAGAACAGATTTCCTCCTGGAGAAGGAATATCGGAGATGTTGGAGGGGTTGTGGCACACAGCTGAGGCTCCCCATCCTGCTCCTGGCTCTCCCGATGTGATCAGACTCGGAGCTCTCTGCTCATGAGCAGAGAGCTCCGAGTCTAATCACATCAAGAGTGGAGAGCTCAGAGTAATTACATCAGGTCAGGGGAGCCAAAAGCAGGATGGGAGACCTCAGCTGTGTGCCGCAACCCCACCAACATCTCCGATATTCCTTCTCCATGAAGAACTCCCTTCCATGGAAAGAGTCTGACCACATTGATCCGACACCGATCTTCACACTGGGGTCCTCAGATGACTCCGGGAAGAACTATGATCGCCGTGATCACTCATTGGAGTCATTGTATCGCTTGCAGAACTTTGCACTAATCAATGTATTGTATTGTGCTGTATTCTTCATTTCTATCAGTGTGCTCCGTGTAATACTCTGGACTGTGATCACGGGAACAGAGTCTTAGTGTCCCTTCTGCCTGGGGGCAGCGAGGCCCCCCTAAAAAATGCCGCCCAAGGCAAACACCTTGTTTGTCTTGCGGTAGATATGCCCCTGGGTGCATACATGTGTCCAGGAACAGATATATGCTCCTAGATACAGATAGTTTACCAATCTACAGCCACTTCTTGTCATTAATTTGTACAAGAGGCTGTGTCCCGTGCACATAAATACAGCCAGTTTTTGCAGTGTAAGGCCTTATGCGTCAATGTGCATAAAGCCCTTAAAGTGATACTAAACGATATCCTTATCCATAAAATCGTTTAGGCCCCTTTCACATAGGCCAGGTCTGATTTTGTTCAGCAGGGGGATCTGTCCGCTAATCCCCTGCTGAGCGGAGCGGCTGGGTGACAGGTCTGTGTCCACTCCGCTTATGCAGAGCAGACACAGATGCAGCCCGCTCTGCTCTATGAGCAGTCGGATGTCAATGGCCCGGGTGTCTGTTTACACCCAACTGGGCTCTGATCCGATCCAGCCGGACAGAGATGCTGGATTGGAGATGTTTACATCCGACTGCCCATAGAGGAAAATGGAGGGTCCAATCGGGTCTGCCTGAAAAACAGACAGGCAGACCCAATTGGATGGCTCATGCGAAAGGGGCCTTATTGTGCTTTTCTGCCTCGGTGTAATGTCCTCTGCAAGCTCCCAAACCTCTAGATCTCCCCCCCACCGCTCTATGTACGCTACAAATATCATAGTCTGTAGTCTTTACTTAATCTTGGGAGCGAGAAAGGAGGATGGCCAAGTTTTACATCCAGTGGGACCATGAAGAACAAAAGTACTTACCCTCTAGCAGGAAGTCTGATTAAAGCACCAAAAATAAATACATTTGGAGATTTGAAGCAGGCTGAGAACAGAAGGTATTTTTTTAGTTCAAAATACTTGAACAGAATACATTTTTAAACTAGGAGTAGAGTGTTACATGTTTTACTGTGCTCATTCTTAATTCTTGTTTCTCTTTTGGGTCTCATCTATTTCAGTCATTAGGTTACATTAAGCGGAGGGCGGAATTAAGGATTGTTATCACACAAGGGAACCTATTAATAGGCAGTGGGGAGAAGTCGTCATATGATTCCTGTGCAAACTTCCAAGTACAGTTTGTACATAAAAAAATATTGAAGATTTGTTGTATAGATGTAAATTTAGGCCAAAGCCTTTGCATACTACATGTGTTAGCAGCCATATTTAGTAGTTTTTTTAGAGAGTGCTTAACTAAATTCTCAGCAATCATAGAACGGTCTACTCCTTACCATTCATACAAGTAGACAAATTAGTACCATTTTGGGCATTAAAGCGTAGCACTACCCAAAAGGGGAAGTTCCGCTTTAAGTACTCCTCCCCTGCCACATTTGGCATAGGATTTTTTTTTTGGGGTGGGGGCGATCAGAGCAGAAATTCTCCTCTCCCCCTCCCTCCCTGCAGTCTTCTGGGACATGTCAAGGCCCCAGAAGCCCGCTGCACCATTCAGGAGGCGCAGCACGACATGTGCATGCACAGTGGACAGCAAGCTGTGAAGCCGCAAGCTGTCACAGGCGGGTGCCCACAGGTGAAATGCCAATTTATGTAGCTGTTGACTTTTAATAAACAAAAACGACTGGAGCTCAGCTTTATCCCACCAGCATGTTTCCTGAATTACTAGAAACTGGAGCAAATATAGGGGAGCCACACAAGAATGAGAGGATTAAAAAAAATGCTCATTAATAGAAATGAACCCTGAAAGCAGGACCCAAGTGCTGCAATTAAGCAATCCATGTAGTCTGTCCTTACACTTCCTGCACAAATCTGACCAACATTTAATGCAGATGTCACTTTGAAAGGAAAATTAGAAAAAAATACTTAGGCCCCTTTCACACTTGTGCGACTTGTGACTGCAAAGTCGCATGACAAATTGTTCCCCACGATTTCCAATTATAACCATTCATATATGTGCAACTTCAAGTCGTGCCAAATTCAAAGTAGTATTAATAATAGTTCAAATGTCCCAATTCCACATCCATAAAGTGAACTCAAAATGTGTGCTGCTCCAATGTTCAATAGAACACACCCAGTGCTCCCCACAGGATAGACAGGGTAAGTATATCTGCTTACCAGATCTGCACATTAGTGAGCTTTCACCCCTCACTATGGGCTCAACCGCATCCACTACCCAGCCTGCTTAATTGGATTCCACAGCTATCATCAGTTAAGGAAACTCCAGAGTCCGGTCACACATTTAGCATATAAAAGAGGAAGATAACTCATTGCGCAACATTCTTTTAAAAGCACACAGGAGTTTATTAAAAGTTGTACTTACAATAAAAACGATAAAATTAGGCACAAAATGGAAACATTTGTTTGTCCAGCACCCTCCACGAGTGTTCGGACGTCACCGCTGCTCCGTGCCTAGCCTAAGGTACGTTTCGTCCCATGGGACTTCTTCTGTGAGGCAGTAAGGGCTTACTGCCTCACAGAAGTAGTCCCAATGGACGAAACGTACGTCAGGGTAGGCACGGTACAAAGCACAACTTTAATAAACTCCTGTGTGCGCCCAATGAATTTATCTTCCTCTTTCATATGCTGAATGTGTGACCGAACTCTGGAGTTTCCTTTACTGATGATAGCTGTGGAATATACACCTGTGGAATCCAATTAAGCAGGCTGGGTAGTGGATGTGGTTGAGCCCATAGTGAGGGGTGAAAGCTCACTAATGCGCAGATAGACCCTGGAGGGTCTAAAAATTTGGTAAGCAGATATACTTACCCTGTCTATTCTGTGGGGAGTACTGGGTGTCTTCACCAATTGAACATTGGAGCAGCACACATTTTGACTTCAGTTTATGGATGTGGAATTGGGACATTTGGACTATTATTAATAATATTTTTTTTTTTCACATTTGTCATCCTTATTGCATTATAATAGATTTTTTTGGCACTTTGATCATTAAGGTCATGGTTTGACAGCGCTACACGTTTTTAAATTAAATTTTTGTTATGATGTGTATAGTGTTGTGAAAGCTGCTGTCGGTCACGGATCATCCGTGTCACTTACATAATTGTATTTACTCTATATGCACTTTGCGCAATATCATTTATTTACGACTTCAAAGTGGTCCCTGTACCACTTTGGTCCGACTTTCATGAGCGTTAAAGTCCATAAACCTCAAGTTTACACAGACATTCCCTGAAATCGCGTCAAAATCGCGGTGAAGTCGCGGTATTGTGAAAGGGGCCTTAGGACCCCTCAGATCAGTTCTGTAAATGTAAACCACAGAATCAGATATCTTCTGTAAAAACCAGTATCTTGACTCCTTCCCAGTAGAGCGGCATCTATTATATCAAAAAGGACCGACACAATCCACAAATGTAGAGAGCAGCACGAAAGGGACCCAAATGGTGCCTCTGAAAGCATGGGAAGCAATATCATTTCATGCAACTACACAAAGTGGTCTGAAGGTGGGGACCATTTTCCAGATAAAGTGGCAAGCGTCCTTTAAAGTGGAGTTCCACCCACTTTTACAACTCTTCAGCATCCCTCACTAAACTGTGCACTGTAAACGAATTGGATATTTAAAAAAAAAAAAAAAATTCTCAGCACCAACTGTATATCTGCTGTATTCATTTTTCACTTCCTCCTCCCTGGCCGTGGCCCATCGCATCATTTCCTGTTTGCAATGCCTTCTGGGAAGGGGCGGCAACTTCCTCTGACACTGCCGTTGCTATGGAATCCTGACCTGAAACCTATTACACTGCTTGTGCTGCACTGAGCATGTGCGAGATCTGCAAGGATGAGATCCAGGAAGAAATGCAGTCTGGCTTCAGATGCCCACACTTAAGATGGCCACGGCCTGCTGTAAGTTTATAAAATAACAAACTACTGCTATAAACTAACAAAATAGACCTTAGTTTACAGACTAACTTTACTATAATACATTACGCTTGTGTATTATAAGGGTATTTTTATTTAAAAAGTATCATTTCGGCCGGAACACCACTTTAAATAGCAATCAAGACACCCGAGATACCATTCTGCCTTATCTATAGAATAGACTGAGGTCATACAGACAGGCTTAGATAGCTCACCTTGCAGTCTCCTTCCATTCACATTCCTCTCCATCCCGAACGCAAAGCTCATCCATCTCGGTGAAGAGGTCATGTGGTATGTGCTCCTCATCATCATCCTCAGTACCCAGAATAAACTGCACGCGCTGCGATGGGGTATCTGTACAAGTAGTAAAGCAATGCTTTAAATAGCTTTCTTTGTGTATAAATTCAGTGACAACAAACACTGCAATAGAAATGTCAGACACATTCGCAACACATATGAATCTATACGCTTTCCTATCATTTTCCAGCAAATGAGTGTCATGTATTATTCAAAACTAGCCAAAAATAGCAAAAAACATTCTTTAAAAAAAAAAAAAGTTGAAAAAAAACAAACAAAAAAAAACCTAACATGTGCATTTGTCTGCATTTCTATATACAGTGCCTTGAAAAAGTATTCATAACCCTTGAAATTTTCCAAATTTTGTTATGTTACAACCAAAAACGTAGATGTATTTTATTGGGATTTTATGTGATAGACCAACACAAAGTGGCACATAATTGTGAAGTGGAAGGAAAATGATAAAAGAATTTTAAAAGAATTTTTTTTTTTTCTGAAAGCAAAGTGTTTACACCCCGGTCACACCAATTGCGACATTGAAATCATGCTACTTCACTTGAAGTAGCACGATTTCAAAGTAGCATTTCCGTGCGACCTCTGGTGCAACTTGCAAGACATCTGTGCTACTTCATGCACAGATAAGAGGTCTATGCAAGTTGCAAACTTGCAAAAAGTAGTGCAGGAATTACTTTCACCAATTTGACCGCTTCCAATGCGGACAATCATGACAAGACAATCATGATATGACAAGCCACACTGGTGTGACGGGGGCTTACAGTTTATTCTGATCATTAACAAAATCTAAAAAGCAAATCAATATTTGGTGTGACCACCCTTTGCTTTCAAATCAGCATTTTTCTAGATACACTTTTCACACATTTTTAAATGCAGGTAGGTTGTTCCAAACATCTTGGAGAACTAACCACAGATCTTCTGTGGATGTAGGCTGCCTCAAATCTTCTGTCTCTTCATGCAATCCCAGACAGACTCGATGTTGAGATCAGGGCTCCGTGGGGGCCAAACCCATCACTTTCCTGACTCCTTGTCATTGAAAACCATCTTCAGTGTAAAGAAGAACAAGGAACATCGAGTCTGTCTGGGGGTCATAGAGGTTGATTTACAAAAACTGGAGAGTGCAATATCTGGTGCAGCTCTGCAGAGACCAGCCAGCTTCCAGTAATTTTGTCAAAGCTTAATTGAACAAGCTGAAGTTAGAAACTGATTGGCTACCATGAACAGCTGCAGCAGATTTTGCACTCTTCAGTTTTGGTAAATCAACCCCAAAGTTTATTGTAACAACACAGAAGCTAAAATAAACCTTTTTAATATATTCATACCTTTTCAGTTAATTTAAAGCAGGACTAGCAGGTCTGTTACAAAATTGATGATCCAATAAATTAAACTTCTTTCCACTTGCCCCCTAGAAAGAGTGACCAATTTCACTCTTCCCTCCCCTAAAGTAGAACTGCACTCCACCTGAGTACCACAAACCAAAAATGCCATTTCATTTTTAATATTTAAAGCAAACTCACCCCCCCCCCCCCCTCATCTAAAGCCTCATACACACAATCAGATTGTACACAATTGTCGGCCAACAAACACGAACATAGTGAAGTAATACGATGAATTTCAGCTCTTGAGCGCCACCCTTTGGGCCCCTTCTGCTAATTTCATGTTTGGTGAGTATTGATTCCGAGCATGCGTGTTTGTACTTTCGACTTGTGTGACGGACTTGTGTACTGACCATCAGAAAATCTGACAACAGACCATTGTCCGCCAAAAATTTACTAGCATGTCATCTAACATTTGTTGGCAGAAAGTTGGACAACAATTGTCAAAAAGAGGGCACTAACGGTCAAATTTTAGGCAAGCAGTCTGTCCGACAATCCCCTGCCAACAATTTGATCGTGTGTACGAGGCTTAAGTCTCCATGTTTTTTTTTTCTTTTGCAGAGAAATCATTTTGAAAAACACCCTCTGGCATTTCTGGCTATGGCCATCTTGAGTAAGGGCAGATGATTCATGTAGCATTTACTTCCTGGAATCTATCTGCCCTCTTAGCTCAGGCATTGGCTGAGCTGAGAACCCTCCCTCCCCTCCTGAAGACTCCTGGGATGTATGACATCATTTACCTAGGCCTGGAAATCAGAAAGTGACTAAATAAATGTAAAAAATAAAGTTTAACACAAATACATATTTTATACTTTCCTAGCAGCAGAATCATTAAAAATAGTAAATGTTGATTGAGGGAGTGAAGTTCTGCTTTATAAGATTTCTGAGTGAAATTAGATCCTACACAAGCTCAGCATCGTATATGTTACTAGGTATTGCTGGAGCTAGAAATTTAGTGTTAGTGGAGATTCTCGGCCTAGTGGTTTCAGTATTGCTGTATTATTAGGGACTTGCCTGGCCTCAAGTCAATGGACAACGCCAGGTTATTATTTATGAAACAATAATGATCCTTAATTCCAACCAGCTAAATTTAAAATAAAACAGAGGGTGTCTCCTCAGAGTAGTGGCCCCATTGGAGGCCTAGCACCGTTTCTAATGATGGGCACACAGCACAGACAGCAAATCTGTTGTTGCACAGAGATCTGTCATTGTCTATACTGTTTCATTGCCATCATAATATGTATCTGTGGCACCCAGGATTAACAGTAGATTATAACACTGACTTGGCGGATTCCCAGGCCTGAAGCAACAGGCTGTGCCTAAGCTTTTTGTTTAGACTAGATTTTCCAACATTTCCAAATTAAATACTTGTGGCAGCTCTGTGACAGCAGTGTGAAAGCAGACATTTAGAAAGTAATTGGAAAGCCAAAGGCCAATAAAAGTTACAGACATAGATATACAGTCAGATCGACATTGTACCAACAACCTCCGTTTTCATAGTTTAACCTCCACTTTACTGACTGGTGCCTTTTGGATTGTAGGCTTACTGCACAGTGTTCAACCCAATGCAAGTACTAAGCAGCCCTTACTAAGTTACACTTGCGATGCTTGAAACAGGTAGTGAGGAGGTAACATAATGCCGCCTGTCGCATCCTAAAAACCTACATTCCATTGAACAGGTCAGGTTTGGCGGTACTGCCCCGAGTTCAACAGTGGGGATTAATCTTTCTTCAGCCACACTTGCACCCCTGTACTTGTAGCTTTAAGGGATAGCAGTAAAAATGTGGCTCAGCCACGTTTTTACCACCTCCCCAAACGCAAGTGTAAATGAGCCCTAACGGAACTGGTTAGATATGCCGCCTCCCCCTATCCTTGAGGACACTTGTGATGAATGGAATGAGGGATGTGGCATTTACAATGCCAACACAAAGCACTGGAGTGTGAGGTCCAGAAGCAGAATTCTCAGAGAAAAATTTAGGAATTAGTCAAAAATGTACCCTTGCAGTGTCCCCCTTCCCTGTAAAGGGGTAAAATATACTTGCTTAGTCAGGTTGCATAAATAAGGTTTAATACATTTTTTATTCCTCTTTTCACCCCCAATCCAAGCGATCGGTCCAGGCCTGCTGCCTCTGAGGTGCTTTGGGTCCCTGGTCACATGCAGTGGATATAAAAAGTCCCTGTTAAAATGTTAGGTTTCTGTGATGTAAAAAAAAAAAATAGGATTAAGATAAATAATTTTTCCACCTTTAATGTGACCTATAAAAACTGTACAACTCAGTTAAACAACAAACTTAAATCTTTTACAGGGGGGAAGTAACAATAAAAAAAACTAAAATAATGTGGTTGCATAAGTATGCACACCCTCTTATAACTGGGGATGTAACCGTGTTCAGAATTAAGCAATCACATTTAAACTCATGTTAAATTGGAGTCAGTACACACCTGCCATCATTTAAAGTGCCTCAGATTAACCCCAAATAAAGTTCAGCTGTTCTAGTAGGTCTTTCCTGACATTTTCTGACATAGTCGTATCCTACAGCAAAAGCCATGGTCTGCAGAAAGCTTCCAAAGCATCAGAGGGATCTCATTGTTAAAGGTATCAGTCAGGAGAAGGGTACAAAAGATTTCTAAGGCATTAGATATACCATGGAATGCAGTGAAAACAGTCATCATCAAGTGGAGAAAATATGGCACAGTGACATTACTAAGAACTAGATGTCCCTCCAAAATTGATGAAAAGATGAGAAGAAAACTGGTCAGGGAAGCTGCCAAGAGGCCTACAGCAACATTACAGGAGCTGCAGGAATATCTGGCAAGTACTGGCTGTGTGGTACATGTGACAACAATTTCCCATATTCGTCATATGTCTGGGCTATGGGGTAGAGTAGCAATACAGAAGCCTTTTCTTACCAAGAAAAACATCCAAGCCCGGATAAATTTTGTAAAAACACATCTGAAGTTTCCCAAAAGCATGTGGAAAAATGTGTTATGGTCTGATGAAACCAAGGTTGAACTTTTTGGCCATAATTCCAAAAGATAGGTTTGGTGCAAAAACAACACTGCACATCACCAAACGCACTGTGAAGAATGGTGGTGGCAGCATCATGCTTTGGGGCTGTTTTTCTTCAGCTGGAACAGGGGCCTTAGTCAAGGTAGAGGGAATAATGAACAGTTCCAAATACCAGTCAATATTGGTACAAAACCTTCAGGCTTCTGCTAGAAAGCTGAACATGAAGAGGAACTTCATCTTTCAGCATGACAACGACCCAAAGCATACATCCAAATCAACAAAGGAATGGCTTCACCAGAAGAAGATTAAAGTTTTGGAATGGCCCAGACAGAGCCCAGACCTTAATCCCATTGAAAATTTGTGGGGTGATTTGAAGAGGGCTGGCACAGGAGATGCCTTCGCAATCTGACAGATTTGGAGTGTTTTTGCAAAGAAGAGTGAGCAAATATTGACAAGTAAAGATGTGCCATGTTGATAGACTCATACCCAAAGAGACTGAGTGCTGTAATAAAATCAAAAGGAGCTTCAACAAAGTATTAGTTTAATGCCGCGTACACACGAGCGGACATTACGGCGGACTTTGCCCGGCGGACTGGATTTCGTCGGACAATTCGATGTGTGTGGGCTCCAGCGGACTTTGTTTTCTCAAAAGTTGGACGGAATTAGATTTAAAACTTGTTTTAAATTTATCCGTTGAAATCGAGTCCGGTCGAAAAGTCCGCCGTCTGTATGCTAGTTCGACGGACAAAAAGCCACGCTAGGGCAGCTATTGGCTACTGGCTATGAACTTCCTTGTTTTAGTCCGGTCGTACGTCATCACGTACGAATTCGACGGACTTTGGTGGATTGTGTGTAGGCAAGTCCGTTCATTCACAAAGTCCGTCGGAAAGTACGTCGAAAAGTCCGCCGGGCAAAGTCCGCCGTAATGTCCGCTCGTGTGTACGCGGCATAAGGGTGTGCACACTTATGCAACCATATTTTAATTTTTTTATTTTTACTTCCCTCCACCTAAAATATTTCAGTTTGTTGTTCAATCGAGTTTTACAGATGATCGATCACATTAAAAAAAGGTGGAAAAAGTTCTGAAATGATTTATCTTGGTCTCTTTTTTTACATTACAGAAATCTGACATTTTATCAGGGGTGTGTAGATTTATATCCACTGTACTTGGCTCCTCACAAACAAAGCAGGGTTAACAGTCATTTCATTGCAGTGGATAACAAATTTGTAAATTCTTCAGGTGTATGTTGTAGAAGTAGTAGTAGTGCTGTGAAGTGATTGCACAATGTGTACAGAGACATTTTTACGACTTAATAGCGGTCTAAAGTGGTTTCGTGTATGTACGTACAGTATCTCACAAAAGTAAGTACACCCCTCACATTTTTGTAAATTTTATTATATCTTTTCATTTGACAACACTGAAGAAATGACACTTTGCTATAATGTAAAGTAGTGAGTGTACAGCTTGTATAGCTGTAAATTTGCTATCCCTTCAAAATAACTCACACAGCCATTAATGTCTAAACCGCTGGCAACAAAAGTGAGTACACCCCCCAAGTGAAAATGTCCAAATTGGGCCCAAAGTGTCAATATTGTGTGGCCACCACTATCTGCCAGCACTGCCTTAACCCTCTTGGGCATAGAGTTCACCAGAGCTTCACAGGTTGCCACTGGAGTTCTATTCCACTCCTCCATGACGACATCACGGAGCTGGTGGATGTTAGAGACCTTGCGCTCCTCCACCTTCTGTTTGAGGATGCCACACAAATGCTCAATAGGGTTTAGGTCTGGAGACATGCTTGGCCAGTCCATCACCTTTACCCTCAGCTTCTTTAGCAAGGCAGTGGTAGTCTTGGAGGTATGTTTGGGGTCGTTATGTTGGAACACTGCCCTGCGGCCCAGTCTCTGAAGGAAGGGGGATCATGCTCTGCTTCAGTATGTCATAGTGCATGTTGGCATTCATGGTTCCCTCAATGAACTGTAGCTCCCCAATGCTGGCAGCACTCATGCAGTACCAGACCATGACACTTCCACCAACATGCTTGACTGTAGGCAAAACACTTGTTTTTGTACTCCTCACCTGGTTGCTGCCACGCACGCTTAACACCATCTGAACCAAATAAGTTTATCTTGGTCTCATCAGACCACAGGACATGGTTCCAGTAATCCATGTCCTTAGTCTGCTTGCCTTCAGCAAACTGTTTGCGGGATTTCTTATGCATCATCTTTAGAAGAGGCTTCCTTCTAGGACGACAGCCACGCAGACCAATTTGATGTGGCGAATGGTCTGAGCACTGACAGGCTGACCCCCCCCACCCCTTCAACCTCTGCAGCAATGCTGGCAGCACTCATATGTCTATTTCCCAAAGACAACCTCTGGATATGACGCTGAGCATGTGCACTTAACTTCTTTGGTCGACCAATGGCGAGGCCTGTTCTGAGTGGAACCTGTCCTGTTAAACTGCTGTATGGTCTTGGCCACCGTGCTGCAGCTCAGTTTCAGGGTTTTGGCAATCATATAGCCTAGGCCATCTTTATGTAGAGCAACCATTCTTTTTTTTCAGAACCTCAGAGAGTGCTTTGCCATGAGGTGCCATGTTGAACTTCCAGTGACCAGTATGAGAGTGTTAGCGATAATACCAAATTTAACACACCTGCTCCCCACATTCACACCTGAGACCTTGTAACACTAACGAGTCACATGACACCGGGGGAGGGAAAATGGCTAATTGGGCCCAATTTAGACATTTTCACTTAGGGGTGTACTTACTTTTATTGCCAGCGGTTTTGACATTAATGGCTGTGTGTTGAGTTATTTTGAGGGGACAGCAAATTTACACTGTTATAAAAGCTGTACACCCACTACTTCACATTTTAGCAAAGTGTCATTTCTTCAGTTTTGTCACGTGAAAAGATAATATAAAATGTGAGGGGTGTACTTATTTTTGTGAGATATTGTATGTATGTAATAAATATTTGTGAAATTTTTGAATTTTTAGACCCTAGGAGTTATCTTCTGTCATACATGTCCCCCCTGCCTGTCAGCGGGTAATGTTATCTGAGCCGCATATGCGCAGCTCAGATTTACAGCCCACTCTGCAAGCTGCAGCAATGTGACTCCCGTGGGCATGCACTGGAGTGATGTCACATTGGTCCGGCCTATCAAGTGGCCGGAGGTGCGAAACCCGGAACGAAGACCAGGTTAAAATGGAAGCAGCGGGGAGAGCCCGACAGTGCTTTGCTGGAGGGCTCCGTTTATAGGTAGCTTTGTAATAATGTACTAGTATGCGGTGCATACTAGTATATTATGGCTTAAACATGCCATATGCCATATACCGTCAGTGACTTTACTACCGTTTTAAGCTCTGAGGAAGGGGGCTTGTCCCCCCGAAACACATAAGCCTCTCAAGCCTTGCATTGGATGAGGAGACCTGGCTTATCTGGTAGAGCTTTGTTTGATAAGCCTGATTTTATCTATATGTCTGACATGATGTGAAACTCCTTGGTTGGATGGTTTTGGATCTTTCAGATTTTAGGCAATTCAAAGCATAATTGGTCACAACGAGTATAATAGAACTTGACATTGTAATATTCCACTCCACAATAGTCCACTCCTCAGGACTGCAAAGGTTTAACCACTTGACATCCGGAGGCCGTCATATGACGGCCTCCACTTTCAGGGCTTATATCTGAATGATGTCTGAGGCTACAGACATCATTCAGATACCGGCATTTTCAGCCGGCGATTCCGTACACCATAAGAACGATCATAGCGGCTGTTCCGCCGCTTGATCGTTCTTACGGGCGGCGGGAGGGGACACCCCCCCCCTCCCGCCACCCTCCGGTGCTACTACCGACTCACCTCAGCGATCGGTGAGTCGGATAGCGGATCCGCCGGCGCCGGATGTTCACCATAGAGATTTCCGGCGGACCAGATGGTCGCCGGAGTCTCTATGATCGTTCGGAGGCCTGGCGCGATGTTATGACGTCACGCCCGGCCTCTGCATTCAAAAAAACGGCGCCGCTTCGGTTGTGAAGCGGCGATCGTTTTATTTATTTTTTTTATTTTAGGCTTCCCAGCCTAGAGGTGAGATGTGGGGTCTTATTGACCCCATATCTCACTGTAAAGAGGACTGATCGTGTCATATTCCTATTACAAGGGATGTTTACATTCCTTGTAATAGAAATAAAAGTGATCAAAAAAAAAAATATTTTTTTAAAGTGTCAAAATAAAAAAATTTAAGTAAAATTAACAATAAAAAAAAAAAAAAATTTTTTAAAGCGCCCCTGTCCCCGTGAGCTCGCACGCAGAAGCGAACGCATACGTAAGTCCCGCCCACATATGAAAACAGTGTTCAAACCACACATGTGAGGTATCGCCGCGAACGTTAGAGCGAGAGCAATAATTTTGGCCCTAGACCTCCTCTGTAACTCAAAACATGTAACCAGTAAAAAATTTTAAAGCGTCGCCTATGGGCATTTTTAAGTACCAAAGTTTGGCGCCATTCCACGAGCGTGTGCAATTTTGAAGCGTGACATGTTAGGTATCTATTTACTCGGCGTAACTTCATCTTTCACACAATGCAAAAAAATTTGGCTAACTTTGCTGTTTTATTTTTTTTTTAAGCATGAAACTGTTTTTTTTCCAAAAAAAACGCGTTTGAAAAATTGCTGCGCAAATACCGTGCAAGATAAAAAGTTGCAATGACCGCCATTGTATTCTGTAGGGTCTCTGCTAAAAAAACATATATAATGTTTGGGGGTTCTATGTAATTTTATAGCAAAAAAATGATGATTTTTGACATGTAGGAGCGAAGTGTCAGAAATGGCCCGGTAATGAAGTGGTTAATACCACAAACGTGCACCATTACACCTGGAGAGAATATTATAAAGCAGATGACATATCAACCATTTTGCTACACAGACACACGTACCATAATTTGGAGATTCCCGGCCGTCATCTTTGTCATTTTCTTCTTTTTCTTTTCTTTTCCGATGTCTGTGGCCCCGATGTTTGTGCCTTCTCCGAGTCTGTCTGCCATGGGGTACATGTACACCGATATAAACAGCTCTGTGACCTAAAAGCAAAATGGAAAAAGTATTAGGATATTCCAAAAAAAACATCACCTCGTTATTCAATGCTGTGAAGAGGGAATGGTTTTTATAGTACACTCACTGGAAATCTGTACTTAAAACGTTAACATTTTTTTATAATAATAAATATATATATCTGTAATCTACGTGTGCACTTTTTTTTAGATATCTGAAACGACAATACATTTGTTTCAGGTCTGAATACATCAATCTGTATTCAGCACGTACATTTCAATGACTTTTGTGGTCTTTATTTCAATGAATACATCAAGTGAAAGTTCAAAGTCAGAAAAAAGAAGTTATCTCCACAAATCAAAAGAGCACAAAAAATGAGTTTTGATGCAGTCTCTCATAATATCAAAGCCATTTCCTTTCACTTAGAACACAAATGCAACAAGCTCAGGCTGGCACATGTAAAATGCTCCATTCATAAAGATAAAAAACAAATTCACCAGCACTTGGTATGTAGTCAGAGTGCATTTAAAATGAATGTGAAGTGCAGAAAAGTAAATAAAACCTGTAAGCTAACCAGCAACCAATTAGTACCGTATATACTTGAGTATAAGTCGCTCTGAGTATAAGTCGAGGCCCTAATTTACCACAAAAAAAATGGGAAAAACTTATTGACCCGAGTATAAGACGAGGGTGAGAAATGCACAGCTACTGTAAGTGGAAAAGAGGGTCAACATACCTATTTGCAGCATTACTGTGCCCATTTGCATGCCTCACTGTGCCCATTTGCAGCCATAGGTCCCCTGAACTTCAAACTCGGTAGTTAAGGGTTCCTAGATGCCCCCTAGCTGCAGCCAAAATTTGGGGTCTCTGAACCCAAAGGGTCCCGAAATGACATTGCTGCAGATGGACACAGTTGACCGAATTTGGGGCCCCATATCTCGGGGCCACTTAGTGCTAAGAACCCCAAATTTGGTGTACAAACCCAGTGGAACTAGCTCCATAAAATTTCCAAATCTGGGGTTTCTAGCACCAAGTGGCCCCGAGATACAGGGCCCCAAAAATCAGTTCAGAAAATGTCAAGCACTTTTCTGCAGCAGAGAATGACATTTTCCGAACTGGTTTTGGGGCCCCGTATCTCAGGGCCACTTGGTGTTAGGAACCCCAGCTTTGGATATGTTATGGTACAAGTTGCAATAGGTTTGCACACCAAATTTGGGGTTCCTAGCACCAAGTGGCCCTGAGATACGGGGCCCCAAATTCGGTTCGGAAAATGAATTTTTTTGCTGCAGAAAAGTGCTTGACTCGAGTATAAGTCGAGGGGGGCACTTTCAGCACAAAAAAATGTGCTGAAAAATTTGACTTATACTCGAGTATATACGGTAATTGCCTGCTATCTCTCAAGCTCGCGCACACTACAGTAGTAGAATTGGTCAAAAATGTTTTGTTTTAGGAACGTCCATTTTATTCTGTAATTGGTGGGGACAAATCAGCGTTCGTTTTCAACCGCAGGGACAAGAACATTTGAAGGAGCAGGATGGAAATTTTTTTTCCTCGAACGAACACATTTCTAACAGTGAATGTGGTTTTCAAATCAGTAAAATTCTTTAGTTCCCAAAATTCAATGTTTTAAAAGTACTTTCAAACAACATTCATCAAGCCGTTGAATGTACATAGAATTTTTTTTGCAAATACTTTAAAGTATCCAGCATTCATAAATAAAAATGGAACATACAGTAGAGAGCCAAGTCTACATAGTAACGCAGTACCATTCAAAAACACCGCATACATCAAAGTGCAGAGAGAACCAATCAAGGAGATGGACAATCTAAAAGACTTCCTGTAACATAAGCATATTGGCAAACCTTAGATCATACAGAACTATGAATGGTATAAAGAACTTTTTTTTAATGCATTTTCGGTTGAAAAATCTACGTGTGTGTATAGCCAGCAAGTATAGAAGCAAGGGTCAGACTGGCTGCTATTATCTGTAGCCACAGAGCATAGGGTATTTGGACCGCAGTATACAGAGAAGCCTTGACGTGGGCACTGCGGCTTACGCATATATTTGCAAGTCTGTGCTGCTCAAACAAAACCCTCTGTTTAACGTGAATTGTTAGACCGAGTCAATTTGGTTGTATTGCAGGCTGGCAAGTGTGCTAGAAAATCTTGCGTTTGTGATGTACGGTGCCCTTCCAAGTGTACCTTACTGCAAATGGCTAGTTATAGGCCAGGGTGTTTTGCCACTTTTTTTGTACAGGTGGTTGAATTGGGTGTGGGGACGCACTGGGTGCTTTCAGCTGCCATTGGGCTCTTGCTGAGTCATGTGTATCCTTAATCTATCCACTGCTATATATGATCCAACTTGGGAGACTGAAAACTTTACAGCGGAGTCTTGACGTTGGCATGCATATATTTGCAAACAGATGCAAACAAAACCCTCTGTTTTTAACATAATTTGCTGCACAGGGTCAACTGTGGGGGGGGGGGGGGCTGTGTGTGACACGACACTGATCACCGCTCCTGATTACAGGGAGCTGTGATCAGCCTCAGTGTCATTAGGCAGAACGGAGAAATGCTTGTTTACATTAGCATTTCCCCGTTCTTCCTCTCCGTGAGACGATTACGGGTATCCCCGTGGACATCGAGGCCGCAGGACCCGCGATCACACTCACGGAGCTCGTGGCGGGCGGCCGCAAGCCGCTTCTTAAAGGGCAACGTACAGGCACGTGATTCTGCCTGTATGTGCCCTTCTGCCGACTTATATCTGCGTGAAGCGGTCAGGAAGCGGTTAAGATTTCAACTATCACTAATCCACACAGCAAATATTAAAAAAAAAAAAAAAAACACACAACACACCACACACACACACACTTCTAAATCCCAAGAAAACAATCATAGGAAAATTGAAATAAGGGTGTTCACCAAAAAGGAAATTTCCTAAGCAGATTAAAACTTAGACATTTCTAGGAGGGCAGGAAACGTCATGCATGTTGCTGATAAGTCAGAGCTGAGAAAATGTATATACAGTGAGGCTACACAGGCCACTAATAACGTCAGCTTAAAGCTACGTAGACTGTGTTTAGAAAATGGGTGTGTGTCTAATTATTGCATTAAAGCCTTCCCTGCACTAGGGCACTAGTAAGCGTTTAGTCATGAATCGATGGGCTTTGTTCTCTGAAATATTGATTTAGGTCTGAAATAAACTTCCTTAAGCAATTAGGAAACACACCCATCTGTCACGGAATAAACTGCAGTCTTATTTAAAACACATGATGACATATTTTTGAAATTGGGAGCTTACAACATGACCAGATGCAACAAATTTACACTTAGGCCCCTTGCATATGGAAGCATCTAGCCCCCGTGCATGCAATCCCAGCGATTTAGTGTACGCAGAAGGCAGAGGTGCAGTGCCCAGCGCCTACACTGTGGTTGGAAGGGCTGAGTGCTGTACGGAGTGGTACATGCACTTAGGGCCCTATGAGTTTGAGGACAAATGCCCAGGAACGCAGAATACCTGCGATCAGGGCGTTCACCCCCCCACACCCACTTAGTTTCTCAGTAAAAGGGTATTCATGACTAATGCCAGACATTTCAGGCTGTCAACAATTTTTAAAAATTCAGAATCCAAATTTGAGTCCGGCAGCATTTGCAATGCGACTCACACGTTGCCCTCCAGAGGCATCAATGACTGTTCCTGAAGATTATCATGTAATAAACTAGGACAGGAATACCCTATGACCACAAAGGATCCGAGACCAGAACCAGCACCTCAGTGAACCCCTGAGGAGCAGAGGAGAGGCAAAATGGGAAAGCCACAATTTGGTAGTGGCAGGGCCTTACAGCGAAATAGTGCTGGGATGCAGGAAAGATAGTTATGTGAAGATATCATCTTTTATTTTCACTAAGGCCAGGAATCTCCCTGATAGCGAAAGGCAGTGACCAATCTCTGGGACTGTATCCAGAACTTGTGGGCATGGATGAACACATTAATGGCTATAAGATCCAATATGGGGCTGATGCCCCTTTTGGCTTGGGTAAAGAGAAATCACTGAAAACACTCGGACAGGAACCAGAGACAAATGGTCACCATGACAAAAAGAAAGGGAGAAACTTCTCAGCGGAAACAGCAAAAAAAAAAAAAGGATTCCAGCACTTCCTTCGAAAACTGAGGGGTACCTTCACCCCGCTATAAAGAATGTAATTGGGCTCCTAAATGAATGAGCAGTTAGCCAAATAGAACAAAAAAAGGGGAATTTGTATTTTTAATAGAGTACACACGAGCGGAATTTCCATCAAGCTTGGCTCGCATACACACAAAAGTTCTCAGAACTTTCGACTGTCAAGAACGCTGTGACGTACAACACTATGACAAGCCGAGAAAATGAAGTTCAATGCTTCTGAGCATGCGTCAAATTGTTTCTGAGCATGCGTAGTTTTTCTGCGCGTTGGAATTGCATACAGACGAACGGAATTTCCGATAGGAACTTTTTCAGAGGGAAAAATAGAGAGTCAGCTCTCAATCTTTTGCTGGCGGAAATTCAGACAGAAAAAGTTGGATGGAGCATACACACGGTCGGAATATCTGACCCAAAGCTCCCATCACACTTTTTTGGACGGAAATTCCGACCATATGTATGCAGCGTAAGGGAAGATTAAAAGCCCTATCAGTTTTTTGCAATCTGTGGCCCATTGGAAGTTTTCCATTCACATCCTGTCCCTTAGCCAAAAGTAGTGAGAAGATACCCCTCCAAAGCCTTACTCTAGTTCATACGATTAGAGCCAAAAAACTGAACTGGTTTTATTTTAGTGAATTGTTCTAATTAATTTCTTTTTTTTTTTTTAAATACAGAAGGGAAGGATTACACCAGATGTCTGGAAATTTGACACCACCTAACCATCACACTTGTATACATTTTTTTGATATCCAAGTTGGCTACCCTTTATGGCAATGCCAGCCTCTACTTTTCTGGGATGGCTTTCCACATGATTTTGGAGTGTGGGAAATTGACCTCACAAATGCACTTTTGGCTGAATGGGAACAAATACGGATAATGGATGAGAAGACTTAGCTACAATTGGGGTTCTAAAATATTCCAAAAGAAGTTTACTAGGACTGAGGTCAGGGCTCTGTGCAGGCCACTGGAGTTCCTCCTTACCAAAAAACTCAACAACCCATGTCTTTAGGTACCAAAGTGTGCACAGCGATACTGGAGCTAGCCAGAGACGGACTGAAATTAGTCTGGTTCAGCAGGGATGAAATTAGTGCTAGTGATCTGACCACTAGCACTATATAAACATATGAATAATGACAGAGGAAGCGGGCTTACCGTCGAAACACGTTGGTTATGCATTGGGTGTTACATAGTTACATAGTAGGTGAGGTTGAAAAGACACAAGTCCGACCTATGTGTGTGATTATATGTCAGTATTACAATGTATATCCCTGTATGTTGCGGTTGTTCAGGTGCTTATCTAATAGTTTGAAACTTTCGATGCCCCCCCGCTGAAACCACCGCCTGTGGAAGGGAATTCCACATCCTTGCCACTCTCACAGTAAAGAACCCTCTACGCAGTTTAAGATTAAACTTAATTTCTTCGAATTTTAGTGAGTGGCCACGCGTCTTATTAAACTCCCTTCCTGCGAAAGAGTTTTCGCCCCTATAGTGGGGTCACCAGTATGGTATTTGTAAATTGAAATCATATCCCCTCTCAAGTGTCTCTTCTCCAGAGAAAATAAGCTCAGTGTCCGCAACCTTTCTTCATAACTAATGTCCTCCAGACCCTTTATTAGCTTTGTTGCCATTCTTTGTACTCGCTCCATTTCCAGTACATCCTTCCTGAGGACTGGTGCCCAGAACTGGATGGCTTACTCCAGGTGAGGCTGGACCAAAGTCTTGTAGAGTGGGAGAATTATCGCTTTATCCCTGGAGTTAATCCCCTTTTTAATGCATGCCAATATTCTGTTTGCTTTGTTAGCAGCAGCTTGGCATTGCATGCCATTGCTGAGCCCATCATCTACTAGGACCCCGAGGTCCTTTTTCATCCTAGATGCCCCAGAGGTTCACCCCCCAGTGTATAGATTGCATTCATATTTTTGTCACCCAAAATGCATTTTTTTTACCCGTTTCTACAATAAAGTGGATATAAACCCAATGTCATCCTTTCTAAACTACTGCCATAGGGGTTATCTAGAAGGATATACATGCCTCCTGCATGTATCTTTACCTGTCAAATGTCTCCCCTCTGTCAGTTATTAGACCCGAAAAACTGCATATTCTGTGGGTGGGTCTGTTGTCTGGAGCTCAGTGGGTGGAGTCATGATGTCAGTAGACTCCCCGCCCACCTCTACACTCCCCTTGTCAATATGCATTTTCTCCTGTGTATTTCTTACACTGAACTTCTGCTATGATCTCTAACATCCAGTGAAAAGACAGGAAAGTAACCACATGACTTCAGCATGCCAAATCATGCAGAGCTTTTGAAGAAAGGAGTGGGAGGGAATAAAAAAAAATGCATGTCTCTTAGGCTAGTGCACGAGATATGTAAATCACCTGTCACTCACAGCAAGGGGGAGTATTTGACAAAGTTTTTCTTAGTTTGTCAAGATTTATCTCACTGAACAAAAAGAGGATTGCTCAGAGATGGATTAACTCTGTGGGGCAAGACTGGGCTCAAATGATAGGAAATCTTATACTTTACATTATGATATATATAAAAAAAAAAATTCGGGTTTACATCCACTTTAAACCTCATTTACCATGTAGTCGCCCACCCCATTAATTTGTTCAGATCTTCTTGCAAGGTTTCCACATCCTGCGGAGAAGTTATTGCCCTGTTTAGATTAGTGTCGTCCACAAATACAGAGATTGAGCTGTTTACCCCATCCTCCAGGTTGTTTATGAGCAAATTAAACAGGATTGGTCCCAGCACAGAACCCTGGGGGACCGCACTTCCCACCCCTGACCATTCTGAGTATTCCCCATTTATCACCACCCTCTGAACTTGTCCCTGTAGCCAGTTTTCAATCCATGTACTCACCCTATGGTCCATGCCAACGGATCTTACTTTGTACAGTAAACGTTTATGGGGAACTGTGTCAAATGCTTTTGCAAAATCCAGATACACCATGTCTATGGGCCTTCCTTTATCTAGATGGCAGCTCACCTCCTCATAGAATGTTAATAGATTGGTTTGGCAAGAACGATTCTTCATGAATCCATGCCGATTACTGCAAATGATACCATTTTCATTACTAAAATCTTATATATAGTCCCTTATCCCCTTCAAGAGCTTGCATTCTCTTGATGTTAGGCTAACTGGTCTGTAATTCCCAGGCATGTATTTTGGCCCTTTTTTAAATATGGGTGCTACATTGCCTTTTCTCCAATCAGCTGGTACCATTCCAGTCAGTAGACGGTCAGTAAAAATTAGGAACAATGGTCTGGCAATTACTTTACTGAGTTCCCCAAGTATCCTCAGGTGCAAACCATCTGGTCCTGGTGATTTCTTAAAGTTAAGTTTCTAAATCTTTCCTCTGTTAGCCATGAAGATGCTTCCTGTGATGTGTCATGAGGACAAACACTGCAGTTTTGGTTACTGAAACGCCCCCCGATTCCCTTGTGAAGACTGAGGAGAAGAATACATTCAATACCTTCACCATCCTTTGTAACCAGATGTCCTTCCTCATTCTTTATATGGCCAATATGGTCTGTCCTTTTTTACTGTTTATATACTTAAAGAATTTCTTGGGATTTTTTTTGCTCTCCTCCGCTATGTGTCTTTCGTGTTCTTAGCCGCCCTAATTGCACCCTTAAATATCTTGTTGCATTCTTTGTAAAGTCTAAATGCTGATGATGATCCCTCAGCCTTGTATTTTTTGAAGGCCTTCTCGTTTGCTTTTATATGCATTTTTACATTAGAGTTAAGCCATCCAGGACTTGTTCGCTCTTTTAAATTTATTTCCCAATGGAATGCACTGGCTAATGCCCTTATTTAATATGCTCTTAAAGAAAACCCATCTCTCCTCTGTGTTCTTTGTTTCTAAGATTTTATCCCAATTTATATCTTCTAACAAGGTTTAGTAGTTTAGGAAAGTTGGCTCTTTTGAAATTCAGGGTCTGTGTTCCCCTTTCCTAAATGTTGTTTCCTAAATTGTCCCGTATTTCCACATCTGTGATCAGGTCTGTATTGTTGGTAATCAGTAGATCTAGTAAAGCCTTGTTTCTAGTTGGTGACTATCTAGAACTACAAATTGAGGCTACAGTTAGAGTCGCCTTATGGTTCATCGTATGTGCCTTATACGCATTTGATTTTGGTAGTAGAATTGTCAGTGCTTTACATTTTAATAAATGGTACAGCTGGTAATGTACTAGGCTGGTGCACCCTTTGTCGTTTTTGCTGGCCAACTAAAAACACCCTTTATTCTGTTATAAAGAAAGTATTCTAAAACCAAGATGACAACAGGAGAAGCACTTTGCTGATCTAAGTTTCTATGCCAGTGACACTCTCCCTCCCCCCCCTCCCCTCTATGCCCATAATTCGTTGCGCAGATTTCAATGAAAGCCCATCACATGACCCAATTATACTTAACCTGATATCTTTGCTCTCCCGCCTATCTGTTCATCTGCAGTCCTGTGTAAGCTTGGTTTCGGATCTTGAATGGACAGGTGATCTGTGTATCAAAGTTCCCTGGACAAGGGGAAGGGGCTGTATGTGACGGCGCGCGGCTGGGAACACACAGCTATTAAAATGAAAGCTGTTATGTTCCCCGCGCTGTAATCAACCAGGCGGTGGCTCTCCTCTCTCTTCCCCTGCACAGGCTGGCTGCAGTGGAGACACAGGCAGGCTGCAGTGGGGACACAGGCTGGCTGCAGTGGGGACGCACTGGGGACACAGGCTGGCTGCACTGGGGACGCAGGCTGCCTGCACTGGGGACGCACTGGGGACACAGGCTGGCCGCACTGGGGACACAGGCTGGCCGCACAGGGGGACACAGGCTGGCCGCACAGGGGGACACAGGCTGGCCGCACGGGGGACACAGGCTGGCCGCACGGGGGACACAGGCTGGCCGCACGGGGGACACAGGCTGGCCGCACGGGGGACACAGGCTGGCTGCAGTGGGGGACACAGGCTGGCTGCAGTGGGGGACACAGGCTGGCTGCAGTGGGGGACACAGGCTGGCTGCAGTGGGGGACACAGGCTGGCTGCAGTGGGGCACACAGGCTGGCTGCAGTGGGGCACACAGGCTGGCTGCAGTGGGGCACACAGGCTGGCTGCAGTGGGGCACACAGGCTGGCTGCAGTGGGGCACACAGGCTGGCTGCATCTGACGGGCACTGGTGAGGCTGCATTGATCTCTTGTATCATGTCTGCAGTCTCTGACCATCTTCTGTACCATGTCCCCAGTCTCTGACCATCTCCTGTACCATGTCCCCAGTCTCTGACCATCTCCTGTACCATGTCCCCAGTCTCTGACCATCTCCTGTACCATGTCCCCAGTCTCTGACCATCTCCTGTATAAAAATATTTTTTTAAAAACAGTCATTTTCGGTATCGGTCAGTTTCGGTATCGGTTTTCGGCCTAGTGTATTTTTCATTATCGGTTTCGGCATCAAAAAACCCATTCGGTGCACCCCTAGTATATATGATTCCACCATGACTTCCAGATGACAAGGGGTAAATGTCAGCAAGTGTGCTCCAAGCTCCAATCCTAATTGTCAGACCCAATGGCTCAATCTGCAGAGAGAAAAATAGAGGCGGAGAGACACCGCTCTCTAAGGTGCACTTAGTGGCTGTATTCTGGATATCAGACTCGCTGTGATCCAGGTGGTGTATTGTAGATCCCGCCTCTGAACGACCTTGGTCAAGCTGGCTGATCAGGCTGGTTGGAACCTGGCATGCTGGAGGGCACTCTGGATGGCGCACACTGAATCTGGGAGGCAGAGTCAGGGCCAGAAACGAGGAGTACCAGGAAGCTAGGGACTTTGATAAAGCGCAGGAGCGTGAAACATGCAAGTCACGGTCACCACGACTACTTTGAGCTTGTGATCCGCCTAGCTTCCTGGGCCTGACCATGTCTCCCGGCTTCCGGATTCAGTGCGCGCCATCCAGAGCGCCATCCAGCGTGCCAGGTTCCAGCCAGCTTTTACCGAGGTCGTTCAGAGGCGCGATCTACAATACACCACCTGGACCACAGCGAGTCTGATATCTGGAATACAGCCACTGAGTGCACCTTAGAGAGCGGTGTCTCTCCGCCTTTATTTTTCTCCCTGCACATTGAGCCATTGGATCTGACAATTAGGATGGGAGCTTTGAGCACACTTGCTGACATTAACCCCTTGTCATCTGGAAGTCATGGTGGTATCGTATATACTAATTTTCGGATTACTTCAACCATGATAAGTTGTGCTTATGAGGTCTAATAATTTTATCATCTCGTTTTTTTCATTGACAGTTGTTTTTAATTTCAAATCTCAGCATGCATCCAATAAATGAATTTTATTGATTATACCATCAGCAATAGTGCTTTACTACTGGTCCCATTGAGCACTGCATCTTTGTTTTATGCTATACTGTGCCTCTTTTATAAAAAGTGTATCTTGCTTGTACAAATGGATCATAAAGAATTCCATCTATAAATCAATGTTTAGCTTTATTATTGATGCAGAATAAGTGAACCAGTTTGGGGAATCTGTCTTTGGTAGAATTGTATTGGGCATACAAAAACAAAGAATCGACCATCAAAAAAATGCCATAAGGGCAAGGGATTAAAAGATTATATGTAAAGATCAGAATTCAGTAGGCATGTCTATTTATGGATTGCTATTAAAAAGGGGTTGTAAAGCTTTTGTGTTTTTTCACCTTAATGGATCCTATGCATTAAGGTGAAAAAACACCTTGCACTCTCGCCCCGCCCCCCCCCGAGCCCCCATTTTACTTACTTGAGCCCTGAATCTCCGTGGGCGCAATCCCGTGCTGCTTTTCCCCAGCTCCTGTGGGCTCTTTTTTTATTATTATACGAGATTTATATAGCACCAACAGTTTACGCAGCGCTTCACAATGTATAAGAGGGACAACACAATTACAGTACAGTTCAATACAAAAGGTACAGGAGGGCCCTGCTCGTACATTCTAAAGGGAGGGGGGGGGTGGTGGTACAAAAGATAATAGCTGCAAAGAATGATTTGATGGGGGTGGCTCAGGGACAGTTATGAGGGTCTGGGATAGGCTTCCCTGAATAAATGAGTTTTCAGGGATCTTCTAAAGGTGGACAGGGTAGGGGCTGATCGGACATACTGGGGCAGGGAATTCCAGAGGATGGGAGAGGCTCTGGAGAAATCCTGAAGGCGAGCATGGGAGGAGGTAACAAGGGAGCTAGAGAGCAGGAGGTCCTGGAAGGAGTGGAGGGGGCGATTTGGGCGATATCTGCAGATGAGGTTGGTGATGTAGATGGGGGCGATGTTGTGAATGGCCTTGTATGTTATGGTTAGCATTTTGAATTTTACACGGTGGGGTAGGGGAAGCCAGTGAAGGGATTGGCAGAGAGGAGCAGCAGTCACGGATCGATTAGTGAGGTGTATTAGTCTAGCAGCAGCATTCATAATAGACTGAAGGGGGGATAGCCTACTTAAGGGTAGGCCATTAAGGAGAGAGTTGCAGTAGTCAAGGCGGGAAATAATCAAGGAGTAAATAAGTTGCCTTGTGATGTCATTAGTCAGGAAGGATTGAATTCTGGAGATGTTGCGGAGGTTAAGGTGGCAGGATTTAGCCAGTGATTGGATATGGGGGCTGAAAGAGAGGTCAGAGTCGAGGATTACACCCAGGACCCTGCCAAGTGTGGCGGGACCAATGGTTGTGTTGTTGATATTAATGGTGAAGTCACAGGAGGGGGACTGTGAAGGAGGAAATATAACAAGCTCAGTTTTAGAAAGATTAAGTTTGAGGAAGTGGTGTGACATCCATACCAATATGTCATTCAGCAAGTTTGAGATCTGTGAGGAGATAGTGGGGGTGAGTTGAGGAGTGGAGAGATAGATCTGTGTGTCATCGGCATAGAGGTGGTATTGGAAGCCATGGGAGGTTATCAACTGGCCCAGGGAAGAGGTATAGAGTGAGAAAAGGAGGGGCCCAAGGACGGAGCTTTGGGGTATCCCAACAGAAAGAGGAAGGGGAGCGGAGGAGATGGAGTTGTAAGTGACAATGAAAGTGCGCTGAGATAGGTAGGAGGAGAACCAGGATAAATTGGATTTATCTTTTATTATCTTTTGGATTTATCTCTTCATTGGATGATTGATAGCAGCGCAGTCATTGGCTCCCGCTGCTGTCAATCAAAATCAATGATGCGGCACGCCAGGGGGCGGGGCCGAGTAAAACAGTGGGCGGCTATGGCTGCTGACTGCATCACACGGGAGCGCGCCCGCAAGCTAACCCCCTTGGGAGAGGTATCGTATATACTAATTTTCGGATTACTTCAACCACGATAATGAGTTGTGCTTATGAAGTCTAATAATTTTTTCATTGACAGTTTTTAATTTCAAATCTCAGCATGCATCCAATAAATGAACTTTATTGATTATACCATCAGCAATAGTTCTTTACTACTGGTCCCACTGAGCGCTGCATTTTTGTTTATTTTTGTTGTCTACTTTTCTTCCAGAAGTTTGCAGCTGCACCGGTGTCCAGCTATTCCTTGCATAATTGTTATGACATGACAAAAGTTTCTAATGACTGCCAGTTTTAGCACTTCAGAACTCTTTATTTTCTGCACACAGTGCACAGTATAGCATATTCTGTTAAATCCATTTCTACTGTATAAATTCAGCAAATGTTACCCAGTGATGTCAATGTGGGCCTAGCATATTTAGTAGCTTGGGAATACAGCCTGTAAAGTGAAAATTACTTAACGGAAATTGTGTCATGCAGCAGACTGGAAGATGTGGCGAGGACTTCCAAGAAACAGAAGTCAGTTGTTTGTGCATCTGCAGACTCAGTAAAGGAATAACCACAAAACAGTTTCAGGTCTGTAAAAATACAATGCAGATCCTGCAAACAGCTGCTGTCAATGACTACAGTGTAATCCAGATTACTCTATTCCTTTTATGTTAGATTCAGATCTGCTGGTGCAAACAGACTGAGAAGACACTCTCCAAGGGTATGGCATCAGGACAGAGGGCACATCATATTACACTAGTTGGTAAGCTGCTTTAAGAAACCGTGCTTGTGTTCCCACAACGTTCTTGTATTATCCGCACACTTCAAAAGAGACAAAATGATCTGAAGGATTAATGACCTTGCAATGCATGCAGAAAAGAAAGCTGCACACAGTGATACTCACTTTCTAGCTCTTCCTTCTCAAAGTTGGTGTTAACTGTAGAGCTGGTTTTCCCCAAATCAACTACGGCTTCCTCATCATTCCCCTAAAAGGAAAAAAAAAAGGAAGAGGAGTTTAGTCAAATAAAAAAAACCCACACAACTTTCATAAAGATTATTTAAAATTTAGACATAAAAAAACAAAATGGGTTTTCACGATTGGATACCAAGGACTCTGAAATCGCCATATTTGCAAAACCACATCTTGGCAAAATTTGACACCTGGGTTCTTTTTTTAAGTTCCAGCATACCATATACATAATGTGAACACCATATACACATAGTGTTCACATTATGTATATGGGTGCCTGGAACTTCCCATGGTTACAAATGTGCACACACCAGAAGCTAAAGATAAAAGTTTAAAAAAGGAACAGTCAGGATATCACTATATGAGCTGACACTTTTACATGTGGAAAGTGCATACTTTTGGGGTGGTTATCCTTATCCTCATATCCTCCTAATTACAGTACTTGGTGAGACACCTCTCTCCAGGCTGAAGATTTACTAAAAGTAGTCAAGTGATAAGAACAACCGCCAACTACTATATACGTTGATCCTGAGAGATTCCTTTTCTTACTCTATGCTTGCCTTGCTAAACATAAAAATATTTTAGTCTGGCTCTGAATACAAAGATGGCACCTCCCAAACTGACCTGAAAGACGCATGAGAAAAAAAAGAGCTGCAAGAGAAAAGGCCCTGACCAAGATTTCAAAGTGCATTACCAGAAGAGACTTCTGTTTTAAGGGTTTATTCATGCATTGTGTTAAAAACAAATATATGTCTTACTGCCACACATATACTGCATTCATTTTGAATGGCTCCACAATACAATAAATTAAAAAATAAAATAAAAATGATCAGGTCTGATTACGAATACATTGTGGTGTATTGAAAACCCCATTAAAAATGAATAGGACTGCCTTAATAGAGAAGTATGGCCAAAGCTTTTTCAGCCATTCTTCTCTTCTGGATCACAGGACTGCACTTGTGCTCTCTAGTGATCCAGAATCAACGGTTGACATCAGAGCCAATCTAGGCTGTGGAAGGATCCCAACATTGTCCCACATGTCTGACCTACAGCTGGCTCAGCCTACCACTGAGCCTGAGCCAGCCGCTCCCACCCCCTCTCCAGCCTTGTGCTCCACTGAACGCTGGAGGGGCAGAGCAGAGAGTGGTGACTGACAGTCACCATTCTCTGCTCAGAAAGGACCAAGAATTGGGCAATCAGCTGTTACGTGATTATTCAGTTCTCAGTCTTAGTGCCAGCGGGTGACAGCTGCAGCATCAGACCACTGCTGCAGCCACAGAAGTGAATATGAAGGCTTGTTTTTCTTTTTTCTTTACTATTCCCACACTTCTCCTTTAACACAGCCTAAAAGGCAGAACCTAAAAAACACGAATCCAACCTAAGAGTAAGAAATAGTAAAACCCCTGTGGGCATTTTTTTTTTGTGTGTCCCATTATGGAAGTTCCCCCAGTTCGAAGACTCAAAATCACAACAGGAAGTGAAATCATTTTTTTTTTTAGCTGTGTCCCATTAGAGAGATTTCCCTAAATTCCAGTCCCTAAATCACAAACACAAAAAGGAAGCAAGAAGATTTAAGAGGCGCATATCTTGTCACTTGAAGAAATGTCCACCTTGCAAGACCCCCACCCAAATTCTGTCCTAATGTCCACCACCAGGACAAACCGGCAGGGAAAAGATCTCCCCAAATGGTGCACACAGGCAGTGCCCTACTCCATCCAAAAAAAAAAAAAAAGGAAGCCGTGTGAAGCCAAACATAAAGGACATAAGTTACTTACTTAGGGCCTTAAAAAGCACCGAGAGCCAATCTTAAGATTTTCACTCATGTTCATCCATTGGGAAAAGCAAAGAATCAGCATTATGGGAGCGTGACAACTGTTACTGTTTGGAATTCCAGCTAAAACCTTTCTGGCTATCAGAAACGTGTGCAAGATCTTTAACCAGTGATTGGTTTTTATTGCGATAGGTACTGACATCAAACATTCTATCTGCTCTGTACAATTAGTTGACAGGTGGTGTTTGCATGTTGCAATGTTCATGAAACTGAAGTACAATAGTGGGTGGTATATGATGTCAGAGAGAACACCTGATCAGTTACTACACCCAGGTTAAGTATACAGTTTATTGCAAGTTAGCCAGAGGCAGTGGCTTTGGGTGTAAGTGGTGCCATGTCACTCACTGGGAAAAAAGCAAAGACTTTTCTACTCATTCTATACAACATTTCCCATGGGTTTATTCCAATAATATTGGCATGGCTCCTGCAGAAAAGTTCTTTGGCACTTCTGGAAATATGCTCTGGCATCGTGAGTGTTATATTAGCTGATGGCACTTTCGCCCCCATACAAAATCGCATTTCACCTTGTTAATTGGCACAGAGTCAGTAAACAGAAGCGTACAACAACTGCGTGTCATCAAAAGGTTGTGGGGAAAAAAAAAAACTTTCATGATTCGGGTCATAATGCTAGAAGGAACATTCACAGCGGTCTTGTTTAATAACTACTCAAATCAAAATACAATTGTTATATGCGTTTATTGTAAGCGCAAACTTTTCATTGTCTGGTATTTATGGTGAAAATCCCTGAAACCACTGCAATCTTCTAGGAGGATGCCAATGATGTCCAATACTATAAGTCAACCCTTTCTCATCTCTTCTATGGAGAAAAGGGAAATATAATCAGCTGTTACATGGCTCTGTCCTATCCAAGGAAGCCCTACAAAGCTGAAATCCACCTCATTGTTAAAAGCAAAGGCAAATCATATACTGTCAACTTTAAAGAGCACCGTGACCAATTTAAAGTATTTGCAGCTGCTAAATTTTTGGTGATGGTGGCGGAGCTCCGCATTAAAGACCTAAAACACTTTAAAATGACCAGTAGGGCTAAAAAAAAAAATGACCTTGCTAAGTAACGTTTTAAAAACGCAGTATTTTCTTTTTTTGGGATCATTCGATTTCTACAAGGGAACTCTGATGGGCACAATCACCCATTGGCCTCTAATGTTCCTTTAGGAACTTAGGAGACATGATCACTCTTTTTTTTTCTCCTTGAAGTCTCACTGGAAAATGGATATTCCCACTCTACCCATTTCATTCTGCATATTAAAGAACAAACTACGGTAATTACAAATCCAACAGCAACAGTGGGGTCCCTCATAATTGCTGTGCAACCCTGAGAATTGGATCTTACCGCTATAGTAATATAAATGTTGTAATATTAGTTCTGGTAGATTGACCCTTTACAGAAAATTAGATCTTTTACATTTAGTAAATTTTTAAGTTTCCTGATATATGGTTATTGTAGTTTAGCAACACTAACCATTTAAAGTGTTAGCTATATAAGTTCTTTAAGAGAACAGGAGCCATTTTTTTGGGTAACAGTGCTAGTGCTGTGTAATTTGGCCCCCTGTATCACCTGAAATACCTGGTTGATCCTGCCTGGTTTTGCCCTGCCCCCTGTAAACTGGCCACAGTTTATCGTGGCTCCTGAGTCCTGACACCGTGGTCAGTTTACGTGTCTGTCATTCACGGTCTCCTTCTCCTCCTCCCTCCCTGACCGTCAGCTGTGTCAGGGCCCCCCCCCCCCCCCTCCATCTGCACAAATTATTGTTTTCTTCCTATAATCTAATTTGTAATATTAAAATATGTGCCCCAGTGTATGTCATTTCTAAAAAAAAAAAAAAAAAAAAAAAAAGCTTCATACCCAATTTCAGAGCGCCGCCCGGAGCTCTCCTCCTGGCTGACGTCAGCCAGGTATTCTCAGCTCAGCCCGCTGTAGCTGTCTGATCGGGAAAGACAGCGGCCGGTGGTCACGTGAGCACCGAGGGGCGCGCTGAAATTAGGCACATTGTGGGGCACGGGGGGGGGGGGTTTACTACAACTGCCGCACACAGAATGTAGTGCACCTGTGCATAGTAACCAATCAGCTTCCAGGTTTTATTGTCAAAGCTTAATTGAACAAGCTGAAGTTAGAAGCACATTGGCTACCATGCACAACTGCACCAGATTCTGTGTGCGCCAGTTTTAGTAAGTCGCCCCCTTTGACACTATTCTATAAACCATAATGGGGTTCTTTTTCCATAAAACTCTGTTCATCAATTACTTTTCCAAGAGACATAAGCATGGCTTCATTAACTACATAAGAAACCAAAGCCAGCTTCTGCGAGTCACCTTGAACATATGGTCAGCAGCAGGTCAATCCTGGTAAAATAGGGTTGAAACACAGCTCTTTGCACCAGTTGCTACCACGTGTAGTAACATAGTCACAAGTCATACTGTTACTGGGAGAATGTACAGCCAATTAATACAAATATAGCACACATCTGACAGCATGCTTGGTGAACAAGCCCAAGACGTTTGTAAGCTCATAATCAGAGCAGGGAAATTTCCACATAACCGGACCCAAGGATTCTTTACCATTCTAGCCAGTAAAGGTGGCCTTGTATTGTAAAGTAGGGGTTATTAGCAGAGTTCCTAAAACAAAATTATAGAAAGATATAATATTGTACCTCTTTTCCTCCAGGCCATCATAGACATATAAAGTACTTGTATATATAATGGCTTTTTATTGATGCTTTCATAACTTGCATTCTAGTATTAAAACAACATCTATATAATCAAACAACAGATATATGTATAGTTCATCCAAGCTGCCCTCGCCAGGAGAAGACTGATTATTGCTAGTGGCTATACCAGCTGCTAGCGATAATAGCATGCAAGATCTGGCAGGCTGGTTGTACCCAAGTTGATCGATCAACTTGGTACATTTAGCCTGTCCATACATGGTTCAAATCTTGGCGGCTCCCGGCTGAGCTGGCCAAGAAGATCCTAGCTTTCTATGGCCGGCCTTAGTTGCATTCAACTGGTTCTCGAATGTTGAAGATGTTGCATGGCTTATCCAAGTCACTTCATCAGTTCTAATTAGTGTCAGAAAAAAAAAACAACATTTATACATTGGATAGGTTACACAACAAGCCCAGTTGAATGTGATCAACTACTAGCTATACCTCGACCTGGATGAATGAGAACCTTCACAGACATATTGGTACTATGAAGCATGCCAGTGCTGTTCTATCTTTAGGTTGATATACAGTAAGTCCCATCTCAGAGGAGCCAACAATCAAATGTCCCATAGTTCATTCAAAAACATCCATGCACATGCTGATTGAAAGCCACTTTTCCTAATAGTAGTAAAAAAAATCTATTCAGATAACGGGGATTAAAACCCAGGTTTCAAGTGCTGCAAAGTCACCATCAGCCCCATTAATTTTCAGAAGATTGAGGATTCCTCCAATCAGGACTTTATGGGCTCCTTTTTTTGTAGGAGCTACACTGGCTCACTCATGAATGTCCAACCCCTTACTTGAAGGGTACCAGGAAAATCAAGGCTGCCTCCATATTTTTATTTAGTGTAAACACTAATTTTTTTTTTTGACAGCTCTGGTATATTTCTTTACATTTTTTCTGGGCATGTATAAGGGAACACTCAGTAGGCGTTGGGAGTACATGCTGAGCATAACATTTTTACATCCTAATGCTAAGTCAGCATAAACTGCATGAACTTCCCACCTTCAGGTTTTTGTAGAAACATTCAATTGCCCTCTGCAAGTACAGCTGATCAATGAGATTTCAAAAAATAAATAGCAATTGCCCATTTAGGGATCAATAAAGAGAAATTCTGCTATGAGAATTTATCTGCAAATATATTTCGATTTTCTTCATTTGTATAAAAAGTCAACAGGTTTGGTCTACTTGTATTAGGGCTCTATCACACAGGCGTTGAACATAGGTGGTTGGGTCGCATTTTTAACGCTTCCCAAACGCCTATCGAGCCACACAAAATTGTTCCAATGGAGAGAGGATGGAGGTTTTCACACTGAAGCGCTAGAGTTGCTTTGCGTTACGGCTAGGCAAAAATAGCGCTGTCTGCAGAGTTTAGTAAGCGTTGACGCTTTGAAGCTGTCTCTATTCTCTTCTGCAACTTCTATTGAAAAACGCACCACAACCTCACCTTAAAAACGCATTGTAAATGCACCTAATTTTTTAAAGCGCCCCATCCCTCAAGTTCCAAAGAAAAAACGCATATGCAAGTCGCGCCTGCAAATGTAAACAGTGTTCAAATCACGCATGTGAGGTATCGCCGCAATCGTTAGAGCGACAGCAATAATTCTAGAAGACCTCCTCAAACTCTAAACAGATACCCGTTAAATTTTTAAAGCATCGCCTATGGAGATTTTTAAGTACCGTAGTTTGTCGCCATTCCACGGGTGCGAGCAATTTTAAAGCGCGATCTGTTAGTTATCTATTTACTTGTGACATCGCCTTTCACATTATACAAAAAAAAAAATAATAATATATTGAAAAGGGGGTAACTTTACGGTTTCTTTTTTGTATAATTAATTGAAGTGCATTTTTTTTCCAAAATAAATTGCGCTTTAAAGACCGCTGCACAAATGCAGTATGATATAAAATTTTGCGACAGCCGCCATTTTATTCCTTAGGGTCTCTGCTAAAAAATATATATAAAATGTTTGGGGGTTCCAAGTAATTTTCTAGTAAAAAAAAATGATTTTAACTTTAAGAAGAATTAGGCCTGGTCTTGAAGTAGATAAGATCCTCCCCCTAAGTGCACATTTGGCCACAACCACCTTTCAATGCAGTTCAGTGGGGGGGTTGAGATTTTAACTTATTAGGTGAGAAAAAAGCCCTACATACATTTCTCTAGTCTTACAGATAGAACTGGCTCATTGGAGGACAACCATGATGCGGCCCATGATGAAATGGAGTTTGACACCCCTGGTCTAGAGTAAAAGAATGCAAATTTTTCCTCTGGTGAATAGACAACTCCTCTCAGAAGGGCCAAAAGAATGAAAACTGGTTTTGGATTGCATGCAATACACCCAAATACATTCACCTATCTTTGATATCATGTGTTTTTCTTTTGTGGAAAGAAATTTGAGCACTGCCTGGGAACCCATAGAACCATGCAGTGTGCATAATAGGCCTAATTTAGCAAAGTGCGCCCGTTTTGTTCCTTCAAAGCCATCCGACTTCAAATAGCGTGCGTTTTCCAGTGAGGTTTTTCAAAAGGAAGTTGAAGTATGGGCCATCACAGGCATCCTTATATTACGCACAGCAAGTCTGCACCTATAGATGGCAGAGGCACTTTTTCCCCCCGTATAGTCATCGGCTGCACTTCATCATAAGTAATAATTCAGACATCTAAAAAGCTAAAACAGGTTGGGAGTTTAATACTCACCAAAAAACCTTCTCTGCGTTCATTGAAGGACACAGCAGCCATCTTTAGATCTTGACCTCCCAACAGTCAAGTTTTAAAGATTTACTGTGTTCTTCAATAAGCTGAAGAGAAACAAACATTCTGTATACAAGAGCACAAAGAACATGGGTTAGGTTTGCCTACGGCCATGGAAATCTGGCCCTGCACACACTAGTCATGGCCATGGGCGTCCGCACAACTTTTTTTTAGAGGGGCGCATCATTTTAGGGTCACCTGTGCACCGCCCCTTTTCGACAATGCCATGATCACATTATCATGACCGGAGACTGCAGACATAGTACAGTCCCTAGGATAAGTAATGGATAAAGGCCCTCTTACCAGACCCAGTGAAACTACAGCAGTGATCCCTCCGGCTGGACGATCGCTCACTCTGGGTTTGCCGGGAGTGACTCTGGTCAGTAGTGTAGCATGTCTGTACCCTGGCAGTAGCCAAGTCTTTCTCTCTCTGGTGGTGCTGGGCATCCTGGCTCTCTCTGGTGGTGCTGGGCAGCGTGGCTCTCGCTCTGGTGGCGCTGGGCAGCGTGGCTCTCTCTCTGGTGGCGCTGGGCAGCGTGGCTCGCTCTCTGGTGGCGCTGGGCAGCAAACTCCTCGTTCTTTGTCCTGTAGCACTCTCTCCCTCAGCTTTTTTTTCAGGCTGCAGTCTCTCAATCTCTCTCTTGATCGAGCTGTAGCCTCCTCTCAGTGGAAAATGGGGCCGCCAATCTTTGGGACTACATGTCCCATGATGCTCTCCTCTCCTAGTCTCCTCTGATTGGCCCTCAGTTGTGGCCAATAGGGAAGGAATGGAGCGGGCCAGAAAGCTGGGCGGGGAACCTGGTGAAAGCCAGCATCTCTTCTTCCTGACAGGAGAAAGGTCAGATGGCGAGTGGGGACCTCTGATAGCCCACAGTCCGCCTTTCTCCTGTCACAGCACCACTGAGCTCTCTTCTGGACTGAGCAGGGAAAAGAGCCCAAAGTCACACTACACTGATGGGGGGCTTGACAGCACCCTAATGGTGTCACCCCACTGGCGGGCACCCTGATAGCGACGCAACTGTGCTGAATTTAAGATCCAATCCCTGATTCCAGGGGGGGGGGCACTTGACCCCCCTGGCCCCTACCTGCGGACACCCATGGTCATGGCGTTCATTGACGTTATACAATGGCTACTGTGGCTTGCTAAGCTTTCTACGCCATGATTGCTCAGTCCATTGCAATGTTCTAGCTCATTTTCTTTTACATTTGAGGCCAACATGGCTTTCTGCACCTGTAATGACCCAGCCGTTATACCTTGCAGACATCAATTCATTTACACTTTAGATTTGCAGAATGATGACCCCTGTGCCAGCATCCAGGCAAAAAAAAAAAAAACTCCATTCACGTGGAAGCTGCATGTCTCCTAGGATAACATTACACACAGGCATGTCCTTGTAAATCTTGATGTTACTTTATATTGCACTTAATGAAAGGAACGCAGGAGACCTTCCAAGAATAAACCACTGGCAACCGCTAAGTATATCTTAACAAATGAGACCATTCATAACTGCCATATGATTAGATGAGATCTGTTCCCTGAGTGTAATAATAAACACAACAATATTGCCTCACGGGCTCTGCACTAAACACTTTGACAGTACGGTACTGTATGGGAATAGTGACGCACAGCCCAAAAATTCCCATCACTAAGGCTACAACAAAATTCATAGAAAACCAAAGCACAACTTTTTCCACCAAGTAAAAAAAATTGCTTGGCTCTTAATACTATTCATAAAGGGAGGCATTTCTGTATGCATATGCAGGACTAATGCGAAAAAATCTAGGCCGTTTGTGTACCAATCTTAAAGAGAACCTGCATGAGCAGTGAATATTAGAACGGCATTTAAAGCTGAACTTCAGGCAAACCACTAAATACACAGAAAAAAATACATATAAAAAAAGGGAGCTGTTTATTTTCCATATGCTTTATATTTTACATCACTTTTATAGGAAGGTTTAGCCGCCCCCCCCCCCCCTCGTGACCAGGTGATCAAAGAGTTCCGCCAAATTTTATTAATTTTTTTATAAGTCACCAGCTACAAATACTGCAGCTGCTGACTTTTAAAATATGAACACTTGCCTGTCCAGGGCGCCCGCGATATCCTCACCTGATGCCGATCTGTCCCTCGGCTCTCGGGTGGAGACACCACCATCTTCGGTAAGGGAACCAGGAAGTGAAGCCTTGCGGCTTCACAGCCTGGTTTCCTACTGCGCATGCGCGAGTCGTGTTGCGTGTCCTCACTGGTCCCTGCTGTCTTCTGGGACCTGTGTGTCTCCCAGAAGACAGCTGGGGGGGGGGGGGGCCGAACATGGCGTAGATCACCACGAAGCCTGCGGTGATCTATGCCCGTAAGTGGAAGCAAATACCTGGATTATACAGGTATCTGCTCCCCCCTCCCCCCTGAAAGGTGATAAATTTGACACCGGAGGGGGGGAATCCGAAAAGCGGACATTCCATTTTTGGGTGGGACTCCGCTTTAAAATGTGTTCCTAGGGAGTGCTTGCCAACTGTGTGGGGAGTGTTTGTACTGTGGGAAGGCAGAGATCCATGTTCCTGCTTAGCAGAAACACAGGATTACTACCTCCCCTTCTCACAGAAAGGCAATCTGCCTTGTTTACATAGGTAGACTGCCGCTCTGTCTCTCTCTGGAACGATCGGCGGGTCCGGTGGACATTGCGTACGCCAGGCTCGCTGATTGAACCCAGCAGCAGCCAATCACAGGGGGTCGCTGATAGCGCGCATGCGCCCCAGACACAGAAGCACAAGATCATGTACAGGTACGTGATCCTGCGCAGAGGTGCCGCTCTGCCGCCATATATATGCAGTATACGGTCAGCAAGCAGTTAAAAAGGAATTCTAATAGTAAAAAAAAAAAAGTTATTCTTACCTGCTATGTACAATGGTTTTGCACAAAGCAGCCCCGATCCTCCTTTTTTAGGGTCCACCCCCAGCGCTCCTGGCTTCTCCTCTTTGACGAGTGCCCCCATAGCAAACCACTTGTAATGGGGGGCACTCAAGCAGGATCCATCCCAAGTGGGGATGTGTGTGTCCATAGACACAAAGACAGCAGGGCTCGGCCCCAACCCCACTCCCTCATCACAGGATCTGAATAACAGCAGCAGGAGCAAATGGCTGAACAGTATGTAAAAACCATATCTTCCTTCTGTAAACTACTAATCCCAACCCCAATTTAAGAGAGATAAAAGATAAGCAGACATATTTGTAGTCCAGCTTGGGTATGAACCATGGTTTCCCCCACAGACACAGTGGGGGAGGCAGTGTTGCTACTCTAGGACAGCAAGAGTCTTATTTGCAGGATCATCAGGTAAAATGAAAAAAGGCCTGATAAAAGAAAAACCAATGCAGCCACCACATCCACGAACTGGTAATCTGCAATAGATTACATTGTTGTTTTTGTGTTGGGTTTGCTTTAATTTTGCCTTAAAGTGATTGTAAGGTCTAGAGAGAAATCCTGTAATCTGCTCTGTCACAGGATAATACAGGTCAAGCTTTGTCATTCTACTACACGTGAGGACATACGGTAGAATGAAATGTCGTATCTCACAGGGCCACAGTGCTACATACTAAATTAAACATAATTATAAATATACAAAGAATAAAATACAGCGAAGAACTGTGTTTAATGTGCAGTATTTGTGTTTGTATGAAATTATTGCAGAATACACGTTATTTACAGCGCCGCTGGGTGCTCATGTGACCTGCCGGAGCTCTCCTTCCCAGCTCCCAGCACTACAGCGGGAGAGGCAAAGATTCCCTGTTATTGTCAGCCAGGAGGAGAGCAGCGGGAGGTCACGTGAGCGCCCAGTGGCTATGTAAATAAGGTATTTTCCGCAATAAATTTTAAACACACACACAGCACATTATATTATCTTGTGACAGAGCAGGATTTCACACCAATTATGTTACAGACTCCCGAGCCGATAGGCAGGCAGGGAGGGGGAGAGGAGAGCAGCGACCTGAGGGAGGCATGTAAACTGATCACGGTAATCAGGGATCAGCAGCCATGATTACCATGGCCAGCACAGACAGGGGGACACAGGAACTAGCAGGATCAACCAGGTTTTTTTTAGAACATAGAGAGGGACAAATTATTATTATTCAGGATTTCTATAGCGCTAACAGTTGCGCAGCGCTTTACAACTTGGGAATAACACAGCACAAGCACTATGGATCAGGATCGCTTTTTTTTTTTTTCTTGGGTTACAACCACTTTAAGAAAATAACCAGATGTCTTCAACACTAACACAAAAAGTGTGAATTTTGCATATTTTGGTTATACACAAATATGAGATGCTATGTTTTATGTTCCAGAACTGCAAGATTCATGAAGGGACTGATCTCATTATATTTTTCATTGGAAGGTGATACATATCTAATTTTATCAGTCTTAACAGTTGTCAAGGAGGCAGGAAAAGGGACAAAGAAAAACTCACACTCTGTCAGCAATGACTCCCTGTAAGTAAAGCTTTACACCATAAGCCATGCACAGCGTGTGCCAAGGTTTGGGGTCATCATCTAATCCTCCACACGAAGATATAACACCAACTATGATTGATAAGTATAGTATGTGATCAGATCAACGCTAACAAGGTAAAAAACAGATGGTGAAAAGCATGGTCGTAACTGGCAGACTGAACAAACTTCTTAGTGCTTGTAACATTTTAGGAGGGGTGCACATTACAGAAATTCCAAAAAGTCAAAGTTCACAGGAATTGAAGGCCTTAGGCCCCTTTCACACCGTCTATCCGTTATTCTTCCATCTGTCAATGGACGACAATGCATTCCTATGGGCAAACGGGTGACCATCTGTTACCATCCGTTAACCTCCGCTTCCGTTTTTATCCATTTTTTTTAACGTACAAGGCTACATCCAGATCCGTGAAAACGGATATTAACTGATATTAACTGGCAATGGCCGACAACGTCTGATCAGTTAAGATCCGTTTTGAAGAAATAATTTTTTTTTTGTTTATCTGTGAACTCAACCTATGACCCAGGCAGTAGTTGGACAATAGGAAATGCATCCCCAGTACACCCCCAGTACATGCCCAAGGAGAAACATGGCAAGACATGTCTCCTCATATAGGCAAATACAACAAACAATGTCACGCTGTCCCAGAAATTGTTGGAATCCATTGCACAATGCAGATAGCACACACAAGGACAAGGACAAAGGAAGGACACAGCAAGGACAAGTCACTCACTGAAAACTGCAATGCAGCATGGGAGGAGCAATGCTTTCTGGGCAATTTCCTTTAAGGCACAGAAACTGCTGTAAACAGATCAAAACGGATGTTAACGTGTACATTAACGGATGAAAACGGATATTAACGGAATGGAAGACAGATGAAAACGGAGATTAACGAAACAGAGGACGGATGAAGCAACGGATAAGAACTGATACGTTTTTAACATGGCTAAACTGATGGTGCCCGTGTGAAGAAGGCCTTATTCAGATGGGTGATTAGGGGCGTACAGCGGATTCCTTGGGCTGGGATTACAGGTGTATGGAAAACAGCCTGTACAAAGCAATGACAGGCTAAGAGAAGTCGTCATTCTGCACATGTATTTCACACATCCATCAGTTACCTGCAGTTAGGGACATATATACAACTCTGAACACATCTGTCTGCATCCAAGGCAGCACATCTGTTCATAACCGCAAGGAACCGCTTAGATTTCAGATTGAAGCTTCAAAATGCTCAACATCCAAAATCCAATGGTTTCCAATTGTGCCTGTTCACGCCTGAGCGCAAGGTTGCTTAAAGCTTGCAATATGAAAAAGTACATGACCTTTGTTTGAGCTACAAACGTCAAGTTTTTTTGGCCCCAATAAAATTTCATTGGAAGTGCAGAGAAGAAGTGCAAAAAATAAACAAAGTGTGTTTTTCCCCCTAGTAACAAGCTTTCCAAATGCAGCCTCAATGTGCCAATGCAGGCACACAGGGGAGCAATGCCTTCTTTGCCTACCGCGTTTCCCCGAAAATAAGACATCCTCCTAAAATAAGGCCTACTTCCAGTTTTGTCTCTCGTTGTAATATAAGGCATCCCCCCGATAATAAAGCATCCACCGATAATAAGGCATCCACCGAACATAAGGTATCCCCCGAACATAAGGTATCTGACTCTGGACCGTAGCGGCAGGCACCGCCGCGCAGCTCACTGATTGGCCGCAGCTGTTCAGGCAGTGCAATGTCTCTTCAAATCAGTGAGCTGCGGCGGGCTCTCTGGATGACGAGTGACGTCCCTGATGTTGCGCAGGGAAACGTCGCCCGTCAGAGAGCCCGCGCCGCCGCTGCCAGACACAGGAGTCGGGCACATTGTGTGTAATCTCGCCACCACAGGGGTGACTGAGGTGTGGGGGGGGGTGTCTGGTGAAGGTGCGAGGGGGGAGAGACTAAACTGTCCACTGGCACAGGGGTGGGGGGAGGGGGGCTTAAAATGACACAGTAGATTTGAGGGGGGGGGGATCAAAACGGCACAGGAGGATCAGAAGGGGGGAATCAAAATGGCACAGGAGGTTCTAAAATGGTAATCCCCCTCTGATCCTCCTGTGCCATTTTTATTGATTCCCCCCTCTGATCCCCCCTGTGTCATTTTAAGTGATCCCCCCATTTCAATCCCCCCTCTGATCCAGTGTGTCACTTTAGGGGGTGACTGCTTTTCTGCCGATACAAGAAATACTGGTAAACAGTGCTGGTATATTTTTACCCCTAGACATGAGCGCAAAAAGAAAGAGCTACTCCATGGAGTACAAGCAAGGAATCGTGGAAGACTCTTGGGGCCAAAATCTTACTGCTTTCTGCAAAGAGAAGATGTTGAATATCCGATTGGTCCGAAAATGGCGAGCAGAGTACGGTAACCTCATTGAACAAGTGGACAAGGGAAATGCTAAAAAGCGCAAGTGTGGATCAGGTCAGCAACCATTACTTTCCGAGCTGGAAGACCTGATCTGTGAATGGGTTGTTGACAGGAGAGCAAAGGCTTTGGTTGTGAATAGAGCTCAGATTTAAGAATTTGCCCTTGCAATGGCACCACAGTTTGACTTAGCCCCCGAAGACTTCAAAGCATCACAACACTGGCTGGATAATTTCCTTCAGCGAAGTGAACTGTCTTTAAGAAGATCCACAACACTGTTTACGCTGGAAGATGCTCAAGTTATTCAGCGAGCACTTGCATTCAAGTCCTTTATTGATGATGCTGACGTCTCTAAATACAATCTTTCCAACATGATTGCTATGGATGAAACTGCAGTGTTTATGGGCCAATCATCTCAAACAACAATTGAACAGCGGGGTGTCTGCTCCGTGTACATTCCCTCCACTGCTTACGAAAGTGCACGCGTTACCTGTATTTTGGCAATTCGTCTGGATGGCACTAAAATCCCACCTTTAATCATTTCTAAGGGCAAGAAGGAAAAGATTGAACGTGTTTCGGGCATTTTTATTCTTGAAACTGAAAAAGCCTGGGCCACACAAGCAGTTATAAGGAAGTGGGTCGATTTAATGCTGCCACTTGTTATGCGAGGGAGCCAAAGAGGTCTGCTAGTCTGGGATGCAGCCAGCACTCACCGCACTAAAGACATCAAGAAATTTCTTCACGAAAGAAAAATAGATCAAATAATGATTCCCGCAGGAATGACGGCCTATCTCCAGACTCTTGATATTGCAATAAACAAGCCATTCAAGGACAATTTGCGCATGGAAATTAACGACTACATTGAAAATAGAATGGAGAGAAATCAGCGTGGAAACTTTGTGAAACCTAAACTGCAAGAGGTTGTGACTTGGGTGAAGAATTCATGGGAGAAAATCACTGACAGTTGCATTGCAAATGCACTCCGAGCAGGCTACCTTGACAAGAAGTACTCATATAAGGACAGTGCTATTGCTAAACATGAGAGATTTGGTCCACTGATTCTGAAAGAAATGGAGTCACAAGAAATGTCAGGGTTTGGATTGTTGGGATGATGTTCCAGAAGATGATGACATGACTGTCATTGAATAAATCTTACTTTGTGTTCATACCAGTAAATATACTAGGGTTGTCCCGATACCACTTTTTTAGGACCGAGTACAAGTACCGATACTTTTTTTCAAGTACTCACCGATACCGATTACCGATACTTTTTTTTAATGTCACGTGACAGTTTTTTTTTTTTTACTATTTTTTTTTTTGGGGGGGGGGGGGGGTGAACGTTGTATGTGTGTGTGTTTTTTTTTTGTTTTTTTTTTACAATTTTTATTTTTTCCAATAATATTTTTTTATTCTTTATTGTTTTTTTTTTTTTAATCAGCCCTTTTGGGGGGCTTTGGTGAGATATCAGGGGTCTTAACAGACCTCTGATATCTCCCCCTTGAGACAGAGAAAGAGACAGAGGATAGAGATTCCCCAGTCCCTTTCTCTGCAGCGTCAGCTGCACTGAGAATGAATGGAGAGAACACAGCAGCTTCTCTCCATTCATAAACTGACACATTGTAATCACAGAAGATTACAATGTTTCAGTTATGTGAATGGACAGAGTCAGCTGACTCTCTCCATACACAAAGGAAGGAGGAGGGGGACGGAGGAACGAAGGGGAAGAACGGAGGGGACAGATAAGGAGAGCAGAACGGAGGGGACAGATAAGAGAGGAATGCAGGGGACTGCGGAGAGGCACAGAGGAAAGGAAGGGGCACGGAGGAGGATGCAGTGACAGTCAGCTGTGAGCGATCACAGCTGTATGTCACTAAAGCTTGTGAAAGCCGCTGGGGGAGAATCTTGTAACTCCCCCACTTGCCGATCACAGCTGACTTCTAGGTATCGGGGGAAGCATCGGGAGCATTTGCCCGAGTACAAGTACTTGGGCAAATGCTCGGTATCGGTGCCGATACCGATACTAGTATCGGTATCGGGACAACCCTAAAATATACCATAGATTGTTGTACATGGAAATGGTAGTAACAAGAAATTCTTGATACTGTAGGATTCACAGTTTGTCTGGTTATGCTGGTTTGTGATGACCACTACTACCGTACCATATACAGGTAATAAATTTACTTTTTTTTGTTCAACAAAAAATGTGTACCGTATTCTTCTTCATTGAAAAATAAGACATCCCCTGAAAATAAGACCTAGCGCATCTTTGGGAGCAAAAATGAATATAAGACACTGTCTTATTTTCGGGGAAACAGGGTAGATGAGAAAAGAGGAAGTAGGGCCTCTTTGGCCACTTGATTGGCTGGGCTGTGGGGTCTTCGCTCCCACACATGCACATGGGTGTCACATCACCAGGACACACGGTGGGGATGGGGGGCATTAATAACATTTATGAACACTAGGGTCTCTTCTGTTATAAAAACCCTGCATATATGCACACAGTGGGGGTTAGGTCATCCTTGCCTAGACAAGAAAATAGGAAGTAGGGCCTCTTCAGCCACTTGAATGGCTGGGCTGTGACAGATAGCAGGGGATGGAGGAATGGAGTGTGGTTATGAACACTAGGGTCACTTCTGTAATAAAATCCTGCCTGTCAGCATTTTTGTAAATATGAGCTAAATGCCCCGTTAATAAAATCTACAGATTTTAAAATATTGAAATAACTTTAGTATGTTAAAGCTCATTAGGAGAAGAGACAATTGAGAGGATATTTGATAGCGATATACAATATATCTCAATGGTGATCCCAGCGTAAGTATGAAACTTTTCAGTCCCAGGAAGTGTAAGAAGACACGGGGCCACATGATGAGACTTGGAAGAGAAGCGGTTTATCCTTAAAGCGGGGTTCTGGCCCCCACGAAAAAAAATAAATAAAAGTCAGCAGCTACAAATACTGCAGCTGATGACTTAATACATGGACACTTAACTGTCCAGGGAGCCCACAATGTCGGCACCACAGCCGATCTTCGCGTCGGCTGTCGAGTGCACCTACCGCCATTCCTGGTAAGGGAACCCAGCAGTGAAGCCTTTCAGCTTCACAGCCGGTTCCCTACTGCGCATGCAAAGCGCTTTCTAATTGGCCTGGCGGCGGAGGAAGGAGCTGAACTTCCAGATAAGCGGAAGTTACACTTATGAGTGGAACTCCGCTGTAAAGCGAAGTTCCACCCAAAAGTGGAACTTCCGCTTTAAGGGAGGTGACACCCTGACATGCCACATGTGGCATGTTATTTTTTTTTTGGAGGGGGGGGTGGATACCCTATTTTTAGAGGGTCCTAGGTCCACTTCCTCCAAGCGCACCGCGGCACCAGAAGGGAGATCACCTCTCCCCCCTTCCTCTCAGCAATCATCTAGGACATGTCACAGGTCCCAGATGATTGCCCGGCCAGTCACGGCACGCACATGCACAGTGGGTGCCTGGCTGTGAAGCCACAGCCAGGCGCCTACAGTTACAATGCCGGCGCCGCAGAGAGGCAGGGGAGACGAGCGGGGCTTCGTTCCCCCGCATCGCTGCACCGTGGGACAGGTAAGTGTCCGATTATTAAAAGTCGGACGTCTAAAAGCCGCGCGCCGTCACTGGCCCCGCAATCATCTGGGACCGGTCACGTGTCCCAGATGATTGACAAGAGGGAGGGTGGAGAGGCGACCTCCCTTCCTGCGCTGAGGGAAGTGACGTCAGGAGCCCAGGCACCGAAGGAGGCAGAATACGAGGGACCTCCTAGCAACAGGCATTTAGAGGCGAGTAAAAAAAAAAAATTTTTCTCCAAATGTTTTTTTTTTTTTTTTTTTTTAGGGTGGAACTCCACTTTAAGTAACTTACTAATTTACACAAGATGAAGCGTTTAAGGGTATAAAAACAGACAAAAGTTTAGACTGCCATACAGTACATAGGCACATTGTATGTAGCATGCTGTCCTACCAGAATTTATGACCACAGCACATTTCACACAAGCCTGTGAACTGGATACCGGTTCTCACGCTTCAGGATATTTGGTCCGGTAACCTAAAACTAGCTATACATCTGAAGCAAGTCTGGTCAGGTGCACTAAATACTGCACAAAGCAAACAGTAATTTTTTTTTTTTTTTTATATATAGTACTTGTTCCAAATTGGAACAAGTACTGTGTTAGTGACATTTGTCCAGCTCTGTTCAAGTATACCTGTTATTTATTTTCTGCTGATCAAAGAAAACGAAGACAAAATATTAAAGTAAAAAACAAACAGTGCAAGGTCCATGGTAAGAGTATGCTGATGGAATACCCGTCATGTATGTATACCCTACGGACAGTCCCTGAACAGGTGACTACATGATGAAACAAATCCCAGAAATACAAGGACTGGGAGATGTTTTTAACCCCTAATGTTCACGAACTAAAAAAAAAAAAAAAAAAAAAAAAAAAAAAAAACATTTAGCCCTCTAGTCCCCTCAAAAAATGTGAAAAAAAAAATAAATAAAAATCGTATAGTTAGGGGAGGGTTAAAATCCCTATCTATTTTTTGCCATCTCCCATTGAGGAGATTTCCATGTACTCCTTGCCACACAGGCAACAAATAAAAGGGAATTTCCCTGCAGACAGTGGTCAACGAACAGGTGTCTCCCACCTTGCCACTTGTTCTGGTGACAACTTTAAGGCCTAATGTACACGGGACGTTTTTACAACCTCTCCTGAACGATTTAACTTGACAGATAGTGTACCACGTTTAAATTGTCCGTTTTGCTGCGTTTACATGCCGTGTTTAGCCATGTTTGCGATTAGAAGAGTTTTTTTTTTCAAAATAGCCAAAAATTAAAAACGCCTGTAAACGCCTGCGGTTCAAACGCGAGTTACGGCATTTAGAAGCGTTTAGTGCTTGAAATGCCTCTAAACTCAGCGTCTGAACTCATTTTTTTGCTTTCCAAAAAAGGCCTCTAAACTCAACTGCCTAAAAACGACATTAAAACGAACCTGTGTACATGTACTGATAAGACAACATTGGATGAGTTCAGAGGCAGCTGAAAAAAGCAGCCAACTGCCTCTGAACGTCCGTTTACCAGCAGCAGTGTACATGAGGCCTAAAGATTTGGATTTCTGTCTTGGAAACAATGGTCACCAGGACAAAACGAGAAGGTAAATCTACCTAGCAGAGAACTGGGCAGCTATCAAGGCTTATCTAGTCCTAATTGAATCCTTTTCTAGGCTAGACAAAGTTAAAAAATATATATACTGTATTTAATCAGCGCATAACACGCAGTTTTTCCCCCTTAAAATCAGGGGAAAATCGCGGGTGCGTGTTATACGCCGATACACTGCGATCCCCCGCTGACTGTGAGCGGAGCGATCGCCGGCCGCCGATATACATAGATAGCCGAGTGTACTCGGCTAGGTTTGGCTAGCTCCGCTCACAGTCACGCCCAGTCCCGCCCTGTGATGGACTGGGCGTGACTGTGAGCAGAGCTAGCCGAACCTAGCCGAGTACACTCGGCTATCTGTATATGGGTGGCGCTCGGCTCCGCTCAGTCACGCCCATCCCGGGCAGGACTACGAGAGGAGCCGAAAGTGGCCGAGAAGAGCCGAGGACCGGCTCTGTGTATCTCGGCGCCATTTTCAAACTGCAGTGACACTGACAAGTCACTGCAGTTTAACTGCAGCCTGGGCAAGGCTGCAAATGGACACTGACAAAGCTGTAAATGGACAATAACAAAACAGGAGATGGGCACTGACAAGGCTGCAAGGCTGCAAATGGACACCGATAAGGCTGCAAATGAGTGCAAGGCTGCAAATGACACTGGACAAGCATGCAGATGGACGCTGTGCAAGGCTGCAGATGATACTGACAAGGCTGCATTGATGGGCATTTAAATGTAAGTTTTTTTCCTTTTTTTTTTTTTCCTTAATTCCGTGTTATACGCCGATAAATACGATATTTATATATTAAACAGGACATTACCACCTCCATGCTTTACTATAGGAATGGTGTTATTTCTTATTTGGATGGTGAGCTGTATTGGATTTGTGCAAGATATATCGTTTGGAGTTAAGGCCAAATAATAAAATTTTAGTCTCATCTGACCACAACACATTTTTCCATGTGGCCTTAGCATCTTCAAGGTGCGTTTAACCACTTGCTTACTGGGCACTTAAACCCCCTTCCTGCCCAGACCAATTTTCAGCTTTCAGCGCTGACGCATTTTGAATGACAATTGCGCGGTCATATAACACTGTACCCAAATGAAATTCTTATCATTTTTTTCCCCACAAATAGAGCTTTCTTTTGGTGGTATTTAATCACAGCTGGGATTTTTATTTTTTGCTAAACAAACAAAAAAAGATGGAAAATTTGGAAAAAAAAAAAAAAAATCATGTTTCATAGTTTGTTATAAAATTTTGCAAACAGGTAATTTTTCTCCTTCATTGATATGTGCTGATGAGGCGGCACTGGTAGGCACTGATAGGCTGCACTGATGGGCACGGATAGGCACAGTTAAGACGGCACTGATAGGCACAGTTAAGGCAGCACTGATAGGCACCGTTAAGGCGGCACTGATAGGCACCGATAAGGCGGCACTGATAGGCACCGATAAGGCGGTACAGATGGGTGGCACAGATGGGTACCACTGATGGGGGGCACTGATGTTGTGGCACTGATGGATGGCACTGCTGCCTATTGCTAGGAGTCACAGGTGGGCACTGATGATCGCCGTGATCGGGACTGATGTCCCTCTCATGACCGCCGGTGATCGGCTTTTTTTTTTCCTCCTCGCGCTGTCAGCTCAAGGAGAAAAAATAGCCGATTACCGGCTCTGTTGACATCACATGATCAGCTGTCATTGGCTGACAGCTGATCCCGTGGTAAGGAGTCGGGATCGACCCCTTACTCCGATCTGTGATCAGGCGAGTCTCAGACTCGCTGATCACAGAGCGCGCCGCGCGCGACTACGTCAATAGACGTAGTCCCGGCAAAGCAGGTCCGCGCTGTAGCTGTCATTCGGCTATAGCACGGATCTCTATTGGTTAAATTGGTCAGGTGAGACTAAAATTGAAATTAAAATCCAAATAGCACCATTCCTACAGTGTGTGGGTGTTTTTCTGCAGCAGGGACTGGAGCACTTGATGGGATAGAAGGAAAAATGAATGGGGCAAAATACCATCAAATTCTTGAGGAAAATCTGCTGCCCTCTGCCAGAAAGTTGAAATGGGAAGAAGGTTTGCCTTTCAACAGGACAATGACCCAAAGCGCACAGCAAAAAATAAAAAATAAAAAAAATAAATAAAAAGTGGTTGAAGGGGGAAAAAGTGAAAGTCCTTGCATGTCCCAGTCAGAGCCAAGACTTAAACCCCATTAAAAACCTGTGGAATGACTTGAAGATCACAGAATGACTTGCAGTCCACAAATGGTCACCATCAAATGTAACTGAACTTGAGCAGTTCTACAAAGAAGAGTGGGCAAATATTGCAAAGTCTAGATGTGCAAAGTTAGTAGAAACATATCCCAACAGAATAAAGGCTGTAATTAAAGCAAAATGTGGTCCAAGAAAATACTGACATAAGTGGGGTGATCCATTTTTCAACTCAATAATTCGGTTTAGGAATTTTCTTCTTTTTTTTTTTCTTTGACATGTTGGTGTTCTATCTTTCACTTGGAGATTTTATAAGTTGCACTAGTAAATGCAGCTGGATAAAAACAAAAACTGTGTCTTCTTCGTTGCAGGCTATAAAGCAACAAAATGTTATTTTAAAGGGGGTGATTCTTTTCCATCCCAATGTAATGAAAACCTAGATACTAAACTAGTATAGAAGAGTATAGCTTTTTTTTAAATGCACCCAAATCTGGAAGCCACAGTTAATTTAAAGGTTAAAATAAAAAAGGGGATAATGAAGGAGGGCATAAATACTGATCAAAATTTGGCTGGTTAAAAAAGTATAGCCAAAGCCAATTTGGTTGTACTGCTATGGATCACAGAAGTGCAGAACGAACTGCGCTCCTGCTACCCATGAACCGGTCCAAGCTCTGAAAAGCCTGAGCCAGCCGCTCCTGCTCGCTCCACAGCCCGGCGCTCCAGTGAGCACTGGAGGGGCAGAGCAGGAAACCAGTGATTGACAAGTCACCGTCTCTCTGCAGGCTGAAGACTGAGAACTGGGTGATCAACGGTCTTTGATCACTCAGTTCTCAATCTTAGAGGCAGAGAGGGACAGGCGCAGCTGGAAACTGCCATCTAGGGGAATATGACCATTTTTTTAAAGCCATACTTCTCTTTAAGCAAGATCGGTGTATTCTAAGAGTGGAGGAGTCCCCACTGTCTATATACAACACCACAGAAGGGAGGATTCCTTCATCTACTTGGCTTGCATGGCTGATAAAAAAAAACAAAAAAAACACACACACACACACACACACCACAACTGATCCATGTATGGCTGACCTTAGCCATAAAACCTCCATCCCCGATTTGACTCACTAACGACTAGAAAAGCGAATGAACATTCTTAAAGCGAAGTTCCACCCAAAAATGGAACTTCCGCTTTTCTGGTTCCTCCCCCCCTCCAGTGTCACATTTGGCACCTTTCAGGGGGGAGGGGGGGAAGCAGATACCTGTCTAATACAGTTATTTTGCTCCCACTTCCGGGCATAGATACCTGAGCCACCCGCAGGTATCTACACCACTACCCCCCCCCCCCCCCCCGCTGTATTCTGGGATACACACGGGTCCCAGAAAACAGCAAGGACCAGTGGGATAGCACAGCGCGAGTCGCGCATGCGGAGTAGGGAACCAGGAAGTGAAGCTGGAAGGCTTCACTTCCCGATTCCCTTACCGAGAATGGCGGCGGCAGCCCCCGACAGCAGAGGAATAGATCGGCTTGGGGTGCCGACATCGCGGGCGCACTGGACAGGTAGGTGTCCATATTTTAAAATTCAGCAGCTGCAGTATTTGTAGCTGCTGACTTAAAAAAAAAAAAAAAAACGGCCGAACTCCGCTTTAAAACTAAAAGCTTTGAACAAAATTCTACCAGTGTACAGTTGGCTTTACACTGGTGGGGGGGGGGGGGGATTCTCCCCTTGCAAAAAAACTAAAAAAGATAATTTGTGTCAGTGGCATAGCCGCAAGCAATAATCGCATGCAAAAATCTGACATGCTGGTTGTACCAAAGTCGGTTGATGGATCGACTTGGGTACAATCAGCCTGCCCGTACATGGTTCAAAATCAGAACCATCCATGGTCAGCTTTAGAGTTCCATACAACCCTGGATAGGAAAAGGCTGCACTAAAGAACCTAGACTTTCAGCTAACTAGCACTCATTACAACTATCTGCATGGAGACATCAGAACACACCCGCACTGTCTCAGACACGTCCTTCCCCAACCATGTCATCAGAACACACAAGTAGATGAGCAACATGGGCAGAACTGGGTCAAATTAAACAGGAAACTATAGGATGAACAGCTAGTAAGAGTTTACTGGAATTCATAAAGAAAACGGATGACGAATTCATAGTTATTATGCAAACACTAATAAATGTCAAAATAGCTTTAAGTTTTTTAACCTGCAGTTGATTAAAGTAGTATTAAAGCCTCCCTTCCTTTAAAACGCAAAGAGATTTTCTTAAGCTAGGTATACACGCAGATCATTTTTGGTCAACCTGCGGGCTGAACGAAAATAATGTAACAAAATTCCCCATCCAAGGTATACAGTACAGATTAAGGAATCTGCTGCTGTGGCTATTGTAGTTTGACAGTACCTGGCAGAATACCCAAACAGTGGCTGCATATTATTGTTTGCCGCAGCTGTTAACCTGACCATTTTCCATCCGCTCAAAAGGATGTCCGGCAGGAAGTGGCCATTGGCTGTATAGTAAAAGATTCTTTTATAAAATCAAACACTTGCTTTATTGCCATTCTATAGCTTCCCTCTTCCTGTGCGCACTTCTCGGAACTTGCGGTTGGAGTTCGCACACTAATTACAACAATTTTCATTCACTACGTTCATGAGATCTAAAGGTCTTATTGTGCCTTGTGACAGCGTACATCGATATTCACACAGTTTTGCTGATCGGAGAACCCTGCTGAGAGCTGCTGGCAATCACATCACTTATAGAAGGGGTCCGAGGTTGGTCTTGCGTTTCTTTGTAATCTTGGGCTGCATGTGCGTTTTGGCACAACCAACATCAGCATATCCCCGGTATGCCAATTAAGAGAGAGCCTGCAAAAAAGTGGCTTAAAGTAAAAAACTTTAGGAAAGTTTTTCTTCATTTTTTTTTGTCATCTATGTCCCATTGCGGAGATTTGCCTTTACTTCCTGTCCCATAGCCAAACAGGAAGTGAGAGGAGAGGAAATGCCTTCAAATAAAGGGAATTTCTTGGGGACCCCTGAGTCCCTGGAACTAGTATCATCAGTGGAAGATTTCCCCTCTATTACTTTTCTAGGGACGACCCAAAATTTGTTTTTTTTTTTACTTTCACTGATAATGGTAAACAGGACAAATAGAGAGGGTGAACCTCCTTAACGGGGGCACAGACAGCAATAAAAAAATAAAAATAAAACTGACAAGTGTTCTAATCCCTCTCCACTAAGTTTTGACTTTAGGTATACTTTATTGGGACCCTTCAAGGGAAAGGAGTCACCCACAAAACCAGATGTCAGAGCCAGCGCCCATGGGGCCAGCTTATTCAGAAGGAAACAAATACCGTATTTATCCGCATATAACACACACATTCATTTTAAGAGGTGAACTTTCATGAAGAAAAAAAAAAAAAAAAAAAACTTCAATTTTAAATAAGAAACTTTGAAGCAAAATAAGGGTCAGTGTCCATCTGCAGCCTCGCCATTGCCATCAATGCAGCAACTTCGCCATTACCATCAATGCAGCAGCCTCGCCATTGCCATCAATGCAGAAGCCTCGCCATTACCATCAATGCAGCAGCCTCACCATTGCCATCAGTGCAGTCTGATCGATGCCCATCTGCAGCCCAGAGGGTACAGGGAGGGGGTGGGACGAGCGCCGACAGATTACATAAGTGAGAATCTCCTATGACAGGCAGAACAGTGGTCCAATGGCGGCCCAGGAGACGGGACTTCCTATTACAGAGGCCACCAAGTAAACAGGAGATTCTCACTGCATGTAATCTGCCGGCGCTCGTTCCGCCCCCCTCCCTGACCCCTCCGAGGCAGCTAAAATTGAAGCATTGGCATATAACACACACACCCGCTATTTGCACCCTAATTTCATGGTGAAAAAGTGAGTGTTATATGCCAATAAAAAACAGTTTACAGCAACAAGGAGCAGCATTCATTGCAAGTGATTTTTACGACATGTCAAATATCTATCACTTCAGGGAAGGTAAAAGGTTTTATTGCTATTAGGAAGACATGTTATCTCAGATAGTATCAGTCCATAAATTAAAAGCAAGGCACTAAAGCCTGGTACACAGAAAAATATTGGACGAATGATTGTCAGTTTTTTTTTTTTTTTTTTTGCATGCTAGTCTCGTATCGAAAAAAAAGGAAGGAGGTTACTAAATTTACAAAAATTCTCGTACGACAGAATACAGCTTCAGAAGTGATGTATTTTATTGTATGCTTGCGTTTCTGAGCATGCGTGATCTTGCACTTCTGGTCTTTTTTGGACAAATACTGTATGGATTAACATGAAAACCGTACAATCTGGTATTGTATGAGAAATTTTCACGTTTGTCCCCTTTGGATAATTTGGGATGAACGGTCATAATCAGCTCTCAAAAGCGCCGTACAGTACAAAAAGATCAGATTATTGTACGATCAATTCAAAAGCTGTATTGTCATCAGATTTTCTGATCTTGTGTACTAGGCTTAACATGCTGGAGAACTCTGCAGGCAAATGAAGTGGGCAATTTAAGAACTGGGGTATGTAAACTTTTGATCAGGGTCATTTGTATTTTCTGTTGCCATGATTTAAAAAGTGTAAACACAGTTGATCGATGATAAATGGCTTCAGCCAAACACTAATCATAAGTGAAAGAAAAGTTTGTGTCCATTCCTGAGTTTCATTCATATTCTCTGAAAAATGGCTAAGAAATCATATATTCTGCCAGGGTATGTAAACTTATGAGCACAAGTGTATACAAACTTCAATGCAAAAATCAAAGGAGGCGGATGGTAAAATTGTCAGCTGAACAGCAAATGCATTCAAACAAATGTAGCCTTTGGGATTCAGACAGCTGCAGGTGCTGTGGCTTTCTATATACACAACAGCCAGCAGGGGAGATCCCTCCATCTGCGCCATTTAGCGTGGAGGGAGGAATAAAGTGATTTCTTTTGTTCAGCCCATCAGGGTTAAACCAGAGAAATCTAAACAGGAATGGTTAGCCCTTAAGGCAGAACCAATGTCTCCTTTTTAAAAACTACTAGCAAGCGGGGGCGCTTTATTGCAGAACAAAAAAAAAAAAACATGCAAGGTCTTTTCTGCAGTAAAATAACCCTACCCGTCTGTGCAAGCACAGCTCAGATCACATTCTGGCACAGATCCTGTGTACTAGAAGACTGAACTCCTTCACATGTGCAGGAGTCACATCATCCCACACTGGGCAAAGAAAACGGCTGCAACTAAGCATGCTCAAATGCCGGCGCCTAATGATGATGTCAGACCATTGAAGAAAAGAGAAAGACTTTAGTTCAGCGTTAAACGAAAGTAGTATGGCTAGCTTAAAGCGGTAGTAAACCGCACCAAAAAATAAAAAACAAATTGGGCCCTGAGCAATTAAAATGATTGTAAAGTCTTGTTTTTTTTTTTCCTATAAAAATAACAAACATGTTATACTTACCTGCTCTGTTGCAGTGGATTTGCACAGAACAGCCCGGATCCTCCTCTTCTGTGCTCCTGGGCCCTCCCTCCTGTTCAGTGCCCCCACAGCAAGCAAGCTTGCTATGGGGGCACCCAAGCCGAGTCACAGCTCCCTGAATCCATTCAGACGTGGAGCCCCGACCCAGCCCCGCCAATTCTCTTCCCTGTTTGGCTAGCCGACTTTGATTGACAGCAGCGGGTGCCAATGGCGCCACTGCTGTGTCTCAGCCAATCAGAAGGGATAATCGGATGGCTGAGACAATCGTGGACATTGCTGGACAGAGAGGGACCTCAGGTAAGTATTAGGGGGGCCGAGGGGGGCTGCTGCACACAAAAGGCTTTTTATCTTAATGCCTTTACAACCACTTTATGTCATAATGCGCTAGTAGGCATCGCCTACTAGTGCATTATGACAGACTTGCCTGAAAACAAAGCCCTCCAGTGGCATGCTGTCACCGCTGTAGGCGCTTCCATCTTCACTCAGTCCTCAGCCATATGAATGGCCAAGCCGCGATGACGTTCAGTCCCATGCATGTGCGCGTGAGTTACAGCTGCGGCACAGAGTTCTGAATGGACCGCACAGTCCATTCAGAGCCCAGTGCGCACCAGCAGCTGCTAAAGTAAATATATCCTAAACAGTGCATGTTTAGGAGATATTTACTGTAACTATAGGTAAGCCTTATTATAGGCTTATCTGTAGGCAAAAAAATAAACCATGTGAGTTTACTACCACTTTAAAGTAGTACCAAAAAGGTCCCCCCCCAAATACATTTGTCTGCATTAATTCAACACCGCACATATGATTGTTGCACAAAACGTCCAGAGAAAAAAAAACACATGCACACCTTACCTTTAATATAGTTACAGACACTTCTGTGCTGCTTCCCTAAACCTCTGGTCACCTAACTGCATTTACAATAACCTGATCTCCCTTTCTCTGGACTACGTGTCCCATAATTCAAAGCACCACCACACATGCGTGGTTCTTGCAAGCAAAAGACGACTAAGAAGAGTGTCTTAGACCCCTTTCACACCGAGGGCGTTTTGCAGGCGCTATAGCGTTAAAAATAGCGCTTGCAATCCGCCCTCAAACAGCTGCAGCATTGTCTCCAGTGTGAAAGCCCGAGGGCTTTCACACCGGAGCGCTGCGAGGGCAGGACGGGAAAAAAAAGTCCTGCCAGCAGCTTCTTGGAGCAGTGAAGGAGCGGTGTGTTTACCGCTCCTCCACCGCTGCTCCCCATTGAAATCAATGGGGCAGCGCTGGGATACCGCCGGCAAAACGCCGCTATTGCGGCGCATTGCGGGCGGTCTTAACCCTTTCTCAGCCGCTAGCGGGGGTAAAAGCGCCCCGCTAGCGGCCGAAATGCGCTGCTAATCCGACGGTAAAACGCTGCTATAAATAGCTGCGTTTTACCGCCGACGCTATAGGCGGCCCAGTGTGAAAGGGCTCTTAGCAAATCTGATTGGGGCTGCCTGTGCTTGTTGGTGCAGGCAGCATGGTTAGGTCACCAGTATTTCTTTTCCCAGCAATGGACATGAAAGGGTGGCTCCAGCAGGGCTCCCTAGGGCCAGAGCAAAATGTTAAAGGGCTCACTCACACTTGTGGCAAGGGCTGTCGTCCCTCCGGAAGAGCAAAACTGACTTTGGAGAAAATGTTGGCTCTTCACTCTAAAAAGCCTGCACCACTGTGCCGCAATCACATACATTACACGCAATTGCAGCAAGGCCTCATTCGCTTGAATGAGTTTTGTTCTGTGGCAGTTCTGTCCGCTAAACAAGACATTTTGAAATTTCCTTTTGCCATGGCTGAAACAAAAAGGATCTTCAGGACCATGCACTGAATGAGATGGATTTGAATTTTCCCCGTGGGCGCGAACCAAGGCATCGCTGCTGTGGCATGTGTACAATCCCGTTCATAAAACCAGGACTTAATTGCATATATTTTATTACTGCCCGTGTGTGAACAAGCCCGAAGGCCAGCCATATAGTCGAAATCCAAATGTTCTATTGATCAAAAAAACAAAAATGATGCATACAAATCGTGCCGTCATTGGTTTTGTTTTTCTAAAAAAATAAATAAAAATAAATAGAAATAAAAAATAAATAATAAAATAAATATAATAATAATAATAAATAAAATAAAATATATCCAGATCAGGCATGAAACTTGCATGTCGCAGCTGGCACACGAATGAAGCAAAAAAAAGATCTGACGATTGACAAAAGTTTACGTTCGGTTTTTGACTCGTCCATGGCCTGCTTTAACGTAAATAATAAAACGCAGTTAGATCAAAAGCAGCAAGATACAAAGTCACAGTCACTCGTTCTACAAAACAGGCAGGGAATATTTTAGAATGGGGCATGTGTGAACACCAATGAGTTCCTTGAACTTCCATTTATTTATCTTTCTGACGCACGTACCAGACTTCCCCCAGACACAAGCACAGCACTACCGCCAGACAAACCACCTGCAAAATCCAAATTCATGTGCCTGTAAAAAAAAAAAAGAAGAAGAAAAAGCCTGACACCAATAAAAACCATGCTATCATGGCAAATTAAACATTTGCATAAAAGAAAACATGAAAATGGGGAAGTGGCCAGCATCTCGCACTGTAAAAACAGACGTTTAGCTGTAAACTGATTACCTTGAAGCACAGAATCAGCTTAGCTTAAACCTAAAGCGGATCAGGGGCATTTTGTTGCACTTTTTATTTGCCAGTGTCAGTTTGAAAAGAATGCCGAAGAACATCCAGACAGACACAATACCGGCAAAATTGACTCCATTCAGAAACAACAGACCATTTCATCACACTGCGACGATGGTGATTTGCTGGAACTGTTCTTTTCAGCAAAAGGCAGCCAATCAGAGCCACTGAAAATAATGACAGTTACGGGAAATAACACTTCTAGATGTGGGATTTAAGCCTCAAGACAGAGCTGGATAGCAGCAAACTTGTTCAACTAGTCTTATGCCGCGTACACACGGTCCTACTTTTCGTCTACAAAAGTCCAACAGACGCTGATGGACTAAAGCTGGCTGGTAATCCGATCGTGTGTGGGCTTCTCCGGACTTTCAACTGACTTTTTTAGCCTCAAATACGACGTACTTTAGATTTGAAACATGCTTCAAAACTTTTACTTCGTACCTACGACGGACCCCGAAATCCGCTCGTCTGTGTGCTAGTCCGACGGACAAAAAGCCACGCTAGGGCACCTATTGGCTACTGGCTATGAACTTCCTTATTTTAGTCCGGTGTACGTCATCACGTACGAATCCGACCGACTTTTGTGTGGTCGTGTGTAGGCAAGTCCGGTCGTTAGAAAGTAGGCCGCAAGTCCGCGGCAAGTCCACCGAAAGTCTGCCGGAAGTCTGTCCGACAGGCTGTCCGACTTTTGTAGACGAAAAGTACGACCGTGTGTACGCGGCATTACAGCACATAATACGTCGCAAATGCCCTTTGTCTGTCAAAGCAACCACATACACACACAAAATTACACACACAAAATTACACACACAAAATTACACACACACACACACACAAAATTACACACACAAAATTACACACACACACACAAAATTTCTCCAAGTAAAAAAAAATAAATAAATAAGCCATATTTTTAAAGGAAAAGCACCACTTCTGATAATACTCTACAAAAGTAACATAGTAATGACTGCAATCAGAAGCAGAGGCTACCATCTTTGGGCAAGCATGCCTTCCAATATACAATTTCTTAGCTTTTAGAAAAAGAAAAAACAAAAAAAAGGTGCCCAAGCCTTACGGAGATCATATCCTTACGAGGGCGGCTTCGATCCATGCTGGTTTCCTAAGTGTGGAGCATGTCCTTGGCTTGAAGCTGTGTAATGCAATCCAGCCCTGGTAGGACTGTGAAGCAGAGTACGTGACTGCTTTATGATGGTGCCGTTACACTGGAGTCTTCATCCAATGAAAGCAGAGGGCAGGCACACATTCTGCATCACACACTACTGAAGATTCGAGGGATAGGGCCAGCTTTCAGCTATTGAGAATTCCAAAATAGGAGCCAGGGATGACAAGAAATCTGCTAAATGACAAATGACGCTCCCAGAACTGAAAATGTATTGTTACAAAAAAATAAAATCAGCCTTTCCTAGACTTTAAAAAAGGGAATCTATAGTCTGTTTGAGTCATTTGTGGAAGTGTGTAAATGTCACCCATTTTAAAAAGTAATGCCGCGTACACACGGTCGGACTTTTCGTCTACAAAAGTCAGACAGCCTGTCCGACAGACTTCCGGCAGACTTTCGGCGGACTTTCGACGGACTTGCGGCGGACTTTCTAACGAACAGACTTGCCTACACACGATCACACAAAAGTCCGTCGAATTCTTACGTGATGACGTACACCGGACTAAAATAAGGAAGTTCATAGCCAGTAGCCAATAGGTGCCCTAGCGTGGCTTTTTGTCCGTCGGACTAGCACACAGACGAGCGGATTTCGGGGTCCGTCGTAGTTACGAAGTAAAGATTTGAAGCATGTTTCAAATCTAAAGTACGTCGGATTTGAGGCTAAAAAAGTATGTTGAAAGTCCGGAGAAGCCCACACACGATCGGATTACCAGCCAGCTTTAGTCCGTCAGCGTCCGTTGGACTTTTGTAGACGAAAAGTCCGACCGTGTGTACGCGGCATAACTGTGTTAAGTTCGATTTAGGGCTTGTTAAACACAATGGGGGTTATTTATGAAAGGCAAATCCACTTTGCACTACAAGTGCAAACTACAAGTCCAAAGTGCACTTGAAATTGCACTTTGAAGTGCAGCCGCTGTAAATCTGAGGGGTAGATCTGAAACAAGGGGAAGCTCTGCTGATTTTATTATCCAATCACATGCAAGCTAAAATGCTGTTTTTTTATTTTCCTTTCATGTCCCCCTCAGATCTACAGTGAATGCACTTCCATGTGCACTTTCAGTGCAATTTCAAGTGCACTTTGCACTTGTAGTGCAAAGTGGCTTTGCCTTTAGTAAATAACCCCCCATGCTCGTTGAGCTGCATAGATCAATGCAGGCTCAACACAAGGACATATAGGGGGAGATTTACCCCACAGGTGTACTCAGAATCTGGTGCAGCTCTGCATAGCAACCAATCCGCTTTCAACTTCACCTTGCTCAATTAAGCTTTGACAAGAAGGCTCCATTCACACTGGTCATGCGACTTTGGACATCAAAGTTCCATGTTTTCCAAGGATAACCATTCACATATGTGCCATTTAAGATGCAGCAACTTCAAAGTAGTTCATGCAGTACTTTGGTCCTACTTTCATGCAACTTGAGGGCTATAGACTTCAGGCCGGGTTCACACTGGAACCGGCTGCGGATCGCACTGGAGCACCATGCGTCCGTTTCAGGGACAAATCAGGGCTGAATCTATGCCTGAATTCGGCCCTGAAACAGAGCCAAAGACGCACAGCGTTTCTGTGCAGTACGCTCCGCAGCTGCAACGGAGATATGTGAACCGGCTCCATAGGGAGCAAGTCACATTCTCCTGCTATGCAAATTGGATGCAGAGAAACCCGCATCTAATTCGCATAGGTGTGAACCCGGCCCCAATGTTAACTCTCAAAAGTTGCATGAAAGTCATACCTGAATGTTATCACTCAAAACAAATAAATAATGCTGCGCTAGTGATAATAAATGTATCCCCCTGATGAGTCACTGGACCCTGTGATGTAGTAATGAGGGCCAGATTGGTTTGGCAAGACGTTTTTGCACCTCTCACAGAGAAGCACGAAATGGCTGCAGCATCGTGGTTTTATACGACATAAGCTGTATACAGTTGGTGCACTGGAGAACCTTTTAAATGTGAGTTCTATGCACATTTTTTTTATATATTGAATATTGTTTTAAACAGTTCCGGACCAGCTGCCATAGTTTTACTGCGGCAGGTTGGTCCGGCTGCGGGAAATCACGTTAGTATACGTGATGCGCGTGGCCGCCTGGGGGGTGCGCTCGCCCCCCCCCCCCCCCCCGCCGGCCACGACAATCGGATTCGATCAGGAATCAATCACCAGGCCAATGAAATCTGGCCTGGACCTGGTGATCGCTCCTGGCGAATGAGATACTTCCCCTGCATGTGTAAGTGTAAACACAGCAGGGGAAGTGATGTCATCTCTCCTCGTGACGGTCTTTTTGTTCCAGACCGAGAGGAGAGAGCATCAAACAGTGAGTTTTGGTTTTTGTCCAAAACAGGGAACCCAAGAATGCAGCCAGTGGTTCAGCCAGCTGACCATAGAGCTGATCAGAGACCAGAATGGCTCCAATCATCTCTATGGCCTAAGAAACCGGAAGCTACAAGCATTTCATGACTTAGGTTTCACCGGATATAAACAGCGCCATTGGGAAATTGGCAAAGCATTTTATCACACCAATCTTGTGGTCAGACCCCAATTTAAAATTGAAAAAAAAAAAAAAAAAAAGTGTACCTGTCACTATCTTTTGCTATGATAGGGGATATTTACATTCCCTGAGATAATAAAAAATATAAATGAAAGGAACCACTTAAAAATATAATAAAAAAGCAAAAAAAATAATAGAAAAAAAAAAAAAAAAAAAAAAAAAAAAAAGCACCCCTGTTGCCCCCCATGCTCATGCGCAAAAGCGAACGCAAGCGGCAGTCTGGTGTCATATGTAAACAGCAATTGCACCATGCATGGGAGGTATCACTTTGAAGGTCAGATCGTGGACAGTAATTTTAGCAGTAGACCTCCTCTGTAGATCTAAAATGGTAACCTGTAAAGGCTTTTAAAAATGTATATAGTTTGTCGCCGCTGCACGTTTGTGTGCAATTTTAAAGCATGTCGCGTTTGGTATCCATGTACTCGGCAAAAGATGATCTTTTTTATTTCATCAAAACATATGGGCAATATAGTGTGCTTTAGTACATCAAAATTAAAAAAAAGTGTGTTTTTTCAAAAAAAATTAAGTTTGAAAACTAGCTGCGCAAATACTGTGAAAAAAAAATGCAACACCCACCATTTTAATCTGTAGGGCCTTTGCTTTAAAAAAAATATATATAATGTTTGGGGGTTCAAAGTAATTTTCTTGCAAAAAAAATATTTTTTCATGTAAACAAAAAAAGTGTCAGAAAGGGCTTTGTCTTCAAGTGGTTAGAAGAGTGGGTGATGTGTGACATAAGCTTCTAAATGTTGTGCATAAAATGCCAGGACAGTTCAAAACCCCCCCAAATGACCCCATTTTGGAAAGTAGACACCCCAAGATATTTGCTGATAGGCATGTTGAGTCCATGGAATATTTTATATTTTGTCACAACTTTTTTTTTTTTTTTGCACAAAGTTGTCACTAAATGATATATTGTTCAAACATGCCATGGGGATATGTGGAATTACACCCCAAAATGCATTCTGCTGCTTCTCCTGAGTACGGGGATACCACATGTGTGAGACTTTTTGGGAGCCTAGCTGCATACAGGACCCCGAAAACCAATCACCGCCTTCAGGATTTCGAAGGGTGTAAATTTTTGATTTTACTCCTCACTACCCATCACAGTTTTGAAGGCCATAAAATGCCAAGATAGCACCCCCCCCCCCAGATGACCCCATTTTGGAAAGTAGACACCCCAAGCTATTTGATGAGAGTCATGTTGAGTCCATGGAATATTTTATATTTTGCCACAAGTTGCGGGAAAATGAATTTTTTTTTGCACAAAGTTGTCACTATAAATGATATATTGCTCAAACATGCCATGGGCATATGTGGAATTGCACCCCAAAATACTTTCTGCTGCTTCTCCTGAGTACGGGGATACCACATGTGTGGGACTTTTTTGGAGCCTAGCCGTGTACAGGACCCCGAAAACCAATCTCCGCCTTCAGGCTTTCTAAAGACATAAAATTGTGATTTTACTCCTCACTACCTATCACAGTTATGGAGGCCCTGAAATGTCCAGATAGCACAAAACCCCCCAAAATGACCCTATTTTGGAAAGTAGACACCCCAAGGTATTTGCTAAGAAGGCATTGTGAGGATTTTGCAGATCTCATTTATTTTTGAAAATGAAGAAAGAAAAGAAAAATGCATTTTTTTTTTTTTTTTTAAACTTTGACAAAAAGTGAGATCTGCAAAATACTCACATGCCTCTACTGCCCTGCCATTTTAGCACCTCAAGAAATGAGATAGGCATAACAAACTAAACTAAAAGCTTTGTAAATTCCAGAAAATGTACCCTAGTTTGTAGACGCTATAACTTTTGCGCAAACCAATAAATATACGCTTATTGACATTTTTTTTTACCAAAGACATGTGGCTAAATACATTTTGGCCTATATGTATGACTAAAATCGAGTTTATTCAATTTTTTTCATAACAAAAATTAGTAAATATTTTTTTTCAAAATTTTCAGTCTTTTTCTGTTTATCACAAAAAAAAAAAAATTACAGAGGCGATCAAATACCATCAAAAGAAGGCTCTATTTGTGGGGAAAAAAGGACGAAATTTAGTTTGGGTACAGCATTGCATGACCGCGCAATTAGCAGTTAAAGCAACGCAGTGCCAAAGTGTAAAAAGTCCTCCGGTCATTGAGTTGCCAAATCTTCTGGGGCTGAAGTGGTTAAACGATATAAGCGATATTTGGAGCTCTTTTTCCCTCATATATATATATAGAGTCATAATGGAGGTACATCAATGGAGCAACAAGAAGGAAAGCATGATCTGTTCGCGCGGGGTGACTAAAAAGCTTTATTTGACCAAACTTAAGTCTGAGGTCACACTCTGAGGTGAGCGCATTTCTTATAGGGGAGCACTGAGGTGAATAGATACAAAAAGCACAGATTTGAGGATTTGTGATGACTAAACAAGTTACAACTTTTTTCTGACATTTTCATTCATTAAATATTTGACTGCACTCAAGCATGGGATAAATATTACAAGAAGAAATATACATGAATGTATTATATTATTGTATTATTCACATGTTATTATGTTCGCACTCATATCTGCACAGGAGAATTGATATACTAAGTGGTTGGATACATTGATTATCACTAGCGTGGCATTATTTGTTTTGGGTTTATTTGCACATTTATAGTGGGAGAGTTTTACTTGCTGCTTGCAGGCACTAAATACTGGAAACTGACAGCTGATAAACCTCAGTTAAACAGCTTTTACATACTGAGTTTAGCAGCAGTTATCAGCAGTTGAGGTTAGAAGCTTTTTTTTAACTTCAGGAGATCCTCCCAAATGTCCACAATGCAGGAAAAAAACATGTAAATATTAACCATTTCAGCCATTCTGTGAGAGAAGAGAGTGCAGTGTGCTTTAACTATGGATTCTCTGTCTGTCTCTCACGCTCTGCCAATCTCTCTATGCCTGTGCTGATCTCTCTCCCCCTCTGTACCTCTCTCTCTCCCTCTGTGTGCCTCTCTCTCTCCCTCTGTGTGCCTCTCTCTCTCTCTCCCTCTGTGTGCCTCTCTCTCCCTCTGTGTGCCTCTCTCTCTCCCTCTGTGTGCCTCTCTCTCCCTCTGTGTGCCTCTCTCTCCCCCCCTGTGTGCCTCTCTCTCTCCCTCTGTGTGCCTCTCTCTCTCCCTCTGTGTGCCTCTCTCTCTGTGCCTCTCTCTCTCTCTGTGCCTCTCTCTCTCCCTCTGTGTGCCTCTCTCTCTCCCTCTGTGCCCCTCTCTCTCTCCCTCTGTGTGCCTCTCTCTCTCCCCCTCTGTGTGCCTCTCTCTCTCCCTCTGTGTGCCTCTCTCTGTGCCTCTCTCTCTCCCTCTGTGTGCCTCTCTCTCCCTCTGTGTGCCTCTCTCTCTCTCCCTCTGTGTGCCTCTCTCTCTCTCCCTCTGTGTGCCTCTCCCTCTCTCCCTCTGTGTGCCTCTCCCTCTGTGTGCCTCTCTCTCCCTCCGTGTGACTCTCTCTCTCTCCCTCTGTGTGACTCTCTCTCTCTCCCTCTGTGTGACTCTCTCTCTCTCCCTCTGTGTGCCTCTCCCTCTGTGTGCCTCTCTCTCCCTCCGTGTGACTCTCTCTCTCTCCCTCTGTGTGACTCTCTCTCTCTCCCTCTGTGTGACTCTCTCTCTCTCCCTCTGTGTGCCTCTCCCTCTCTCCCTCTGTGTGCCTCTCCCTCTCTCCCTCTGTGTGCCTCTCTCTCCCTCCGTGTGACTCTCTCTCTCTCCCTCTGTGTGACTCTCTCTCTCTCCCTCCGTGTGACTCTCTCTCTCTCCCTCTGTGTGACTCTCTCTCTCTCCCTCTGTGTGACTCTCTCTCTCTCCCTCTGTGTGACTCTCTCTCTCTCCCTCTCTGTGCCCCTCTCTCTCCCTCTCTGTGCCTCTCTCTCTCTCCCTCTCTGTGCCTCTCTCTCTCTCCCTCTCTGTGCCTCTCTCTGTGCCTCTCTCTCTCCCTCTGTGTGCCTCTCTCTCTGTGTGCCTCTCTTTCTCTCCCCCCCCTCTGTGCCTCTCTCTCTCTCTCCCCCTCTGTGCCTCTCTCTCTGTGTGCCTCTTTCTCTCTCTGCCTCTCTCTCTCCCTCTGTGTGCCTCTCTCTCCCCCTCTGTTTGCCTCTCTCTCTCTCCCTCTGTGTGCCTCTCTCTCTCTCTCCCTCTGTGTGCCTCTCTCTCTCTCTCTCCCTCTGTGTGCCTCTCTCTCTCTGCCTCTGTGTGCCTCCCCCTCTGTGTGCCTCTCCCTCTGTGTGCCTCTCTCTCTCCCCCTCTGTGTGCCTCTCTCTCTCCCCCTCTGTGTGCCTCTCTCTCTCCCTCTGTGTGCCTCTCTCTCTCTGCCTCTGTGTGCCTCCCCCTCTGTGTGCCTCTCCCTCTGTCCCTCTGTGTGCCTCTCTCTCTCTTCCTCTGTGTGCCTCTCTCTCTCTCCACGTGCCTCTCTCTCCCCCTCTGTGTGCCTCTCTCTCTCCCCCTCTGTGTGCCTCTCTCTCTCTCTCCCTCCCTCTGTGTGCCTCTCTCTCTCTCTGCCTCTCTCTCTCCCTCTGTGTGACTTTCTCCCTCTGTGTGACTCTCTCTCTCCCTCTGTGTGCCCCTCTCTCTCCCTCTGTGTGCCCCTCTCTCTCCCTCTGTGTGCCCCTCTCTCTCCCTCTCTGTGCCTCTCTCTCTCTCCCTCTCTGTGCCTCTCTCTCTCTCCCTCTCTGTGCCTCTCTCTCTCTCTCCCTCTCTGTGCCTCTCTCTCTGTGTGCCTCTCTCCCTCTGTGCCTCTCTTTCTCCCCCCCCTCTGTGGCTCTCTCTCTCTCTCTCTCCCCCTCTGTGCCTCTCTCTCTCTCCCTCTGTGTGCCTCTCTCTCTCTGCCTCTCCCTCTGTGCCTCTCTCTCTCCCTCTGTGTGCCTCTCTCTCTCTCCCTCCCTCTGTGTGCCTCTCTCTCCCTCTGTGTGCCTCTCTCTCTCTGTGTGCCTCTCTCTCTCTGCCTGTGTGCCTCTCCCTCTGTCCCTCTGTGTGCCTCTCCCCCCCTCTGTGTGCCTCTCTCTCTCCCCCTCTGTGTGCCTCTCTCCCTCCCTCTGTGTGCCTCTCTCTCTCTGCCTCTCTCTCTCTCCCTCTGTGTGTCTCTCTCTCCCCCTCTGTGTGCCTCTCTCTCCCCCTCTGTGTGCCTCTCTCTCCCCCTCTGTGTGCCCCTCTCTCTCCCTCTGTGTGCCTCTCCCTCTGTGTGCCTCTCTCTCCCCCTCTGTGTGCCTCTCCCTCTGTGTGCCTCTCTCTCTCTCCCTCTGTGTGCCTCCCTCTCTCTCCCTCTGTGTGCCTCCCTCTCTCTCCCTCTGTGTGCCTCTCTCTCTCCCCCTGTGTGCCTCTCCCTCTGTGTGCCTCTCTCTCTCCCCCTGTGTGCCTCTCCCCCTGTGTGCCTGTCTCTCTCTCTCCCTCTGTGTGCCTCTCTCTCTCTCCCTCTGTGTGCCTCCCTCTCTCTCCCTCTGTTTGCCTCCCTCTCTCTCCCTCTGTGTGCCTCTCTCTCTCCCCCTGTGTGCCTCTCCCTCTGTGTGCCTCTCTCTCTCCCTCTGTGTGCCTCTCTCTCTCTCCCTCTGTGTGCCTCTCTCTCTCTCCCCCTCTGTGCCTCTCTTTCTCCCTCTCTGTGCCTCTCTTTCTCCCTCTCTGTGCCTCCCTCTCTCTCTGCCTCTCCCTCTGTGCCTCTCTCTCCCTCTGTGTGCCTCTCTCTCCCTCTGTGTGCCTCTCTCTCCCTGTGCCTCTCTCTCCCTCTGTGTGCCTCTCTCTCCCTGTGCGCCTCTCTCTCCCTGTGCCTCTCTCTCTCTCCCTCTGTGCCTCTCTCTCTCCCTCTGTGCCTCCCTCTCCCTCTGTGTGCCTCTCTCTCCCTGTGCCTCTCTCTCTCCCTCTGTGCCTCTCTCTCTCCCTCTGTGCCTCTCTCTCTCCCTCTGTGCCTTTCTCTCTCTCTCCCTCTGTGCCTCTCTCTCTCTCCCCCTCTGTGCCTCTCTCTCTGTGCCTCCCTCTCCCTCTGTGTGCCTCCCTCTCCCTCTGTGTGCCTCTCTCTCTCTTCCTCTCTGTGCCTCTCTCTCTGTGCCCGACTTTCTCTGTGCCCCCCTCTCTCTTTCTTTGTGCCTCCCTCTCTCTCCTCCCATCTCTTCCCCCCCCCTCTTGCAGCCAACAGCATGTAAGGAAAAATTTTGTTTCTCTCATATCTTACATGTGCCTCTTTAGGAACGCTTATAAACAAAACTGTGCCTAAACTCAGGTTAGGCCTCATGTACACTGCTGCTGGTAAACGGACATTTAGGAGCAGTTGGGCATTTTTTTCAGCTGCCCCTGAACTCTCCTCTGTTATCTTATCAGTACATGTACACAGGGTTGTTTATAGTTGTTTCAGCGCTTGCAAACACAAAGAGTGAAAATATGTTGACCAAAAAAAAGAAACAAAGTCCAAATAAAGTGACTAAAGGTGTTCCAATCCAAAGTGAAGGAAATGTAAGGTGCTTCAGAAAAATTCAGGTGTGCAATACCCCCTTATGTAGCCCCACTCACCAGATCAGAACGACCCCCAGTTTTTCAGTCTGGTGGGTCATTTAAAGCTTGGTACAGATATCCTGGGATGGCGCATATGGTAATAAGTCATCAGGTCAGGGAATTCCTTTGTAGAGTTTCTTAGCCAGAAACAACAGGTACCCAGAAGTAAAAACAGAAGGGAACTGATAGTGAAGTATCATTAAAAAGGTTTTATTGTAAAAGGGAGTGGGTACTTACAACAAGTAAGATAAAACCTGCCTCAAACATGGAGCTGTGGGTGTAAAAACGGCATTCCCGGCGTGCGTTCCACGGGACCAGAAGTGACGTCAGTGATATCGGAAATAGCGTCAACGTTTCGCCCTCCCACAGGGCGTCATCAAGGACCTAATTTCCGGCTAGCTGAGCCATCTTAAATAGAGGGAGGAGGAGAAACGCCCCCCCAAGGGACCAATCAAATTTGGCATAGCGACCATTTTGTTGGTGGGACAAAAGAGTCGCTCCTAGGGATAGAGCACAATCCATAGGACCTTACATTTCCTTCACTTGGAAAAAAAATTATGGGTTCAGACGGATCATCAAAGGCATTTGAAAACACCAAATGCCTGTAACAGCCTGTAAATGCTGCTTAATGCGGTAACTCGCTTTTAGTTTACAGACGTTTTTCATTTTAACAAAAAATAATTAAAAACATTTTTTTCAAACGCTTCTAGACGCAAACGCGGATAAACGGATATTTTTAGACGCCAGTTTCTAGCTGTCAAGTTGAAACGTTCAGGAGAGGTTGAACAACATCAGTGTACATGAAGCCTTACAGCATTTACAAGCAGTTACAAGCATTTGGCACTTCAAATGCTTCTGAACATCCGTCTTGAACGCATATTTTTGCGGTCCAAAAAAATGCTTCTAAGAGTCCTTTCACACTGGGCCGCCCCCGGCGTCGGCAGTAAAACGCCGCTATTTTTAGCGGCGCTTTACCGTTGTTTTTGCGGGGGTTAAAAGTGTCCCGCTAGCGGCCGAAAAAGGGTTAAAACCGCCCACAAAGCGCTGAAACAGTGGTGCTTTGCTGGCGGTTCTGCCCATTGATTTCAATGGGCGGGGCGCTAAAGGAGCGGTGAGTTCACTGCTCCGAATGCGCCCCAAAGAAGCTGCTGGCAGGACTTTTTCTGATGCCCTGCCAGCGCACCGCTCCATTGTGAAAGCCCTCGGGCTTTCACACTGGAGTGAATGGAGCCGCTGTTTCAGGGTGCTTTTTTTAACGCTATAGCACCTGCAAAGTGCCTCGGTGTTAAAGGGGTCTTAACTAAACTGCCTATAAACAACTATAAAACGACCTTGTGTACATGTACTGATAAGATAACGGAGGAGAGTTCAGGTGCAGCTGAAAAAAAACCCAACTGCTCCTAAATGTCCGTTTACCAACAACAGTGTACATGAGGCCTAAGTGTGAATGGAGCCTAAAACCTAGAAGAGGATTGGTTACTATGCACAGTTGCACCAGATTCTGTGTGCATCAGTTTTAGTAAATCTCCCCCACAGAAAACAAATTGTCTTCTAATGCAGCATGTAGATGGGCACCTCCATCTGAGTGTAAACTATGCAAACCAGCATATAGAATTATAGTAATGCACCCACATATAGTAGAGAAAGAATCCGCATGTCATCCATGGAGGACTTATTAATGGCAGAGTGATGGGCAGGCAAGTGGCGGGTCCCCTATAGTTTGAAAAAGGGGCAGAGCCCTGAAACACGCAACTGCTCCCCCTTACAGAGTGCCGTCATCATCAATCTGAACAGAGGACTGCCGAGCAAGCTGAGGACACCCGGAAGCCGCCGCGCTGCTTGCGTTCCAGCTCCCCGAGCTACAGCGCTTCTCTTCACATCCACCCGGCAGCTTCTTGGCCAAACTCTGCATAACACCAGTCACTTGCCTGCCAATCTCTGCCATTGTCCTTCATGGATGACATGCCGATTCTTCCACTACTATATGTGTGAGTGCATTACTATATTAATACTAATTTGTCGTTTTACACTCATGGAGGCACCTTCTGCTCTTTTCTGTTTTATATATATGTACTAGGTTGACTTCAAGACCTTGTTCAGGGGAGCTGCAACTTTCATTTGAATGACTGTCATAAACAGACTATTTCCCCAACACTTCTTACTGTTTCTCTGGGTGGCCACAGTAACGCCAAAGTCTTTTCCCCATTTTTATGTAGGCATTTTAATGCAGAGCCGGTTACAGCGATACATATCAACGCACCATAGCGTATTGTAATGTTGCAGTGCAGAGCGTTGAATGAAGCGCAACTTTATTGCTAAAGTTAAAGCGGTGGAAAAACACCACTTGATTACAAGTAAGCTTACCTGTAGGTACAAGGAACATCTTCTAAACTTTCATTGTTTATGAAATATTCACCATTTCTGCAATATGTGTTGGGTTCCGAAGGGATGCATCCAGATTATGCCATCCCTTCAGAACGCTGTGCTGTGATCGTGGTTCCAGTGCGCATGCAAGAGTGACATCATGGCTCAGCCATTAAAACAGCTGGAGATCACGAATCCAGAAAGCAGATCGGGTAAAGATGGAATCCCCAGAAGCGGTGACAGGGTGCCGCTGGAGAGCTTCATTTTAAAGGCAATACTAGCACATTATGATATTACAGCGAAAAAGTTTTTTTTGTTTTTTTTTTATTTAGGACTTTACTACCGTCAAAAAAAAAAAAAAAAAAAAAAAAGAAAACGGTGTGAGGTGCTGTTGTAAAGTGGCGATTTTTAAATGACATGACATCAGTGCACTGTATGCAAAAAAAATAAAATAAATCTGCACCATAAACACACGGAATGGGAGTTTTAGAGTAAAACAGATGCGTTAGCATCTTTGGCATATGTGCATTTGGAAGCCATTATAAATTGATGGCATTGCAAAGCAAACTGTACATTACCATGTGCCGTGTTATATGTATACATAGAAGTGTGAAGCCAAGAGTAGTTATATCTCTTTGTTAGAAAAATTTCAAATGACCCTTTGAATGAATATTAGGCCACTTAAATTGATTGTTTTTTTTTATGACTGTAGGACTTCTATCTCTAGGTAAAAACCCAACGCTACTCCCCTTGCGTAATAGATGAATTCTCACATTTCCACACTCCAACATGAGTCTGAATGGCAAAGGACAGACCTACAAACTCCGATTTTAACATCAAAGTCCCAGAGAGATACAAAAAGCAAAAAACATCTGATTCTACGTATCAGCATTTACCTGGAATTAAAATGTTACCAGACCCTTGAAGTGTGAAGCACCTGATATGTTAAAAAGGGACAAAGACTTGGCAAGAAATAAAAAAAATAATGATAGGGATTTAAGCATGCATCTGGCTAGGAGATTATGAGAATGGAGGAGTGAAAAACATCCATAGTACGGAGTGACAAGCTCTATGATGAATGTACAGTATGGACTCAAGAAGGTTCCCACACCGCCTACTACCCTGAGCAATGCAAAAATGCATTATCCATGTGGTTCCCTAGTCATTCAAGTAACTGAGAGGCCGGGATTTTAAAGCAAGTGGAAAAATTTGTACACAAGGCTGATGAGCTGTAAGAAGATTTGGAATAGTGGAGGGTTTTTTTGTGTGTGTTAAAAGGAAGAGTAAAGATTGTAAGCTCTAAAAACGGGCAGGGCCCCATCATTCCTCTTGTACCAAATTGTATTGTAACTTTAAGGTCTACCATCATTATGTTAAGCAATGCGCAAACTGTTGGTGCTACACAAATCCTGCATAATAATAATAATAATAATAATAATAATAATAATAATAATAATGCAAAATACTGTGTGTATTATTATTATTATTATCGTGTGTGGAGCATGGTGATCAACCTGTGGCCCTCTAGCTGTTGCTGAACTACAAGTCTCATCATGTCTCTGCCTTTGGTTGTCATGCTTGTAAAGCCTCATGGGACTTGTAGTTCTGCAATAGCTGGAGGGCCACAGGTTGCGCAAGCCTGGTGTAGAGGATGCCTAAGGACCACCTAACACTTATCAGTTTCAATGCATTACATTAACATCCCTGGCGGTATGATTATGTCAGATTTTTGATGCTCAAAGCAGTACAGGCAGTCCCCAAGTTATGAACAGGTTAGGGAGTGCCTGTTTGTCCTTAAGTTGGATTTGTTCGCAAGTCAGAAGCGCATGTGCAGAACGGCAGAGACGTTGTTTTACGATGTTTTCCAACGTCATTTTCCGATGTTTTCCCAATGTGCCCGCCGACGCCGACTCCCGTTCGTAAGTAGGAGTCGTTCGCAAGTCGGAGGTTCTTAACTCGGGGACCTCCTGTACAATGTTACCTCTCCCCCCACATTCCATCACTTTCTTTCCATAATGGTGGATATATGTAGGATGAAACACTTGACTGCTAAAATCGAGGACACACTACCCTTCTTTTATAAAATATGGAAAACATGGGATGACTGTGTACTCCCTTGAATCCGATAACCTTCAAGCCCCCTGAACCTCCTGGTGCCATATACTGATTATGTTGTACTTTGTTTCCCTTTCTCTTTTGTACTGTTAGGATTCAGAACTATACATTCCTTTCTCGTTTTGTTTACCATATGGATACGTTATGATAACTATGTTTGAATGATCCATTGTTGGAAGACGCTTGGATGTGAACATACCTGTATCCACGTTCAGTTCCACAAGTATGTATATATATATATATATATATATACATATACATATACATATACATATACATATACACACACACACACACACACACACACACACACACATATATATATATATACATATACACACACAACTCTGTACTATCAAAATTTGAAATGCTATCTCTTTGTATTGCAATGCATAATTTTTGAAAAATGTTATAAACAATAAAAAAAAAAAAAGAAAGCAGCAGTACAAAGTTTTGCATGGCGATTTATATTGTAGGCCTGTAATTCTTATCAATAACACTTAACTCTGTCCAAAGAAGAGTCTAGTAGACATCCCGGGTATAATAAAAGTTTGAAACACAAAATCATAAATAATATAATAAACAACAAATAATATTTATTCAAATAATGTAATCAAATCAAAAAACACAGAAATTTGCTCAGTTGCAGAATTGTCGCTGTCGTTACTTTCAGTGTTTGATGATGAATTTCCCCACAAATCACTATCTCTCAATTCTGCAAGTGATTCCAATTTATTAATCGCTGTTTTCTAGCTGGTCTAAAACCGCTTTTGACATAAAAAAGGGACACTTATTTTTGGTTGCTATGGACATTCTCAAATTTCCAGGCAGAAAGAACAGTAATATATATTATATAAAAAATGTAAAAGTGCATGCAGGGCATTTGACAAAGCATTAGGGACAAAAGGAAAGGGATGTGAAATGATTTGATACAGTAATGTTATCTGTAAGACTGTAATCTGCAACTTTTTGAATTTGGCTTCACGACACTCGCAGGGAACAGGGCCCGGTCCTGATGAAGCAAGCGGAGTACACAGCGGGGAGACATCGCAGGATCCTGGGGACAAGGTAAGTGCCTGGATCCTGCGATGCGATCCAGAGTGGCTCGGGGTTACTGCTTTTGGTACTGAATTCACCCCGAGCCACACTCAGGAATGTGCAGGTTAGGTGTGTTAGTACATTGTGGCACCAAATTGGCCTCTGACACCTGCACTGCAGCACACCAAAAATATGTTGCATTGAGGTGCTTACGTCAAACAAATGATACATGCCCATTTTGTTTTTGTTGTCCATTTCCTGGTTGCAGATTTTCCCCTTATTTCCTGTCTGATAATCATTGTCCCCAGAATAGAAAATAAGTGAAAATCACTCCAATGTAGCAATGGAAAGCAATAAAGCCCAACATGTGTTTCTAACAAATATGGTTTTGGCTACAGATACACTTTAAAACGGAGGAAATGGAAGTTGCCACTACTTCTACAATTTTCTAATCTGCCTATAAAAAGAAGAATAAAATCTGTATGATTGCTATGGACAATGACAATTTTTTTTCTAAAATTCATAGTCACTGTCCATCTGGAAAAACTATGGAATTACGGATCTGTTCCCCATAATACCAGAATGTCTTTCCCGGTAAGAAGGTGAGCACCAGTGCCTGAATTTCTGCTTTAGGAGACAGCTCCCAGTTACTGTAAATATGTTAAATCCCTTCTACAACTAATCTTATGTTATGCTATAATTACAGCTGTCTGAGCTCTTCTTTTCATAGCTGCTTGAGGGAGTCATCATCTGGGTTTTATATGCTGTAAAATACCGAGTAGTGTTAAAGAGCATATGGAAAGAAAAATGTAGGTGTTGCACATGGAAATTGATATGTACAGGATACATAGAACAAAAACAGAAGAAAGAAGAAAGGCCCAATTTTGTAACATCTCTACTGAAGATCAGCAGCTTTTAGCTCCATCACAGACACAAGGCAATAGATTCCAACAGACGATGAAAGGGGTATGCACAAGAGTTTTTTTCTAAATCAGATGTTAAAAAAAATATATATATTTTTCTAATGCATGCAAGTTACAGTACCTTGAATAAGTATGAATTCCCCCCTTAAAAGTGTCCACATTTTGTCATGTTACAAAACAAAAACAAATGTATTTTATTAAGATTATGTGATTTACCAACACAAAGTGGCACATAATTGTGAAGTGGAAGGAAAATAAATGTTTTAATCTCTTTGCAAATAAATGTCTACAAAAGTTTGGCGTGCATTTGTTTTTGTCCATTCTTCTTTGCAAAATAGCTCAAGCTCTGTCAGATTGGATAGAGAGCGTCTGTGAACAGCAATTTTTAATTGGATTTAGGTCTGGACTTTGACTGGGCAATCCTAACACATGAATATGCTTTGATCCAAACCATTCCATTGTAGCTCTGGCTGTATGTTTAGGGTCGTTGTCCTGCTGGAAGGTGAACCTCCGCCCCAGTCTCAAGTCCTTCGCAGACTCTAACAGGTTTTCTTCTAAGTTTGCCCTGTATTTGGCTCCATCCATCTTCCCATCAACTCTGACCAGCTTCCCTGTCCCTGATGAAGAAAAGCATCCCCACAACATGAAGCTGCCACCACCATGTTTCACAGTGGGGATGGTGTGTTCAGGGTGATGTGCAGTGTTAGTTTTCCACCGCACATAGCGTTTTGCTTTTAGGCCAAAAAGTTCAATTTTGGTCTCATCTGACCAGAGCACCTTCTTCCACATGTTTGCTGTGTCCCCCACATGGCTTCTCACAAACTGCAAACAGGACTTCTTTTTGGCTTTCTTTCAACAATGGCTTTCTTCTTTCCACACGACTAAGTGGAGTACTAATAGTTGCCCTGTGGACGGATTCTCCCACCTGAGCTGTGGATCTCTGTAGCTCCTCCAGAGTTACCATGAGCCTCTTGGCTGCTTCTCTGATTAATGCTCTCCTTGCCCAGCCTGTCAGTTTAGGTGGACAGCCATGTCTTGGTATGTTTGCAGTTGTGCCATACTCTTTCCATTTTCAGATGATGGATTGAACAGAGCTCCGTGAGATGTTCAAAGCTTGGGATATTTTTTTTTGTTTTTATAACTTAATCCTGCTTTAAACTTCACAGCTTTATCCCTGACCTGTCTGGTGTGTTCTTTGGCCTTCATGATGCTGTTTATTCACTAAGGTTCTTTAACAAACCATCGAGGGCTACACACAGGTGGACTCTATTTACCAATTAGGTGACTTCTGAAGGCAAGTGGTTCTACTAAATTTTAGTTAGGGGCCGGGTGGATTTGATTTAAATCATAATTAATAAAGAGCAACTGTCATCTCTGTCCCGCAGTAGCTCCTCCTATGACCCGCTAATGACTCAAGGATAATCCCATTCACTTTAATGGGACGGCTGGTGATGCGGCAGGGACAAGGTGAGGGGCGTGGCGGCAGCAGGTGAGTGGATGCCCGCCAACAGGTGCTGCCACGATGGATCTGAAATGACAGGTGCTCTTTAAATGTAAGGACTTATTCTCACTGGTAGTTAGAATCTTTATTATTTGCAAACAAAATTAAGGTTTCCCATTTAGAATAAATAAGCTGTCAGGTTAGTAAAACAGCGATACCAGAACCGATATCAGAATATTCCTGAACTTTGTTTCATCTCATGGTTACAGTGAAATTGTGTGAATGCATCAATGCAGTGCATGTTATCTCAGCTTGGATTCATTGAATGAGTAAATATTGCAGAATATACAGCCTCATGCTACATAACTAAGCTCCATTTCATGCTAATGAAACTAAAATGACTAATGTATCGCAAATAGATTTTTACTCCAAAAAGCATTTTATGAAAACAAATTTAATAAATAAATAAATCATTTCAGGCCCCTGCTTAGGGGTATCAGAGCAAATGGGGCTAAATACTAATGTACGCCACACCTTTTCAGATATTTGCAAAAAAATTTTGCAACCATTTATCATTTTTCTTCCACTTTACAATTATGTGCCACCGTGTTGGTCTATCGCATAAAATCCCAATAAAAACATTATTTAAGATTTTGGTTGTTAGAGCCCTTGCACACTGGGGCGGTTTGCAGGCGCTATTGCGCTAATAATAGCGCCTGCAAACCGTCCCGAAAGTGCCGCTACTGTCATTCCAGTGTGAAAGCCCCGAGGGCTTGCACACTGGAGCGATGCGCTGGCAGGACGGTAAAAAAAGTCCTGCCAGCAGCATCTTCGGAGCGGTGAAGGAGCGGTGTGTATACCGCTCCTTTACCGCTCCTGCCCATTGAAATCAATGGGACGGCGCGGCTATACCGCCGGCAAAGCGCCTCTGCAGAGGCGCTTTGCGGTGGTATTTAACCCCTTCTTGGCCGCTAGCGGGGGGTAAAACCGCCCCGCTAGCGGCCGCATACCGACGGTAAAACGCCGCTAACAATAGCGGCGTTTTACCGCCGACGCCGCCCCCCGCCCCAGTGTGCAAGGGCTCTAACATAACAAAATGTGGAAAATTTCAAGGGGTTATGAATACTTTTTCAAGGCCATGGGGTTGATTTACTAAAAAGGCAAATCCACTTTGCACTGTAAGTGCACTTGGAAGAGCCGTCACTTTAGATCTGATGGAAGATCTGAAATGAAGGGAAGCTCTGCTGATTTCATCATCCAATCACGTACAAGCAAAAATGCTGTTTTTTATTTTCCTTGCATGTCCACCTCAGATCTACAGGGGGACATTTTTCCAACTCCAGAAGCAATATCCAGTGCTCCTGGAGTTGGAGAAGCTATTGAGTCACTCCCTTCCTCTGTGATAGCGCTGGTGCTTGGAGAAGTTGTGTCAGTAGTACAATCAGTTGATCCAGATTAAAAAAATAAAAGAATTAAAAAAACAGGGTGTAGCTGAAGCTGTATACATTATCCTGTACAAAGACACACCTAGTCCCAATCTTTGGTCAGTGAGACCGCCCATCATTACATCATCAGGGTGAGCAATACATAGGAAAAATGAGCGTCTCCAGCCAGCCAGAAGAGGTTTGCTTTCAGTGGCAATGTTTGCACAAGTGATTGGCGGCATTGTTACTATATAGTGTTCTTCGCAGACCTATGTAATACTCACAGAAATGGCAATGTGTACTAAAATACACTGCTATCTAGTGTTGAGCTTTAAAGTGTGTGACCTTTAATGCTTCACTGTCCCTAAAATGGTTTTGCATGCTCACACGCACAGTAATCAGCTGTTGCTACCTAAACGTTTCAGAAGTCAATAGTGACATGTTGGAAGTTACAAGCCGTATGAAGGCAGCAGGTGCATAGTATGACCCAAGAGCTGCAAAGGACACATATACTTTGCTATGTTGCGGCATATAGATTTTTGGCTGAGTGGGCTGGGCTTTGACAGGGGTACCGAGGCCATGACCTATAAATCCATGCCCAAGGGTATAATAACCTTCATAAAAATGTGTACTTTATAAATGGAATACTGTAGAAAAAAAAACAAAAAAACAACGAATGCATCTTTGTTTTTGGGTTTAACATTGCTCTAAAGGGGTTGTATAGTCAGAAGGTTTTTTATCTCAATGCATTCTACGCATTAAGATAAGCCTCCTGAGCCCCCCTCCCAATACTTACCTGAGGTCCCTCTGTCCGGCGATGTCCACGAGTGTCTCAGCCATTCGAGATTCTCCCTCCTGAGTGGCTGAGACGCAGCAGCGGCGCCATTAGTTACCACTGCTGTTGAAGTCAGCTAGCCAGGAGAGGGGGCGGGGCTCTGTGTCTGAATGGACACAGGGAGCTGTGACTTGGCTGGGGTGTCCCCATAGCAAGCCGCTTGCTGTGGGAGCACTGAACAGGCGGGAGGGGCCAGGATCACCGAAGAGGGACCAGAGAAGAGGAGGATCCCAGCGGCTCTGTGCAAATCCACTGCAACAGAACAGGCAAGTATAACATTGTTATATTTATAGGAAAAAAAAAAAAAAAGCCTTTACAATCACTTTAAGGCTACATGCCCACGGATGTAGCGTCGTTAAAAAAAAAAAAAAAAAAAAAACACGATTTTATCCACATTTTGCATTGAATTTAATGCACGTTACTCCACACTGGCTTTCAGCCGCGTTCCCTATGGGAGCCCATTGATTTGAATAGAGGTCGCACCAGAAGTCAGATAAGGAGGATGCGACTTGTGTGCTGAGAATCTTGAGGGGGGAACCCAGCAAAAAAATAAATAAATATTTGCGTGAGGTTCCCCCACCAAGACAATACCCTTCAGTCTGGTATGGATCCTAAGGGGAACCCCCACACCAAAAAAAAAAAAAAAGCGTGTGGGTCTCCCCAAGATCCATACCAGACCCTTATCCGATCGGTACGATTTACCCCATACTCAGTCACAGGAGGGTGGGGGGCCGGGATCTGGGGGCCCCCTTATTAAAGGGGGCCCCCAGATTCCGATAAGCCCCCTGCGCGCAGACCCTGACAACCAACGGCCAGGGTTGTCGGGAAGAGGCCCTTGTCCTCATCAACATGGGGACAAGGTGCTCTGGGGTGGGGGGTGCAGGGCCCCACCTGCCCCAAAGCACCAACCCCCCATGTTGAGGGCATGTTGCTTGGTATGGTCTGGGGGGGGGGGGCGCGCTTACTCGCCCCCCCTTTTTCTGACCTGCCGGGCTGCGTGCTCAGATAAGGGTCTGTTATGGATCTTGAGGGGACCCCCAGGCCATTTTTTTTTTGGTGTGGGGGTTCCCCTTAAGATCCATACCAGATCAAAGGGTCTGGTATCGCCTTGGTGGGGGAACTTCACGCAGATTTTTATTTTTTTTATTTTTTTGCTGGGTTCCCCCTCAAGATTCTCAGCACACAAGTCGCACCGCAAGTCGGATCCTCCTGATCCAACTTCTGGTGCGACCTCTATTCAAATCAATGGGCTCCCATAGGGAACCATTGATTCTGAATAGAAACAGAAACGCCGGACGAGGCTTAACACAGCATTAAACGCGATTTAACGAGGCTTAACACCTTTTGCCGGCGTCTGACGTTTTTACAGCTCTAGCCCTGGAGCCTCAGAACGCACTGGTCCTGGGTTTTTTTTTTTTGCAGCTTAAAAATGGCTATGCCATTTACAGCTCAAAAACGCCATGGTGTACATGAGGCCATAGGCTAACATGGAGAGGTGTTTTTAAGCAGCAAAAAAGGCTCAAAAAAGCGTCTGTAAAACAACGTCCATGGGCATGAGGCCTAAGTGAAAGCACCAACATGTGCTTTGTTCAGTTCTTGGGTAGCATTTTTAACTTCCTCTAACAAAATGTAAATTTCCTGTAACATAAACCAATGTTCGGTAACAGTGGAAAGAATGACACCGCTTTACATGTTTTATACTCACACTCTACCTGAATATTATATTACACATTTTTTACCATTATACAAAATGCCTCCAAAGTTCAGAGCAGTATACAGTTTTTGACCCCAGATCTCATATTTAAGAGGTCCTGTCATGCTTTTTTATGTTTTTATTCCTTGTAATAGGAATAAAAGTGACATTTTATTTTTTTTTAAACAGAAAAAAAAAAAAAAAAAAAAAAAGCGAAGAAGAAGAAAAATAAATATGTTCAGCCCTGGAACACTAAAATAAAAAGAAACATTGTGTCTTTTTGTATATTTGTTTCTTCATCTGCAGATCAAAAGGGATGAATAAATGTTCCTCAGTTTAACCCTTTAATAACCCTTAATTTACTCTGATCAGCCTTAATCAACTCCCTATTCTCCTCCATTTAATTTTTATTTTCCTGCTTTTTTTCATGTCTATTTTATAAATGATAAACAATTAAAACTTTTTTTTGTTTGCTTTGTTAATAGATATGTGTAAAAATTTTCACATTTCACATTGAAAAAGCGCTAAATTAAAAAAAAAAAAAAAAAATCAATTTATTTAATTTGTAAATAACTTTTCAATGCTTTGTACCATTGCTGACAGCTGAAGTTACTGCAACTGTTTTGTTTTAGGTATTGGTAATTGGTATCGGCGAGTACAAAAAAAAAAAAAAAAAGTATCGGTACTTGTACTTATTGTAAGAAAATGGTGTTGGTGCATCCCCACTTATTATACATTTATGCGATGCCAGACACCAAATGCAATTCACACCGCATTGCTGTGCAAATCACATGTGAGGTCTGTGCGATGCGAATTTAGCCATTAAGTTTGTATTACTGAAATCGCATCGCATTCGCAACCAACATGGTTCAGGACCTTCTTTTGATCTACACTGGAATCGGATCGCATGAGTGTTCAGACCCATGCAATCCGAATCCACAGTTCACACTGCGTTCCGCAAACCAATTTGGGGGTGTCATTAATTTTATATGGACACTGGTAGCGGTTCGCAGAGGTCAGTGTGAACAGCCTGAAAGTCCGATGCGATGTGGGAAACTGCACAGGAATTGCGGTGGTTCCCACATCGCACTGGAGGGAACCAAGCCTAAAAAGTGCTAAAAATATCGCTGTATAATAATGTTGATCTGAAGTGGAACTTGAGGGGTCTGCATTTATTTTTACCATTTAAAGCGGTAGTAAACTGCTGCAGAACCAAGGAAAAACCTGTAAGGCAATGGCATAGTGTGCTAGAACGTATTGCATACTAGCACATTATGAAATGCTTACCTTAGAACAAAGACCTTCCAGTGGCGCGAGAGGGCCGACATCTCCCCCCCCCCCCCCCGATCTTTCTTCCGGGTTCACGGGCTCTGGCGCGGTGAGTGGTTGAAGCCGCAATGAAGTCACATGCACGCGGGAGCTCCAACCACGTCACTTCCGGTGACTCTGTAGCACCAACAATTGGAGATTGACAATGACTGTTTTCACAGAACAGCGGCAGCGTATACACTACAGTACATCATATAATCAGTTACAAAGCAAGCTTTACTACTGCTTTAAGCAGACTATGGCTTTGCTTTTAGAAACCCATCCCGCAATACCTCTCTATGGAAGCTCTTTATGATTCCCTCACTCATGTCACACCTCTTGCAATCCCTGTATAGCAGCTGTGAAAATTCAGTCTAAAAATCAGACAAAAAAAAAAAAAAACCACTACACTAAAAAGATTGTACATTCCCTTAAACAAAAACTATGTTGCACTGTAAAGCCATTTATAGATTGGATTCATGTATGCATGCAACATACAGATCTAAACTCATTCCACTTTGTCATTAAATGCACTAATGTGGTTTTAGAATGACAGTACTTGCAGAACACAAACAGCCAAGTGACGGTCTATACGCAGATTTCAAATACTGATAGGTATTAAAGTACAGAATATTGTATGTTAGTAAACCAAGGTTATAGCTGGCTACTTTTTCATTTTGCAATACTGGATCTAAATTTAGAGCAGTGTCTTTGCAATGATCATTACTCGGTACTCAGCAAATGACGCCACTGTCACTCAAATGCCCGAGTGTATCCAGCAGTGAGATAAAGACTGAGGCCACCGGCTGTGCATGCTGCGAGGAAAGACATCGTCCACAAAGGGCTTCCAGTCAGTTTGTGACCATTTAGAAGTCTTTTAATCATTGTTATACTGTAGAATACCTGGGTTATTAAAAAAAAAGCATTGCAAGCAGAGATGCTGATGTGCAGTAAAGACACCCAAACCATCTTAGAGGATTGTTTTTAACATATATACATACACATTATATATATATATATATATATATATATATATATATATATATATATATATATATATATATATATATATATATATATATATATATACACACACATATATATACACACACACACACAAATGCCGTGCGATATAAAATATTGCAGGTGCTGCATAAACTGCAGCTGGTCAGCCAAGTGAATGGCTGTACACGGCTCTAGAAGCGCCAAATCCAAGTTCTTCCTGGAATTCTTTTTTTTTTTTTTCTTTTAATGTCAGACAATTCTACAAAAAAACAGCTTGTTTTGGCTGTACTTTTCCTGTGAATCACAGGGGTGCCGTTCGTTCTATACTCCGGCGACCCGGTTTTCGCAGACGGCAGACTGAAGCCCGATGTCGGCCGACTTCGCAAAGTCGATCCAGGCTTGGGCAAGATTGCGACAATGAAGTCGGGATCCACCCACATGTCTGGACTGGAGTTGGGGCGAGTCGCTGAGAGCCTGAGCCGGGCTTGGCAGAGCAGAGAGAACCGAGCAATCGACAGTGTTCAATCGCTCGGTTCTCAGTGTTTGAGGCGCTGAGGGACAGATGCAGCATTGGATTGATGCTGTATCCACCTAGGGAAGTATGATTCTTATATTAAAAAAAACAAAAACAAATAAAAAACCCATACCTCGCTTTTAAGTGGTACAATAAACTTGTTACACCCACCTATGCCCTTGCAGTAACTACACAAATACTGTGGCTTCCTGAAACTGCATTTCATTACCAGCTAGTCTGACAACATTCACAGGATGTCTGTATTTTAAGACTACTTTGTGAAGTTTCTGCTTAAACCGCTGACACCAGCAATTGACAGGTGTTCCTCCGCCGTGTGACAGGAGCAGATCGCATCTGTGGCTGGCGACTAAACGAAGCCAAGATTAAACACTGAACATCTGGAGATGCCCCCAAACAAAAAAAGGATAAAAGCCTACCGGTGTGAGGTTTCAGCATGCATTTTCAATTTTAATCTCTTGAAATAAATACACACGAAGAGCAGATTTATCATGAGAAATCTCATTGTTTTCTTCCTGAGTGGTTTCCATTGATGCAAACTTCAGCTAAATCTGGAGCAAGCTGAAATCACCTAACAATGTGCATCTGGATGGATGGACAGTCATCCAGCTGACTGAGAGCACGTTAATCTACTGTATGCCAGGTCTTGTGTACCCAATATAGAAAATAATACACTAAAATAAATAGAATACTTCCCTGTACTCTAGTACAGTGTTTCTCAAGTCCTCAAGGCGCCCCAAACAGGTCATGTTTTCAGGATTTCCTGATGAAACAGCTGTGGTAATTACTAAGGCAGTGAAACAGATCAAATCACCTGTGCAAAATAATGGAGAGCCTGAAAACATGACCTGTTGGGGCACCTTGAGGACTGGAGTTGAGAAACACTGCTCTAGCAGTCTAAGGTCCTTAACATAATCAAGACTGATGCAGAGACCATAGCCCCTCACTAGACATGGAGTACACCGAGGAACAGACCACTGCTAGAACATGAGAAAACAAAGCACCGTCTGCCAGGAGAAAAGTGTTTTTTCCAGTCCCATAGACAAAACAAGCATTTAACCCTTGCAATACAGCAAGGTAGGGGTTTTCCTCTTCCTGGAGTTGGGCTTTAAAGAGAATATTGAACTCTGGATGATGTGCCCCCCCCCCCAAAAAAAAAAAAAAAAAAAAAAAAAAAAAAAAAAAAAAGAAGGGGAGGCCAGCAGAGGTCAAATCACTAGTGACCAGTATCGTCTATGAGCTCCCTACAGCTGATCATTTTCCCATTAGTGACTTACCTTTTTTGTATGGCTTCTGCTTGGAGATGGGTTTTTCATGTCAAGGAGAACACTGAGCAGCAACATCACCAAATTCCGCTCCATATCTCCTGAGACTAGCAGTCAGTGATAGCAGAGCCTTAAATTGCCCATCGCAGATACAAATAGACTTTATGTTGCTTTCGGGAGAAGCGGGAAGAGGAAAACGAATCGAGTGTCACTTGAGTAACCACTCCCAGTCTGCTCAGACTGCCACCATCACATCCAAGATGGCGGCACCCACCAGGAGGTCTACATAATGGAGGCTTTTACGGGTAGATAACATGCATATGTTAATTTCATTTATTTTATACATACATTTTTCTATTGGATTATATATGAGATTTTCTTTGTCTTGAAGCTCATATGCCAAATGTGGTTATCCCGGGACAGTCTGCTCCAAAGGCTTGATTTACACCTATGCTTTTTGCAGATGTGCACTACAGCCCATTTAACAAGGTTTCCTATGGAACACGTTCTGTAGTGTAGTGTAGCACTAAAAATGCATAGGTCTGAATCCAGCCAAAGGCATAGACAGCAATAAGAACACCTTGGGGGTTATTTACTAAAGGCAAATCCACTTTGCACTGCAAGTGCACTTGAAAGTGCACGTGGAAGTAAAGTCGCTGTAGATCCAAGGGGGACATGCAAGGAAAATAAAAAAATAGCATTTTAGCTTGCACATGATTGGATGATAAAATCAGAGCTTCCCCTCATTTCACCCTCATTTCAGATCTACCCCTTAGATTTAAAGCGACTGCAAAGTGGATTTGCCTTTCGTAAATAACCCCCATTGACAGAAGTTAACCCTTGCCACTCTTGGAAAAAAAAAAAAAAAGTTTGGTGGTATCCAACATGTCGGAGACATTTCGAGCACTTTGTTCTGATAAGAAATGGGGGGGGGGGGATCTTCCCAAATACAAACGCAATAAAAACCCGACAGAGGCTCCAATATCCTTCTATGCTCTAATCTGTACGGCTGTAAAACGTGTGACCTCTCCATAGTGCAGTGCTGCTATGTACACCAATGGTGGTCACCAAACAATCTGCTTATTACTGAGATCGCATAGTATGGGGTACGGCCAGAACATAAGGCATTATCAGATGGCTACACAGTATTTCAAAATTTGGGACTTTTTAAAAGGGTAATAAAGAGAAACCTACAGTAAACTTCTCAAATGTTAACATCCTGATACATATTAGCAGGGGGTGAAATTGCTAAAAATGCTCATTTATATGGGTTACAATATGCGAATGTAAGTGAATCTGACACTTTTCCCAGTCAGGGCAGAGTGCCAGGTTCTCTTGGCAGCCCACCCTCCCATCCATACTGACCTTCCTCACATTCCCACACCACCCAGTTTGCCTGCTGGGGAGTTACAAGCCCTGTGTGATGGAGCCGATGGCCTTCCCCGTGCAATCCACTATTGAAATGGTCACTCCACCCAAAACTGATCACTTAGAATTTTGGTAGAACTGTCAGATGGTTTAACGCTCCAGCACTTCACTTTTTCCACGTTTTGTTATGTTACAGCAGTATTCCTAAATGGATTAAAATTCATTATTTTTTCTAAAAATTCTACAAACAATACTCCATAAATGACAATATGAAAGGTTTGTTTAAAACCTTTGCAAAATTTAAAAAAAAACAAAAAAACAATCCCATGGAGATAAGTATTAACAACGTTTGTAATGACACTCAAAATTGAGCTCAGATGCATCCTGTTTCCACTGGTCATCCTTGAGATATTTCTACAACTTGATTGGAGTCTACCTGTGGTAAATTCAGTTGATTGGACATGATTTGGAAAGGCACAAAAAACTGTCTATATAAAAAGGTCCCACAGTTAACAGTGCATGTTAGAGCACAAACCAAGCCATGAATACCAAGGAATCATCTGTAAATCTCCGAGACAGGATTGTATTGAGGCACAGAAACATTTCTGCAGCATTGAAGGTGGGAGCATAGTAGCTTCCATCATCCATAAATGGAAGAAGTTTGTAACCACCAGGACTCTTCCTAGAGTGGACCGCCCGGCCAAACTGAGTGATTGGGGGAGATGGGCCTTAGCCAGGGAGGCGACCAAGAACCCGATGGTCACTCGGACAGAGCTTCAGCAATTCTCAGTGGAGAGAGGAGAGCCTTTTAGAAGAACCACCATCTGTGCAGCACTCCACCAATCAGGCCTGTATGGTAGAGTGGCCACATGGAAGCCACTCCACAGTAAAAAAAAAGGTACATGATAACCCACCTGGAGTTTGCCAAAAGGCACCTGAAGGACTCTGACCATGAGAAACAAAATTCTCTGGTCTGAAGAAACAAAGATTGAACTCTTTGGCCTGAATGGTAAGCGTCATGTCTGGAGTAAACCAGGCACCGCTCATCACCTGGTCAATACCATCCCTACAGTAAAGCATTGTGGTGGCAGCATCATGCTGTTGGGATGTTTTTCAGAGGCAGGAACTGAGAGACTAGTCAGAATCGAGTGAAAGATGAATGCAACAATGTACAGAGACATCCTTGATGAAAACTTGCTCCGGAGTGCTCTGGACCTCAGACTGGGGCGAACGTTAAAAAGAGGTTGTAAACCCTCATGTTTTTTTCACCATAATGCATCCTATGCATTAAAGTGAAAAAACTTGTCACTGACTGGCCCCCCAGCCCCCCTGTTTTACTCACCTGGGTCCTGTATTCCCCCACCAGAGACGCACTCTTCCTCTCTGCATGGGGTCCCTGCTCTTGATTGATAGCAGCGCAGCCATTGGCTCCTGCTGCTATCAAATCCAATGACACGGGCGCCGGGCAGAATCCCTTCAATTAGCGTCTATGGATGCAGAATGCTAGACTCGGGAGCTCACCCGCACCCCTGGGAGAGCGCTTTTCCTAGGGGAGTTATACGATACGGGGGAGGAGCTACCAGCACCGTCAGGGGACCCCAGAAGTCGAGGATTGGGGCCACTCTGTGCGAACAAACTGCACAGTGATGACAGGTATGATCTCACACACACACACACACACACACACACACACAGAACAAAGCCTTATGCCCCGCACACACACGTCAGATTTTCCTTTTGTCGGAAATTCCGATAGTGTGTAGGCTCCAGCGGACGGTTTCCATCGGAATTTCCGCCGCACAAAATTTGAGATCTGGTTCTCAAATTTTCCAACAACAAAATCCGTTGTCGTAAATTCCGATCGTGTGCACGGAATTCTGACACACAAAGTGCCACGCATGCTCGGAATCAAGCAGAAGAGCAGCACTGGCTATTGAACTTCATTTTTCCTCGGCTCGTCGTACGTGTTGTACGTCACCGCGTTATTGACGGTCAGGAATTTCCCACCAACTTTGTGTGACCGTGTGTACGCAAGACAAGTTTGAGCCAACATCCGGCAGAAAAAAAAAAAAAAACATGGATTTTGTTGTCACAATGTGCGATCGTGTGTACGCGGCATTACAATCACTTTTATTTTCCAGCAGGACAAAGAACCTAAGCACACAGCCAAGACAATAAAAGGAGTGGCTATGGGACAACTCTGAATGTCCTTGAGTGGCCCAGCCAGAGCCCAGAGTTGAACCAGACCGAACATCTCTGGAGAGATCTGAAAATGGCTGTGCACCGACACTCCCCATACAACCGGATAGAGCTGGAGAGGTCCTGCAAAGAAGAATGGGAGAAACTGCCCAAAAATAGGTGTGCCAAGCTTGTAGCATCATACTCAAAAAGACTTGAGGCTGTAATTGGTGCTTCAACAAAGTATTGCGCAAAGGTTGGCAATAACTTATGTACATAGGATTTTTATGTTGTTCATTTTTAATAAATGTGCAAAGATTTCAAACAAACTTCTTTCACGTTGCCATTATAGGGTATGGTTTGTAGAATTTTTAGCAAAATAATGAATTTAATCCCATTTGGAATAAGGCTGTAACATAATTTGGAAAAAGTGAAGCGCTGTGAATACTTTCCAGATGCACTGTATCGCTAAGGCCCCTTTCACACTGGGGCGGTAGGGGGTATCGGCAGTAAAACAGCGCTATTTTTAGCGCGGTATTCGGCCGCTAGCGGTGCGGTTTTAACCCCCCGCTGGCGGCCGAAAAAGGGTTAAAACCACTCGTACAGCGTGGCTATAGCCGCGGTATAGTCGCGCTGTCCCATTGATTTCAATGGGCAGGAGCGGTTTAGGAGCGGTGAATACAAAGATGCGGCTTGCAGGAGATTTTTTCTTCTCCTGCCAGCGCACCGCTTCAGTGTGAAAGCCCTCGGGCTTTCACACTGAACAAACAGCGGAGGCTGTTTAGGGGCGGTTTGCAGGCGGTATTTTTAGCGCAATAACACCTGCAAACCGCCCCAGTGTGAAAGGGGCCTTAAGGTAAGAGGTTTGCAATTTCCCTGCATCTGTACACCTGCTTTGGTCCTTGTGATGGTTTCCAACTAACCCTGTTGGATGTTTTTTAGACTTTCAACAAACCAGTTTGTTTTTTTACTGGCGAGTACCAATACTTTTGATTAAATACTTACCGATACCGAGTATCGATACCTTTGCAGTGCAAATTGAGCTCTTGCAAAATGAATCGGCCCAAATCGCAGTGCATCGAATGCAATGTGAATTGGAATGCAGTGAAGCCACTATGACAAGCCTGGGTTGACACAGGGGCGGTGGGGGAACCACATGCGATACGGATAGGAATCGCACTGCATTCCTGTTCAATAACATGTGATTTGATTCCATTAATTATTTTTCAAATCGCACCACAAAAAGTATTGGTTTCAGGTACTGGAGCATTTGCATGAGTACTTACAAAAATGCTTAGTATGGACAAAGTGAAAATTTTTTATTATATATATATATATATACACACACGTATGTATGTATGTATGTATGTATGTATGTATGTATGTATATATATATATATATATATATATATATATATATATATATATATATATATATATATATATATATATATATATATATATATATATATATATATATATATATATATATACACACACACACACACACACACACACACACACACACACACACACACACACACACACACACACACACACACACACACATACATATCCTTCACTGATGTGCACTGCTGAGGCTGCACTGATGGGCATGACAGGCAGCACCAATAATCAGGATACTGATCAGAGTAGATGTTCCCTGTGTGGAGATTGCCGCTTGCCGTCTCTCCTCTCGCACTGTCAGCATGAATGGAAGAATTGGTGAAAACCAGCAAATCCTGTTTACACTGATCAGCTGTGATTAGACACAGCTGGTCACACGGTAAAGAGCCACCGTGATTGGCTCTTTACCCCGATCTGTGACCAGCTGTGTCCAAAGGGCACAGCAATCACAGATCCACCGATGCACGCCACAGGAAGAGATATAAAAAATAAAAAAAACACAAAAAACGCACCTGCATTTTTTTAGAATTTTTATTTTTTGACACGTCCTTTCTTCACACCGGAAATGCAGTAAAAGCGTATATGCATTTTTACAATAGAGCAGTGTAAAAACAGCATTAGGCCCCTTTCACACGGAGCCGTCAGTGTACAGACTCCTCTTGCTCAGCATGGAATGGCTCCGTTGATCCCCGCTGAGCCGGCGGATGACAGGTCAGTCTTTGCTCACTGTGCAGGGACAGACCTGTGAGATCTCCGCTCTCCTCTATGGGATGCCTGTCCGCTTTCATCCGATCCGATCGACGGAAGGAAAATAGCGTTTGCATCAGTCTGGATTCAGCGGATCTCACCGCTGACATCCGTCGCTCCATAGACCTGCATGGAGCGTCCGTTCAGGTCCGCCAAAAAAATAAATAAAAAAAACTGACAGGTGGACCGTTCAGGCCAGTGTGAAAGGGGCCTTAGGAAGGTGCATGTAAAAAGATAGAGGAGACACCCAAAGCCTCCAGGTGAACCAAATCAAAATCAGGATCTAAGAGGGACTTCACTGTTAGGAGTAATGTATAAGAAACCAGACTGCTAATGCTCGTTTGACAGAAGCTGGTCGTAAGATGGGCTTCTGTCGGACAGGAAGCTGTACAAACGAGTTGGCCAGTACCGGCTGATATGGGCCCATGTGTACAGGGCTATCACAAAAAGGTCACATTTCAGTGGACTGACCAAATGAGTGGTTTCACGGCTCCTTGCAAATTGTCACAAGTTTAAGAAATTCTATCAGTGATATTCTGCTGTATGGTAATTCAGCCATGGCCAAAAGTTTTGAGAATGACACAAATATACATTTTCACAAAGTCTGCTACTTCAGTGTTTTAGATCTTTTTGTCAGATGTTACTATGGTATACTGAAGTATAATTACAAGCATTTCATAAGTGCCAAGGGCTTTTATTGACAAGTACGTGAAGTTTATGCATAGAGTCAATGTTTGCAGTGTTGACCCTTCTTTTTCAAGACCTCTGCAACTCGCCCTAGCATGCTGTCAATCAACTTCTGGGCCACGGCTCATGGGGTTAAGGGTCAGGGAAATTTCCTGCCCATGGACCCAAAATTTTGAGGTTTTGTTTCCCAAGCCACTTATCACTTTTGCCTTATGGCAAGGTGCTCCATCATGCTGGAAAAGGCATTATTTGTCAAACTGTTCTTGGATGATTGGGAGAAGTTGCTCTTGGAGGATGTTTTTGTACCATTCTTTATTTTCACGGCTGTGTTCTTATGCAAAATTGTGAGTGAGCCCACTTCCTTGGCTGAGAAGCAACCCCACACATAAATGGTCTCAGGATGCTTTACTGTTAGCAGGACACAGGACTGATGGTAGCGCTCACTTTTTCTTCTGATTGTTTGGGGCATCCGGAAGGGGGATTTAGCAAAGAAAATGACTTTACCCCAGTCCTCAGAAGTCCAATCCCTGTACCTTTTGCAAAATATCAGTCTGTCCCTGATGTTTTTCCTGGAGAGAAGAGGTTCTTTGCTGCCCTTCTTGACAGCAGGCCATCCTCCAAATGTCATCTCCTCACACCTGTCTGCTGCCATTCCTGGAGCAAGCTCTGCACTGGTGGTGCCCCGATCCCACAACTGTACGAGATGATGCTGGTGCTTGCTGAACTTTCTTGGGCACCCTATAGCCTTCTTCACAGATGCAGTGGAAAAGGTTTATGGGATTTAAGTTCATTTTCATGGCAAATAGGAACTTTGCAATTCACCTGATCACTCTTCATAACATTCTGGAGTATATGCAAGTTGCCCTCATAAAAACTGAGGCAGACTTTTGTCCACTGCTGTAGAATCCCTCAGTGCACTATGGACATTACAGCAGATAGGGGAGTTTGAAAAAGCCAGGAAAACAAGATCCTAATTAGAATTTCCAGTTCTATATTCAGAACGCAGGATTTGAACAACAACTTGAATACACAGTCAATAAGCAGATGTCTGTTTTGCATATTTCCCATAAGAGCTCACAATACATAAAAATCATGATCATTGCCTTTTATTTAAAAAAAAAAAAAACAAAAAAAAAAAAACAAAAAAACAAAAAAACACACACACACACACACACACACACACACACACACACACTAATAAATGGCAACAAATGAGAACAATCGAGCGGTGCTTATAACAAAAAATGCAATTTTATCCATGCACTTGTGAGATTTACAGCGCACTGCCATGCCACACCATACAGCCTTATCTGACAAGGCAGGAGACCCAATTAGTTTATTTTTACTGCAGTTAAGCCATAGGCGTGCGCACAGGGTGTGCCAGGTGTGCCTGGGCACACCCTAATTGCCTTGTGTGCTGCATATTCCCCCCTGTTTAGACCACTGATATTTCATCCCCATCCCCCCCCCCCCAAAAAAAATGTTACACAAGCCAAAAAATTTTGAGAAAAGAAAATAAACAAAATTACACTGTCCACTGCCCTACTGACACCATCAGTACATATACACATGCATATGTATTTGAGTTTTGGGGTGCACACCCTAATGCAAGAGGCTGCGCACACCTATGAGTTAAGCAATACTTACACAGGAACTACAATGCATCTGAGCACCACAAACCAAAAAAAGGCAGGTTCACGTTTAATATTCAAAGCAAATTCACCCACCCATCCATGTCTCCATGATATATTTTCCTTCGAAAACACTATGAAAAACACCCTTTAGCATTTCTGGCCATGGCCATCTTGAGTGAGGGCAGATTCATGTAGCATTTACTTCCTGGAATCATCTGCCCTTAGCTCAGGCATGCAGGCAGAACAGTGTGCTTAGCGGAGAAAACCCCTCCTGAAGAATCCTGGGGGGGGATGTAGGACATAATTTTCCTAGACCAGAAACTGGGTTCAGGTAAAAAAGTTTGTTTTACCTGCCGTCTTGAAGGGATCAAGTAACCCTAAAGAGGTTCCGCTGGAATTTAGACGACCAAAACCCTTTCCTCTATACACTACTGCAGAAGCAATATTCTAGGAATGCTTCTCTATATGTTCTGCACACATTTTCAGATAAAAATTTATCAGAATATTTTCTCTGCTCAGCTAAACAGACAAGTGCTCTCAGCCTACTCCTCATTCGCTTCCACAAACTAAGCAAGACATAAACCATGCCAGATGACATTTTCCTTGGAAACAAATGGAGAGGAGGGAAAATAGCTGCTTCATCTGACGTAAAACATTCTTCCTACAAGAACTTATCAACATTTTAGCTCCTTGCGATGTTATATTTAGTTGCATGGTGTAATCAGTCAATACAGCCATCAGACAACTTCCACCATCAGAGTGAAAACAAACAGGCGAATAAAACGCATTGTGATCACAAGGTCTACCCATTATCTCCCAGATGAATCTCTTGGAAGCTCTTGCATTTCATTCAGTGCATTTAAGTATGAACACAACACGCTAAACAGAATTAACCCAAGAACTTCTTGGGTCAAGGTCAGACGTTACCCAAGACCCACAGTTAGGTCACGGAAACAAAATTAAAATAGGTTTAACACCATACAAGGAACTGAACGCCACATGAAAAAAAAAAAAGGTTTATAAAATCAGATGAAAGAACTGGCATAAGCACATTTTACTGTGGCCAAGTCAAAGTATGACCTATATTTGTCAGGTTACGAAGCAGAAATTATATAGCTTGGAACAGGGGTCTCTAAACTGCGGCCTAAGGGCCTGATGGGGCCCTTTGCTTGCCTTTATTTGACCCTTGGGGCACTATTCCCCTCCCTGACACTAATGAAGAAAGATTCCTCCCACTGGCTATGATGGGGCACCATTTCTCCCACTGACACCAGTGATGGGGCACTATTCCTCCCCCTAATACTAAAGATGGGGCATGGTTTATCCCCTAATTGCCAGGACATTTCTACTCCTACTGACCACCCTAAAAAGTCTAACAAACAGTAAACTGGCTTCGTTTAGAAAGTTTGGAGAGATTCCTGGCTTAGAAAGTAGTCAAAAGCTAAAAGTGGAACTAAAGCCAACACCTTCCAATAGAGTAATGGAGGATTAGAACCCATCCATTTTGTTGCCATTGTGTCCCATTGGGGAGATTTCCCTCCACTTCCTGTCCCACAAGGAAATACTTCCAAATGAAGGGAAATTTCTGGTGTTCATCTGAACTAGTGTCTCCATTGGAAGATTTTCCCTCTATTCCAGTTCTGACGACAACTGAAAATTTGGGATTTTCTCTTTCAGTCTTGGTGATAACAGTCACAAGGACAAAGAGGGTAAATCTCCTTAACAGGGACAGAGAAGAAGAAGGATGAAGGATGAAGGAGGAAGGAAGGAAATGTACTTTTTAGTTACACTTTACAGATGAATCCCAACTCCAAACTATTTTTTTTTTTTTTGATAGAGTAGGGAGAAGTTAGAAACGCCATCAGGCTTTTATTTGTCTGACTTCAGAGGGGAAATTTCCCTACAGTTTATCTCTGACATCAGGACAGGAAATGGAGACATTGGGGGGTTATTTAAAACGCAAATCCACTTTGCACTACAAGTGCACCTGTAAGTGCAGTCACTAAAGATCTGAGAGGGACGTGTGAGGAAAATAAAAAGCAGCATTAAGCTTGCACATGATTGGATGGTAAAATCAGCAGAGCTTCCCCTCATTTCAGATCTTCCCCTCAGATCTACAGCGACTGCACTTCCAAGTGCTCTTGCAGTGCAGAGTGGATTTGCCTTTAGTAAATAACCCCCAGAGTCAGGACAGGAAGGCTTTTGTCGTCATCTTCATGTTCAAGAACTCCGTCAAATGCAGTTAACCTCTTGCACTTTCTTTCCTCCAAAAGTGTTATATGGTGTTAACCTTTAAAAAAGGGAGACATCTTCAGAGATCTATCTCAGAAAACCTCTGATCTGTAACCAGTTTCCAGCCAACAGCTGTTTTAGAAATCCTACGAGCTGAAGAAGATGTGAGTTTTAAAAATGAGAATTGGAAGGTGGCAGGAATGACTTGCCAACACAAAACTTATACCTATTTGGTGGAAAAGGGAAAAAATTATATATATAAATGTTTTTTTGTTTTTTTGTTTTTCCTAAAGCTCCTAAACGGAAGTTTAGGAGCTGCCAGTGTACATGAAGCCTTAAGCCTAGTACACACAGGCCGAATGTCGGGTGGCATCAGTTGGTTCAATAGAGATCGGATGACATTTGGCCCGTGAGTACTGCAGCCTGTCCTACAGAACCTGAATGTTCAGCTGGCTTCTGTCGAAGGGGCATGGCTGAAAATGATCTGCCGATCAGCGCTCCTAGCCAACGGCTGAGCGCTGACTGGAGTGTTCTGGCGGGGGGTTGCGGCGACCCGCTGTCAGCACACAATAGAACAGCAGGGGAGATTGCTGTATTAACATTACATAGTACAGCGGCTCTGACCCGAGCTGTCAGATTTTTTTTTTTTGTTTTTTTTGTTTTTTTTCAGCTTGCTGGGTTGAACGAAAAAAAAAAGTGTGTATGAGGCTTTAGGCAAAAACCTAGTAAGAAATATGCCGATAATGACTTCTAGCTTCACTTTGACATTCCTGATGTGCATACTTTTTCCAGGTTAGTAAGCTGGAGCGTCAACATTATCAGACAAATAAAATTTGTGGAAGGAATTTGGCAGTGGTAGCCCTTGTGGTTTTTTTTTTGGCTTTGTCCTACCTTCTAAGTGCTACAGGTTGGTACGTCAAGAAATCCACACAGAAATTTTTAAACACAATATTGCATAAACAAACTAGAACATTTTTAAGGTGCAGGCTTGTAAAACTCTGTTTATATATATATATATATATATATATATATATATATAATCACCCATAGAACCACCGCCATGGGAAATACGTGATTTGCGCTTTTGCCGCGTTGTGCATTTTCCCAAGGCTGTGGTCAGGGTAGGCTAGTGCAGTGGTCATCAACCCTGTCCTCAGGGCCCACTAACAAGCCTGGTTTGCAAGATAACTGAAATACATCACAGGTGATATCATTTCCTGCTCAGTGATTGCAGTATTCTAGTCTGCATCTCCCCAAGGTAATACATAAAACCTGGCCTGTTAGTGGGCCCTGAGGACAGGGTTGATGACCACTGGGCTAGTGTACACACTATCAGTTTTTTCGTTCAACCCAGAGATCGAACGAAGAGGAGCTCAAGAGGAGCTTGCTGTACAGTGATCTCCCCACTGAGCTATTGTGTTCTGACAGGATGACTGCCCCCACCAGAACACACCGGTAAAGTTGGCTGCCAGCGCTGATCGAATGCTGGGTTTTCCAGAATGCCTGTTTTAAAGAAGCCAGCCACTCGGACACGGGACGGTTTCTGTTGAACCGGCTTTTACCATTTTCACTTTTACTTGGAGATTCCTTATTCACCATGTCACTGGACAGTGAAAAAAAAAAAAAGTGTACTTCTTGAGAAAACATCTGTTAATCCTACCAGTAACTTAAAAGCGATTGTAAAGTCTAGTTTCTTTCCAATAAAAATAACAAACATTATATTTACCTGCTCTGTGCAGTGGTTTTGCACAGAGCAGTCCAGATCCTCCTCTTCTCAGGTCCCTCTTCAGTGCTCCTGGTTTCTCCCTCCTGTTCAGTGACCCCTCAGTAAGTAGCTTGCTATGGGGGCACCCGAGCCGAGCCACAGCTCCCCGTGTCCATTCATATGTAAATAGGCAGCCAAGACATAGCCAGTTGTGCGTACACACACAACTTTTCTCACAAGTGTCGGAGAATGAACACTGCAGAGGTTACATGTGCCTGCAGATGCTTACCATAGAAGTGTGTATGCTTTGGTTTTTTATTATAGCTCACTGTGCCTGCTAAGTGTTGTTTTATGGTGGATTTGTTCCTCTGTGAGGCTTAATGTACACGGAACTTTGTTTAACCTCTCCTCAACTATTTAACTTGACAGCTAGAAACCGGTGTCTAAGAACGTCCGTTTACATCTAGAAGCGCTTATAAACAAAAAAAGTTATACGAAACGCGAGTTACCATGTTTACAAGCCATTATGGGCATTTGGCGTTTCAAATGCTCCTGAACCCATTTTTATTTGCGTTCCAAAAAAAAAAAATTCTTCTAAACTCAACCGCCTAGAAAGGACTATAAAACAACCCTGTGTACATGTACTGATAAGATAACAGAGAAGAGTTCAGGGGCAGCTGAAAAAAATGCCCAACTGCTCCTAAATGTCCATTTACCAGCAGCATTATACATGAGGCCTGAGGGCTCACTCACACAAGACATTTTTACAGCTGCTGTTAGGGGCGTTTATAAAGAGTGTTGTAAACAATATTACAAAAAAAAAAAAAAAAAAAAAACGGAGCCCAAAAACGCGCAATAGCACCAATGAAAAAGATTTGCATTTTTAGCGCTGGCATTTTAAAAACGTATGCACAAGCCCTTGTATCAGCATGAGTCACTTCAGAGAAGTTTTCCAGACACAGAAGATACATTTGTGTCGGGGGGGGAAGCTCAGAACAGAGCTGGTCTATTCAGACTACAGCTGTGTGTGGGGGTGTGCCTTTCCTCCAATCAGCTCTCACACACCGTTACTGCAGCCTCTCCACCCCCTCCTCTGTGCTCCTGACAGATCAAAGAAAGGATTGTAACACTTTTCAGCCCTTTTGAAAGGGTGTAGGGAGGAGAAAAATGCAGATAAACAAGTAAAACCTTCAGTATGTAGGATTTATTTAATCTCATTCACTTCACTGGGAATATGTGAGGGTGTACAGCCAATTTAGAGCTGGAATTCCAGGAATGACAATATTTTTTTACATCGCTCACTGATCCAGCTTTGACCGAAGTATGTACGTTCCACACCTATGAGATCCCTCTAAAAGTCACTTGGCACAGGACCCAGAAGTTGGTGGAGATCACTAGAACGGTGCCTACTATGGCGATTTACAGCTTCTACAAGTATAGCACATACTTACATTTGTTCAGCAACTATGGAAAAAATGGTATACTAGGGATTCAGCTTGATAGGACATCTCATTACATCTCCAAGTCACTGCAAAACTGGGTGTGAATCAAGCTACATTTTTACCATCAACTATATTGTCAGGTCATTGGATGGAAATAGCATGACCTTCAAATAAAAGTTATTGTAAAAACAGGATCCATTTGGCTACACCTGGTAATCATTAGAAATTGGGTGCGTACCAGTCTATTACTTTTCCATGAACTGAGATCATTGGAAAGGAGGAAATGTAGTAAAAAGTTTTGTCTTTAAAATTCTGATTGCCAAGAACTTGTTCACACCAACGAGCCGGATGCAGGATGTACAGGTGCATCAGATCACAGACTAGTACTGTCCAAACTGCAAGCTCAGCAAACAAAGAACTGCAAATAGAGAGAACAGGGAGACATCCTAGATATTTAAACTGCAGGAAATTGGACAAGAGGAAAAACATGCATTTCCCCCCTAGGAATTCTGCATAGGAACACAGCACTCTGGTAGTCCCTGGTTGCTGTAGTCAGGTCCTTCGACGATGGATGGAAGCAACCAAAGAAACACTGTTACATAAATTAGTAACATAATGTCGTTTGTAAAAAGGAACAAATGTTTCATCTTGTATTAATGGCAAACTGTGGAGCCCAAGGCTTCATTCACACTAGCATTGGCAATGCTGCAATTACATTTATAGGAAATTTCTAATTTCTTATTTTTATCCTGAATAGGGGCTTTAAAAATTATCAACTCCGCATTGAGGTGGCATCACCGGCTTGAGCCCCTTCCTTCATTTGCTTCCTTCCCAGAAAGGTCCTTTGTCAGATATCCATCACATATGCACAAGAACCAGTGATAAGGAACCTGAACGGGGCATATTGGTGAATATTTGTAGCACTACCAGGTAAGGGGGAAACAAAATGCCTGTCAAGATGGGTTAGAAGGGAGGTGGAGAAAATAGGATTTTATGCATCCAGGGTCAGTTTAGAAACTCTGAATGCACCTAAATGCATGTAAAGCCAAATACATCTAAATGCTGGAGAACTTGATCTGGAAAGCATACATTTTGTTCATACTTTCCAGATATATTTTCCTTTGTTTAAATGTGAATGTAGCTTCAATCTAACGCTACCCTCCACATGTAGAGGGGATCTGAGTCTTTGATTTTGGGACAACCGAAAGCTACGCTCACATGGTATCCTCGTCCTACTACAACATGAGGTTGCAGTATAAAAAGGTTTTCCTACGCAGTATCCAATCTCCCAACAGTCTGGGATTCTCCAGGAAGGGCACGATTTTTTTTACCTTAAAAAGCGGAGTTCCACCCAGAAGTGGAACCTCCGTTTGACTCCTCCAATGCCACATTTGGCACCCTTTCGCACCAGTTTGTTCGTCCCCCTCCTCCTTCCTCCACACCAATTGGAAAGCACAGCGCACTTCACATATGCGCAGTAGGGAATCGGACGTGAAGCCGAAACACCTCACGGCCAGTTTCCCTTAGTGGAGATGGTCGGTGGCAGCACCCGATCCGAATATATATATATATATATATATATATATATATATATATATATATATATATATATATATATATATATATATACACACATATATACACACACATATACATACATACATATACATATATATACATACACACACACACACACACATATACATACATACATATACACACATACATATCCTTCACTGATGTGCACTGCTGAGGCTGCACTGATGGGCATGACAGGCAGCACCAATAATCAGGATACTGATCAGAGTAGATGTTCCCTGTGTGGAGATTGCCGCTTGCCGTCTCTCCTCTCGCACTGTCAGCATGAATGGAAGAATTGGTGAAAACCAGCAAATCCTGTTTACACTGATCAGCTGTGATTGGACACAGCTGGTCACACGGTAAAGAGCCACCGTGATTGGCTCTTTACCCCGATCTGTGACCAGCTGTGTCCAAAGGGCACAGCAATCACAGATCCACCGATGCACGCCACAGGAAGAGATATAAAAAATAAAAATAAAAAAAAAAAAAACACAAAAAACGCACCTGCATTTTTTTTAGAATTTTTATTTTTTGACACGTCCTTTCTTCACACCGGAAATGCAGTAAAAGCGTATATGCATTTTTACAATAGAGCAGTGTAAAAACAGCATTAGGCCCCTTTCACACGGAGCCGTCAGTGTACAGACTCCTCTTGCTCAGCATGGAATGGCTCCGTTGATCCCCGCTGAGCCGGCGGATGACAGGTCAGTCTTTGCTCACTGTGCAGGGACAGACCTGTGAGATCTCCGCTCTCCTCTATGGGATGCCTGTCCGCTTTCATCCGATCCGATCGACGGAAGGAAAATAGCGTTTGCATCAGTCTGGATTCAGCGGATCTCACCGCTGACATCTGTCGCTCCATAGACCTGCATGGAGCGTCCGTTCAGGTCCGCCAAAAAAATAAATAAAAAAAACTGACAGGTGGACCGTTCAGGCCAGTGTGAAAGGGGCCTTAGGAAGGTGCATGTAAAAAGATAGAGGAGCCACCAAAGCCTCCAGGTGAACCAAATCAAAATCAGGATCTAAGAGGGACTTCACTGTTAGGAGTAATGTATAAGAAACCAGACTGCTAATGCTCGTTTGACAGAAGCTGGTCGTAAGATGGGCTTCTGTCGGACAGGAAGCTGTACAAACGAGTTATATATATATATATATATAATATGATGGATTAAACTTGTACTGAATCTACAGTGATAAGAGGATAGCCCATCTAATATACAGTATATCCAACATACTACAATGGTATCTCTACTCCTGGTCTATTTGTGTAAACCCTCAAGTGTGTGTATAAAATGTTACATTAAAAAACAGTCCATTTATTGCAATTTTCCATGCTAAATTTAGCAAAGCTCTATCTGAAAATGTTTCTGTGCGCACAAGGATTTGTTTATGATCTTCGGAGTGATGGGTTCACAGTGAGGTTGAAGAAGTGTTTGCATAAGAGTTGACTGGTACTGCACGTGGTAAAGTCATAAACCTTCTCAGCATTCTTGGATGTTCTCCTTATGCACATAATGCTTATTTCTCACTTTATAACTCAATAGTGGCCTTTTATAAGGCTGGTTTAAAAGCGAATTTCAGAAGTTTCACAATTACTTTGCAGTTTGACAAAAGCAACAATGGGCATCATTCTCATGTAATAAAAGTATGACCTTCACCATCCCATGATCCCTTTTAAGCTCCGTATACCCCATCACAACTGCACTGATGGTAAAAGCATAGGACAATTTATATAAAGCTGGTCATACACGGTTAAGCCCTGGTTAACACTGACAGCAGGAACAAAATTGTGCGGTTTCATTCCCGCATGTCAGTCTAGACTTTGGGGGCTATTTTAGAGACATCTGGGGGGTTCTGCACAGATGTCTATTGGAAAAAAAAAAAAAAAAAACGCACCCCTAAGTTGCCAAAAGTAGTACAGAAACTACTTTTGGAAATTGGTGCGGCGCCACAAATGTGGCGTCGCACCGATTCGGACGGTGCCATTGCTGGCAATAGCCGCCAATTTGGCAATCGCTGCAATGTGAACCAGGGCTAAACAGATTCCTCCATTCACACAGACAAGGTGACTGGAGGAATCCCCCCTGCCAGGACATTGTATTCAAACAACGGCACCAAACGCTGCCACAACACACTGGTCAGCAAGTTTAGCAGATTTGCCGCAGCTGCTGATCAAGGAAAATTTTACCAACACATCCCATTTACAGGAGTTAGTCAAATGATAGACTTCTGTTGAGCAGGGACAGCCACACACACACTGAAATTCGGCTGGTCCCTGCTAAACTGACCAAATTTCAATCTGTGTATGGCTCAGCTTAAAGTGGTAGTAAAGTCCCTTCTCATCACTTGCACAGGTAAGACTGATTGTAAACTTACCTGATGCACGTGCACAGTTTAGAAGATATTTAAATTGACAATAGCCTATGATGTCACTGATACATGCCCAGTAATGCTCTGCATTCAGGGCACACAGTAGGCCATTGGATGTAGAGCACTGTCCACAGCTGCATGTGGGAGTGACGTCATCACAGCTCCAGAAATTTAAAAGACCAGAGACCACAAACCCATAAGGAAGACCGGGTTGGGGTGAATCTGTGACAATGCTGGAGGGCTCCATGTGCAGGTAAGGGTGTCATAATGTGCTAGTATGCGTTGCATACTAGCACACTATGGCTTAGACAGGCAGGTGGCCCAGTTTTTTTTGGGGGGGGGGGGGGGGTGGTGGTTTACTACAGCTTTAAGAGAGCTAGCAGCTTTTATTGAAGTGTAATAAAAGTATACCTTCTAACAGAGACATTGTCCAATACAAGTGGGATGTTTTGGGGACACATTCAGAATAATTCAAAGTAAAAATCAATTAATAAGGAAAGACCATTAGGAAATTGGAACAAATTTGATAGATAACCTAGAGAATTACAGAAGGGTCTACAGTGCATACAAACATGCATACCCATAGAATAAGATTGTTCTCCTGTCCAGAAGGTTTAGGATCACAGCCAAACCCAAGAGCTCAAGAGGAGTCAACAAGTCATGTCTTCTACCCCACTGTTCCACAACAATTGCGGACATTGCCCAAGTCTAGGTTCACACGTGATCCAATTTTTAAAAATAAAAGTTGGAGTAAAAAAGAGTTCATTTATATTTAGGGTAGAACATGTAACATGTTCCAGCAGCTGCAGCCTCTCCCCCCTCCCAGCTTCTCTGGGCACCAGCTGTCACTGTTCTGCAAATGGGAAACTACAAAAACGGACAGCCTTCGCGGCTCTCAGCTTGTAGTTCTCAATGAACTACCATGGCGCTGTTGAGAGCTCTAGGTAGTTGTCTCTTCCGGTCAGTGTATCTGCCTGCCCTTACGAGCAGACAGATACACTGACATGTATGCAGGAGTCCTGCATGGCACCTGCGATCTGCTGATCGCAGGTGCAATGCATTACAGGCTCCAAATACAAAAAATAAATAAATGCACATTTTTTTACCTGCAAAAAGTTGAACTTATCCTTTCCGAAAAACAGCAGTATCCAATGTGAACGTAAATAATATCATGGAGTACCAAATTAATTAAACTTTACAGTAATTTAGTGTCAAAAGCAAGAAAGCCACTGGGGCAGATAGTACTTAAAGTGGGGTTCCACCCAAAAAAACAAAAAATACCTGAAAAATTCGGATATTTTTTTTTACTACATACCTCTAAATGCCTGTTGCTAGGTGGTCCCTCGTAGTCTGCCTCTTCCTTTGCCTGGGCTGGTGACATCACTTCCCCCTCGGCACGGGAAGGGCTCGGCTCTGCTCCCTCCCTCCTGTCAATCTGGGACCCATTACAGGTCCCAGGTGATTGAGCGGCCAATCACGGCGCGCGGCGCCGCTCGCGCATGCGCAGTGGGTGCCAGGCTGTGAAGCCACAGCCCGGCGCCCACAGTTGAAATGCCGGCCGGGGGGGGAGGGGACGAGCGGGGCTTCGATCCCCCAACATCGCTGAACCCAGGGACAGGTAAGTGTCCAAATAAAAGTCAGCAGCTGCAGTATTTGTAGCTGCTGACTTCATTTTTTTTTTTTTTTTTTTTTTTTAATGGACCCCCTGGGTAGAACTCCTCTTTAACATACATAGTCCATAAATATAAATCCCATAACCTGTACATAGTAACATCAGTAATGGTAAGCCAATTAGTGACCATTGCTTCTTTAATATCCTTTTGATGTTTAGTAAGAAAGCTATGAGCCCAGGGGTTGGGACTGAAGATTGGGGGGGGGGGGGCACAAAGAAGGGGGCATCTCTCCCCCTCTGCTTCAGCAAACCAAACAGTTACCGGGACAAGGAGTGGGCAGGAGGGGCGTCTGCCTTGGGCAAAAATGTTTTTTTGCAGGGATGGGGTGGAACAGTTTGGCATCTTTGCAGTGGGCACTGGGTGACCTTAGCCTGGCATTGGCCAAGGGTGCCTGGTCTTTGTAGAAGAAATATGGTGTGCAAGTCTGCCTCCAATCTGATGTTCAGTTCGACTTATGTAGCACGACTTTGATGTAGTTTGCATATTCTATGGGGCCACCAAATTAGATTTAATATTTTGCTCTCCAATTAGTCAATTTCCATATTCAAATTGTAAAAACAAACAAAAAAAACAATCCATTCATAAAAAAAAAGGTTTCTTCCATTTCCTACCAACTTTCATTCTGATGAATTTATCATTTTATAAACGGTTCCAGAAAAAAAAAAGAAAAAAAAAGGGGGGGGGGGGGAGGGGAGGAGGTTATGCCAGCAGCATTTCCGAGGAGCTATTCCTGTGCTTTGTAATCTCTCAGGGGAAATATTTCTCTGAAGGTCCAGTTCCTTCTCAGGGAAGCCACAAAACAGAATCTTGTTCAGAATATGAATTCACAGAAAGAAAACACTCCAAAACATCTGCTCTGAACTATGGAAACCAACAGTGGAAAATGGACTAAAGTCCAAAAAAGACATACAATACAAGACAACTCTTCTTTACTAACAGGTGTACAAGGCAGGTTCTCCATATGAAGACATATTCGATGCGTTAGGCGATCAGCACAGTGTACACTGCACACTGAGTGCCTACAAAAAGGTCTCCATTGAAGTAGATTGCAGGATCAAAGTACAGCTAAAAACAGACTTTAGGCTTCATGTACACGGGACGTTTTTCAACCTCTCCTGAACGCTGGAACATCACAGGTAATAATCCACGTTTAAAAACGTGCGTTTAGCAGCGTTTACAACCTGCATTTGCGTTCAGGAGCGTTTACTAAAGATAACCTCAGGAGACTCCCAAATGATTAGAAAGCACTAAAAACAAGTATTTATTAACTATTTCAGCCATTCTGTGAGAGAACAGGCCAAGTCGCAGTTGAAAAAGCAGTGTACTTGTAGCTGTTATGTTTTGTTTGGTTTGTTAATATGGATCCCATGAGGAGCATGTGTGAGGAAATGCTCCTGGTGTTGCTTTTGCTGAGGCTCCAAAGACGTAGAAAATTGCGAGGGAGGACCAGAGTTAGTCGCTACTGGACACATCCATTGATGGCTCAACGCATGTCCACAGGATACATTTCTAATATGCATGTTCAGCTGTGTAATTACCCAGAGAAAGGTTTTACATTTTACACGCATGTCAATTGCCACCTTTGACGTTCTCTTGGAAAAGGTTAGACCCCGTCTAGTTCGCATGGACACCAACATGAGGCAAAGCATGCCACCAGAGGGACATCTGTTATATTAAGCTTGAATACAGGGATAATTGAGTTTTTGGTGCGATTTTAGCATCTTCAAGGTTCAAAAGTAATGAATAAACGGTTTCCCTTTAGAAACTCTACTAGACGAAAACGCGCCTAAACGCAGGTAGCCGCGTTTGACATTTGAAATGCCTCTAAACACAGCTTCTGCCTAGAAACGACTATAAATGACCCTGTGTACATGTACTGATAAGATGACAGAAGAATTTAGGAGCAGTTGAAAAAAAAAAAAAAAAAAAATGCCCAACTGCTCCTAAACTTCTGTTTACCAGCAGCAGCGTACATGAGGCCTTAAAAAGCATGTAGCCTTCCGAGAGTCCCAAAATCGGGTCCTAATGAAAAAGTCTTCATAACACTATCCCCATACTGACAGTGTTAGATCTGAACTCTATAAAAGACATTAATGCAGATAGAATTTATTAATATAATACAAGTGGTGAAAAATACCTGAACCACATCCTGCAGTCCTTGCAAGTCAGAGTGGAAGAAACAGTACAAAGCAATTCAGTTGCTGTCAAGAGTGCTGACAAGAAACATGCTAAGAAGAGGGGGAAACCAGAGTGACACATCTATGTGCCGCTTTTCAGCTTTCATTGTCCAGTTAAAGGCTGAAGCGGGTCCAGGACAACCTAGGTTCAGAGAAGGTACACCCAAGCCCCCCCCCCCCCCGTGCAGATATCCTCTTCCGGATCCTGATGGGACCTTACCACTGGACATTCTATATGCAGACATTGACATGGAACCCCCAAGAAGGAAATAAACAGAAGATAGGAAGACTGCCGCGTCCCGTGACTACAGCTTAAAAAGGAAATCTATGGTCACAGCAGACACTTTCACTGTAGAACACCACCATTTTCTTACAATCCAAAAGGTTATTTTTCGAGTAAGCTTTTCATGTAGCGAGTGCTGCCTGTCTGCTGGCCATCTCTTTCCACAACTTCCAGGGTTCCCTGCATGCTTTGCAGAGTCTCCACTGGTGTTTACTTTTGATTTGAAAGACTACATATCCCATGGTACTGTGCTGCCTGCAAGCTGCGATTCCGGTACTGACTCCGCCTCCTGAAAATCTTCCATGGTCCCTCTGCAGTTCAGAAGGCAGACTCTAAAATGTATGCCTACCCACAGGTCACAGAATTCCAGGAAGTAAATGTGTGGGGATTCTTCACAAAAGCAAGTTTACAAAATGTCAATATTATTCAAATTCATTACATTTGACCATAGATACGCTTTAAAGTGCTTCTAAAGCCTTGCCTTTTTTTCCCAAACTGGTATTGCAGCATCTACCCAGTACCCCCCCCCCCCCTCTTTTTTTCTTACCCAAGCCTGATCCGATCCAGCAATGTGTACAAGAGCAGCGACTCTTGCAGCGCTCTCCCTCCGCATTGGGCAGATTGATAGCAGCGGGAGCCGTTGGCAAATTCTGTGATGAGAGAGGGGGGGGGGCGTTTGGGAGTGAGCATGCATGGAAAGCAGGTTTTAATGGGGGCACTCGCCAAAGAGGAGGGGCCTGGAGCGCCAGCGGGTTACCCCAGAAGAGGATTGGGGCTGCTCTGTGCGATATTATTATTTATACCAAAACACACCACACCTTTAGATTAATACATTTTTTTTGATCCAGCAATCAGGTAAGGGGCAAGGGTGTGTGAAAATGATTTGGGAGTGGGGCTTTAACCCTTAAACGTCTATCAAAATAAATATGTTTGGGGTGGGATGATTATATAATTTTTTTTTATTTTTTTTTTTTACCCCCAGATTAGGTTTAGGAAAATTATGCAATCTTATGTTGGCCATATACCTTCAGATAAATGATTGATTTCTTTTCCAAATGATCTCTTTCCATAAGAATAACTGAACTTTGGTCGAGACCCCCATTTGATCAATAGACCGCACATGAGAATATGTAGGTCAGTCAATAGCTAAGACATGACTGTAGCTTACAATCATATCCATTTCCAGAATATTTTCTTAATCTAAAGCACTGAAAATAAAGGATTGAATTCATGGATCTTTCAGTGCTGCCGATTGATGCAAAATGACCAATCAATCATTTTCTGCACTGGCCGATCAACTCAGTTTGATGTAAAAGTAAATCTAAAATCAATTGAAAGTGGAATAGAAAATTATTGCTTTTTCTTGCAGTTTTGATCAAAACTGCATTCGATTAGATAACAAACAAAAAAAAAAAAAAATCCAAGCCCGTGTGGCCACTCCAAGCTACAAAAGGAAGCAAAATGTTTCTATTGCTCAATTGGACTTGAAAAGGACACAGAACAGTGATCAGTTACACGTAGGCATCAGGAAAGCAGGCCAATGCAGCCCCTTGATCTACAGGTCTGAGACTTCTACTTTTAATAAAGGATTTGCTTGATCTTTAGGATACTAATCCCCATATACAAAAGTGACTCAAAGCAAAAGGTGGGTCAGCAATCTGACAGACAGCAAACTCAGAGTTCCCAGCCACCCCGCGCACTTCAAAGCCACAAGTTAAGCACTGATTAGGTAATACAGACACTCTCTCCCTACTGATCCCCATGGATCTGCAGTTTTTGCCTGGATGTTGCTTTTTCATAAACCAGCAGATTAAATAGAGCTTCATATGGCTCAGACAGGTTTTTCACATTGCTGTTAAGGCACAGACAATTATACCTCACTTTCCTTAGAAAGCATAGCAGACCATTAAAGCCCATCTATCTGTCTTAGGTCACTTTCACACAGCGACTGGGGAAGGTGGCAAAAACAGGCAGCTGGGCCATGGTTTTACCACCCCATGGCAGTCCACCTAAAGGCCTAATTTACACAGGGAGATTACCTGAGTGCCCCCAGCAGGTTTTGCGTGCATCCATGTGCTGCCACAGCTCCATTGTTGTCTATTAGGACGAAGTACCTGCTGTGTCCCAATACAACATCTGTGTGGATGCAGGTCCCTAAACACATACAGGGCGAGTTCAGGGACCTGCACCCACATATGTCATATTGGGACATAGCAGCCGTGTCCTGTGTGAAAGAGGCCAAAGTGTAAAATACAGCTGGAGGAGGCTGTTCACGTGCAGCAGTCACATCCATGGCAAATTTAGAGAGATGAGTTGACTGGTAGCACCGTCTGTCAATCCCATTTGAGTCAATAAGTCAATGGGGCCACGTCTGACATTTGGCTCGTGGTTGTGGAATATTAGCCCAATATAAAATGTCATTTGGTTAAAAAAAAAAAAAAAACAAAAAAAAAAAAAAAAACCACGCACTCACTGGTGGCAGGATCCCCTCCTGAACACTTGACAGCCAGGAGATCTTGACAACGATCCACCATGGATAGCTTTTCAAAGCACCGGCTAGTATGAACCTAGACTTACAGGAGCTTGGACAAAATTATGGAAACAAGTATGGTAAAGGAACAAACAACAGTTACCCAACCCAATGTGGCCTTTGGCATCAAAGATGGCCTGAATTCTCCTGGGAATTGATAAAAATGTGTGTCTTAGATGGTGGATAACGGAATCCAATACGTACTGCTCATGCAAAACTCTGGGTCATAATCCTGTGCAATGTCCTTCTGTCTCTTTTGGACAGGACCATGCTTAAAAGCGGAGTTCCGCAAAAAAATAATAATAAATAAATAAATAAAAAAAAAAAAAACAAAAAAAAAAAAAAAAAAAAAAACACCCAAACACACCAGACGGCGTGCTATTTTTGGGTGGAACTCCGCTTTAACAGAAATTTTCCCGGAAACTGTATATGTCATCATAACCTTTATACTGTACCACACAACACCGCAAATAAATTGAAAACTTCAGAGGTACCGGCTAAGTGGGCACCAACAATTTGCCCTTTTTGAAACTCAGTAAGCGCGGACATGACCATTACTAGCAGCGCATGCAGTAAATGACGAAAGTGAGGCTTCCCACTAGAGCTGCACAATTAATTGTTAAAAGATCACGATCTCGATTCACCCCCTCTGATGATTCACCCCCTCTGATGATTCACCCCCTCTGACGATCTATGTTGTGGAGTGTCTCGATTCTTTCATGTTACAAGTATAGAGTTCTCTGCTTACTCTGGCAGTCTGCCAAACCAGGCATTCTACCAAGATTTTAACAACATTGTAACTCTTCTGACTTAGATCAAAGGGATGAAACTTCTGTGTGAATATGCAGAAAGTTTAACCACTTAAAGTCTAAACCTTTTTCTGACTATTGTTTTATGCCCCGTACACGCGGTCGGATTTTCTGACGGAAAAATGTGAGATAGGACCTTGTTGTCGGAAATTCCGACCGTGTGTAGGCTCTATCACACATTTTCCATCGGATTTTCCGACACACAAAGTTTGAGAACAGGCTATAAATTTTTTTTTTTTTTTTTTTGCAGAGACCCTAGAGAATAAAATGGGGATTGTTGCAATATTTTATGTCACACTGTATTTGCACAGTGGTCTTTCAAACGCAATTTTTTGGGGGAAAAGTACACTTCAATGAATAAAAAAAAAAAAAAAAAAAAAAAAGAAAAGAAAAAAGAAACAGTAAAGTTAGCCCAATTATTTTGTTTAATGTGAAAGATTATGTTACGCCGTGAGAATCGTGATCGATCATCTGAGCAATTTAAAGAAAAAAAAAAAAAAAAAAAATTGCGATTCTCATTTCAGCCAGAATCGTGCAGCTCTACTTCCCACTCACACAGCGGAAGCAAAAGAATGTTACAGCACATCCGCTTTCAACACAAAACATGTCATCGCTGTCACACCCGTAAATCATCGCTGTCACACCCGCAAATCATGTAGTGTTTGCATATTTTTGTCCAACCCCTGTACTATAAAAGTCACTTAGGGTTTTTGCTCACACGTGTGGCTGTCTTTGCAGTTGGCAGGCGATTATGCCCATTTTAACCCTCAAAAGGCTGCATCACTGCACTACAACCATGTGCATGTTCTCCTTACACATCATGCCTCAGATCATGTCTCTGTGCAATATCACCAGACTTATCGGAATTTTTTCACCTTTGCCTATCGCGTTTGGCGGGTGCTCCTGGGGTGTGTCGGTGCGCTCGCTTCCTCCTTGGGTTCATTCCCTCAGCTCCTGGGATAGACTTGCCTTGCAAATCCGCTATGTGTTTTCTCCTGATGAGTGGCAACTGGCCACGAAAGGCGTCAATTATAATGTCAACATGTTCCCAACACATAGCTTGACCTCAGATTTATTTGCATCCATTACTCAATAAGCACTGGCTTTTTATACCAGTTAGTTCCATTGGATACTATGTGATTTCAGATGCGTACTAAATATATATATATATATATATATATATATATATATATATATATATATATATATATATATATATATATATATATATATATATATATATATATATATATATATACACACACACACACATTACACACATATACACACGTTCAACACTTTGTATATGTGCTAATTAAACAATTTTATATTTCTCCTATCACGTGTCTTGTGCCTCACTCAATTTCCACCCCCCCCCTTTCCTATTTAGGGATGGAGGTGCATGTTGTCCCACAACCCCCTTGCTTTCCACACTACAACCATATGCAAATGTACCAGGTATATGAAGGGGCAAGTGCCCAACAAGAAACCCCAACAATAGTAATCACATCATGTGTCCACTAGTGGGCAGAGAAGTGCTGACATCACATGTAAAGAAGTCTCCCGAGTCCGGCACACATACAGTCCCTGGCTGAAGATGAATTACAGTACATAAAACTTTTGACTTTCATTTGCAACTAGGTTGTGATTTTATCAGATTTATAGTTCCTCTGTATTTGTTGTTACACCAGAACAAACAAATAAAGTCCACATTGTTTTGATTATAAATCCGCATGTGCAGGTTAGATGTAGCTGATTTCTTTAGAATACCATACACCCCCGTGTGGTGCATTGGGCCGACTGCAGTACACACGCGCCAAAAAGGAACCGGCCGATACTGCCTGACATTCAGCCCACATGTGTATGGGGCTTTAGAGACCAACACTGTGCCCCTCTCTAGCCCTATACAATATTAAGACGACTGATGGCACAGGTCATATAAGATCAAACCAGAGATAGGATATAGCAAGTTAGAATTTACATAGGAGCACAATAAAGAGCAGCCTCAAGAGGCAGACCATACATACTGACTCCAGATAGGAAGTCAGTATGACCCTGACCAATGCAGAAATTCATTATTAGCTCGTAAGGCCAACCATCACAGCCATTGGTAAAAACTAAAGCCTTGTACACACAATGACAACATTGGACAAATGATCGTTCCCCCCCCCTTTTTGCATGCTAGTCTCATATTGAAAATGAACAGGTTACTCAACTTACAAAAAAAAAAAAAAAAAAAAAAAAACCCAAAACACTTATTACGACAGAATACAACTTCGGAAATAATGTTTGTATTCTTTCATTTCTGAGTACGCGTGGTCTTGCCCTTCAAATTTTTATTTTTTTGAATGCATACGATACAATCTGGTATCATATGAGTAAAAGCTGTGTACTAAGATTACTCAGATTATCGTATGATTGCTTTGAAAGCGGTATTTTAAAATTAAAAGGAAAAAGAAAAAAGAAGCTTCTGTAAATGATGTATGTTGTTCAGTGTTCTCTGCAAAAGTATGGCCGATTATGCAAACACTTTAAAAAAAGAGAATAGAGTGGTAGCCTCCCTGGCGGTTTTCCCCGAGTGTGGCTCGGGGTTAAAATTTCAGTCCCATTAGCGGTAACCCAGAGCCACACTCGGGATTACATCGCAGGATCCTGGTGTGGCTTTACTTACCTTGTCCCCGGGATCCTGTGATGTCCCCCACTGTGTCTGCCTCCTCCTCCTCCGAAGCCTCTCCTCGCCAGGCTCCCTTCCCTGCGAGCGTCACGACGCACGGGGGGGGCGGAGCCTGGCGGCAAATTCAAGAAAACAGCGATAGTAAATTAGAACACTTGCAGAATTGAGCGATAGTGAATCGTGGGGAAATTTTATTATTATTTTTTTTAATTTTTTATTTATTATATTATAATTTGTTTTTGTGTTTCAAACTTTATCATACCCGAGATATCTACTAGACTCTTGTTTGGACAGATTTAAGTGTGTTATTGTTAAGAATTACAGACCTACAATATAAAACGCCAAATTTCCATGCAAAATAATTGTACCGCTTTCAGCACCTAAAATCGGAAAGAATCATACCGCCAGGGAGGTTAAAGTATACATAAACCATTTAGGAAAAAGGGATAGGAAGGGTGATTTTTGTGGTCACACAAACAAAAATATATATGCAATAAAAACATTTTTAGGAAGTATTCTGCCATTCTTTTTGGTGCCCATCCTGCGATGTCCATTGTTGGATTTTGACATTCCCCTATCTGCCTTGTCCATCTATACAACTCTGTTTATTTTGTATATGTTGGGCAAGTTCCCTATTGCCATTACAACACCCCCCCCCCCCCCCCCCCCGTGAGAACCATTAAGCCTGAGATTATTTAAAACAGGGCTTTTATTATTATGGTGCTCTGGATTTTGATTTTTAGTATTATCATCATTTTTTTTTTAATGTTCAATTCATATTGTTTGTTTGGAATTAAAGTGGTGTTTCGGACAAAATTATACTTTTTAAATAAAAATACCCCTATAATACACAAGCTTAATGTATTCTAGTAAAGTTAGTCTGTAAACGAAGGTCTGTTTTGTTAGTTTATAGCAATAGTTTGTTATTTTATAAACTTAGAGCAGGCCGTGGCCATCTTAAGTGTGGGCATCTGAAGCCAGACTGTATTTCTTCCTGGATCTCATCCTTGCAGATCTCGCACAAGCAGTGTAATAGGTTTCAGTTCAGGTTTCCATAGCAACGGCAGTTTCAGAGGAAGTTGCCGCCCCTTCCCAGAAGGCATTGCAAACAGGAAATGATGCGATGGGCCGCGGCCAGGGAGGAGGAAGTGAAAAATGAATACAGCAGATATACAGTAGGTGCTGAGAAAAAAAAATAAAAAAAATATCCAATTTGTTTACAGTGCACAGTTTAGTGAGGGATGCTGAAGAGTTGTAAAAGTGGGTGGAACTCCACTTTAATATCTTACGATTCTGTATGCCTTATTTGTAAATTTTCCCTTTTGTAGTGAATATTTGCCTTGCCACACCTGAAGAAGCACACAGTGAAACACGTAGAGTCAAAATAGGCATTTTATAGCTACATTTAGCCCTATACGCTTAACTTTAACATTTGATGATTTTATATGTATATTTCTGTATCCAGAGAGTCAAGTTAATTTTTATTTTAAATCAAAATATAAAGAGTAAATTATTTTTATTGAATATATATTTTAGTTATCCGTGTGTGGCACCACAAAAATCCCCCTTCCTAAACTCTTCAATTGGGATGAGGTGCCTTGACCTCTTGAGAGATAGTGTAATTATGTTCAATATTAGACATGAACCATGTTCAATGTATATTATCAAAAAACACAGTTGATCTTTTAATTTCTTAAAGCAAATGTCATTAAACAAGCAGGTAATCCTAATGCATTTTAAAAGTCAGTAACAATATCCTAAAATGCCCAACAAACACTGTAATCCCAATCCACATAAGATGATCCTTCTTAACTTCTTTGTGACCTTATTTTAGACATAAAAATTGTCCGGTAGTTAAACAAGGCCATGTGCGATCCCATACCTAAGCTCACATCATGTAGTTAGCTCCTACACGAACATTTACCCTTTTTACATGGTGGTCACTACATTAAAGCAGAACTCCAGGCGGATACCAAAGGCACAAATCAGTGCAGCTCTAAATCACAATGAATCATTAAAGCGGTACAAAATGTTCCATGTTGAAGTAAAGTCAGCATATAGTACTACACCACTGCCAATTAGTACATTTTAAAAGCAACTTTCAAATACTGGCTTTTGGGGTGTTAAATCCTGTCCCCACACACCTCCCATACCGGCAAATTTCTCTTCCAGACTGTGGGTGCGAGTAGCCTGCATATAAAATCAATGATCATATACACCACTGCCTCCAAAACTACAAATCCCAGCTATCTTTGGGGCCACTCATTCTACACATGCCTGATGAAGGGGTCCTGTGTGGTTCCGAAACGTTGCAATCTGCTGTAACCATGTGATCACTGATTAAAGCTCTGGACCTACTATGAAGATCCTTGGTGAGCTGGTGACATTTGGTTTTCCTTTACTTGACACGGTTCCGGCCGATGGTCGATGCAGCACCCGGAACAGCGATCTCTATCCTCCTCCAGTCAGTACACTTCACACTCCAGTTAGAAACACCTCCCAGGGAACACATTTAGACCCCTTTCACACCTGGGGTTACGCCGCGTTAGCAGTAAAGCGCTGCTAGTTTTAACGGCGCATTACTGTCATTATGGCGGCGCTTTTCGGTCAAAAAAAAAAAAGTCAAAAAGCGTCCGATCTGTCCACCACAATGTCGAAGTCCCGCAAAAAATAAATAAATAAATAAAATAAAATAATGAGATAGACAAGCCCTAAATCTATCCTCTATTTTGTAGATGCTATAACTTTTGCGCAAACCAATCAAAATATGCTTACTGAAATTTTTACCATTTTATACAATATTTTTACCAAAAATATGTAGCATACACATTGGCCTAAACGGATGAAGTTTCTTTGTTTTTTTAATTTATTTTTTGATATTTATTACAGCAAAAAGGAATATGTTTTTTTACTTTGAAAATTGGTCTTTTTTGTTTATAGCGGGAAAAAAAAAAAAAAAAAAAAAAAAACACAGAAGGTGATCAAATACAACCATTTGTAGGGGAGAAAAAATAAAATGGTCAGTTAAAGCGGCGCTGTGCTGTATCGCAAGAAATGGTCTGGTCATTAAGGGGGAAAAATCAAGTTAGAGACTTACCGGTAACTTGTTTTCCTTGAGTCTTTCAGGACAGCACCTTGAGAGCGTGGCTCCACCCACTTGACAGGAAACACACCTCCACCAAACTTTAAAAAGGAGGCTCCTTCCCACTTATCATCAGTAGTAGTAGAGAACCTCCGGCCCAAGCTGGAACACATAATCAGAATATGGTTAGTCACAGCATAGTAATTTAATACAATAAGGGCGGGTTGCTGCTGTCCTGAAAGACTCAAGGAAAACAAGTTACCGGTAAGTCTAACTTGATTTTTCCCTTATCGTCTTTCAGGACAGCACCTTGAGAGGATAACAGAGACTTACCCACTTAGGGAGGGACCACAGCCTGCAGGACCTTTCTGCCAAAAGCCTGTTCACTGGCTGACAGAAGATCCAGTCTGTAATGACGGACAAACGTAAGGTAACTTGACCACGTAGCCGCCCTACAAATCTGATCTGGGGTGGCACCAGCCATTTCTGCCCATGTAGAGGCCTGAGCCCTGGTAGAATGCGCTTTAATTCCCAGCGGGGGAGATAGCCCCGACTGAGAGTAGGCTGCTAGAATAGCTGATTTAAGCCATCTAGCTATAGACCCTTAGAAGCTTGTTGGCCCTTCTTTTTACCTGAAAAAAGTATAAATAGAGAATCCGAGGATCTAAAAGTTACTTGTTACCTCCAGATACTGTAATAAAGTCCTTCTTACATCCAAATTATGGAATTTGCCTTCTTTTTCCCCCGAAGGGTTAGAGCAAAAGGTTGGCAGGATGATTTCCTGCGACCTATTGTGTGCTGACGCTACCTTTGGCAAAAAACCTGGATCGGTTTTCAGTATAATCCTATCTGTGTAGATGGTTAAAAAGGGTCTCTTAACCGATAGGGCGTGCAGCTCACCAATTCTCCTTGCTGACGTTATTGCAACTAAGAACAAGGTCTTAAGAGTAAGATTCCTTAGAGAGATTCCTTGTAGTGGTTCAAAAGGTTCCTTTGTAAGGGCTTGCAGGACCACTGATAGATCCCAATTGGGAAAGTGCTTAGCCGGAGCTGGTCTAGATCTGGTACGTGCCTTGAAAAATCTTATAACCAAGGGCTCAGAAGAGATTGGTCTTTCTAGAAATACTCCCAAAGCAGCTACTTGAACTTTAAGGGTGCTGACTGACAATCCCTTGTCTGCCCCTTCTTGAAGAAATTCCAAAATTGACACTAAATTTTTAACTTTTCTCTTAGTCAAATGACAAAAAGAGTTGAAGACCCTCCAATATTTAGCATAGATTTTTCTGGTTACTATTTTCCTACTGGAAAGTAAGGTAGTTACCAAGGGTTGTGACAGACCTTTGTCTCTTAACAACTGCTCCTCAGAAACCAGGCCGTGAGGCTTAGACTGGCCACTCCCGGATGCTGTATTGGACCCTGTAGGAGCAGGTCCTGCCGGAGAGGCAGCCGCCAAAATGGTTTGACTGCCATCTGTAGAATGGTGGAAAACCATGCCCTCTTTGGCCAAAATGGAGTAATTAGGATTACTGCCACCTTCTCCCTCTGTATCTTCCTTAACACCAACGGGATAAGTTGGAAAGGAGGAAATGCGTAACCCAGATGGAAGTTCCAGGGCTGGATTAACGCATCTGTCCCCTGGGCCTTGTCGTTTCTGTGAATAGAGAAAAATACTGGGAGATGTGTATTTTCCTGTGATGCAAATAGGTCTATTTGCGGTTGACCCCAGGCCCTGGTAATCATTGCAAAGATTTCCGGATTCAGGCTCCATTCTGACTCCTGAATCCGCCTTCTGCTTAGATAATCTGCCACTACATTTAAGGTGCCTTTGAGGTGGACTGCTGATAAGGACCGAACATGCTTTTCTGCCCAAACCAGGATCTTTGAAGCTAGCAACTGAAGTGTTTTGCTTCTTGTACCCCCCTGTTTGTTTAGGAAGGCTATGGTAGTGGCGTTGTCTGAGAGGACCCAGACATGAGAACCTTGAAGGATGGGGGAGAAGGCATCTAAAGCTAAGGCGACTGCCTTTAGTTCCCTCCAATTTGAGGACCTCCTTGCCTCTGTCCGAGACCACATTCCTTGCGCGAAGTCTTGGTCTAAGTGAGCTCCCCAACCCCATACACTGGCATCTGTCGTTACCACTTTTTCTATTGGAAATGACCAGAGCAGGCCTTCTGACAGATTCTCCTGTCTTCTCCACCACCAAAGTGATCTCTTGACTTTGGTGGGTATCTTTACCTTTGCTTCCAGAGATTCTGACCTGTGATTCCATATTCTCAGGAGAAAGCTCTGGAGAGGCCTGAAATGTAACCTTGCCCATTGAATGGCTGGTATGGTTGCGGTTAGGGTTCCTAGGGATGACATCACTTGTCGGACTGATAATTGCTGGCTTGCCTGCAAGGACGCTACCACCTTCAGGACCTTCCCCTTCTTCTCTTCTGGGAGAAAAATCTTTTGTTCCCTTGAACAGATCTGATACCCCAGGAATAGTATTTTCTGGGCTGGATTGAAATTTGACTTCTGCATATTTATGATCCAACCCAGGGTTTCTAGATGACCTCGGGTCCTTCCGAGGTTGTCTAGCAGTCTTTCCCTGGAGGGGGCAAAAAAGGAGTAGGTCGTCCAAGTACGGAATTACCGCAATCCCCTGCATGCGAAGAGGAGCAAGCGCTTCTGCCATTATTTTTGTGAAAATTCGTGGGGCAGAAGACAGGCCAAAGGGGAGGGCCCTGAATTGCAAGTGCAGAACCTCTTTTCCCAAATTTATCGCCAATCTTAGGAATTTTTGGGACTGCGGGGCTATAGGGATATGCAGATAGGCATCTCGAAGGTCTATTGATGCCATAAAGCATTCCCTCGTCAATAGATTCTTGACCGTGAAGATGGAGTCCATACGAAACCTCTTGTATTGGACTGATCTGTTCAGCGGTTTCAGGTTTAGGATTAACCGAAAATCTCCGGATGGTTTCTTTATCAGGAATATACGGGAATAAAATCCCTGATAAAGCTCCCCCTGTGGGACATAAGTTATAACCCCCTGATCTATCAGATCCTTTAATAGGCTCTTCATTGCCAGGGATTTTGTTACATCTTCTGGAAGATTTGTCACCAAGTACCTTTCTAGGGGGAGATCTGAGAATTCTATATTGTAACCCTGGGCTAGCATATTCAGAATGTACTGGTTTTCTGTTATGCTTGCCCAATAAGGGAGAAAGTCTTGTAGTCTTCCCCCTACTTGTAACCGACTGTCATTGCGTCTTGCTGGCTGACGCAGGAGGATGGAAAAGGACATTTCCTCTGCCCTTACCCCTCTGCCCTGACCAGCTTTTCTTTTTCTCTTGAGACTTGTTCTGTTCCTGAGCCCTTTGAGGACGAAAAAAACGTTTGACTGGCTGTTTCTTCTTTTTGACAGGAAAAGATTTCTTTTTATCTGCAGTCCTGTCCAGAACTGAATCCAAATCAGGGCCGAACAATAAGTCTCCTAGAAAAGGGACCCCGCATAACTTGTTTTTAGATGCTGTGTCCCCTTGCCAAGTCCTCAGCCATAAAGCCCGTCTAACCGAATTAGCAAGGGCTGCCGCCTTAGCTGTCATCCTGATAGACTCTGCTGAGGCATCAGAGACATAGGCTACTGCTGCTGAGAGGGTAGAAAAGGAGTCAAGGATTTCTTGCTTAGGGGAATCTGCTATTATATGAGCTTTAAGCTGATTTACCCAATACTCCAAGTTCCTGGAGATGCAAGTAGTTGCCATTGCTGGCTTAAGGTTGCCCATAATGGATTGCCAAGTCCGCTTGAGCTGTTGATCCATTTTTTTATCCATGGGGTCTTTTAAGATCCCCATGTCCTCAAATGCTAGATCAGTAGATCTTGACACCTGAGAAAAGGCTGCATCAAGTTTTGGAACCTTATTCCAAAGAGCTGCTGGGTCTTCATCAAAAGGGAACCTTCTCTTATGAGCCCTAGAGAAAAATGGTTTCCTATCAGGGTCAGCCCATTCTTTTCTGATTGTTTCAGAAATCACTGCATGGACTGGAAAGGTACGGGACTTGGACTCACTAAGCCCTGCATACATCTTGTCATGTAAAGACATCTCCTTATGCTCTTCCTCAAGGCCTAGAGTAGCATAAATAGCCTTTAAAAAGGCCATCCACCTGATCCAAAGACAATTTATACTTGGAAGACATATTTTCCAGCTCATCACTATCCTCATTCGATTCATTAGAATGGGATGGGGAAAGCCCTTCCCGGTTCAGAGGACCCATTTCCGCCTCTACTGCCGGGACTAACAGTGAGCCTTGAGAGGACTGTGAGGTACTGGGCTGACTTGCAGATGGATAGGTGAGTGAGGATCTGAAGGATTGAATGGTAGCATCCAATTCCTTTTTGGCAGATGCAATTAGATCACTGCATGCGGAAGTGGTTTCTTCCCTCACCAAGGAGTCAATACATGCTTGACATAAAGCCTTTTTCCAGCCTCCATTTAACTTAATTTTGCATGAAGGGCATTTCTTTCTAATCCCAGGGTCAGAGCTCTTGGCCTGCCATGATAAGGGAAAAAAGAGAGAGAAAAAAGACAAACCATCTTTTAGAGTCAGCCTGATTACTCAAGGTTGCTCACCACAGGTGCACAGTGAGAAAAGCTATCAGACTCATGTGCCCTGACAGGCCCCTCCGCCACCAGGGGGAAAAAATACCCTCAAACTTCACTAACGTTTAGAGAGAAGAGGGCTAGAGAGAGACCCCACAGTAAAGCTGAGCAGAAACTACAGTCTGCTCCTTACCTGGGCCTTGCTGGTGCCTGTGCCTGTTCCACTCGCTGCGGTTCCTGAATCCATGCTGAGGCAGCAGCGTGATGCTTGTGGCGAAAAACGCCGGTTCCGGACTCCAATAGCACCTGTGCGCCGGACCGGAACCGGCAATAAATAGGCACCAGACCTATTCCTCCCTCCTCCCCCTGCGCTTCCGGCGGAAATGACGCCTGGCGCCTGCTCCATGGATGCCGCCCCACTTCCGGATACCTCACATCCGGCGGATGCAGTCCTCTGACTGCCCTTCCCAAGATGGCGGCGGCGTCAGGGAAAAAACATGTGCAGGAAAGAAAAAACAAACAGACATGCCTGACATGCCTGACGCCTCCGCCTGGGAGCAGCAATACCCGGAGCAGTCCTGGCTCTCCCCGAGCACTGACGAGGGAGAAGGAGCCCATCCACCCGGCACCCGTAAGCCTGTGGAAAATGGGAGGAATCGGCTCTCCTGAGGTAGGTAAAAATAGTGGAGTAGGGAGCCTGTTCTCTCAGGACAGAACCTTGAGAGCTCCAAACTCCCACATGTGTTCCCGCCGGAGGAAACACATAAACTGATGATAAGTGGGAAGGCGCCTCCTTTTAAAGTTTGGTGGAGGTGTGTTTCCTGTCAAGTGGGTGGAGCCACGCTCTCAAGGTGCTGTCCTGAAAGACGATAAGGGAAAATTTATTTTAATTAGGAAAGAGATTGCTAGGTGGTGAGATTTGGAAAGTTATATAAAAGGACTAGTTACGCAACATTATTGCTAGAAATTAGCGTTTGACTTGTTTCAAAACAAATAAGCCTTGAAAGTTTGCAATTTAACACCATTCAAAGCAAACAAACTATCTGTTAACATATCATATGCCATTACAAAACAATAGGGCTGTGTTATGCCCAGCTACTACAAAATACTTCACAAAAGGAGAGAAGTACATATACAAAAAAAAAAAAAAAAAAAAAAAAAAAGGGGGGGGGGAAATCACATTTAGGATAGAGCCCAAGAAATTAGATCAGGGCTGCATGGGTATTGTCAAAAATTGAAGGAGGTTAACTCTTTCCTGCCGCCGCCCAGCCCATAAAGAGCTTCTAAATGCCAGGAGACGGAGGCGGGCATTCGGGTCGTGTGACCCCCTGTGATTGGCTGTCACATGATCAGAAAGCTCCAAATTGCAAGTATGCATCAGGAGCTTTTCCGGGCCCCACTGGTGACTGGGAGTAGTTCAAGGAAGGAAAGAGTGACCACTAGAAGGCGCACATCTACGGTGTCCTGCTACGATGACTAGAGTGGCAACCTCAGCTTGGACTCCGGTCAGGCTACGTTTCCAACGCGTTTCACTCTGTCCCCCGGAGCTTAGTCATGGGGATTGGGAGTACACATGTTTTCAGCACAGAAAAGGTTTGCATAAGACCGCATATATGCAGCCACTCTGCGTTAAAACCCACCTGCCGAGAGGCCTCATATATGAACCACGTCGGCAGGAAGTGGTTAAAGTGTAATTCCACTTTTGCGCCCAAATTGCAAATTGAGATAACACATACTGTGATGGTTGGGGGGGGGGGGGGGTATTTAGTGTGGATCACCAGCCACCAGGTTGGTAAAACCAAAAGCAGTCTTATTTTTCAAAAAGGTAACACAAAACAGCGTGGACTTCAGCGTAAAGATAAAAAAAAAAAAAAAAAAAAAAAGTCCCCCACTCCTAGTACACAAAATAAACCGCCAGCATATACCTGTCCCACAACAGGGTTTTGAAGGTCCTGCTTCTGGGGTCCAGAAAAATCAAACAGCACACAGCTTCGCACAACGCCTCACAGATACCCGCCGACTGCTTTCTTCCCTTTTCTGCCCTCTTTTGCAGGTGGGTTAACCCTTTCAGGTCCAAAAGTATCCAGTCAGAGTTGGAGGCTCCGGGTCTCCGACTACGACTTGACAATCCTGGGAAAGCTGCAAGTCAGTTTTCCCCCTTTGTGACGGATCACACCGGAGCCCCTCACCCTGCATGCGTGAGAATCCAGGAGTATAGAATGCAAAACAGCAGTGATCTATACACCTGCCTTCCGGGGCCCATCCCTGGCCTTCTGTATAATAATTTAGATTTGTTACATGTTCCCACTAACACAGCATAACTTAAAGTAAATCTACACTTCATCTGAGCGCCACAAACTAAAAATGCTGTTTAATTCATTGTATTATTTAAAGCCATCCATCCATGTCTCCATGCTTTTATCTTGTAGAGAAATCACTTTGAACCACCCCCCCCCACCCCACCCCCAACATTTATGGGCATGTCCATCTTAAGGGAAGATGATTCATGTAGCATTTACTTAACGGGATCCACCTCCCCTTAGCTCAGGCATTCAAAAGGAGCGGGTGTGCTTAGCTGAGAAAACCCTTCTCTTATTATCCCCTACTGAAGACCCCTGGGATGTATGACATTAGCCTAGGCATGGAAACCAGGAAGTTGTTGTGGCGGAAGAGCGGAGCTTCCCTTTTTGGGCAACGTTCCACTTTAAGCTGTCCTATTGAAATGAGTAATAAAATGCAAAGGCACAAAGACATATGCACCCGGCTGATTTGTTTGTTGGTACCCTTTTGCAAAAAAAAAAAAAAAAAATTTATAGATCCACATTAGCCATTGCTCTGAAAAGTGTTCCACGGTGGACTGCTTTTCAGGCTCTCCTCCTGAATACCCGTTTCCTTGTTCATGTCACTCTTTAATATTGCGCACGCCCATGCAATGGCGACAAACAATGTAAATTTTATTATCCACAGGTGACGCTTTAAAAGCCTTTACAGGTTATCACTTTAGATTTATAGAGGAGGTCTGGTGTTGGAATTCCTGTCCATGATTTTATGTTCGTGTGAAACCTCACATGTGTGGGACGATCGCTGTTTGCATAACTGACACGTGCGTTCGCCTTTGCGCACTTTCAATTTTTTTAATTACTTTTATTGCAGTGACAAAATGTAAACATCCTTGTGACAGCAATAGGCATGTGACAGGTACTCTTGCTGGAGAGACCTGGGGGCTAAAAGACCCCAGACTCCTCCCCGGCACTTAAAAGCATTTGATCCCACCAAGATCGATGCAATGAAAGGCTTTTCATTTTTTAAAATAGCGCCAGTTTACCCGGGTAAGTGATGCAAGGTCATCGCTTCCGGGTTACTAGATCAGAGCCATACAAAGCTGTTCCGGTCTTTGTTTGGCTCTGTGATCAGCCAGTGGAAGTGCCAGCTGGTCGATCGGGACGCGGAAGAACGTCTCCTCTCCTCATGCTGCTTGTAAAAGCAATCCAGCGGCCAGTTAGCCACTAGGATTACTTCTACAAGAGAGCCGACCATCAGCCTCAAAAAAATGGTACCGGGATGATCCCTCCAGCCACAGGCATCATCCCGGTATAACCACTTGAAGTCTAGCGATGTTCCAAAGGCTGTTTTTTTTTAGTTAATGCATCCCCTGGGAGGCGGGAGAAAAATTTAAAAAAAAAAAAAGGGGGGGGGGGTGATCATGTGAGTTATGATTGGCCATCACAATGGTCACATATTTGGGAGCTGGCCCTGCTGGCTACCAATCTCTGGTAGGGGCCAGGAGCTGTCCTTGACACTGGCCACCCAGCAAAGCATTTGTGCGGCATGTGGGCGTTAAAACCCACCCTCTTGGCACCGCACATCTGTGTCAACTTCCATCACACAATCATGTACTACACACGTGGTTGTGGTTCAGCCTTTTTAGGATTCAAACAGGTGGCGATATTTCACCACAAACCGCTTTTTAGGAGGGGAGCAGCAAGGGCTGCTGTACGTAAGAACATGTCCTTAGCCTAAAACATTGCTATGATCCAATTTTTTATAACCCTAAATACTACAAGAGGGGGAACCAAAAAAATTTTGCCCAGGCCGTTTTACAATAAATTTATCGTTTTCACGCTTTTTGCTTTACGGTTTGCCATACCAAAGACATGCAGGTATACATGAGACACGCCATTTTTTTTTTTTTTTTTTCACGCCATCATTTTTTGGAGAAATGAAGACTTGTTTCAATGAGCTGTAAGGGTACCAACACATTTGTCCATGGCTGTTCATGCATCTGTACCGTAGAAAAATCTCTATTCTGAAAAGATCTCTCATGTTCATAAGGTGTGAACAATAAAAGGTGTTCTGAAAGTCAATGACCACATGAAATGACAAGTGTCACAATGCATGTTCCTGCATGCGCAGCAGTGTAACTGGGTCCTTCCTGCTCTTCTCACATAATAGAAGCCCACAAATCAGCCAAAGACATAAAAAAAGCAACTTTTCTAAACTATAGGGTAACTGCATTTAAAGTGATTGTAAAGGCTTGTTTAAAAAAAAAAAACAAAAAAAATCATGTTATACTTACCTGCTCTGTGTAGTGGTTTTGCACAGAGCAGCCCAGATCCTCCTCTTTTCGGGTCCTTCTCCTATCGAGTGCCCCCTCAGCCAGTAGCTTGCTACAGGGGACACCCGAGCCGATTCAGAGCTCCGTGTATCCATTCAGACACAGAGCTCCGGCATGGCCCCGCCCCCTCTCTCCCCTGATTGACAACATTTTAATTGACAGCCATGGGAGCCAATGGCGCCGCTGCTTTGTCCCAGCCAATCAGGAGTGTCTGGGAAAGCTAAGACACTTGTGGACATCGCTGGACAAAGATGGGGCTCAGATAAGTAATTAAGGGTTGCTGAGGAGGCTGCTGCACACAGAAGGTTTTTTATCTTGATGCATAGAATGCATTAAAGCAGAGTTCCGCCGAAAAAAAAAAAAAAAAAATTTAAAGGTCAGCTACTACAAATACTGCAGCTGCTGACTTTTAAAATATGGACACTTACCTGCCCACGATGTCCTCCCCCGAAGCTGATGTGTCCCTCGGCTCTCGGGTGGAGGCGCCGCCATCTTCGGTAAGGGAATCAGGAAGTGAAGCCTTGCAGCTTCACAGCCTGGTTCCCTACTGCACATGCACGAGTCTCGCTGCGCATCCTCACTGGTCCCTGCTGTCTCTGGGACCTGTGTGTCTCCCAGAAGACAGCGGGGGCGGAGGAGGGGCCGGACATGGCGTAGATCACTGCGGAGCCTACGGTGATCTATGCCCGGAAGTGGGAGCAGATACCTGGATTATACCGATATATGCTCCCCCCCCCTGAAAGGTGGCAAATGTGAAGAATGATCGGGAGGAATACGATCAGCGGAAGTTCCATTTTTTGGGTGGAACTCCGCTTTAAGATTAAAAAAAAATTCTGCCTTTACAACTCCGTTAAAGCTGACCAAATGCTGTGTGAATTTCAGCAAGTTTCACAGGAGCTTTACTCTGATGTAAGGGGGGACCTTGCTGGGATCTTGATGTAAGAAGATGGGGGATAAGGGGGGGGACACTGATGAGAACCCTGATGTGAGATGATGGGCTGGGGGGACTCTGATGTAAGGGAGAATTCTGATGGGGACCTTCATGTAAAGGGGGTGACTGATAGGGATCCAGATGTGAGGGGGGGGACACTGATCAAGTCATGATGTAAAGGGGGACCCTGACGTGAGAGGGGGCAACTCAGATGGGGACTATGATGTGAGGTTGAGGGGGGGGGGGGGTAGAGATTTTGATGTAAGGGAGAATTCTGATGGGGACCCTGATGTAAGGGGAGGAGGTCTTCATGTAAATGGGGAGACTGATGGGAACCCAGATCGAGCCATGATGTAAAGGGGACCCAGATTTAAAGGGAGGGGGGGTGATTTTGATGTAAGGGGGAATTCTGATGGGGACCCTGATGTAAGGGGAGGAGGTCTTCATGTAAATGGGGTGACTGATGGGGACCCAGATGTGAGGGGGGACACTGATCGAGCCATGATGTAAAGGAGACCCTGATTTAAAGGGAGAGGGGACTTTAATGTAAGGGGGAATTCTAATGGGGACCCTGATGTAGGGGGAGGGGGCCCTCATGTAATAGGTTGACTAATGTAAAAGGGGACACTGATTGGGCCATGATGTAAAGGGGGACCCAAATGTGAGGTGGGGGGGTAGGGGGACCCTGATGTTAGTATGAATTCTGAAGGGGACCCTGATGTGAGGTGGGGGTGACCCTGATAGTATGAATTCTGAAAGGGACCCTGATGTAAAGGGAAGGGGGCCTTCATGTGTAAAGGGGTGACTCTCTTGGGGACCCCGATATATGGGGGGGGTCATATAAGGTTGTGATTGTCTGAAGTTATTTGGAATGTCTTTGTATTCCTGATCACTGTGAATCTTTTCATTCATTTAGGGATCGGATGTCCCTCCAGTGTCGGTCATGAATAGTATATATGAGTCCGGCAGTGAGAAGTCCCCATCCACCTCTATACAGGAGATCCCACAATCACAGCCGGTCTATGAGAGGAGACTAGGAGAGGAGACAAAGCTGTGCGGAGTACAATGCCGGCTGCCAGCCATGTGCACATCCAGCGCCGTCCTGTACACATCGGAGGACGCCACTTCCGTCTGACTCATTTCCACCAACTACGAGAAGAGACGAGAACATCCGTCCCATGTGTGTCCCCGGCCATCACACGGTGGTCGTACAGAAGACGCCGATCCCCTGTAACCCATGGCAACCCCGGCTGGGTACCACTGCCCCCCTCCGGACACAGGCCCGTATTGTCACCCAGGTGACAGTTCTCCAATCAGAGGTGTACACGGCGCTCATCACTCTGCCCGATCTCCGTGCCATCTGCATGCAACAGCTGCCCTGTGCTGTGCCCACATCTCCATAGAACTTTATACAGAACATCAGTGTGCCAACCCCTCCCCCCTGCACCCCACATTCCATACCGTAGTCAGCAGAGGTCTCATCTGCTCCCCGGCACGATCCTCGTCCATGGCCCCCCCACTGATCGGCAGATCTGATCACAAGGAGCACACCATCCGATCCACTCACAGACGATCGCACGGCGGCTTCTTTATCGGAAAGGAAAGCGGTGTCGTTGCTCGCCCCGCCCCTCCCCCTCCTCCTTGTGTGGAGCTCACTCTTTCTTTTTGCATGGCCTCTTCTATCTCTTCCATTGGCCGGGCCCTCCCCTTCCCTCTGTCTGCCTCCCATCCCCCTCCGTGCTTTGTGCTCCATCCCTGGAGGTAGAGTGATGGCTCTGGGATCTGTGTGTGATCAGCATGGCTCACTCAGCTCTATGGAGGGCCTCTGATCAGCATTGTGTGTCACCTCTAGAGTCCACATCTCTATGGCTGGCCTCTGATCAGCATTGTGTGTCACCTCTAGATTCCACATCTCTATGGCTGGCCTCTGATCAGCATTGTGTGTCACCTCTAGAGTCCACATCTCTATGGCTGGCCTCTGATCAGCATTGTGTGTCACCTCTAGATTCCACATCTCTATGGCTGGCCTCTGATCAGCATTGTGTGTCACCTCTAGATTCCACATCTCTATGGCTGGCCTCTGATCAGCTTTGTGTGTCACCTCTATGGCCTCTGATCAGCATGGCTCACTCTGCTCTATGGAGGGCCTCTGATCAGCATTGTGTGTCACCTCTAGAGTCCACATCTCTATGGCTGGCCTCTGATCAGCATTGTGTGTCACCTCTAGATTCCACATCTCTATGGCTGGCCTCTGATCAGCATTGTGTGTCACCTCTAGAGCCCACATCTCTATGGCCTCTGATCAGCATTGTGTGTCACCTCTAGAGTCCACATCTCTATGGATGGCCTCTGATCAGCATTGTGTGTCACCTCTAGATTCCACATCTCTATGGCCTCTGATCAGCATTGTGTGTCACCTCTAGAGTCCACATCTCTATGGATGGCCTCTGATCAGCATTGTGTGTCATCTCTATGGCCTCTGATCAGCATTGTGTGTCATCTCTATGGCCTCTGATCAGCATTGTGTCACCTCTAGACTCCACATCTCTATGGCTGGCCTCTGATCAGCATTGTGTGTCACCTCTAGACTCCACATCTCTAAGGCTGGCCTCTGATCAGCATTGTGTGTCACCTCTAGACTCCACATCTCTAAGGCTGGCCTCTGATCAGCATTGTGTGTCACCTCTAGACTCCACATCTCTATGGCCTCTGATCAGCATTGTGTGTCATCTCTATGGCCTCTGATCAGCATTGTGTCACCTCTAGACTCCACATCTCTATGGCTGGCCTCTGATCAGCATTGTGTGTCACCTCTAGACTCCATATCTCTATGGCTGGCCTCTGATCAGCATTGTGTGTCACCTCTAGACTCCACATCTCTATGGCTGGCCTCTGATCAGCATTGTGTGTCACCTCTAGACTCCACATCTCTAAGGCTGGCCTCTGATCAGCATTGTGTGTCACCTCTAGACTCCACATCTCTAAGGCTGGCCTCTGATCAGCATTGTGTGTCACCTCTAGATTCCACATCTCTAAGGCTGGCCTCTGATCAGCATTGTGTGTCACCTCTAGATTCCACATCTCTATGGCCTCTGATCAGCATTGTGTGTCACCTCTAGAGTCCACATCTCTATGGATGGCCTCTGATCAGCATTGTGTGTCATCTCTATGGCCTCTGATCAGCATTGTGTGTCATCTCTATGGCCTCTGATCAGCATTGTGTCACCTCTAGACTCCACATCTCTAAGGCTGGCCTCTGATCAGCATTGTGTGTCACCTCTAGACTCCACATCTCTATGGCCTCTGATCAGCATTGTGTGTCATCTCTATGGCCTCTGATCAGCATTGTGTCACCTCTAGACTCCACATCTCTATGGCTGGCCTCTGATCAGCATTGTGTGTCACCTCTAGACTCCACATCTCTATGGCTGGCCTCTGATCAGCATTGTGTGTCACCTCTAGACTCCATATCTCTATGGCTGGCCTCTGATCAGCATTGTGTGTCACCTCTAGACTCCACATCTCTATGGCTGGCCTCTGATCAGCATTGTGTCACCTCTAGACTCCACATCTCTATGGCTGGCCTCTGATCAGCATTGTGTGTCACCTCTAGACTCCACATCTCTAAGGCTGGCCTCTGATCAGCATTGTGTGTCACCTCTAGACTCCACATCTCTAAGGCTGGCCTCTGATCAGCATTGTGTGTCACCTCTAGACTCCACATCTCTAAGGCTGGCCTCTGATCACACTGCATTGAAAAATCCATTCTACTTCTCATCAGTGTCTCCTTTTCTATGGAAAACCTTCCAGGGGCTCTATCCATGTGCACAAACAAAGCAAACTTTCTCGCTTGTTTCCCTGTGGCCCCACATTTGGCACTTAGGGCCCATTCACACCGTTTCCACTGAGCTGTGTTGATCCGCATTGATCGATGTAAAGGTATACAGAAAACTGATCGCTCCATAACACTACATGAAGGCAGGTGGCAGTGCGTTGCTTAAAAATACAGACGTGTTATTTTGTGACACTTCAATAAAGCTAATAAAAATGCATTGTAACAACTGTACAGGATGGTGGGGATGGGTTCTAGACAGCAGGTATGTTTCCCCACTATTTGGGTTGTGGTCCCTTTAAGGGGGACAATTTGAGAGGCATTTTAAGTACTCAGGGATTCTTACCCGTTCAGGGGTAAGAGAGGAGAAGACTGAGTTACGGTTTTCTCAGGATCGGTAAGTCCTCATTTGGGACTCAGAATTCAAGATCACTAGGAAAATAGAGAAAATAAAGCTGGAAAAAAGAAAAACGAATGCAACCGTCACATTTAAGCACTTTAAGCTGCAATATATAACAATTTTCTTCTTAGGTTTGGATATGCTTTGAAGTGATAATAAACCCTCAGTTTTTTTTTTCCAAATAACATTTTATTATGATATTTTGCGGTACAAAAGTACAAAATATAATAAAGGTAATAAGCGACAAGAGTCTGTCATACAAAAAAAAAAAAAAAGAGAAACAAAGAGTACAGATATGCTAGGCTCTCTTTCTCTTTTCTCCCATCTTTTAGCTCTTATTTTGTTTTCATCTTCTAGTTTGCTTATAACTAAACAAAACACTGAAACACTCAGAGTAGAGTAGAAGGATAGTGAAAGAGGGGGGGAAAGAAGAAAATGAGAGGAGAAAGGAAGAGGGATGATGTTATAATTCGTTTACTTGTTCATGGTGGGTCCTCTCGAAGATGCCACAGCTCCCATATTTTATTATGTACCTCCAACCTGTCCTGTATCCGGGCTGTCATCTTCTCCATCAACTCCACATCTTTGATTCTGGTGTATAAGGCTTCGAGTGTGGGGGGGAGGGTTTTTTTCCAGTGTAGAGCAATAAGACAACGTGCTGCTGTGAGAATGTGACGTATAAGTTTTTTTTGAAATTTGGGGATCTTTAGTTGTGAGATACCTAAAAGGAAGAATTTGGGGGCCATAGGGATCTGTGTCTCCAATAAGCGAACCAGTAGTTGTTGAACCTTATCCCAGAATGGGGTTATCAGTGAACAGTCCCAATATATGTGAAGGAGGGTCCCTCTATCTTTTTGACATCGCCAGCAGCGATCTGAACTAGATGGGTATATGGCATGAAGGGTATCCGGAGTCATGTACCAGTAGAGGAGAATTTTATAGGTATTTTCTTTGTATAGAGTGCAGAGGGAGCTTTTTACTGCCTGTGTCCATACCGCCTGCCATTGCTCCATGGGAAGTTCCTCACCGAGAGCTTTTTCCCATTTAATCATATAGTTATGTTTACCTTTGAGTTCTAGTGGGTAAGCATTTAGTATTTTGTAGATATCAGAGATTAACCCTTTCTGGGCCGTGCCCGCCAGGATTAGAGTTTCAAAGGGTGATTGGGGGGAGAACTGTAGGTCAGGCGCTATGGACATGGCATAGTGGCGTATTTGCAGGTAGCTGTAGAAAGCTTGTTGTGGTAGGTCAAACTTAGTCTGTAGGTCAGGGTAAGATAGCAATTTGCGGGATCTGGGATCTACCAGTGCTCCGTAGTGGAAGAGATTTCAGGATGACCACGGGGATGACATCTGATGGGTGAGGCTGTCTGGGATTTTGGGGTTACAGACGAACGATGTTAGAACTGATTTTTCTGAGGCCAATGTATGTGAGCGGGATAGTTTGTTCCATAGGCATCGGAGCTGAGTCATAGGTCCCAGTAGTCTCTCGGGGGGCACCTCTGCCCCCGCACTCCATAGCAGGCTGTTAGGGTGGGTTGGGGCTAGCCATATTTTTTCTATCTCTGTCCATCTGTTATATGATCTTTGCGTGAACCATGATGCTATTGCCCGGAGTTGGGCTGCTTGATAATATTTGGTTAGATTGGGAAAGGCAAGGCCGCCGTCTGAGCGTGCTGCCATCATTACTGATTGAGGGATTCTGTGTCTCTTATAGTTCCAGGTGAATTTAAGGAGATCAGATTGGAGTTTAATCAAATGCTTGGGGGGGACAGGAATTGGTAATGTTTGAAAGAGGTACAATAATTTCGGGAGGATCGTCATCTTAATAGATGCAATCCGGCCTAACAGGGAGATATGGTGTTTTTTCCAATTAGGAGCAGGATTCTGATGGAGCGGAAAAGGGGGGGGAAGTTCTCCTGATATAGGGTGTTAAACTTTGGGGTGATATGTACTCCTAAATATTTCAAGAAGGTAACTTTCCAGTGGTAGCTAAAGTTGGTCTTTAAGTGTGCTATTTCTTCGTCCGAGATATTGATTGGGAGGGCTTCTGATTTAGATGTGTTAATTTTATAGCCTGAGAGGGCTCCATAACGATTAAGTTCTGCATGTAGGTTTGGGAGGGAAATTCTGGGCTGGGTCAAAGTGAGGATCACGTCATCAGCGAACAGCGAGATCTTGTACTCCCGACCCCTGACTGAGATTCCCCGTATATTTTGGTTGCCTCGGATGGAGGCCGCCAATGGTTCGACGCATAGTGCGAATAGTAACGGTGATAGTGGACATCCCTGTCGAGTGCCATTGGTTATCGGGAAGGTAGTCGAGATGGCAAAGGGTGTCCTGACCTGAGCAGAGGGCTTGAAATATAGGTGTTGTATGGCTCTCATAAAGGGTCCTTGGAACCCCGCATGCTGTAGTGTTGCAAATAAGAAAGGCCACCCAAGGCGGTCAAAAGCCTTTTCGGCATCTAAACTAAGCAGCAAGGATTCCGATTTCTCTCTATTTGCCACGTCTATCAGGTCAATCACCTTTCTGGTGTTATCTCCTGCTTGCCTAAGGGGGACAAAGCCCACTTGATCCTTATGGATAAGGGATGGGAGGATCATATTCAAGTGGATTAATAACAGCTTTGTAAAAATTTTTAGGTCCGAGTTCAGTAAGGCGATGGGTCTGTAGTTGGCGCATAGGGTGGGATCCTTATCTGGCTTAGGGATCACAGTGATAAATGATCGCTGCATATCAGGGGGGATGGGAGAGTCTCGATAGAAGGCATTAAAAAGTTTGCACATATGGGGTAGTAGGATAGGGAGAAAGGCCTTATAGTATTCATAAGGCAGTCCATCCAGACCTGGGGCTTTGTGTGACGGGAGGGTTTTAATGGTCTGTTCTATTTCTTCTTCGGTAATCTGCATGTTTAAAGTTGCTAGATCCGATGTTTGTATTTGTGGAACTCCACTCTGTGCTAGGTATTGCTGCATATGTTGGTGTAAGTCGGGAGATAGGGGTTTACTAGGTATGTTAGGGTTATTGTAGAGTTCCTGATAGTAATCTGCAAAAGTATTGACAATGTCTTTGGGGTGGGACATCAGGGAGCCTTGTTTATTTTTAATCTGGTGTGGCGTGGTCATGTGTGCATTGTCTCGTAATTTTCTCGCTAGTAGGGAATGAGCTTTGTTGCCCTTGTCGTAGTACTTTTGTCTAAGCCTAATGATAGCCTTTTCCACTCGTCCCATTGCCAGATCACTCAGAATAGATCTCAAGTGTATGATTTTCTTGAGAAGGGATAGTGTAGGGGCTTTTTGCAGTTGAATTTCTAGTGTTCTAAGTTCTTTTTCAGTTTGAATTTTGGTGATTTGGGCATCTTTTTTCATGGCAGATGACAGTGCTATACACCTGCCTCTAAGTACTGCCTTATGGGCTTCCCAGAGTATGGGAGTGGATACGTCAGGAGTATTATTTTCTGTGAAATAGTGTTTCAGGGTGGTGATAAGTTCCATTTGCGATGGGGGATGCTGAAGAAGGTATGTATTTAATTTCCAATTATAAGGTCTACAGTTGGGGGATCCTATTGCCAGCTTAATTAAAATTGGTGCGTGGTCAGACCACGAAATCGGGAGTATCTGTGTCTCTCGTGTGTTTCTAAGCGTATGGTTATTTACAAAAAAATAATCGATACGTGAATGTGTCTGGTGGGGGGCCGAGTAAAACGTGTATTGTCTATCGCCAGGGTGGAGAGCCCTCCAGGCATCAAAGAGAGCATATCTTCTAGTGAGTTTACGAAAAAGCCTAGAGTCTCGGAGGGCTCGAGCTGATGTCTCCCTGGGGCTCACCACCTGGCGATCCATTAGTGTAGAGTGGAGTAGGTTAAAGTCACCCCCTATCACCAGCATCCCGTGCTCAAGTTTAAAGAGGCGAGTGAGTACTTTAGACAGAAAGTTGTGTTGTTTAACGTTGGGGGCATATAGGGCGCAAAGGGTGATTGCTTGTTGTTGCCAGTGTCCCTGTAAGATAACAAAGTGGCCGTGCGGATCACTGTACTGAGTTGTGCAGGTGAAGGGGGCCCCGTTCTTAATGAGGATTGCAACCCCTGCTCTTTTGTGGAGACCTGAGGAGTGGTATATTTGGGAATATTGTTTAGAGGCGAATGTAAATGAACCCCCTTTGTCAAAGTGTGTCTCTTGGACCAAAACTATGTCTGCCCCTGATTGTTTAAATTCTCTCAACGCCAATTGTCTTTTTTTATTGGAGTTTAGGCCGTGTACGTTTAGTGATAAGATCTTGGCCATGATACCGAATGAGTGAGGGGGAGTGCCTTACCTGATGTGGAGGAGAAGTTTCGGAGGATGTGGGTCAACGATACGCATTCTTCGAGAGGAGAACCATTCAGGCTCCACCGATTGTGGAGTATGTCATACGGTAGTGGAGGGGTGGGTGGGAGAAGAAAAGAGAAGAAAGAGGGTGAGAAGAAGAAAAGGTAATTAGTACATGCGAAACATTTATAGATTCGTATAGTTAACATGTCTCGACCTTGAGAGGCTAAAGGGCCTAGGTCGATGTGGGATTCCAGGGATCCCCCCAACAAAGGTCCCGAGGGGCCCGTCGGTCGGATGCACTGGGGCCCGAAGTTGGTCATATATAACATGAACTGCAGAACAACTAACATTGCTAACATTTAACCAAGAGAGGGGTGACTAGGAGTGGGAGTTCCTATTCTCTCGAGTCTCTACTGAGACATGCCCATGTTGTAGACTAAAGTATAAGACTAGGGCGCATATAAGGGGGGGACTAAATTTGCTACATTGTCCAGGGCTAGATCACCCGCAGGACCGGGCGGAGAAAACTGTTCATCAATAGATGATTTAAAGTGTGAAGACTTTCACTGGAGTCAACCATTCTTTTGCTTGGTGCTCTTGCGGGGTGCTTCTCTGTTCCGGGATCGGTTAGAAGAAGGCACCTTCTGCCACATTGTGGGCGGTGCAGGTGGGGTGGTGACCAGATCCCAGTCCGGGAGTCGAGGGACGGAGATTCCGATGGTTTCACAAAAGGTTTCTATGTCCTCCGGGTATCTTAAGACAGCAGATTTGCCTTGGGTTTTGGCTGTAAGGCTGAAGGGGAATCCCCAACGATAGTTGATGTTTTCGTCTTGCAATATACGCAGCAGTGGTTGGAGGAGCCTTCGTTTTTGCAATGTGATCCACGAAAGATCTGGATATAGTTGGACGTGGGCATCTTTATAGGTTACTTTGCGGGCTAGTCGGGTTTGCCTCATGATGTCCTCCTTCAGGGGGTATGAATTAATCCTGCAGATAATGTCCCTCGGTTGTGAGGTGGAGCCCTTGGGGCGCAGGGCTCTATGGGCCCTATCCATTTCTATAAAGTTGGTAATGGGTTCACCTAGAAGATTATTGAACACGTCTTGTAGTGTATGTTGAATGTCATCTGGACCTTCGACTTCTGGTATCCCCCTTACTCGTATGTTGTTTCTTCGTCCCCTATTATCTAGGTCCTCTACATGCCGCTGCATTTCTCTTAACATAGTGTGGTGGTCTGCTCCTTGGAGTTGGGTTCTGTGTACTGCCAGTTTAGTTTCTTGGATCTCTTCCTCAGCCATCTCCACTCTGTCTGCTAAGTGTTTAAGGCCTGACTGAAGTACTTGTATTTCTGAGCGACATGTGGACTTTACGTCTTCTATCAGCTGTCTGAAGTCTTCTTTAGTGGGGATCGCCTGTAAGTACGTTTGCCATTGTGGGGGTACCGATTGGGTGTGAGCTGGTACCGGGTGATCCTGCTCTGAGGTTGTACGTGGTGGTAGGGGGTCTGTGAGCTGCTGTGCAGATCTGGGTGGGGGATCCCACGATTCGCTCCAGAATGGAGCTTGAGCATGCGGGGGGGCCCGTGCTTTATCCAACCTCTGGGGGCGGGGGTCTGGTGTACCCACTTTTTTAGCATAAGTGGTCTGTGGTACTGTCTTTTCCGTGGGTGAGCTGTTGGCCCAGGAGGAGGTTAATTTTTGCGTTTTTAAGGGCAGTAAGTCAGAGTCCCTGTGACTGGAGGGTGCTGGGCTCAGTGCGAGCTCTGGTGGGATTCGGGTGATTGGGTACATGGGGTTTGGTAGAGCTGGAAAGTCCGCAGAGAAGTCTGATGGAGTCGGTGAGTATGGCTCTATGCTCTGCATGCAGGGATCCGATGCTGTTCTCAGTAGGCGAGGATATGCCTCTGAGCATTGTGTATATTGTTGTGGGGGGAGGTCCATCATGGCGCCCTGTGCGGTCTGTGGCGCTGCCTCATGGATGGTGGGTTCGGGGTTAGGACTCACCATTCCTGACAGAGGAGGCTCAGCTGCGCTGCACGTCTGGGCTGATTCACGGTCCGTGAGCTGCCTGTATGGTGAGTGAGGCGAAGGGGGGATCCAAGCGGAGCCGTGCGTGTAGGCCGCGGATGTGTCCGGCGCCATCTTGGCTGGTCCGGTGGGAGGCATGTCCGTCGGCGGAAAGTAGGACCGGAGGTCCGTGGAAGTTCCTGGCGGGGGTAAAGATGATCCCCTGGCTGCTGTGGATCTAGTGGTCCTAGATCTGCCCATGTGCGATCAGCGAAGCGTCCCCTATGCGCTATAATATCACGGGCTGGGAGAGAGCAGGAGGATTAGGCTGCCATCCAGAGCGGCTTCCGGTCACGCCCCCCCTAAACCCTCAGTTTTTAAACCCAAAACCAAAAATGTAATATATTTCAGCTTACCAATCATTAGATGTAGTGGCTGCATTTTTTTTTTTTTTTTAATGCTTTTCTACCCTCTATGTTCACCTGGTGATCTGACAAGTAACAAGCCTCCTGTATTAGAGTGCCCCCACTCTGGATGAAGAAGCACAGGGTCACCTTTAGACAGCAGCATTGTCAGTCTGCGGGGAGGGGAGTGTTAGGTGTACTAGCAGATTTAGATACACTAACAAATTAAAGCCAAACTCCAACTAATAATTTAGAACCAGTTACAGCAACAGTTTTGTTCCTTTTGGGATAAAGGTTTACATGAATAAACGCTGATCATTGTATGCACCCACTGGCTAGATCACAGGTGAAAATAAAGGAAAGAAAACCTAAAAGAGAAAACTAAGGCAACAACCACATCTAGGAATTATTAAACTGCAATATAATAAACATTTGCTTTTGGGTTTAATACTGCTTTGAGCACTTTAAGGGGCTGATTTAATCACTTACTGAGTACGCAGCTTCTTTATTATTTAATCCTTGCCTGTATTCTTGTTTAAGCTGACATCCTGCCTACTGCCCAGGTTTCTTGTTTCAGGGTGGCTCCTTTCTCTTGCAGAGGCCTATGGTGCCACGCTTGCATGCAGGGACTAAAGCTGTGCCTCTGTACACAGTGTGCATCCATAGAGACACACAGCCCTGTAGTCCACGGTAGCAAGGCACTCCCCTACTCCTCCCTTCTCCTCCTCCTCCATTTTTTGTCCTGTCAAGACTCTAATCCGGGGGTCAGCAACCAGTAGACCGCAGTCTTGGCTTGCTGACCCGCCATCCCAGAGCATCAGACAGAGTGCAGTGCAGAGGGACTTCTTGTAAAGTTGGAGCTGTGGTAGAGAGCAAGAGTCGCATTAGCCGATGCCTCCTCTGTAGTGCCGACTCCTGTCCCATGCAGAGTGATACCAAGTGCACTTCATCTCTTATGCTAGGTATCTGTCTCCAGAGTGGTGCCAGCAGCAGGAAAGAAGAGATCTCCAGGTCAGTGTGAAGCAATACACTGGGCATAATAGTATAGTGCTGCTTTCACACTGATGTCCTGCGGTTTACCCACCCCGCGAGTGCAGTGCACCTGCAGCTTTCCTGTGGGTTTGCTGCGCTTAGCCATCGACTTCTATTATATCCTGCAGGTTTGGTGCACTTTCTGAATGCAGGAGTTTTGGTGCGCTTTCAGAAAGTGCACAACACCTGCAGGATATAATAGAGGTCTCAGGCAAAGCCCAGATAACCCAGGAAAGTCGTAAATGCACTACGCTGCACCCATGTGCAGGTAAACAGCCGCACATCAGTGTGAAAGCAGCCTTATAGGGGGCTCAGAACAGTAAGGGGTTCATCTACATTGCAGTTTGGGGGGTGGTAAAGCCCTATAGTTAAGATGTGTTTTTACCACCCCCCGCCACAACCACACCCCCTTTCGCTGCAGGGCCCAGGGGTGTACACATGTGGCTGCAGCAGGAGTTATACGCCCCGTCATGGTTGGTGAGTGTAGAACATGCCTAGCATGACCTATTTAAGTCAATGAGGCCACTCTGCAAGTACCCTGCAACCTTGTGCAATACAGCAAACAAGGGGTTAAAGGAAGCAGTGTTGGGTTGCTTTCTTACCACCTGGCCCCCTTTACTTGAATGGGTCCCAATCGGCAGGCAGGAGGAACCCAACAAAAGCAACAGGGGGCTTTATTCCTGCTGCAGCATGTGTACACCTTTGGCTGCCTCAGCACCTAAAAGGGGTAGGGATGGGGATGGTAAAGCCGTGACTCAACTGCAAGGTTTTACCACCCCCCAACTTTACGTGTGAACAAGCCCTAAGGGTGTTACTGCCGAATGTAACTAAGGGCTCATTCACAAGTGCAAAAGGCACTGCTGCTCCTCTGAAAAGCGATCCAAGTGTGTTTGACAGGTGGTGAGGCGATATGTTGCCTCCTCACCACCCGATTTAAACCCATGATTGCCGCGCAATGCATGTGATTGCGCCGCGTAGTACGGCAATAGGAGGTTAAAATCATCTGTGAGGAGGCAATTACCTGTAATTGTGCCAAATACCTTCGTTGCAGTTCCGCTCAACGCTTCCCTGACCTGCCGGAGCTCTCCCACTGACAGCTGGAAGAAGAAGAGGAGAGCAACCGGAGGTCAGCTGAGCGCAGAGCGACGCTGTGTCAAAGGTATTTGGCACAATGATATTACAGAAACATACGCATTGTACATTATATACTACTGTATTAGAGTGGATTATAGGATTTTACAAGCATTTTAAACTAGGGCTTATTTTCGGGGGTAGGGCTTATATTGCAGCCCTCCTGGAAAATAACAGTATTGGTCTTATTTTCAGGGTAGCTCTTATTTTCGGGGAAACACGGTATCTATGGAGGAGCAGCGTTGTCACCCTACGCTCCTCTCCTGATTGGGTTACAAATATGTCCTCCATCTCTGTTGCATGTAGGATGTCAGAGATTTTAGCCCACAGGACGTGACAAGGACACTGCATTTCTGTCACCATCAAGACGTACTTTCTGTACTTGCAGAAAAAAGAAAAACAAATACAGTCACCTCATCTAAGGACTGGTAAGCAGCAATATATAAAAGCGGATCTAAACCTATAAAAACATTTTTTTAATGAAGACTTCTACCTGGTACAGTAGAGGGTGTCAAGTTATCTGTGCCCAGCCTTTCCACAAAGAGTTAATCTAGCTCTGAGCAATCCTTTTGTCTTTTTGTAGTAAGATAAAAAAACAACACACAGATAAGTTGGTGTTGCCACATCCCCCACTGCTGTGACTGACATCTTATTTCTTTATCTCATGAACGACATGAGAGAGAGTGTTACGATTCCAGCTTTACATCCCTCCTCCTTTCTTCTCCAGCTCTCCCAGCATTGGCTGCTCCACACCTCAGCATGATTGGGCATGCTGAAATCATGTGGCGCCTTTCCTGAGTTTTGACTGGATGTTACTCACAGGGCAGCCATCAGAAACTTTTGGGCCCCTTACATGTCAATGTCTGAGCTCATTTTATTTAAAGTAGATGTAAACCCAAATTTTTTTTAATCATACTGTAGAGTATAAGATTTCCTATCATTTGAGCCCAGTCTTGCCGGATAGAGTTAATCCATCTCTGAGCAATCCTCTTTTATTGTTCAGTGAGAAAAACTTTGTCAGATCCTCCCCCTTGCTGTGAGTGACAGGTGATTTACATCTCGTGCACTAGCCTAAGACGCAGGCATTATTTTTTAATTCCCTCCCCCACTCCTTTCTTCAGCAGCTCTGCAAGGATTGGCTGTTCCACACCTCAGCATTATTTGGCATGCTGAAGTCATGTGGTTACTTTCCTGTCTTTCCACTGGATGTTAGAGATCATAGCAGAAGTTCAGTTAGAAATACACAGGAGAAAATGCATATTGACAAGGGGAGTGTAGAGGTGGGCGGGGAGTAGGGTTGCCACCCGTACGGGATTGACCCGGACAGTACGGGTTTGGCAACTTGTGCCCGGGTTTCTGTCCCCTGGAAACCCGGGTACAACTAATATCCAGTGCCTCTGTCTGTGTCCCGTCCTCCGCCCCATAGCTCTGTATTTATTATGTGGCCGGGGCGGCTGTGCGGCGCGTGCCTCTCTGCTCCATATCACAGACCGCCGGTGTAGCCTGTCTGTGTAAGAGGCGAGCAGCTGCGAGCTCCGACCGACCTCACGGTCCTCATCTCATGGAGCCTCGGCCTCGCCCTCTTCCTGCTCCACCACAGCTGGGGACCGTGGGAGACGAGAGGTGACAGGGGAGCCCGAGACCTTGTCAGCACAGCGGGATGCGGGAACCCAAAGGTATGATCGCAGCGGCAGCCCCCTCCTCTCGGTCAGCCCCCCCTCTCCTATCTGTCAGCCCCCCCTCTCCTATCTGTCAGCCCCCCCTCTCCTCTCTGTCAGCCCCCCTCCTCTCGGTCAGCCCTACCTCTCCTATCTGTCAGCCCCCCCTCTCCTCTATGTCAGCCCCCCTCTCCTCTCTGTCAGCCCCCCTCCTCTCGGTCAGCCCCCCCTCTCCTTTCTGTCAGCCCCCCTCTCCTCTCTGTCAGCCCCCCTCTCCTCTCTGTCAGCCCCCCTCCTCTCTGTCAGCCCCCCCTCTCCTCTCTGTCAGCCCCCCCTCTCCTCTCGGTCAGCTCCCCCTCCTCTCTGTCAGCCCCCCCTCTCCTCTCTGTCAGCCCCCCCTCTCCTCTCTGTCAGCCCCCCCTCTCCTCTCTGTCTGCCCCCCTCCTCCCTGTCAGCCCCCCTCCTCCCTGTCAGCCCCCCTCCTCCCTGTCAGCCCCCCTCTCCTCTCTGTCAGCCCCCCTCTCCTCTCTGTCAGCCCCCCTCTCCTCTCTGTCAGCCCCCCTCCTCTCTGTCAGCCCCCCCTCTCCTCTCTGTCAGCCCCCCTCTCCTCTCTGTCAGCCCCCCTCCTCCCTGTCAGCCCCCCTCTCCTCTCTGTCAGCCCCCCTCCTCCCTGTCAGCCCCCCTCCTCCCTGTCAGCCCCCCTCCTCCCTGTCAGCCCCCCCTCCTCCCTGTCAGCCCCCCTCTCCTCCCTGTCAGCCCCCCCTCCTCCCTGTCAGCCCCCCTCTCCTCTCTGTCAGCCCCCCTCCTCTCTGTCAGCCCCCCTCTCCTCTCTGTCAGCCCCCCTCTCCTCCCTGTCAGCCCCCCCTCTCCTCTCTGTCAGCCCCCCTCCTCCCTGTCAGCCCCCCTCTCCTCTCTGTCAGCCCCCCTCTCCTCTCTGTCAGCCCCCCTCTCCTCTCTGTCAGCCCCCCTCTCCTCTCTGTCAGCCCCCTTCTCCTCTCTGTCAGCCCCCTTCTCCTCTCTGTCAGCCCCCCTCTCCTCTCTGTCAGCCCCCCTCTCCTCCCTGTCAGCCCCCCCTCTCCTCTCTGTCAGCCCCCCTCCTCCCTGTCAGCCCCCCTCTCCTCTCTGTCAGCCCCCCTCTCCTCTCTGTCAGCCCCCCTCTCCTCTCTGTCAGCCCCCCTCTCCTCTCTGTCAGCCCCCTTCTCCTCTCTGTCAGCCCCCTTCTCCTCTCTGTCAGCCCCCTTCTCCTCTCTGTCAGCCCCCTCTCCTCTCTGTCAGCCCCCCTCTCCTCCCTGTCAGCCCCCCCTCTCCTCTCTGTCAGCCCCCCTCCTCCCTGTCAGCCCCCTCTCCTCTCTGTCAGCCCCCCTCTCCTCTCTGTCAGCCCCCCCTCTCCTCTATGTCAGCCCCCCTCTCCTCTCTGTCAGCCCCCCTCCTCTTGGTCAGCCCCCCCTCTCCTTTCTGTCAGCCCCCCTCTCCTCTCTGTCAGCCCCCCTCTCCTCTCTGTCAGCCCCCCTCCTCTCTGTCAGCCCCCCCTCTCCTCTCTGTCAGCCCCCCCTCTCCTCTCGGTCAGCTCCCCCTCCTCTCTGTCAGCCCCCCCTCTCCTCTCTGTCAGCCCCCCCTCTCCTCTCTGTCAGCCCCCCCTCTCCTCTCTGTCTGCCCCCCTCCTCCCTGTCAGCCCCCCTCCTCCCTGTCAGCCCCCCTCCTCCCTGTCAGCCCCCCTCTCCTCTCTGTCAGCCCTCCTCTCCTCTCTGTCAGCCCCCCTCCTCTCTGTCAGCCCCCCTCTCCTCTCTGTCAGCCCCCCTCCTCTCTGTCAGCCCCCCCTCTCCTCTCTGTCAGCCCCCCTCTCCTCTCTGTCAGCCCCCCCTCCTCCCTGTCAGCCCCCCTCTCCTCTCTGTCAGCCCCCCTCCTCCCTGTCAGCCCCCCTCCTCCCTGTCAGCCCCCCTCCTCCCTGTCAGCCCCCCCTCCTCCCTGTCAGCCCCCCTCTCCTCCCTGTCAGCCCCCCCTCCTCCCTGTCAGCCCCCCTCCTCTCTGTCAGCCCCCCTCTCCTCTCTGTCAGCCCCCCTCTCCTCCCTGTCAGCCCCCCCTCTCCTCCCTGTCAGCCCCCCCTCTCCTCTCTGTCAGCCCCCCTCCTCCCTGTCAGCCCCCCTCTCCTCTCTGTCAGCCCCCCTCTCCTCTCTGTCAGCCCCCCTCTCCTCTCTGTCAGCCCCCCTCTCCTCTCTGTCAGCCCCCTTCTCCTCTCTGTCAGCCCCCTTCTCCTCTCTGTCAGCCCCCTTCTCCTCTCTGTCAGCCCCCTTCTCCTCTCTGTCAGCCCCCATCTCCTCTCTGTCAGCCCCCATCTCCTCTCTGTCAGCCCCCTCTTCCTCTCTGTCAGCCCCCTCTTCCTCTCTGTCAGCCCCCCTCTCCTCTCTGTCAGCCCCCATCTCCTCTCTGTCAGCCCCCCTCTCCTATCTGTCAGCCCCCCCTCTCCTCTCTGTCAGCCCCCCTCCTCTCTGTCAGCCCCCCCTCTCCTCTCTGTCAGCCCCCCTCCTCCCTGTCAGCCCCCTCCTCCCTGTCAGCCCCCCCTCCTCCCTGTCAGCCCCCCCTCCTCCCTGTCAGCCCCCCCTCCTCCCTGTCAGCCCCCCTCCTCCTCCCTGTCAGCCCCCCTCCTCCCTGTCTGCCCCCCTCCTCTCTGTCAGCCCCCCTCCTCTCTGTCAGCCCCCCTCCTCCCTGTCAGCCCCCCCTCCTCCCTGTCAGCCCCCCTCTCCTCCCTGTCAGCCCCCCTCCTCCCTGTCTGCCCCCCTCCTCTCTGTCAGCCCCCCTCCTCTCTGTCAGCCCCCCTCCTCCCTGTCAGCCCCCCCTCCTCCCTGTCAGCCCCCCTCTCCTCTCTGTCCGCCCTCCTCCTCTCTGTCAGCCCCCCTCTCCTCTCTGTCAGCCCCCCTCTCCTCTCTGTCAGCCCCCCTCTCCTCTCTGTCAGCCCCCTCTCCTCTCTGTCAGCCCCCTTCTCCTCTCTGTCAGCCCCCTTCTCCTCTCTGTCAGCCCCCTTCTCCTCTCTGTCATCCTCCCTCCTCTCTGTCAGCCCCCCTCTCCTCTCTGTCAGCCCCCCTCTCCTCTCTGTCAGCCCCCCTCTCCTCTCTGTCAGCCCCCTCTTTTCTCTGTTAGACCCCTCCTCTCTGTCAGCCCCCTCTTCCTCTCTGTCAGCCCCCTCTTCCTCTCTGTCAGCCCCCTCTTCCTCTCTGTCAGCCCCTGTTAGCCCCCTCTTCCTCTCTGTCAGCCCCCTCTCCTCTCTGTCAGCCCCCTCTTCCTCTCTGTCAGACCCCCTTTCCTCTCTGTCAGGGTCCCTCTCCTCTCTGTCAGCCCCCCTCTCCTCTCTGTCAGCCCCCCTTTCCTCTCTGTCAGCCCCCCTTTCCTCTCTGTCAGCCACCCTCTCCTCTCTGTCAGCCCCCCTTTCCTCTCTGTCAGCCCCCCTTTCCTCTGTCAGCCCCCTCTTCCTCTCTGTCAGCCCCCTCTTCCTCTCTGTCAGACCCCCTTTCCTCTCTGTCAGCCCCCCCTCTCCTCTCTGTCAGCCCCCCCTCCTCCCTGTCAGCCCCCCTCCTCCCTGTCAGCCCCCCTCCTCTCTGTCAGCCCCCCTCCTCCCTGTCAGCCCCCCCTCCTCCCTGTCAGCCCCCCTCCTCTCTGTCAGCCCCCCTCTCCTCTCTGTCAGCCCCCTCTCCTCTCTGTCAGCCCCCCTCTCCTCTCTGTCAGCCCCCTCTCCTCTGTCAGCCCCCTTCTCCTCTCTGTCAGCCCCCCTCTCCTCTCTGTCAGCCCCCCCTCCTCTCTGTCATCCTCCCTCCTCTCTGTCAGCCCCCCTCTCCTCTCTGTCAGCCCCCCTCTCCTCTCTGTCAGCCCCCCTCTCCTCTCTGTCAGCCCCCTCTTCTCTCTGTTAGACCCCTCCTCTCTGTCAGCCCCCTCTTCCTCTCTGTCAGCCTCCTCTTCCTCTCTGTCAGCCCCCTCTTCCTCTCTGTCAGCCCCTGTTAGCCCCCTCTTCCTCTCTGTCAGCCCCCTCTTCCTCTCTGTCAGACCCCCTTTCCTCTCTGTCAGGGTCCCTCTCCTCTCTGTCAGCCCCCTCTCCTCTCTGTCAGCCCCCCTCTCCTCTCTGTCAGCCCCCCTCTCCTCTCTGTCAGCCACCCTCTTCTCTGTCAGCCCCTCCCTCGGTCAGCCCCCTCTCCTCTCTGTCAGCCCCCCTTTCCTCTCTGTCAGCCCCCCTTTCCTCTCTGTCAGCCCCCTCTTCCTCTCGGTCAGCCCCCCTTTCCTCTCTGTCAGCCCCCTCTTCCTCTCGGTCAGCCACCCTCTCCTCTCGGTCAGCCACCCTCTCCTCTCGGTCAGCCACCCTCTCCTCTCTGTCAGCCCCCCTTTCCTCTCTGTCAGGGTCCCTCTCCTCTCTGTCAGGGTCCCTCTCCTCTCTGTCAGCCCCCCTTTCCTCTCTGTCAGCCCCCCTTTCCTCTGTCAGCCCCCTCTTCCTCTCTGTCAGACCCCTCTTCCTCTCTGTCAGACCCCCTTTCCTCTCGGTCAGCCCCCCTTTCCTCTCTGTCAGCCCACCTTCCCTCTCTGTCAGCCCCCCTCTCCTCTCTGTCAGCCCCCCTCTCCTCTCTGTCAGCCCGCCTCTCCTCTCTGTCAGCCCCCCTTTCCTCTCTGTCAGCCCCCCTTTCCTCTCTGTCAGCCCCTCCCTCGGTCAGCCCCCTCTCCTCTCTGTCAGCCCCTCTCCTCTCTGTCAGCCCCCCTTTCCTCTCTGTCAGCCCCCCTTTCCTCTCTGTCAGCCCCCCTTTCCTCTCTGTCAGCCCCCCTTCCCTCTCTGTCAGCCCCCTCTCCTCTCTGTCAGCCCCCCTCTCCTCTCTGTCAGCCCCCCTCTCCTCTCTGTCAGCCCCCCTCTCCTCTCTGTCAGCCCCCCTCTCCTCTCTGTCAGCCCCCTCTCCTCTCTGTTAGCCCCTCTCCTCTCTGTTAGCCCCTCTCCTCTCTGTCAGCCCCCCTTTCCTCTGTCAGCCCCCTCTTCCTCTCTGTCAGACCCCTCTTCCTCTCTGTCAGACCCCCTTTCCTCTCGGTCAGCCCCCCTTTCCTCTCTGTCAGCCCCCCTTCCCTCTTTGTCAGCCCCCCTCTCCTCTCTGTCAGCCCCCCTTTCCTCTCTGTCAGCCCCCCTTTCCTCTCTGTCAGCCCCCTTTCCTCTCTGTCAGCCCCCCTTTCCTCTCGGTCAGCCCCTCCCTCGGTCAGCCCCCTCTCCTCTCTGTCATCCCCTCTCCTCTCTGTCAGCCCCCCTTTCCTCTCTGTCAGCCCCCCTTCCCTCTCTGTCAGCCCCCCTCTCCTCTCTGTCAGCCCCCCTCTCCTCTCTGTCAGCCCCCCTCTCCTCTCTGTCAGCCCCCTCTTCCTCTCTGTCAGCCCCCTCTTCCCCTCTGTCAGCCCCCCTCTTCCCCTCTGTCAGCCCCCCTCTTCCCCTCTGTCAGCCCCCCTCTTCCCCTCTGTCAGCCCCCCTCTTCCCCTCTGTCAGCCCCCCTCTTCCTCTCTGTCAGCCCCCCTCTGCCTCTCTGTCAGCCCCCCTCTTCCTCTCTGTCAGCCCCCCTCTTCCTCTCTGTCAGCCCCCCTCTTCCTCTCTGTCAGCCCCTCCCTCGGTCAGCCCCCTCTCCTCTCTGTCAGCCCCCCTTTCCTCTCTGTCAGCCCCCCTTTCCTCTCTGTCAGCCCCCCTTCCCTCTCTGTCAGGGTCCCTCTCCTCTCTGTCAGCCCCCCTCTCCTCTCTGTCAGCCCCCCTCTCCTCTCTGTCAGCCCCCCTCTCCTCTCTGTCAGCCCCCTCTCCTCTCTGTTAGCCCCTCTCCTCTCTGTTAGCCCCTCTCCTCTCTGTTAGCCCTTCTCCTCTCTGTCAGCCCCCCTTCCTCTCTGTCAGCTCCCCTTCCTCTCTGTCAGCCCCCTCTTCCTCTCTGTCAGCCCCCTCTTCTCTCTGTTAGCCCCTGTAGCCCCCCTTCCTCTCTGTCACCCCCCTCTTCCTCTCTGTCAGCCCCCTCTTCCTCTCTGTCAGCCCCCTCTTCCTCTCTGTCAGCCCCCTCTTCCTCTCTGTCAGCCCCCCCTCTTCCTCTCTGTCAGCCCCCCCCTCTTTCCCTCTGTCAGCCCCTTCTTCCTCTCTGTCAGCCCCCCTCTTCCTCTCTGTCAGCCCCCCTCTTCCTCTCTGTCAGCCCCCCTCTTCCTCTCTGTCAGCCCCCTCTTCCTCTCTGTCAGCCCCCTCTTCCTCTCTGTCAGCCCCCCTCCTCTGTCAGCCCCCCTTCCCCTCTGTCAGCCCCCCCTTCCCCTCTGTCAGCCCCCCTCCTCCTCTCCCCTGTCCCCCAATATTACACCAGGAGACCTCCCCCACCCCCCAAAATTACACTGGGAGGCTCCCCACCAAACCTTAAACACTACACATACACTATATTGTACATTACACACGCCTGCACTATATACACTATATTGTACATTACACACGCCTGCACTATATACACACTATATTGTACATTACACACCTGCACTATATACACTATATTGTACATTACACACTATGTTGTACATTACACACGCCTGCACTATATACACACTATATTGTACATTACACACGCCTGCACTATATACACTATGTTGTACATTACACACGCCTGCACTATATACACTATATTGCACATTACACACCTGCACTATATACACTATATTGTACATTACACACGCCTGCACTATATACACTATGTTGTACATTACACACGCCTGCACTATATACACACTATATTGTACATTACACACGCCTGCACTATATACACTATGTTGTACATTACACACGCCTGCACTATATACACTATATTGCACATTACACACCTGCACTATATGCAATTGGCTACACCCACTGTTCACCGCTGCGCGTGCCACATTAATACTCCCCTAGGGCACACTAAGGCGTCCCAGGTATTTTACAATCTCATTGTGTATGCTACAAAAAAAATGCCAAGCCCCGCTGAAGTGTTCGGGTTTGGCTCGAAGAAAAGGTGGCAACCCTAGCGGGGAGTCTACTGACATCACGACTCCGCCCACCGAGCTCCAGACAACAGACCCACCCACAGAATATGCAGTTTTTCGGGTCTAATAACAGACAGAGGGGAGACATTTGACAGGTAAAGATACATGCAGGAGGCATGTATATCCTTATATATAACCCCTATGGCAGTAGTTTAGAAAGGATGACATTGGGTTTACATCCACTTTAGCCACTTGCTTACTGGGCACTTAAACCCCCCTCCTGTCCAGACCATTATTCAGCTTTTAGCGCTGTCGCACTTTGAATGACAATTGCGCGGTCATACAACACTGTACCCAAATTAAATTCTTATCATTTTTTCCCACAAATAGAGCTTTCCTTTGGTGGTATTTGATCACCTCTGCGGTTTTTAGTTTTTGTCAAAAAAATTGAAAAAAGACAGAATTAAAAAAAAAAAAAAAATTATATTTTGTTATAAAATGTTGCAAACGGGTAATTTTTCTCCTTCGTTGATGTACGCTGATGAGGTGGTGGTGATGGGCACTGATGGGTGGCAGTGATGGGCACTGATGGGTGGCAGTGATGGGCACTGATTGATGGCAGCACTGCTAGATGGCACTGATTGGCACCACTGGTGGGCATTGATAGGTGGCACTTGTGGGCATTGATAGGTGGCACTTGTGGGCATTGATAGGTGGCACTGCTGGGCACTGTGGGCACTAGCAGGTGGCAATGACAGATGGCACTTTCAGGCACAGATGAGGCATATGTGCCTCCTTCCTCTTCGGGAGCGATGTCCCTTTGACATAAGCCGGTGATCGTCTTTTTTTCCTCCTCACGCTGTCAGCGTGAGGAGAAAACGAAACCGATCACCGAGCTTTTGTTTACATCATATGATCAGCTGTCATTGGCTGACAGCTGATCACATGGTAAGGGGCCGTGACTGGCCCCTTACTCGAATCTGTGATCATCCGAGTCTCCGTGACTCGGTGATCACAGCGCACCGGTGCGCGTGCACAGGGGAGGACGTCCCATGACAGCCTCCCGGAAATTGAGGTCTGCGCTTTGGCTGTCATTCGGCTATTGCCTGGACCTCAAGTGGTTAAAGCCCAGCTTCAGGATAATAGCAAAGTCCACCCCGCTTCTCTCTCAAACTATCAATTGGTATAAAAGAAATGAAAAGAAACTATCCAAATGCCCATTTTCCTTACCTAAAGCCATGGTCGCCTGAGGATCCTTCTTTCTTCTCCTCTTTACTTCCTGGGGCCCTTCTTCAGGTGTCCATATTACTGCCTGCTTGATGTGCACACCTCCTAGTGGTGGAGCAGGGATAGTGCCCGGTTCCCAGGGCAGGAAATTGGCTTCTCTCATAAAGGAGCGTGTGACTGCAAGATATACTGCAGGATGGCTTAGGAAGCAGAGACGTGCAGTCAGGGGCAGAGCCTCACCTGCCATGAACATTAAAAAAAAAAAAAAAATTAAGCTTCAAGGATCGTAGCTCGGCGACCTGAGGTCACAGAGACCCCAAATTTGGGGGGTAGGTAGCCTAAGTTCTACCTCACCACTGTTAAAATTTGGGGCTTCTACGACCTATGGTTCCGGAGACACGGGGCTCCTTGCGCAGCCTGTCAGAAGCTACATACAGTGCGGCCAATTTAAATACAAGCTGGCACACTCTGTTTCCAGCAGACCAGCAGACTGGACAGTGCCTCTCACTTCTTGTCAGAGACACTGAGCTCAATGGACAGCTTAGAGTCTTGGACCAATGGTAAAATACCATTGGCCCAAGCTGTCCAATAAAAAGTAAAATAAAAATGCTGCAGTGGAGGCGCCCCTCTCACTACAGTGTCATAGAAGGGGCATGTGTCTAAAAGACAAATGCTCCCTTTCAGCCCAGCACTCTTATAGTGGAGGGCCACTCAAAAAAAAAAAATTGCACCAAAATTTTTTTTTTACATTTTAAAAAAATGTGAAAAAAAAAATTTACTTACCTGAAACCTTTGTTGCTAGGCAGTCTTCCTAATCTGCCTCTTCCTATTCCGCGGCGTGTAATGCTCCTCGGTAAGCGGCCCCGTTGCCTTCTGGGAACTGTGTGTGTTCCCAGAAAACCACGGGGCCATTCACAGAGCGCCGCTCGCGCGTGCGCAGTAGGAAACTGGCGGTGAAGCCGCAAGGCTCCACTGCCTGTTTCCCTTACTTAGGATGGCGGTGCCGGGACCCGAGAGCCAAGGGGCGGGTCTGCCTTGGGCGGCCCGACATCGCGGGCACCCAGGACTGGTAAGTACTTATTTAAAGTCAGCAGCTACAGTGTTTGTACCTGCTGACTTTTAAAAAAAAATTTAGCCGGCCGGAATCCTGCTTTAACTACAAGGAAAAAACATGGAAAAAACATGGGTTTATGTGTATAAGATTTACCCACAATCCCATGTTTTTCTCACACAGTTAATAGGGAGAATGAGAATCTGCTGCTCTTGAAAAGGTACTGTTATAATCAAGCTAAATCATATATTATTATGCTATATGTTATAAGATAATAATTTATCATTTACCTATTTACTGTGAAATTACTGGTTTGAAGTTATAATTTCAAAATTCAGTAATTTGTACATTAAGCCATCTGCTTGAGTACAGTTTTTGAAAATATAGTAAATTACCTTAAAAACAATATATAATAATTATTTGTATGTTATGGTAATTAACCCCTTGCCACCCAGGCCAATTCTGACACTTCTAAATGTAATAATCATCATTTTTTGGATAGAAAATTACTCAGAACCCCCAAACATTATATATATTGTTTTAGCAGACACCCTAGGGAATAAAATGGTGGTCCTTGCAGCTCGGATCACACTTACAGCTCCCTTGCTGTGTCATGGTAATGTGACTTCCATGTGCATGCGCGGGAGTAACGTCAGCACAGCCTAGCCATTTAATCAACTGAAGAGAAGGAAACCAGAAGGAAGACCGGATGAAGATGGAAGTGCTGGGGACCAGGGAGAGCAGTGACAGCGCAGTGCTGGAAGGCTACATTTGAAAGGTAAGGCTGGGTACACACTGGGTGAATATCGGCCAGCATCCGCTGCTTCAACAGGAAGCTGGTGACATTTGGTCAGTGTGCACAGCCGTCTTTCTGGCAGAAGCTGATGTAACGACTGGCTTTTGTCAAAAAGACATGCTGAAAAACTAGCATTGGATTAGCGCTCGCAGCCAATGCCTTTTCCAATGTCTTTCTCCCCTTACTAGTTTGTTCCCCTCTCCCATGATGTCATACAAAACTAACAATACACAACAACAAAATATTTAATATATGATTATACAAATATACAATGTAGCCAGGTGGTTAACAGCTATATCACCAAGAAGAGGGAATGGGGTCTGGAGCACTGAGTTTGGGGGTGCCGACAGCCAGAATTACCTGGGTGCAGAGCAGAGCATAGAGTGGGCTAATCGCTGTGTGTGACTGGATGGTGAGCTGCAGTTTCACTGGGACTGGCGAGCTGCTGCTGTGGGGATTTACTATCTACTGCTGGAGGGATTGAGCCCTTTAGGAACTGACCGTATAGCCATCTAGTAGTCTTATTGCTGCCTGCAGGCTTGACGGGAATTATTCTCAACAAAGGTACAAGTGGGCCCCAACGCTAGTTGGCTGAAGAGTTAGGACTAAAGACTGTCCCTTTACAGCTGCTACACAGAAACCTTCATCTATTGCTTATGCAATATCTGATATCCACTTCTTTTGAAAAATCGGTATCGGTAACAAACTTACCGATGTTACCAATATTGCTTCAAGTGGTTGTACCGGGGTGATGCCTGCAGGCATCAACCAGGTACCATTCTTTAGAGCAGACGGTCGGCTTTAATGTAATAACAACTGATGTGGCTAAGTAGCCAATCGGCCTTTATCACAAGTAGCAAGATGGGACTCCACCCCCCTCCCAGCCGCTCAGCCCGGGTTCTCGTCCCATCGGGAGGCCCGAGCGACCAGCCAGCACGTCCGCCCGCTGGCCAGAGACCCGAACAAAGGCAATTGCTTTGTTTGGGTCTCGGATCTAGTAACCGAAGCAATGTCATGACTAGGGATGAGCCGAACACCCCCCGGTTTGGTTCGCATCCAGAACATGCGAACAGGCAAAAAATTTGTTCGAACACGCGAATACCGTTATGCCCTGTACACACGATAGGATTTTCCAATGGAAAATGTGTGATAGGACCTTGTTGTCGGAAATTCCGACCGAGTGTAGGCTCCATCACACATTTTCCATAGGAATTTCAGACACACAAAGTTTGAGAGCTTGCTATAAAATTTTCCGACAACAAAATCCGTTGTTGGAAATTCCAATCGTGTGTACACAAATCCGACGCCCAAAGTGCCACGCATGCTCAGAATAAATTAAGAGACGAAAGCTATTGGCTACTGCCCCGTTCATAGTCCCGACGTACATGTTTTACGTCACCGAGTTCAGAACGATCGGATTTTCCGGCAACTTTGTGAGACCGTGTGTATGCAAGACAAGTTTGGGCCAACATATGTCGGAAAAAATCCATGGATTTTGTTGTCGGAATGTCCGATCAATGTCCGACCGTGTGTACAGGGCATTAAAGTCTATGGGACACGAACAATAATCAAACACGAACGAATAATCAAAACTGCTCATTTTAAAGGCTTATAAGCAAGTTATTGTCAAAAAAAGTGTTTGGGGACCTGGGTCCTGCCCCAGGGGACATGTATCAATGCAAAAAGAAGTTTTAAAAACGGACGTTTTTTCGGGAGCAGTGATTTTAATAATGCTTAAAGTAAAACAATAAAAGTATAATATTCCTTTAAATTTCGTACCTGGGGGGTGTCTATAGTATGCCTGTAAAGGGGCGCATGTTTCCCTTGTTTAGAACAGTCTAACAGCAAAATAAAATTAATTTAAAACTACTATCGCTACTATCACTACTACCTGGGGGAGCATGTTTCCTGTGTTTCGAACAGTCTGACAGCAAAATTACATTTATAAAGGAAAAAAGTCATGTAAAACTTATCGCTACTATCACTAATAACTACTGTAAAACTACTATCGCTAGCGCCGGCTATAATGAATTGTTGGTCCGGCAATACACTTAAGAGTTCATTGATAAAAACGGCATGGGATTCCCCCATAGGGGAACCCCAAACCAAAAATTTTTAATTAAAAAAACAAAAATGTGTGGGGGTACACCTAAATTCTATACCAGGCCCTTCAGGTCTGGTATGGATATTAAGGGGAACACCGCGCCAAAGTAAAAAAAAGGCGTGGGGGGGGGGCCCCCTCAAAATCCATACCAGACACTTATCCAAGCACGCAACCTGGCAGGCCGCAGGAAAAGAGGGGGGGGCGAGAGAGCCCCCCCCTCCTGAACCGTACCAGGCCACATGCCCTCAACATTGAGAGGGTGCTTTAGGGTAGCCCCCCAAAGCACCTTCTCTCCATGTTGATGGGGAGAAGGGCCTCATCCCCACAACCCTTGCCTGGTGGCTGTGGGGGTCTGCGGGCGGGGGGGCTTATCGGAATCTGGAAGCCACCTTTAACAAGGGGACCCCCAGATCCCTCCCTCCCCCTGTGTGAATTGGTAATGGGGTACAAATGTACCTCTACTATTTCACAAAAAAGTGTCAAATAGATTAAAAAACACAAGAGACGGTTTTTGACAAGTCCTTTATTAATTTCTTCTTCTTCCATCTTCTTTCTTCTGGTCTTCCTTCGGTGTTCTTCTTCTTCCTCCATCTTCTTCTTCTCCATCTTCTTCTTCTCCATCTTCTTCTTCCTCCGCTCTTCTCGTCCCGCATCTTGCTCTGGCTTCTTCTCCGCTCCATCCGCACGATCCGCCTCAGTGGGAGTCTTCCACCGTGTGACGCTTCGGTTCTTCTGACACTGCTTATATAACGGAGGGCGGGGCCACCGGTGACCCCGCACTCCTCTGAAGCACGGGGACTTCACGGGGACTTGATCGATAGATTGACTTGCGTACAACAAGGCTGCCCATACATGGATCAAAATTAACTGGTTCTTGCTGCTGAATTGACCGAATTTTGATTTATGTATGCTCCTCCCCTCTTCCTCCTAGGCATCCAATAGGATCACCTGTGCTTTCAGCCAATCGGGTGACCGGTGTCAAAACCAGCTTCCTGATTGGCCGGAAGGAGGATCAGCGTTACGACAGCGAATATTCATTCGCTGTTGTAACACACCTGGGTGGGATCGGAGCGCACTCTCTGTGACCCGAGCCCACCCTATATTGAAGCCTGTTAGATCCTCTGGCTCCAATCTGTGCTTAAAAAAAACAGCCCCCCCACATTGTAATCCATGCGCCGGTGTCCTGAAAGGGCCCAGGCGCATGGATGGGGGGGCGCCTGGACCAGCTCTGTGATGTCAGCTGACAGCAGGCTTTAGCCCGCTGTCTGCTGAAAACGGGGCACAGGAGTGTAGAATCAACTGCACTCCAGTGATCCACAGGAGAAGTACAGCCAAACAAGCTTTGGCTGTACTTCTCCTTTAAATTCAATATACTAACAATAACTTACAAAGTCATCCACAACTTGGCCCCCAGCTACTGTATATAACTAATCTAGTCTTTAAATACCAACCAAATTTCTTTGTTCCTCCCAAGACCTCCTACTCTCTAGTTCTCTTGTCACCTCCACCCATGCTCGCCTCCAGGACTTCTCCCGAGCCTCTCCTATCCTATGGAATTTCCTACCCCAATCTGTCTGGCTATCTCTTTCTCTGTCCATTCTTAGGCGATCCCTGTAAACTTTTCTCTTCATAGAAGCCTATCCTGCCTCCACCTAATTACTGCACTTGTATTTTCTCCATCAGCTCATCCCCCCACAGTTATTACCTTTTGTATCACTAGACCCTCCCTTTTAGATTGTAAGCTCTGATGAGCAGGACCCTCTAATTCCACCTGTATTGAATTGTATTGTAACTGTACTGTCTGCCCTCATGTTGTAAAGCACTGCACAAACTGTTGGCGCTATATAAATCCTGTATAATAATAATAATCATGACCAATGCTACTTACAAACTAGACGATTAGCTGTGTGCGTCCATCCAGGAAGCAGAGGTGTAATGACCAGCCCCGCTGCCTGTCAAAATCTTTGGCAGGGTACATTTTGCTACGGCTGGATAGTGCTGAATGCAGTGATACTCGTATTTAGGGCCCTATGCATTCGTGGAGCTATGCTCGGAATGCCGAATAGTGTTACTGTACATTAGACTACTTCACAGCTCCCAACTGTCCCTGAATTCGAGGGACTGTCCCTGATTTGGAACAAAGTTCATCTGTCCCTCTTTTTTCCTCATTTGTTCCTCATTTTGGTCTGATCTATGTAGATGTATATAAAATGCACCTTTTAGCTTTCAAAAAGTGTTTCCCAGTGCTAAACCTTTTATCCAATTTCTAAATTGTTACTTTTGTAAATTGCAAAAACCAATATAAAGGAATAATAGTGGTAAAAAAAGCACTTGTGGGTTTAACTAATCATTTTTCTTTTATAATTCTCCTTTGAGGGGGTGTGGCAGGGGGTGTGTCCTATGCCTACATACTTTTGCTAATAGGTGTCCCTCGTTCCTGTCATAAAAAGTTGGGAGGTATGCTAGTTGTCTCTTGGTAAACAAACAGGGCCATTCCATATGGGTGGCACAGGGGCAGTAAAAACAGGTGGTTGATCTGTGATCCCATCCAGCCAGCATGTAAGGTTAGGGTGGATGGTAAAACTGCTGCAGCAAATGTAGACAAGGCATTGGTTTTATGAAAATTATAAACAAAACAAACGTGGTTTTATGGATAGTGAACAAGGAAGTGTTCTGAATAAACTGGGTATAAGAGCATGGTGACCTTGTATGGTAGCAAATTACATGTCCTCTTCTATATTTAAAATCACCCTGGGCATGAGATCCACCTGAAAGTCCATGGTCAGCTCTCTGATTCTTTGCGTTATCCTCTGTTTGAGAGAAGATCCTTTTGTCTGATAGAAGTTCAAGCATGATTTTGCTGCCCTGAAAACATGCGTGGTACTGCCCTATAACCGTGCCAGAAAATAATACTTGATCTAATTGGTTGTTATTAGCAAATCTAAGGTGAATTCTTGCAGCTTTAATGAACCAAGTAGATCAGTAGAGCATACCTCCCAACATTCTGAGATGGGAATAAGGGACACCTATCAGCAAAAGTATGCAGGCATAGGACACACCACCTGCCACGCCCTCTTAAAGGAGAATTGTACACAAAAAAAAGATTGGTTAAACCCACAAGTGCTTTTTTTTACCACTACCATTCCTTTATACTGGCCTTTGGAATTTAGAAACTGGATGAAAGGTTTAGCACTATAAAACACTTTTTGATAGATAATTAGTGCATTTTATAAACTATATAGATCAGACCAAAATGAGGAGGAAAGAGGGATAGAGGGGCTTTGTTCCAAATCAGGGACAGTCCCTCGAAATTAGGGACAGTTGGGAGCTATGGATAGAGTGTAGCAACTTTGAAAGGGTTACTGTAGTTCACCTTTACCAAAAAACTGCCTATGTAGATAAGGGATGTCTGTGAATAAAAGCAAACTATGCAACTTTGACCAAATTTCAATAAACCTTTGCTGTAGGTGTATGCTATTTACGTATTGTACCTCAGGAAGCCTGATTGGAAAACTCCCAGGCAGAGGCGGCTCTAGACTTTGTGAGGCCTTAGGCATAACTTAGACATGAGGCCCCACTCACGCCCCTAATAGAAAAAATAATTTAAGCGATAAAAATTAACTGCATAAATTGCATATATTAACAGCCTTAAAGTTCTGGTTTCAGTGTCCTCTATCTCAATGCAGGTGTCAGTGCACTCTCTGACCACTGGCGTCTGTGTGTTCTCAGTGCTGGTGTCAGGGCACTTTTTCTCAGTGCACTCTGTCTTGGTGCTAGAGTCAGTGTCCTCTTTCTCAGTGGGGGTTAGTGCTCTGTCTCTATCAATGCTGTACCTAGGTGAGAAGGAGTCCTTGTCCCTAGGGGAGAAAGGGGCCCTGACCCTAGGTGAGAAGGGGTCCCCGTCCCCAGGTGTGATGGGGGTCCCTGTCCCTAGCTGAGATGGAGTCCCTCTCCCTAGCTGAGATGGGGGTCCCTGTCCCCAGGTGAGATGGGGGTCCCTGTCCCCAGGTGAGAAGGGGTCCCTGTCCCTAGGTGAGAAGTGGTCCCTGTCCCTAGGTGAGAAGGGTCCCTGTCCATAGCTGAGATGGGGGTCTCTGTCCCCAGGTGAGATGGGGGTCCTTGTCTCCAGGGGAGAAGGGTGTCCCTGTCCCCAGGTAAGATGGGGGTCCCTGTCCCCAGGTGAGATGGGTGTCCCTGTCCCCAGGGGAGAAGGGGTCCCTGTCCGGTGAGAAGGGGTCCCTGTCCGGTGAGAAGTGGTCCCTGTCCCCAGGGGAGAAGGGTGTCCCTGTCCCCAGGGGAGAAGGGTGTCCCTGTCCCCAGGTGAGATCAGGGTCCCTGTCTCTAGGTGGGAAGGGGTCCCTGTCCCTAAGTGAGAAGGGGTCCCTGTCCCTAGGTGAGAAGTGGTCCCTGTCCCCAGGGGAGAAGGGTGTCCCTGTCCCTAGGGGAGAAGGGTGTCCCCAGGTGAGATCGGGGTCCCTGTCCCTAGGTGAGAAGGGTCCCTGTCCCCAGGGAAGAAGGGTGTCCCTGTCCCCTGGTAAGATGGGGGTCCCTGTCCCTAGATGAAATGGGGGTCCCTGTCCCCAGGTGAGATGGGGTCCCTGCCCCCAGGTGAGATAGGGGTCCCTGTCCACAGGTATGATGGGGTCCCTGTCCCAGTCGAGAAGGGGTCCCTGTCCCTAGGTGAGATGAGAGTCCCTGTCCCTAGGTGAGATGAGAGTCCCTGTCCCTGGGTGATATTGGGGTCCCTGTCCCTAGGTGAGATGGGGGTCCCTGTCCCTAGGTGAGATGGGGGTCTCTGTCCCTAGGTGAGATGGGGTCCCTGTCCCTAGCTAAGATGTGGGTCCCTGTCCCCATGGGAGATGGGGGGATGGAGTGGAGTATGGAATTGTCTGTGGGGGATATGGAGTCTCACTCACCTTGAGCAAGTCTGCAAGGGCACGCTTCATGGCTGCCTGGACTTCCTCCAGCAGCACAGACAGGGCAATCAGCATATTTCTGAGGCGAGGAAGATCTGTGTATGATGGGAGAAGGGGGGCTGGCAGACAAGCCTGCGGTGTCCTCCGGCTCTCATACGGCTGCACCTGTGTGCTTAAACTTTGCGCGGGAGAAGTGTCAGTGCTCCTGAATGGATGCAGCCGACTCGGGGGGCGAAGCTCTGGCTGGGGATGACTCTGGGCTGCGCGGTGCTGCATGGGGAAGGAGAGAGCGACCCGGAGGAGCCGGTGATCACCGGCCGAGCACACAGGCAGGGAATGTGATACAGAGCAGCTAGTGCAGTAGAGGCGGGAGCTCTGCTACTCACCCCGTCCTCCAGCCACCCGGGCGCTGCTATTTCTACCCATCTCAAGCTCTTTAATTAGGCAAAATAGCTAGTTGCGAGGCCCCTGTGAGTCCGAGGCCTTAGGCGACCGCCTAATTTGCCTAATTAGAGAGCCGCCTCTGCTCCCAGGATGTTGCTAAACAAGTCGTAGCTCATACTGCTCATCCTTACCACCATAGGAGCTGAGCTCTGATTCAAGTCTCCTCACATGTGTTTTCCTGATGCAGTAGCTCTGAGATCAGATCTAATGTTTGACAGCTCTCTCCTGTGATGGCGAAGGTGAACAATAATAGCTAGGCCTCACTTAGCAACATTCTAGCAACATCCTGGGAATTTTCTGGTCAGGCTTCAAGAGGTATGTAAATGTCCTACACCTATAGCAAGGGCATTATTCAACTTTAGTCAAAGCTGTACAGCAGTGGCGTAACTAGAACCTTCAGGGCCCAGATGCAAGAAACCATGAAGGGCCCTCCTGACAGGGCCCTTTCCTCCGATCCCGTTGGCGGAACAACAGGGCCCGGTCGCAAGTGGGTGGCTGCATATAAAGGAATCGATTTCTCCATTTCCCCTTGCTTCTCCTTCTCTCTCTTCCGCAGATATTCAACAGCTGCAGGAGGAAAATGGAGTGATTGGTTCCTTTATGCCAGAGTTTCTCAATCTTTTTCCAGTCAGGGCTCCCTTAAAGTATACCCCTAGGTGAACGGGGCTGCACTGTAACTACTCCGCAACTGTGTGCATTGCATGCAGCATAGTGATGATGCATTTAAGGGGTTAAAACAGGCGGTCAGTAGTCAACATATTGCCTCTTTACCGGTTGTCAAATGCCTCTGAAAAGCGATCTGAGCATGGATCGCTTTTTAGAGGAACAACATTTTTTTTGCTGATACTATGAATAAGCAAGAAAAAATTATCAGTTCTGATTGTACACATATAGGGGGTCAGAATTAAAAGTGCATACATAATATGTGCATACATACATGTAAACACACATGTATGCGCACACACACACATAATCTGTATATATATATATATATATATATATATATATATATATATATATATATATATATACACACACACGCATATATATATATAAATGCACACACATACAGTATACATACATGTACACAAACATACATGCACACACATACAGTATACATACATGTACACAAACATACATGCACACACATACAGTATACATACATGTACACAAACATACATGCACACACATACATACATGCAGATAGCCTTTTAACCACTTGCTTATTTGGGCACTTAAACCCCCCTCCTATCCAGACCAATTTTCAACTTTCAGCCCTGTCACACTTTGAATGACAATTGCGCGGTCATACAACACTGTACCCATATGAAATTTTTTATCATTTTTTCACCACAAATAGAGCTTTCTTTTGGTGATATTTGATCACCTCTGCAGTTTTTACTCTTTGTTAAAAAAAAATGTAAAAACCTGAATTTTAAAAAAAAACCATTTTTTAATTTTTTTATATTTTGTTATAAAAAATTTAAAACAGGTAATTTTTCTCCTTCATTGATGTACGCTGATGAGGCAGCAGTGATGGGCACTGATAGGCGGCAGTGATGGGCCCTGATAGGCGGCAGTGATGGGCACTGATCAGTTACACTGATAGGCAGCACTGCTAGGTGGCACTGATTGGCACTACTGGTGGGCATTGATAGCTGGCACTTGTGGGCATTGATAGGTGGCACTTGTGGGCATTGATAGGTGGCACTTGTGGGCACTGTTAGGTGGCACTGTGGGCACTGTAAGGTGGCACTGTTAGGTGGCACTGTTGGCACTGTTAGGTGGCACTGTGGGCACTGTTAGGTGGCACTATTAGGTGGCACTGATGAGGCAGATGTGCTTCTTCCACTTCGGGACCGATGTCCCTCACATCTGAGCCGGTGATCGGCTTTTTTTTCTACTCACGCTTTCAGCTGACAGCTGATCACATGGTAAGGGGCCGGGACCAGCCCCTTCCTTAGATCGGTGATCACCCGAGTCTCAGTGACTCAGTGATCACAGCGCGCTCGGCCTCCCAGGAATTCGGGTCCACGCTGTGGCCATCATTCGGCCATAGCGCGGATGCCAAGTGGTTAAAAATCGGCAGTGGTTTACCTTACCTCTTCCTGCCGGGTACTTGCACTGTAGGGGGAGACAAAGAGAACACTGTGCTTTCACTTTATATGCAATAAATATGGGGAGCTCCCTGCACAGTGCTGATTACAGTTCGGCTGAGGATCGGGGAGGTCAGTCTCAGTGCCCTTGCCACTCCTCCTATCGAGGTATACAGGGGGCCCTTAAGAGCCCCCTGCAGCATGGGGCCCGGTCGCCATGGCGACCTCAGCGACCACTATACTTCCGCCACTGCTGCACAGGGAGATGCTACAAATCTGAACAGAGAGCAAAGTTTTCTCAAATTAGCAGGTAATAACCGGAATGTTCATATAATAGGTTGGCCAGTTCCTATCCTCCGTCCAGATCTAAACCACTTCCCTCCCGTGCCCTGCTGGGAGGATGACAGGGGTGGCCAGGTAGGAGTCCTGGGAGAGGTCACCCAGGATGATAAGAGCCTCTGCCCTGTGATGTGAAGTAAGACTGCGATATAAGGGGGGGCTGAGGACACCGATGTACAGGGGGGACTGTGATGTAAAGGGAGACTGTGATGTGAAAGGGACTGCAATGTAAAGGGGTGCTGTGATGTAAAGGGGAACTAAGGACACAGTAGGACTGCTGTAAAGAGAGACTCTAAAGCAGTGGTTCTCAACCTGGGGGTTGAATGATGATTTGCCAGGGGTCACCGAATCCTGGGCTGTTCCTGAAGCCCACACCGCTCTCCCAGCCTTTTTGCGGCAGCCCAGCAGGGCTGTCCCTGAAGCCTGTGGCTGCCCAGCTAGGCTATTCCTGGAGCCCGCCGTCGCACATTCAGCCTCTTTGCAGCCACCCATTCAGTTCCCGGCATGGCTGGGGGGCAGAGACTAGAGGTCAGCTGACTGGTGAGGAATGTTAAGTGGGAGGGGCTGGAGGAGACCCTATCCCCTGATTTCAGCATAGGTGTCACTGCTACGAGACACCACAAAGTCAGAGATACAGCGAAGCCAGAGACACAGTAAGTAACACTACCTGTGATTATAGTTACCATTAAAAGTCCCCACTACAGTTCTCAGATCAGCAGATGACCTTGATCAAGAGCACCAAAGTTGGCTGATCAGAACTCCCCCCAGCACTGCCACTGATCCCAACTCCCCGCCAACACTGCCACTCATCCCAACTCCCCGCCAACACTGCCACTCATCCCAACTCCCCGCCAGCACTGCCACTCATCCCATTCCCCCCACCAAGGAGTAGGAGAAGGATTAAAAATAGGGAACACATGGAAGAGAGAGGGGGAGGAACAAAGAAAAAATAAAATAAAAAACAAGAAAAACGGCTAGAGAGGGATGGGGAAAAAACAAGAAATTAGGATAGAGAGAGATAAAAGGGAAAGAAAGAAGAACAAAAGAGAAAGAGTGCTACATCCTAAAATGTTCCATAAGGGGTTCTAATACTGTACGAGTGGAAGGGACTGGCGGAGCGCCAAATGTCCGTGGGTTAGGGGTGTAAATGACTTGTTTTGCCTTGGGTGCTGACAACCCACGCTTCGAAAATAATTTTACTGTTAGGGGTCCCCACAACTTGGGAAATTTTATCAAGGGGTCACGGCACTAGTAGGGTTGAGAACCACTGCTCTAAAGTAAAGGTGGTCTGTATTGCAAAGGGGGACTGTGGACACTGATGTTAATGGGGGGCTGTGATGTGAAAGAGGGACTTAGGACACTGATGTAAAGAGGGGACTGTGATGTGTTGTAGTTGTAACACAAACATGGTATTCGGACCTCTGCTAGAAGAACATTTTATTGAGTGGACCTCCATGAATTTTAACTCAAGACCCCTGATTCAAGGAATTAAAGAATGTGCTCTACACCTTGTATCAACACACAAAGTTCATAAACCAGCCAGGTATCATTTTCTTGTGCTAACTAGTGCCTTGGCTACCTGCCTCCTAAAAGTTACCAATCCCGCTGAAAAGGGCTTTCCATCACTTTTCATAATTGCTAAACAGGGTGCAGTTTTAACAGATTGTAAATGAACACATCTTACTTGATTTTTAAAGAGTTTGATTGCATGCATTTCTGATCGCTATCTATGGAATAATTGAATTTGTATGGTGAATTTCATGATAGCAGAGAACTACAATTAATTACGTGACTGTGCATGATTAATTAACGTTTGCTATTACTTTGTTGTTCACGACTACACATTGAGTCACTTTTCCCAACACATACTTACTGTACCTTGTTCTCTACACTACCTCGAGCTCTGGGATGAAAGGTATGAACCAGGTCATGGCACGTCCTTCTTCCTCATTTGGAATTTCCACAAATTTAAATTGACTTCTGCTGCTTATTTAAAAACACCCGTTATGGTTATTAGTTAACAAAATTGTTATTGCATATGAGAAGCACAGCACAGCTTTGTGCTAGCTTTAAATAGACTCCTATGTAAACTTATGTTCCTTCAAGGTAACACTGATAAGATTTCACATTCCCAATATAGAAATATAGAATCAATAAATGTGCTGCTCTGTGTCTACCTATCCTGATAAATATAATTAATACGTGCTAACGAATTGAGTGTCAACTCTTATAATCAGTGGCGGCTGGTGCTCCATAGATCGGGGGGGGGGGCACACAGACAGACCTGACCACAGACCCCCACCCCCCTGTCGCTCCAGCCTGCTAGCCCACCACCCCACACTAACCCCCTCCCGTCGTGGCAAATGCAAAACTGTCCAATAATGGCAAACATGAGAATCGAGTAGCAGTGGATTACGTATCTTCGAGGTGTGGGTGTCCTTCAGCTTTTGCTTCTCCTGAAACACAGGAATCCCACTGTCTCCCCTGGTCCTAGACTGAGTCGGCAACACAAAAGCTGTGTGCAGTGAAAGATAATAGATTATAGCGGTGGCTTCCCCCCCACTCTGTCTCCTCCGTGTCCCGGCCGTCACTTCTCCTCCCGGCCAATGGGGTCTTCAGACTTCCGGCCAATGAGGTCTTAGAACTCCCAGCCAATGAGGTCTCAGGACACGCTTCCTGATTGGACAAACAGGAAGACATTATCGAATAATAATTCACTAATGTCACACAACAGTGTGGGCTCAGGGCGCAGTGCTCTGCGCCCTAGGCCCACCCTTTTTGAAGCCAATTAGAGCCACGGGGGGGGGGGGGGGGGAGCACGGGTGAGGTGGCACATTTATTGATTTGATAATTTTTTGCACATGTATTTATATGGGAATGTGATCAGTGTCAGCAGCTAGATTCCAATTTTAGTTCAACTTCTAATTTCTTTCAAACACACACGGTAGCTCACAAGGCTTTTTTTTTCGAATTATAAAAATATAGAACCTATATAGTTCCATGCTCCAGGGTAGTCATTATCCTCAGCTGTTTGATGCATCATAGACCTGGAGCAAGCATATGTGTATAAGGTATTGAGAACCTGTACTATCACTAATAAGTCAAGGATCGCAGGTTCCTTTGAAAAAGAATATATCATATTATTATTTTGTACAAGCAAAGGAGAACTTAAAGTGGTGTTCCACCCTAAAAAAAAAAATCCATGACTGTGCCTAAAAAAAACTAAAAAAAAACATTTGGAATTTTTTTTTTTTTTTTTTACTTACCACTAAATGCCTGTTGCTAGGGGGTCCCTCGTAGTCTGCCTCTTCCAGTGCCTGGGCTGGTGACATCACTTCCCCCTCGGCACAGGAAGGACTCAGCTCTGCTCCCTCCCTCCTGTCAATCATCTGGGACCCATTACAGGTCCCAGGTGACTGAGCGGCCAATCACGGCGTGCGGCGCCGCTCGCGCATGCGCAGTGGGTGCCAGGCTGTGAAGCCACAGCCCGGCGCCCACAGTTGCAATGCCGGCGCCGCTGAACGGAGGGGAAGACGAGCGGGGCTTCAATCCCCTGCATCGCTGGACCCTGGGACAGGTAAGTGTCCAATTAAAAGTCAGCAGCTGCAGTATTTGTAGCTGCTGACTTTTAATTTTTTTTTTTTTTTTCATGGGCCCTCCTCTTTAAAGTGGTTGTAAAGCCTTAAAAATAACCGGTGAAGTGGTTAACCTCGGGTGATACACAGAGATTAAAACAAATCCTCCTATATAAGTTATACCTATTTATGTGCTGCCCTCTCTTCTCTACATCCAAAGTGCAGAAGTTATACAGCTTGATTGAGCTTTCACAAATCAGGGGGCAGGGAGCTAAAGTTACACTCTGCAGAGCTCAGTGAGAACTGATTGGAGGGAAGGGACACACCCCCTTCACACAGCACATATAGGCAGAGCTGGGGCTGTCAGTCGCAGGCTGTGTGCTGGAGCTATCTCCCCTGCCACCCTTTTACCTCTTGGTGTCAGGAAAACCTATCAGATAGCAGAGGAATGAGGCAGCAGACAGAAATTATGCTTAGTGCTCTGCATTAAAACACACTATGGAGGTATATGCTTTGTTCATATTTCATGTCAGAGGTTTACAAAAACTTTAAAGTAACTCATCTTATCAGTGTGTGGGGTAAACTTTTTTTGTGTTTGTAATTAAATGTATATATGAGTGCAGCTCATTACATTGATACAAGTTTTGCTTTGTATAGCATACACACAGGACTGATGGCCTACAGACTGATCTACATTTCTCTACATGTAAAGCTGAAGATTAGGTATGACAATTTGTACATAATTATATTGGCCCAGCTTGGATCAATGTCAGTATATACAGTATGCGCAATACCTATGGGATTCTTGTGGAAGCTGCTTCTTTTTTTTTAAGCCTATTGTGTGTGAAACCCACTCAGACTAACACCCGGTGCAAAAAAAAAAGTGCACATACAAAACATGAGAACATAAAAAAGTGCACAGGGTGTACACATGGACCTCCTCTGAAGAGGAAGGAGCCTTACCCTGATCCCCGGGGGCACAAGGCTCCTGACAGGGACTGAGGTACACACTGGCCCACCTAGCTGAAACCAGGTGGAGCCTGTTCTCTGGGAGGTCTGCCGAAACAGACCACCCCCAAGTACTAGGTGGGGCTCCCCCGAAGGGAGACCCCATGAGAGAGAGGGCGAACCAAGCCAGAAGGCCATGTCCACCCCCTCCCAAGACTTTCAGGGCAGGCCCAAGGACCTACACCCTACCAATCGTGCAGTGAAAAAAAGTATACCGTGCAAAAGTGACAAATACACATAAAAAAGGGGAAAATTAAAGGGGATAAGTGCAAAGTGGCATGGTGCAATACTAAGGCAGGCTCTTCAGCCAGTAATCAAAAATTCCTCTGGTCCCAGCCAAAAGACCCGGCCCTAGAGGCAGGTCCGAAAAAAGTGAGATGTGGTGCAGTGACCTTGGTGCCAGTAAACTCAAAGTGAACCTTATACACAGTGAGTATTACGACACCCCTGGACTGCCACCTCAGGGGCACATACATCCCGGCCTTCCGCCAGACCAGTGCTTCTCCATCCCTACCAGGAGACATCGGAATTTAGACAGCTTAGTGAGAGCCTTGCTTACAACTGTGGACAAGCTCTGTGCACAGGGCCAGATTCAACCCAGGAGAAAAAAGGCCTCCCACCGCCATCACCGTTCCTTACCAATTACATCAAAGAGGGATACTAGCCAGCACCCTGTCTCTCCTTAGGACACTGACATTCTGCCTCCTGAGAACTTAGCTGCTACTGTAATTACAGTGATCACCACTAGATTCTAGGTCCTATGCTGAGCAACTCCCCTGCTGCATTGTGAACACTGTAGGCTGTTAACTTGGAGTGGGCACATTCAGGGAACACTTTGCATTGCAATAAATGCAAAGTATTCTCTGATTAGATGAGGTGGAAAGGAGAGGCAGTAATGCCATGGTCTTCAACTCATCCACCTTTGCAAATATAAAGAAAATACAACATGCTTTCTGAACGGTGCCTGTGATGAGTGAGCGACCTCCTGTGTTCGGTAAGAAGCAGGGCAGCCACTCACCATGGGACCTGGAAGCTAGTGGAGATCACTGTAGTGGTGGTGCCTATTATAGCAATTTTTACCTTCCATTGGGATAACACAGGTATGACACTCACAAACTTACATTAGTGATAGCTGAACCAATGTAACCATGTAAAACTTTAGCATTAATGAAATCCCCAAAAATATGAGCAAGCATAGCAAAATATGAAACATCCCTTTAAGAACTAAAACATTCAGGTCTTTCATGGTGTGGTCTGGTTGTGAGAAGTGATTTCCCACAGGTGTGCAGCGCCACGGACACCCAAGATCCCCGCCTGGATCAACCCCCCACGGTCAGCAGACGTCCCAAGGACCCCTCCAATGTCTTTGGGCGCAGCAAGGAGGAACCTGAAGCCAGCATTTGAGGCCGCTTAGTCTCAGACCGGGACTTCCAAGATGGTGGCCACGCCACACCGCTCTGCACCTGCTAGCCTCACCAGTGCACAGGCTGCATCCTCACCCTCCATGGAAAATGAGATCCCCGGCCCTCCCCAAAATTAAAATTAACGGAGGCACCCTGTCCCAGAACCCCCAACGCATTATGGGGGAATTTCAAAATTTCTATAAATCTTTATACAGCGGAGAGAACCTCCCATCTCAACACACGGTAGACCATTTTCTTGAAAACACTCAGATTCCCATTCTGGAGGACAGATACCACTTAAAACTGGAAGCCCCTATCTCCTCCGAGGAGGTTTGCGCGGTCATTAAAAACTTAAAGTCACACTTGGCGTCTGGCCCAGACAGCTTTTCAGTACCCTATTACAAAGCCTTTTCCGCTACTCTCGCTCCATACATGGTGAGCTTCTTTAATGCTCTGCGACAGGGTGACAGTCTAGATAACTCAATTAACATGGCATACATTACAGTTCTCCCCCAACCAGGCAAAGACCCCAGCTCAGTAAGCAATTATAGACCAATCTCACTCATTAATAACGATTTAAGGATTCTGACTAAAATCCTTGCAGACCGATTGGCCTCCTTCATTAGCTTATATATTAATAAGGACCAAGTGGGCTTAATCCCTGGGAGACAGGGCCCAGATCAAACCCGCGGCACAGTTAACATCATCTCCCTCCTCAACCCCAACTGGGACAATGATATTCCCAGGCAGGGCTGTCTACTAGACCTCCAAAAGGCATTAGATTCTGTCCACTGGCCATATATTTTCTCCACCCTAAAACGCTGGGGATTTGGTGAATCATTCCTCAATGTCATGCACGCTCTATACTCCTCACCATCGGCTCAGGTGCGTCTGCAGGGATTTTACTCTGAATCTTTCCCCATATCTAGAGGCACAAGGCAGGGTTGCCCGCTTTCTCCGCTGATTTTTGCCATAGCAATCGAGTCCCTGGCGATAGCTATTAGAAACAATCCGGTATTCAATGTGGATCCCGATGTCACAAATGCGCATTGTTCACTGACGACATCTTACTTTTTGTCTCCTCTCCACTAACCTCACTCCCTAACATATGTCGTTTCCTAGATGAATTTGGGGCGGCCTCGCGTCTCCTGGTTAATTAAAATAAATCCCAAGCACTGAACATTACTATCCCAGACACTCTGCTCACCAGACTATAGCAGAGCTTTCGGTTCACCTTGAATGACTCATCTATTACTTATTTGGGGATCAGGCTAACCCCCAGGGTTAAACTCCTCCAACAAGCAAACTACCCCCAACTATACAAAAAACTGGAGGATGACCTGTCCCGGTGGTCCCGGCTCTCCCTATCCCGGTTGGGAAGAATTCATACAATGAAAAAGACTCTACTCCCTCACATTTTATATTACTTCAGAGCACTTCCGATCCCTATAGACAAGCCCGCCTAAAACAGTTTCAAGCCAAACTCATTAAATAAATCTGGGGCAAAGGGGGACACAGACTCTCTAAAGCGGTCCTTAACAGAACGAGAGAAGAGGGGGGTTTAGGTCTTCCCAATTTGTAATGGTACTTTCAGGCAGCTCAACTGTCTCAGTTAGCGGCGGTCTACTCACATTGGGAACAACCTGACTGAATACATATTGAGAGACAGGCAGTCCCATTACACACACATTGGACTATCTCCTTTTGAGCCCCAAGAAATTGAGACCCCCAATTTTATCCCAGACACTTTCACACTCATTCGCCCTTTGGGACGGTCTAAAGGGTAACAACCAACTGACTTCCCCCACAGAACCGCTACAAAACTTATTCCAAAACCCAGCATTCCCACCAGGTCTAAACATCAAAGCCTTCAGGTGGTGGCTAGACAAAGGGCTTTATAGAATAGGACATTTCCTTAGGCCCTTGGGCCCGCTTTCCAAAGCATTCTGTATTAGTAACCTAGATATGCTTCCTTCCGAGTTCTTTAGATTTACCCAGAGCTCAAACTTCTTGCACAAACGTTGTAAAGCGATACCCAACAGTCCTCAAATCACAGCATATGAACAGTGGTGTGGTCAGGCCAATGAGCAGAGGGGGGAATCATGGTGATATACAGGGCGCTATTCTCCACACGCTCCAAGGCACCCTACATGCTGGCCTGGGAGGAGGACCTATCCCATCACTGGAAATTAGAAACTTGGCACAGGAATTTCTCTCAATCATACAAGGGCATCCTCAATTCCAGCCCCATAGAAGCAAGTATAAAAGTGATATCCAGATGGTACCTAGTCCCATCGAAGCTGGCCAAATTATTCCCATCATCATCCCCCTCTGTTTTCGGGGGTGTGACCTCAGAGGAGATATGTACCATGTGTGGTGGGGTTGCCCCAGAATACGAAATTTCTGGAACTAAATTTTCTCACGGATTCGCAAGATCACAACGATCTCCATCCCAACGCCCCCCCCTAATTGCTCTTATAAACTTTCTAGTGAGGGAAGCCTCCAAGAGTACACAATTTCTTTATCCTCCTGGGAGCCAAACTTACCCTAGCCAAAGCTTGGAAAAAAACCGTCTGTCTCGACATTACTAGCGAAAAGAAAGATTTCTTGGATTATGAACCAAGAGAAGATGGCAAGTGTACTCATGGACCGTACCGAAAAATTCAAACAAACCTGGGACCCCTGGACAGATTTTGTAGGCGCCACCCTTTATCCATAACCTTGAGATAATCTAGCATACTCACACCCTCCCCCAGTCGACACAATTTTCTCTATACCCCCTTCTTTTCAGCTCTTCTACTCTCTTTCTTTTCGCTTCCTCTTTCTGTAAATAGGCTCCGGCCATTTCCTAAATGGATCTAGCCAAGGCTAAGGTTCAGTCTCATCCCGGAACCAGTTACATATTGGTCCTCTGTATATGCAAGTTACCTGGTTACCGGAAGACTATATATTTGTTTCAATATTTAATTCAGTGCACCCATAACAGTTAACCATGCAATATGCAGTACTTCCACCTTTTATTTCTTTTCTTTTGTTGTGCTTAGTCCCTGTATGTTTTGGGCATAGTTCTAAGCCATTAAAATGCTGAGCAACACATAGCTAACCACCGGGTGGTGGGGCAGGGGAGCGAGGAGCTCCGTCCACAGTGTGATCCCTATTGGGGTGGCAGAGCTTCCCCCCCTCCCCCTGGCCCCTCCCCCTTTAATAAGCTTAGTTGCTCAACATCATTTCGGTGTACAAACACGTTTTTTTACAGTGCACTCCACAGCCGCCCCGGAGATACGTGAACCGGCTCCATAGGGAGCCAGTCACATTCTCCTGCTATGCGAATTAGATGTGCGGAAACGCACATCTAATTCGCATAGGTGTGAACCCGGGCTAAAACGGAAAAAAAAAAAAAAAGACTCTCCTTATATTTCTTAAAGGTGTGTCTATGTAAATTCTTCCTTGTTTGCAATTTCTGTGCTGTTTTGCCAACGTAAAATCCTTTGCTACATTTTTTGCATTGGATGAGGTATACAACATTAATGGAGGTACAACTGTGTGATCCTACAGCTGCACCTCCAGTAATGTTGTATACCTCATTCAATCCAAAAAAAAATCCGCAAAGGATCTTATGTTGGCAAAACAGGACAGAAATTGCAAATAAGGATGAATTTACATAGACACACTATTAAGGAACATAAGGAAGATTCTGCACATCTGTGGGAAATCACTTTGCACAACCAGACCACACCATGGAAGACCTGAATGTTTTTGTTCTTAAAGGGAACTTCAAAACTACTCAGGAAAGGAAAACGTTTGAACTAAGAATGACAATTCTTTTTGACACAAAAGATAATGGACTAAGGCTGGCCATACATTATATAATTTCCTTGTACAATTTTCCTTTAGATTTACCAAAACCATATAATATAAGGTCAAACATAAACACTTTCAATTTGTATGCAATCAGGCAGGCCCTTGCACTACATAAAGGTACGTCTAAAGGAAATTGAACAACAACATTTTATAATGTATGGGCAGCCTTACTTGTGCTAAAACTTTGTGTATGCGTATTGCTTGGACCTTGAAGAAGTGGGTACACTCCAAAAGCTTGTCCAAAAAATATATATAAAAAAACAAATGTATTCATCAGTTTAGGCCAATATATATTCTTCTACATATTTTTGGTAAAAAAAAAAGCGCAATAAGCATATATTGATTGGTTTGCACAAAAGTTATAGCGTCTATAAAATAGGGGATAGATTTATGTCATCTTTATTATTTTTATTTGTTCTACTAGTAATGGTGTTGATCTGCGATTTTTAGCGGGACTGCGAAATGGTGGCTGAAAGATCGAACACTTTTGACACTTTTGGGACCATTGACATTTATACAGCGATCAGTGCTATAAATATCCACTGATTACTGTGTAAATGTCACTGGCAGGGAAGGGGTTAACACTAGGGGGCAATCAAAGGGGTTAAATGTGTTCCCTAGGTGTTCTAACTGTAGGGGGGATGGGCTGCCAGGGACATAGCAGAGATCACTGTTCCCGATCACTGGGAGCAGTAGATCCCTGTCATGTCACCCGTCAGAATGGGGAATCGCCTTGTTTACAAAGGCAGTTGCCCATTCTTCCTCTATAATATGCGATCGCGGGTCGCCGGCAGACATCAAAACCGCGCTACCCACAGGCGCGCTCCTGCAGCGGGCGCAAGAGCACGCGCCAGTGGCCCGCCTCTGCCTGCGCGAGCCGCGGTACAGCTACGACGATTTGCGCAGGAGAGCCGACCTACCGCCGTGTAACGACGGCGGCTGGTTAGCAATCGGTTAATGCAGTGTTTCTCAACTCCAGTCCTCAAGGCACCCCAACAGGTCATGTTTTTAGGATTTCCCTCAGATAAAACGGCTGTGGCAATTACCAAGGCAGTGAAACTGATCAAATCACCTGTGTAAAATAATGGAAAGCCTGAAAACACGACCGGTTGGGGTGCCTTGAGTTGAGAAACACTGCCTTAATGTTATGAAACTCAATATTTAAAAAAAACAGACAAGATAGTTGTTTAAAAGAACTCTAGCCAAGGAGGCCTATTGGCCTCTTACCATCACTTTTATCTCTTTATGAGTTATGGGAACAGTGTACTAAACACGGCAATTTCCTGTACCCGATCCAGGTAGGGTTGCTACCTCATCCCTTTAAAACTGAACACGTATTAATTACACAGGTTCTGTGGCTGATTAAGGTGGTAATTAAACTTACTTGGTGCCTTACCTGCATTAAATTAGCCTCAAAACTTGTGTAATTCAAATGTGTTCAGGTTTAAATGGATGAGGTGGCAACCCTAGGTCCGCCCGATGGACTCCGCTGATCCCCGCTACGCAGGCGAATAACAGGTCTTTCTTTGCTCACTGTGCAGAGTGGAATCGGACACAGTCCCACTCTCCTCTATGGGGAGATCAGATGAAAACGGACCGCCTGTCCATTTTAATCCGATCCTCTAGACGGATGGAAAATAGTTTCACCATCCGTCTGGATTTCATGGACAGGATCGGATCGGATATCGGTGGATGTCAGCTGACTACCGCCGCTCCATAGGAGTGAATAGAGGCTCTGATCAGGTCCGCCTGAAAAACTGACAGGTGGACTTGATCAAACAGCCTGTGTAAAAGGGGGCTTATGCAGGTTCTGAGGCTAATTTAATGCTGATATGGCACCAAGTGAGTTTAATTGTCACCTTAATCAGCTACAGAACCTGTGTAATTAATATGTGTTCGGTTTTGAGGGATGAGGTGGCAACCCTAGATCCAGGGCTTCACTATAATTTCTGTTTGCGTTCACTAAGAACCCCATTATGCTTTTTCCTAATTTTTATGGATCTGATGCTTCTGTTGCTGAACCTTGAGACCTTTCATGACGAGAAAAAATGAACACAAAGATGGACAATGACCATACCAATATAGTAAAGAGATACTGTATTTCACAGATGTGGTTTCAAGTTATGAAAACCTGCAGGTTAACGTTCCCTGCATTTTATCATTGCAGTTTGTTGTACTTTATTATATTATAGTTTTCAAAAGATTTTATTAAAGATAAAAAAAAAATAAAAAATTTACACATACATTGAAAATGAAAATTTTCATTACCTTCAGGGTAATATATATGTCATGAAAATCCAAATACAGAGTAATCTTTCATGTTATAGGATAATAATAACATTTTATCAAACCTGATGTTCTCTTGAATTACACTAAGTACCAAAAGGGGGGGTTAAACCCTAGAAGGTTGGATGCGTAATTTCTATAAAACTGAAAAGAAAAAGAACAAACATAGATATCATAACTCTGGTCAGGAACGGTCAGTCTTGAAGCCTTAGTAAGAACCATGGATTCCATTTGGCATTATATGCAGGAATGGAATCATGTAAGGTATGAAATATTTTCTCATATATCATCATACAATCAACTCGTGAGATAATTTGTGCGAACGGGATCACAGAGGACTTCCAGTGAAGAGCTGTGCACCAGATCATGGCTATACAGATAGAGTGAATTAACCTCAATAGAGGTTTTGTTATGTCAGGGATATCTCGAAAGAAAATGCAATGGAGAGGGATGAGGCTGATGGGCTGACCTACTAGTTTATCCACCAGTTTCAGAACTTCCCTCCAAGTAGGTTGAAGTTTTTCACATTGCCAGAATATGTGAATGTTTGAACCCGAATGTGTGCAACCCCTGAAACACCTGGGAGAAGTTTGTGGGTATATTGTGTGGATACGGGATGGGGTATAGTACCATCTTGTCGTAAGTTTTATGGCTGACTCCCTAATGGTTAGGGATTTAGTGCATTTACGTATGTTTAACCAACCCCTATCCCAGTCTATAGCATCCTGATCTAGGTTTAGTTCTTGATCCCATTGAGATCTGTATTTCAGGGTCGGAATATCTTCAGCTGATTCTAATAATTTATAGATCTGTGAGATAAGGCCCCTCTGACGAGGAGCCATATGGCACAGATCTTCATATAAGGTCGTATCCACCTCTGAGGGGATAATGTTGTTGAAAAAAGTGACGTATTTGGAGGTAACGATAAAATTCACTGTCTGGAATGTGGAAGCGGGCTTTTAGTGACGAAAATGTGGGGAACTTGGAGTCAACCAGAAAATCGCCCAAAGTGATCAGGTTGTGTTGTGTCCACTCCTGGAATGATGTACTTTATTATATTATAACTGGATTAATATACTATGAGATCAAATAAATATTTTCACTTTATTGTATGGTCAAGCTACGGTAACAGCTGTTTATACTTACCTTCCCTTCTGCTTCATTTGCCTAGGGAGGCGAAGGGAAATACCCTCTACTTTCAAGTATGGGGGAACATGCTAATCACTACCCTTCATCCCACATGACAGATTTGGTGCTTGCTAATTGGCTACATAGGCACCAAGGACTGCCACATTTGGAGTCCTCAGCCCTGTGTAAACTTCACATTGCTAGAAGGTCTGTTCCTCCTCACTCCCATGAGCAAAAGGAGCAGTAAGGGAGTGAAAGGAAGGTAATTATGTTGTACAAGCAGATCCAGGAGTGGCCATTAAAGTGAATCTGCACTGACAAATCACAGGGTTTGCTTTAAATAACCCCATGTGCCCATGGCAAAGAGTGTAATTGGCATGTTCATATAGAGATTGTCAAAAGGCAAAGCTTGGAACGCTGTCCCTGATGAACGTCATTATACTCTCTCAAGGGAAAATACACCACAGTTAACTAATCTCATGGCATCTAGAGCAGTGTTTCTCAACTCCTGTCCTCAGGACCCACCAACAGGCCAGGTTTGTAGGATAACTGAAATACATCACAGGTAATATCATCTGCTGCTCAGTGATTGCAGTATTGAACTCTGCATCTCCCCAAGGTAATACTTAAAATCTGGCCTGTTGGTGGGTCCTGAGGACTGGAGTTGAGAACCACTGATCTAGAGCCATCAAAATATGAATAAATGTCATTAAAGCAGGAAATTTAAAATGTTGCTAATAGTTTATGTGCACATGAGAATATCTGAATATAAAGTAATTTGTTGTTTTGGCCCTATTGATTTCAAATCATCAGTAGTTGCAGTCCGAATTGTTAGATTTTGAACAATAGATTCCATCCTAAGAAAATATATTGTCTTTTTTTTTACATTTTATCTACTTTGCTATTATGCATGTAGTCAGATAAACATAATCGTATTATTTTATGTTATTAATATATGTTATACTGTATGTTGTTATGTTATGTCATAATCTCCTGCAGTATGTTCCCAATCTCCATCCATACCTGTATAATGTTTGAACATCTGTGGCATGCCCGTAGTCCCTAATCATTAGCATTCATTGACTGAATAGTATGTACAGTCTTTGATGTTAGGTTACTTGAAGACCCTATATCAACTAAATTGACCACCACTGTTTTATATACTAGGGCTTCTCGGTAGTCCTTGTCTAGTCCCACATACCAGGGATAGTTTCTCATTTTTTTCTTTTTTAAAGAGAGCCCATGCTGAGGGAAAAGTGCCTTGCAAAAGTATTCACCCCCTTGGCTTTCTACCTATTTTGTTCCATTACAGCCTTTAGTTCAATGTTTTTTTTAATCTGAATTATATGTGATGGATCAGAACACAATTGTCTAAGTTGGGGAAGTAAAATTAGAAAAATATATACATAAAACTATTTTTCAAAAATAAAAAAATGATAATTGGCAACCCTGGAGGAGCTGCAATGTTACACAGCAGAGACTGGAGTATCTGTACATAGGATGACAATAAGCCGTATGCTCCATAGAGTTGGGCTTTATGGCAGAGTGACCAGAAGAAAGCCATTACTTTCAGCAAAAAACAAAATGGTATGTTCTGAGTTTGCGAAAAGGCTTGTGGGAGACTCCCAAAATGTATAGAGGAAGGTGCTCTGGTCTGATGAGACTAAAATTGAACTTTTTGGCCATCAAAGAAAACGCTATGTCTGGCGCAAACCCAACACATCACATCATCCAAAGAACACCATCCCTACAGTGAAACATGGTGGTGGTAGCATCATGTTGTGGGGATGTTTTTCAGCAGTCGGGACTGGGAAACTGGTCAGGGTTGAGGGAAAGATGGATGATGCTAAATACAGGGATATTCTTGAGCAATATCTGTACCACTCTGTGTGTGATTTGAGGCTAGGATGGAGGTTCACCTTCCAGCAGGACAACGACCCCAAACACACTGCTAAAGCAACACTTGAGTAGTTTAAGGGGAAACATGTAAATGTGTTGGAATGGCCTAGTCAAAGCCCAGACCTCAATCCAATAGAAAACTTGTGGTCAGACTTAAAGATTGCTGTTCACAAGTGCAAACCATCCATCTTGAAGGAGCTGGAGCAGTTTTGCAAGGAGGAATGGGCAAAAATCCCAGTGGTAAGATGTGACAAGCTCATAGAGACTTATCCAAAGTGACTGTGGAGCTGTGATAGCTGCGAAAGGGGGCTCTACAAAGTATTGACTCTAGGGGGGTGAATAGCTATGTACATTGACTTTTTCTGTTATTTTATTCTATTTGTTGTTTGCTTGTTTGCTTCACAATAAAAAAAAAAATCTTCAAAGTTGTGGGCATGTTCTGTAAATTAAAAATGATACAAATGTAAATTAAATGATGCAAATCCTCAAACAATCCATGTTAATTCCAGGTTGTGAGGCAACAAAACACGAAAAAATGCCAAGGGGGTGAATACTTTTGCAAGGCACTGTATGTAGCCCGCCGTTGCTGATCTCCTGAAAAGCTAACTGTCATACTTATCTATTACTTTCAGTAGATTAAGTCACCGAACCTAATAAATATGTAGGTCAGGAGGATTGTTTTCAGTCTGACTTCACTTGCTGCTGCCTTGCTCTGGGCTACCGACTCAAGTATTGATTTTTAGTGGCATCCAAGCAGCTAGTATTTTCAGAAAGAGGTTACCAGTGGCAGCCACTATTTTTCTCTCATCACAGGTCTACTTTAAAATGAAACTCAATTTTTATGAAAAAATAAATAAAAAATGTACGCACATTGCAAGGATTTTAAAAAGACCCTTTATAGGACCTTGCCTTTTTCTGTTTTGTAGATAGAGAGAGGCCATTGTACAAACTTTCTCTTCCATCCTGTGCTGAGTGATAGGCTCTCAGTGTTATACACATAACTAGTTTCAGTGGTAAAAGCAGTAAGCCAACCACATGAGTACAAAATGGCATTTCTGGCAGTATTCTGTACATAAACTTTATTTCTGCCAGGGTCATAAGGAAACATTTAATTTTTGGAATTTTAAGAAACTTTTGCTGCCTGCAGATTTTATGGAAAGGTAATTTTATTAAAGTATTTTTTAGTTTTGGATAGAGTGGAGAGGGATTAGAACATCTGTCAGATTTTATCATTTTCTATGCATCCATTAGGGAGATTCACCCCCTCTAATTGCCCTGTTTACCTTTATCACCAAGTTAAAAGAAAGCCTGGTACACATTATGAGTTTTTTTTTCATTCAACCCATCAGGTTGAACAAAAAAACTGCCAGCTCTGGTCAGAGCCGCTGTACTAACTATGCAAAGTTAGTGCAGCGATCTCCCCTGCTGAGTTGTTGTGTTCTGACAGGGGGACGCCCCCCTGCCAGAACACTCCGATCAGCGTTCTCTGCCATTGGCTGAGAGTGCTGATCGGGAGTCGGTCGCCTACTGGTTTTCATCCTCCTCCGTCTAGGTGAATCAGATCAGAGGGCAGTCCATAGGGGTGAATCGACCCTTTGATCAGGTCTGCCTGAAAGACTTACAGGTGGACCTGATTGGACCCTTTGTGTGAAAGGAGCCTAAAATAAAGTTTCAAAAAATCCCAAATTTTGGGTTTGGAACCAGAATAGGAAAAGAGGGAAAATCTTCCATGTCTTCCAACTAGTTTCTTTGACCTTGCAAAAATTACTTGAGTTATAACCTTCCCTTACTTTATCCAAAATGGGGAAAAAAGTTTTGCCTACTTTACCATTAAAGTGGTAGTAAAATCCTTAATGTTAATGTTTTACCCACAGGTAAACCTATAATAAGGCTTACCTGTGGGTACAGTGCCTTGAAAAAGTATTCATAACCCTTGAAATTTTCCACATTTTGTCATGTTAAAACCAAAAACGTAAATGTATTTTATTGGGATTTTATGTGATAGACAAACACAAAGTGGCACATAATTGTGAAGTGGAAGAAAAATAATAAATGGTTTCAAATTGTTTTTACAAATAAATGTGTGAAAAGTGTGGTGTGCATTTGTATTCAGCCCCCCTGAGTCAATACTTTGTAGAACCACCTTTCACTGTAATTACAGCTGCAAGTCTTTTTGGGGATGTCTCTACCAGCTTTGCACATCTAGAGAGTGAAATTTTTGCCCATTCTTCTTTGCAAAATAGCTCAAGCTCTGTCAGATTGGATGGAGAGCATCTGTGAACAGCAATTTTCAAGTCTTGCCACAGATTCTCAATTGGATTTATGTCTGGACTTTGACTGGGCCATTCTAACACATGAATACGCTTTGATCTAAACCATTTCATTGTAGCTCTGGCTGTATGTTTAGGGTTGTTGTCCTGCTGAAAGGCGAACCTCTTCCCCAGTCTCAAGTCTTTTGCAAAGATAGACTTGGGGGGCACACCCTAAGAAAGCATAACATTAGATGGTGCAGCTTTAAGACCGACAAACAGAGGAAAAGCTTACAGCGCACACAGACTAAACTGACATTTAAATCCTGCAAGGCTATTTAAAACACCTGAACATATTCAGCAAATAAGCAAAAAATATGGGGATTTGGTCACACTATATGGCCACATAGTGCTTAAGCCCACTACTGCATCAAAGTACCCCATTATCAGTAGGTTCTACACTATTCATAGAATGAAAGATCCTGCTTCTCAACCATGGGAGAAATACACTCCTCTATGTGAGAGAAGTAAAGGACTATTACATGTACACTATGTATTTGTGTACATGCATTGGCGGGGGTGTAGATTAAAGTTCAAAGTTAAAACCTTCAATATAACTCAAGATCTGCTTGTGACTAAAAGTGCCTAGAGACCAGAGGCCTGTGAAGGGCCAGGTAACAAGTGCCCCAGATGCCAAAAATGAAGGGGTGCATTGCTGGCTATTCAGAAACAAAATGTAACGAAGTTCATGCTGATTACTAATATAGGTGGGGCTTAACACTGACATAAATGTTATATTTAACTGAGATCCAATGGACCATCAGTAAGCAGTCAACTTACCACTTACTGCCAGTGTGAGGGGAAATATTAAAATATTATTCATCTTGGCTGTCCAATATATTAGTGTTACTAAACCCAGGACCCTGCATTCACTATATCTTGTCTCCTACAGTACACAGAACATAGAAATGCAGTTATTTTAGTAAATATAAACTGCTAAATACCTTTTCTCATCAGCAGTTTATAGCAGTCTTGGGACTTCTATCAGTGTCTGGTTAAAGCTTGTAGGAGGAGTTTTCATTCTACTCTGACTGTCCTATGAGGCTGCAGGACCCCTGACCCTCTGGCTGGCCCTGTGCCGATCACATGCACCCTCCCAAGAAAAAAAAAAAAACTCTCTACCCAGAAAATGACTTCCTAAGCAATTGCTAGACTTGCCAGGCTTCACAAGTTTGTTGCACAATTGCAGAAAGTCTGCATTGCATGACTCCAGATCAACATTCTTTGCAAATATTCTACAAGTCTGCTGCAAGTTCTGGTTCATTCATGTTGTGCAATAGTCATCCCACCACAGGGGTCACTGTGGCTGAATTTTCATACTGTAGACTTGCAGAGCTCTTGTTGTAGACTTACCACTGCAACTTTGCTATGGCTAGAGACTTGCCATGCAAATTTGCCTACAAATTGAAAAAGTGTTAACTAGAACTTTTGCTTCAAGTGCTCTGCAACTTGCAACTGTACAACTTGCCAGTGAAAATGTGCAGCAAGTTAATAGATTTACAATTCAACACTACCACAAATTTGTGGAAAGCTATGCTTGCTGTCTGGGTAGTAATACACACCAAACTGAGCATGTGCAGAGTGCCCCCAAGACTCTGTACTATCGGGAGATAGATTGGGGGCTGTGGAAGAAGGGGAAGATCAGAGAAGACAGGACCAAACATCCTTCTTTACACAATCCAGAGGATTAACCCCTTAGGTTCCACAGTGAGTATAACAAGCATGCTTTACTGCATACACAGACTGATTTTACTGTTGTGGGTTTAGTAACACTTTAAGCTTTTCCCCAATATGGATGGTGCATAGAGCACTCCTTTTTCTTCCTTCATAAGCACCAAAGTGCAAGTCCACCCTATGCAAATATTCATGTTTGTAAAAGGATGTGGCTGTGACTGATTTGACTATTTGCAGAGTAATAGAAGGTCACAACCGACTGAGGAATTGTGTTCCAAATGTTCCAAATACTGGTTGTTTTCACTAACCTGTAGCAACGTACCTGCATTTCTAACTATTAGTCATGGATCCTAACGTACAGTAAAATCTTTAGGCCTTGATGTTTTGGATATTTCACCTCCACAAAGTTCTTATGTCTACTGAAATCATATAGTAGATGACTAAAGTCCAATTATATTTTTCAGAAGGGTGGTAATCCCATCATTCTCAGTTTTCATAAAAGCCATGTGCTGAAACGTTTTTAATACCAGATGACATTTTTACTACTGAATCGTATGTAAGTACACAAAATTAGCAATTGAATAAAATGTGAGCAGGGGTGAAACCTCTTGCCCAAATCTCATATGAATCTGTTAGCCCCCGCACAAACCCATCCTCTGTGATTACCTCTTATTTCCATCCTCCGGACTGTGAATGATGACACACATTGTACAGATTCCATCCTTTTGTCTTACTATTTCTGAAAAAACTAGAACAAGAATGTGCTGGCATATTTACATGCAGAGCTATTCAACTGTGAAAAAAAGGAAGGAGAGATGGCATTTTTTTTGCCCTACAAAACCTTGTAAACCCTGCAGCAACAATCCCCCTCCATTTATTTCTTTTGCTGGAGTTACCAGCAAAGGTCCAGAGGTAGCGAGAGAAGAGGAATGGATAAACCAAAATGTTACCACTATTTTTTTTAGGATTTTCTAGCCCCTTGTACAGTGGAACCTTGGATTACGAGCATAATCCGCTTCAGGAAAAAGCTTGTAATCCAAAGCACTCGCATATCAAAGTGAGTTTCCCCATAGAAGTCAATGGAAACAAAGTTAATTCATTCCGCATTGACTTCTATCACATGCAATACTGCATGTAGCCAGAGGTGGGGGGGCACAGGAGAGCCTCGGAAACACTCGGGAACTGAGTATTTCCGTGTGTTTCCGAGTATGTCCGAGTGATTCGCAGTATTTCCCGATTGGGAAATAAGGCTCCAAACCATTCCGAGTCTCCCCGGTGCCCTCGCACCTCTGGCCAAATGCGGTATTGCACTGCCCATTAGCTTGAATTCCACTAGTTTTGTGAGACAACACTCCCAAACCGAGTCAGAATTAAAAAAAAAAAGTTGCTTGTCTTTCAAAACGCTCGTTAACCGCGTTACTCGTAAACCAAGGTTCCACTGTAATCCTTTTGCCCAGGCCAACAAATACATAATGGTAAATACAACCCTGCCCACCCTTTGTAGTCTCATTTCATCCGCCCAAGAAAACACCTGTTCATTGCAGCAGTTTCTTCACTGTTTTGCAGGGGTCTGCCTCTGTGAGTTGAAAAGAATTACCTCTTGCGCACGTATGTAATAATTTACTGATGCTTATACACAGGATCTTGCTAGCAGAAGCTGGCCGAAAGATCCTGAGTGAAAAATACCAGTTATGTTCCATAAAAACAAAAAATGAAAGAGCACAAAAGGAAATCTCAACTACTCCTATATACCAATCTGGACCTCCCTCTAGGAAGCTTAGTGGCCATACCTTGGCCCTGACCTATATTGGGGATTTTTGGCACGGTTGCACCGTCTAAATCCGGTATCTCGGATAATAAATAAAAATCGGAGACCCCAGGATTTAGTTGTCCTCTGAGTTATTGTGAAATCATAAAGACAATACGTGGCAAGCACAAAGAAACTCTTCTATGAGGACAAACCGGTGCTAAAGGTATAAATCTTTATTCAAATGACTATCCAAAGTTTCAACAAATACATCCAAATTAAATATCAAACAACAACCCTTATTCCCAGAACACATTAAAAGACCTAATGTCTGAAGGACATGCAGGTGGCCACCAATTTCTAAATATACCTCAAAAACCTCTCATTCTCACATACACATACACCATTCAATCACAATCGCTCATAAGATCTGTTCAGGATAATGAGAATTCTCATCCGGTGATCTAAGGAATTGTCAGTGAGAGTAATTCATATATTGAGTCATCATAGGCAGTCCTGATCGTGGATGGTTTAGTCACAATTGTAACAATCTTATGAAAGATATCAAGTGCAGGTGTAGTAAGGCAGTTCCATATACATTCCGTGAAGTTAGCTTAAGACAATTTGCAGCTTTGGTTCAGCCAAATGCCCGGGATCTGATCAGTTCAGTGATAGCCAGTAATGAAATAACACAGATGTAAAGGGTAGCAGCTATGTAAAATACTGGATATAAATCAGATTTTACCGTAAGTTGAAGCAGACCTGGGAGCGGCACATCATGTCAGATGTCAGCGGGATCAGTGTGCAGATGCCGGCATTTTGAAAAGATCTTGACGATCTATGAACCGCTGTCACTAAGGCTGGGCAGCGGGATCCCGTTTGCTGGTCTCGGTGTAGCCTCCCACAGTTTGCGGTGCTAGTCTTCGTCAGCCGGTTATGTGGATACTACCTCCTTGCTGCTATGGCACATGACGTACCCGCTGTAGGAGCTGCAAGCGTCAGGCTCTGGTCCTATTCCACGGTCAGTGGAGGAGAGAGGTTTCAAGAGTGGTTCAATAATGGGTGTGTGGCCATCCATGGAGCCTTCTTGTGGATACCACCTAATGATGCTGACATCTGACATGATGTGCCGCTCCCAGGTCTGCTTCAACTTACGGTAAAATCTGATTTATATCTAGTATTTTACATAGATGCTACCCTTTACACCTGTGTTATTTCATTACGGGCTATCACTGAACTGATCAGATCCCGGGCATTTGGCTGAACCAAAGCTGCAAATGGTCTTAAGCTAACTTCACGGAATGTATCTGGAACTGCCTTACTACACCTGCACTTGATATCTTTCATAAGATTGTTACAATTGTGACTAAACCATCCACGATCAGGACTGCCTATGATGACTCAATATATGAATTACTCTCACTGACAATTCCTTTGATCACCGGATGAGAATTCTCATTATCCTGAACAGATCTTATGAGCGATTGTGATTGAATGGTGTATGTGTATGTGAGAATGAGAGGTTTTTGAGGTATATTTAGAAATTGGTGGCCACCTGCATGTCCTTCAGACATTAGGTCTTTTAATGTGTTCTGGGAATAAGGGTTGTTGTTTGATATTTAATTTAGATGTATTTGTTGAAACTTTGGATAGTCATTTGAATAAAGATTTATACCTTTAGCACGGGTTTGTCCTCATAGAAGAGTTTCTTTGTGCTTGCCACGTATTGTCTTTATGTTCCATAAAAACCCTGCATATAGACATGTACAGGCAGATACATAAATACATGTAAAATTCCTTTTCATCCTCTTCTAGCTCCTAGTGTTTCATTTGTATACACATACTGTATATGTACTTGTGTATAGGAGTAAATTAATACCATCAAATGTAAAATTATTAGGCATGTGCAATTCGTTTCATTCCAAATTCGTTTTTTAACGAATTTCGACAAATTCGTTAATTCGGGAATATCCGAAATAACGAAAACCCGTTTAACGAATTTTTTCCGAATATTCGTAAATTCGATAAAATTGGACATTCGTAAATTCGGGCATTCGAACATTCGTACATTCGCAATTTACATTCGTACATTCGTACATTCGTGCATTCGTACATTAGTAAATTAGTGAATTCGTAAATTTGTAAATTCGAAAATTCGGAAATCTGAAATAATAGTTAACTAATAATAACTTAACTATTAGTAATTACTAGTAACTTTTAATTTATAGGTATTGTAATTTCCTTTTAAGTTTGGCTGTTAGTGAGCGTAACACGTACAAATTTATCCGAAGTTATGAATGATCCGAAAAAACGGAATGGAACGTAATGAATTAATAATAATAAATAACAATAATAAAAATAACAACGTTTTATTATTATTATTGATTATTAATTTGTTCCGTTCTATTTGTTTAGATGCAGCATTCGTTTTGGATAATTCGTAACTTCGGTTAAATTTGTATTTGTTACGTTCACTGACAGTCAAGTTTGAAAGGAAAATACAATACTTATAATTTAATAGTTAGTTACTATTTCAGATTTTTGAATTTTCGGGTTTTTGGATTTTCAAACTTCGAATTTACAAATTTCCGAATTTTCTAATTTACAAATGTACGATTTTACGAATGTATGAATTTACGAATGTACAAATGTAAAAATGTACGAATGTACGAATGAACGAATGTACGAATGAACGAATGTTCGAATTACGAATGAACGCATTTACGAATTTACGAATGAACGAATTTACGAATCGCGATCATAACGAATGACCCGAAAAACGAAAAAAATAATAAACTAATGAAACGAAAACGAAAATAAACGAATTTTTTTGGTTGTGCACATGTCAAAAAATTATCCATTTTTTTTACGGGTGTGAACTATGGATCTTTATGCAGGTGTGTGCACTGTCCCATCAACAACAATACACCTGTGTTCAGATCCATAAAAAAACAACAACAGCTACAAAACTACAAATGTAATGTTTTTCGGTGTGATAGAGGCCTAAAGGTAAGCTTTATGGGCAATTTTAATATCATGCTACTAATAAATGAACATCTCATTAACAAACAACACAAATATATTATAAAAGTAAATGATATAGTAATATGATTATCTCTCTATATATATAGATATATAGATATAGAGATATCTATATATCTCTATATCTATATAGATATACAGGTGCATCTTGTAAAATTAGAGTATCATCGAAAAGTTTATTTATTTCAGTAATTCAATTTAAAAAGTGAAACTCATATATTTTATATAGATATGTTACACACAGAGTGATATATTTGAAGATTTTATTTATTTTAATTTTGATGATTATGGCTTACAGCTAGTGAAAACTCAAAATTCAGTAGCTCAGAAAATTAGAATATTACATAGGACCAATAAAAAAAGGCTTTTTAATACTCAAAAGTATGTTCATGTACAGTATAGTATGCACTCAATACTTCTTTGGGGCTCCTTTTGCATGAATTACTGCATCAATGCAGTGTAGCATGGAGGTAATCAGCCTGTGGCATTGCTGAGGTGTTATGGAAGCCCAGGTTTCTTTGATAGCGGCTTTCAGCTCATCTGCATTGTTGGGTCTGGTGTCTCTCATCTTCCTCTTGACAATACCCCACAGATTCTCTATGGGGTTTAGGTCAGGCGAGTTCGCTGGCCACTCAAGCACAGTGATGCCATGATCATTAAACCAGGTATTGGTACTTTTGGCAGTGTGGGCAGGTGCCAAGTCCTACTGGAAAATGAAATCAGCATCTCCATAAATAAAAATAGAGGTAGTGCCGCGCTATAACCTAATTACTGTGTAGAATAAGGTGCAAAAGTGCTCAATGAAAAATATAAATAGAAGAGGCAATGTATAAAAGGTCAAAATACATCAAATCCCTGGCAATATGAAAACTTATCCCATGCCCTGTAAAAGTTACGTGACAGTGATGTGGGCGAGCTCGCAGCTCGTTTTTACATACCTGTTTTGATACTTCTTATTGTGAGTACCTTGATTTTATTTTTGCTGTTTATGAATTAATTTTGGAAAATACTACACTATCGTTGCATCCCTTTTTACATCTCCCCATGCCCCACTGAGAGGCTCATTTGATGCGGACATACCAGGGACAAAAAAGGGGACTCTGATTGCAGAGACACACATCAGTGGAGCCGAATACGCCAGACTGGGAACTTATCAGGAGACACACTGAGATAGACCCACATGCTGTTACCTTATAGCGGTAAGGTAAGGGGACATCTATACATTACGCTGCACAGGAGTCAGGAAATCACATACCATCAGCACTCTGTGTCAGAGAATTACCACCAGTACCAGCACTTTGTCATTCTCTGCTGACACCGCTAATATCCATTCACTTATTCATCCTGCACCGTATATGGACACCATTTATTTTATTCATTTTTATTCTATTCATTTTCACTCATAAGGACTTTTGCGGTATATATTTATATGTGTAGCGCTGGTAGATTTTCAATCTACTGCTTATAGGTAAATTTAGTGGGTTATCTGTTTATACATAGTCAGATTTGCCTCTGTTCCAGCTTGGCTGAGTTGCATGTAGTTTCACACTGTGCCTGTGGCTGTCGTTGTCACCATGGGTCGGTGTTGGAAAGGCAACACGTTGAAGTGTATGAGTGCTCCTCTGTCCCGGGAATAACTCGGTGGAGGTGGTCCTCCGGGTTGCATTCTGGGAGAGGGTATTTATGGGACAGACGCCATGTTTTAGGGTTCGTTTTCGTTCCACCTGCTGGCCCTCCTGGCCGACAGGTATGTGCTAAGAGTACTACCTCGTGGTCCTCCGATCGGGAGGCCCGCGTCGCTGCAGCGTGTGGGTGGGCCCAGAAGTCTCTCTGGGGCCTACCACAGCGGTAGAGGAATGGTCCTGGGCTGTCTGTCCTACGGGAAGAAGCTGGACAACTGAGAAGATCCCAGGGGAGGACCCGTCATGGAAGGATCATGCAGAGTGCTGGTCTGGAGAGGGGCCTTGGAGGACGCATCCTAAAGTAATCCTACCGCATAGTACTGCCGGGTCGGCTTAAAGGTTCTAGTGCTGTGTTTGCTGTTCATCGTAAACCATTACATCCTGTGGCAGAGGATCGTATGGGTTTTGTTCCAATCAAGTCTGTGGCAGAGACTTTTGTTCGTGCTGCGTACTGGCTGCTAGGTTAGTGAGAGAAACCTATCCAGGCGGGCAAAGATTCAACTCTACAGAGAGAGTGTAATCATCTACAAGTTTCAATTCCTAATACTACACTAAGAAAAGGTATTTGAACTTCCCTGCAACTTTTCTTCTACCTCTTTCCTGCTACTTCCTTCAATTTACGTTTATTAAAGCATTGGAAAAGATACTCGAGTGTCCGGTGCCTACATTGTCTGGTGTTAAACTCAACGGGACCCTAGACCCGGTTCTGGTGAAATAGAGGTAACGAAGGTGACGGTAACCGCCCGCTATCTACCAGCAGCTCCACCATGAGTTATTGCTACATATGTAATATATTTTTATGTATTATGCTCTTATATGTTTTTTTTAGGATTCATCACTTTTTTTAGTATTGATTTTATTAATTGTCATTTTAGTGCACGTTTTATTGAGCACTATTCATCTCCACTTTATTTGCACATTTCATGGATTTATTTTATCACTTTTTTATGAAGTATCCTCTGAGCATGTGATTTGCCTACTGTCAAGTATCATACTGATACATGTTATTATCGTTTATTTGAAGCATTTACAGGACATGCAATACATTTTCATATTGCCAGGGATTTGATGTATATTGACCTTTTGTACATTGCCTCTTCTATTTATATCTTTCATTGAGCACTTTTGCACCTTATTCTGCACATTAATTAGGTTATAGCGCAGCACTACCTCTATTTTTATTTCTTTTTGGGTTCTGACATTTCCTTCAGTGTTGCAGCTTTATTTTAAAATCCACACATTATTGGTAGCGCAGGAATATCATTTTATTGTATTTCCAGCATCTCCATAAAGCTGGTCAGCAGAGGGAAGCATGAAGTGCTCTATAATTTCTTGGTAGAGGGCTGCTCTGACTTTGGACTTGATAAAACACAGTGGACCAACACCAGCAGATGGCATGGCTCCCCAAATCATTGCGGACTGTGGAACATTTTGCATTTCATTAGGAAATCAAGGTCCCGGAGTCTGGAAGAAGAGTGGAGAGGCACAGAATCCAAGTTGCATGAGGTCCAGTGTGAAGTTTCCACAGTCAGTGATCATTTGGGGAGCCATGTCATCTGCTGGTGTTGGTTCACTGTGTTTTATCAAGCCTAAAGTCAGCGCAGCCCTCTACCAGGACATTCTACAGCACTTCATGCTTTCCTCTGCTGACCAGTTTTATGGAGATGCTGATTTCATTTTCCAGCAGAACTTGGCACCTACCCACACTACCAAAAGTACCAATACCTGGTTTAATGATTATGGTATCACTGTGCTTGATTGGCCAGCAAACTCACCTGTCCTAAACCCCATAGAGAATCTGTGGGGTATTGTCAAGAGGAAGACACCAGACCCAACAATGCAGACAAGCTGAGAGCCACTATAAAAAAAATCTAGGTTTCCATAACACCTCAGCAGTGCCACAGGCTGATCGCCTCCATGCCACGCCACATTAAGGCAGTAATTCATGCAAAGGAGACCCGACTAAGTATTGAGTGCATACTATAGGGTACATGGACTTCCTTTGGTAAGCCAACATTTCTGTATTCAAAATCCTTTTTTTTTATTGGTCTTATGTAATATTCTACTGTTCTGAGATACTGAATTTTGGGTTTTCACTAGCTGAAAGCCATAATCATCATATAAATGAAATATATCACTCTGTGTGTAACGCATCTATATAAAATATATGAGTTTCACTTTTTGAATTGAATTATTTAAATAAATTAACTTTTTGATATTGTAATTTTATGAGATGCACCTGTGTATATAATCATATGTATATATTTATATATTATAATAGTCAATTATGTATATAGTAATAATTGTATGTGATATGAAGAAAACAAGCTTTTTGTTTTCTCAGAACCTTAGTCTTCATTCCTAGGCCCATCTTACCTGGTAGCTAGACCTCATTTTTAGTCCCAGTTGTGCACAAGCCTTTATATATGTGAGCTAACTGATTCTCAGGGCTCTCTTGCTCTCTCTGCTGAGTGCTGACAGAACACTAAAAAAAAAGGTGCAAGTGCTTTCTGTTTGTGATGGGGAACCCTTTAGGGAGATACCCCTGTTATTAAGAAACAGGTCTGAATTTAGTTAGTGACATGGACGAGCAGATTTTTTTTTTTTTTTGTTTTATGCTGTAAACTTGTTATACAAAGCTCCCTTGATGGAATAGTGTTTACTTACTGCCTTGTTGAATAAAAGTTCAGGACAAAAGCCAAGGGATTATGTTATGGTTATGCTAATCTCAGCCCAGCAATAAAAAAAGTAACAATATATGTACAGTAAAACCTTGGTTTGAGAGTAACTTGGTTTGAGAGCATTTTGCAAGACTAGCAACATTTTTTAATAAATTTTGACTTGATATACAAGCGATCTCTTGATATGCAAGTATGTCACAACTGAGTATAAAAGAGAAGAGAGGCACCTCTAAGAGCCGGTTCACACTGGGACGCCTCCCGTTCTGTACAATGGAACCGTTCTAATAAAAGGTTCCTGTACTTCTTTTGGGGCGACTTGAGGCGACTTGCATAGACTTCTAGAAGTCGTTTTGCAAGTCGCCGTGGCAGTCGTGTGCAGGTCGCCTCGGTGAGGCGACCTACAAGTCGTGCCGCCCCTAGTGTGAACCGAGCCTAAGTGTAGCAATATAGTTACATTTAATGAAGGTACAACATATAGCAACTCACATGATTGATGATTAAAAGAGGCACATCTAAGTATGCAGGGATCCGGGGTAAAGCTGTCCACATAGACCATCCTCCTCACCGCCAATCAAAGTCGCCCCTTCCATGCTGCGCTCCATGGTTCAAGCCTCGCTTTCAGATCGCTCTACTGCAGGGTAGTCTTCCCTGTCACGATTGCAGACTGACAGCGGTGATAGCCGGGGGTGCGGAGGACGGTCTATATGGACAGCTTTACCCTGGATGTCTGCATACTTAGATCTGCCTCTTTTAATCATCAATCATGTGAGTTGCTAAATGTTGTACCTTCATTAACCACTTGTCGACCGCCTCACGCCGATGTACGTCGGCAAGGTGGCACAGACAGGCAAAATCACGTACATGTACGTGATTTGCCTTCCGCGGGTGGGGGGTCCGATCGGACCCCCCCCCGGTGCCCGAGGCGGTCGTCTTTTGTCCAGCGGCGATCAGAGGTGAGGGGGAGACCATCCGTTCGTGGCCCACCCCTCGCGATCGCCGCCGGCCAATCGAATCATTCCTTTGCTGCTGTATGCTAAACAGCAGCAAAGGAAATTATGTCATCTCTCCTCGGCTCGGTAATTTCCGTTCCGGCCCGAGGAGAGAAGACATGTGAGTGAGTGCACAACACTACACACACACAGTAGAACATGCCAGGCACACAAAACACCCCGATCCCCCCCCGATCGTCCCCTCGATCCCCCCCCGATCACCCCCCCCCCCCGTCACAAACTCACACCAAGCAGTTTTTTTTTCCTGATTACTGCATAGTGTCAGTTTGTGACAGTTAGTATTACCCCCCTTTAGGTCTAGGGTACCCCCCTAACCCCCCCTAATAAAGTTTTAACCCCTTGATCACCCCCTGTCACCAGTGTCACCAAGCGATCATTTTTCTGATCGCTGTATTAGTGTCGCTGGTGACGCTTGTTAGGGAGGTAAATATTGAGGTTCGCCGTCAGTGTTTTATAGCGTCAGGGACCCCCATATACTACCAAATAAATGTTTTAACCCCTTGATGGCCCCCTAGTTAACCCTTTCACCACTGATCACCGTATAAGTGTTACGGGTGACGCTGGTTAGTTCGTTTATTTTTTATAGTGTCAGGGCACCCGCCGTTTATTACCGAATAAAGGTTTAGCCCCCTGATCGCCCGGCGGTGATATGCGTCGCCCCAGGCAGCGTCAGATTAGCGCCAGTACCGCTAACACCCACGCACGCAGCATACACCTCCCTTAGTGGTATAGTATCTGTACGGATCAATATCTGATCCGATCAGATCTATACTAGCGTCCCCAGCAGTTTAGGGTTCCCAAAAACGCAGTGTTAGCGGGATCAGCCCAGATACCTGCTAGCACCTGCGTTTTGCCCCTCCGCCCAGCCCAGCCCACCCAAGTGCAGTATCGATCGATCACTGTCACTTACAAAACACTAAACGCATAACTGCAGCGTTCGCAGAGTCAGGCCTGATCCCTGCGATCGCTAACAGTTTTTTTGGTAGTATTTTGGTGAACTGGCAAGCACCAGCCCCAGGCAGCGTCAGGTTAGCGCCAGTAGCGCTAACACCCACGCACGCACCGTACACCACCCTTAGTGGTATAGTATCTGAACGGATCAATATCTGATCCGATCAGATCTATACTAGCGTCCCCAGCAGTTTAGGGTTCCCAAAAACGCAGTGTTAGCGGGATCAGCACAGATACCTGCTAGCACCTGCGTTTTGCCCCTCCGCCCGGCCCAGCCCAGCCCACCCAAGTGCAGTATCGATCGATCACTGTCACTTACAAAACACTAAACGCATAACTGCAGCGTTCGCAGAGTCAGGCCTGATCCCTGCGATCGCTAACAGTTTTTTTGGTAGCGTTTTGGTGAACTGGCAAGCGCCAGCGGCCTAGTACACCCCGGTCGTAGTCAAACCAGCACTGCAGTAACACTTGGTGACGTGGCGAGTCCCATAAGTGCAGTACAAGCTGGTGAGGTGGCAAGCACAAGTAGTGTCCCGCTGCCACCAAAAAGACAAACACAGGCCCGTCGTGCCCATAATGCCCTTCCTACTGCATTCGCCAATCCTAATTGGGAACCCACCGCTTCTGCAGCGCCCGTACTTCCCCCATTCACATCCCCAACCAAATGCAGTCGGCTGCATGAGAGGCATTTTCTTTATGTCCTCCCGAGTACCCCTACCCAACGAACCCCCCCAAAAAAGATGTTGTGTCTGCAGCAAGCGCGGATATAGGCGTGACACCCGCTATTATTGTCCCTCCTGTCCTGACAATCCTGGTCTTTGCATTGGTGAATGTTTTGAACGCTACTATGCACTAGTTGAGTATTAGCGTAGGGTACAGCATTCCACAGACTAGGCACACTTCCACAGGGTCTCCCAAGATGCCATCGCATTTTGAGAGACCCGAACCTGGAACCGGTTACAGTTATAAAAGTTAGTTACAAAAAAAGTGTAAAAAAAAAAAAAAAAAAAATATAAAATAAAAAAAAATAGTTATCGTTTTATTGTTCTCTCTCTCTCTATTCTCTCTTGTGTTCTGCTCTTTTTTACTGTATTCTATTCTGCAATGTTTTATTGTTATTATGTTTTATCATGTTTGCTTTTCAGGTATGCAATTTGGGGTGTCTGCTTTCCAAAATGGGGTCATTGGGGGGGGGGGGGGGTTTGTGCCACCTGGGCATTCCATGGCCTCCGAAACTGTGATAGGCAGTGAAGAGTGAAATCATAAATTTACACCCTTAGAAATCCTGAAGGCGGTGATTGGTTTTCGGGGCCCCGTACGCGGCTAGGCTCCCAAAAAGTCCCACACATGTGGTATCCCCATACTCAGGAGAAGCAGCAGAATGTATTTTGGGGTGCAATTCCACATAGGCCCATGGCCTGTGTGAGCAATATATCATTTAGTGACAACTTTTTGTAAATATTTTTTTTTTTTTTGTCATTATTCAATCACTTGGGACAAAAAAAATAAATATTCAATGGGTTCAACATGCCTCTCAGCAATTTCCTTGGGGTGTCTACTTTCCAAAATTGGGTCATTTGGGGGGGTTTTGTACTGCCCTGCCATTTTAGCACCTCAAGAAATGACATAGGCAGTCATAAACTAAAAGCTGTGTAAATTACAGAAAATGTACCCTAGTTTGTAGACGCTATAACTTTTGCGCAAACCAATAAATATACGCTTATTGACATTTTTTTTACCAAAGACATGTGGCCGAATACATTTTGGCCTAAATGTATGACTAAAATTGAGTTTATTGGATTTTTTTTATAACAAAAAGTAGAAAATATCATTTTTTTTCAAAATTTTCGGTCTTTTTCCGTTTATAGCGCAAAAAATAAAAACCGCAGAGGTGATCAAATACCATCAAAAGAAAGCTCTATTTGTGGGAAGAAAAGGACTCAAATTTCGTTTGGGTACAGCATTGCATGACCGCGCAATTAGCAGTTAAAGCGACGCAGTGCCAAATTGGAAAAAGACCTCTGGTCCTTAGGCAGCATAATGGTCCGGGGCTCAAGTGGTTAAATGTAACCATATTGCTACACTTAGAGGTGCCTCTCTTCTCTTTTTTACTCTGTAGCTCCTGATGGATTTTGCTTCTAATCCCATTGTGGAGGCTTCCATTTGTAGATGGACATTTTATGGTTACACATTCTGGTCACATTGCTATAATCTTTTTATATGGACTATAAACTGAAATACCTATGAATAAATGGTTGTGTAACGAATCATTTGAGTTTCCATTATTTCTTATGGGGAAATTCGCTTTAAAAAAGTGCTTTGGATTACAAGCATGTTTCCGAAACAAATTATGCTCACAATCCAAGGTTTTACTGTATATATAATATATTTATAGTTATATAAGGACTGGCAAGAACAGACAAGGACTGATTTAAATATATATAGTAAATCTACCTTTTCCAGGCATTTCCCATTTATTTTCACTTGGTGATTTCTCAAATATCACACTTCCTGTCCTGAGATGCCAATGCTCACTTGCTGCACTGTGTCTATGGAGGAGAAGCGTTGATACCCTAGGTTTCATACTGATTTGGACTACAAACTCTTCTTCCTCTCCCTCTATTACGTAGTGGGGCTTTGCTTTATAGTTGACAGAGGATAGCTAATAAGAATGTTTGAAATTTCAGTTCAGTCCCCAGGTAATTACAAGGACACTGTATTTATGACATTATCAACAGGTATTTTTCTGCAATTGAAGAAAATGTAAGTTTAGGACTTTGACATTGAAGTACAAATTCTGAATTGTGTAGTAGGGTCCTGTAAAAGCAGTTATAGAAGCCATTGTACAAACATGTTTCCTATCTGCTAATATCAATCTGTTAGATTAGTAATTTGCTTATAAGGCCAACGTTTAGACCCCATTCACACAGGGGCAACACGACTTGCAGGTCGCCTCAGCGAGGCGACCTGCAAACGACTGCCCGGGCGACTTGCAAAACGACTTCTGTATAGAAGTCTATGCAAGTCGCCCCAAGTCGCCCCCGAAGTCGTACAGGAACCTTTTTCTAAGTCGGAGCGACTTGCGTCGCTCCCCTTAGAACGGCTCCATAGCACAGAACGGGAGGCGACTTGTCAGGCGACTAGGTCGCCTGACAAGTCGTCCCTGTGTGAATGGGGTCTTAGGCTTTTGAATAGCACAGCATGCCGTAGGGCTTGTGTAGATTAGCTCCGAATGTGAACACAACTATGTTCGTTTAAACACAGCTGAAAGCAATGCTTGTCAAAATTATGCCTATGTTAAAACATGTGTGTGGTACATATATTCCACCTGCTTTTTGATGAATTTGCAAAGCTTTCAAAGCAGCAAAAGCAAAAAAAAAGGCTCCATGCACACTAGTGTGCTTTTAAGCACGTAGAAGCTGTTATTAGCATTTTTTTTATCTGCTCCTGCAAGCTAGATAGTGTTATCCTATGTGTCCACGTACACTACTTTAGGCTATTAACTTCTAGGAGAAAAAATAATTGTTTTTGTAGAGTTTTTAGAGCATTTTTCAAGCAAAAAAAAAACGCTAAACACTTCTAAATGCTTCTAAAACGTTCCTAACAGCTTTTTTTTTCCTTCGTGTACTGTAAAAACACCAATAAAATGTAACGCTCTTAAACGCTACTAACACGCTGCTAGAATCAGGAACAAAAATGCTATTATCAGCGTTTTTCATCCAGCGTTTTTTTCTAAAAAATAAAATTAGCGTGTGCATGGAGCATTAGAGTTTTTTTCTGCTGGGAAAATGCTCCCAAAAATATCTACAAAATTCATTTTTTCCTGCTCATGGATGCTGAAGATCAAAAAATGCTAATAGCTTAGTAGTGTGTATAGACAGCGATTAACCACTTCAGCCCCCGGAAGGATTTGCCCCCTTAATGACCAGGCCACTTTTTGCAATACGGCCCTGCGTCGCTTTAATTGACAATTGCGAGGTCATGCAACGCTGTACTCAAACAAAGTTGACGTCCTTTTTTTCCCACAAATAGAGCTTTCTTTTAGTGGCATTTGATCACCTCTGCGGTTTTTATTTTTTGTGCTATAAACAAAAAAAAAACGACAATTTTGAAAAAAAAAAAAATTATGTTTTTTACTTTTTGCTATAATACATATCCAAAAAATATATATATAAAAAACCAAATGTATTCATCAATTTAGGCCGATATATATTCTTCTACATATTTTTGGTAAAAAAAATTGCAATAGGCGTATATTGATTGGTTTGCACAAAACGTATCGCATCTACAAACTATGGGATACATTTAGGGACTTTTATTTTTTTATTGTTTTTACTAGTAATGGCGGCGATCTGCAATTTTTAGTGGGACTGCGACATTGCGGCAGACAAATCTGACTCCAAATTACACTTTTTGGGGACCAGTGACATTATTACATTGATCAGTGCTAAAAAAATACACTGATCAATGTAAAAATTACACTGGTAGGGAAGGGGTTAACAGTAGGGGGCAATCAAGGGGTTAAGTGTGTTCCCTCAGTGTGTTCTAACTATAGGGGGGAGGGGCTGGCAGGGACATGACAGAGATCACTGTTCCGGATCACTGGGAACAGAAGATCTCTGTCATGTCATCTGTCAGAATGGGGATCCGCCTTGTTTACAAATGCAGATCCCCATTCTGCCTCTATACTAGGCGATCGTGGGTCGCTGGCAGACATAGACTCCGTCCGACCCGCAGGCACGCTCCTCGCTTGCAGTGGGTGCAAGCATAAGCCACCACCGGCGTGCGCCCACCCGCCCGCTATCGCACCTGCGCAAGCTGCCGTACAGCTATGGCGATTTGCTCAGGAGAGCTGACCTGCCACCATATAATGAGAGCGGCTGGTCGACAAGCAGTTAAAAAACTCTAGTGTGTATGAGTCCATATTTCTGAAGAATAACAAAAAACAGATTATGAAACCTGCACAAATATGGACTCCATCACAGCAACATCTGTGTGACTCAGTCAGGGTAATATGTAGCTACATAACATAGTCTCTCTAATGGCCCGTACACACGATCAGAAAATCGGACGAAAAATACCGCTTTTGAAGCGATCGTATGATAATCGGATTGTTAGTACAGAGCTTTCAAGAGCCGATCACGACAGTTCATGCAATATTATCCTATGGAGCAAGCACGAAAATGTTCCTCATACTATACCAGATTGTGTGATTTTCGTTTAATCAGTACAGTTGTCGTCCAAAAATACAATAGTAATACACCACAACACATGACATCACTTCCGATTTTTTTATTCTGTCGTACGAGAATTTTTGTAACTTTAGTAATCGCTCCATTTTCGATATGCGACTAGCATGCAAAAAAAAAAAACGCGGATGTTCTTTGGATCGAGTGTACGGGCCATAAGACTAACAACAGAAAATCTAGCTGGGAATCCTGATTTCGGTAAAACAGTTCAGAACACAAAGTGTTGTATCTTAAAGATTATCACTCAAAGCTAAAAAAAGTACATGGGCTTCTTTGAGACAGACTGCACGTTTTTGTCCCCTATAGACTCCACATGGTGTGCACGAAAAACCATAGAAAACTGCATGAAAACTTATACAAAATATGTTTTTGTGTGTGTGTGTGTGTGTGATTTCTTGCTTCTCCTCCTCCTAGTACCTAGGTTTTTATTGACTAAAATAAAAATGTCCTAAACAAAAGAAAAAAAAAACACAAAAAAAATTGCCTAAAATTGCTCATGCTGAATTGTGAATGTCCCCTTTTTCTGTACAGTGGGAGAGTTGGACAATAGGGGCAAAGAAAATAAGGAAAAGGTTATCATTTGTAACGTCTGCAGCTTGGCAAATGAAATAAAGGGCAAACAAAATAAGGAAAATGTTATCATTTGTAACGTTTGCAGCTGGGCGCTGTTTCATTTAACCCTGAGTCCTGCTTGGTACAAAAATATACTTTAATGACTTAAACCTTGGCCTGTTTTTAATATGAATGATAATACCTTTTTCATTTTGCCAAGCAAACATTTTGATATCGTATAATTACAACAAATGTTTGCATGATAGGCTATTAATGCTTATTAGGATAAGATTAGATTAATACCCATTAACAATCAGCTATTTGTAACAATTATATTATAACTATCAGCTCCCTACAAGTGTAACTTTGTTAGATTATTGAGCAATGATGTTATTTAGACATTTCTATCAAAATTCCTCTTTGCTCAGGGTTGCCAACTCATATCTTTAATTGCTGGCGTGCATTAATTATTGTACAAGGATTCTATGGAAGAGTAAATGTAGGCAAGGCACCAATGGAATATAATTCTCCACAGGATCTGTATAACTTGGCTGCCTCAGTAATGAAACCGATAACTTGGCATCCATTTCTCAGCTACTTTAACTCCAGGAGAACATCTAAATTCACATTTGAAATGCATATGTGTGAACTGTTATACGTCTATCCATCTAAACCTAAATTCACAGTTCTGCTAGTTAGTATAGCCAGGTTATTGACCGGACTTTTCTTTACTCCAGTTATGCAATACAGCTAGGTCAATTCCCTGCACCAGACCTGTGTTTGGACAATGAAGGTAGTAGCATTAGACCGATGATACCATCTCCCTTCACTAGCCTCCTGTCAGAATGTTCAAAGTCAGAAAATATGCATGTAGCACATCTAATTGACTTCTAGGGCTTGGAGGTTGTGGCTGAATTAGCTTCGGGAAAGCCAGCATCTGCAGCGATTCCAGGAGATCGAGAGTTCTGAGAGGAAAGGTGAGCCCACCGGGGAAACGGGAGAGGCAGAGTCTGACCCCAGGTCCCCTAAATTTGATTGAGAACTCAGTGGTGATGGGATTACTGAGAGGGGCAGTCTTGATGGGTCACAGTCTGAGTGGTCTTGGGGGGGACAAGACAAGGAGAGAAGAAGCAAAGCTGACCCCTGCGATTGCCCCTGAGGAGGAAAAGCAGGAACAAGACTATCCATTGATGTAGGGTTCTGAGAGCCTTCCCTTTGGTCACATGCTTAGGGAACTAGGGGTTGAAGTGAAGGGCCCTAGCCTAGGATGAAGCTTACAGGGAGTTTCTTAGGTGAGCCAAAAACCTCTACATTCTTTTGTAGGAGGGGGCAAGGGTGACATTGCCAAGTTGCCCAGTTTCTCTAGGTTGCAAATAATTGTGCAAAGATTGGTGGCTCTAGAGAATAGAGTACCTGGTACCCGTATGTGCCATCGAAATTAATGGACGAAATCAAAGTAAAACATCAGAGCTGATGGGAGGATGAGATCTGGGATTTCCTTGGTGTCTCTACGCTCTTTCAAACCTAAAATTCCACTACCTTCTGGCAGAGGTTCTTGGACATCAAGAACAATTGGAGCTTGGGAAGATCTATTCATAAGGATCAGATAGTGGTTTATAAATCTGGCCACAGAGTACTGGAGCGGTCCATAAAAATTTGGAGTCCAGATGGGAAAATGGTACAAATACCCAAACCTGGTTATTACAAATAAGACTTAAAGCCTTTAAGGTTATTGTTTGCACTTGTTGCTGCAGTATACTGGCCATCCTCAAAAGAAGTTCACAACAGAACTGAACTGTTGCCTAAAGCAGGGGCAAATCAGCTGTTAAGTAGAGGATGGGACACACTTGATGCCATCAAGAGGAGGGGGAACCTTCTCCACCAGTCTACAGCTTGCTAAATGTTTGTGTACTTTTTCTTTCTCTCCCATCAGTTGTAAATCACATTGTATGTCATATTTGATCAGGGAGGTAATACTGCAATGCAAGATGTAGATATATTAGTAAATAGTTAGATTTTAGATGAGTAAGGATGTATCAGTCTGCTTTTTTCCAGGGCTCTGGAAGATAACTATGAGTCAAGATTACCATATTTATTGTGTGCATTCTGATTATTACAATGTAATTTTTGTGTCTATATTTATGCCCACTAGGGGAATTATAGTACCTCTAGGCCACTGGGTGGAAAAATAGTACTAGTAAAATAGTGTGAGGGCTTTAAACAGTATATGATAGGACTGTATATGATAATGTAGTTGGTAGACTAGAATATTACATTTAGGATATTAGGGTGCTATGTATTAACCATTTGATATTAGCTAGCAGTAGAAATCTATTTAGATAAGCTGGCTAATGTATTTATAGGTAAATTTTACTGTTATGCCCCGTACACACGGTCGGATTTTCCGATGGAAAATGTGTGATAGAACCTTGTTGTCGGAAATTCCGACCGTGTGTTGGCTCCATCACACATTTTCCATTGGATTTTCCGACACACAAAGTTTGAGAGCAGGATATAAAATGTTCCAACAACAAAATCCGTTGTCGGAAATTCCGATCGTGTGTACACAAATCCGACGGACAAAGTGCCACGCATTCTCAGAATAAATAAAGAGATGAAAGCTATTGACCACTGCCCCGTTTATAGTCCCGACGTACGTGTTTTACGTCACCGAGTTCAGAATTATCGGATTTTTGGATTCTGTGTGTATGCAAGACAAGTTTGAGCCAACATCCGTCGGAAAAAATCCTATGATTTTGTTGTCGGAATGTCCGATCAATGTCCGACCGTGTGTACGGGGCATAAGAGTTCTGTTGCCAGATGGCTGCTTATTCGGTCAGGCACATGTCTCTGATTTTATTGTACAAAAAAGTGTTGTATTTAATATTTTGCATTTTCATTAAGAAATTATTTATTGTGTGGAATGCAACATACTACTTTTTACTTTGTTGTTTTCCTTTTCTCCACTCCTGTTATAATGAGATACTCTTGGTGACAAGGGCTATTTTTTTTGTTTGTTCCGGCCCATGAGGACAGGGCCTATTTTTAGAGGGGGGTGGATGTAGCACCCTCCTAGGTAAGATGCTAGGATGTATCACCCCACAACCTACCCTGTTACAAGCTCTACAAGCAAATACATTTTAAAAAGACTTGTTCAATTAGCCAGAGTGGATGGATTGTTGCTGTATGCTGCCTCTGCGCTGTGTAGAGAAAGTCAGTGGCTCCTTCGGGGGCAGCGCTACATTACATTTAAAGTAGTATTACACCCAAAAGCATACATTATATTGCAGCGTACCAATTCTTACTGTAGATGTGGTGGCTGCATTCGTTTTCTTTCTTAGGCTTTCTTTCTTTTATTTTCACCTAGTAATCCTGCCAGTAAGTCTGTTATTTTTCTTTATGAATTCAATGTTTATAAAGAATTTTACCAATTTGTACATCAAAATAGATATAAGCAAAACAATAAAAGAAGTTGAATTAAAATAACTAATTAAAAAAAGAACAGAATATATCCAAGACGGCCTGGTGAGCTAAATAACACATAACCTCGGACAATACATATCTAAGTCACATTCAATACAATTTGTTATCAAGACTGAGATGTAGTCTACAATTGCAATGAAAGAATATTGGACCAGAGCCCACTGGGTTTGAAAATATCGTGGAAATATATGCCTGGTCAGAAAAAAAGGGGGAAAAGGGAAAGAATAGTAAAGAGAAACTGCGAGAAAATAGATAATTAAGGGAAAGGAGGGGAGGGGTTGCCCTAGTACTCTTCCCAGCACTGGACATGTTACGCACCATAGAGCTGTCTGGTTACACAACAAGTGTTCTACAGCAGTGCTGATGCTATGCACAGTTACAGAAAGTACCGGGCACTTCAATAGTTAGCGTATGAGATTTAGAAGGCTATTAGCCCACAATAATTTGCTGTATTTCTTTGGTGCAAACCAATTCAACAGGGAGAGTGATGAATTCCATAATGTGGGGATACAAGAGCATGCAATGTTGATTAAATAACTTGCCACGGATTTTTTGTATGCCTTCAATGGGATAGTAGAATGGTGTAGAGGGAAAAATGCTGGTGTGTATGGTATGAGTTGATCGGTGAAATTTTATACTATGGAATGGACCTGTTTCCAGAAGGTTTGAAGTGCCAGACCAGACCAAAAGACGTGTATCATGTCACACCTTCCCTCTACAGATTACCAACAGGTCTCAGGCACCGAAGGGTATATATGATGTATACAGTATCTCACAAAAGTGAGCGCACCCCTCGCATTTTTGTAAGTATTTTATATCTTTTCATGTGACAACACTGAAGAAATAACACTTTGATACAATGTAAAGTAGTGAGTGTACAGCTTGTATAACAGTGTAAATTTGCTGTCCCCTCAAAATAACTCAACACACAGCCATTAATGTCTAAACCGCTGGCAACAAAAGTGAGTATACCCCTAAGTGAAAATGTCCAAATTGGACCCAAAGTGTCAATATTTTGTGTGGCCGGCATTATTTTCCAACAATGCCTTAACCCCCTTGGGCATGGAGTTCACCAGAGCTTCACAGGTTGCCACTGGAGTCCTCTTCCACTCCTCAGTGACGACATCATGGAGCTGGTGGATGTTAGAGACCTTGTGCTCCTCCACCTTCAGTTTGAGGATGCCCCACAGATGCTCAATAGGGTTTAGGTCTGGAGACATTCTTGGCAAGTCCATCACCTTTACCCGCAGCTACTTTAGCAAGGCAGTGGTCGTCTTGGAGGTGTGTTTGGGGTCGTTATCATGTTGGAATACTGCCCTGCGGCTCAGTCTCCGAAGGGAGGGGATCATGCTCTGCTTCTGTTTGTCACAGTAAATGTTGGCATTCATGGTTCCCTCAATGAACTGTAGCTCCCCAGTGCTGGCAGCACTCATGCAGCCTCAGACCATGACACTCCCACCACCATGCTTGACTGTATGCAAGACACACTTGTCTTTGTACTCCTCAGCTGGTTGCTGCCACACATGATTAAAACACCATCTGAACCAAATAAGTTTATCTTGGTCTCATCAGACCACAGGACATGGTTGCAGTAATTCATGTGCTTAGTCTGCTTGTCTTCAGCAAACTTTTTTTTTTCAGATCCTCAGAGAATTCTTTGCCATGAGGTGCCATGTTGAACTTCCAGTGACCAGTATGAGAGAGTGAGAATGATAACACCAAATTTACCACACATGAACCCCATTCATACCTGAGACCTTGTAACACTAACAAGTCACATGACACCGGGGAGGGAAATTGGCTAATTGGGCCCAATTTGTAAATTTTCACTTAGGGGTGTACTCACTTTTGTTGCCAGCGGTTTAGACATTAATGGCTGTGTGTTGAGTTATTTTGAGGGGTGTACTCACTTTTGTGAGATACTGTATATGGTGGGCTGGAGGTCAGTACCAGAGTGTTACAATTTTGTAACCAGATTCCTGATATTCACTACAAACAGAGGATCTGTAGGAGAGGGGTAGAATTTTAGGACGCTCCTCTAGCGTCAATTGGAGTTGGAGATCTCTCCCATAAGTCTAAAAATTTGGTGGGAGGCAGGATTCTCTAGGTAAAAGTTTATAGGTGAAAGATAGGGTATGTCTAGTGGGGCCTTAAGCATTCCCAATTAAACAATGGCAGGGAATGAGCAAACAGAGACGCATTTGGTAAAGTTTTCAAGACACGAGACAGTTGGAGAAAAGGAAATCGACCAAGACTGCAGAACAGCTTTGTCTGGGATATCATGAGTAAGAAAGGCCAAGAGTAAGAAAAAAGAAACCTAGAGTGAGGGCCGGCATGACAGGATTAAAAGGGGGTTTGGATTAGTAGCAGGTGTTAGGTAGGTTTCAAAGTAAATAATAAGGGAACAGCTACTGGATTGGTGGAGTGGAGGAAACGGGAGGGGCTACAGGGGTAGACTAGTAGGAGGATCCTGGTGAGGTCTTCATTCAGGAGAGAGACTACGTCGGGACAACTTCCCTTGGTGGCCTATCATGGCAGCTTGTGATGGGGTACAAGGTCCTTGTATGTGCTTTATTTGATAAATGTACATTGGTAGGGACCCATCTTGGGTACTGCTCCCTGTAGTTTGTTTGGGCTGTATCTGCTAGTAATGGTGTTGTCTTTGAGACGGTGCTTTGAGGGATGGAGGCCTAAGCCTAAGTTTGCTTAAGCAGGTACTTAAAGTAGTGGTGCCTACAAGGACCTTGGGGCTCCAAATTTTCACAGGGTACTCTGTGTTTTTTGTATGTTTTGTATATGTAATTTATACAATTTGGTTCAATAAAAGGCTGCTTTGGCCATTAAATTCCAGTTTTGGTGTCTTGTGCGTTACTTGGGTAAAGTAAAGGGGGAGTGTTGGTCAAGCAGTCACAGTGACAAAATCATCTTTTATACCCTAGTCATGTCAAGCCAATTCGATTGATATATTGTTATGCAAAGTACATGTCTGTTTCACAAAATAGAGAGAAATTTGCTCCCTTCAGGCCTGGAGGGATAAGGATGTTATTTTTCAACAGAACAACCCGTCCTGCAGATATAGCAGTTAAATAGAACAAACCACCTCCTGCACCAGTGGCAGGGATTGCTTACAATGATCAACTTTTATTTATTTATAAAAAAAACCTTTATCTCAACAGGAACAAAACTGTTGCTGTAACTTGTGTTAGCTGGAGTTTGGCTTTAATTTGTTAGTGTATCTAAATTTGCTAGTACATATAACATTACCCTCCCCCCAAGACTAACAATGCTGTTATCCAATTGTGCCCCTGTGCTCATTCATCCAGAGTGGGGGCCAGGCCCGGACTGGGACAAAAAATAGGCCCGGGCATTTAAGACTGATCAGCCAATTTTTCCAGGAAACGGGGGGGATTCGGTAGGCATTTGCGGGGTGGCTGGAGTCGGTCCTCCACACTGTAATGTACAGGGACACTGTGGCACTGTAATGATTACAGTGCCCCTGCAATTATCCCCCCCCCCCTTTTCTCTGTAATCACAGTGCCCCCTTTTACTCTCTGCTCACTGTGCAGATCTCCAGTTCCTCCTGCCCCCTTACATCAGAGCCTGCACAGACCCCCCCTTACATCAGAGCCCCGTACATCAGAGTCCGCTTACATCAGAGTCTGCACAGAGCCCCCTTTCATCAGAGTCTGCTTACATCAGAGCCCCTTACATCAGAGCCCCCTTACATCAGAGTCCGCACAGAGCCCCCTTACATCAGAGTCCGCACTTACCCCCCCTTACATCAGAGCCCCGTACATCAGAGTCCGCACTTACCCCCCCTTACATCAGAGCCCCGTACATCAGAGTCCGCTTACATCAGAGTCTGCACAGAGCCCCCTTTCATCAGAGTCTGCTTACATCAGAGCCCCCTTACATCAGAGTCCGCACAGAGCCCCCTTACATCAGAATCCGCTTACATCAGAGCCCCCTTACATCAGAGTCCGCACAGAGCCCCCTTACATCAGAGTCCGCTTACATCAGAGCCCCCTTACATCAGAGTCCGCTTACATCAGAGCCCCCTTACATCAGAGTCCACTTACATCAGAGCCCCCGTACATCAGAGTCCGCACAGAGCCCCCTTACATCAGAGTCCGCTTACATCAGAGCCCCCTTACATCAGAGTCTGCACAGAACCCCCTTACATCAGAGTCCACTTACATCAGAGCCCCCTTACATCAGAGTCCGATTACATCAGAGTCCGCTTACATCAGAGCCCCCGTACATCAGAGTCCGCACAGAGCCCCCTTACATCAGAGTCCGCTTACATCAGAGCCCCCTTAAATTCATTTTACACAGTGGGAGGCAGGAGAGAGGGTGATCTTACTCACCCCAGGATGGAGGCTCAGGCACAGGCTGTCTGTAGCATGCATCTTCTGAGGTAAAACTTCCTTCACATGTGTGTGGGCGGGGCAGACACAGAAGTAGAGGGGCGGGAGGAGGAGAAGCAGTCCGTCCGAGCTGAGAGCACAGAGCGGAACTGTCAGCAGCGGCTCTGAGGCTGAGCTGTGTGTGAGAGACACACAGCTCAGCCAATGCAGCCGATAACCTCACTTGTAGTTCCGGCCGGAGAAGGCACAGGTATGGCCGCATAGCGATGGGGAGCGGCGGCCGCGGCCTGTGTTATCCCTGTCCAGGCCGCCGCTTACCTCCCGCCGTGTGGCCTGGGCATCAACAGGCCAAGGAGTGGGCAGCCCACCGGGCAAATGCCCGGTCTGCCCTATGGCCAGTCCGGGCCTGGTGGGGGCACTCTAATACAAGAGATGTGTTATTGGCCAGATAACCAGGTGAAAACACAGGGTAAAAAGCCTAAAAAAGAAAACAAATGCACCCACCACATCTAATGGTTGGTAAGCTGCAATATATGTAATTTTTGGTTTTGGGTTTAATACAGCTTCATGAATATAGTAGTGAGAATTGGATTCATTTGTGTTTTTCTCAGCTTTAAAACCTCATGCAAATGGACATTTGCTGGCATAAAATATGCCCAGTGTAAAGGATAGCATTTTCGGGAAATAAATCGATAACGTATTTAGGCATTCAACTTTCCTACCCAGCTAAATCAATTTATGAGGCTAATTTCCCCTCCTTACTGTCTAATATCTCCGAAGAACTGAAATGTATGGGAAAAACTCAGCTTTCTTGGGTGGGGAGAGCGGCCGCCTTTAAAATGCAAGTACTTCCAAGGATACTATACATATTTCGAACTCTCCCTATACCCATCCCCGGCTCCTTTATCTCTAAATGCAACTCCCTCTTGCGAAACTTTATTTGGCAAAGCAAAAACCCTAGAATTGCCCTTTCCTCTCTACAAATGAAGAGGGAGAATGGTGGTATAGGTTTGCCGGACTTGTTGGGATATTATAATGCATCCTTATTAGACCAAATTAAATACTGGATAACACCAGCAGAAGACAAATTATGGGTTAATATGGAACAAAGTTTTGCAAACCACCAGGACCTACTAGCGATACTAACAGCGTCTCTCATGTCCCCTAAACTGACCTCCAATGTGACTCACCCCATCATTGAAGCTACTTTAAAAGCTTGGCGTACTTTACTCTCACGTAACCACAATGAACATTCCTACAAGCTACATATCCCAGTCAAAACGTATGAATGGATAACTGTGGGCTTTGATACTAAAGATTGTCGTAAACGGGGTATAAACTTTCTGCAAAGCCTAAGACAAAGCAATCTACCTTCAGACACTTATAGATCATTGAAAATTAGTCACTTCCATTCTGCTTCCAAATGCAAGGAAACCTTAGACATTCCAAATTCTATTTGGGAATTCCTGCAGGGGACATCTAACAAATCGACCCGTGGGATTTCTTTCTTTTATAACACTCTTACCGGCCCCATGATAGCGACTAAAACACCTGATATGTGTAAATGGGAAAAATTCCTGATGAGAGAATTCTCTCTGCAACAATGGTTGAAATCCATACAAATGAGCTTCCGTATGTCATCTTGTGTGGAGCACTGGGAAAATTTCCAAAAAATTTATCATAGCTGGTACATGACTTCATACAGGATGTCCAAAATATTCAAAGACTCCTCGAACAAATGCTGGAGATTGTTTAACCAAATTGGGAATCTACCATGTTTTCTGTAATTGTCCTCACATAACACCATTTTGGGAAAATGTAGCCTCTTTAATCAGCGAAATCACAGGTCAATACAAAACCTTGACCCCGGAACTAGCCCTCTTGAATATAGGCCTTGACTCCTACCAGAGTGCAGTCAGAACAGTAATCGGCCATGTCCTGTTCGCAGCTAGAACTGCTCTTGCTAGTAAATGGAAATCCCCTCTTCTCCCTACTAGGAGAGAAATAACCACAAGGGTTAATATACAATGTCAATATGAAAAAATACTGGCATTTAAAAAGTTTAAAGCGCCTCAATTTATGAAAGTATGGCAAGCTTGGTTCCATCATCCAGAAGCGGCCAAAGACCTATAACCTTGGATTGTCATACCTGCAGGAATTGTTGGGTATCCTAGCTATTTATACTGAATAAAGTGGTATCTAAATGCAATGTTGGTAACTGTAATTTCTATTACATTCCCCTTGATTTTCCGTTTTTACGTTATGTTCTAAAATGTATGTTGTTTTTTAGTTTACCCTCCTTTTGTTGACAATAAAACTCATAGCTTTTTATATCACATTACCTTATCAGGTAACCAAAGCATTTTGATATCTGTATACTGTAATCGGCCTATCCCAATCACAGTATGATCCCATTAGGGGTGAGAGGGAAATGCAAACAACCACCTAACGAGGATACAGAACTACAATTAGTTCATGACAGGTTATATTTTCTTAAATGTCATCTGTACACATGCTAGTACATAACCTTACTGTTAGCAATTTATATGATCTTACGTGTAGAAATTTTTGTATATGATTTCTACTGTTATCAAATGTATTTAAATGTAAAACCCAATAAAAATATTTGAAAGAGAAAAAAAAAAAAGATAGCATTTTGCTGCACCGAGGGTGGCCATAGAAGTGAATGGCTGTACGTCCCTGTACTTATGTGAACCAGGATGCTTCTGTGCACCGGCGTTTATCCACCATGTGTGCACCACGAATTTTCCCAAACACACATGCACAGGAACATCAGCATTAGCCCACACATGTGCCTGCAATGTATTTTGCCGAACATGGAAATTTTGCTTTGAGAAAGTATGTCATATGCGCATGTGCAGGTGAATGCCAATGCTTCTGTGCATCAGAGTTTACATGAGTACAGAGGCGTACAGCCATTTATTTATAAGGCTGACTGTACGCCCTACCTGTGTTTCCCATGGTCTGAGAAAGCAGTGTTTTTTTATCCTAGACATATTTTATGTCTGCAAACGTTCATCTGCATGTTGGTTGATTGTGGTTCAAGAATGAATGAATGTAGTGTGGCCAATGTTTGCTCACTTATCTGAAAGGGCACTTTTATTCATACGTGATAGGCAAGGTGTTCAAATGTAACATGCATAAGTAAATGAGAATCATTCCTCACTAGTCAACCACTAATTCACATAAAAGCTCCCTTTGTAACTTGCAGTGACAAGGATAGTTAACTGACACAACATTGCCTAAAGCTGTAGTGCTCAAGCTAGCAGCTACATACGTGTACAAAAACCGTTTCTCCAGGTAAAAGTATGTGTAGCACTTCCCAGTCTCTCTCCATATAAAGTTCACATAGCTACAGTAGCAGTATTTAAAGCTAAACAACAGGCAAGCAGCCGAGTACACATTTGTATATAGTAACTTTATTTGTAATTCTGTTAAGCCAGTCTTGGGATCTAGGCAGCTATGCCTACTGCACAGCTAGACTTGCAGCAGTACCCCCCCCCCCCCCAACCCCCACCTCCCCTCGGTACTGCTAATTGGACAGTGAAGTAGCCGGGGACAATCCCAATTTTTGGACCCTTGTCTCGATCTGAGTCCGTACTGATTAAAATCCCAGGATTTTGCTTTTGTCCCAGGAATCGGGACTGTTCTTGGCAAAGACTGCAGCTTCTTGCTCCGAGAATATGGCCGCCGCCGCTAGTTCTCTTTCTGGCTAACAGGTCTTTCCCCTTGTGTTCAGTGGAGAGGGGAGGGGCTTCCGATCCGTGCAGCCAATCAGCTTCTCTCTTCATTGTACAAGTAGACAATTCTCTTGTACACTGAAGCCAGTTAGCTGCACAGGTCGGAGGCCCCTCCCCTCGCCATTGAACACAAGGGGAAAGAGACCTAAATGGAGCTGCCGCCAACCATCCGCCCTGTGGCCTGCTGCCGATGAGAGGCAGAGCCAATGTCTGGTTACAAAGGGAGAATGTCTGGCTACAAAGGGAGAATGTCTGGCTACAAAGGGAGAATGGCTACAAAGGGACAGCGTCTGACTATGAAGGGAGAATGCTTGGTTATTAATGGAGAATGCCTTGCTATGGAGGGAGTATGTCTGGCTATGGGGGAAATTGCCTGGTTATGCAGTGGAAATGCCTGGCTATGAAGGGAGAATCTCTGGCTATGGGGGGACTCCACTGCCTGGGGACACCTGATGCAAGGGGATCTCCACTGGGGACACTGATGTAAGAGGGACTCCATTGCCTGGGGACATCTGATGTAAGAGGGACTCCACTGGGGACACTGATGTAAGAGGGACTCCACTGCCTGGGGACACCTGATATAAGAGGGACTCCACTGGGGACACTGATGTAAGGAGGGACTCCACTACCTAGGGATGCTTGATGTAGGAGGGACTCCACTGGGGACACTGATGTAAGACGGACTCCACTGCCTGGGAGCCTGTTAAGCCAGTCTTGGGACCTAGGCAGCTATGCCTACTGCGCAGCTAGATCTGCAGCAGGAACCCAACCCCCCTGGGAATGCTAATTGGACAGTGAAGTAGTATATTTGCCAACAGTCCCGATTTTCCCGGGATAATCCCGTTTTTTGGACCCTCGTCCCGATCTGAGTCCTTCCTGATTAAAATCCCGAGATTTTGCTTTTGTCCCGGGAATCTGGACTGTTTTTGGCAAAGACTGCAGCTTTTTGCTTCGAAAATATGGCCACTCCACTAGGGACACTGATGTAAGAGGGACTCCATTGCCTGGGGACACCTGATGTAAGAGGGACTCCACTGGGGACACTGATCTAAGTGGGACTCCACTGGGGGCACTGATGTAAGGAGGGACTCCACTGCCTGGGGACACCTGATGTAAGAGGGACTGCACTGGGGACACTGATGTAATAAGGACTCCACTGCCTGGGGACACCTGATGTAAGAGGGACTCCACTGGGGACACTGATGTAAGAGCGACTCCACTGCCTGGGTGACTCCTGATGTAAATGGGACTCCACTGGGGACACTGATGTAAGGAGGGACTCCACTGGGGGCACCTGATGTAAGGATGGGCTCCACTACCTGGGGACACCCGATGTAAGAGAGACTCCACTGGGGACACTGATGTAAGAGGGACTCTACTGCCTGGGGGACACCTGATGTAAGTGGGACTACACTGGGGACACTGATGTAAGGAGAGACTCCACTGGGGCACCTGATGTAAGGAGGGGCTCCACTGGGGGCACCTGATGTAAGGAGGGACTCTGTTGGGAATGCCTGGTGTAAGGAGGGACTCTGCCAGGGACACCTGATGGCATCTGGTGGCAGGCAACGTGGCAAGTGACACGCTCAGGGTTCCCACTGATTCTGTGATTTCATTTTATATTACAATGTAATAATAGAAATAATGCGCTTCAATCATCCTGACACCATAACAACCATGGTGCCGGGATGATTGAAGCACTAACACCAGGTGTTTAGAGTATCTTTATCTGCTGATTGTTACATTTTCTGGAATACACATATTGCTATTGTGGTGTAGGATCTGGGCCTGCTGTCCCTCCATCCCTCTTTCTTTCCTTCCTTCTGTCTACTTCTTTCCCTATTTATTTATTTCTTTCTCCCTCCATCCCTCGTTCATCTCAGTCTCAAACCACACCACTTCCAGCCACGCCCTCCTTAAGCCATGCCCAATAGTTAGTTTAAGCCACGCCCATTTCCCCCCATACTACCCCTTGTCATCCTCATCTTCATTACACCCGGCACCCCACTGCAACCTTGCTAACACCCCACCCCCCGTCACCCTCATTTTCATCCCACCCGACACACTGCAACCTTGCTAACAACATACCCCCTGTCATCCTCATCTTCATCACTCCTGGCACCCCACTGCAAACTTGCTAACACCCTACTCCCTGTCATCCTCATTCACATCCTCATGTTCATCACACCTGACACCCCACTGGGAATCTGTACCATGTTTTCTGGAATTGTGCTCACATAACACCATTTTGGGAAAATGTAGCCTCTTTAACAACCTAAAGAAAATGCAACCTTGCTAACAACCTACCCCTTATCATCCTCATCCTCATCACATCTGGCACCCCACTGCAACCTTGATAACACCCCATCCCCTGTCATCCTCATCCACATCATACCTGGCACTCTACTGAAACCTTGCTAACAACCTACCCCCTGTCATCCTCATGCTCATCACACCTTGCACCCCACTGCAACCTTGCTAACAACCTACCCCCTGTCATCCTCATGTTCATCACACCTGGCACCCTACTGTAACCCTGATAACACCGCACCCCCTGTCATCCTCATCACACCTGGCACCCCACTGCCACGTTGCTAACACCCTACCTCCTGTCATCCTCATCTTCATCACACCTGGCACACCACTGCCAGCTTGCTAACACCCTACCTCTTGTCATCCTCATCACACCTTGTTAACACCCTACCTCCTGTCATCTTTATCAGTCCTGCCACCCCACTGCCACCTTGCTAATACCCTAACCCCTGCCATCCGCATCCCCCCTATAACCCACTGCCAGCTTCCAAACACTTGCATTGACAAAGCAGCTTATTCCAATGTTGAGAGGACAAGGGTCTCTTCCCCACAAATGTGTTGTGGTGGGTAACGTGGTCTGTCGACGGGTGCATATTGAAATATGGAACACTATGCTAACAATAAGGATGGCACAGATAGTACTCTGGTATTCCCCTGGAAGCTTACCACGACCATGGCCACAAAGGAAAATGCAGCTACCAGTTACCAAGGGTATGTCTGGACCACCAGGCTTTGGCACCATAGGAGCAACACACTGCCAGAGGGACTCAACCGAGGCAACCGTCAAACGAATCTCAGGCCAAGCGGGTAACCCAAATAAGAAATGTGAGGGCTCAAAACTTTCAGACCCATTAGCAGGTGGACACTTAGCCTTTGCACGACAATGCAACTGAGATAACTAAGATCAGGCTTGTCATTGGTCAGAGGATCATCAGAGGCGGGCTGGACATCGAGCATGGGACCATCAGGCTGGACATCTGACATCGGATCATCAGAGGCAGAGGAAGGCAAGTCGTCAGATAGCAGATCATTAAGGGTGGAATTGTCATTGGGCAGCAGACCATCAGAGGCATGCAGGTTGTTGGGGACAGGACATCCAAAGGCAGGCTGAGCATCGGCACTGGCCCCTTTGGCTGGGCATCAGGTACCGAATCATCAGGCTGGGCAGCAGGCGCCAGATCATCAGGCTGGGCAGCAGTCACCGGATCATCAGTCTGGGCAGCAGGCGCCGGCTCATCAAGCTGGGCAGTAGCAACAGGATAATCAAGCTGGGAAGCAGGAACAGGATAATCAAGCTGGGTAGCAGGCAGAGGCACATCAGGCTGGGCAGCAGGCAAAGGGTCATCAGGCTGGGCAGCAGGGGCCGGGCCATCAAGCTGAGCAAAAGGAACAGGAACCATCAAGCTGGGCAGCAGGAACAGGATCATCAAGCTGAGCAGCAGGCAGAGGCACATAAGGCTGGGCAGCAGGCGGTAGCACATCAGGCTGGGCAGCAGGTAAAGGGCCATTAGGCTGGGCAGCAGGCAAAAGCACATCAGGCTGGGCAACAGGCAAAGGGCCATCAGGCTGGGCAACAGGCAAAGGGCCATCAGGCTGGGCAGCAGGCAAAAGAACATCAGGCTGGGCAGTAGACAGAGGCACATCAGGCTAGACAGAAGGCAGAGGCACATCAGGCCGGGCAGCAGGCAGAGGCACATCATGCTGGGCAGCAGCAAAGGGCCATCAGGCTGGGCAGAAGGCAGAGGCACATCATGCTGGGCAGCAGCAAAGGGCCATCAGGCTGGGCAGCAGGCAGAGGCACATCATGCTGGGCAGCAGGCAGAGACACATCAAGCTGGGCAGCAGGCAGAGGCACATCATGCTGGGCAGCAGGCAGAGGCACATCAAGCTGGGCAGCAGGCAAATGGCCATCAATGTGAGGCGGGTCATCAGGTTCGGTACTGTTAGAGGCTGGCATAACCCCATTGGCAATCATAGAGGCAGGCTTGAGCAGATCAGCTGGCGTGGAAGCAGACTGGAGCAGATCGGCTGGCGTGGAAGCAGACTGGAGCAGAGCGGCTGGCGTGGAAGCAGACTGGAGCAGAACAGCTGGCGTGGAAGCAGACTGGAGCAGAAAGGCTGGTGTAGAAGCAGACTGGAGCAGAAAGGCTGGCGTGGAAGCAGACTGGAGCAGATCGGCTGGCCTATAAGCAGATCGGCTGGTGTGGAAGCAGACTGGAGCAGATTGGCTGGCGTGGAAGCAGACTGGAGCAGATCGGCTGGCGTGGAAGCAGACTGGAGCAGATCGGCTGGCGTGGAAGCAGACTGGAGCAGATCGGCTGGCGTGGAAGCAGACTGTAGCAGATCGGCTGGCGTGGAGGCGGGATTGGATAAGGCAAGATTGTGCGAGTTGGGAAAAACTTCTGTTTCTTTTTGGGTTTAGCCTCTGAGGTACTGCATGTGAACGCAGGGCTGTGAGTAGAGGAAGCAGCTGATGGATGAAAAGAGCTCAGGGATGGTATAAAAGAAGCAGTTACTAAGGAGGATTTCTGTGGAATTGCCTCAAGCAGCGGAGAAGAGGTAATCTTCAATGGGGTAAATGCAGGGTAGGTGCAGCAAGTGGAAACAGGGTACTGACATATGGTTGGTAGTAGGGTATACTGGGCTGCAACTGTGGTTGCTGTGAATGATGAAGAGAGAGATTCTTGAGAAGGAGGGTGTCTAGCAGCAGAAGTGGGTTGTTGCAAGCTGACTGAGGCTGAGCGCAATATATCTGACAATGCTTGTAGTAATGGTTGAACAAAATTCAGTTTACAGTTTGCCTGTCTGACAAGAGACTGCACTGCGTTAATACACTCCACTTGCTGTGGATGTTGGGAACATGATGAAAAGTGCTTAAAGCAGGGGTCTCAAACTGGCGGCCCTCCAGCTGTTGCGGAACTACAAGTCCCATCATGCCTCTGCCATGGGAGTCCTGCTTGTAACTATCAGCCTTGCAATGCCTCATGGGAATTGTAGTTCTGCAACAGCTGGAGGGCCATCACTTTGAGACCCCTGGCTTAAAGAAATAAGCTGAGTCATCCTCCAATAACCATGCTAGTGATTTTATCTGGCCCATACTGAAGAGGGGAGAAAAGTCATCTCTACCTGTAGAAGTACTGGACAGAGCCATTCCCACACAAACTTGATCAATGGATGCACGTTGCCAAACAACCAGGGCCGGATTAGCCACAAGGCCACCGAGGCCAGGCCTCGGGGCGGCAGTGGTGTAGGGGCGGCGCCGCTCCTGCAGCGACTTAGCGGCCGCCCCCCCTTTCGTGCTGCCCATTAGAGTCTATTATGGGCACCAGTGCCCATAGAAAAAATGGCCGCGAGCCGACCACGCAACTGCGCATGCGCCGTTGCGAAGCCGGCCGGGCTCGGGAAAGCTCGTAAGCGCTCGGCCGGGCGGCGCGTGCGCAGTAGCGTGATTGCGCCGCTCGGCGCCATTTTAAAAAAAAATTGAGATTAGCTAGTAATGTCAGCGGTGCGGCGGCGTGGGAGAAAGATGACATCTCCTATTGCCCGCACCGCTGTTCCGCCCTCCTCCTGATGGCAGGCAGCATGGCAACATTGGCAAGGGACATCCCCATCTGGTGGCAAGTGACATCCCCATCTGGTGGCAAGTGACATCTCCATCTGGTGGCAAGTGACATCTCCATCTGGAGGCAAGTGACATCCCCATCTGGCGGCAAGTGACATCTCCATCTGGTGGCAAGTGACATCCCCATCTGGTGGGAAGTGACATCTCCATCTGGTGGCAAGTGACATCTCCATCTGGTGGCAAGTGCCATCCCCATCTGGTGGCAAGTGACATCCCCATCTGGTGGCAAGTGACATCCCCATCTGGTGGCAAGTGACATCCCCATCTGGTGGCAAGTGACATCTCCATCTGGTGGCAAGTGACATTTTTAAAAAAAATTGAGATTAGCTAGTAATGTCAGCGGTGCGGCGGCGTGGGAGAAAGATGACATCTCCTATTGCCCGCACCGCTGTTCCGCCCTCCTCCTGATGGCAGGCAGCATGGCAACATTGGCAAGGGACATCCCCATCTGGTGGCAAGTGACATCCCCATCTGGTGGCAAGTGACATCTCCATCTGGTGGCAAGTGACATCTCCATCTGGAGGCAAGTGACATCCCCATCTGGCGGCAAGTGACATCTCCATCTGGTGGCAAGTGACATCCCCATCTGGTGGCAAGTGACATCTCCATCTGGTGGCAAGTGACATCCCCATCTGGCGGCAAGTGACATCTCCATCTGGTGGCAAGTGACATCCCCATCTGGTGGCAAGTGACATCTCCATCTGGTGGCAAGTGACATCCCCATCTGGTGGCAAGTGACATCCCCATCTGGTGGCAAGTGACATCCCCATCTGGCGGCAAGTGACATCTCCATCTGGTGGCAAGTGACATCCCCATCTGGTGGCAAGTGACATCTCCATCTGGTGGCAAGTGACATCTCCATCTGGTGGCAAGTGACATCCCCATCTGGTGGCAAGTGACATCCCCATCTGGTGGCAAGTGACATCCCCATCTGGTGGCAAGTGACATCTCCATCTGGTGGCAAGTGACATCTCCATCTGGTGGCAAGCAGCGTGGCAAGTGACATCTCCATCTGGTGGCAGGCAGTGTGGCAAGTGACATCCCCATCTGGTGGCAGGCAGCGTAGCAAGTGACATCTCCATCTGGTGGCAGGCAGCGTGGCAAGTGACATCCCCATCTGGTGGCAGGCATGGTGGCAAGTGACATCCCCATCTGGTGGCAGGCATAGTGGCAAGTGACATCCCCATCTGGTGGCAGGCATAGTGGCAAGTGACATCCCCATCTGGTGGCAGGCATGGTGGCAAGTGACATCCCCATCTGGTGGCAGGCATAGTGGCAAGTGACAAGAGATGGTGGCAAGTGACACGCTCAGGGCTCCTAATGATTCTGCATTATGGTGAGTTGAACTATTTCAGTTTATATTACAATGTAATGATAGAAGTAATGTGTTTCAATCATCCTGACACCATAACAACCATGGTGCCGGGGATGATTGAAGCACTAACACCAGCCATTGCCTTGAAAAATTGCCTGCGAAAAATCCTTACCCCTCGCGCGCTTACCCTGAAGTATTTTTAGTCTGTACAATTAAAGCCAGTTGTTTTCAGTGTTCTCGTGTGTGGAGATATGTTTTTAATTGATCTATTGTAGAAGTCATCAATAAAGGACGTGGTGTGTGTATGTGTGTGTGTGTGTGTGTGTGTGTGGGGGGGGGGGGGGGCGGCATTGAAGGACCCGGCCTTGGGGCGGCAAAGGGAGTAAATCCGGGCCTGCAAACAACATACTGCCCTGATCAACTAGGGAATGAGCAAGATGAATGCATTCTAACAGCTGGTCACTGGCCCACTCCTTAAGTATCTGGCAGCAGTATTCTTTTTCCTCCTTCTTTTTCTAAGAAAAGTATATAACCTCCTCAGGATGCATCTTGCCACAAACAACAGCAGAGTCAAGATGGCTTCCCTGTGCAGGCACTTCTGGTCAGGACTGGGCTTGGTGTTATGTCAGGATCAGGTGAGACCAGAAATGTGTGGACTGCCGCAGAGAATACCAGGCACAAATACAGTGTAAAAGAATATAATTTATTTAAAAATAAGTGAACAACATAAATGTAAACATACCTCCTATATACCAAACTGTGTAAAACAAACCAGATAACCAAACAGACAATGACACACAATGAACAACTGCCCAAACCAAGTATATACAGCAAGCAGGGAATGCAAAGCATAGTCGTAACAGAGCCAGGGTCATACATGGGAGATCAAGCATGGGGAGCTGGGTGCAAGACAGGACAGGGAGAGGGTAACAGGAGACAGTGAGAGCAGGTGGGAAGGGATCAGGCTGCGAGTTCAGAATCCAGAAACAGGAAGCAGGATGCAGGAACACTGGAACGCAGGTCAGGGGCACATGGAGACAGAACACCAAGGCAACAGGAGAAGGACAGAAAGCACTTAAATATGGTCCACTGAGTCCAACAATGTAAGGTGTCCTCTTCACTGACCAACAATGCAAGAGCAAACCTCTCCATTGACTTCCAATTTAAGGGGGTCCTTCTGCACTCACCACCAGTGTTACAGTTTTTTGTAAACTAAAAAAAATATTCACATAATTAAAATGTTTGTAAACCCTAACAATTCACTCCGTTTTGATCTAATAACTATACTAAAATGTTTTGTTATATATGTTCAAAAACTGAAAAAAAAAATACTTGGGGATTTTTCTGGAAATCCTGTGCACTAAAAACATCCTGTGCATTCTACCTGTGCACAGGAATGAGTTATAGAGAAGAGGAGAGGTCTGCGTTCTTTGTAATCCATCATGAATGAAATAGGCAGGGCTTGTACCACATGCTTAGAAATTCAGAGTTCAAAATGTTATGTCAATGAGGAAGGTAGAAGCTTACTATTCTGTAATCCTGGCATATCAACAACAATTTTATTTTACTTTTTTTGTACAATGATATTGCACCATGTACTAAATATTTTTTTTCTTATTTTTCTTTGACAAATGTTTTAAAAACTGATTAAAAATCAATTTTTTTTTTTTTTTGTAGGATGTTGTAAAAAAAATCCTTTACACTGTACAGTAAATATTTGCCTTGCCTGGGGATTACCAAGAGGGCTGCACCTATATTGGAGAAAAAAAAAATCACCAATATACACAAAATATTTGAAGAAACTTGAACAAAAGAAAATAGAACTAACTAGTTCCCTTCAGCTGTCACTGAACTTCTCTATGTGTTTCCCCACACCAGTGAGAAGTGCACAAGAATTTAGAATCCATTGAAGAACTTTAATGATCAAAGCAATAATGCATTTCAATATAGCAACTGCCAAATACCAGTGGGGGAGTGAAACTGGGGACATCTAGCTGGGTACCCCAGTGAAGCAGAAGTCTGGAGTATGGGAGATTAATTCTAGGCAGGACGAGTGCTGCGGGTCAGTTATTATTTCAGATCAACTTTATGTACAAGGAGGAATGGTCAAAAAAGATGTAGAGTCTAGAAAAGTTTTTAATTGAAAGTTCTGTTTACTGAACACAATTTATAATAAAAATCTGTTCTGGATGCTATACAATTTGCTTGGCACTTATCTCCTTACGTAAGCGCTAAGCCCGCAGGAGCTGTTTGGTAATTTGGGTTCTCTGTTCTGCACCTCATTTCCAAGAACAACCTTAGGCCCTCTGACACACCTAGTTGAGTGGAAGTTACTGCAAGCACTCATAACAACACAATAAATAACTTTAACTCGGATGTGAATTAGCACCAGGAAGACAGTTTAGTGGTAAATGAACTCAATGTATTGTACGGTTTAGAACAAACAATGGTTTAAGCATAAGTTAACACACACAAAGGTAGGTTCAGACCCATCCTGCTAGACCAGGGGTATCAAACTGGTGGCCCGCCAGCTGTTGCAAAACTACAAGTTCCATGATGCCTCTGCCTGTGGGAGTCATACTTATCACTGTCAGCCTTGCAATGCCTCATGGGACTTGTAGTTCTGCAAAGCTGGAGGGGCGCCAGTTTGACACCTGTGCGTTAGACAGAATATTCACTATGCCAAGGTAACTTTGAAAAGAGGTTCTATTCCACTAGACTGGGATTAACTCATGAATTAGCAAAGTCTGTAATAAACAGTGCATAAAAGCATTTACTGCAATGTGAATAATAATACTATAACTAGTCTAGAGTGAACTCTAGGAAAATGGCTAGGATATGGTGCAATGTCCCTTGAGATAGCATAGCATAAGCAATAGGTGTTGCAACTGTAAAGGGACAGTCTTTAGTCCTAACTCTTTGGCCAGCTAGAGTTAGGGCCCAGTTGTTTTGTTGGTGCACATGAGAATAGTCCTAGTCAAGCCTGCAGGCAGCAATAAGGCTACTAGATGGCTATATGGTCAGTTCCTAAAGGGCTCAGTCTCTCTAGCAGCAGATAGCAAATCCCCACAGCAGCAGCTCACCATCTGGTCACACACAACAATTATTATACCCAAGTGCCTCTGGCTGTCAGCACCCCAAACTCAGCCCTTGGGATCCCGCTCAGGTCACAGATATGTAGTGGTGCAAGAGGAAGCTGTGTCTGAGAAAATTAATCTTTTTCCCCTTCTCCTGACAATCTCTCTCTGGAAAATGCAGTTCAAAAGCTCTTGATTACAGCAGAGTCTCTCTCCTCTGGACTACAGTTCCCACAGTGCAGTGCTGCCTGAACTCTCCTTACTCAGCAGCTTTCTGAATTAAAATATGAAAATTCCTAAGAAAGTTCTCTGTACATTCCATGACTTGATGAATGTCGTTCGAAAAGGTCTTTGAAATTGAATTTGTTTTAAGATTTTATTTTGGAATGAATGTAATAAATTTCTAAATGGAAAGCACATTCACTGTTAGAAATGTATTCATCTGAGAAAAAAATTCCATTCCACTCCTTTGAATTTTCTTGTCACTTTGGTTGAAAAAATGTTTATTTGACCCCATTAATTATTAAAAAATTGACTGAATGTTCGTAAAACAGAAAATGATTAACTACATTTTTCTAGTGTATAGCCAGCATTACCTGGGTACATCTGGGCCTCCTCCCTACACAACCCTTTTCTTTTTCACTTCATATGGGTTCTTCCTCTCGGATCCTGTACTTGGCTGTGAGCGACAACTGAGATCTGCACATAAACTGGAATTGGCCTCCAAATAGGACAGACTATGAGAAGGATCAGTTTCGAGGCCTGAGGTTGGTTAAGAAAATTATTGATAATATCCTAAGTACATATATGTTTTATTTTTAAGCGCATAGTCATAGTGTTGAATGTATTGTTTACCCCCTTTTTTCCTGGTTTGAACCAAGGTATAATATAATCTGTAGTCCACCCATGTAGGCACCTTGTGATCCATTCTATTTAACTGGAACTATAGGCAAAACTTTTTTTTTTTCATTTTGCATAGAGCAAGGGAGGGTTATAATCCCTGTCAGATTTTTAATTTTTAATTTTTGCCATCTGTGTCCCATTGCGGAGATTTCCCTTCACTTCCTATCCAATAGCCAAAACAGGAAGTGAGTGGAAATCCCAGCAAATTAAGGGAATTATTTGGGGACCAGATCACCAGAACTAGTGTCCTCATCGGAAGATTTCCCCTCTATTACTTGTCTGGGGACAACCAAAAATGTGGGATTTTCTTTTCCTTTACTTGCAATGATAATGGTACACAGGACAAATAGAGGGGATGAACCTTCTTAATGGGGGCACAGGCAGTAATAAAAACCTAATAGGTGTTCTAATCCCTCTCCACTCTATCCAAAACAAAAAAAAAAGTTTTGCCTTTAGTTATACGTTAAAGTGGTTGTAAACCCTTACAGAGCACTTTTACCTACAGGTAAGCCTAGATTAAGGCTTACCTGTAGGTGCAAGAAATATCTCCTAAACCTACATGGTTTAGGAGATATTTCCAAAACACAGGCACCGATGTCTACGGCGCATGCGCTGTAGACAACGGCGCGCAGGCGCACTGAGCGTGCCGTCTCTAACAGCGATCATGCCGTTAGTGGCGGCACCAGCGCGCATGCGCGGGAATGACGTCATCGTGGCTCCGGCCAATCACAGCACCGGACCGCAATACCCCGAACGAAGATGGACGCTTCGTAGGAGAAGGAATAGCGGTGACATCGCAGGCTCCCTTGTCAGGTAAGTGACACATAATGGGCTACTATGCGATGCATAGTAGCCAATTATGCTTTACCTTTGCAGGGAAACAAAGAGGAAGTAAACTCATCAGGGTTTACTTCCTCTTTAAGAGTGTAAATGTGCGAGTTTGGTTGCTGTGTATTTACTACATCCCATTTCCATCAGATAACTCTGTATATTTTCTCCTGTATGATTGTTAACCACTTAAGGTCAGCCCTATAGCAGTATATATACGTGATCTGACATGTCCGGGTAGGGGGCACGCAAGTGCGCCACCGGCGGGTGCACAGTACCCGATGTCCGCCGGCAGCCGCTCATCGTCAGGCAGAGAGACGCAACTGTGATCTGCCTATGTAAACAAGGCAGATTACCATTCTGACAGGAGGAAATGGATGGAATTTGTGTCCCCTAAAAAATAAATTCCATCTCTTCCCCTAGTAAAAGCACCTCCCACAGTAGTAAAACACTGGCTAGGCTGTGTCATTATTTTTAGCACTGATCACTGCTGTATTGGTGTCACTGGTCCCCAAAAAGTGTCAGTTAGTGTCAGAATGTCCGCCGCAATATCGCAGTCCTGCTATAAGTCACTGTTTGCCGCCATTACTAGTAAAAATAAAAATATCCCATAGTTTATAGACACTATAACTTTTGCGAAAACCAATCAACATACGCTTATTGGGATTTTTTTTACCAAAAATATGTAGCAGAATACATATTGGCCCAAATTTATAAAGAAATTAGATGTTTTGTTTTAATTTTATTGGATATGTTTTATAACAGAAAGTAAAAAATATTGTTTTTTTTTTTCAAAATTGTCGGTCTTTTTTCGTTTATATTGCAAAAAAATTTCAACCACAGAGGTGATCAAATACCACCAAATGCAAGCTCTATTTGTGGGAAAAAAAGTGCATACATTTTATATGGGTACAGCGTTGCATGAAGTGAAGAGACATTTTTCCAAATGGGGACATGGACAGAGATAGAATGTTAACAGAGTTTCAAACTCTCCCTCACACTGTCCAAAACTAAAAAAAAATTGTGCTGGAATTAGACTTTAATAAGTTGTAAACTGAAATGACTACATACAGCATGAGAATACTGTTTTTTTTTTTGGTCTTGCTTTAAGCTGTCCTCAGCTGGATAGAATTTCGAAATTAAAATTCTTAGAAAAAGTCTTAGGAACATTCCTACAAAAATTCTCAAAAACATACATTCGTTGTTTAAAAGATTTTGTTTGCTTTTAACATTTGATTTTGGAATGAATGAACTTTACTGAACAAAAAGGCACATACTGTATACTTTTAGAATTTCCTTCGTTCGAGAAACATTTCTCATCTTGCTTCTACGAATTTTCCCATCACTGCGGTTGAAAAAAGTCATCGATCTGACCCACTAATGATTAGAAAAATGAACTGACTTGCTTAGAACATTATTTTCCTAAGAACTTTCATTCGAAAATCTATCCATCTATGGCCTGTTTTAGTGTAGCAATGAGCATATATAGAATCAGTAAATCCATTCTCCATACATTTCAGCCTAATGCCCCGTACACACGATATGATTTTCCGATGGAAAATGTGTGATAGGACCTTGTTGTCGGAAATTCCGACCGTGTGTAGGCTCCATCACACATTTTCCATAGGAATTTCCGACACACAAAGTTTGAGAGCTTGCTATAAAAGTTTCCGTCAACAAAATCCGATCGCGTGTACACAAATCCGACGCACAAAGTGCCACGCATGCTCAGAATAAATTAAGAGACGAAAGCTATTGGCTACTGCCCCGTTTATAGTCCCGGCGTATGTGTTTTACGTCACCACGTTCAGAACGATCGGATTTTCCGACAACTTTGTGTGACCGTGTGTATGCAAGACAAGTTTGAGCCAACATCCATCGGAAAAAATCCTAGGATTTTGTTGTTGGAATGTCCGATCAATGTCCGACCGTGTGTACAGGGCATTAAAGCAATATAGGCATTCTGTCTCCAGAGTATGTGCATTAACAAAATGATGTTACAGCTGCTTTTGCTACTAATAAAAATAGTAATGATGGATCAATACTTAAATGTCATTCAACCTAATGTCATTACAATAGTCACCAAGGATTCTAATCCATACTAAATTCTGTAACAGATCAGGAAAAAATAACTTGCTGTCTGCTTTATAACTGTCTTTCAAAAGTTCACTTTGCTCAGCTGTAAAAATATTCTTGGACACTTAAGTAAACTACAGTAAGAATTATAGCTGCCTAGGAATAGAAATGTTACAGAATCACAAGCCTGACCTCCAGTGGTTATTTGTGATAACACATGAGGTCTAGTTATTGAAGGTGAAACTTTTGATTTCACATTTTTTAATAAGCTATACAAATTTTCATGTTTGATGTTTTTCTCATCTGTTTATAAATATGCTCTGGGGAAATTTTCCAGTCATTTTTGTATGATTTTGTGAAGGTAAAAATATTCAATCAAAACCTCTTTCTGAAGACAGGCTTTGTCAATGTACACTCTTCTTTTGGGTCCATGACATGTTCCGTCATGGCATTTTATGTTTTTTTTAATATTGTTTTAAAATATGCATTTTATAGAGCACCTTGATATTTAATATTGTATACAGTAATACATTTGCATTTCTTTATGTGTTGTCTTTTAATTACTAAGTGCTGCGGCAACCTACCCTGAGCCAGGAGCATGCTAGAGAGCCATGCCATTACTCCCACACACAGCACAGCAGTCTGGGTCTTTGCTGGTCCAACATACTCCCTGCGCAATGCTCCAATCAACATCTCTGTTTGGGGATCTGCTCCATATGTACAATATTGTCCTTAGAAACCAAGGAAGAGAAGGGGAGCTGCTTACCCTTAAAAATCAATATCACCTTTTATTAAAGGATCCAGTATAAAAACTGTACCTCCTGGCACTAGCTGTTCTAATGCGTTTCCCTCTTGTAAGTCCTGCTTCTGCCAGGGGCTACAGTTTTTGCACTTGATCTTTTAATAAATGGCCATATTGGTTTTTAATAGTGAATAGCTCCCCTTTTCTTCCTTGGTTTCTAAGGACAATATTGTACAAATGGATTTGCTCATGACTGCAGTGAGCCTGCACCCAATGCCAAAAGATTAGAAGGTGAATTCAGAGCTGGCAGTGGAATTCATTTCTTTCAAACACCAGTGTAAGGAACTGTTTCATGTGGGTGCCATCCAAGCCTCACTTCATACCACTTCATCTACCTAAAGTGGAGCGAAACTCTGCAAAATACACATTTTTACTTTCCAACAATGGGACGATGACTGGCTAGCAGGGGATGCTCAAGTGCATGGGATCAGTCAGTCATTCTGGCACAGCCAAAGTGTACCAGGAATGCATGCTGAGCTACATATGCACAGCTCAGTTTACATTCAATAGAAGGCTGTGAACATGCAAATAATGCCCTGTACACACGACCGGTTTTGCTGTCAGAATAAACTCTGAAGGTTTTTCCACCGCTCAAGCTGTCTTGCATACACATGGTCACACCAAATTCTGACGGTCAAGAACGCGGTGACGTACAACACGTACAAGGGGACAACGCATATGACGGAACAACACGTACAACGTCTTGTACTTGCTTCAGAGCATGCGTCATTTTTGGTAAGTCGGAACAGCATGGAGACAAGCGGTTTTCCCAATAGGAATTTGTTCAGTCGGAAAAATATCATGTTCTCTATCTAAGTCCATCTGAATTTTCAATGGAAAAAGTCAGATGGGGCATACACACGGTCGGAATATACGTTGAAAAGCTCCCATTGGACTTTTTCTGTTGGAAATTCCGACCGTGTGTACAGGGCATAAGTGTGCTATTGTAGAAGAGACACAGCATGCCTCTTCCATAAAGGGCTCCCTGTTCTCAGTTTTGGATATTATGTGTTTAGTTCCACTTTATTACCTTGATGCAGTAGGGGTCCAAACAGACACAGTGCAAGGCCGACGCCCATGGAGAGTGGACGTGTTGGCTGAGAGCACTTAGAAAGCCAAGCTCCCCGGGATGACAAGCGGTGTTTAGCAGGGAAAACAACCTCTCATGCTGGCTGAAGCATGACTACGCGCCGCAGAGCAGCTTCACAACCGGCAAGCGACATAAAAAAACACAGGAGGAGGGATACGGGCTTACCTCTCCACACACTCCCCAGACGCTGAGCAAGTAAGTAGAATGGCTCCAGACCGCGAGGAGGGAAAAGCAAAAGGGTGCATAGCAAAGCTCAGTGGAACCACGCTGTAAGCCGGACGTAGTTTCCAAGCTAATCAGGGAACACAGGGATTTGGCCGTGGCTCTCCAGGACGGGGGAGGGAACCCGTGATGGCTGGTGGAAAAATTGTGCTGACAGAGCCAGAGACAACAGCGGGTGGAGGAGACATCCAGGTGCATGGACAAGGAGGAAAGAGATCCCCAGCACAGACTAATGGTGCCTTATTAAGAACATGTGGCAGCTCCCTGTGGAAAAAGGGATCCAAAGATATTGAACAAGGAAATGGATCCACTACTAAGGTGCAATATCTAAATGCAAATGTACATAATATGGAAGATGATAATTCTGTGAATCAAATAGATGAAGATAATGGAGACTTAGATTGGGATATGAGAAAACATATAAAAGCTCTCCCTACAAAAAGTGAAATTCAACAATTGATAGCTGCAGTGGAACTTTCTTGTATGCAAGCAGTAGAGGGACTCAAAGAAGATGGCTTTGGGACAGAGAGTGGAGATAGTAGAAAACAGCCAAGATGATATTAGGCATGCGATGGTAGAAGTTGAAGAGGTAATTAAATATCATGAAATGGCTATGAACTCCCTTATGGATCGTTTAGATGACTATGAGAACAGAGATCACAGACAGAATATTCGCATACGAGGGGTACCAGAAACAATGGAGACTCATGATCTACACCAACCAGTACAAGGTCTATTCCGACAGATCCTGGGAGATTTGATACCAGAAGAGATTGAAATAGATAGAGTACATTGCACCCCAATGGCATCAGCCCTTAATAGTGAAAGGCCTAGAGACATTATTTGCAAATTACATAAATATTCAATAAAAGAGGCCATTATGAAAGCGGCACGGAGTAAACCTACTATTGACTATGGAGGAGGTCAGATTTCCTTATTTATGGATTTGTCAAGGCACACCCTTATGCAAAGGAGAGCAGTGCGACCTTTATTAGAAGCTCTGCGGGTAGTAAATGTCAACTATCTATGGGGATTCCCATTTTGTCTAATGACGGCTATGAATGGCAAGAAGGCAGCGCTACGGACGAAAGATGATTTACAATATTTTTTGGAAACACTAGACTTACCTATGAGCGATTTTCCAGACTGGAGAATGAACAGCTCAACGCTATATATACATCCCCCAGAACATTGGCAGCAGGTTCCAAGAAGAGATAGGTGCATGAACCAAAAGAATGGGAAATGGGTTAAGCCTCCCCTATAGAGTTTAAGTAAAAGAGTGTAGTAAGGTTGTTAATTAGTCGCAAAATGAGACTTTGCTTGAATTGGCTTTTTTTTTTCTCTCCATCCTGGGGAATAAGAAAACGTCATGACTAGGACTTAAGTTGATTTTTTATTTTCACATAGGTTGGCTCCGATTCAAGGTGCTGTAGATTCTGAAAGTTTGCAGTCAGGGGGGAGGATCTGGGTATGGGCGATATGCCCTTTTGTGGATTCCTCTAATCCTTAGTTGGTATATTCTACATGGTAGGAAATTTTTGTATACATGTATTGAGTGTTGGTTGTTTTTTTTAATGGGGTATAAAAACGTGTGGTGCATCTGGGGGATGGGGATGATGGGGAACATGTGTATTTTTTTCTCCCTGAACCAAGTGAAGGGAAGGGTACTAAAGAGAGGGGAACATATATCAATTTTAGACCCTATTATGAAGTATACACTAAAAATTCTCTCATATAATGTGAGAGGTTTGAGTTTGCAAAATAAGAGGGGTCGTCTATGGCATGAACTGCGTCGGCTGGCAGCAGATGTTATCTTTCTGCAGGAGACGCACTTTGTGGTAGGATCAATCCCGTGTATGCCTCTGGAGCTTTATGATCAGTGGTTCCATGCGGTGTTCCCTATCCCAAGGGCCAGCGGATTGACGATTGCTTTTCGAAAATCATGCCCCCTTTCTCTTGATTCCGTGCAAGTCGACCCAGAAGATCGCTTTTTGTTTATTAAAGGGAAAATACAGGGCCATAGCTACACTTTTGCTTCCATCTATGCCGTCAATGTGAATACACTGAATTTCCTATCTAAGATAATTGGGAGGTTGGGAAAATTTAGAGAGGGCTTTTTAGTATTGGGGGGATTTTAATTTAGTCCTGGACCCCAAGATGGACACATCATCAGGCAAGACCTCAATCTCCTTCAGGGCCTTAAAATGTATTAAACAACGTTTACTTTCTCTGCACTTTGTAGACAGCTGGAGGGCTCTACATATTCAGAAGAAAGACTATAGCTACTACTCCAAAGTACTTAATTCATACTCCTGGCTTGATCTTCTGTGGATTGACCAATTTTACTTGAGTAATGTTTGCTCGGCCACAGTTGAATCTATTACAATTTTGGACCATTCTCCGGTAACAGTGACGATCTGTCCGGCTGTGGCAGGATGTAGAGAGCGGATATGGCGTATGAACAAAACTCTACTAGATAGAAAGGAAATTTCAGAGGTCTTGCTACAAACATTAACAGCATATTTTGAAGAGAACGATACGGGGGATGTGTCCAGTCAAACAGTATGGGAGGCCCATAAGGCGGTTATTAGAGGCAAACTAATTGCTCATGGCTCACGTATTAAAAAAGAGAAACAGAAAGAGATTGAAGATCTACTGGAGAGAATCCACACACTTGAAGTCAGACATAAGACACACCTCGAACCCACAGATGCCGAGAGTTGGAAACAATACGAGTGAAGCTGTCACAATGTTTAGATAAAAAAAACCAAGGACAGGTTTAGATACTTTGCCCATCGTTTTTACGAGCAGAGGAATAAATGCGGTCGGTTGTTGGCAAGACAACCAAGGAAACAACAAGAAGCTCAACATGTACACTCCTTATTAGTAAATAAAAAACAAGTACTAGATGCCCAAAAAATAGCGGTGGAATTTCACTGTTTCTATGCATCTCTATATACTGTTTCCCACCCCCCTTGAGTGTGGCGGGAGGAGAACAGGTAGAGGTGATGCAAGCCTATTTTAAAGAGGCTGCAATGCCGTGCTGCCACCAGCAGCTCTGGAAACGATGGAAGAACCAATTACTACAGAGGAATTAGGCAGAGTAATAGCCACACTACCATTAGGTAAGAGTCCTGGGCCAAATGGCTTTACGAATGCTTATTATAAAAAGTTCCTCTTAACCCTGATACATCCTCTGTGCGAGTATTTTAATTCTATCACTGCTTCAAACCCATTACACAAAGAAATCTGTAGTGGCGCATGTTGTGGTCCTTCCAAAATTGGGGAAGGATCCACAACATTGCGCCAATTATAGGCCAATATCCCTTATGAATTCAGACACTAAAACCTTTTCTAAAATATTGGCTCTAAGATTAAAAGACCAAGTGGTGAAATTAATTCATTTAGACCAGACTGGCTTTATGAATAATCGGGAAGCCAGAAACAATACAATCCGTGTTCTTCATATTTTACATTGGGCTCCGGAACAGATCCCGCTGGTTGTATTGTCAATGGATGCTGAGAAAGCATTTGACAGGGTAAATTGGGCCTTTATGCAAGAGGTGTTGAGGGGGATAGGACTAGGAGACAGGATGATGGGGTGGATAACAGAATTGTATACAGGCCCAAGAGCAAGAGTAAAGGTGAACGGTACATTATCAGACTATTTTGACATTGGCAATGGGACGAGATGGGGTGCCCCCTGTTCCCATTGCTGTTTGCCTTGGTCCTGGAGCCTTTTTTGTGTATGGTGAGGGGAAAGGAGGGGATTTCCGGGATTAGTATTGGGACAGTAGAACATAAGGTGTCAGTTTATGCAGACAATCTATTATTTTATCTCTCCGACCCTCGGGCGTCACTGGATGCATTGATGTTCGAGGTGGACAAATATGGACTTATGTCTGACTTCAAGATAAATTTTGAGAAATCTGTGCTCCTGCCGATTCATGTGCCACCTGCGTTGGCAACTTTACTGCAATGTTCCTTTCCTTTTATTTGGCGTTTAGATTACTTAATGTATCTGGGAGTGTATATAACTCTGGATTTAAGGTTCTTATATGAGCTTAATTATAATTGAGAGTTTGAGAGAAATAATTAAGGATTTGCAGGAATGGAAGGGATATAAAATGACATGGTTTGGGAGGGTGAATGCCATCAAAATGATAACAGTACCTAGGTTAATATATACCCTATATACAATACCGATTGCAATCCCACAAAGCTTTTTTAAAAAGATGAGTAGAGTTTTTTTGACATTTGTATGGAACGATAAGCACCCTAGATTGGCCTATGATATAATGTGTAGACCTAAATGGGATGGAGGGGTTGGGTTTCCGGACATTGCCTTATACTATAAAGCTATGTCGCTTGTGTGTATTTTAAATTGGTGTCATGATACAACAAATAAAATATGGTTTCTGCCATCCTTGTCGATATGGGATAGAATGAATTCAACGGGTAAACTGGCCCCGCAGACATCACCTCTGGTCCCATTGGGTGGATATGCGTAGTTTCTCCCAGGGGAAGAACTTAGAAACTTGGGAATATAGGGTACAGATGGGAATATGACATGTGTGAAGTTCGCCCCTGGGGGAGAATTGCTCCCTCTATTGGAGCTAACATCGTCTCTTGGTAATATACCCCTGGCCGTATGGAAATATAGCCAGATGACAGACTTTTTTGAGAGATTGAGACCTAGAGTGAAAACCTTGAGTTCGTTAACAGCATTTGAGGTGTCATGTGTTAATATTTCAGAAGGTGGACATCTATTGGTGCAAATGTATAGATTGGTCCTTAGTGGACAATACACAGTAGCTCCATATTTTATCAGAGAATGGGAGAGAAAATTGGGATGCAATTTTTCTCCTTTACAAGTTAAAAGATTGATTCAAGGGACTCACTCCTCTTCTATAAGCTCTCAAATACAAGAGATGTCATATAAATTTCTATCCAGGTGGTTTTGGACCCCTGTGCATTTAGCACAGATATATTGAACAAGAGATGATCGATGCTGGAGAGGGTGTGGACAACGGGGCACATATGTCCACATATGTGGACATGCCCTAAGATCAAGCCATTTTGGGACTCAATAGCACCATGGATTAAAAAACTGACAATTAGACCCATAGAAGTTGATCCGTTGCACTTCTTGTTCCACGGTATGCCGTGTTCCAAGAATTTCTATAGGAAAAGCATTACACCGCATTTATTAAATGCAGCAAAAACACGGATACCAATGTTTTGGAAACGAGAGAGGCCCCTCCCTGATGGAGTGGAAAAAATAGGTTAACGCAATAATGGAAACGGAAAGATGGGTGTCCATAGTGAAGCATCAAGAGGATAAGTTTAAAGAAACATGGGTAGGATGGATGTATTATTCAGGAGAAATATTAGTTGATTAGGGTCAGTAGTGAGCCCCTCATATTGGTTGTTGTACATAGAGTAATAGACCCCCCTTGGATGCACCGCCCATCAAATTGATCAAATTATTTTAGTTAAAAGATTCCCATACGGGAAATAATTCCATTCAGTCAAGTAGTGGATAAAAGGGAAGAGGGAAGGGGAAAGAGAAATAGTCGGTGGGAAGGGAGGGGGAGTGTTGGAGGGGGTGGAATCCCCCCCCCCCATAACCCTCCTTTTTTTTTTTTTGGAGAGGGGTTAGTAAATAATGATATTCACTAAATAAGGTGCATGTGTGTTTTTTTTGTTTATTTATATAATCGATATAGGTATGTGTTTTTGTTTTTTGGCTGAAGATTTATATTATGTTTGGCATGAACGAAGTGTAATAAATTTCTATGCACGTTTGGAGGATAGTAGATGAATATAGTTCATTTTGAACTGCACAGAAGGGAAGGGATGTTCTTTTTTTTCTTTAAAAATTTTAGAGGTATAAAGTACCTCCTTAAAATAAGCATGAGTGGGATGATAGTTATTCCTTAAAGTAACTACGAGGGTGGTCTCTTTTTTTTTTTCTTTCCCCTACAATAATGGGTAGTTATTTTTCACATGAAGAATATTAGAGGAATATAGTCCCTCCTTATTTAAACACGGGTGGGGGTGGTTATTAAAACTCTTTTTTTTTTCTCCTTTTTTTCTCTCTCTCTTTCTGCCCACACCTCTCTTCTCGTGAGAGAGGTACGACATAAAGGCTGGGGGGGGGGGGGGTTAGCTGATCTAAGAGGTAAATGAAAGGAAGGAGGATGATGAAGTGTTTTTTTTTTTTTTTGCTTTGTTTGGGTTTGTTTTTTTAAATAGAATAGAAGAGGTAGAACATGGGTCGTACAGAGACAATTTACATGACTTCACTCACTTTCCTTTCTTTTTTGAGTCATGTTGGCAGTTACAAGTGAATACTTTTGGTTTAAGGAAGGCATGTTGTGTTTCCATATTCACATACAATAATAGACCTGTTTAAACGTTTGCTTATGTGGATAGAATTTCTCTGCATCAGCACCTGGCGGTTAGCATGTTTAGAACATTTTCCTTCTATTTGTGTTCTGACAGGTATCTTATAAGCTATTTCTGGAAGAGCTGGAGAAAACAATAATATTAATCCATTTCAAAAATCCATACTGGATGATTATTTGCTCCCTGACCATCCAGTAGTGAGGCTTCATCAGAACATGTTGGGAATGTCCTACAGACATTTTAATATTCCCACATTAAACTGTAAATGGTTGGATGTTTCATCATGTATTTAGGCATCACTATCCAGCATCCTTTGACCCACCTTAAAGCCCAACTCTGGGGAAAAAAGTTCAAATGCCCACACCCCTGGACAGCAAGCCAATCATTCTTCTAATGCCCTTTTACTTAGCTACTTTCACTGTCACGTTACAATGCCAAAACCTCCTCTGACAATTCACAGCTGTGATCAAAAGTTGCCTTTCATTCTAGCAGAATGCAGTTTCCACGCTTCATGTTGTGATGTCCTAATACTTTAGAACCCTCTGAGGACACCTTGAGGACCCTTTGAGGGTCTTGCAGTGGGCATTTTTGGCAGTCAGTGGGCAGTGTCCCTATCAATGGGAAGAGACATGGAAATGGTGGTCTGGGCCATGGTGGTCTGGGCCTCCAAAATTTTACAAAATACTATCAGGCAACCCAGCTAACACACATAGCTCAATATCATAGGACAAAAGAAGTTCCCTTGTGGATCAGCCTTGAAGCCACTGAATGTGTCCCCATACAGTAGCACAATCCACACACTTATTTGTCTGTTCCCTAGAGAGCAGAAGTTGATCTCCAATCCCATTATGCTTCATTACTTAGGGCTCTGGGACAGATTGAAAGTCTGGCTACAGTCCCCACATACTCCTCTCCTGTCTTTTCCTGTCTTTTCTGAGGCACCCCTCATTTTATCCAGCTCGAACCTCTCCTACTTCCTTTCAATTTTGGAGCACACTCGGGCTAATTTGCTTGCGTCACCTGATTACAGCCTCTTCTCTTTAATCATCCGCTTCCTTGCAAGAATGACATAAACTCCCAAATTCTGAGATATTCAGATATCTTCAATGCTTACATTTTTATTCAGTCTACATCAAGGACTAAACAGACCTACAATCACAAACATTATTTTAACATATCTGCTCATATCTGCAAGAACACAGCCACTTCCTAAAACTTTTTTTAAGAGCTTTTCTTGCCTGACGACTATTATTAAAATAAAGTTCAAGACATCACATAGGTTTGGGGGGGAGCTGTCAGAATGGGGGATCGGGCAGAGCCGGGGTGGGGGCCGGTGCATCTGTAACATGTTACATGTTGCACCCTGGATATGGATGTAACATGTTACAAAAGGTGAGCTTACCCTTTAACTCCTAAGGCCCTTATCTGTATCCTCCAGGCAGCCTGCTCACACAGACTCAATGCATGTACATAGCACCTCCCTGCTGCATTGGCTCCAACTCCCAAACTAGGTTTTACCAACACATAAAACAAAAGTGTAGTGCTAATATATAACGTGCCTAGTGCAATGTGCACAAGTGAATTTAAACAGCACAAAAACTAAGAAAAATGAATATATCAATATAAACAATCATTTAGATATGTCTAAACATAATAAAAACTGTGTATATAATCTCAGTCTGAATATATCACATAAGTCACATGCAGGGATTGCAATACAACAGACAAAACTGAAAAAATGTCCATAAACAGATTCCTCGTCTGAATAGGGATATAAGTGAATCTTGAAAATGGTGAATATATCAAAGTGAGAAGAACCACCACCGGTTAAAAAGGGAGGCTTACCGGATAGTTTGAACATGTCAGGGAATACACTCTGTGTGTCAAACAAGCTTTTATAAACAGTAGAACGGACTCAGATGATGTCCTGTTGAGACGAAACGCGTCGGAATGATCCTCACTGTTGCTTTTATCGATCTTATATAAGTGCTGTTTTTTATCTTCAATCTTGTGAGTGTTATTCACTTTTTAATAAATTCAATACTCATATGGAATTACACTATGGTCCTCTTCTGCTTTCTTCCTTTGAAATACCTCTTTATACCTGTGGACATCTGAGCTCCGGTTCGCCTGTTGCAATACATCCCCTGTAATCTCAACTTGGCTGTCTTGGGAGGGAATACCCACCTGAGGATACCAGTCCAGAGTCCGCTCTACTGTTTATAAAAGCTTGTTTGACACGCAGAGCGTAAGCCTCCCTTTTAACCGGTGGTGGTTCTTCTCACTGGTTGATATATTCACCGTTTTCAAGATTCACTTCTATCCCTATTCAGACGAGGAATCTGTTTATGGACATTTTTTCAGTTTTGTCTGTTGTATTGCAATCCCTGCATGCGACTTATGCGATATATTCAGACTGAGATTATATACACAGTTTTTATTATGTTTAGACATATCTAAATGATTGTTTATATTGATATATTCATTTTTCTTAGTCTTTGTGCTGTTTAAATTCACTTGTGCACATTGCACTAGGCACGTTATATATTAGCGCTACACTTTTGTTTTATGTGTTGTATAATACCATTATTTCCATAAGTGGTGTGTTGGCTGCTGTTTTAGGAGTAGCGCAGAATTAAGTGGTTTTTATTCTTAGGTTTTACCAACCTCCGAGAAAAAAAAATATCCAGTATGAGACAAGCACCCTGGAGTTCCTTGATTTACATGGATGAGTGACACAAAACCCTTTTCACACCATGGCAGGTTCAGTCACAAAAACACTGGATAGCATTTTTTTTCCAAAAGTTTTTCCTCCTGAACTGAACACAAATATAAATTCAATGAATGAAAAAAAAGTTTGTAAAAAACATCATTTTTAAATGAGCAGTGATATACTGATGCTTAAAGTGAAACAATAAAAATTAAAAATTCCTTTAAATATAGTGCCCCTTAGTCTGCCTGCAAAGTGGCGCATCTGTACTGTGTATAGAACCTGCTGCAGCAAAAATGACATTTATAAAGCTCTACAAGCTTTCTTTATTTAGACAAGCTGGAATTTAGACACTGGGCATGTGGATGGCATGGATTGTATATTTTTTTATCCGCTGCAACAGCTGGGGTAGAGAGATTTGCCTGCTATAGTCTACAGCTGGTGGTATGCTGCTGGGAGACGTGCTGCAAGGACTTGTGACACCATTTGCTATACCATCATCCCTGTCAGTGGAGGCTGCTAAGAGGTCATGAGATTTAACCGGAGTAGACCTGAAAGATGAGGAGTGAGAAGGAGCAGAATTGCGTTACTTTTGTATGGCTTATAGGTGCTCTTGTCAACGGGCTGAGTGGTGGGAGGTTAAATGCCTTGGCAAGCATGTGGTGCCCAAATGGTTAGTGTTTTTGCCATGCTTGATCTGCTTGAGGCAAAGTTTGCAAATTGCAACAATGCGATCAGCTGCAAATGTGCTTTAAAAAGGCCTAGACAGCTGAGCTGTGGGAAGTGGGCCGGGAGATAACAGCTCCACACTGTGATGGAATAGGGTGGCTGCTCTCTACTCTTCAATGATGGCTGCCTGGTTGGGGTTGTGCCTCACTCTCACTTTCCTCCTTTGCTCTATCCGGCACCCAAGTCACGTCAGTGACATCATCATCATCCCCTCCATCCTCATCATCACTGGAGCCAACTTGCAATACGCTGCGGCTGGGGGAACGTGACTGGCAATTTGTTGTTTACCAGTGTTCTCCCCTCTCTGTAGGCTCATGTTCCTACCTTCCTCAACCTCAGAACCAACATCTGAATCAAGTAATGCCTGTGCATCGTCAAGGAGCAAGTGACTGACGCTGTGTTCAAATAACTCAGCTGACTCTTCCATGCATGATGCTGGGGCTATGGAGTAGCTGTGGACAAGAAGGCAGAATAAGTAACTCTGGCTCTGCTTGGGAGACAGAGGATGAGGAGGAAGAGGATGTTTTAGTAAGCCAGTCCACCACCTCCTGTGCATGCTGTGAATGGATAGCACAGGAAACATCACTAAACAAAGGAAATAGTGCCCTGCCTGATGACAGACCACGTCCACCTTTTGCCTGTGGACACATACGCTGCTGGCCCCCTCACTGGGCCATGGGAATGTCTGCCTATTCTTGTTGGCCTATCAGACATGATGGGGGGCTTATTACTGAAATGTAATAGAGAAGGGGAGATGTGTACTTGGATGCACTTTAATCAATGGAAAGTAATGTTTGGTGCACTTTAACTTAAGTACTCACTACACAGACACACTAAAAAATACTGCAATATAACTGCACTAATGCCCCGTACACACGGTCGGATTTTCCGATGGCAAATGTCCAATCGGAGCGTGTTGTCGGAAATTCCAACCGTGTGTGGGCTCCATCGGACATTTTCCATCGGACTTTCCGACACACAAAGTTTGAGAGCAGGATATAAAATTTTCCGACAACAAAATCCATTGTCGGAAATTCCGATCGTGTGTACACAAATCCGACGGACAAAGTGCCACGCATGCTCAGAATAAATAAAGAGATGAAAGCTATTGGCCACTGCCCCGTTTATAGTCCTGACGTACGTGTTTTACGTCACCGCGTTCAGAATGATCGGATTTTCTGACAACTTTGTGTGACCGTGTGTATGCAAGACAAGTTCGAGCCAACATCCGTCGGAAAAAATCCTAGGATTTTGTTGTCGGAATGTTCGAACAAAGTCCGACCATGTGTACAGGGCATTACAATATACTGCACTAAAAGTGCACTAACGCACTTCAATATACTGCAGTGAAACTGCACTAAAGCACATCAATATAGTGCCATAAAAGTGCACTAACGCAATTCATTATACTGCCGTAAAAGTTCACTAACGCACTTCAATATACTTCCATAATACTGCACTAACGCACTTCAATATACTGCAGTGAAACTGCACTAAAGCACTTCAATATACTGCCATAAAAGTGCACTAACACACTTCGATATACTGCCATAAAAGTGCACTAACGCACTTCAATATACTGCCGTAAAAGAGCACTAATGCACTTCAATATAGTGTCGTAAAAGTGCGCTAAGGCACTTCAATATACTGCTGTAAAAGTGCACTAACGCAATTCAGTATACTGCCGTAAAAGTTCACTAACGCACTTCAATATACTGCCGTAAAAGTGCACTAACGTACTTCAATATACTGCAATAAAAGTGCACTAAGGCACTTCAATATACTGCCGTAAAAGTGCACTAACGCACTTCAATATACTGCAGTAAAAGTGCACTAATGCACATCAATATAGTGCCATAAAAGTGCACTAACGCACTTCAATATACCGCAGTAAACGTGCACGGGTGCACTTCAATATACTGCAGTAAACTTGCACTAACGCACTTCAATATACTGCAGTAAACGTGCACTAACGCACTTGAATATACTGCAGTAAAAGTACCCTGATGCACTACTATGCTGCAGTAAAACTGCCTTGACACTCTACACTGACAAACCTCAATATACTGCAGTAAACCTGCCCTGAAACACTAAACTGACACTAAAGTAAAAATGAATGGTCGCACTACACTCACGATGCACTATAACTATATTCACACTACACTTACACTCTACACTCACAAAAGACTCACAATAGCACACTATATCACACTAACTCGCTAGTAGCATTGAACAGAGCTCTGTTCTTCCTATCACCACACCAATATCACACTGCAAATGGCTGCACTGGGAAGGAACCTTTTATAGTATGGGTGGGTCTATGAGCAATGAGCCATGATTGGGCACAGTCATCATTACTTTCTCCAATTATGGCTCTGACAGTGTTCTGTGCCCTGACTTTGCCAATCCTTCATTGCTTCAGCCAATTAGGACTTCCAATATACTGTGCGGTTTGCAGTGCATTGTGGGGCACTTGGCAGGCCGAACAAACAGTCAAACGCCCTGACAATTTGGGTGTTCGCCGAACAGGCGAACAGCCAATGTTCGGCCCGAATTCATGCTCAGGCCGAGCCGTTCGCCCAACACTAATGAGAAAAATGAAATCAACTTTTAATGACTATAATGTATTTAATCTCATAATGTTTCTGAGATGCTGAGTGAGTTTAACAGGGCTAAAAGTGTGTTTCTGCCAATTTTTGATCCAAACTTTCAAATAAAAAAGCACTTAGGGATACTCTTGTGAAATGTAATGTCGCTGCATATAGGTTCCAATCTTATATCACCACAACACAATGTCCCTTCAGTACTTACTGAATACATTATCTTAAAAAGGGGAGGAGCTACTGATAGACATTCTGTATATAGCCCTACAGAACAGACAGACAATGCACAGTCCACGTGGGCTCTGCTGCTTACTTTCAGATAGGAACAGGAAACTTTATTCAGAGAAAAGACATAGGGGTTAATTTACTAAAGGCAAATAGACTGTCCGCTTTGCAAAGTGTAGTTGCCCTCTGCGAGTGCAGTTGCTCAAGAGCTACTAAATGAGGTAAGGTTTTACTTTGCAAAAAGTATCCAATCACATGCAAAGAAAATAAAAAACAGCATTTTTGCTTGCACATGATTGGATGATGGAAGTCAGCAGAGTTTCTGCTCATTTACCAACTGGTATACCAAATGTGCGGCACTAAAGAATACAAAATTATAAAACTAATATACATGTGTAGCACAAATACAATAAATAACTAGAAAGTATATCCTGTGATACAAAAGTAATTAATTAATGCCCAAAAAATATATAAATATAAATACAGTCCACGTGCTCTGTGTATTGCACAAAAATCCTTAATAATATAATATTTTAAAAGTCCATTATGAAAACTTAAAACGTGATGATGATATCTTCATGCAGTGTTCATACACCCTCCACCAGATGTACCCTCACCTTAAGGGCTTTATATAAAAGCCTATGGTAAATATTATCAGCTTGAAAAATCCTCCTATGATTCCTCTTTCCTGTGGTGGCTAATTTTGGCTTATATGCTGATACAAGCTATCACTCCTTCCTCCTGATTAAAGTGCACATCAAAAGCCACTGCTTCCTCCTGGCTATCAGCAGTCTCCTCGTATATATCACATGCAGAAAACAATAGAAGCTTGCAATAGTGTGATAACGTTTAAAACAGGTTTACTGCAACTTAAATTCCACATAGATTTACACTCACATTTTTCATGTTAAAAACACGCCTTGGTATGCTTATAGACAGAGGGGTGATAACATCATCTGGAGACCGGATCTGCAGCCCTGGTTCCTGGCGTTCACCCCATCCTAAGCCTGTGCTGCAAGAGACTCCTTGCTTGCTTCCACGTCAGCCAATCAAGCTCCTCCTACCGGTTTCATCACAATCTCGTGACTTCCTCTGGGGATTGTCAATTGACAATCCCCAGAGGAAGCCACGAGATTGTAACGAAACTGGAATTTAAGTAGCAATAAACCTGTTTTAAACGTTATCACATTATTGCAAGCTTCTACTGTTTTCCGCATGTGATATATATGGGGAGACTGCTGATAGCCAGGATGAAGCAGTGGCTTTTGATCTGCACTTTTATCAGGAGGAAGAAGTGATCCTTGTATCAGCATATAAGCCAAAATTAGCCACCACAGGAAAAAGGAATCATAGGAGGATTTTTCAAGCTGATAATAATATTTACCACAGGCTTTTATATAAAGCTCTTAAGGTGAGGGTACATCTGGTGGAGGGTGTGTGCACACTGCATGAAGATATCATCATCACGTTTTAAGTTTTCGAAATGGACTTTTAAAATATTATATTATTAAGGATTTTTGTGCAATACACTGAGCACATGCACTTTATTTATATTTATATATTTTTTGGACATTTATTAAATACCTTTGTATCACAGGATATACTTTCTAGTTATTTATTGTATTTGTGCTACACATGTATATTAGTTTTATAATTTTTTGTGACAACTTATCTTAGTTTTCTTTGTTGACTTTAAACTAAAGCTTAATTTGTTCAAGGTTTTCTTGCTTTAACTTGACCTTTTACTAAGGGTCAGCAAGGTGAAGATAGCAGGGAAAGTTACAATGCCCTCATTTAAATGAGTTGATTGTGACTAGGAGGTGAATGAGGGGATTGTGACTTTTCTCAGGACAGGTACAGTAGAGGTTACCTAGAAGTGCTGAGTAAGTTGGATCAGTGCACACCCTCTAATGCCCCGTACACATGGTCGGACATTGATCGGACATTCCGACAACAAAATCCTAGGATTTTTTCCGACGGATGTTGGCTCAAACTTGTCTTGCATACACACGGTAACACAAAGTTGTCGGAAAATCCGATCATTCTGAACGCGGTGACGTAAAACACGTACATCGGGACTATAAACAGGGCAGCAGCCAATAGCTTTCATCTCTTTATTTATTCTGAGCATGCGTGGCACTTTGTGCGTCGGATTTGTGTACACACGATCGGAAATTCCGACAACGGATTTTGTTGTCGGAAAATTTTATAGCCTGCTCTCAAACTTTGTGTATCGGAAAATCCGATGGAAAATGTGTGATGGAGCCTACACACGGTCGGAATTTCCAGCGACAAGGTCCTATCACACATTTTCCATCGGAAAATCCGACCGTGTGTAAAGGGCATAAGAGTTTGTTTTAATTTGTTTGATTTTTGACCATTGCTGCAGTCTTGAACCCAGTAGTTCTCCTTTCGATTTTGACAAAATCTAAATTCCTGACTAGGTCATTCCTTTCTGACTGTGTTATGTGTTATGAGATGAGGCTCACCAATCTATACAGCTCAAAATCCTGATCATTGTCACTGTACTTGCCTGGCTGTTGCACTGCAGCATCTTCTTTTACTGGAGAAACCAGCACACATGGGAGTAAGTCACATATGTGCAAGTCACAAGCAAGTCTCAAGTCTTAACCTTCAAGTCACAAGCAAGTCCCAAGTTACTGTGGCGAAAAGCAAGCAAGTCAAGTCGAGTCCCTACTAGAAGTCAAGCAAGTCAAGTCAAGTCATTTATTTTGGTCAAGTCACAAATTAAGTCAAAATACTGATCTACCCCATTTCCACCTTTAAATGCGTTAAAAGTCAGTTTTCAGGAAAGGTTTTGTTTTATTTTCAACATTAACAAAACTGCTTAGTGCTTTTTTCTTGGCATATTAAAGAAACACTTTGAATGCCCAAACAGCAGACAAGGAGCAGAACACTAAGCAATGAAATGGCCAACAAGCCTGAAAAAATGTAGTCCTTGCTGAGGGGGAAAATAACTAAGCTCAAAGTTTGAACTTGACACAATGCCAACATCTGGACACTTGAATGGCGATGAGAATAGCCACTTAAAATGCATTGCATTTGCAAAAAATTAAATTGGAAAGTACTTTCTCGCTCAGTTGTGAACCATGGCTGAACACGTTCAACAGGTGCGCTTGATGCAGGGACTGACATAACTCTTACCGCTACCCTGAACAGCTCCAATGGCATTTGGCAAATGCTGATTGGCTCAGAGGCGGTGGTGGGCGGAGTGTGTGGGTAATATTTTCGGGGGGGGGGGGGGGTGCCAAGTCATTGCAAGTCAAATAGCCCAAGTCAAAGTCAAGTCGCAAGTCATTAGTGACAAGTCAAAGTCAAGTCGAGTCATTTATTTAATTTTGTCAAGCAAGTCGCAAGTCCTCAAACAGGTGACTTAAGTCTGACTTAAGTCAAGTCATGCAGGAGTGTCATTGTAAATAGTGGTGAAACGAGGAACCAAATCTGTAAGGGAAAGATAATTAAGTGGCTGTGAGGTGAATGTGGGGCAAAAGTGAGGAAAATGGGTGGAGAGAGAGAGAGGTAGAGCAAGGGAAGGAATGGAGGGGTTGAAAAGGAATTAGTGTGAATGGAAAAAAGGTGTGAGGACATGAGAAGGGTGGATAGAATGGGAGAGAGAAAAGGGGAAAAAAAGGGGGTAGAATAAGCGGGGTGGTGCAAAATGGGCAAGGAGTGAGGAACTGGATGGAGGAGGAAAGGCGAGAGAAAGTAAGGGCAGGAGTGAAAAGGAGGAAGGGGAAATGTGCAAGGCCAGGAAAGTGATGAGGGGAAAGTGGAATACGGTTTGAAAGTCAAGAATGATGAGAGAAGAAGTGTGTACCTGATAGACAGTGTGTCCAGCCAAAGGATGCATGGATGCATGGGTGATATGTGAAAACAAAGTGTATGTCAAACGAGGTGCAGAATCCATGCGGGGATGGGGTCCATAACCGTCAAGCCCCCGCAGCCATGTCCCCAACGTCAGACGCTGGCCCGCAGATGGGGAGGGAAGGGAAGAACGCCGCCAGCCCAGGACCCAAGCGACTAATGGTCCCAACGGCGGCGGCGGCGACCAAACAACCCCCCAATGGGCCAGGAGATGGTGATCACTCGGACGGCACGCCGCGCTATATGGCGCCAGCGTGTCCGGCCGGGATGTGTGACGTCGACGCGCAGTGAGCACAACCCCGCCCACCCTCCGTCACAACAGGGCGGAGGGGGGGTCCGCAGTGCGCGTCGCAGCTCCCGAACAAGACAGAGAGGCAGGCCCGGCAAACCAACAGACGCACGCACCACTGCGTGCATGTAAGAAAAAAACAAGGTAGAAGTAAATACTGAACATTCGAAGTAAGGTTAAAAATAGGAAACGAAAAAGAAAAATAAAGGAAGAACAAAACTAAAGTTATCGAAGCAAATAAGGATTGGTATTGGATTGAAAAATGATATAAATGATTGTAGAAGCAGTGAGTCCTCTGGCAGATAGAAGTGGGAGTCAGAGTAATAATACAATGTAAATTAATGGTTAACGCCGCCAAGTGCCTATCATCCCTAATTGGTTAATAATAATGGGGAAGAAAATTGGGGGAATTAGTGGGACTTTATATGAGGTATAGGGGTGCCGTTCAGGTCCCCCCCTCCATCCCGGTTAAATGAAGTAAAAAATAGAGAGGTAGCGGGACTTTTTATATAGACACTCGGGAGCGGGAATAAAAATAAATAGCTTTTATTGGAATCAAATGGTTATAAAGTTTCTGTATTCGAATAATTCAATGCATGATGCTATATATAAAATCATTCGTACAACTATTACAATTCATTGAAACCAAAAGAGATATAAATACATACATGTTCCAACAAGGAATCAATACATAATACATAATGTAAAACATTTAGAGCAAGGTTACATCATTAAATGGAAAAATTGAAAAACAAGGAGAAAAGAGAGGGTTTCAAATCATAGGGGGCAAAAAACGAGTTATTATGGAACGGCCTGGTAAGATGCATCAAAATGTACACTAGGTTGTTGTAGGCTCTACGCGTTTCAAGGTATTTGACCTATCATCAGGAGCAAGGAACCATAGTGATAATCTAAAAATTTGAAGGAAAAATATTTAGTTGAAAGTATAAGGGAAAGGGGAAAAAAGAAAAAAGAAAAAGAGGAGGAAAAGGGGAAAAAAAAAAAAAAAAAAAAAAAACTAAATATTTTTCCTTCAAATTTTTAGATTATCACTATGGTTCCTTGCTCCTGATGATAGGTCAAATACCTTGAAACGCGTAGAGCCTACAACAACCTAGTGTACATTTTGATGCATCTTACCAGGCCGTTCCATAATAACTCGTTTTTTGCCCCCTATGATTTGAAACCCTCTCTTTTCTCCTTGTTTTTCAATTTTTCCATTTAATGATGTAACCTTGCTCTAAATGTTTTACATTATGTATTATGTATTGATTCCTTGTTGGAACATGTATGTATTTATATCTCTTTTGGTTTCAATGAATTGTAATAGTTGTACGAATGATTTTATATATAGCATCATGCATTGAATTATTCGAATACAGAAACTTTATAACCATTTGATTCCAATAAAAGCTATTTATTTTTATTCCCGCTCCCGAGTGTCTATATAAAAAGTCCCGCTACCTCTCTATTTTTTACTTCATTTAACCGGGATGGAGGGGGGGACCTGAACGGCACCCCTATACCTCATATAAAGTCCCACTAATTCCCCCAATTTTCTTCCCCATTATTATTAACCAATTAGGGATGATAGGCACTTGGCGGCGTTAACCATTAATTTACATTGTATTATTACTCTGACTCCCACTTCTATCTGCCAGAGGACTCATTGCTTCTACAATCATTTATATCATTTTTCAATCCAATACCAATCCTTATTTGCTTCGATAACTTTAGTTTTGTTCTTCCTTTATTTTTCTTTTTCGTTTCCTATTTTTAACCTTACTTCGAATGTTCAGTATTTACTTCTACCTTGTTTTTTTCTTACATGCACGCAGTGGTGCGTGCGTCTGTTGGTTTGCCGGGCTTGCCTCTCTGTCTTGTTCGGGAGCTGCGACGCGCACTGCGGACCCCCCCTCCGCCCTGTTGTGACGGAGGGTGGGCGGGGTTGTGCTCACTGCGCGTCGACGTCACACATCCCGGCCGGACACGCTGGCGCCATATAGCGCGGCGTGCCGTCCGAGTGATCACCATCTCCTGGCCCATTGGGGGGTTGTTTGGTCGCCGCCGCCGCCGTTGGGACCATTAGTCGCTTGGGTCCTGGGCTGGCGGCGTTCTTCCCTTCCCTCCCCATCTGCGGGCCAGCGTCTGACGTTGGGGACATGGCTGCGGGGGCTTGACGGTTATGGACCCCATCCCCGCATGGATTCTGCACCTCGTTTGACATACACTTTGTTTTCACATATCACCCATGCATCCATGCATCCTTTGGCTGGACACACTGTCTATCAGGTACACACTTCTTCTCTCATCATTCTTGACTTTCAAACCGTATTCCACTTTCCCCTCATCACTTTCCTGGCCTTGCACATTTCCCCTTCCTCCTTTTCACTCCTGCCCTTACTTTCTCTCGCCTTTCCTCCTCCATCCAGTTCCTCACTCCTTGCCCATTTTGCACCACCCCGCTTATTCTACCCCCTTTTTTTCCCCTTTTCTCTCTCCCATTCTATCCACCCTTCTCATGTCCTCACACCTTTTTTCCATTCACACTAATTCCTTTTCAACCCCTCCATTCCTTCCCTTGCTCTACCTCTCTCTCTCTCCACCCATTTTCCTCACTTTTGCCCCACATTCACCTCACAGCCACTTAATTATCTTTCCCTTACAGATTTGGTTCCTCGTTTCACCACTATTTACAATGACACTCCTGCGGGACGTCGTCCGTTCCTGTGTTTTGCCCGCTGCGACATGTCCCCTCAGCTCCCGTGCATGGCATGTTTGGTTTGGCCTGTGCGTTCCGTGGCCGCACCGCCACTGTGTGGACCATACATGTAAGTGTACAGACAGTTCGGGTCCAGTAGGGAGGACCCTTCCTGCCTGTTCTGAGCTTTTCTTCTCCTCCCTTTTTTTTTTTTCCCCCTTTTCCTCCTCTTTTTCTTTTTTCTTTTTTCCCCTTTCCCTTATACTTTCAACTAAATATTTTTCCTTCAAATTTTTAGATTATCACTATGGTTCCTTGCTCCTGATGATAGGTCAAATACCTTGAAACGCGTAGAGCCTACAACAACCTAGTGTACATTTTGATGCATCTTACCAGGCCGTTCCATAATAACTCATTTTTTGCCCCCTATGATTTGAAACCCTCTCTTTTCTCCTTGTTTTTCAATTTTTCCATTTAATGATGTAACCTTGCTCTAAATGTTTTACATTATGTATTATGTATTGATTCCTTGTTGGAACATGTATGTATTTATATCTCTTTTGGTTTCAATGAATTGTAATAGTTGTACGAATGATTTTATATATAGCATCATGCATTGAATTATTCGAATACAGAAACTTTATAACCATTTGATTCCAATAAAAGCTATTTATTTTTATTCCCGCTCCCGAGTGTCTATATAAAAAGTCCCGCTACCTCTCTATTTTTTACTTCATTTAACCGGGATGGAGGGGGGGACCTGAACGGCACCCCTATACCTCATATAAAGTCCCACTAATTCCCCCAATTTTCTTCCCCATTATTATTAAGTCAAGTCATGTGACTCAAGTCCCCCACCTCTGGAAACCAGCAACATTAGTCAGACAGAAATAACAGTCTATCCAATGATCATTATGTTCTTGACATATCATCGAGAGAGCAAATGGCATTGCTTCCATGTTCCTCTGAGCCAAGCTCTAACACTGACAACACATTTTGCACAGCAAACGCGAGGAGCCCAGGCCTCTAGGCCTTGTTGTGATCACCAACCTTATAACCAAAGTAAAGCTCATATGCTTTCTTAAAATGATAGTAAAGTCTCCTTAAGAAGGTTAAACAAATTGTGCCCCCCAGCAGGTTTTAGTCATAATATACTAGTATGTAAAGCATACTAGTACACTATAAGAGACTTACCTAAAAACGGAGTTCTCCAGCGCTGAGCTGTCACAGCTCCCCCTGGTCCCCGGCGCTTCCATCCTAACCCTTCTGGGTTCTGAATCTTGCTGTGGTGACGTCACTCCCATGCACGCACACAGTAGTCACTTTGCTATGGCACACAGAGCGGGCCGTAAATGTGGTCAGATCGAATTACCCGCTGACAGGCAGGGGGGACATATAGACCTCTAGGGTCTCTTCTGTTAAAAAAAACACTCACAGACAGGGTTTTTATTTCAGAAGAGAGTTTACTACCACATTAACAAGTCCATTAATGGTGTGTCTTTGAGGCTTAAAGTGGAATTCCAGGCTATACCTAACTAATCATAAAAGAATTAAATACAATAAAAAAGGTGTAACTGTGCTGGTACTGAAAAGCATAAGAAATGAAAAGCTGCCATGACATACAGAGCAAAGCAATCAAAATTGGTATGCTGAATGTGCCACGTTAATCGGCTATATATACAGTATAACCATCTATAACATACATGTTGCACAATAAAGAAAAGAGAACAAATGTACAGACTTGTGAATCTTCCCAGAAAGCCAAATGTGCATAAAAAAACATCCAAAATTTAATCATTGTGAATCCAACTCCAAGTGACTCCACCACCTCAAGAGCACAGCAAAAGGCTTACCAGATGTACAGTATATGACTCTCAAATTATAGAGAAGTCATATATTGTATGATGTAGCAACAACCATTCTTAGACAGAGCTCTGGCTTCCATAAAAGCAACACCAAAGGGAACACCATATAACACTTATTCCTCAGTTCTGCATCTCATAAAGAACCATGTAGGGAAAAAACAGAGAGCATGCACTCCACATAGTGTAAAACCCAATATAGTAAAAATGCTAAATCAATTGCACTTGCATCTGTAAAAGGTCAGCAGGGCTGTATATAAAGAATAACACTTTCAGGGACAATTCTGGTTGCATTATAACGTCACTGTACATTACTGCTCCCTACACATTTCATCACAGTTGATGTGATCCGGGACACGGACACTACATTGGGTCACCGCTAATTATATATCCTCTAGATGCTGTGGATAGCAGGAGAGGAACCAAGCTTAATTTTGAAACCAAGATGGCTCACAACTCTCGGTCATATAAATCTTCTTCAGATGGAATATAGTAAGTGCCATCTACTGGTTGTAAATGAATAAGAACACTCATAATTACTATATAGAAACAAATAAAGTTTCAAAAGCTATCCTTTTAAAGCCGGCATGATTAGTCAATTTATCCAGGGTACCATGTAAGCCTCCATTTAAAGCTATGAACATAATTGTACAAATAAAAAATTCACATTCACAATATACAAGCTTTATAATAGAATTAATAACTGAAGGAACTAATCCAACAATATTTAAAAACATTTATGAAAAAGGATAAAATAGAGCCAAAAAGTCAAAACCAGCATAAGGGAGAAAAATTTACCAATGATGATGGGATGTCAACTATTATTATTGAAGGCATTTATTATAATAATACTATACCTTCTTTCCTCTTGTAACTTAAAGCAATACTCATAATAAATTAAGTGGGTAGGGAGTTGACACGTACCTACACGGGCTCCCCCGTGTAGGTACTAAATTTCCATTACAGAATGTGCAAGTGCCAGTAAGTATTTGGCCTTTTAAATAGTACAGTTTGGGCTGGCTAGAGAACGATCACATTGATGCAGTTGGCCAGATTGAACATGTATTGCAAAACATTCAAGCCAAGAATCTCTGTTTTTTTTACGCAAGTTTGGTAAAAGCATGTACAGATGAAAAGTAGTTTGCAAATGGTTAATTGAGAGTGTTAACACCTCATATGTTATATACATTTAAGAAATTTGGATTTGAACAACAAACATTGTTTTAGTTGTAGAACGTGGGACTTTAGGCAAATGTAATAATTCTGTATCTGTTCCAGCACAGAGATAGGTGGAAAGTTCATACTAAATGCCCTAATTTTTGCAAAATTTAAAAATATAATCCATAAAAAAATGAGATCCTTCACTGTATAAATCCCTAAAGGGCTTCAAAAGCTGCAGAGACAAATCTGATCTAAGCAGACAAAACAGGCAGTTTTAAGAGCTAAATCTGAAATTTTTAGGTGAATGTATAAAGCCACAGGGCAGAAGTCTGCTTCCAAATGATTATCTGTGACATCAAGAAGTGCTGTCTGATATTCCTGCAGGATGAAAGAAATTTGTCAAGCCTGTGGGCACCACCAAAATCTAAGGTGTTAATGTACCCGCTTGACTTATAACATCAAGTCATATGTGCAGCACCAACTAACGCCTTTTTATGTCTCTTTTTTCCATGTGTGCATTTCTTGAGGGTGAAATGGGTAGGAGATTATATGGAATGTTACTATAAAAAAAAAAACTATATAAACCTAAACATATACTTACAATTATAGTTGAATTTTGAAATCCTGTAAACTAAAAGGTTTAAATGGTTCCTTGTTTTTTTAAGAAAATTATGTACATGAATTGAGGTGCTGAATTATGCAGCCAAAAAGGTGAATACATGGTATATATACATATATATACAGTTGCAATAAAAAGTATGTGAACCCTTTTTGAATGATATGGATTTCTGCACAAATTGGTTATAAAATGTGATCTAATCTTCATCTAAGTCACAACAATAGACAATCACAGTCTGCTTAAACTAATAACACACAAATAATTAAATGTTACCATGTTTTTATTGAACACACCATGTAAATATTCACAGTGCAGGTGGAAAAAGTATGTGAACCCTTGGATTTAATAACTGGTTGAACCTCCTTTGGCAGCAATAACTTCAACCAAACGTTTCCTGTAGTTGCAGATCAGACGTGCACAACGGTCAGGAGTAATTCTTGACCATTCCTCTTTACAGAACTGTTTCAGTTCAGCAATATTCTTGGGATGTCTGGTGTGAATCACTTTCTTGAAGTCATGCCACAGCATCTTAATCGGGTTGAGGTCAGGACTCTGACTGGGCCACTCCAGAAGGCGTATTTTCTTCTGTTTAATCCATTCTGTTGTTGATTTACTTCTATGCTTTGGGTCATTGTCCTGTTGCAACACCCATCTTCTGTTGAGCTTCAGCTGGTCGACAGATGGCCTTAAGTTCTCCTGAAAAATGTCTTGATAAACTTGGGAATTCATTTTTCCTTCGATGATAGCAATCCGTCCAGGCCCTGATGCAGCAAAGCAGCCCCAAACCATGATGCCCCCACCACCATACTTCACAGTTGGGATGAGGTTTTGATGTTGGTGTGCTGTGCCTCTTTTTCTCCAGACATAGTGTTGTGTGTTTCTTCCAAACAACTCAACTTTGGTTTCATCTGTCCACAGAATATTTTGCCAGTACTGTTGTGGAACATCCAGGTGCTCTTGTGCAAACTGTAAACGTACAGCAATGGTTTTTTTTGGACAGCAGTGGCTTCCTCTGTGGTATTCTCCCATGAAATCCATTCTTGTGTTTTACGTATCGTAGATTCATTAACAGGGATGTTAGCATATGCCAGAGACTTTTGTAAGTCTTTAGCTGACACTCTAGGATTCTTTTTCATCTTATTGAGCAGTCTGCGCTGTGCTCTTGCAGTCATCTTTACAGGACGCCCACTCCTAGGGAGAGAAGCAGCAGTGCTGAACTCAGTGCTGAACTTTCTCCATTTATAGACAATTTGTCTTACCATGGACTGATGAACAGCTTTTGGAGATACTTTTATAACCCTTTCCAGCTTTATGCAAGTCAACAATTCTTAATCGTAGGTCTTCTGAGAGCTCTTTTGTGCAAAGCATCATTCACATCAGGCAATGCTTCTTGTGAAAAGCAAACCCAGAACTGGTGTGTGTTTTTTATAGGGCAGGGCAGCTGTAACCAACACCTACAATCTCATCTCATGGATTGAACTCCAGTTGGTTGACACCTCACTCCAATTAGCTCTTGGAGATCTCATTAGTCTAGGAGTTCACATACTTTTTCCACTTGCACTGTGAGTGTTTACATGGTGTGTTAAATAAAAACATGGTAACATTTATTTCTTTGTGTGTGTTATTAGTTTAAGCAGACTGCGATTGTCTATTGTTGTGACTTAGATGAAGATCAGATCACATGTTATGACCAATTTGTGCAGAAATCCATATCATTCAAAAAGGGTTCACATACTTTTTATTGCAACTGTATATATATATATATATATATATATATATATATATATATATATATATATATATATATATATATATATATATATATATATATAGTGGGTGATTTGTTTCAAGTAGAGAGTTCTCAGAGAGGCAATCCAGTCATGTGCGAGCTTAAGGGCTTCCTGCCCATGTTTATTTGGTTAGCAAAACAGCAACAGACAAGGATTCCCAGCAGGGGTAGAAAACATAGTCTCAAAGCAAAAGTCCACCAAACAAAATGTAAGCCTCCTAGCTAATAAATAGACCTCACTGAGTCTGCTTCAGTCATGCAGGCATGTTCCCTCACAGCCTGCTTCCTTCTCTCTTAGCACCACCACTGATTCTACTCAGGTAAGTCAAAATTATACCCCAGGTGGGGGAGCAAGGTGTGGCCAGTCCTTAACCCATTGCTGCCTACAGACCTTTAACTATCACTCATTTATCTTAGTAACCTCAAGATCCTGCATGGCAGATACACTCCATCTATCACTGACAGGGGCTGTCTGTCACAATATACAGCTGTGCTCATAAGTTTACATACCCTGTCAGAATGTATGATTTCTTGGCCATTTTTCAGAGAATATAAATAATAACACAAAAACATGTTTGGCTGAAGCCATTTATTATCAGTCAACTGTGTTTACTCTTTTTAAATCATATTCACAACAGAAACTACCCAAATGACCCTGATCAAAAGTTTACATATCCTGGTGATTTTGACCTAATAACATGTACACAAGTTGACACAAAGGGGTTTGAATGGCTATTAAAGGTAACCATCCTCACCTGTGATCTGTTAGCTTGTACTGTAATTAGTGCATGTGTATTAAAGGTCAATGAGTTTCTGGACTCCTGACAATCCCTTGAATTTTTCATCCAGTGCTGCACTGACATTTCTGGGTTCTGAGAATTGTTAAAGGATCTGCGGGAAAAGGTAATTGAACTGTATAAAACAGGAAAGGTATATAAAAAGATATCCAAGGAATTGAGAATGGCAATTAGCAGTGTTCAAACTCTAATCAAGAAGTGGAAAATGAGGGGTTCTGCTGAAACTAAACTACGGTCAGGTAGATCAACTAAGATTTCAGCCACAACTGCCAGGAAAATTGTTTGGAATGCAAAGAAAAACCCACAAATAACTTTAGTTGAACTACAGGACTCTCTGAAAACGTGGTGTGGCTGTTTCAAGATGCACAATAAGTTATTGTGGGTTTTCTTTGCATCCCAAACAATTTTCCTGGCAGTTGTGGCTGAAATTTTAGTTTAGTCCAATTCTACTGATTGGGCTCCAGTCACTTAAAACTATGTTTTTTAGGCAGCACGAGTATGACATTAACACTTATCCATTAACTTAATAGCACGCATTAAAGATTTGTGGTCCAATATTGTTCAGCTTCTAGTGAGCTTATTCTTTATAATACTAGCAACAGAAAAGAGACACAGTGAAGTTATATGTAAATGTAGCACTGATAATATGTGCACTGAATATACACACAAGGTGAGTGATCAAATGTATATACAAAAATCAATCGTAATAAGTAAATAAATACAAAGTAAGTCCAATATAGTGCTAAAGTCCTGTGAGGGAAAGAAACATCCAAAAGTCCACAGTGTGCAGATGGTGGTTCACAGATGCAAACGGCTGATGGGAAAAACGTATGGAACCTTCGAGATAGGGAAACATCCATGCATAGAAAAGAATGCATACGCTTACCAGAACCGGTGGACTCGAATGTCAGCGACAACGAGTCATTAACGCATAGATATCCAAATCGACCAAATGACCAGAACTTTCAGACGGTCCAAAGGATCCGGATGATACGTCCAAATGGGCTAGTGGATAGCAGCTGGACTGAAGAGTGGATGACCATAGCGGAAGAACCCAAACAGCTCTCATCAAAGGAGTATATGAAAAAAGAAGAAGGGGGCTTCCAATGGTGTAGGTCAAAAAGATTTGGTTTTTAATATAAAACCGGCATACATATGATAAAATAGTGATCACAATAAAAGCAATGTGGGGAGCAGAGAAGCGTATCCTGATGCATTTCATCCAACTAGGACATCTACAGGGAAATCTCAGATGCCCCTGTAGATGTCCTAGTTCTATGAATGGATGTTTCCCTATCTCGAAAGTTCCATACATTTTTTCCCATTAGCCGTTTGCATCTGTGAACCACCATCTGCACACTGTGGACTTTTGGATGTTTCTTTCCCTCACAGGACTTTATCACTATATTGGACTTACTTTGTATTTATTTACTTTTATGATTGATTTGTGTATATACATTTGATCACTCATCTTGTGTGTATATTCAGTGCACATATTATCAGCGCTACATTTACACATCACTTCACTTTGAATACTTGTCATATTCTTATGTAGCAGCTTTTTGATTTTTCTTTAGAAAGTCTAGTTTTTTGCACCTAGTTAGCGCAATATTTACTTTACTTCTCAGAAAAGAGACAAAGGACATGGGAGTGATTGGTTGACAACTTTTTCTTCCACTCCAGCAGCTGAGAAAAAACATCTGCCTGGTCAAGAATGCTGCTGCAGATGGCAGGATGGGGTTAGGAGACTTGCTCTAAGTTGATGTTTTTGCTTGGCCCTACTCTAATTGGCTCCATGCTGACCCTAATCCCTGCTTAATGTGCCTTAAAAGAGGCCTCCCATACCTCTTTTCCAACTTCCATCCTTATCTCTTGAGGCCGCCTATTTGCAGCAAATGCACATGGAGATTCTTGTGAGTGGGGGAGAAGTGGAAAAGGAGCCGTGAGAAAGAGGATGAGGAATGAGGGCTTATTGCTGTAAACCAGTATCATTGTTGTGCAGATCCCACCAAGCTTTGTGGGGAAGAATCATGTGTCTCCCGATGCCCTTTGGGCAGAGGCTGCAAGCCACTATGGTGCTGTCAGAAGCAGATGAATTAAAGCGTATCTTATCCAAAAACCAAAATTGTAATATATTGTGCCTTACTAGTCTTTGGTGTGGTGCCTGTATTCATCTTCTTTTTTGCAAGCTTCTTTTGCTTTATTTCCACCTGGTTACCCTGCACATAACAAACTTCCTGTCCCTGGGTGGATACGTTACTTCTCCACCGTATCCTATGATGGGAGCCATGATTGGCACCCTAGGATGCTCTCCTGATATGGACTACAAACATTCCTGTATCTCTTCATCATGATTACATAGGAGAAGAGGGGGAGAGGTGGGACTTTGTATGAGGTGTGTAACCAATGGTAAATATAGTACATATATAAGTATACATCTATATAGAACAAAAAATAAGTACATAAAAACAAATGTTTGTTTGTATAATACATTCCAGCCAAAAATAGTACAGATCGAAAACGTAGGTCAGATAAATGCATACAGCAGTATTACATTAAAACCATAGTAATAATAGTAGTATATTGGTAGGGACTGTTAGAGAGAAGAAAAAAACATAATGGAGATGACTGATCAACTTGTTATAAATGGTGACCAATAGTAGATAATAGTTGAATGAGCTCATAATAAAAACAATAAAGATTGCATCCTATTTCTCTACGCGTTTTGTGAAATATTCTGTCATAAACCAGATGTGACCGGAACTGTGTGACTGCGACAGAGTGAACCAGACATAAATAGGTGAAAGTAAGTAAGTTTATTAAAGTAAATGCATATAAATGTGAACACACCACTAATACAAACAGAGTTAACAAACTGAACAACCAAACAGTGATAATAAACCAACCAGTATATATACAACCCCTGGCAAAAATGATGGAATCACCAGTCCCTGAGGATGTTCCTTCAGTTGTTTATTGTTGTAGAAAAAAAGCAGATCACAGACATGGCTAAAAACTAAAGGCATTTCAAATGGCAACTTTCTGGCTTTAAGAAACACTAAAAGAAATCAAGAAAAAGAATTGTGGTGACCAGTTATGCCCCGTACACACGGTCGGATTTTCTGACGGAAAATGTGTGATAGGAGTTTGTTGTCGGAAATTCCGACCGTGTGTAGTCTCCATCACACATTTTCCATTGGATTTTCCGACACACAAAGTTTGAGAGCAGGATATAAATTTTTCCGACAACAAAATCCGTTGTCGGAAATTCCGATCGTGTGTACACAAATCCGACGGACAAAGTGCCACGCATTTAAGTGAAAAAAGCAGCGCTAGCGACAAATGAACCAAATATTATCGCTGCTGTAAAAAAAGTGCTGGTACTTTGAAAATTAGAACAAACAGATACAGCGCTGATAAACGTGATTAGAAATATAAACTGCTAAGTGCTAGCAATAAATGCAAATGAAGGTGATATACAAATCATGTATGATGAACTACATATCTCATGCAGTCTAGAAATATATACACAACTCTTAAATGCAAATTCTGAGGCGTGATGATTGTAACGCAAAACAACTGCTAATTATCAAAATTAACATTGACATATATGCATAACGTAGATAAATATAAAAACCATAGGTGCTAACCAATTGATACACAAGTGAAAAATTTCTGATAATATGGTGATAATATGTGTTACCGATTAGTAACTGGACTAACAAAATTGTAGCAATAGCTGCTCACAAGGTTGAGATAGTACTGCTTGCAATAGTCCCAAAGTAGATAACAATGACAAGACTTATCACAGAATTCACAGGCAGACGGCCCTGCAATGATACAGCAGCTCCTCCTCCTAGACTGACAGTCTTTCTCAATGGTGATTTGCAATGGATATCTCTGGCATGGATAAGTGGAGGAGATGGCTGATGCTAAAATCAATTAAGCCATAAGCTTACAGTTGACCACCCAAAACAGAAGAAAAGCATATAGTGAAGTATTGTAGAGGTTGGCGAATCACTAGCGCTATAAGCCACTACTCACATACTCCCAGGTTGCAATCAGGCATATCAGACGGCCTCCGTGATCGCCGCTAGTAGCGTGCATTCCACGGAGTCAGGAAGGAGAACGTCACTTGGTTGTGCCAAAAGCCGGATGTTACATCGACGCGTTTCGCCCCTCCCCCAGGGCGTCATCAAAGGACTCAACATCCAACCCACAGCCATAAGATATATAGGATGTGTGGGATAAGTGACAGCCAATCAAGGCTAGTGGGACGCACCCGCCACCACATGTCCTGAATCATCATATCCTGTTGCAATCCCCAACAACTTTATTACAAAGGATGAACAGCATACAATTAGTGTACATAGAACCGAAAGGTATATTTATGAACGTCTCAGTCTCATAGATTTACAACTTATAACAAAATTAAAGAATTAAAAATTTTTTAAAAAACATATATACGGATAGGAATGTTTGATCATAGATAAGTGGATAATGTTCAAAAGAAATAGAAAGGAAATAAAAATAAAAAATAAAAAAAAATAATAAAAAATAAAAAGATATAAAAAAATATAAAAAAATAAAATAAAAAATAAAAAAATATAAATAAAAACAAAAAATAGAAATAAAAATAAAATATGAAAAAAAAAGAATAATAAATACTATGAATATGAAAAATGGGTTAAAAATATCCACTGTAAACTAAATATATATAAAAAATGGATGAATAGGATGTATATTTTTAATAAATCCCAAAAAGGAATATACTATCCATTCATTCATAATACAGCAACATATCACAAAGAAGGATGTGACCAAATCCCTCTTCCCCAATCTCAGAAATATTAAAGAACAGTAAAGATTTACCAATTGGACGAAAAACAGTTTAGATCTAGCTCAACGTTGAGCCCCTGGGGCTGTAAAGTGCGAAGTCTGTGGATCCATTGGGTTTCATTTTGTGAGATAGCTCTCTTGAGGTCCGAGCCCCGCCAATGTGCCTCCACTTTATCAATGCCACAAAAGGTCAAAAGACTGGGATCCCTATTGTGGAATAGTCTGAAATGGTTTGAGAGGCCATGGTGTTTGTACCAACAAGTGTCTGGGGAATGCCCAGGAAAAAGCCAAAGTCTACTTACCACCAGCTTGCAGACAACCAAATTGACCTAACAGTAAGCGTTAAAAAAGGGGTTTAGTCCGCACGCATTTGCAAACGCATGCGTGAGCCACAGAGCCACGTCACGGCACCCTTGTATCTGTGGTCCTAACACTAAAGTATAAGTGTCCCCACAGTGAAGACACATGCATTTAATGGATAAATGAGAGCAGGTGGCTGGAGGGGAGCCCACCCCTCCTTAAAGGTACAGGAGCACACCAAGCACCCAGCAATAGCACAATGGCTGCAAAGGTGTTGGTGCACTACTGGACCAATACAAACACTCACGTGATAACAAAAGCTTGCCACCACTCTCATTTATAGCTGGCTATCGCAGTAAGCAGCATTGGGAGGCTAAAAAAGGTACCAACAAGTGTCTGGGGAATGCCCAGGAAAAAGCCAAAGTCTACTTACCACCAGCTTGCAGACAACCAAATTGACCTATCTAACAGTAAGCGTTAAAAAAGGGGTTTAGTCCGCACGCATTTGCAAACGCATGCGTGAGCCACAGAGCCACGTCACGGCACCCTTGTATCTGTGGTCCTAACACTAAAGTATAAGTGTCCCCACAGTGGAGGCACATGCATTTAATGGATAAATGAGAGCAGGTGGCTGGAGGGGAGCCCACCCCTCCTTAAAGGTACAGGAGCACACCAAGCACCCAGCAATAGCACAATGGCTGCAAAGGTGTTGGTGCACTACTGGACCAATACAAACACTCACGTGATAACAAAAGCTTGCCACCACTCTCATTTATAGCTGGCTATCGCAGTAAGCAGCATTGGGAGGCTAAAAAAGGTACCAACAAGTGTCTGGGGAATGCCCAGGAAAAAGCCAAAGTCTACTTACCACCAGCTTGCAGACAACCAAATTGACCTATCTAACAGTAAGCGTTAAAAAAGGGGTTTAGTCCGCACGCATTTGCAAACGCATGCGTGAGCCACAGAGCCACGTCACGGCACCCTTGTATCTGTGGTCCTAACACTAAAGTATAAGTGTCCCCACAGTGGAGGCACATGCATTTAATGGATAAATGAGAGCAGGTATAAGAAAAAAAGTGTAGCGCTATAATATGTCAGTCAAAAAACGTTAGGATGTGTTGATTGACCAGTAGTGCATATCCCAAAAGTTAAATAGTATTGGATCACATATATAAAAGCAATAAAACAGTGAAAATTCCAAAATTTGCAAAGAGAACCACTCTTATTAAGGCCTTAAAGATATAACAATATAAAGAGTGTGCATCACACGGATTAAACCCAAACCCTTATAGCCGACCACAAGCATATAGGGATGGGAACAAGTGATAAGTCTCTGAAGTGAGAGAAGTTCTTTTAATCAGGTAGAGACCTCTCAGAACATGGATCCAGATCTCATAGAAATAGTTGTTAATGGTGGACTCCTCCACTGATCAGCCTGATGCAAAGAGTAACATAAAATGCCCTTACCAGACGCGGTGGACTCACAAGCCATACAGCGGTGAGTCGTACGAGCTTGAACCGTGTAGCACGGTAGGGTTATAGTTGTTCCTGGTCTGCAACCGGATGGTCTTGAGAAGGACTCCAGTCCTGAGCAGTCTCTCGGTTCGTCCTCCAGCACTCTCTTGGGTCTCAGGTAGTTAGAGATAGGGAAAAAGTGGACGAAAAGAAGCTCCACATAGTGTAAATCCAATCAATCAGGAGATTTATTGTATAAAAAATTTCCAACGAAAAAATTCCAGATAAAAACAAACATTCATAAAAACGTAATTAGCGCAGTGGACAGATGGTATAAGGTAGCGTCCTACGCCCGACGCGTTTCGTCTGAGAAGACATCAACTGGGGTACAGCTAACCTCTCATCTGCTGCGCTATTTAATAAAAAGTGCTCAAATCAGCATTGGGGACACCTGCGCGGCGTGACTTCCGGGTTTGTGTCATGTGATGGTGTTCAATGTCAGCTGACTCGCTGTCTGGCCTATCAGGGATTGAATTCAGGATCCAAACCAAGCCTCGGTTTGGGTCTCGTATACAACCAATTCTAATTGGGCAATGAGGACATGTGATCCCCACATCCAAGCGTCACAACGTGGTGACGCGGAGCCCAATCTATTAGTCCTAGTTAGCTGGCTGATTGTGGACGTATGCGTCACCGCGTATCCATGCGGCGACGTCACACGTCCACTATACCCTCTCATTTTTCAGAATAATGCAGGCGGCGAAGAACCGCTCGCATTGCGCAGGCGCAGCAGCGCGGAATCGAAAAGTCCATCCCACCTAAGATTATCAAGGGATAGTGTTTATGGACCACCATCAATCGAAAACACTTCCTCACTCCATTTACCGCTCATGTAATTCTCCATAACTACTAGGATTGTCGGACATAGATTTTATGCCATCCAAAGAGAATATAATCACTGGGGCAAAGGAGTAATATAGGTGCATGGACTAATGAAATCATTGAGGAGAACTCTGAATGCGAAACCATGATAGTCACGACACACATGTTCCCCCATGTTTACAAACATTGTTCTTGAGCCGAATAGTACAATTTCTTACACAACTGTATATTACAAACTATCTATTTTTTTAAAAAATTATATAAAAAATATTGAAAAAGAAAATATATATAAATATATAATCGCAGGGAATAAAAATCCACCTGATATGTTGGTCATAACGACCAAAACCATCTAGCAAGAACGAATGTCTAAGCCAGGAGATGTGTAAGCTTCCTATTTGACCCCCTGTAATGGGTCTTGGGTGTTTCCTATTTCAATGTGAACAGAAAAAAAAGGGGAAAGTGGGGAAAAAAATGCAAAAACAAGTAAAAAATATATTGAATCAAATGGACGTTATATATATTGTGAAGTCTGTGTGGTAGAGATGGTAAAATCCAATACAAATTGGAGTACCTACAGTCAACCAGAAAATATGTGTAGACATTTCCAGAATGGAGGGAGGGCGTAATGAGGGTCCTAAGACTGATTTATAAACGCGTTTATGTCCCACTCGATGTTTAAACCGTGGGGTACATAACATTTAATTTGATGTATCCACCAGGTTTCGAGTCTAGAGACTCCCCTTATGCTGGATTCCCCTCTCCAATGTGGAATGAACCTATCTATAACCTGGAAAGTGGTCCCTGATGGGTTGCGGTCGTGATATGATGCATAGTGTTTGGAAACGCTATGACTAGTTTTGCCCTTCTTGATTGCTGTGATGTGTTCTTTCACCCTAGTGGTGAAATTACGTATTGTCCGACCAATATATTGCTTTTTGCACGGACATGTAATGAGATATACAATGTATGGAGTTTTACATGTAGCGAATTGTTTCATATTGTATATTTTGCCTGTGGTAGTAGAATTGAATGTATCCATTTTGCGTGCTTGGCAAACATTCCATTTGCAAACTGTGCATCTTCTACAAGGATAGAATCCCTGCATATTGTGAAAGAATGAAATTTTCTTAGGAGGATCTATCACATTCGGTGCGATTTGTCCCTTAATTGATGGAGCACCCCTAAATATAGTAGCAGCTTGTTCGGGTAGTACAGGGCCCAAAATGGTGTCACTCTTCAATATTTTCCAGTGTTTTTTAATGATGTCTCTAACTTGTCTATGTTGAGTGGAAAAATTCGTTAGAAAAGACCATTTGTGCTTGGAATCTCCCTGTTTTTTAAGTTTGCCTGATTGGGCTGTCAGTAAAGAGGCCCGATCCATTAAGGCTACCTGTTGAATCTCCTTTGTGATAAGGGAATTATCATATCCTTTTTCGCAGAAGCGTTGTTTTAAGATCTCGGCTTGTAGAAAATAATCAGAAAGGTGGGAACAATTTCTCCTTATTCTCACTAGCTGGCTTTTCGGAATGGATTTAAGCCATACCTCGTGATGACAGCTATCGGTCGGAATATAGCCATTCCGATCCGTAGCCTTAAAATATGTTTTGGTTTCCAAACGACCGTTATTCGATATGATCTCCAAATCCAAAAAATGGATCTTAGACAGGCTGGCTTCATATGTCAAATGAATCCCTCTCTGGTTTGCATTCAAGGTAGTAATGAATGCATCCAACGAGTCCATACTGCCCCTCCATAGGAGGAGGATGTCGTCTATGTACCTCACCCACAGAGCTAACTCTGGGGGGTTTAAAGCATAGACGACATCCTCCTCCCATTTGGCCATAAAAATGTTTGCCAGACTGGGGGCAAACTTAGCCCCCATGGCCACCCCCTTTGTCTGCAGAAAAAATTGATCATTATACCAAAAATAATTGGCACCTGTAGCGAATTTGAGTAAATCCATGATAAACTTTTTCTGTATTCGGGGGATGTTGCCCTCTCTCAAAAGGAAAAGCTCCACTGCTTCTAGGCCCTGATCTTGGGGTATACATGTATATAAGGACGTAACGTCCGCAGTGGCTAGTATTAAGTTCCTAGTGTCTGTAACTTGCTGTAATTTCATAATGGTATCTCTTGTATCCTTCAAGAAGGAAGGAGCAGCTTGGACTATCGGCTGGAGGAAGAAGTCGATATATTTCCCTACCCGGGAGGTTATAGAATTAATCCCGCTGACAATCGGGCGTCCTGGCGGATTTGTCGCATTTTTATGTACTTTCGGCAGATAGTACATGATGGGAATGCGTGGTGCCACTGGTACTAGGAAGTGTTTTTCTTTTTTATTCAGAATGCCAAGTCGTGACCCGGTGTCAACCAAGCCAGTTAATATCTTTTTGTATTCTGAAGTTGGATTCTTTTGAAGGCAGCGGTAAGTCTCGGAATCACTGAGGATCCTGGTCATCTCGCTATGGTAGTCACTTTTGTCAAGGATGACCACCCCTCCTCCCTTATCCGCAGAGCGGATAATAAGATCCTTCCTTTCACATAGGGACTTTAATCCTATTTTAAACTTCGGATCATTGTATGTCCTTTTAGGGGGAAGGTCTTCAAGGTCCTTTAAAACTAGGTCCCTGAATACCTTAATCGGAGGTGCTACGGGGGCTGGTGGATTGAATAAGGACGGATTGCTCAATCCTGAATGCACAGTTTGGGTAGTGATCTGTGGACCAAGGGGTCTACTAGAGTTTGACATAATATATCTTTGGATGTTTAATTTACGCACATATTTCTGTACGTCAATAAAAACAGCAAATTTGTTCAATTTTTTGGGGGGAGCGAACTTTAAACCTTTCTCTAGCACGATCTTCTCTGCTTCTGAAAAGGTTGTTTTACTCAAATTGAAGATGCCTTTGTTTTCTATACCCGCTTTCTTTTTACGGGCACGCCTCCCCCCTCTGGTGCCCCGTTTTGATTTCCATAGTGTGGGGGGTTTTCGTTCTGTTTGTGAAAACCCTCCATCCTTGGAGCCCTGGGAAACCTTTGATTGTAATTATACGGAGACCTTTCTGGGTAGTCATTATCCCTAGTTCTATAGGAATATTGGGAATTATATTCTTTGTTTTGTTCGTCTCTTAGAGGGGAGAACCTATTGTAGGTCCTTAGGGGTGTCCTATGGGAGTATGGTTCATAGTGATGATAATCATCACGTCCCCTATGTCCACCCTGTACTGAGGAGTCACGAGGACCTTGCTCATAATATGAAACACGATCATCATTCCTCCTACTCCTGCCCCTACCTCTTTTGCCTCTGCCCCTATGTTGGGGGGCTGGACTCCTATATTGGTACTTGGGTGTATGGGGGTCAGGTGGATATTGGGCCCTGTGATCTTCTCCTTTGAATGGGGGGGGGGCCACTGGTGCTTCCAAAGACCTTGTGTTGGATGAGGTTGTCACCTCCATCTCATTTTGTTCTGTAGACCCAACGGTCTGTTCCTTGTTTTGCCAGTTGAATACATTCCCTGTTTTGTAATCATTCATATCTCTACTATATTTTTTCTGTTTTTTAGTTTTCTGTTCCCGTTCTTCTTTTTCTAGATGGTTCTTTAGATTTGTGGATAAATTGATATATTCAGCTGTAGATTTATGTGGAAGTAATTTATCTCTAATTTCCTTAATCTCCTTGTCTAATACACTTCTCCTTGCCCGTTTCCTGTCCATAAGGAAACCCAGCAATGAGATCCCTGCCTCATTGAAATAGTGAAACCAAGTTTCAATGTCTATATCTCCTTGTTGTGGGTGGATGGTCCATCGCAGCCCTCTTGGGACCATCCGGTCTTTAGAGTACTGTTCTAAGAATGCAATATCCCATTCTAAGTGGATTTCTGAAACCATTAGGTTTTTCAACCTTAGGAAGAGGCCTCCCATTTCAGAGTCTGCATTTAGAATTGAAAAAACACCTTCTATATTAAAAGTGCGGCTAGTGCGATATTCAAATACGTCCATATCTTTAAATGATGTGGAAAGTGAAAAAAGGCGGAAGGCTGCAGCAGTAGTGTCAAGAAATAGCACAAAAATAAAATAGAGGAAAAAGCTGCTGCGCCCACCAAACAAACCAAATATATATATGGAATACAAAGTGTAGTGAAAACGATAAGCTGCCAACACCACCAATTAGACTAATTGTGACAACAAATATAAGAAAAAAAGTGTAGCGCTATAATATGTCAGTCAAAAAACGTTAGGATGTGTTGATTGACCAGTAGTGCATATCCCAAAAGTTAAATAGTATTGGATCACATATATAAAAGCAATAAAACAGTGAAAATTCCAAAATTTGCAAAGAGAACCACTCTTATTAAGGCCTTAAAGATATAACAATATAAAGAGTGTGCATCACACGGATTAAACCCAAACCCTTATAGCCGACCACAAGCATATAGGGATGGGAACAAGTGATAAGTCTCTGAAGTGAGAGAAGTTCTTTTAATCAGGTAGAGACCTCTCAGAACATGGATCCAGATCTCATAGAAATAGTTGTTAATGGTGGACTCCTCCACTGATCAGCCTGATGCAAAGAGTAACATAAAATGCCCTTACCAGACGCGGTGGACTCACAAGCCATACAGCGGTGAGTTGTACGAGCTTGAACCGTGTAGCACGGTAGGGTTATAGTTGTTCCTGGTCTGCAACCGGATGGTCTTGAGAAGGACTCCAGTCCTGAGCAGTCTCTCGGTTCGTCCTCCAGCACTCTCTTGGGTCTCAGGTAGTTAGAGATAGGGAAAAAGTGGACGAAAAGAAGCTCCACATAGTGTAAATCCAATCAATCAGGAGATTTATTGTATAAAAAATTTCCAACGAAAAAATTCCAGATAAAAACAAACATTCATAAAAACGTAATTAGCGCAGTGGACAGATGGTATAAGGTAGCGTCCTACACCCGACGCGTTTCGTCTGAGAAGACATCAACTGGGGTACAGCTAACCTCTCATCTGCTGCGCTATTTAATAAAAAGTGCTCAAATCAGCATTGGGGACACCTGCGCGGCGTGACTTCCGGGTTTGTGTCATGTGATGGTGTTCAATGTCAGCCAGCTAACTAGGACTAATAGATTGGGCTCCGCGTCACCACGTTGTGACGCTTGGATGTGGGGATCACATGTCCTCATTGCCCAATTAGAATTGGTTGTATACGAGACCCAAACCGAGGCTTGGTTTGGATCCTGAATTCAATCCCTGATAGGCCAGACAGCGAGTCAGCTGACATTGAACACCATCACATGACACAAACCCGGAAGTCACGCCGCGCAGGTGTCCCCAATGCTGATTTGAGCACTTTTTATTAAATAGCGCAGCAGATGAGAGGTTAGCTGTACCCCAGTTGATGTCTTCTCAGACGAAACGCGTCGGGTGTAGGACGCTACCTTATACCATCTGTCCACTGCGCTAATTACGTTTTTATGAATGTTTGTTTTTATCTGGAATTTTTTCGTTGGAAATTTTTTATACAATAAATCTCCTGATTGGATTTACACTATGTGGAGCTTCTTTTCGTCCACTTTTTCCCTATCTCTAACTACCTGAGACCCAAGAGAGTGCTGGAGGACGAACCGAGAGACTGCTCAGGACTGGAGTCCTTCTCAAGACCATCCGGTTGCAGACCAGGAACAACTATAACCCTACCGTGCTACACGGTTCAAGCTCGTACGACTCACCGCTGTATGGCTTGTGAGTCCACCGCGTCTGGTAAGGGCATTTTATGTTACTCTTTGCATCAGGCTGATCAGTGGAGGAGTCCACCATTAACAACTATTTCTATGAGATCTGGATCCATGTTCTGAGAGGTCTCTACCTGATTAAAAGAACTTCTCTCACTTCAGAGACTTATCACTTGTTCCCATCCCTATATGCTTGTGGTCGGCTATAAGGGTTTGGGTTTAATCCGTGTGATGCACACTCTTTATATTGTTATATCTTTAAGGCCTTAATAAGAGTGGTTCTCTTTGCAAATTTTGGAATTTTCACTGTTTTATTGCTTTTATATATGTGATCCAATACTATTTAACTTTTGGGATATGCACTACTGGTCAATCAACACATCCTAACGTTTTTTGACTGACATATTATAGCGCTACACTTTTTTTCTTATATTTGTTGTCACAATTAGTCTAATTGGTGGTGTTGGCAGCTTATCGTTTTCACTACACTTTGTATTCCATATATATATTTGGTTTGTTTGGTGGGCGCAGCAGCTTTTTCCTCTATTTTATTTTTGTGCTATTTCTTGACACTACTGCTGCAGCCTTCCGCCTTTTTTCACTTTCCACATCATTTAAAGATATGGACGTATTTGAATATCGCACTAGCCGCACTTTTAATATAGAAGGTGTTTTTTCAATTCTAAATGCAGACTCTGAAATGGGAGGCCTCTTCCTAAGGTTGAAAAACCTAATGGTTTCAGAAATCCACTTAGAATGGGATATTGCATTCTTAGAACAGTACTCTAAAGACCGGATGGTCCCAAGAGGGCTGCGATGGACCATCCACCCACAACAAGGAGATATAGACATTGAAACTTGGTTTCACTATTTCAATGAGGCAGGGATCTCATTGCTGGGTTTCCTTATGGACAGGAAACGGGCAAGGAGAAGTGTATTAGACAAGGAGATTAAGGAAATTAGAGATAAATTACTTCCACATAAATCTACAGCTGAATATATCAATTTATCCACAAATCTAGAGAACCATCTAGAAAAAGAAGAACGGGAACAGAAAACTAAAAAACAGAAAAAATATAGTAGAGATATGAATGATTACAAAACAGGGAATGTATTCAACTGGCAAAACAAGGAACAGACCGTTGGGTCTACAGAACAAAATGAGATGGAGGTGACAACCTCATCCAACACAAGGTCTTTGGAAGCACCAGTGGCCCCCCCCCATTCAAAGGGGAAGATCACAGGGCCCAATATCCACCTGACCCCCATACACCCAAGTACCAATATAGGAGTCCAGCCCCCCAACATAGGGGCAGAGGCAAAAGAGGTAGGGGCAGGAGTAGGAGGAATGATGATCGTGTTTCATATTATGAGCAAGGTCCTCGTGACTCCTCAGTACAGGGTGGACATAGGGGACGTGATGATTATCATCACTATGAACCATACTCCCATAGGACACCCCTAAGGACCTACAATAGGTTCTCCCCTCTAAGAGACGAACAAAACAAAGAATATAATTCCCAATATTCCTATAGAACTAGGGATAATGACTACCCAGAAAGGTCTCCGTATAATTACAATCAAAGGTTTCCCAGGGCTCCAAGGATGGAGGGTTTTCACAAACAGAACGAAAACCCCCCACACTATGGAAATCAAAACGGGGCACCAGAGGGGGGAGGCGTGCCCGTAAAAAGAAAGCGGGTATAGAAAACAAAGGCATCTTCAATTTGAGTAAAACAACCTTTTCAGAAGCAGAGAAGATCGTGCTAGAGAAAGGTTTAAAGTTCGCTCCCCCCAAAAAATTGAACAAATTTGCTGTTTTTATTGACGTACAGAAATATGTGCGTAAATTAAACATCCAAAGATATATTATGTCAAACTCTAGTAGACCCCTTGGTCCACAGATCACTACCCAAACTGTGCATTCAGGATTGAGCAATCCGTCCTTATTCAATCCACCAGCCCCCGTAGCACCTCCGATTAAGGTATTCAGGGACCTAGTTTTAAAGGACCTTGAAGACCTTCCCCCTAAAAGGACATACAATGATCCGAAGTTTAAAATAGGATTAAAGTCCCTATGTGAAAGGAAGGATCTTATTATCCGCTCTGCGGATAAGGGAGGAGGGGTGGTCATCCTTGACAAAAGTGACTACCATAGCGAGATGACCAGGATCCTCAGTGATTCCGAGACTTACCGCTGCCTTCAAAAGAATCCAACTTCAGAATACAAAAAGATATTAACTGGCTTGGTTGACACCGGGTCACGACTTGGCATTCTGAATAAAAAAGAAAAACACTTCCTAGTACCAGTGGCACCACGCATTCCCATCATGTACTATCTGCCGAAAGTACATAAAAATGCGACAAATCCGCCAGGACGCCCGATTGTCAGCGGGATTAATTCTATAACCTCCCGGGTAGGGAAATATATCGACTTCTTCCTCCAGCCGATAGTCCAAGCTGCTCCTTCCTTCTTGAAGGATACAAGAGATACCATTATGAAATTACAGCAAGTTACAGACACTAGGAACTTAATACTAGCCACTGCGGACGTTACGTCCTTATATACATGTATACCCCAAGATCAGGGCCTAGAAGCAGTGGAGCTTTTCCTTTTGAGAGAGGGCAACATCCCCCGAATACAGAAAAAGTTTATCATGGATTTACTCAAATTCGCTACAGGTGCCAATTATTTTTGGTATAATGATCAATTTTTTCTGCAGACAAAGGGGGTGGCCATGGGGGCTAAGTTTGCCCCCAGTCTGGCAAACATTTTTATGGCCAAATGGGAGGAGGATGTCGTCTATGCTTTAAACCCCCCAGAGTTAGCTCTGTGGGTGAGGTACATAGACGACATCCTCCTCCTATGGAGGGGCAGTATGGACTCGTTGGATGCATTCATTACTACCTTGAATGCAAACCAGAGAGGGATTCATTTGACATATGAAGCCAGCCTGTCTAAGATCCATTTTTTGGATTTGGAGATCATATCGAATAACGGTCGTTTGGAAACCAAAACATATTTTAAGGCTACGGATCGGAATGGCTATATTCCGACCGATAGCTGTCATCACGAGGTATGGCTTAAATCCATTCCGAAAAGCCAGCTAGTGAGAATAAGGAGAAATTGTTCCCACCTTTCTGATTATTTTCTACAAGCCGAGATCTTAAAACAACGCTTCTGCGAAAAAGGATATGATAATTCCCTTATCACAAAGGAGATTCAACAGGTAGCCTTAATGGATCGGGCCTCTTTACTGACAGCCCAATCAGGCAAACTTAAAAAACAGGGAGATTCCAAGCACAAATGGTCTTTTCTAACGAATTTTTCCACTCAACATAGACAAGTTAGAGACATCATTAAAAAACACTGGAAAATATTGAAGAGTGACACCATTTTGGGCCCTGTACTACCCGAACAAGCTGCTACTATATTTAGGGGTGCTCCATCAATTAAGGGACAAATCGCACCGAATGTGATAGATCCTCCTAAGAAAATTTCATTCTTTCACAATATGCAGGGATTCTATCCTTGTAGAAGATGCACAGTTTGCAAATGGAATGTTTGCCAAGCACGCAAAATGGATACATTCAATTCTACTACCACAGGCAAAATATACAATATGAAACAATTCGCTACATGTAAAACTCCATACATTGTATATCTCATTACATGTCCGTGCAAAAAGCAATATATTGGTCGGACAATACGTAATTTCACCACTAGGGTGAAAGAACACATCACAGCAATCAAGAAGGGCAAAACTAGTCATAGCGTTTCCAAACACTATGCATCATATCACGACCGCAACCCATCAGGGACCACTTTCCAGGTTATAGATAGGTTCATTCCACATTGGAGAGGGGAATCCAGCATAAGGGGAGTCTCTAGACTCGAAACCTGGTGGATACATCAAATTAAATGTTATGTACCCCACGGTTTAAACATCGAGTGGGACATAAACGCGTTTATAAATCAGTCTTAGGACCCTCATTACGCCCTCCCTCCATTCTGGAAATGTCTACACATATTTTCTGGTTGACTGTAGGTACTCCAATTTGTATTGGATTTTACCATCTCTACCACACAGACTTCACAATATATATAACGTCCATTTGATTCAATATATTTTTTACTTGTTTTTGCATTTTTTTCCCCACTTTCCCCTTTTTTTTCTGTTCACATTGAAATAGGAAACACCCAAGACCCATTACAGGGGGTCAAATAGGAAGCTTACACATCTCCTGGCTTAGACATTCGTTCTTGCTAGATGGTTTTGGTCGTTATGACCAACATATCAGGTGGATTTTTATTCCCTGCGATTATATATTTATATATATTTTCTTTTTCAATATTTTTTATATAATTTTTTAAAAAAATAGATAGTTTGTAATATACAGTTGTGTAAGAAATTGTACTATTCGGCTCAAGAACAATGTTTGTAAACATGGGGGAACATGTGTGTCGTGACTATCATGGTTTCGCATTCAGAGTTCTCCTCAATGATTTCATTAGTCCATGCACCTATATTACTCCTTTGCCCCAGTGATTATATTCTCTTTGGATGGCATAAAATCTATGTCCGACAATCCTAGTAGTTATGGAGAATTACATGAGCGGTAAATGGAGTGAGGAAGTGTTTTCGATTGATGGTGGTCCATAAACACTATCCCTTGATAATCTTAGGTGGGATGGACTTTTCGATTCCGCGCTGCTGCGCCTGCGCAATGCGAGCGGTTCTTCGCCGCCTGCATTATTCTGAAAAATGAGAGGGTATAGTGGACGTGTGACGTCGCCGCATGGATACGCGGTGACGCATACGTCCACAATCAGCCAGCTAACTAGGACTAATAGATTGGGCTCCGCGTCACCACGTTGTGACGCTTGGATGTGGGGATCACATGTCCTCATTGCCCAATTAGAATTGGTTGTATACGAGACCCAAACCGAGGCTTGGTTTGGATCCTGAATTCAATCCCTGATAGGCCAAACAGCGAGTCAGCTGACATTGAACACCATCACATGACACAAACCCGGAAGTCACGCCGCGCAGGTGTCCCCAATGCTGATTTGAGCACTTTTTATTAAATAGCGCAGCAGATGAGAGGTTAGCTGTACCCCAGTTGATGTCTTCTCAGACGAAACGCGTCGGGCGTAGGACGCTACCTTATACCATCTGTCCACTGCGCTAATTACGTTTTTATGAATGTTTGTTTTTATCTGGAATTTTTTCGTTGGAAATTTTTTATACAATAAATCTCCTGATTGATTGGATTTACACTATGTGGAGCTTCTTTTCGTCCACTTTTTCCCTATCTCTAACTACCTGAGACCCAAGAGAGTGCTGGAGGACGAACCGAGAGACTGCTCAGGACTGGAGTCCTTCTCAAGACCATCCGGTTGCAGACCAGGAACAACTATAACCCTACCGTGCTACACGGTTCAAGCTCGTACGACTCACCGCTGTATGGCTTGTGAGTCCACCGCGTCTGGTAAGGGCATTTTATGTTACTCTTTGCATCAGGCTGATCAGTGGAGGAGTCCACCATTAACAACTATTTCTATGAGATTATGAGATCTGGATCCATGTTCTGAGAGGTCTCTACCTGATTAAAAGAACTTCTCTCACTTCAGAGACTTATCACTTGTTCCCATCCCTATATGCTTGTGGTCGGCTATAAGGGTTTGGGTTTAATCCGTGTGATGCACACTCTTTATATTGTTATATCTTTAAGGCCTTAATAAGAGTGGTTCTCTTTGCAAATTTTGGAATTTTCACTGTTTTATTGCTTTTATATATGTGATCCAATACTATTTAACTTTTGGGATATGCACTACTGGTCAATCAACACATCCTAACGTTTTTTGACTGACATATTATAGCGCTACATTTTTTTTCTTATATTTGTTGTCACAATTAGTCTAATTGGTGGTGTTGGCAGCTTATCGTTTTCACTACACTTTGTATTCCATATATATATATTTGGTTTGTTTGGTGGGCGCAGCAGCTTTTTCCTCTATTTTAAATGAGAGCAGGTGGCTGGAGGGGAGCCCACCCCTCCTTAAAGGTACAGGAGCACACCAAGCACCCAGCAATAGCACAATGGCTGCAAAGGTGTTGGTGCACTACTGGACCAATACAAACACTCACGTGATAACAAAAGCTTGCCACCACTCTCATTTATAGCTGGCTATCGCAGTAAGCAGCATTGGGAGGCTAAAAAAGGTACCAACAAGTGTCTGGGGAATGCCCAGGAAAAAGCCAAAGTCTACTTACCACCAGCTTGCAGACAACCAAATTGACCTATCTAACAGTAAGCGTTAAAAAAGGGGTTTAGTCCGCACGCATTTGCAAACGCATGCGTGAGCCACAGAGCCACGTCACGGCACCCTTGTATCTGTGGTCCTAACACTAAAGTATAAGTGTCCCCACAGTGGAGGCACATGCATTTAATGGATAAATGAGAGCAGGTGGCTGGAGGGGAGCCCACCCCTCCTTAAAGGTACAGGAGCACACCAAGCACCCAGCAATAGCACAATGGCTGCAAAGGTGTTGGTGCACTACTGGACCAATACAAACACTCACGTGATAACAAAAGCTTGCCACCACTCTCATTTATAGCTGGCTATCGCAGTAAGCAGCATTGGGAGGCTAAAAAAGGTACCAACAAGTGTCTGGGGAATGCCCAGGAAAAAGCCAAAGTCTACTTACCACCAGCTTGCAGACAACCAAATTGACCTATCTAACAGTAAGCGTTAAAAAAGGGGTTTAGTCCGCACGCATTTGCAAACGCATGCGTGAGCCACAGAGCCACGTCACGGCACCCTTGTATCTGTGGTCCTAACACTAAAGTATAAGTGTCCCCACAGTGGAGGCACATGCATTTAATGGATAAATGAGAGCAGGTGGCTGGAGGGGAGCCCACCCCTCCTTAAAGGTACAGGAGCACACCAAGCACCCAGCAATAGCACAATGGCTGCAAAGGTGTTGGTGCACTACTGGACCAATACAAACACTCACGTGATAACAAAAGCTTGCCACCACTCTCATTTATAGCTGGCTATCGCAGTAAGCAGCATTGGGAGGCTAAAAAAGGTACCAACAAGTGTCTGGGGAATGCCCAGGAAAAAGCCAAAGTCTACTTACCACCAGCTTGCAGACAACCAAATTGACCTATCTAACAGTAAGCGTTAAAAAAGGGGTTTAGTCCGCACGCATTTGCAAACGCATGCGTGAGCCACAGAGCCACGTCACGGCACCCTTGTATCTGTGGTCCTAACACTAAAGTATAAGTGTCCCCACAGTGGAGGCACATGCATTTAATGGATAAATGAGAGCAGGTGGCTGGAGGGGAGCCCACCCCTCCTTAAAGGTACAGGAGCACACCAAGCACCCAGCAATAGCACAATGGCTGCAAAGGTGTTGGTGCACTACTGGACCAATACAAACACTCACGTGATAACAAAAGCTTGCCACCACTCTCATTTATAGCTGGCTATCGCAGTAAGCAGCATTGGGAGGCTAAAAAAGGTACCAACGAGTGTCTGGGGAATGCCCAGGAAAAAGCCAAAGTCTACTTACCACCAGCTTGCAGACAACCAAATTGACCTATCTAACAGTAAGCGTTAAAAAAGGGGTTTAGTCCGCACGCATTTGCAAACGCATGCGTGAGCCACAGAGCCACGTCACGGCACCCTTGTATCTGTGGTCCTAACACTAAAGTATAAGTGTCCCCACAGTGGAGGCACATGCATTTAATGGATAAATGAGAGCAGGTGGCTGGAGGGGAGCCAACCCCTCCTTAAAAAAGGTACAGGAGCACACCAAGCACCCAGCAATAGCACAATGGCTGCAAAGGTGTTGGTGCACTACTGGACCAATACAAACACTCACGTGATAACAAAAGCTTGCCACCACTCTCATTTATAGCTGGCTATCGCAGTAAGCAGCATTGGGAGGCTAAAAAAGGTACCAACAAGTGTCTGGGGAATGCCCAGGAAAAAGCCAAAGTCTACTTACCACCAGCTTGCAGACAACCAAATTGACCTATCTAACAGTAAGCGTTAAAAAAGGGGTTTAGTCCGCACGCATTTGCAAACGCATGCGTGAGCCACAGAGCCACGTCACGGCACCCTTGTATCTGTGGTCCTAACACTAAAGTATAAGTGTCCCCACAGTGGAGGCACATGCATTTAATGGATAAATGAGAGCAGGTGGCTGGAGGGGAGCCCACCCCTCCTTAAAGGTACAGGAGCACACCAAGCACCCAGCAATAGCACAATGGCTGCAAAGGTGTTGGTGCACTACTGGACCAATACAAACACTCACGTGATAACAAAAGCTTGCCACCACTCTCATTTATAGCTGGCTATCGCAGTAAGCAGCATTGGGAGGCTAAAAAAGGTACCAACAAGTGTCTGGGGAATGCCCAGGAAAAAGCCAAAGTCTACTTACCACCAGCTTGCAGACAACCAAATTGACCTATCTAACAGTAAGCGTTAAAAAAGGGGTTTAGTCCGCACGCATTTGCAAACGCATGCGTGAGCCACAGAGCCACGTCACGGCACCCTTGTATCTGTGGTCCTAACACTAAAGTATAAGTGTCCCCACAGTGGAGGCACATGCATTTAATGGATAAATGAGAGCAGGTGGCTGGAGGGGAGCCCACCCCTCCTTAAAGGTACAGGAGCACACCAAGCACCCAGCAATAGCACAATGGCTGCAAAGGTGTTGGTGCACTACTGCACCAATACAAACACTCACGTGATAACAAAAGCTTGCCACCACTCTCATTTATAGCTGGCTATTGCAGTAAGCAGCATTGGGAGGCTAAAAAAGGTACCAACAAGTGTCTGGGGAATGCCCAGGAAAAAGCCAAAGTCTACTTACCACCAGCTTGCAGACAACCAAATTGACCTATCTAACAGTAAGCGTTAAAAAAGGGGTTTAGTCCGCACGCATTTGCAAACGCATGCGTGAGCCACAGAGCCACGTCACGGCACCCTTGTATCTGTGGTCCTAACACTAAAGTATAAGTGTCCCCACAGTGGAGGCACATGCATTTAATGGATAAATGAGAGCAGGTGGCTGGAGGGGAGCCCACCCCTCCTTAAAGGTACAGGAGCACACCAAGCACCCAGCAATAGCACAATGGCTGCAAAGGTGTTGGTGCACTACTGGACCAATACAAACACTCACGTGATAACAAAAGCTTGCCACCACTCTCATTTATAGCTGGCTATCGCAGTAAGCAGCATTGGGAGGCTAAAAAAGGTACCAACAAGTGTCTGGGGAATGCCCAGGAAAAAGCCAAAGTCTACTTACCACCAGCTTGCAGACAACCAAATTGACCTATCTAACAGTAAGCGTTAAAAAAGGGGTTTAGTCCGCACGCATTTGCAAACGCATGCGTGAGCCACAGAGCCACGTCACGGCACCCTTGTATCTGTGGTCCTAACACTAAAGTATAAGTGTCCCCACAGTGGAGGCACATGCATTTAATGGATAAATGAGAGCAGGTGGCTGGAGGGGAGCCCACCCCTCCTTAAAGGTACAGGAGCACACCAAGCACCCAGCAATAGCACAATGGCTGCAAAGGTGTTGGTGCACTACTGCACCAATACAAACACTCACGTGATAACAAAAGCTTGCCACCACTCTCATTTATAGCTGGCTATTGCAGTAAGCAGCATTGGGAGGCTAAAAAAGGTACCAACAAGTGTCTGGGGAATGCCCAGGAAAAAGCCAAAGTCTACTTACCACCAGCTTGCAGACAACCAAATTGACCTATCTAACAGTAAGCATTAAAAAAGGGGTTTAGTCCGCACGCATTTGCAAACGCATGCGTGAGCCACAGAGCCACGTCACGGCACCCTTGTATCTGTGGTCCTAACACTAAAGTATAAGTGTCCCCACAGTGGAGGCACATGCATTTAATGGATAAATGAGAGCAGGTGGCTGGAGGGGAGCCCACCCCTCCTTAAAGGTACAGGAGCACACCAAGCACCCAGCAATAGCACAATGGCTGCAAAGGTGTTGGTGCACTACTGGACCAATACAAACACTCACGTGATAACAAAAGCTTGCCACCACTCTCATTTATAGCTGGCTATCGCAGTAAGCAGCATTGGGAGGCTAAAAAAGGTACCCAATGCTGCTTACTGCGATAGCCAGCTATAAATGAGAGTAGTGGCAAGCTTTTGTTATCACGTGAGTGTTTGTATTGGTCCAGTAGTGCACCAACACCTTTGCAGCCATTGTGCTATTGCTGGGTGCTTGGTGTGCTCCTGTACCTTTAAGGAGGGGTGGGCTCCCCTCCAGCCACCTGCTCTCATTTATCCATTAAATGCATGTGCCTCCACTGTGGGGACACTTATACTTTAGTGTTAGGACCACAGATACAAGGGTGCCGTGACGTGGCTCTGTGGCTCACGCATGCGTTTGCAAATGCGTGCGGACTAAACCCCTTTTTAACGCTTACTGTTAGATAGGTCAATTTGGTTGTCTGCAAGCTGGTGGTAAGTAGACTTTGGCTTTTTCCTGGGCATTCCCCAGACACTTGTTGGTACCTTTTTTAGCCTCCCGATGCTGCTTACTGCGATAGCCAGCTATAAATGAGAGTGGTGGCAAGCTTTTGTTATCACATGGTGTTTGTAGCCTTTCTTGATTCTGTTAACGTGTTCTCTAAGTCTGACCCCTAGCTGTCTAGTGGTCCTCCCCACATATTGTAAATTACATGGACAGGATAATAAATAGGTTTCATGCGTGGTATTGCATGTGATAAATTTCTTAATTTCAAAAACCCTGCCATCAGATGATGAGTAGTTTTCTTTTTCCGGAATTTAGAGGTCCTACACATCATACACCTGCCGCAACTGTAGAACCCAATCCTATCCAGAAAGGTAAACACCTGTCGACGTAACATCCGGCTTTTGGCACAACCAAGTGACGTTCTCCTTCCTGACTCCGTGGAACGCACGCTACTAGCGGCGATCACGGAGGCCGTCTGATATGCCTGATTGCAACCTGGGAGTATGTGAGTAGTGGCTTATAGCGCTAGTGATTCGCCAACCTCTACAATACTTCACTATATGCTTTTCTTCTGTTTTGGGTGGTCAACTGTAAGCTTATGGCTTAACTGATTTGAGCATCGGCCATCTCCTCCACTTATCCATGCCAGAGATATCCCTTGCAAATCACCATTGAGAAAGACTGTCAGTCTAGGAGGAGGAGCTGCTGTATCATTGCAGGGCCATCTGCCTGGGAATTCTGTGATAAGTCTTGTCGTTGTTATCTACTTTGGGACTATTGCAAGCAGTACTATCTCAACCTTGTGAGCAGATATTGCTACAATTTTGTTAGTCCAGTTACTAATCTGTAACACATATTATCACCATATTATCAGAAATTTTTCACTTGTGTATCAATTGGTTAGCACCTATGGTTTTTATATTTAAAGTGCCACGCATGCTCAGAATAAATAAAGAGATGAAAGCTATTGGCCACTGCCCCGTTTATAGTCCCGACGTACGTGTTTTACGTCACCGCGTTCAGAACGATCGGATTTTCCGACAACTTTGTGTGACCGTGTGTATGCAAGACAAGTTTGAGCCAACATCCGTCGGAAAAAATCCTAGGATTTTGTTGTCGGAATGTCCGAACAAAGGCCGACCGTGTGTACGGGGCTTAACAGTTAGATTTATAGAACAAGCACAGGGAATAAATTATGGAATCACTCAACTCTGAGGAAAAAATTATGGAATCATGAAAAACAAGCAAACAAAATAACATTCCAACACATCACTAGTACTTTGTTGCACCACCTCTGGCTTTTATAACTGCTTGCAGTCTCTGAGGCATTGACTTAATGAGTCATAAACAGTACTCTTCATCAATCTGGCTCCAGCCTTCTCTGATTGCTGTTGCCAAATCATCTTTGCAGGTTGGAGCCTTGTCATGGACCATTCTCTTTAACTTCCACCACAGATTTTTAATTGGATTGAGATCCGGACTGTTTGCAGGCCATGACATTGACCTTATGTGTCTTTCTTCAAGGAATTTTTTCACAGTTTTTGCTCTATGGCAAGATGCATTATCATCTTGATAAATGATTTCATCATCCCCAAACATCCTTTCAATAGATGGGATAGGAAAAGTGTCCAAAATTTCAATGTAAACCTGTGCATTTATTGAAGATTTAATGACAGCCATCTCCCCAGTGCCTTTACCTGACATGCAACCCCATATCATAATTGACTGTGGAAATTTGCATGTTTTATCAGACAGTCGTCTGCATAAATCTCATTGGAACGGCACCAAACAAAAGTTCCAGCATCATCACCTTGCCCAATGCAGATTCGAGATTCATCAATGAATATGACTTTCATCCAATCATCCACAGTCCACGATTGCCTTTCCTTAGCCCATTGTAACCTAGTTTTTTTGTGTTTAGGTGTTAGAGATGGCTTTCTTTTAGCTTTTCTGTATGTAAATCCCATTTCCTTTAGGCAGTTTCTTACAGTTCGGTCACAGATGTTGACTCCAGTTTCCTCCCATTTGTTCCTCATTTGTTTTGTTGTACATTTTCTGTTTTCAAGGCATATTGCTTTAAGTTTTCTGTCTTGACGCTTTGATGTCTTCCTTGGTCTACCAGTATGCTTGTCTTTAACCACATTCCCATGTTGTTTGTATTTGGTCCATGTTTTAGACACAGCCGACTGTGAACAACCAACATCTTGTGCAACACTGCGTGATGATTTACCCTCTTTAAGGAGTTTGATAATCCTCTCCTTTTTTTGAATTGACATCTCTGGTGTTGGAGCCATGCTTCATGTCAGTCCACTTGTTGCAAAAGCTCTCCAAGGTGTGATCACTCCTTTTTACCTACATACTAACAAGCAGATTTAATCTGATGCAGGTGTTAGTGTTTGTAATGAAAATTTACAGGGTGATTCCATAATTTTTTCCTCAGAATTGAGTGATTCCATAATTTATTACCTGTGCTTGTTTTATAAATCTAACTGTTACTGGCCACCACAATTATTTTTCTTGATTTCTTTTAGTGTTTCTTAAAGCCAGAAAGTTGCCATTTGAAATGCCTTTAGTTTTTGGCCATGTCTGTGATCTGCTTTTTTTCTACAACAATAAACAACTGAAGGAACATCCTCAGTGACTGGTGATTCCATCATTTTTGCCAGGGGTTGTATAAGGGAGTACCAGAATCATAGTCAAGCCAGGCCAGGGTCATAAACAGGAGATCAGCAGATGGGGGCCAGGGGTAAACAGACAGGGAACAAGATGGAAGGAATCAGGCTGCAGGGCAAGGATCCAGGGATACAGGAACAGATACAAACAGGATCAGGATACAGGAATCAGGGTTCAGGTCCAGGATCGGGATAACAGATAAACAGGCTGCAGGTCAGGGCACAAGGACAATACTAGGGCAAGGTGTGTGTGCACTGGGCGGGTATTTATACACATCTCAATCAGACTCAGGTGATGCCTGATTGCAAGAGGTAATGTCAGCCCCACACTGCCAGGAACCACCCGTTGGTGGACGACAGTACTGCGGCCCAAAGATCACATAATACCAGCAGGGAAAGGCTCTCCTGACAATTCCAAACTCCCAGGAGACACCTGCTGGTGGACCTCAGTACTGCACTCCAAATGAGAGATATTACCAGCGGAGGGAACTTTTCCTGACATATTCACTTCCTCAGGAGAGTGTGCAATTCATGTATCTATAAAAAATATATGTATATGTATAAACAGCAAAATAGGTGGCCTCAAGAGATAAGGATGGAAGTTGGAAAAGAGGTATGGAAGGCCTCTTTTAAGGCACATTAGGCAGGATTGAGGGTCAGCATTGGGCCAATTAGAGTAGGGCCAAGCATAAACATCAACCTTAGAGCAAGTGGCCTAACCCCATCCTGCCATCTGCAGCAGCATTCTTGACCAGGCAGATGTTTCTTCTTAGCTGAACTCAGTAAGTTTTCCCCTGAAGGTTACTGTTTGTTGTTTGTCTTTCATCTTTTATAGTAATATTATTCATTTTTGACTTTTTGGTTTTTGTAAAATGGTGACCATCTAGATTTAGATGGTGGTGAAGAGGAAGTGAATATTTCACGAAACACGTAGAGAAAGAGGATGCAATCTTTATCTTTTTTATCATGAGCTCATTCAACTATTATCTACTATTGGTCACCATTTATAACAAGTTTATCAGTCATCTCCATTATGTTTTTTCCTTTAACGGTCCCTACTGATATACTACTATTATTACTATGGTTTTAATGTAATACTGCTGTATGCATTTATCTGACCTACGTTTTCAACCTGTACTATTTTTGGCTGGAATGTACAGTATTATACAAATAAACATCTGTTTTTATGTACTAATTTTTTGTTATATATGGATATATATATCCAACTGTTGGTCAGCAAGTCTCACGCACCTATGCTTGATGTCCCACCACTGCGCTCGTGCAAATACACTCTACTAGAGCTGCCACTTGAAATAGTGATAAAGTGTAAACGTATTTAAATGAAAAAATAGTGGCGCTAATGTCACAATATTACCGTGAAAAAAATACTAAAACAATTTAAGTGATACCATGTGATAGTGACAACAACATAAACTGTGAAAAAATGATGAATAATAAAATTAAAAATTAAAAAACATAAAAAGTGAAAAAAATCCAATTAGTCCATAAAAATGACAATCTTCAAATGATTAGCTTGGTGACGACTCCCCTATGATTCCGCTCCCTAACTCACTCCCCAACTTTAAATGCCTTGCACTCTCATGCTCGGCATCAACACTTTTAAACCGAACAGGGTTAACAGTACTTCCGATATCCGAACGTGCACAACAGAAGAGGATTGCTCCACCTGTGAATACTTGGACAGGACTTCTGCCACTTTTCCTCCAAACCTAACTGTTTTCTTTGGTGGAGAACTCAAAAAAACAAAAGATTCAGTCATTGTATCCTTGCCAAAGATCAGACATGGACTTTACTGACAGCAAACAAAGACACTAGGGCAGCCGTGCGCTCTCTTTTCCTTGTATATTATAGATTAGGTTCAATATGTGGCTAAGAGTAAATTTATCTTTAGGTTTTGCCTGAACTTCTACTTTAATTTTCCTTACTTTAGGTGTAGTTAAAATATGCACAAAGCCCAGAGGTGTTGGTGATATGGCTTTCTTTTTAATCACAATTATTTAAATTTTTTCACTTATAATACACTGGGGTTTTACTGCTTTTACTTTTTCAAATGTATTTTTTATTTTTTTTCACTGTGCTGTTTATCTGTGATTTGTCCTTGACCTGGTTCCTATAAATATAAAGTTGTGCTACATACTGTAATTCCCTTCAGACAATGGGGCACTGCTTTATCCCTTGAACCATGCTGTCACAAATTATGTTATTTCAATAAATCTTTTCACTGCATGTTAGAATTCCATTATGCGTCATTTAATGGCATATAAATCCCTATTGCTAGTCTTACCCTTCTTTAGGGGCCTTGTTATCAAATGGTAAAAGCAAAATATGCTTCTTATACATCATTCACCTATTTTCAACTTTTCACCTGTTTTCAAATCATAAACAATTATTTTCAGCATGGGAAAACTAGAAATGAAGATTATAAGATGCATCCTTGCTTATTTCAGCTCTTTCAGAGTACTTTTTATCTTTTTGTTACAGCATTTTTGCACTGAAAAATGGCAAAAACCTGTAAAACCTGGTGAAGGTAATGCCATATCACATCTCCTTTTTCAATAAATAAAAGACTCAGTTGCCAGGATTTTTTTTTTTTTTTTTTTTTTTTCATCTCAATCATTTTTATTGCACATATACCGATAATTTACAACAATGTGAGGTAACAGCCAGGTCAACCCACACAGGGGCCTTGTCTGGCAAAAAAGAAAAAAAAAAAAAAAGCATAGTTTCAATCGTTCACATTATATTGTAGAGCAAGACATGGTACAGAGTATGTAGTTTATGTAGTCCTATTCTCGTGTTCCCGCCCTTCCTCCATACAAAATCATATCTCTATTGCTAATTCTTTCCTTTATTTCCCTTGTTCTATTCCAACCCTCCCCTCCACCCTTCCCCACCCCACCCCCCCTCCGTCACAGCAAACCTTTCATATTACCTTTGATGGTTCTTACACCACGTATGCAGCTACCGCAAGTTTCCCTCCTATCCAATGTTCTTGTTTATCTGATTATGTTGTCATTAATTTTACAAGGCATCTTCCTGTTCCTCCTTCTCCCCCCCCTGTGTACATTACTCTCGTTTTCCTTCCCCTCGGGTATCTCACTCTCGTTCTTCCTCTCTACATCACCCCCCCCCAGTCACTACATCTGGAGCCTCTCTGCTATCAATTGATGTGGGGCCAGGTCCGCATCCCCCAGCCATGGGTGCCATATCTTGTTAAATTTACTCCGGCCATTTCTGCGGGCGTAAGCCAGTCGTTCTCTAGGGAGAAACGAGTTGACATAGGCAATCCATTGCTTAGCTGTAGGGACAGTTGGGGCCATCCAGTACTTTGCAATAAGTTTCCTAGCGAGGTACATCAGTCTAGATACCATGAAGTACTTTCCTCCCGGGTATATCTTTGCACTTATAGCTCCGAGCAGGTATACGGTCGGATTAAGGGGGATGGGGACCCGTGCCAACCTTGAGATATGTTGGGAAACCTCATCCCAGTACCTATGCAGCTTTGGGCACCTCCAAATTAGATGGATAAAGTCCCCTCTGTGTACCTTGCACTTGGGGCACAGTGGGGAGTCTCCTCGACCCCATTTATAGAGCTGTACTGATGTCCTATAGGCCCTATGAAGAATGAATAATTGTGACAGTCTTTGGGTTGCGGAGAGTGACACCACTGGAATAGCCTCAAGCGCCATTTCCCATTGTTTTTCATCTATTTCACCAATGTCCTCTACCCATCTATTTCGGCACTTTAACAAAGTATGATCCTGGGCTGAGCTCAGCAACTCCTTATATATTTTGGATATTAACCCTTTCCTTGTGTCTGCCGAAAAGATCTCATTCAGTAGTGAAACTGCCGGTACTGTCTGGGAGTGTGTTATATGTTGTGCCTGTATCGCATGGCGCAATTGGAGGTACTGGAAAAAGCCCCTCGGGTTCAAATGGAATTCCCTACATAATTGTTCGTATGTCTTCAATGCCTCTCCCTCATATAATTGTGAGAAGAACTGGATCCCCTTTTCTTGCCATCGTGTGAACCCCTGTAGTCCCTGGATCTCAGAGTATCTGCTATTGTGCCAGATCGGCGTGAATGGAAGCACGCCTGTTATCTTTAGGGTTTTCCGAACCTCGCCCCATACCTTTTTGAAAAGCGTACCTATTGGCTCTACCCCCTTCAGACTTGGCAAATCCATTTCCAGATGAGAGGCCGCTTCTAGTGTGGGGTCCATCATGGTCACCAATTGGTATGTAGGGTCCTCATTTCCCTTTCGACCCCATCCTGCCATTTGTTGAAATTGTGACGCCAGGAAATATAGCCTAGAGTTGGGTATTGCAAGCCCTCCTCTATCCTTTTCGTATTGCAGTGTTTCTAAGCTAATTCTGGGTGTCTTTTTTTTCCATATTAATTCCCTCATTAGTGTGTCAATTTGCTTAAACCATTTTTTTGGTATCCATGTCGGAGAGTTGTGGAAGACATATAGTTGCTGTGGTGCCCACACCATTTTTATTAAGTTTGCTCGTCCTATAACTGATAGGGGGAGCTTGCACCAGCTGTTGCTTTTTTGTTTCTGCCTAGAAAGCAATGGTTCCAGGTTCAACCGGAGATACTCGGCCGGGTTCGGGGACACCATCACTCCCAAGTACTTAAAACTATCAACTATTGTAATTTGTTCCATACCCACTGGTAGTCGGTCCCTCTGCTGGTCTATAGGCATTAGCGTTGATTTTGACCAGTTAATGACAAAGCCTGCGAAGCTGCCATATTCTCTCACTATCTCCATCACTGCCCGCAGGGATGAGGTCATGTCGCCCAGATATATAAGTGCATCGTCTGCATATAAAGATATTTTTTCTTCTCTCTGATGTCTACAGAACCCCACCACCTCCATTGAGTTCCGGATCTTTATAGCTAAAGGCTCTATTGCCAAGGCGAACAGTAATGGAGATAGTGGGCACCCCTGTCTCGTCCCCCTATGCAATTCAAATGGAGGCGAAAGGTCGCCATTAATACGTATTCTTGCTCTGGGTTTAAAGTAAAGTGTCTCTACCCAAGCTACAAACCTACTTCCCAACCCAAATCTTTTCAGTGTTTCCATGAGGTAGGGCCACTCCACGCTATCAAACGCTTTTGAGGCGTCGAGAGATAGAATGGCCCTACTCCCTGGGTTGTCCACTGGCATCTGAAGGTTCATGTAGAGTCTCCTTATATTGTCTGATGTAGATCGAGTAGGTATAAAGCCAGACTGATCACGGTGGACCAGCTTGCTAATCACTCGAGATAACCTTTTGGCCAGGACGCATGCGAGCAGTTTGACGTCCGCATTTAGTAGCGAAATTGGGCGATATGAATCTAATAGAAGATTATCTTTCCCAGGCTTTAGAATTACTGTTATTATTGCCTCACGCATGCTATCCGGTAGATAGCCCAGTTCCTCAGCCTCCCTTATAGCCTGCAGTAATGGTGGTAGGAGGTCCTCTCTATAGTAGGAGTATACCTCTGCCGGAATCCCATCTGGGCCTGGTGATTTATGGTGGCCTGTCCCCTCCAGTGCTTCTCTTAATTCCACTAATGTGATTGGGCAGTTCAAGAGTTCCCTGTCCGCTTCCGATAATTGCGGGAGCGGACAGGTCTGCAAAAACTGCATCAACTCAGACGGGTTATATCTAGTTTTGCTGGAGTACAAGTCCCCATAAAACTGTTGAAAGCTGCTCAAGATATCTGAGCTACGGGTCTGCCTCTCCCCGGATTTAGCCCTCACAGCCAGGATAGTAGTAGGATCTCTTTGCTCTCTGGCTATAAGGGCCAAAAGGCGGCCAGTGTTTTCCCCCTCTTCAAAGTAACTTTGTTGTTGAAAGTATCTTCTCTTCTCTGCTGCTGATAACCAAACCGAGCTATATATCGCTTGTACCTCTCTCCAGGCTTCTTGATTAGATTTTGATGGATCTCTTATCAAACCCTGTTCTCTTTCTATCAGTTCTTCCCGTACCTTGTTTTCCCATTCCCTGGAGCGTGTTTTAATTCCCGCTATTTCTTTAATAAGACATCCCCTTAAGAATGCCTTAAGTGTATCCCATATTACCATAGCGCTTGCAGACCCCCTATTAAATTGCAGGAACTCCCGTAGCGCCTCTCTTGTACTGTCTGTTTGGGGAAACAGAGATAACCAGTATGGGTTCACCTTCCATAGTGGTCGCCCCAGCTTTCCAGTGGTGCCTAGCCGTACCCAGAATGGCGAGTGGTCAGATAATAAGCGTGGCTCATACGCTGAGTCCTCCACTAACTGCAGGAGTGCCTCATTCCCTAGACCCAGGTCGATACGGGAGAGGACATCATGTGTTGCAGAATAACATGAATAGCATCTATCCTCCTCATGTCTCACTCTCCATACATCCCGGAGTCCTATTTCCATAAGCAGGGCTGCAAAAGCTGTCCTGCCAGTTGTCTGTTTCATAGTTCTAGATGTCAGAGACATTCTATCCTGGGAGTTGTCTAAAATGTTATTGTAGTCGCCCAGTGCTAATACCGGCACATCCGGGTATGAGGCTATGAATTGTGATAGACACCCGAGTGAAGCTGGTGAGAATGGCGGTGGAATGTATATCGATGCAATTATACACGTTAGACCGTTAATTTTACATAGCAAGAAGACAAATTTTCCTTCCCTGTCCACCCTCTGTTCTATGCATTCAAAGGAAACATCCGAGGAGACCACTATACTGACCCCTCTTGAGTGTGAGGTGTACATGGAGTGGAACTGAGTCGGGTATCTCCTTGAGCGCAATAGGTGAACAGAGTTGGGACATAAATGTGTTTCTTGTAAACAGATTATCTGAGGTTTCATTTTGTCAAAATATCTAAACATTGCCCTTCTCTTGTCACCCTCCCCCAACCCTCTCACATTCCATGTTAACAAGAGTAGGCCTTTCCTTTTCCCAGTTTCCTTACTCTTGTAGGGGATCATACAAATTCAAATAACTATAAAGCAAGAGACACAACATGAGCAGGGAATAAAAGTACAGTTGTCCCTCAGAATTTAACCTGCCCCTTGGGTCCCCTCAGTGAGCAATACATAACAGAAAGCATACCTCCTAATCCCCTTACCATCCTTGGTGGAACGTAGGAGGTATTTGTATATGATTTTGTATATGTGGTGTTTTTCATTATTTGTTTGAGTTGTGATTTCCCCACCCACCTCTCCCCATCCTCCCCCACCCAACTCCACCCCCCCTCCCACCCCCCTCCCTCCTGTCTCCCCCGCCCCCTCTCCCACCCACCTCCTTCCTTCCCTCCCTGCCCAGCTGGGCCTACCCTAGGGGCCATGTTCCGGACCTCCCACTTGCTCTCATTCCCCATACTACACTGGCATGCCTTGCCAGTGCCCAACATTTACGCTGCCCCTTTAACCCAGGGATCCCTATCCCACCCCCTCCCCCCCTCCCTGACCCTGTTAGTACTATTCAAGTGTTCTAATTTATTATATATGTGAGCTAAAATCGTTTATCGTGGCAGCTCCGTGTATTCTCGATAGTGAATATCCAACTAGTGCTAATTTATAGTCCTATTCCTTCAACCTTGTTAGTGCTATTCATGTGTTTTTAATTTTGGTGTACATATGAAAGATAATCTGTCGTGTCAATCCAGTGAATTAAGTAAGTGTATACTATCCTTTACTACTTTATGCTCTGTCCCTGTGCCTCTTTCTCAACTCTATCTGCAACACATCATTTACTTAATTCTTTAGTGTGTTACTCATTGTTTCACCCTCCCCTCTTCTCTTCCCTCTCCCTGGTGCCACGGAGGGACAAACAACAAAAAAAAAAAAAAAAAAAAAAGGGAACAAGAAGACAAAACAACCCCTCCACCACGATCTAATCAGTCTCTAGTCTTTCCTCTCCTTCATTCCGTGTTGTTCTCTCTGCATTCTCCAGCCAGTCTTCCACTTTGCGGGGAGAATCAAAGAAGAATGTCCCATTCCTGGTGGTTATTCTCATGCGGGCGGGGTACAGGAGTGCATAATCCATCTTCTTTTGCTGAAGCACACGTTTAGTTGGCATGTATGCCGCTCTGAGCTTTTGCAGGTCTGGGGAGAAGTCTTGATATAGTGAAATTCGCGCTCCCCTGTACAGGATTTCTCTCATTTCTCTCGCTTTCCGAAGCAAAGACACCTTATCTCTGAAATTGAACATTTTCATAATTATAGGTCTTGGGTACTCCTTGCCCTGCCGAGGTTTGGAGGGGATTCGATGGGCGCGTTCAATACCAAAAAAAAGAGAAAAAGATGTAGCCCCAAATGTCTCCTTGATCCATCTCTCCAGAAATTCAATAGGATCAGATCCCTCACTCCGTTCAGGCATGCCTATTACTCTTATGTTGTTTCTTCGATTTCTATTTTCTAGTTCATCTATTTTGGCGGATTGATTTTCTATGCGTTTCTTCATGTCAGTCATATCTTGTCTAAGCGGAGATAGTATGTCTTCCACCAAGCTTAGTCTTTCCTCTAGGGCTGTTGTTCTTCCCTCTGTTTCTTTCAATCTGCCACCCAGCGCTATCAGTTCTTCTCTTATGCTTTTTAGTTGAACATCCAAACCAGAGATTGATTCCTTACATGCCGTAATCGCATACAGGAGGTCCCTCATTGATGGCTCCACCTCTCCTCCACTTTGGCTACTCTCCATCCCGGACTCAGTTGTGTTGGGTAGCCTTTTAAGGTCTGTGTCACTGCTTGTAAGGGCAAATTTTCCTGCTCCGTGACCTTTTGAGGGCGGAACTGCGAGTGGACTTGTTGCGGCCAATATTGGTCCGCTGCTTTGGCTTTGACTTTTCCTACTTGCCTGGGTACTCGCTTGAGTTAACTGTTGGGATTTTGCTGGTGATAAAGATGTCCTGGAAAAGCGCTCTAATTTTGCTGCTGCCGCTACTGCAGCTGCTGCTGCGACTTTCGCTTGGTTTGTCTGGTTTCTGGCAGAGCGTGTAACCTGGCCTCCTGCTTGATGCGACTGATTTTGTAACTGGTGCTGGTTTAATTTTTCCTCTGCTGCCCGCTTCCCAGCCATGCTATTGTGCCATGGGGAAGGGGGAAGGGAAAAAAAAAAAAAAAAAAAAAAGGAGGGGGGGGGGGAGGGGGCGAGAAAAAAAAAAAAAAAAAAAAAAAAAAAAAAATTTCCTTTCCTTTTAGCAAAATTGAGATATAAAATTGTTACAGTCCCGGACTACTAGTTTTGCATGGAGAAGAGAAGAAAAGAGGTAACACCAAGATAGCCCTCCGTGTCACTCTGCCAGCGTCAGATCACTAACTCTTGGGACAGTGAACAAGTGCTTGAGCAACGCCGTTTCACTTACAGCTGATATTTAAAATAAGCAGCTTACATCACATAGTTCCACTGGTTCTATTGTTGTTTTAAAAAACAAAAAGGAGAAACCTCATACGCTAGTACCCCGTCCGTCTCCCACTTCGGGCTGGGGTTGCTATTTTCCTCTGTTCCAGGTGTTACTTCAATGGGATATATAGGCTCAGAAAATAAGCATGTTTCTATTTAGGCCAGGTTTCACATTACAGACTCAGGTAGGTTTCTTCAAGAACCAATCGATCAATCAAAGGCCAACTCACCGGCCAACTCTTTAACCAGAAACCAGGGAAAAAAGTCATCCACCACAAACATAGTATATAAAAAAGAAGTAGGAAAGTTTTCACCTATGTCTGAGGTCTTCTTAGCGACTCTCCAGGATCACAGCGCTGCGATGTTGATTCTGACGGCTTACTTCGTTCACTGCCCCGCTGCTGTTGCCGTGTTCGGCCAGGTATGATTGCTGCTGATAACCCGGGGAGGAGGAGGGCCTCTCACGCCGCCCCTATGGCTCCGTCTTCCTGGCTCTCCACCGCCACACTCACTGACGCCGCCACTGCTGGTGCTGCTATAGCCGCCACTGAGGCATCCCCTCACCCGGCCGCCACGGGGGTCTCTCACACCCCACCTCAGCTCCGTCCACCGCGTCTGCGCCGGGGTCCGATCGGCTCAATAGTGCTATAGTTAGCCGGACACCGCTGCTTACGTTGCCGCTTATGCTGCTGCTGCACACGCCGGTAGTCTCCTCAGCTCGTGGCTTAGCTGGTCAGGGAGGGAGGAGAGGAGATCTCTCACACACTCTCACTCCCACATCCGGTCACGCCCCCCCCCGTTCAGGATTTTTTTTTAAAAAGGACCCCTGTAATAGAAAAGAGTTCATGCTTACTGCCCAGGTGAGCACTGACTTGGTGTATAGGATGAAGATTTACAGCTGAAGAAAACTCTGACTCACTCCCCGATGTGTCAGATGCCTGGACTCCCATTGTGTGCTGTGGTTTGATCTGCCAGCCCCTATGTCACTAAGTAAAGAAGTGGCTGGCAGAGAAAACCTAGGGTCCTTTTTTTTTTTTCTTAAATCTTTATTTAAGGAGTGCAGATTATACAATTAAACCAAGAATACAACATGACAGTTAACTGTTTCTATTAGTAAGTCACAAAAAAAAAAGAAATTCAAGTATATATTGGCTTGACAGCAGGCAAGGTTCCATTGAAATGTGCTATTGAGGCAGGAAGTCATAGGTTAAAGATTCTGGCTTGATTTAACCATAAGCACAGAAGAGAGTGCCCCCTTATCCGAAGTTAAATGATAGACATAAACTAAGCATAATTCCAACGAGGGTGCATCAACAATGCAGTATAACTAACTAAGTGACTTCCCGAGGGGTAATACAAGCCTATCCCTATTGGCCAAATAGCACTCTGCTATCTTATGGTGAATTAATTCTATGCGTTACATTATATAAAAAATATGGTTATCAATCCTATGAACAGAGGAATGGTACCAAAATGGGACACTGCAATCTGGGTTTTTTTTTTCTTATTAATGGGGAAAAAAGGTAAAGGACACTAGTGGTGCCATAGGAGGAAGAAAGGGATAGAAATAAGGAGGAGCAGATTTGGGGAAGTAAGAAGGAGGGGGGTGGGTATAGGGTTCCGGCGAGGCCGACGACCCGCGGCCCCAATTCAACTAGGGACAGCATACTTATATATAAGACTTGTATTCGTCTGAAAAGCGAAACAGATCCCAATGTGTCCAACGGGTGCTATGTCCCTCCTCTTTTTCCCTGAGAGCAGCTGTAAGGCGTTCCATTCGCTGAATATCACAGACCCTGCTAAACCATTGTGTCACTGTCGGAGGGGACTACTGCTTCCACATGCTGGGGACACACGCCCTGGCCGCATTTAAAAGGTGTTTCAGCAAAGATTTGCGGTAACGCTTACTGGACATCGGAGTCAGATTCAGGAGTACTGCCGCTGGATTGTTCTGAAGAGCCACATCAGTGAGTTTGTGAATAATTCCCAAAACCTGTCTCCAGAAAGGGGTCAAGACTGAGCACTCTCAGAAAATTTAAAGTAATGTGCCGTTCTGTGTGCCACATCTCCAGCATGGGAGCCGGCATGCCAAGGCGTCGCAGGGTGGCCAGGAGCAAAGTCCAATTTACCCTGTCAAACGCCTTTTTGGCGTCTGTAGACAACAAGATAAATGGGATGTTAAGGCGTTTGGCCCTTGCCATCACATTTATCGTCTTAATGGTGTTGTCTCGTGCATCTCTGTTGCGGATAAAACCTACCTGGTCTAGAGGAATTATGCATTGGAGAACAGAGCCTATTCGTTCAGCCAGGATTTTCGTGAATAATTTCAGATCACAATTAAGAAGGGAGATGGGCCTGTAACTCACGCACAGGAGCGGATCCTTCTCAGGCTTAGAAATGACAGATATGCAGGCTTGCAGGATATCTGTAGGTATGGCGTGGTTATCTAATATGGCATTGAAAGCAGTAACAAAGTGAGCTGCCAGCTGAGTTCGGAAGGTTTTATAATAAGTGATGGTGAAACCGTCGGGGCCGGGTGCTTTTCCTGTCGGGGTGTTGGCTAGTGCGTTTGTGAGCTTGTCCGCAGTAATAGGCTGTGAGAGCAAATCTATCTCCTCCTCATTGAGGGAAGGCAGGTCCGCAGCCGCAAGGTACATTTCTATGGCTTCCAAACAATTCTGGTTCCATTCCCCTGAGGGAGGAGAATGCAGGTTGTACAGGGCTTCATAGAATACCCTGAAAGACTCAGCCATTTCTGCGGAGTCATGAATTTTGGATCCTGTGGAGAAAGATAAGGCAGGGATGTAGGAAAGGTTGCGTTGGGTCCGTATGGCATTTGCCAGTGTTCTGCTGCACTTATCTCCGAACTCATAGAAGGTTCTGCTTATCTTCAAGAGGCTATTATTAGAGTGAAAAGGAGAATGTTCTCTGATTTGCTTCCGAAGGTTGGTTACCTCTGCCTCTGTGGCCCTATCTGGGTGGTTTTTGTGACGTTTTTCACAATCATGGAGTTTTGTGAGTAATTCGGATAGAGTTTTTTCTCTGGCTACTTTGAGTCTGTGTCCATGTTTAATGAATATTCCTCTTTTGTAGCATTTATGTGCTGACCAGATAGTTAGAGAATTGGGGACCGATTGTTTGTTACTCTCGAAAAAGAGACCCAATTCTCGCAAAATGTCTGCTCTCACCTCAGGATCTTGGATAAGAGATTTGTTTAGTCGCCAAGTGGCTGTTTTGGGAGCCGGGCGTTGTAAATTTAGGGTCAGAGATATCAGAGCATGTTCTGAGAGCGCAATGTGCCCAATCTGAGCCCTCGAGACAAGTGGGATCGTAGCGTGAGAGACCAGGAAGAGGTCAATCCTGGAGTATGAGTTATGAACTGCCGAGAAAAAGGTGTAGTCTCTCTCCTGCGGATGGAGAATCCGCCATATGTCAACTAACTGGTGGGAATGCAACAGGTCCCTGATTTGGTTCCGGTACCTCGAAGATAGAGCCGAAGAGCCTGTCGACGTGTCTTTGCGGGGATCAATGGTAAGATTAAGGTCTCCCCCTAACACCAATGTTCCCTCTGTGAAGGAGGCCAGGGCGTCCAAGCATGATTCAAGCACTGGCAGATGGTCCACATTCGGCAAATACAGGTTCGCAAAGGTAAATGTCTGCGACTGAAGAGTACCCTTGACGAAAAGGTATCTATCCTCAGGGTCAGCGTGGAGGTCCCCCAGCTGCCAGGGCAAAGTTTTAGCCAGGAGGATACTCGTCCCTTTAGATTTTGAGGAGGGTGATGCACTGTGGTACACTGTTGGGAAATGCTTACTGTAGAGTTTAGGGATACTATCCGCCCGAAAATGGGTCTCTTGTAAAAACACTACCTGATGTCTCTGCCTCCAAAGATCTGAGAGGCAACTGGTTCGCTTCTCTGGAGCATTTAAGCCCTTCATATTCCAGGATACAAACTTCAGAGACATGTCGGATAGGATGGGGTCGCCAGAAACTAGAGCTGTAGGCAGTGTGGGGGGGGGAGAGGGGGAGGAGGAGGATGGATTAGAGTAGGAGAGTAGCAGTGAATGGGTGGGAAGGGACACAGAGGAGGACAAAGAAAGAGAAAAAGAGAAAAAGGAGGACAAGAAGGGAGAAGTAAGAGTAAACTAAGTCTCCAAACGGAGGACTACTGCCTATTTGGGCAGCTAGGGCCTAGTGGGGGAAGAGGTAAGGCACTTCAGAGTTCGGACTCCTGGAGCACGAGTCCCCCCCAATCCACTTCTCAGTAGGAGCGGTCCTATCAGGAACCTCATTATTATGTTAGGCTTCTTTTAAATGAGATCGCTCCATAAAGACACATAATATATAACCTTGTAATAATCAGTTTAACATAGCACGTCTTAACATTATAACAGGCAAAAATAAGACATTCAGTAATACCTTAATTATTGAGAAAACGATATCAGTCTCCGATCCCCTATTATCAGCCCTGTCTATTGAATGGACCGCCTACTCCCACCGGATCTAGGCCCAATGAGAGCAATCCATAGCCCCTTCCCCAAGTCAACATTCCTCATTCCTGAAGGGATCAAGTTCCAGCCCTTACAACCCTTGGGTCCCAAGACAGGGTAGTTATAAAAATTAAAAAAGGGGGGGGGGTGAGGGAGAGGGTAAGGGGGGGAGAAGGGGGGTGGATAAGGGTGAGGGGGAGGGGGGGAGGGGGAGGGTAGGAGGGTAAGGGGGACCATTGGTAGCATAGCAACATCTCTAGACAGATATTTATCTCTGGCTGTTGTTAAAATTTCCAAATTTGCTACTATCCATCCCCTCGAATCCCATCTTAGAATTAACCGCACATCAGCTGTGGGCATGAAAACTAATAGGCAGTATGACCTATGTATACCCATTTTTGTGTTTTGTAATGCGGTACAAGACAGAATGGAGGGGCCTAACAAATAAGAGATTGCTATACGAATATTTGTAAGGTCCGTTATCTCTAAGTTATAACAGTAGGGTCAATTGGATCCAAATCTTCTCAAAGACGATCCTTCAGGTGAGACCAGCCTACAAAACTGTGTGCCTTCCCCCTGCCTCTGGCTATAAAACAACCATCCAAGATACTGGAAACTTGATATGTTTCCATGAGGCCAACGGGCCAGAGAGGGACAAGGAAGTCAATCTAGGTGGGCCAGAGGCTAATTTCAAAAGAGGTCTTCTGGATAGCCGATCAAAAGGAGAAGGTGAAGTACCATCAAGGCAAGGGAAGGGAATACTTACATACATAAAGGAGACAACAAAAGAAAAATAAGGCCATGTTCAGGCTTAAGAGCAACTTAATTCTATAGATTCATGGTTCGTTGTCTTGAGGGGTCTGCGGTCTTCTACGTTGTGATAGACGGTTGCGTCGAGGCCTTTGAGGTCTGCCCGAAGGGTTCACCGCTGGGGTATTGGTGGTGGGAGTCAGGACAGACGCTAGCTAGTTAGGTAGTGACATCGATGGTAGCCCGAGGGTATTGAGAAATGTGGAAACCTCCCTGGGGCGTCGGAGGGTGTATGTGCGACCTCCCTTCCGCGCGATCAAATAGAAAGGGTGACCCCACTTGTAGGTGATACCCTGTTCGCCAAATTTCTCCAGCAAGGGTTTCATGCATCGGCGCATCTGCAGGGTCCTCCGAAAACGTCTGGCAGGAGAGATATCTGGGCTCCATCAAAGTCAATATGTCCTCTATGCCAAGCTCTCTGGAGAATGTTCTCTTTGAATAATTATGCAGGCAACAAAGGACATCTCTAGGTCTGTCCTCCGCTGTGTTTCTGGGGCCAAGGGTTCTGTGGACCCTGTCTATGGCAATAGGTGTTTCCGTTGGGCGCTCTAGGCAGTCATTAAATAGAGCAGTCACCATCATCCTTAGGGCTGCTTGCTGGGTAGCTTCTGGCAGACCGCGGATTCTGATGTTGCGCCTACGGCTACGATTTTCCTGATCGTCTAGCAACAAATGCAGCTGTGCCATTTAGTCTGCCATTTCCTCCCTTGCGTCGTTTAAAACAGTGACGTCTTGGTGAAGAGTAGCAGTGTCTGTCTCTACAGAGGTGACTCGTGTGGAGACCTCTGTTACAGTTTGCTTAATTCCAGCAATCTCGCCGCGTAGTGCTGCCTCCATTCTAAGTGCTACAGAGTCCAGGTCATCTCTGGTGGGCAGCTTTTGTAATAGTGTCCATAGTGTCTGCTCTCCAGTAAGCACAGATGGGGGCTCATGTAAGGGCAGAGTCAGTGGAGCAGTGCTCATGGAGGCTTGCAGTGAGATGGGCAGAGGCGCACCAAGTGTTAGGCTCCGTGGCTGGGAGCGCAGGATATCCTGTGATACCCACTGAGCAGTTTGGTTCTCCTCCTGGGCTGTTAAGGGATGTGAGGGATAGAGAGCGGGGGAGGCAGGGGGAGAGATCACTAGTCGGGGAGAACGGCAGCATGTCATTACCGTGATCTTGTCCCCCTCTTCCTCCTGCAGGCGCGCCATGCTCCACTCCCACATCTGTACCCGATGCCATCTTGGAAAGATCCGGAGTAGAAGCCGCCGGCTGTTTCGGTATGAGGAATCTCTCCATCGGTATTCCCGAGCACGTAGCGCTGCAGAGCAGTCTTCTCGGCAGAATGGGTGAGCTGAGAAGCCAAAATATGCGGTAGAACTGTGCGGGTGGTCTATTAAGGAGCCGCGGACCAGGAGCCCTATGAAAAACACGGCTTCACTCCTCCATGCTGAGACCACGCCCCCAGTTTATTTTTTTTTAAAATTGGAAAACATGGAGTCTCTTTAAAGTAAAGCTATTCTTAGAGCATTATGGGGCTGAAATTGCTGATTTCCCTCTGAAAAAGTTTAGTTGCCTGGCTGCCTCTAGCTTTTGTACAGCATAAAATCCACAGAACTCCTATTCTGCATACTTTTTTCAGGTCAGTGACTCAGAATGCATTGAACTTATTGGGTCAGCAAGAGGCAAAAATAAGACATTCAGTAATACCTTAATTATTGAGAAAACTATATCAGTCTCCGATCCCCTATTATCAGCCCTGTCTATTGAATGGACCGCCTACTCCCACCGGATCTAGGCCCAATGAGAGCAATCCATAGCCCCTTCCCCAAGTCAACATTCCTCATTCCTGAAGGGATCAAGTTCCAGCCCTTACAACCCTTGGGTCCCAAGACAGGGTAGTTATAAAAATTTAAAAAGGGGGGGTGGGTGAGGGAGAGGGTAAGGGGGGGAGAAGGGGGGTGGATAAGGGTGAGGGGGAGGGGGGGAAGGGAAGAGGGGGAGGGGAGGGAGGGTAAGGGGGGGCCATTGGTAGCATAGCAACATCTCTAGACAGATATTTATCTCTGGCTGTTGTTAAAATTTCCAAATTTGCTACTATCCATCCCCTCGAATCCCATCTTAGAATTAACCGCACATCAGCTGTGGGCATGAAAACGAATAGGCAGTATGACCTATGTATACCCATTTTTGTGTTTTGTAATGCGGTACAAGACAGAATGGAGGGGCCTAACAAATAAGAGATTGCTATACGAATATTTGTAAGGTACGTTATCTCTAAGTTATAACAGTAGGGTCAATTGGATCCAAATCTTCTCAAAGACGATCCTTCAGGTGAGACCAGCCTACAAAACTGTGTGCCTTCCCCCTGCCTCTGGCTATAAAACAACCATCCAAGATACTGGAAACTTGATATGTTTCCATGAGGCCAACGGGCCAGAGAGGGACAAGGAAGTCAATCTAGGTGGGCCAGAGGCTAATTTCAAAAGAGGTCTTCTGGATAGCCGATCAAAAGGAGAAGGTGAAGTACCATCAAGGCAAGGGTAGGGAATACTTACATACATAAAGGAGACAACAAAAGAAAAATAAGGCCATGTTCAGGCTTAAGAGCAACTTAACTCTATAGATTCATGGTTCGTTGTCTTGAGGGGTCTGCGGTCTTCTACGTTGTGATAGACGGTTGCGTCGAGGCCTTTGAGGTCTGCCCGAAGGGTTCACCGCTGGGGTATTGGTGGTGGGAGTCAGGACAAACGCTAGCTAGTTAGGTAGTGACATCGATGGTAGCCCGAGGGTATTGAGAAATGTGGAAACCTCCCTGGGGCGTCGGAGGGTGTATGTGCGACCTCCCTTCCGCTCGATCAAATAGAAAGGGTGACCCCACTTGTAGGTGATTCCCTGTTCGCCAAATTTCTCCAGCGAGGGTTTCATGCATCGGCGCACCTGCAGGGTCCTCCGAAAACGTCTGGCAGGAGAGATATCTGGGCTCCATCAAAGTCAATATGTCCTCTATGCCAAGCTCTCTGGAGAATGTCCTCTTTGATAGAATAATTATGCAGGCAACAAAGGACATCTCTAGGTCTGTCCTCCGCTGTGTTTCTGGGGCCAAGGGTTCTGTGGACCCTGTCTATGGCAATAGGTGTTTCCGTTGGGCGCTCTAGGCAGTCATTAAATAGAGCAGTCACCGTCATCCTTAGGACTGCTTGCTGGGTAGCTTCTGGCAGATCGCGGATTCTGATGTTGCGCCTACGGCTACGATTTTCCTGATCGTCTAGCAACAAATGCAGCTGTGCGATTTGGTCTGCCATTTCCTCCCTTGCGTCGTTTAAAACAGTGACATCTTGGCGAAGAGTAGCTGTGTCTGTCTCTACAGAGGTGACTCGTGTGGAGACCTCTGTTACAGTTTGCTTAATTCCAGCAATCTCGCCGCGTAGTGCTGCCTCCATTCTAAGTGCTACAGAGTCCAGGTCATCTCTGGTGGGCAGCTTTTGTAATAGTGTCCATAGTGTCTGCTCTTCAGTAAGCACAGATGGGGGCTCATGTAAGGGCAGAGTCAGTGGAGCAGTGCTCATGGAGGCTTGCAGTGAGATGGGCAGAGGCGCACCAAGTGTTAGGCTCCGTGGCTGGGAGCGCTGGATATCCTGTGATACCCACTGAGCAGTTTGGTTCTCCTCCTGGGCTGTTAAGGGATGTGAGGGATAGAGAGCGGGGGAGGCAGGGGGAGAGATCACTAGTCGGGGAGAACGGCAGCATGTCATTACCGTGATCTTGTCCCCCTCTTCCTCCTGCAGGCGTGCCATGCTCCACTCCCACATCTGTACCCAATGCCATCTTGGAAAGATCCGGAGTAGAAGCCGCCGGCTGTTTTGGTATGAGGAATCTCTCCATCGGTATTCCCGAGCACGTAGCGCTGCAGAGCAGTCTTCTCGGCAGAATGGGTGAGCTGAGAAGCCAAAATATGCGGTAAAACTGTGCGGGTGGTCTATTAAGGAGCCGCGGACCAGGAGCCCTATGAAAAACACGGCTTCACTCCTCCATGCGGAGACCACGCCCCCAGGGTCTTTTTTTAAAAAATTGGAAAACATGGAGTCTCTTTAAAGTAAAGCTATTCTTAGAGCATTATGGGGCTGAAATTGCTGATTTCCCTCTGAAAAAGTTTAGTTGCCTGGCTGCCTCTAGCTTTTGTACAGCATAAAATCCACAGAACTCCTATTCTGCATACTTTTTTCAGGTCAGTGACTCAGAATGCATTGAACTTATTGGGTCAGCAAGACCTATACTGTCATCTTAAGATCAGGGTACCATCTGTCTTTAATTACCTGTAGATGTAGCAGCTTACCAATGTTGGGCCTGCTTTCATTGCACTGTGGACAGGTTAGACATCCTGCTTCAATCACTCTTGTTCCCCACTGCTAAGCCAAACTCAACCTTTTTGTTTTAAATTCCCACCTTTCCTTTCTCCATTGACACAAGTTGGTATGGTTAGCAGTACTCCAGACACAGCTTGTCCTAATTGTGAATGGATTGCGATGGCACAAATGACTTGGCTATAGGCCTATAAGTCATATCAACCAGTGAAATAAGTAAATTCATGTTAGATTTGCTTCAGATCTACACCTAGACTAAACATCTACATTTTTCCTTGTCTTAAAAATGTCTCAAAACAAAAGAGGTTCTGAATAAAGACTTGGGGCGAAGTTTCTCCACTGCCATGTAGCATCCTGGTTGACATCTAGATGAATCATTTAATTGCGATCTTTGCAGCTAAAGTTGGATCAACCAGTCAGTATTGACTGTGAAAGGGCAATTACCTTTTCAGATCAGCTATTGTCAATTTTATTTTATTGTGCGCCAAGATAATGAAATGAAAACAAAGTTGTGTACTTTTGGCAGCAAAAATAATAACAATATTAATAATAATAATAACAAAAAACAACAACAAAGGAGCAAATACTTTTTCACATCCCTGTGGGAATAAATGTATAGTGGCATCTATTGTCATACCGCACGTTATGTTGTTACATTTCATGCTGATATATATATATATATATATATATATATATATATATATATATATATATATATATATATATATATATATATATATATATATATATATAATATATATATATATATATATATATATATATATATATATATATATATATATATATATATATATATATATATATATATATATATCAAAATGACTGACATGCAACTGTCTTTGGACAAGGAGAATATCTTTTTTAAAGGAATTTCGCCTATAAACTGCGCACCAAATACAATCAAATTTCTAATTCCATGGGATTTGTGATGGATATGGATTTTCAGAGTGTTTATCAAAGCGAAAGTCCCAGATCAGTTAATGTTTATTTTGTTCCCATCCTTTCACTGAACAGAATTTTTCTTTTGTGTATCTTTAGCTTGTGATTGCAAAAAGAAATATGATATGTTTGAAAAACTCTTGGGATTTGTACAGTAACAGTATAATTTCATATTGTTTATACACTTCTGAATTTAGCATTAGAATTTGTATTGTACCTTGCATTGATGCCATTAGAGTGCTGTTTATACTGTTGTGTTTTTTTCTTCAAATATTTCTGATTAATGTCTGGAACTAAAAAAATGTAGACATTGGGTTACTATGCAGTTTACTGGAAAGCTATAAGAAAATAAAGTACAGCTTATATTCTTCTTTCCACAATCGTGATAATTTTTTTATTGTGGTTGTTTTACTGTATTTATGGTCATAATTGTATATATATATATATATATATATATATATATATATATATATATATATATATATATATTAGAAAATAGTAAAAAACTTTCGCGCCAATGGTGTCGATAGTAGATAATAAATATGAATTACATATACTATTGATACATCTAGTAAGAAAACATTCAAGAAAATAGTGAAAATATAAAAACAAAGTGTAAGCTGCTCCCCAATTTTTGAATAATCAAAAAAATAGATAATCAAAAAAAGGATTGTAGGAAAGATAGGGGGCGCTAGATACCATAATATTCAAGTGCTCTAAATACATATATCTCCTGCATTGCCAAAAAAATGGAAATGTAAGAAAGCTAGGGGGCGCTAGATAACATGCTATTCAAGTGCTCTAAATAAATATATCACCTGCATTACCAAAAAAATGAAAATCATAATAATGACAAATCATAATTGAATTACACATTGAAGTGCCCACAATAGTGAAAAAAATATATAGTGATTGATTGTCCACATAAAAAAGTGATTGAAGTAGTTGAAGTGATAACTCTCAATATTATCCCAATCTTGTTGCTGTAAACAAAAGGTTTTCCATCACCAAAGGAAAATAAGAAAAGGAAAACACCTCGAAGTAGTAGATATCTGCTTACCAGATACCAATGACTCCTTTAATTAAAAAGAGAGTCACTAGCGCTTGTGCAGGGTTGTGCCTGCTCACATGGATGACCGGACTGTGGTTGGTATTATAGGCATAGATCGTTCCCGTCAAGCTCATTCAAGATAGGATAAGGATACATAGGAAACAAAAAACAGTCTCCATAGCGTAAAACCATTTATTAAAAGAAGTAAACAAATTAAAAAGCCAAATGGCCGCTTACATTGGTGGGTGCCTACCCGGCACTGGGGCTGCTTGCATGTCAGGGTGACTTTGCAGTCAGAAAAAGCCGTTCATGTCTCCTCCACGCTGGCGTGCGTTCCAGCTTACACAGGGGGGCAGCCAAAGGATCCGGATGTTGTTGGATGATAGGACATGTGACCACGTACCGCTCCGACGTACGTTTCGTAGTGAACGTCTTCAGGGAAGCGTACGTTGGTCACTGGAATGGTGGTTTTTATTAGGAACAGGAAGGGGGCGGGTAATTGGCAAATAGGCCACAGGAACTGTGCTCATAGCAATAGAGTTGGAAAGTTCAACTATGGTCTGGAGCTTAGCTCCATCTAGTGGATATTTACTATATTGTTCACAAAAAACTCCTTATTTAAAAACGAATGTGGCTCCATATCAAACATCTCCTAGGGGGAGACGACATGTTGTTATAGTCCCCCTACTGGTTAAAGACAGGTATGTGAATCCACCCATATAGGTGGTGGGGAAATGAAAAAAAAATATAAGTGAATAAAATTAATGGTGGTATTTTTGTAGAGAAAAAACAGGGAAAAAACGGGGGGGACTCATGTAACCCTGAATTCTATAACAGCCCCAGTCTCGGTTTACATACAAAAATGATTACAAAATTAAATAACATTTAATAAACCTTAAAAGGCTGCAATATGCCCTATCCCCGTCTGACTCGAACAAAGAAGAGGGGGGAAGAGTATTCCGTCTTGCACCCTGAACAACTATCTCTGACCACAACCCTAATACAAGTGGTGCCTAACTCACTCACATGATCTGAGGTGGACAGATAATAATATTCCTAGACACTCCTGGACTCAATCATTTGTAAGAAAACAATTGAGGTCCAGATCTATATTCATCCCATGTGGTTGCATAGTCCGTAATTTATAAAGCCAGTACGTTTCATTCCTAGATATTGCCCTTTTCATATGGGTACCTCTTCAATCCCTAGAGATTTTGTCAATCCCATAGAATGTACATAGTGATGGGTCACTATCATGGTAAAGTTTGAAGTGTCTTGAGACACTATGGTTAGGATATCCCTTTTTGATATTTGTTAAATGTTCATTTATTCTTACTTTCAGTTGGCGTGTGGTTCTGCCCACGTATTGAAGGGAACACGGGCATTCCAGAACATATGTTACGTGATCAGAATCACATGTGATGAGAGGTTTGATATCAAATTGTTGTTGTGTTACTATAGATTGGAATTGGGTCTTCTTTTTCTTGGTACCTGGTTTTCTGATTATTTTACAAGCATTGCATCTAGTGCAATAGTGAAACCCAGATCCATCCAGGAAAGTGGGAGGTTTCCCGGGGGGGATCTGGTACATTTGGAGCCAAGCGATTCCTAAGGGTAGGGGCCCTTCGGTAGATAAACTTAGGTTTATTGGGCAGGGAAGATTGGAGATCTTTATCTTTGAGTAGGATAGGCCAGAATTTTTTGAAGATACCTTCTACTGTTTTGTATTGGCGATGAAAGCCCGATATGAACGCACAGTCCCCCTTATATTCTTTTTTTGGTTTGGGGACCAATAGGGACTGTCTGTCCATATTTGCCACCTGTGTGACCAATTTAGTCAGGATATGGGCGGGGTATCCCTTTTCTCTAAATCTAGTGATGAGAATTGCTGCTTGTGTGAAATAATCCAAGATATTATCACAATTTCGCCGTATACGCATGTATTGCCCTTTCGGTACAGCTCCTATCCATTGCGGATGGTGACAGCTGTGTGTAGGGACATATGCGTTACGGTCAGTTTCTTTAAAAAAAGTTTTTGTACTAATATGATCACCTTGTTTGAAGAGTGTTAGATCCAAATAATTCACCGTGGCCAAACTGTACTCCGCTGTGAACTTTAGATTGTACTTATTCATATTCATACATCCCAAAAACTTGTTAAAACTTTCTTTGGTTCCCTCCCACAGAATCATCACGTCATCTATGTATCTTTTATATAGAAGAAGTGATTGAGGTCTGTTTTTGAAAATGGTCTCTGATTCCCATTTATTTAACGTAATATTCGCCACGCTAGGTGCATAGCGGGCTCCCATAGCTACACCGCCAATTTGGTTGTAGTATTCATTTAATGCCCAGAAATAGTTATTCCCCATGGCCATAGATAATCCTTTAATCAAAAATTTGATTTGTGATTGTTTCAGGGTGGATTGGTTGGTGAGAGCCCACCTCACTGATTCCAATACATCTGTTTGGCGAAGTATTGTATACAAAGACTCGATGTCTATTGTTACTAATAAGGTTTGATCCGTGATGATGGTAGATTGTAACAGTGTAATAAGTTCTCGACTGTCTTTGAGATAGGATTGGCTCTGTGGGACTAGAGGCTGGAGGAAAGTGTCGAGGTATTCCCCCACCCTAGAGTACAGAGAGCCAATCCCACTCACTATTGGACGGCCTGGTGGGTTTACCTTATCTTTATGTATTTTTGGTACTAAGTAAAGTACCGGAATTCTGGGTGTAGTTAGGTTCAAATAATCTGCTTCTTTCTGAGTTAATATTTGTTTACTGGTACCTTGGTTAATCCAATCTAGTAGTTGTTGTTTCAGTTGTGGGGTAGGGTTAGTTTTAAGTTTTTTATATGTTGAGGTGTCATTCAACTGTCTCCTTAGTTCTGTATTGTAGTTTTCTTTGGTTAGTACTACCAAACCTCCCCCCTTGTCAGCAGGTCTCACCACTATCTGTTTGTTCTCTTCCAGTTTTTTTATTCCCTCCCATATTCTTTGGTTGTTTTTGTGTTGTGATATTTCAATCTGTCGTACTTCATCTTGGACCATACTCTTGAATACTTCTATGTGGTGGTGAGAACCCTTTTGAGGATTGAACACAGAATTATTTTTCAAATTACTGTGTACAAAAGGGTCTGTTGTTTCCTGAGTCCTAGTGTTGCTGGTTTGCCCTGCGAAATGTTTCCTGATATTTAGTTTCCTTATATATTTCTCAATATCTACGAACAGATTGAACTTATCTATGTTCTTATTTGGCGCAAATTTTAGTCCCTGTGCCAAGACTTCCAATTCTGCATCCGAAAATTCTATGGTGGTTAGATTAAATAATCCTGCTTTTAGTTGTTTCTCTTCCTTTTTCTTTCTCCCTCTGCCTCTTCTTCCTCTCTTTCTACTCTTTCTATATAGTTTTGTTGTGGGTTGGAAGGGATTCTGTATGGTTCTTTCCAGTCCCTCCATTCCCCCCCTCCCTGGTGTGGGTAGGGGTTGTGTACTGGTCTCCCTCTAAAATTGCCTCTAAAGTTTCCCCTTGGGGGCCTATCTTTCCTACATTCCTTTTTTTGATTATCTATTTTTTTGATTATTCAAAAATTGGGGAGCAGCTTACACTGTTTGTTTTTATATTTTCACTATTTTCTTGAATGTTTTCTTACTAGATGTATCAATAGTATATGTAATTCATATTTATTATCTACTATCGACACCATTGGCGCGAAAGTTTTTTACTATTTTCTACTGTTTTGAGTTTGAATAATTTGGATTTAAACTTGGTACTTATCGCAGCCATGGATGTATTTAATTTTATGCAAAATAGACAAATTAACGTAGAAGAGATTTTCCAACAAACATCTACCACTAATGTAGATTTGGATAAGGGATTCAAACAACTCAAATATGACACTGAAAAACAAATTAGGCTGTGGTGGGATATTGCATCTCTGGAGATGTATATAGGTAAAAATCTAACCCCTAGAAGTTTAAGATGGGATGTCAGCCCCAATGATGGAGTGGAGGATTTGAGACTACTCGATGAGTGGTACCAATTCTTCAACGCCTGTGAACAAAAACTAATGCAAATGATGGTAAGAAGGCGCGAAGCCAAAAAAGTTGTCTTGGAATCCAAGATCAAAGAACTCAAGACAACTATGGAACCACTTATGTCCTCTAAAGAGTATTTAGACAAAGCTAAGGAATTAAACACCCATCTAGCTAAATATGATGGGGAAATCAAAGATAAAAAGCTCAAAAAATATTTTAGAGATACTAAGGACTATGAAGACAATAGGGTATACAAATGGCAACAAAATTTACAGCTGAACCCGTCCCAAGAACCAACAGTGGAGAGGGAAGTTGAAGTACTCCACACTGTAGCGTCTATGGCAGCCCAAAGCAAAGGAGACCCCAATACACCCCACAAAAACAATAGGACAGCACATGGTCCTACTAATTACCCTAAAGGGAATTCCCACCCATACCCTACCACTTACCATTCACCATACAGGGGACCTAACTATAACAGACCCCCCCCCCTACTGACTATAGACCCCCAGACTATGGCTACTATGCCAATAACCGCAATCAGTACCCACCAAGGCCCCCAAGGGGAAACTTTAGAGGCAATTTTAGAGGGAGACCAGTACACAACCCCTACCCACACCAGGGAGGGGGGGAATGGAGGGACTGGAAAGAACCATACAGAATCCCTTCCAACCCACAACAAAACTATATAGAAAGATTAGAAAGAGAGGAAGAAGAGGCAGAGGGAGAAAGAAAAAGGAAGAGAAACAACTAAAAGCAGGATTATTTAATCTAACCACCATAGAATTTTCGGATGCAGAATTGGAAGTCTTGGCACAGGGACTAAAATTTGCGCCAAATAAGAACATAGATAAGTTCAATCTGTTCGTAGATATTGAGAAATATATAAGGAAACTAAATATCAGGAAACATTTAGCAGGGCAAACCAGTAACACTAGGACTCAGGAAACAACAGACCCTTTTGTACACAGTAATTTGAAAAATAATTCTGTGTTCAATCCTCAAAAGGGTTCTCACCACCACATAGAAGTATTCAAGAGTATGGTCCAAGATGAAGTACGACAGATTGAAATATCACAACACAAAAACAACCAAAGAATATGGGAGGGAATAAAAAAACTGGAAGAGAACAAACAGATAGTGGTGAGACCTGCTGACAAGGGGGGAGGTTTGGTAGTACTAACCAAAGAAAACTACAATACAGAACTAAGGAGACAGTTGAATGACACCTCAACGTATAAAAAACTTAAAGCTGACCCTACCCCACAACTGAAACAACAACTACTAGATTGGATTAACCAAGGTACCAGTAAACAAATATTAACTCAGAAAGAAGCAGATTATTTGAACCTAACTACACCCAGAATTCCGGTACTTTACTTAGTACCAAAAATACATAAAGATAAGGTAAACCCACCAGGCCGTCCAATAGTGAGTGGGATTGGCTCTCTGTACTCTAGGGTGGGGGAATACCTCGACACTTTCCTCCAGCCTCTAGTCCCACAGAGCCAATCCTATCTCAAAGACAGTCGAGAACTTATTACACTGTTACAATCTACCATCATCACGGATCAAACCTTATTAGTAACAATAGACATTGAGTCTTTGTATACAAACCTTCGCCAAACAGATGTATTAGAATCAGTGAGGTGGGCTCTCACCAACCAATCCACCCTGAAACAATCACAAATCAAATTTTTGATTAAAGGATTATCTATGGCCATGGGGAATAACTATTTCTGGGCATTAAACGAATACTACAACCAAATTGGCGGTGTAGCCATGGGAGCCCGCTATGCACCTAGTGTGGCGAATATTACGTTAAATAAATGGGAATCAGAGACCATTTTCAAAAACAGACCTCAATCACTTCTTCTATATAAAAGATACATAGATGACGTGATGATTCTGTGGGAGGGAACCAAAGAAAGTTTTAACAAGTTTTTGGGGTGTATGAATATGAATAAGTACAATCTAAAGTTCACAGCGGAGTACAGTTTGGCCACGGTGAATTATTTGGATCTAACACTCTTCAAACAAGGTGATCATATTAGTATAAAAACTTTTTTTAAAGAAACTGACCGTAACGCATATGTCCCTACACACAGCTGTCACCATCCACAATGGATAGGAGCTGTACCGAAAGGGCAATACATGCGTATACGGCGAAATTGTGATAATATCTTGGATTATTTCACACAAGCAGCAATTCTCACCACTAGATTTAGAGAAAAGGGATACCCCGCCCATATCCTGACTAAATTGGTCACACAGGTGGCAAATATGGACAGACAGTCCCTATTGGTCCCCAAACCAAAAAAAGAATATAAGGGTGACTGTGCGTTCATATCGGGCTTTCATCGCCAATACAAAACAGTAGAAGGTATCGTCAAAAAATTCTGGCCTATCCTACTCAAAGATAAAGATCTCCAATCTTCCCTGCCCAATAAACCTAAGTTTATCTACCGAAGGGCCCCTACCCTTAGGAATCGCTTGGCTCCAAATGTACCAGATCCCCCCGGGAAACCTCCCACTTTCCTGGATGGATCTGGGTTTCACTATTGCACTAGATGCAATGCTTGTAAAATAACCAGAAAACCAGGTACCAAGAAAAAGAAGACCCAATTCCAATCTATAGTAACACAACAACAATTTGATATCAAACCTCTCATCACATGTGATTCTGATCACGTAACATATGTTCTGGAATGCCCGTGTTCCCTTCAATACGTGGGCAGAACCACACGCCAACTGAAAGTAAGAATAAACGAACATTTAACAAATATCAAAAAGGGATATCCTAACCATAGTGTCTCAAGACACTTCAAACTTTAGCGTGATAGTGACCCATCACTATGTACATTCTATGGGATTGACAAAATCTCTAGGGATTGGAGAGGTACCCATATGAAAAGGGCAATATCTAGGAATGAAACGTACTGGCTTTATAAATTACGGACTATGCAACCACATGGGATGAATATAGATCTGGACCTCAATTGTTTTCTTACAAATGATTGAGTCCAGGAGTGTCTAGGAATATTATTATCTGTCCACCTCAGATCATGTGAGTGAGTTAGGCACCACTTGTATTAGGGTTGTGGTCAGAGATAGTTGTTCAGGGTGCAAGACGGAATACTCTTCCCCCCTCTTCTTTGTTCGAGTCAGACGGGGATAGGGCATATTGCAGCCTTTTAAGGTTTATTAAATGTTATTTAGTTTTGTAATCATTTTTGTATGTAAACCGAGACTGGGGCTGTTATAGAATTCAGGGTTACATGAGTCCCCCCCATTTTTTCCCTGTTTTTTCTCTACAAAAATACCACCATTAATTTTATTCACTTATATTTTTTTCATTTCCCCACCACCTATATGGGTGGATTCACATACCTGTCTTTAACCAGTAGGGGGACTATAACAACATGTCGTCTCCCCCTAGGAGATGTTTGATATGGAGCCACATTCGTTTTTAAATAAGGAGTTTTTTGTGAACAATATAGTAAATATCCACTAGATGGAGCTAAGCTCCAGACCATAGTTGAACTTTCCAACTCTATTGCTATGAACACAGTTCCTGTGGCCTATTTGCCAATTACCCGCCCCCTTCCTGTTCCTAATAAAAACCACCATTCCAGTGACCAACGTACGCTTCCCTGAAGACGTTCACTACGAAACGTACGTCGGAGCGGTACGTGGTCACATGTCCTATCATCCAACAACATCCGGATCCTTTGGCTGCCCCCCTGTGTAAGCTGGAACGCACGCCAGCGTGGAGGAGACATGAAAGGCTTTTTCTGACTGCGAAGTCACCCTGACATGCAAGCAGCCCCAGTGCCGGGTAGGCACCCACCAATGTAAGCGGCCATTTGGCTTTTTAATTTGTTTACTTCTTTTAATAAATGGTTTTACGCTATGGAGACTGTTTTTTGTTTCCTATGTATCCTTATCCTATCTTGAATGAGCTTGACGGGAACGATCTATGCCTATAATACCAACCACAGTCCGGTCATCCATGTGAGCAGGCACAACCCTGCACAAGCGCTAGTGACTCTCTTTTTAATTAAAGGAGTCATTGGTATCTGGTAAGCAGATATCTGCGACTTCGAGGTGTTTTCCTTTTTCTTATTTTCCTTTGGTGATGGAAAACCTTTTGTTTACAGCAACAAGATTGGGATAATATTGAGAGTTATCACTTCAACTACTTCAATCACTTTTTTATGTGGACAATCAATCACTATATATTTTTTTCACTATTGTGGGGACTTCAATGTGTAATCCAATTATGATTTGTCATTATTATGATTTTCATTTTTTTGGTAATGCAGGTGATATATTTATTTAGAGCACTTGAATAGTATGTTATCTAGCGCCCCCTAGCTTTCTTACATTTCCATTTTTTTGGCAATGCAGGAGATATATGTATTTAGAGCACTTGAATATTATGGTATCTAGCGCCCCCTATGTTTCCTACATATATATATATATATATATGTAGGAAACATAGGGGGCGCTAGATACCATAATATATATATATATATTTTTTTTGTCAATAGATTTATATTGAAGTTTAAATAGCGTACAAAATATTCAGCTGAGAGCAGATACTGTACACATAAAAAACTGTAAATCTCATAGCAAATAAGGTTAAGGAAAAGTACAAAACACAAAGGAAAAAAGAAACACACAGCTGTTGGTACCGCAATTGACTATGAAATACAGCCGTCAGTGGTTGAGTAAGTCTAAAGTATAGGGCAAAATACAGTCACCTACTAGCCCAGGTGGACCAGGATTACCATATGGAATCAATGCTCACTACCCAAACATTCCACACTGCTAGAATGCGCTCATATGAAAGGTGGAGTTTAATAATACTAATAATACTACTTCTGAAGGGTTAGGGGCATATTGGGCTTTCCATTGCTTGGCAGTCGTGACTCTGGCAGCGATAAGAATGTGGGTAACCACCATGCGAAAAGAACTAGGGATACTATCAATGTCCAGATTTAAAATGGCCAAGAGCGGGTTTGGTACTATTGGTATGCTTGTCACATCTGAAATTATTTGAAAAATTTTCTTCCAGAAACTTATAATGCATTTACAGGACCAGAGGATGTGGAGACCATATTTAATTTGACCACAACCCTGCCAGCAGAGGGGAGAATGAGAGGAGGAGATCTGGTATAGAGGATGGGTGTAAAATTCCAAAGGAGCAAGATTTTTGGATCAACTCCCAATATTGTACACAGTGTGTAGTCTTGTAGACTGCCTTATGGGCAATACTCCACTGTGCGGTGGTGAAGGTGGAGGCTAAGTCCTCCTCTCATTGTGTGAAAGATTTGGATTTAAAGAAGTTCAGCTTCTCCTGGAGAATGTTATAAATGAGGGATATGCCCTTACGTTTGGTGGATGGTGAAAGAAAAGTTCAGTAACTGATGGGTTATCTTATCTCCAGGGAAGGGGATTACTTCAGGAGATGATTTTGAATTTGTATTCTACAATATGTATAAAAGTTCTCATTCGTCAGCCCAAATTTGTTCTGTAAGGTCTATACTTTATATATTGTACCCTTGAACGATATGTCATCAAGACCTGAATGCCTGTGCGAAAGGACCCTGCATAATGCAGAAGATTAATAATTCTTCTAGTGGCGTTGGAAGCCTGTCTTCCATTGGTGAAACCAATATGGTTGGGCTTGATAAGCTCGGGAAGTATATCATACAAAGGGCCTGCCAGGAGCTTGGCGTAAATCTTAATGTCAGAGTTGAGCAATTAAATGGGCCTAAAATTGTCAGGGGACATCGATTCCTTGCCAGGTTTAGGTATGTTTACCACGTAAATCTTCAGCAGCTCAGGGGGAAAGGTAGCTATGGAGGCTGCTGCCTAAAACACAGAGCACAAGTGGGGGGCCAATTGGGCCTTGAACGGTTTGTAGTATTCATTTGAAAAGCTGTCAGGACCTGGCCCTTTCCAGATAAAGAATCTATCATTTGAATAATTTCAGTCTCAGTAAATGGAGCATTAAGCATTAGGTTCTGATGAGATCCACGTGCAGAAAACTCTGCATGACTGAGAAGGGGAAGAAAATGAAAGGGAGAAAGCAAACTTCCAGCTGGGAACTTACATATTGTAGAACCCCATAAGAGGCTGTTTAGGACCCACCTAGAAGAGGAAAGAGGAAATGGGATATATTCGTGTTTGGACTGCCAACATCCTAAACATACAAAAGGTTTGTACACCTACACCGTAGTGTAGGATTGGAGCAGCCCCCCTTGGACTTTTTAGGCAGAAATGGTCCTAAAGATAATTTTATAGTAAAAGGCAATATAATGCCACTTTCATTAATACATAACATAAAAAAAACTTGTTTATATATAGACATAGCCAACAAGGCAAAACATGTAAAACACAGTACAAAATTAGAAAAAATGGTGGTACATCAAAACATATTTATTTGTCAAACCCAACAAAAGGCAAGTATGCCCTGTGCTGCCAGAGACGAGCTGTGGTCAGTCAATAGGGATTTCTTGCGTATAGCCCAACATGTTTCGGAATGAACAATGTGTATTCCTTCATCAGGGAAGATTATGTCTGGGTGACTTTAATTCTCAATGTCTGAAATGTAAACATAGTCGCATGATAATCACACTGTAAAGCACAATGTGACTGTAGCAAGCAATATAAGAGTACAAATTTGGTATATAATATATGTAACCATTCTAATACTCACATGATGATCCACAGTACAATAAACAAAAAGGAAACACAAGGAAAAAAATCAATGGGGACTCCTAAAGTGACCGAAGCAGTTCGCAGAACAGCAGATGGGTGGGCATGCATCCCAGGATGAGCAAGCTTCAAACATCCACAAGAAACGCCTTGTAGGCTACACCAGCCACAAAGGTATCAGTATCCAAAGCAAAGAAAGCAATTGAAGGAGCGTATTAACATATACTTCCTAAACTTAAACATCAGCAGACAGGATGAATGTTGCATAGAAATAAGATAGGAGAATCAGGTATCTCATCACCTCACCATAGAGTACATTACCTTTCAACACACCAATGCAGATAACCACACCATGGCAGCAATGCTCAATCAGAGACATACCTGTCTGGACTGTCTGCTTATATAGGGAGTATTCCTCAGGGAGAGCCAATAAGCCGTGGGGAGGAGGTGCTGGAACCCTAACATCAAAGACGCTGCCAATCACGACAGCTCAGGACAGGGACAAGGCAGTTCTCTGATGCAATGGCACACGGTGCAGCCCCGCCCATTGAGCGGGATAACGTCACACGCCAAAGACTCACCAAAAGCCTCACCGGCGCAAAGAATTCCACAGCAGCGTCATATGACGTGGTGGGGGTGGGTAGGAGATTCTCCCCGCAAAAAGGCCACGTTGATAGCAGGAAGTGTATACCCTCAGTGCCGTCCACTGGCCACAAGCAGGTGCCAGCCTACCCGCCGGGTGGTGTAAGCAGAAGACTCCACAGGGGACATCCACATCGCCATCTAGTGGATCCGTGGGCCACAACAGTCACAGTGGGCAATTGATGATTCAAAAACCACAATGGAGAAATATACAAGAACAAAAAACAGTGATCAATTAAATGAAAATTTTATACATAGAAAAAAGCAAACAGGGAAAAGAGAAAAATATATATATATATATATATATATATATATATATATATATATATATATATATATATATATATATATATATATATATATATATATATATATATATATATATATATATATATATATATATATATATATATATATATATATATATATATATATATATATATTAATTGATGGGGAAGAAAATAGCGAAGGATATAGAATACCAGGGACGAGCAGATCTAAGATTAAAGATTCATTATTAAAGAATTCTGTATATGGTATTATATTTGACATGGGGGTCCCAGGATGTTATGGCATAGAGGCACACAGAAATGTCGCAAAGCACCAAGGAAGGAAGGGCTTGAAGTTAAATGCCTCATTCAAGCCTGGTGGCAGGGTGGCCTTGAGGTTGAAAATCCACTAAGTTCACGTTGTAGTAGTTGCTTATTGAGGTCGCCACTAGGGATGGACGAACTGTTTGGCCCGAGCATAAGTTTGGGCCAAACTTTTGTTCGGACATTCGGCGAACAGCCAAACAAACGGTTCGTTCGACCGTTTGTTTGGCCCCCCAAACCGACCACAGTGCATTGCGGCGCTGAACAGTGCATTGCAAACCCTGATTGGCTGAAGCAGTGAAACACCATATAGCAGTGTGTGCTTTACTGCCAGTTTAACGCCATATTGTTCTGTGTGCGTTACTGCCAGTTTAACGCCATTTACTTCTGTGTGCGTTACTGCCAGTTTAACGCCATAAAGTTTTTTGTGCGTTACTGCCAGTTTAACAACATATCGTTTTTTGTGCGTTACTGGCAGTTTAACGCCATATAGTTCTGTGTGTGTTACTGCTAGTTTACCGCCATATAGTTCTGTGTGCGTTACTGCCAGTTTAACGCCATATAGTTCTGTGTGCATTACTGCCAGTTTAACACTATATATTTTTGTGCGTTACTGCAAGTTTAACGCCATTTAATTCGGCGTGCGTTACTGCAAGTTTAACGCCATTTACTTGACTGTAGCAGGCAAATTTCTCTGCCCCATCTGCTGCAGCAGAAAAAAAAATACAGTCCCTGCCACCCACATGTCCAACGTCTAAATACAACCTTGTCAAAGCTGTTGCCTCTCCAACTTCTGCCCTTCAGCCTCGTGGATTCTGCCCCCTTCCGTGAATTTGCACAATGTGCTGTACCACAATGGCAAGTTCCCAGTTGTTACTACTTTTCGTGTAAGGCTGTTCCATCTCTCTACCATCATGTGGAAGGGAAAGTTCTGGCATCGTTGGGCAAGGCAGTCAGCCTTAAATCCACCTTACTGCTGACACGTGGTCCAGCAAGCATGGGCAGGGACGACATATTTTGTTCACAGCACAGGTAATTCTGCTTGCAACTCGAAAGGATGCAGGAGAGGGCTCGGTGCTGCAGCTTATTGTAGCCCCACATCTCCATACAGCTGGTGGTGATGATGCCAGACCTGTGAGCTCCACCCCCTCTTCCTCCTCCGCCACCTCCATGCCCTCCTCTGCAGAATTGTCCTATGAACATCAGGTACCTCCTAAGCGTTCAAAGGCCTATTCCCAGAGTCTGGCTAAAAGGTGCCATGCAGTGCTCCAGCTGGTGTGTTTAGGGGACAGGAACCACACCGGAGCAGAGATTCTTGCAGCTCTGCGGGGACAGGCCCAGAGATGGTTCACACCATGGAGCCAGGAATGGTGGTGTGTAATAATGTCTCAAACCTCCTGTCCTCCCCTAGACAGGGAAAGTTGACACATGTGCCTTGCCTGGCACATGTCCTCAATTTGATGGTGTAGCGTTTCCTAAATATGTACCCAGGGTTGCAAGATGTGCTAAAGCTGGCCAGAAGAGTAGTGGTCATACACAGCCAGTGCTCGGTTGGCTGAAATTCAGTGGCTAATCCACCTGCCCATAAACCGTCTGATTTGTGACATGCCCACCAGGTGGATCTCGACTTTGTCAATGCTGCAGCGGCTATACGTGCAGCAGAGGGCCGTCAACGAGTACCTGTGCGAATATGGCACGACCACAGGCTCAGGCCACCTCAGCTTTTTTTACCCACGCCAATGGCTGATCATTAAGGATGCATGCACTGTATTGTCACCACTTGAGGAGGCCACAAGGATGGTGAGCTGTGACAGTGCATGCATCAGTGACACAATCCCTGTTGTGTTCCTGCTAGAGCCGACTCTGCATCGCATTATGGACAGGCAGAGCAGCAGGAGAAAGCGAAGGACTTCCTTTCCTCTCAAGGCCCACTTTATCTAGACACCATCATTCCTATGTCACAAGGAATCTGTAAGCGATGGCTTTCCAACCCCAGGACCCTTGGGAGTAGTACGTGGCTGGGAGGAGGAAGTTCCAGATGCTGTCATCCTAAGTGACCCCGAGGAGTCTGCTTCTCAAGCCTCTGCAAATTTGAGGCCCATGGGCAACCTCATGCTTCAAAGCCTACGAAAGGACCCAAGAATACCTGGCATAAAGGAGAAGGATGATTACTGGTTGGCAACCCTCCTTGACCACCGTTATAAAGAGAAGGTCTCAGAATTCATTCCGTCCCCACAGAGAGTGCAGAAGATAAAATCTCTTGAGGACATGTTAAAGAGGATTTTATTAAACATTTTTTTTTACTCCAGTAGGTTACAGTGTCGTGGAAAACGTAGTTTTGAGTCTTCTGTTGGTCAAGAGAGGAATGTTGGAGAAGGCGTCTGCCTAAGTGAGGCATTTTGGAATTTTTTTAGTCCTCGTCTAGGGCTGTCAGCTTCCACATCCCATCGGCAGTGTCTGCATCACATGGTGGACGATTACCTAGGGGAAAAAATAGAGATGGAGAGCTTTCCAGCTGACGATCCATTCACTTACTGGGTCATAAGAATAGACCACTGACCAAAACTTGCCCAGTATGCTATTGAGTTGTTGGGCTGCCCTGCATCCAGCGTGCTTTCAGAACGGGCATTCAGTGCTGCAGGAGGTTTCGTTACTGATCATAGAACGCGTCTGTCCACAGACTCCGTGGGCCGTTTGACTTTTATAAAAATGAATCAGTCCTGGATTACCAGCTATGAAGCCCCTGATGCTGATGTCACTGATTAAGTCTTTTTGTTTTCAATCTCTCTTTATTAGATTTTCTCTTTTAAAAATTTTTTTTTACAATAACATCCATACATCTTTACACTCTTTAGAATACATGTAATGATACTTTCATATGCATACCCATATATAAATAATAAAAACTTGATCATTATCCCTCTAATTCACTAATTCTATATTCTAACCCACACCACTTCCGCTTTACCATACATACACACACCAATAAAAAAAAAAAGAAGAAACACCGCCCCTGTTCCTTCCACTTCTAACATTTCTTTTGATGACCAAAACTCATCCCATTTTTGCCATATTTCTGGCATTTGATTTATTATATACCCTTCATCTCTTATCTGTTTTTCCATGTACTGAATTTCGTTCATTTCACAAATCCATTCCTCTATTGTTGGACCCCTTATTTCTTTCCATTTTCTTGCTATTAGTGTTCTAGCTGCGGATGTCATGTGGTGGAGGATATCTGTCTTAATTGATTTTAATGAATTTGATGTCAGAGATAATAACGAGATTTTCATACTTGGGGTCACTTCTACTCCTGACACTTTATAATAGATCCCAAATATGTTATTCCAGAATCCTCTCACCCCCTGACATCCGTACCATATATGATCCATCGTTCCTCTTTCTGTCTTACATCTCCAGCAGAACTCTGAATTTTCTTTGCTAATTAAATTCAGTGCCGTTGGGCACCTGTACCATCTCATTGCAATCTTATAATTTCTCTCTTGATATTTACTCGCTGTAGTAGTTTTATGTATAATTTCAAAGATTTTTTCCCATTCTTCCTCCGATAGAGGATTACCTATTTCCGCTTCCCATTTCTTTAATCCAGTTATCTCTCTGAGGGGGCCAGAAGGGAGTAACTCATCATAAATTCTCGAAAGTTTTTTAGTTGGAGCTTGTACTTCAATGAGTATTTTTTCAAATTTAGTTAAAGATCTGTTTATTTTAGATATTTTCGCCTCTATAAATGTTCTTAATTGTTGATATTGTAACCATTTATTCTTGCTTTCAAATCCCATGTCCTGCAGCTCTGGTAGCTTTCCATTCACAAGAACCTGTACCATTCTTATGTACTCCATTTTATTCCATTTTAAGTAACTTGTAGCCTCCATAGCTGGGGGGATTAGAAAACAAAGGGGTCATAAGTCCAATCATTGTGGATAATTTTCCCCCTGATTTGTCATAATTAACTTTAAAATAACTTAATTCTCCAAATCATTTAAATTCTTTCATTAAATTTGGGATTGTTATAACCATGTTAGTTATATATAGCAACAGATCATCTGCATATACTTTTTTCCTTATCTTTCACCTTTATCCCTTTTATATCTTCATTTTTTCTTATTGCCGTAATTAGATGTTTCATTACTAATATAAATAACAAGCAGGAAAGGGGACATCCCTGACGGGTTACATTTGATATTTTTATATCTTCTGATAATATTCCATTTATTCTCACTTTAGTTCTTGAGTTGGAATACAATGCGACAATCCTACTTAACATTTTTGGGCCCATTCCTAATTGCATTAGTGTTTCTTCTAAGAACTGCCATCCTACTCTATCAAATGCCTTTTCTGCATCAACCGCCAGAAGACATGTTTGGACGGCTGTTCTTTGAGCATATCCCACCAGTGTACAGGTCTTTATGATATTATCTTTGGTTTCTCTTCCTTTCATAAACCCCGTTTGGTCTAACTGTATATGATTAGGTAGGATTGGTGTTATTCTATTCAAAATGATTTTAGAGTATAACCTTATATCTATATTAGTTAAAGTGGATGTAAACCCACTCCCATCTTTTTTTAAGTACTGCCATAGGGGTGATCTATAAGGATATACATGCCTCCTGCATGTATCCTTACCTTTCAAATGTCTCCCCTCTGTCTGTTTGCAGCCCCCAAAAACGCCGGATTCAGTGGGCGGGTCCGTTGTACGGCGCTCGGTGGGCAGAGTTACAACATCACCAGACTCCCCGCCCACCTCTACACTCGCGCCTGGCCGGAGTGAAAAGTGCGCGCACAGGGGAAGAGGAGCGCGCTCATGGCTCCTGTCACTGTCCAGGCGGGGATGATCGGTGCGGCGGGGACAGCTGTGAGCACAGATCCCCCTGAGGAGACAGAGAAGGAGAAGCACCTGATCAAACGCCATGCTGGGAGATCGGTGCTCACGGCTGTCCCTCCGCTGCACTGATCACCCCCGACTGTCCCTTGTGTCCTCCTCCTCCAGCGTCTGTTGTGTTCTCTCCACCGCCACCACCACCCCTTCTTCTCTGGCCCCCCTCCTGTCCTTATCCGCCCGCTGTGTCTTCCCCCTCCACCCCCCTCATCCCCCACAGCCGACTCCCCTCCATTCCAGCGGGCTCTGTCATGATGGAGAGCGGAGGAAAGGACAGAAATGTCATTTACGGGGGGGGGGGGGGGTTGCTGCTGGACACAGCTTTATACAGTATATTATATATACATATATATATATATATATATATATATATATATATATATATATATAATATAGCTGTGTCCAGCAGCAACCCCCCCCATCAGACCAGTGGAATGTCTGCAGCCAGGGCTGAGATTATGTGGAACAGCCAATCCTGGCAGAGAAGAAAGGAGTGGGAGGGAATTATAAAATACTGCCTGTGTCTTACTTAGGCTGGTGCACGAGATATGTAAATCACCTGTCACTCACAGCAAGGGGGAGTATTTGACAAAGTTTTCCTCATTTTGTCAAGAATTTTCTCACTGAACAATAAAAGAGGATTGCTCAGAGATGGATTAACTCTGTGTGGCAAGACTGGGCTCAAATGATAGGAAATCTTATACTCTACAATATGACATTTAAAAAAAAAAAAAATTCGCGTTTACATCCACTTAAGGGATATTGGTCGATAGTTTTTACATAGTGTATGATCCTTCTCTGGCTTTGGGATTAAGATGATATGAGCTTCTGTGCTTTGTGGTACAAAACTTTGTATACTAGAAATAGAGTTATATGTTTCCTTGAGAATGGGAGTGATTATATCCTGGAAAGTCTTATCAAATTTAGCAGTGTACCCATCAGGTCCTGGGCTTTTCCCTGGGACCAGTTCTGCAATTGCTTGCTGGATCTCTTCTATTGATATTTCTTTTTCTAAATCCTCAGCTGTTTCTTTAGGGAACATAGGCAAGGCTGTTTCCTCAATATATTTTTTAATCCCCTCCCGTTCTTTTTCCTTTTCCTTTTTCCCTTGATTTGTTTTAATATTGTACAAGTTTGAATAGTATGTATAAAATTCTTTTAATATTTCCTTTGGATCATATATCATGTCCCTGTCTGTTTTTAAAATTTTTACAATGGAGGTTGAGGGTTGTTGGTCTTTTATTATTTTAGCCAATATTTTCCCAGTCTTATTTCCATACTGGTACCACTGTGCTCTATTTTTATCCCTTAATCTTAAGGATTCCTTATCGAGCACGGCTTGTAATTCCATTCTTTTGCTTTTTAATTTTTATTTTAATGTTTTTTATCCAACTTCTCAATTTCCATTGTCAGTTGAGATTTTTTTTGTTCTCTTTTTTTTTTTTAATCTTGAGCCGTGCTTGATGAGTATCCCCCGTAACACACACTTTAGTGTTTCCCATTGCATGGGAACTGATGTTTCATAATTTTCATGAGTTATCAAAAACTCCTGTATAGTTTTACGTATATCCTCTTCACACTCTTTATCATTTAACAAGTTATCATTTAATCTCCAATTTCCCCTTGTTTTTACCTGATCTGTTATTTTAATTTCTAAATATATCAGGGCATGATCTGACCAGAAAAACTCACCAAATCTGATATTGGGGTCATCATCATTCCAGAATAGTTAATAAAAAAATAATCTATTCTATGATAAGAATCATGTACATTTGAGTAATATGAATAATTCCTTTCCATTTGATGTTGAGCCCTCCATACATCTACCAGTTGGTATTGTGCCAGCAACTCTTTAAATTCCTCTATTTGACTGTTACTCCTATGTATATGGGTGTAAGTTGTGTCTTTTTTTGTATCCATAATAAAGTTAAAATCCCCTCCCATAATCACTATACCTTCCGCTTTTTCCATTGCAGTCATCCGGGCTCTCCCCCATTCCTGATTTGATCATAATTTGGCAGATATAAATTAACAATTGTAAAGGTTTTCCCATATAACCTTACTTTCAAAGCCAAAGATCTGCCATCTTTTCCATTATGAGTTTGCAATATTTGATGGGGTATATTCTTGTGGAATGCAATAGATACCCCTCTAGATTTGGAATAAGAAATCGTATCATGGACCCAGGTGACATAATTCCTATTATTTATTTTCGGAATGGGATCTGAATGAAAATGTGTTTCTTGAAACAAAATAATATCTATTTTTTTGTTTATTAAATGAATTTAAAATTTGATTTATTTTAAAAGGAGAGTTAAGGCCTCTTGCGTTGAAAGAACAGAATTTAACCCCACCCATAAAAAAAAAAATGTAACTCCTACCACTCAACACTAAGCACCTCCCACCATACACACTCAATCACACTCAACACTCAAACTACCCTAAATCTACTTGACTTATATAACGTCTACCTTACTAATGAAAAAGGGGGCACAATATGGGTCCACTTTCTTGAGGTTGTGGCCTCCCCACCACATTTAGATTATTTAATTTAACAGCTTTAGTTATAGGTAATTTAGGGAGGCTGCCTCTTTAAGGAAGCTGAGCTAAAGTACCTGGGAAGAACCAATCAGAGCTCATGGAAAGTGCTGGAAGTAGGGATAGGCTATAAAAGGTCAGCAGGAAAGAGGCTTTTCCTCTTTCCCACTGGACCAAGAAGGAAATTGAAGCTCTCACAAGTAAGGCTCTCTCTTACCCCACTTATAATGGAGTCCCTGGTGATGCAGCTCCTTGAGAAAGCTGGCAGTGCAGGAGGGGAGACATGGCTGAGGCGCTGTCTGGCGCTGTCCTCACAGGAAGAAAGCTTACAGCCTGAAGAGGGAGGTGGAGGCAGCTCAGCGGTGGGTGGTATGCAGGCGCATCCACAAGATGCGGGGCGGAGACAGCAGGTGCCATCACTGAGAGAGAGAGGGAGGAGGAGCGCGCCTCCGGAGCGAAGCTTAGAAGCTCCGGAGGTTACCGAAGAGACTCGGGACAGCTGAGAGGGACACAGGAGGATGACGGTGGCGTGTCATCTCGGAGCCGCCGGAACACAAAGAAGAGGCGGACTTGTTCACAGTCGCGAGCAGGAAGAAGAGGACAGCGGGGACAGTCCCAGCAGCTCACAAGTGTCTCTAGGGGAAGGCAGCACACCATACAGTCTCCTTGTCAGCAAACAGCTGAAGCAATGCAGCAAGGCACTCGGTGCACAGAGGTGCCTGGGCAGTTACAGGTCGGGCAGGCTGCTCAAGTCCCATACCCTGAAGTGCTGCTGGAGGCTGAGGTACAGCAAAATATGGTACAACCTCCAGCAGCTGGTGAGTTAGAACAATTAAATGTGTTTTCTGGTTTAGTGGGATCTCTGTCCTCCCTTGTTCAATCACTGTTTCATAAAATCTCAGTTCCTGCTGTTTCTCCTATTCTGTCTTCTATGCCTGTTAACCCTCAAACTGCTGTACTTTCTACTTCTCCTGTCAGTTTAGCACAGCACAGTTCTTTGACTGATTTTAGCATTGGTATGCAGAATGCAAATGTAGTCCCTGAGCCATTGCACACAGCTGCGCCTGTCCAGGTTAATGTCCCTGAGTCCTGCATGAAAGATGCTATGCCCTGCGAGATGTCTCCTTTGGGGTATCATTAGAGCATAGTAGTTAAAGAAAAAATTTGGAAGGGAGAGTACTTAGATATTCTTTCTCTCCTGCCGACTCATAAAGAGTTTATGGTCAGAACAGAAAAGAGGGGAGAAGAGAGGTGCGAGGATGACAGGCGTATGCCGGTGGCCAGGTCATTCAATAATTGATTGCAAGCTTATTGCATCTATTCTGGCATAATGGCTGAAAAGCACCCAGAATTGTGCGGTGGCCTTTTTCAGCATCTTGACCATATCCTAGAGGCTTATAAGAATTTTGGTGGCCTAGGCTGGTTTTATTATGACGAGTCTTTCCGTCAGAAATTGTCCATACACCCATCACTTAGGTGGGGAATGAAAGACGTGGGGCTTTGGCTCAATTTAATACTACCCCAGAAGCAGGTAGTTCCTAAACAGCCCACGGCTAACCCTTCCAATACAGCTTTTAGGAAAGGATGATGTTTTGCATTCAATGATGGCCAATGTCGCTGGAATGCAGCGTGCAGGTATAAACATGAATGTTCTTTTTGTGCTGGAGCGCATCCAGCAGCAAAGTGTTTTAAAAGGGTCGCGGCGGTGGGTTCTGGTCCAGCACAAAGGGATATTTTTTCTAAAAGCCTGCACGCCTGTGAGGCTGGAAGGAATGTGCCAGTGGCTGGACAGATACCCAAACAAGGTGACAGCGGGTTTGCTCATTGAAGGATTTTCCAACGGTTTTCCCTTACCTTCATTTTTGGGCACTGGGTGTAAAATGGTTGAAAATCTGAAATCTGTTCAATTATTTCCACAGGTAGTGAGGGATAAGTTGGCCAAGGAACTTGCGGGAGGGCGAATTGCGGGGCCTTTTGAACATCCGCCTTTTAGTAATTTCCGTATTTCCCCATTAGGAGTGTTTCCTAAGCGGGAACCTAACGCATTCCGCATCATACACCATAGGTCTTTTCCCGAAAGGGGAGTCATTGAATGATGATATTGATGGGAGTTTGTGTTCGGTTTCGTACGCCACATTTGAAGACGCAGTTCGGAAAATTAGATAACTCGGCCCTGGAGCATTGTTGGCAAAAGCCAACATAAAATCAGCTTTTCGCCCCCTGCCTATTTCCCCATCAGCTTTTAATTCCTTAGGTTCTTTCTTTGAAGGTCAATATTTCTTTGACAAATGTCTCCCAATGGGATGTTCGCTGTCATGTTCTTTTTTTTGAGGCGTTTTCCACGTTTTTGCATTGGTGTCTTTGTGTTCAATCGGGTATGAATAGTGTAGTTCACTATCTTGATGACTTTTTATTTGTCAGGCCAGCTGACTCTTTAAGTTGCTTGGAGTTGTTATTGTCACTTCAGACTATGTCTCGAGATTTTGGTGTGCCTTTAGTGGATGAAAAGACTTGCTTGCCCAGCACGACGATGGAATTCTTGGGCATCGAAATTGACACGTGTATGATGGAGTTTCGTTTGCCTGAAGTAAAATTGAAGAAATTGAAGTGGCTGATTATGCGGGTATTGAAAAAGAAGAAAGTTTGGTTGAAAGAGATGCAATCGCTGTTAGGAATTTTGGCTTTTGCTTGTAGAATTATGCCGGTTGGCAGGATTTTTTCTCTGCGCCTTTATCTGGCTAACTCTGGTATGAAATCTCCTTTGGATCACATTAGATTGACTACCCCTCTTAAAGAAGATTTGATGGTCTGGGCTAGCTTCTTGGAATGTTATAATGGGAGGTCCTTTGTCCAATCTGAATTTGTGATAGCCTCAGATTTCCGTTTGTTTACGGATGTGGCAGGATCCAAAGGCTTTGGTGTTATCTGGAGAACACATTGGTGCTGTGCAGTTTGGCCTGAGTTGTGGTTTCAGACAGGTGTCACCTGTAACGTTGTGTTGTTGGAGTTGTTCCCGATTCTGATGGCCTTGGAGTTATGGGGCCCGAATTTTGCAAATAGGCGTATTCTAGTGGAGACTGACAACAAGGGCGTGTTATATGCGGTTAATTGTCTTTCGTCTAATTCATTGCTAGTGATAAAAATACTAAGACAAGTGGTCTTTAGATGCCTCAAATTTAATGTTTGGTTAAAAGCTAGGTATACTCCTGGGATCCTGAATAACATTGCTGATTCTTTATCCCGGTTGCAGATGCACCGTTTCCGGAGTTTGCTTCCAGAAGCAGATGTGACAGGCATCCCGTGCCCAGACCACCTGTGGGACGTGATTTGAGTGCTGTAGCAGAAGCTATTCAAGGTTCCTTGGCGCCCAAGACTTGGTCCATTTACTCTGCGTCCTGGGGAAGCTGGTTGTCCTTTGCGAGCGCTGAAGGTTTTAGTTTCAGAGAACCATCTGAAGCAACTGTCTTGGCCTTCTCATCCCAGTTAATACAGCAGCGTTTTTCCTTTAGTTATGTGTCAAAAACGCTGGCTGGCATTTCATTTTTCTTTAGGCTATTAGGTTTGCAACCTTGCACGTCTTATTTTTCCATTAAACAGGCACTGAAGGGTTACAGGAGGTTGACTTTTGTTTCAGACAGTAGACGACCTATCTCCTTGGACATCCTTCGTGGTCTTTGCAAGGTTACTGCAATAGTTTGCTTCTCTAAGTATGAAGCGCTACTTTTCAAAACGGCTTTCGTGTTAGCCTTTTTTGGTGCTTTCCGTATCTCGGAACTAGTACCAGCAAATAAACAAGGGACTTCAGGAATTCGATTTGAGCAATTAGTGGTTGACCAATTGGGAGTGCATATTTGGCTGCAGCAGTCTAAAACGGATCAATGCGGCAAGGGCAGGTGGGTCAACTTGTGCGTACAAGAGGACGGAATTGTGTGCCCTGTAGAGGCAGTTAAACAATTTATGGGGATTAGACCTTTAGGTAAAGGGTTTTTTCTTATTCATGCTAATTCAATGCCACTTACAAAATTTCAGTTTGATGCAGTTTTTAAGAAATGCTTGGTGCAGTTGGGATTAACCAACTTGAAATTTTCCTCCCACTCATTTAGAATAGGCGCAGCTTCTGAGGCGGCCCGGGTAGGGTTACCAGATTCTGACATTAAATGAATGGGGAGGTGGAAGTCCCATTGTTTTCGTTTATATGTTAGGCCTAATTTGTTTATTTGAATTTCAGGTTTTCAGCACACAGTTTGGATTCTGGGACACTCTTTTATATACTGGGCACGAAAGAGAGCGGCTCAACGCAGTTACTCAACGAATTTGTCCCTGCAGCTCTTTTAAGTTATATTGGCAGGGCATAAGAGGCCTTCAGTGGCACCAACTTTATTTTCACCTAACAAGGTTGTGTCAAGTATGGCCCATGCCATCCATTTTGGTTATTCACTTGGGTGGCAATGATTTGGGAAAAGTTAAGACTCTAGATTTGTTGTTCATGATTAAACAGGATCTCCAGCGCTTTTGTATCACTTCCCCAGGTACAACTTTAGTCTTTTCAGAGATAGTTCCTCGGCTTTCGTGGCTCTCCTCAGATCAGAGGAGGGTCATGGGAAAAATGAGGAAAAGAGTCAGTAGGGCTCTTGAAAAATTTATGCCTCTGATTGGTGGTTTATCCTATCGGCATGTGGACCTTGAAGGTGGTTACCTGGGTTTGTACAGGCCTGATGGTGTCCATTTATCAGAGGTTGGGCTGGATATATTCAATCTGGGTCTGCAGTACAGTATAGAAAGTGCCGTGGCCGCGGCGGTGTTCAAGCCCGCCGTGTGGGCTGTTGTTTTTATTTAAATTCTGCTACTGCTCGAGTTCTAATAACTGAGCAGATGGAAATATGTTTGGATTTATGAAGTTATGATATAATAAAAGAGTTATGAATTATTACATTGTTTAAAACCAATAAAAGGTGTCGCGGCCAATTTCTTGCCAAAAAGATGGATGTTTGTGTATTATTTATTTAAATTGTATCTGGGGAAAGTGTTTTGTGGGTGGGTGTGGCCTACAATCTCATGAAAAAGGGGGCACAATATGGGTCCACTTTCTTGAGGATGTGGCCTCCCCACCACATTTAGATTATTTAATTTAACAGCTTTAGTTATAGGTAATTTAGGGAGGCTGCCCCTTTAAGGAAGCTGAGCTAAGGTACCTGGGAAGAACAATTCAGAGCTCATGGAAAGGGCTGGAAGTAGGGATAGGCTATAAAAGGTCAGCAGGAAAGAGGCTTTTCCTCTTTCCCACTGGACCAAGAAGGAAATTGAAGCTCCCTCCCTCCCGCCCCAGTCGCGAACACCTATTATGTGGTAGGGTCACTCTGGATTCTGGGGGGGACTGTTGTTTTTATTTAAATTCTGCTACTGCTCGAGTTCTAATAACTGAGCAGATGGAAATATGTTTGGATTTATGAAGTTATGATATAATAAAAGAGTTATGAATTATTACATTGTTTAAAACCAATAAAAGGTGTCGCGGCCAATTTCTTGCCAAAAAGATGGATGTTTGTGTATTATTTATTTAAATTGTATCTGGGGAAAGTGTTTTGTGGGTGGGTGTGGCCTACAATCTCAAAGTAAGTTCCCTATTTTGGGGGGAAACCAAGACTGATGAACAAGATTTATCACTCAAGCGTTAGCCTCATGCTGCATTTTAAATGCAAATTTTTTGCCTACCTTTCTATTTTTCTTATTCCTACTTTCATTACCTCCCCTTTTACATTTTCTTTTTTCCTTTTGTCTTTTCTTTTTCCCTTCCCTTTCTTTCCCATTTCCCTCCTCTTTTTCTCTTTTCTTTCTCTGATTTTCCACTTATTCCCCACTACTTCACCAACTGACCTTTTCCACTCTTCCTTTATTATTACCGTTTCTCTTATTACTATTTCTATTCCCTCCCCGCCAATCCCTCAGGGTTATCAAGAACGTCAGGGTCAGGGGAAAATGGAAGTGGGAGGGGAAGGAGGGAGGGAGAGACTGGGATTTACCTCACTGATATACCATATGTGAACTTTCCTTGATTTCCCTAAAATATGTCACAGAATAACCAACCATATTACTGCACAGTATAAAAAAAAAAAAAACCCTTTCAACTACAAATGTTCATACCATCCCAGTGTTTGATACATTATTACAATTTCAATATTATTACTTTTTGATTCCAAAATTTGCAGCCAGACATACCAGTTATCTAATATGTATACATTTTCCACCCTAAACAAATCCTACTTATTACAAGAAGAAAAAAAAATGTTTCTCTTTCTTTTCAACCACAAATATTCATACCATCCCCATGTTTGATACTTTGTTTCAACTCCAACATATTACTCTTTAATTCTAACATTACAACCAATGTGTCCGTTCTATTTCATATAAATTAATTCACCCTAATAAAAAACAAACAAACAAAAAAAAAAAAAAAAAAAATATATATATATAGCATAACCTCCTATTACCTCAGTGTTATAATACATTTTTAAAGTAATTAAGTTTCTTTATAAATTCCAACTTACAACATGATATACCATAGTTATCCCTTATTTTCTAATATTATAAGAAACAAAAAAAAACCCCACTATCTTCCCCCTTGCAAAGTGTCCCACCCTACTATGACCTCATTATTGAGGATTCCTCTTATAACTCTTAAATTACAACTAAAGTCACCACCATATTCTAGTGCCTATTAATGTACAAAAAAAAAACAAAAAACCCTCTCCTACTGTGTGCTGTTACCCTGCTCATTCTGTAATCTAATGTAAAGTTTGTCTTCATCCCTTCCCCTTCCCTCCCTTTTCTCCCCTCCTCCCCCATCCGTTAAGGATCAATTTAAAGTTTTCTTTTAAATATTTTCACTTATGAAATAGGCCAGTCAGGTAAGTTTACTTCCGGGATTTCAAGGGTTGCTAGAAACTCCTGTAAATCTTCCAAGTCCCTGAATGATACTGTAAGCCCTTCATTTTGAACTTGCAGTTGAAATGGAAATTTCCATCTATATTTTAAATTTTTCTTTGTTAATTGTTCCAAAAGGGGTTTTAATGCTCTTCTTCGGTCCAATGTAAATTTTGATAAGTCCTGGAAAAATATTAATGGTTCTCCTTCATATTGAATATTATTATTTTGACGTTCAGCAAACATGATTTTGTCCTTTGTTTGGGCATAATGCATTTTGTAGATAACGTTGCGTGGTTGACTAGAGTCTGATCTTCTTGCTCCTGCTATTCTATGTGCCCGATCGATTATTAGATCTTTTACCTCAAGGTCCTGAACCATTTCCTGGAATATCTTCTGCAATGTTGTTATCAATTCTTTTAAGCTCACATTTTCATTTATTCCTCTAATTCTTATATTACTTCTTCTATTTCTATTTTCTTGCTCATCTAAGATATGTATTGTTAATTTTAATTATCTTGCTCCTGGATTTTCTCCTTTACTTTTATCAGTTCTTGTTCCATATTTGACACTCTTATATCTATTATGCTCATTTTCTCTTGTGTGTTTTTTGTGGATATTTTAAGCTCATGTATCTCCATTTTGTATGTCTCTTCCAGTCTATGCACGTATTGATCCATATCTGCCCTAGTTGGGAGAGATTGAATATATGTTCTCATATCCCATTCTTCCTTATCCTTTTCCTTTTGTTCAATTATTGAGCTTGTTGTATCAATGGGTGAACTATTTCTAGGGTGATTTACTTGTTCCTCCCCTGATGATCTAGATGTTATGGATGACTCCACTATATTTGATATTTCCTGAGATGTCTGTAGTGCTTGTGTTAGTCGGGGAGATTGTGGTTGTAGTTGCTGAAAAAACTCTTTAATATCAGTACTTTGCGTAGGCTGCGTTCCTGTTCTGTCTTTATTGACTACTTTATATTATTTGTTCCTGTGAAGTTGCGGTGTTTTATTTCCTTTTTTGGGCGCCATTACGGTTTACTTTCTTCTTTCTCCCCTCCTAACCCTACGCCAGACATCTGCTAAACTTGCGGCTAATATCAGGGTTTACCTCTTTCTTTTTACTTTCTATAAGAGTCTTTTGTAGGTTATAGTGTAGGTTATAGTGTGCAAAATGTGTTAAATCGACCCACTGTATCCCTATGTGCATTATGATATGCCTGTTGATGCACAGTCCTTCTAGCCCTACTGCTTTGGAATTATCAACAGTACCGTGTGGTATATCGTCTGGGCGGCTTACTCTTCGGTTTTTCCCTTGTTAGCTTCGGAAATCTCCGGGATCCTCCTGATCTCTGCCGTATTTCCCGAGGTCTCCACCAGAGGGCGCTTCCCAAGGCGAGCCGCCCCTGCTGTCCACGTCTGCCGACACACAGGAGCTCCCGCCCGGACTTGCTCGCCGTCTCCGACCCTCGGTTCCACTCACGGCACCCCACAGGTTCGATCCTCCACGATCTCCTTCAGTCTCCTTCACACGCTCCGGGCCAGGGAAAGATAAGGACAATCTCAAAGGAGGTAAGCGGCGATCAGCTCTGCGTTTTTTAGTCTGTGCTCTGTCCACACCATCCTTCAGCGTCTGCAGCATGTCAGGCTCGCGATCTTACTGAGCGGCCATCTTGGCCATCAGCTCCTCCCCCCAGGTGAGTCATCTGTACCTGATTAAGTCTTTTTAATAATAATCATTTAAAACCATTTGTGTTATGTATGCCATTGTATGTTTGTGATACTATTCACTTATTACAGATCCTTCAAGATATCAATATCAGTGACGACACACAAATAGTGGCTATAGATGTTGAGGCGTTGTATTGCACAATTCCTCATGATAAGGGCCTCGCAGTGATACGCCATGTTCTTTTTCAATCCAATCAATATGAACCCTAATACAACAAAATCTTATTGACGTCACTGGAGTTCATACTTCAACACAATATGTTTTCCGTCAATGGCTCCCACTTCCTCCAGGTACAAGACGTGGCTATGGGGACCTGCTGTGCCCCACCCTACGCCAACCTATACATGGGGGAGTGGGAACATCAGCTGTTGGCAGACGACACGCTGTCGATGTACACGAGCCATGTTATAGCATGGCATCATTCCATATACGACGTCCTCATATTCTGGGATGGATCGAACGATTTTCTATATGAATTTATGACTCGTATCAATACCAATGATTTCAATTAAAAATTACAATGTCACATAGTATGAGTGAAATTACTTTCTTGGATGTATCCATTCAAAAGCAAATCAACGGCAGTTTATCTAGAGAGCTTTACCGCAAACCCACGGTGGGTAACTCGCTATTGCACGCTTAGAGCTTCCACCCCAAGCCATTGATGGCATCTATCCCTTACACACAGTACCTAAGGGCTCGCCATAATTATTCTGACGATATCAGATTTCAAAAGGAAGCTGATGTCCTGAGGACCAGACTCCTTGAGTGAGGATACTCCAAGTCCTCCCTCAAAAAAGCATATGTCATGAATTGGTAAGACCAGACTGTGTGAATTGCACAGAGAGAACCAAAAATGCATGTAAGTGAATATAAACGTTTATTAAGATTAGTGATATATAAATACACAAACACCTCCAATACCAAACAGTGACAATGAACCAAACAGTGACCCACAAATAACAAATAACTATACACAGTAGATGAAGAATACCATAATCAAGAACATAAGCCTGGCCAGGGTCATACACAGAGGATCAGCAGATAAACAAGGGCAGTTCTAGAATCACAAACGTAAGCCAAGTCAGGGTCATACACAGGGAATCAGCAGACGGCGAAAGGTGAATGGGAATCAAGGCACAAAGCAAGGATGAAAGGGAACTGGAACACAGGAGGAACAGGATCAGGACAGGCTCGGGATGGGGATCAGATACAGGCTTAGGATCGGGTACAGGTACGGGTACAGGTACGGGTACAGGTTCAGGTCACAGGCTAGCAGGTCAGGGCGCAAGGACGATACCAGGGCCATGACAGCAATCATCAGCCGGGTATTTATATGAATGCCTGTAATTAGCCTCAAGTGACACCTGAACGCAGGAGGTGCTGTCTGCTCCACAGTGCTGGAAAACACCCGCTGGTGAACACCGGTACTACAGCCCAAAGATCCAACAGTACCACCAACAGGTGAACCCTCCACTACCTGACAGTACCCCCCCTTAAAGGAGCGGCCTCTGGACACTTGTCAATAGTCAATTGTCAATAGTCTATGGCATCAAGCAGAACAACAGATGGGGGTACGTCAGGCTGGGCAACAGGCACTTCAGGCTGGTCATCAGGCACTTCAGGCTGGGCATCAGGCACGGCATTAGGCACTTCAGGCAGGGCATCAGGCACTTCAGGCAGGGCAACAGGAACATCAAACTCGGCAGCGGGTATGTCAAATTGGGGAACGAGCACATCAGGACAGACAGTGGCCACATCAGGGCAGACATCGGGCACATCAGGGCAGACAGCGGGCTCCAGGTCATGGAGCTGGGCAGCAGGCTCCAGGTCCTCAAGCTGGGCAGCAGGCTCTGGGTTATCGAGCTGGGCAGCAGGCTCTGGGTCATCGAGCTGGGCAGCAGGCTCTGGGTCACCGAGCTGGGAAGCAGGCTCCGAGGTCATCGATCTGGGTGGCAAGCTCCGGGTCATCGAGCTGGGTGGCAGGCCCCGGGTAATTGAGCTGGGCGGCAGGCTCTGGGTCATCGAGCTGGGCAGCAGGCTCCAGGTCATCGAGCTGGGTGGCAGGCTCCGGGTCATCGGGCTTGGTGGCAGGCTCCGGGTCATCGAGCTGGGCAGCAGACACTGGGACATCAGGCCGAGCACTGTAATGGCAGGCTGGGTAACAGGCACCGGCTCAGTAAGCTGAGTAACAGGCCCTGCCCAGTGGGCTGGGTAACGGGCCCCAGATCAGCGAGCCAGACACCGGGCACTGGCCCAGAAAGCCAGATGATGGGCACTGGCATAACAGGCTGAGACACGGGCACCAAAACTTCAGGCTGAGGCTGGGAAACCGTATCTTCAACCTGGAACACTGGATCTTCCGACTGGGACACCGGGACTTCAGACTGGGACACCGGGACTTCAGACTGGGACACCGGGACCCCAGACTGGGACACCGGGCCTTCAAGCGGGGACACCAGAACTTCAAGCTGGGACACAGGCACGGAACTTCAAGCGGGGACACAGACACCGGAACTTCAAGCGGGGACACAGACACCGGAACTTCAAGTGGGGACACAGACACCGGAACTTCAAGCAGGGACACAGGCACATCAGACTGGAACATGGGCACAGGATCATCAGGCTGGAACAAGGGCGCAGGGACATCAGGCTGGAACATAGGCACCGGGACGTCAGACTGGACAGCAGGCACTGGGAAGTCAGACTGGACAGCGGACACAGGCGTTGGCACAACAGGCTGAACAGCTGACACTGGCACAACAGGCTGAACAGCAGGCACTGGCACAACAGGCTGAATGGCAGGCACTGGCACAACAGGCTGAACAGCAGTTGCATTAGACTGGACAGCAGTCACTGGAACATCAGACTGGAACATGGACACCAGAACATCAGACTGGAACATGGGCACTGGGATGTCAGACTGGGCAGCAGGCACTGGGATGTCAGACTGGACAGCGGGCACAGGCGTTGGCACAACAGGTTGAACAGTAGGCACATCAGACTGGTCGGCAGGTATTGGAACATCGGACTGGTACATGGACACAGGAACATCAGACTGGGGCACAGGAACTTCAAACTGGATAGCAGGCAGAGAGTTGTCAGGATTAGGTGGGTCATCAGGTTTAGCTGGCATTAAGGTGGACTGGAGCAGGTTGGTTTGTTGTGGAAGCAGGTTGGAGCAGATTGGATGGTGTTGAGGCAGGTTGGGTTTCTGGCAGGATCGTGTGAGTGGGGAAGAACTTCAGTTTCTTCTTTGGCTTAACTGCTGGAGATCTGTAGGTGACTGTAGGACTGTAGGTAGGAGGTGAGGCATACTGAAGCGAAGGGCTGGGATATGGCAAGGAAGGGGGAACAGCAGTCAGAGGAAGTTTTTGTGGGGAAGTTGTAGGTAGTAGAGAAGAGGCAGGTGGGTTAAAGGCAGGATAGGTGCAGGGGAAGAAGGGTATATTGGACTGTAGCTGAGGTTGCCATGGGTGATGGGAGATAAGACGTCTGAGCAGGCAGGTGTTTAGTAGCAGGTCTGGGTTGTGGAGAGTTGACAGAAGCTGGGCTTAACAGGTCTGACCATGCCTGAAGTACAGGTAGATACCCTCTGTCTGACCAGGGACTGCACTTCATCTATACAATCCTTAAACAACTGTTTGGAACAAACAGACTAGTGCTCCAAAAAGAATGCATGAATGAGTCATCCTCCAACAGCCACACTAAGGACGCCACCTGATTAATGCTGAAGGGGGAGAGAAGTCATCATGGGGGAGGGGGAGGGGGGGAGGGGGAGAGAAGTCATCATGGCCCTTGGAATACAGGGCAGAGCCAGCTCTGTAGATATCTTAATCAAAGGCCAAACATCCTCAAACAGTATACTGCCCTGATCAACCACAGAGTGAGCTAAACTAATAATCTCCAGCAGCTGATCACTGGACCACCCTTTCAATGTCTGGCGGAGATATTCAGAACTCTCTGATGCCAGCTGACCATAATAAATAATTACAGCTGAATTCATCCCAGCAACATAAACAGAACTGAGATGGTTCCCCTGTGCAGCCACTTCTGGTCAGAGTGGCCCTGGTATACTGTCATGAATTGGTAAGACCAGACTGTGGATTGCAGAGAGAACCAAAAACGCATGTAAATGAATATAAACGTTTATTAAGATTAGTGATATATAAATACACAAACACCTCCAATACAAAACAGTGACAATAAACCAAACAGTGACCCACAAATAACAAATAACTATACACTGTAGATGGCGAATACCGTAATCAAGAACGTAAGCCAGGCCAGGGTCATACACAGAGGATCAGCATATAAACAAGGGCAGTTCCAGAATCACAAACGTAAGCCAAGCCAGGGTCATACACAGTGAATCAGCAGATGGGGAAAGGTGAATGAGAATCAAGGCACAAGGCAAGGATGAAAGGCAACTGGAACACAGGAGGGACAGGATCAGAACAGGCTCGGGGTGGGGATCAGATACAGGCTCAAGATCGGGTACAGGTACGGGTACAGGTTCAGGTCACAGGCTAGCAGGTCAGGGCGCAAAGATGATACCAGGGCCATGAGAGCAATCATCAGCCGGGTATTTATATGAATGCCTGTAATTAGCCTTAAGTGACACCTGAATGCAGGAGCTGTCTACTCCACAGTGTCGGGAAACACCTGCTGGCGGACACCGGTACTACAGCCCGAGGATCCAACAGTACCACCAACTGGTGAATCCCTCCACTACAGATCCTGAGTGTTGGAAGACACCCGCTGGTGGACACTGGTACTGCGATCCAAGAGACCGACAGTGCCACCAATAGGAGAACCCTTTCCTGACAGCGCATTAGAAAACAATTAAGCTATCTCGTTGAGAATTGCTTTCCACCCCTAAAAAACCTGTAAATGATGCCAAGAGCCATGTCATCACTACCTACTCTACACAACCCAAGCAAATTAGGTGTATCCGAAACAAGTATTGGCATCTGCTTGTTATGGATCCCTTGCTTGCTCCTTTTGTGTCGGAGGTACCAGCTGTCCTACAGATGGATTTTCAACCTCAAGGCCACCCTGCCACCAGGCTTGAATGAGGCATTTAACTTCAAACCCTTCCTATCCGGTTTTGTGTCAGGGGGATGTGAGTTGAACCTCTAATTTCTGGTATTGACAGTCTTGAACTCCAGAGGAACGAATGCATTGCTGTGTGCCCCATGCCATGACATCCTAAGACCCCCATGCCAAATATAATACCATATACAGAATTCTTTAATAATTCATTTTTAATCTTAGCTCTGCTCGTCTATATCCTTGGCTATTTTCTTTCCCATCATATTTTATATATATATATTTTTTCTCCTTTCCTTGTTTGCTTTTTCCTATGTATATAATTTTCGTTTAATCGATCACTGTTTTTTGTTCTTGTATGTTTCTCCATTGTGGTTTTTGAATCATCAATTGCCCACTATGACTGTCGTGGCCCGCGGATCCGCTAGTGGCGATGTGCGTGTACCCTGTGGAGTCTTCTGCTTATACCACCCGGCGGGTAGGCTCCACCAGCTTGTGGCCGGTGGATGGCACTGGGGGTATATACTTCCTGCTATCCACGCACCCTTGCGTCAGAGAACTGCCTTGTCCCTGTCCTGAGCTGCCCTAATTGGTGGCGTCATTGATGTCAGGGTTCCAGCACCTCCTCTCCATGGCTTATTGACTCTACCCGAGGAATACTCCCTATATAAGCAGACACAACAGACAGGCATGTCTCTTATTGAGCATTGCTGCTATGGTGTGGATATCTGCATTGGTGTGTTGAAAGGTAATGTACTATATGGTGGGGTGATTAGATACCTGATTCCCCTATCTTATTTCTATGCAACATTCATCCTGTCTGCTGATGTTTAAGTTTAGGAAGTATGTGTTAATACGCTCTTTCAATTGCTTTCTTTGCTTTAGATACTGATACCTTTTTGGCAAGGCATTTCTTGTGGATGTTTGCAGCTTACTCAACCTGGGATGCACGCCCACCCATCTGCTGCTCTGCGGACTGCTTTAGTCCCTTTGGGAGTCCCCACTGATTTTATTCCTTGTGTTTCCTTTTTTGTTTATTGTACTGTGGATCATCATGTGAGTATTAGCATGGTTACATTTATTATATAGTTACATAGTTAGTCAGGTTGAAAAGAGACACAAGACCCTCTAGTTCAACCAAAAAATAAATAAAAAATAATATCAAACAATCCCATGTACCCAATCCTATACCCACAGTTTATCCAGAGGAAAGCAAAAAACCCCAGCAAAGCATTAACCAATTTGCTACAGCAGGGGAAAAAATTCCTTCCCGACCCCCCAAGAGGCAATCAGATTTTCCCTGGATCAACTTTACCTATAAATGATAATACCCAGTTATATTGTGTGCATTTAGGAAAGAATCTAGGCCTTTCTTAAAGCAATCTACTGAGCTGGCCAGAACCACCTCTGAGGAGGTCTATTCCACATTTTCACAGCTCTTGCTGTGAAGAAGCCTTTCTGTATTTGGAAATGAAATCTCTTTTTCTCTAGGCATAAAGAGTGCCCCCTTGTCCTCTGTGTTGACCGTAAAGTGAATAACTCAACACCAAGTTCACTATATGATCCCCTTATATATTTGTACATGTTGATCATATCCCCCCTTAAGAGAAAATAAATTCAGTTCCCCTAATCTTTCCTCATAGCTGAGCTCCTCCATGCCTCTTATCAGTTTGGTTGCCCTTCTATGCATTTTCTCCAGTTCCCTTATATCCTTTTTGAGAACTGGCTCCCAAAACTGAACTGCATATTCCAGATGAGGTCTTACTAATGATTTTTACAGGGGCAAAATGATATCTCTCTCTCTCTCTCGAGTCCATACCTCTCTTAATACAAGAAAGGACTTTGCTCGCTTTGGAAACCGCAGCTTGGCATTGCATGTTATTATTGAGCTTATGATCTACCAAAACTCCCAGATCCTTCTCCACTACGGATTCCCCCAGTTGTACACCCCCTAGTATGTATGATGCATGCATATTCTTAGCCCCCAAGTGCATAACTTTACATTTATAAACATTAAACCTCATCTGCCAAATAGTCGCCCAATTAGACAGTGCATTGAGGTTGGCTTGTAAATTGGAGACATCCTGTAAGGACGTTATTCCACTGCATAGTTTGGAGTCATCTGCAAAGATTGAAATGGTACTTTTAATTCCAGACCCTATATAATTTATAAAGATATTAAAAAGTAAGGGTTCCAACACTGAACCTTGGGGTACACCACTGATAACCTTTGACTATTCAGAGTAAGAATCATTAACCACTACTCTCTGAATTCTGTCTTTTAGCCAGTTTTCTATCCAATTACAAACTTATATCTCCAAGCCTGTAGACTTTACCTTACACATTAGCTGTGTGTGGGGAACTGTATCAAACGCTTTTGCAAAATCCAAGTATTCCATGTCCACAGCCACCCCTCTGTCCAAGGTTTTACTTACCTCTTCATAAAAAGAAATCATATTTGTTTGACAACTTCTGTCTTTCGTGAACCCATGCTGTCTGTTGCTTAAAATATTTTTTCCCAAGAACTCATCTATGTGGTCTTTTATTAAACTCTCCAGTATCTTTCCAACTATAGAAGTTAAACTAACAGGTCTATAGTTACTTGGTAAAGACTTTGTTCCCTTTTTAAATATAGGCACCACATTGGCTCTAAGCCAATCCAGTGGTACCATTCCCGTCATATTATATACCAAATTTATACTCTTATATTGCTTGATATGCTCACATCGTGCTTTACGGTGTGATTATCATGCAACTATGTTTACATTTCAGACAATGAGAATTAAAGTCACCCAGACATAATCTTCCCTGATGAAGGATTACACATTGTTCATTCTGAAACATGTTGGGCTATGCATAAGAAATCCCTATTGACTGACCACAGCTCATCTCTGGCAGCACAGGGCATACTTGCCTTTTGTTGGGTTTGACAAATATGTTTTGATGTACCACCATTTTTTTTATAATTTTGTACTGTGTGTTTTACATTATTTGCCTTGTTGGCTATGTCTATATATAAACACGTTTTTATGTTTTGTATTAATAAAAGTGGCATTATATTGCCTTTTACTATAAAATGATCTTTATGACCATTTCTGCCTAAAAAAGTCCAAAGGGGCTGCTCCAATCCTGCACTACGATGTAGGTGTACAAACCTTTTGGACCCACCTATAACATGTTGCTTAGGCTGGTGCTTGTATGAGACCACTTACCAACCCAATGAAATTGGAGTGGGGTCATTAGAGCCTGGTAAAGTTGTTGTTTCATCAGGTGGAATGTCCTATCTCCTGGCCTGAAAGAAATGAATCCTCAATAGCACATCTCTTGGGACAGATTGTGGCAGATGAGTTGGCTTAGGGATCCTGTGGATCCTGTCAATAGTGATTTTTTCCTGCATTAAGGTGGGAACAATGTATTGGAAGAGCTGTCGTACATAATTGGCCAGTTGGCCTGTTGTACTCATTCTGGAATTCCTCTTATTTTAAGATCATTCCAACGGGATCTATCCTCCAGATATGCCACTTTTGCTTTGAACCAGTGCAGTTTTTTTATCTATGGGTCTCATGAGCATCCACTAGGGAGGCATATTTTCCCATTTTATCTTCAATCTGCCTAACTCCCTCACCCACCTCCTGGAGTTCCCCCTTAAAGCCATATGTACAGGATAACATGTCGGCCTGCAATGATGCTCAAAGTGAAAGAAGCAATGGGAGGCAATGGGGTCAGGGCAGTCAGCATTTGGGTTGCCTACCTTCATGTCACTCTGCATAACGGGGTCATCAGTTGCCTCCATGCAGAGCCTAGACATGACAGGGTTGTCTGTGGGCAGCGTAGAGGAGCCAGATCCAGAGGATTTATCTGGATGGGGCTGCCCAGACACACCTGAGATGAGTGTCTACAGGGGCCTCTGTGTTGGATCCAGCTTGCTGTGTGTGGCAGCCGCTGCTGCCATTTTGGTGTAGCCTGGGAGGCAGCAGCGGGAGAAAGCCCTCCAGTTCACGGGATTGGATCTTCCAGGCATCTCTGGGTCTGGGAACCCAGGGGAAGGCAATCTGTCAGTCTCTGGAGCAGCGGTGGGACCTGTGCGGGTCAATCTCCCAGCTGTGGAGTGAAGCTCCCTCAGATAGCGGCCATTACCAAGCGTGGTCTCCATTACCCATTACATTTATATATTTTATGTGGTGGGTATGCGGAGGGTGGGCTGTTTCAAGGCTGGGTGCCAAACAAAACTACACAGCCTATGCTATTTTATAGTGGTATCAGTTGTTTGTTTACAGCAACAAAGAACTTTGGGATTTTACTTGTACCCATTGCTGACTATATTGCTGCTATAATGTGCGTTGTATAGTTTTGACTTCCTCTGTATTTCCTCTTTCTTTCTTTCTTAAAATTGGGTATAAGATTGTGTTTGTTTGCACTAAAATTCATTTCAGTGTATTCTTTGCTGAGAATAAGCTGCGCAAATATTGTGCAACTTAAAAAATTGTAACTTCCACTATTTTATTCAAAATAGTTCCCTGCATTAAGAGAATGCCCCTCCTTATATTTACCTGAGCCCAATCTTGATCCAGCGATGTGCACAAGAGCAGTAGATCTCTCAACTCCTCTTCATTGGCTCAGAGACAGCATTTATCCATTAGAATGCATTTGCTCCCATTGTGGAGACTCTCGTAAATTTAGAAGTGTTAGTACTGCTCGTGATACAGGGTGCCATGAAGAGGCCTTGCAGCTTACGCATACGTTTTCAAATGTGTGCTAACTTAAACCTTGTTTTTAATGGACACTAATGGGCATTTTTCCTTCCATGTGCTCCTTGCTGTGAAGGCCAGTTATAAGTGGGGGCAGGGGTCATCTCTTTGTTACTGGTGTAAATTTGGTCAGGGGACACACTGGGCACTTTTGCTGCCATTGTGCTATGTGCTGGGTGTCCAATGTGCCCCTGTGCCTTTAAGAAGGATTGGGCTACCTCCAGGCCCACCTGCCCCTTATCTATCCATTAGAATGCATGTGCTCCCATTGTGGAGACTCTCATACATTTAGAAGGGTTAGGACTTCAAGTGATACAGGGTGCCATGATGAGGCTTTGCAGCTTACACATGTGTTTGAAAATGTGTGCTAACTAAACTCCTGTTTTTAAAGCATACTGTTGGACAGGTTAATTCGGTTGGTAAGCAGACTGGTTGGTGAGGTGAGGTTGGAATTTTCTCTGGTTTTGTGTTTCATGCATTTGCCCTTCCATGTGCTCCTTGATGTGAAGGCCAGTTATAGGTGGGAGCAGGGGCCATCTCTTTGTCAGAGACAGCATTGGCTCCTGCTGCTATCAATCACACCTAGTATGTGGGGATTGGGGGCAGGACCAAGCCCCATTCTGTGTGGTAATGGACTTAGGAGAGAGCATGCCCGAGTGCCCCCATAGCAAGCGGCTTGTTATGGGAGCACTCTGTGGGGGGAAGGAGCCAGTAGTGTCTGTGGCGGACCCCAGAAGTGGCAGATTGGGGCTGCTCTGTGCAAAACCATTGCACAGAGCAGGTAAGTATAAGATGTTTGTTATTTTAATTTAAAAAATTGGAGCATTTAGAATCACTTTTAAGTAAAAGCAAATAAAAAGCATTTTTTTTATTTTTTTTTGAAAATTCTTTTTTTATTCATTTTTTAAGCATACAAATAACAACAGGCCACATTTGCGGCCGACAACCACCGACTATAACACAATTGCCGGTGGAAATTTACATACAAAAACACAAACATAAAGCTAACATAAATTTATAACCCCCCCTTCCTCCCCCCCAAACAACAAAGCTTTTGCCCAGATATATACTGTCCAAGTTGGCCTACAACTGGAGGAAGGCACTAGGAGACACCGCACCCTTGCTGTCTAACAACTTCGTTTGTGATGCTAAATTCAGTCCAAAGCATGACCCCCCCCCAGCACCAAGAATTTTGTATGAAGAAATAACTCTCCCCCCTAAAAGTGACTAGTTATCCTAATGCAGAATTATCAATATTTCTCCTGTATGTCAGTCATATACATCTTCCTTTGTGACCTCATACACCAATATCAATAGCTATAGGTTATCTGCAATTAGTCTGATACCTTATCCACCGATGCCATCCAACCTCCCCACACCTTGTCAAATTTGGTCAGTGCCCCCCTACTCAATTAAGTGGCTTTATAAAATGGTACTGCCTTATTAACCAATGCCTTCCAGGATTCCAGGGTTGGGGCTGAGGAACTCTTCCAGAAGAGAATAATCCTCTTTTTGGCATAAAACAACAATAGGGTAAGAAGAGTTCTAATAGCCCTGGTAGTAGCTAGGGGCTCTACCAGATGCAGTAAGCATACCTCAACTGTCATGGCAATCGAAATAGAGGTGACTGACCTTATGCAGCCTGCTACATCCTGGCAGTATGCTTTGACCTGTAGGCATTCCTAAAAGATATGCATAAAATTCGCTAGTGGCGAGGAGCACCTCCAGCAAGAGGAATGCTGATTCCCAAACATTCTAGCAAGTCTAGTTGGGGTCAGATAAATCCTGTGCAGGAATTTAAAGTGAATTAGTCTGTCCCTAGTGGAGACCAGGGTCTGAATTGCAATTCCCCATATATCATCCCAGTCATCTCTATCCAACCCCGAGGTTGCAGCCTCCCACGCTTGTCTGCAGGGTTCTAACAGTTTCATTGTTTCCTGAAAGAGATCTCTGTATATGCTGGAAACTGGTTTACATAACGAGTCACTGCGAGTCAGCAGTTCTTAATCACTGGACTCAAGGTCAAGAGGTTCTCCTCCAAACTGGGATTGAAAGGCATGCCTTAATTGAATGTGCCGAAAAAAATGCGTATTTGGTAGTTCATAACGTGATTTCAACACGTCAAAGGACATTAGGGTGCCATTCGCTACAATGTGATTTAGTGTCTTAATTCCGTATTTTGTCCATACTATAGGATCCGGGTAGTCGAAGAAGTGCGGCAGACTAGGATTCCTCCACAAGGGGAGATTTGGAGAAATTTTATCATGACTAGAAGGCCGGAGCCCCTAAGTCACAGACCATGTCCTAATTACAGAGCGCATGTAGGGCGTCAGAGGGTAGGGGGCCCGTAAACCCCTATATACCAAGTGGGATAGTGCTTCATATGAACCCAAAAAGTTAAAACATTTTTCCTGCTAGACACAGCTGCAGTACTGCTAGTTTAAATGCAGTCTAAAATCTGATCAGTAGCTTGCTATAAATTGGTGCAATTATTGGTGCAGTTTTTGATCAATAGAGATATAATTTAAAATAAATACAAGCCATATTGCACATGGTATTGATAAATTTGTTCATTGCACCGTTTATGGTTTCATCAAATGAGGGCCACCATAAAAAGCCAAGACTGAGCATTGCCTCTGCTTTTACCTTTATGTGAGGATCAGGCCAAATTAAGCTCCCCTAAGGGACAATGAGGAGCTCTTCTGACTGTCAAATTTGCTCATTATTACAACTTTCCAATGTCCTGTAAAATTTCTATGTGGATGTACACCAATGCTTTTCTTTCATGTGAAGAAACGGGAAGAGAATAGTAACAAAACCTGTGTTAAACATACCTCTCAGTTGAGTTACAAGGTACATTGCAAATGGTCTTGACCCATTTGATTACAAGCAAATGTCTCACTGTTTATTTTTTCTGATGACACTACTGCTTGTAACCCATTACAGCTCATTGTTGGTATTATGCAATATTTGCAATATTTCACCTGAAAAAGCACAGTGCATATATACGCAGCACAGTTGCAAGAAATTGTTCTCAGGGTGAATGCACTCTTTTGATGTCCATACATTTTGCCATTCCTGTTATTGGATGTGCTCTTAAATAGGCTTGTAGTATGGAAGTGCAAATGTTATAGCAGTATACAAGTTGCAGGTGTTCTTTGTAATTAAATTGTATTTCTAGAGAATTCTGCCTTGTGCTGATATGATTGCCTCATCAATATGATTAGAATCCCATCCTTCAGCCTTATCCATCTTCAAGATCTGTTGTGACAGCTCACAGTCTACTAGTCCCTAAAGGGAAGCTTCCGTACCACTCTATCATGTTATTTAAATCGGAAAATACCCACTGCATTCAAGGGGTAAATATATTCCCCTTTGGTGTTATTTTCCAGACAGTGAAAATACATAGTAATAGTTCTTGCTGTTATTCTCACACTTTATTTTCATTCCTTGTATGATCATTTGAATGCTTACAGACTAGTAATCTGCTGTTATCACAACTGAGTTGCCATGTCTATAGTACAAGAGGTATCATCCTTTACTATTAACAAGAGTTACACTTAATTATACTAATTTCAAAAAGCATAAATATTTCTGCACAAGCCAAAAATGTAACCTTCTCTGTTCATCTTCCAGGCCTCAATTTAGGGGTTTTGTTCAGTGAAAGGGTTGAGTGTTAAGGGCCAGGTTCAGTGTTAAGGGTCAAATGTTTATTTATCACACTTCCCACTTTAAAAATGAAACATTAGCCAAGAAAACTGAAATCGCTCAGTTCTTGTGTTTTCTTCCCACTGACAGGTGGTACTGTATATTAATTTGTGGCAAGGTATGTTTTCAGCATGAAACTCTTGGTTCTGAGGACAAGTATAAAACATGCAGCTTACTTGTGTTGCTATATTTCAGAGTGTCCCTAAGGACCCTTTCACGCTGATGGGTTTTTTTCCTTCATGTTTTCCTTGCAAGAAAAATGCAAGAAAAATGTTTCCCTTTAAATCCTATAGGACTTTTTGGGACATAATGACTGTTAACGACACCCCGATATCGGTTTACAAAACGCAGCGCAATCACATGGGTGTGAACACCCAATGCGATCCTGGTGCAGACAAAAAAGGGTCTTGCACCAGTTTGATGCAAATGCGGTGCGATTTGAAACGCACAAAAAAATCACAGCTTCCCATTGAAATTAATGGAAATCGTGGCAATGCGATTTTGGTGCATTTTTGAGTCACATGTCTATTTTTCACAGGTGCAGGCAACCCAAAAATGCACCAGGAACGCACAGCAAAATATGAAAAATTGCCGTAAAAAAGCATATGCATTTTTACCGTGATTTTGCTACCGAGCAGTGTGAAAGTACCCCAACAACAGGGATTTGATAATTAAACCAGCAGACGGGGGGGGGGGGCAATATTGTCTCAATGGATAGACAATATTATTTGAAAATGTTCTACGACCTCTTAAGCAATTAAAAGAATTATGAGGTCTTAAAGAAGGACCCTACCCTGGAATACCTGCATGAGCTAAGAGGAATCCTAAAAGTAGAAATAAAGCAAAGGGTACTATCCAAGGCCAAATTTGCATTTATTTGCAGCACTACTCCCGTAGGAACTGCTGGAATACTTGTCCCCTGGGTGTCCCACTGATTATCCTGCAGCCAGTTACATGGTATTTCACAGAGCCAGGTGCACACACTCTTTTGCTTGTTGTCTCCAATGACCAGTCTATGGGATTTGTTTTTATGTTTTATTTGGAGAACTTGGATAGGAGAAGGGAATTAGTAGGATACTTCAAATTAACTATTTGTAGAACTGTGGAAGCAGATGATCTGCTGAACCATATAGAGTCTGTATGGAAGAATAAGTCCCTCTATAGCAGAAAAGACTCAGTGGACTTTGTCATTAGACTCAAGTCTTCAAGACACTAGCCAGCGTCTCCTTTAGCTCACACACCCAGTATGCTGACTTCTAGGACCAGAGGGAGATTTCAGCAACACACACAGTCTCAAGGATCCCTTCAGGCTCTGTACAAAATGTCCAGGGACAGCTGGTAGCCTCCTTCCAACTTCCAAGTGACACTCTATACCAGTGACACACGACCAGATCCATAGACTTTCTCCCTCAGTCAGCTTGCACAGGAAGCCTGGGTTGTAGCTTGCAGGCTTCAGGCCCTCAGATCTGCAATCTGAGGCCGCATGGCTTACCACGCTGGGGAGAGGCAGCTGCCTCCTCCCCACCTGAATCTCTCTCCTCAGAGGTGGGCTGGACTGGAACTCCTGTGCTCTTACAATATAAATACAGTCACCCAGCATGCAATGGGGCACCTGCTAATTGGTCAAGGCTGTATCTACATCCCTGCTTTCACCTGCTGGGTTTCCTCCCACTGTCCAATATGATTAATCACTATTGGATCAGTGTGAAATTCTCCAAGACAGCATGAATCAGCATCAGAGCACACTGAGCAGACCTAACTCATCAATCACTGCTCTCTGTTAAGCAGACAGCACCTAAATTTGCTTCTCTGTTAAGCATAAAATCCAAAAACTATATACACTCTCTAGCACTTACCTATGAGGGTGCTACATATTATTAACAACCTTTATTTGCGACCTTTTATGCACTCTCGAAAGTGCACAAACATCAAGTCAAGCCTTCAGGCCATCCGATAGTTTCAGGTAATCAAAATCTAACTGTAGGGGGCCAGCAAATATATTGATTTCACCATGCAACCATATGTCCAGGGGTTGTCGTCGTATATGGAAGATACCTCTGATTTTGTCAATAAACCTTCTGACATAGCATTGGACGAAGATTGGCATTGGCTGGCTTGCCTAGACATAGAGGCTCTGTACAGCAACATTGGGCATAATTTAGGACTGGAGGCTAGTAAATATTTCTTGAGGACCAGAGGAGTGGCTTTCCAGACACACAATGAGTTTGTCATTGAATTCCTAAAATTCCTTCTGGAGCACAACTTCTTCCTGTTTGATGGAAAAATCTATAAACAAACAAAAGGGTGCACATGGACACCACATGTGCACTCACATACAGAAACATATTTCTGGGTTGGTGGCAATGTACCCTGGTGTTTGTAGAGGATTTGGAACAATTCACCTCACACATGCTACTATGGGTGCATTTCATCTATGATGTATTCATCTTGTGGCAGGCCCCTAAAGAGAGATTTGTGGACTTTGTAGCCCATTTGAATGTGAATAACATTGGGATTACTTCACCAGTGAGATGCAATGTCAATTTTTTGGATCTTAAACTTATGAGAGACAAAAATGGGGTCATCAGTACAACAATTTATCATAAGCTGTCCACAAACAGCCTGCTCCACTCGGAAAGACATCACCCAAGATCATCGAAAAGCCTTTCCACTGGGCAATTTATGCAGGCAAAAAGAAATTGCTCTGCGGAAACACCTTTTAGGCTGAAAGTTTGGAGTTGATGGAGAGATTCAGGAGATGAGGCTACCACGTGCGTGATCTCAAGAGAACATATGAGAGGGTGAATAATATCCCTAGAGAATCCTTATTGGGTCGGAAACAGATCAAAAATTATACCTAAGTAGGGACGCGCATCATAGGGACGTATTCCAACCAGTCTGGCCAGATATTCAGCATCATTAGGAGGTATTGGAATGTGTTGCATAATGATAAAGACGTGTCCAAAATTCTTCCAAAAATCACTATTATTACATAGAAGAGAAGTAGAAATTTGAGGGACCTCCTTAAGTATAGTCTTTTGGAGAGCACTCTAGTACAACCTATAATTTCTACATGGCTACCAGAAAGGCCCGTGGGGAGTTTCAAGTGTGGGCACTGTAAGGCTTGCACCTACATACCCACATTAAAGGAATTTGTTAACCCCAAGAACAGTGAGATCATTAAGATTGAATCATTCTTTAATTGTAGCTCAGACAGAGTGATACATGCTGCCAAATGTTCTTGCCCACCAATATACAGTGGGGCAAAAAAGTATTTAGTCAGCCACCAATTGTGCAAGTTCTCCCACTTAAAAAGATGAGAGAGGCCTGTAATTGTCATCATAGGTATACCTCAACTATGAGAGACAAAATGTGGAAACAAATCCAGACAATCACATTGTCTGATTTTTGAAAGAATTTATTTGCAAATTATGGTGGAAAATAAGTATTTGGTCAATATCAAAAGTTCATCTCAATACTTTGTTATATATCCTTTGTTGGCAATGACAGAGGTCAAATGTTTTCTGTAAGTCTTCACAAGGTTGTCACACACTGTTGCTGGTATGTTAGCCCATTCCTCCATGCAGAGCTCCTCTAGAGCAGTGATGTTTTGGGGCTGTCGCTGGGCAACATGGACTTTCAACTCCCTCCAAAGGTTTTCTATGGGGTTGAGATCTGGAGACTGGCTAGGCCACTCCAGGACCGTGAAATGCTTCTTATGAAGCCATTCCTTCTTTGCCTGGGCGGTGTGTTTGGGATCATTGTCATGCTGAAAGACCCAGCCACGTTTCATCTTCAATTCCCTTGCTGATGGGAGGAGGTTTGCACTCAAAATCTCATGATACATGGCCCCATTCATTCTTTCATGTACACGGATCAGTCGTCCTGTTCCCTTTGCAAAGAAACAGTCCCAAAGCATAATGTTGCCACCCCCATGCTTCACAGTAGGTATGGTGTTCTTTGGTTGCAACTCAGCATTCTCTCTCCTCCAAACATGACGAGTTGTGTTCCTACCAAACAGTTCTACTTTGCTTTCATCTGACCATATGACATTCTCCCAATCCTCTTCTGGATCATCCAAATGCTCTCTAGCAAGCCTCAGACGGGCCCAGACATGTACTTGCTTAAGCAGGGGGACACATCTGGCACTGCAGAATCTGAGTCCCTGGCGGCGTAGTGTGTTACTGATGGTAGCCTTTGTTACGTTGGTCGCAGCTCTCTGCAGATCATTCACTAGGTCCCCCCCGTGTGGTTCTGGGATCTTTGCTCACTGTTCTTGTGATCATTTTGACCCCACGTGGTGAGATCTTGCGTGGAGCCCCAGATCGAGGGAGATTATCAGTGGTCTTGTATGTCTTTCATTTTCTAATTATTGCTCCCACAGTTGATTTCTTCACACCAAGCTGCTTGCCTATCGCAGATTCAGTCTTCCCAGCCTGGTGCAGGTCTTCAATTTTGTTTCTGATGGCCTTCGGCAGCTCTTTGGACTTCACCATAGTGGAGTTTGGAGTGTGACTGTTTGAGGTTGTGGACAGGTGTCTTTTATACTGATAACAAGTTCAAACAGGTGCCATTAATACAGGTAATGAGTGGAGGACAGAGGAGCCTCTTAAAGAAGAAGATACAGGTCGGTGAGAGCCAGAAATCTTGCTTGTTTGTAGGTGACCAAATACTTATTTTCCACCATAATTTGCAAATAAATTCTTTAAAAAATCAGACAATGTGATTATCTGGATTTGTTTCCACATTTTGTCTCTCATAGTTGAAGTATACCTATGACGACAATTACAGGCCTCTCTCATCTTTTTAAGTGGGAGAACTTGCACAATTGGTGGCTGACTAAATACTTTTTTGCCCCACTGTACATGGGCAAAGACAATGCGTCAATTCAGACGTTGTGTTCTGGAGCATATTAATGACATCACATTGAAAAAGGACAGGCCCATTGAAAGACATGTTTGGCAAATGCATGGACGAAGACCAGAATTTTTTTAAATTCTGGGTTATTGAGCAATTCCATCTAGGTCCACAAAAAAGGTGATTTGGATAAATGTTTGCTGAAGTTAGAGGCCAGGTGGATATTCAGTTTGAGCTCACATTATTTGCTCCTCATGGGCTAAATGAAAGCTTCACCTTCTTACCTTTCGTGTGTGATTGATCAATTTGAGGCATGGAGCATATTGTATCATACATATATTTTTACATAGGTTTAGTGCTACCCCCGTGAGTGCTGCTTGCTGAATCCGTACCCCACTGGTGGTCCCGACACTGCAAGTCTTCTGACACCTCTGACAACCCGAGTTCAGACATTTTTGGTGATAATCAGGGTAATTAGAGACACACACAATTTAAAAGAGAAGTATGGGTTTGGGTTTTTTCCATAATAATACTTACCTAGGTCGATGCAGCATCGGTCCCCCAGCGCCTTTACACTGAGAATCGAGTATTCGAACATCGCTGATGACTCAGTTATCACAGCTTCCAGAGCAGAGAGCTGCTGTGAATCCTCGCTCACTGGAGCACTGAGCTGTGGAGGGGCAGGGAGCGGCCATCTCAGCCTCTCTGCGGCTCGCTGAGAGGCTGAGACGGGTGTCAGTCCAGGCACCTGGTGGATCCAGGCTTCCATTGTCGGGATGTTGCAGTACCTGGACTGATTTCTGTGATGCTCGCTCTCTGCTGAAAACGGGTCATACTAGTGTAAAACGAATTGCACTCCTGTGATCCATAGGCGAAGCCCAGCCAAACGAGCTTTGGCTGGACTTCTCCTTTAAGTGAAATAGTTGAGCTTTGTTCACTGGAAAGTTAGAAACCTGGGAATCCAGTAACATAAACTTAGCCCTTGGAAAAGTTTCACTATAGCAGGTGATAACAATGATATAAGACAGCAAAACAAACAGTAACTGATTGCAAGATATAAAGGCTACTCACACAATACTCTGTTTAGTAGGAAACCTATGGGAACAGGTGGGAGAAGGGCAGAGGAATGACCTTTCTTATGTCAAACTGCTCCCTCCTGTGCCTCAACATCACAGGCCAGATAAAGCAAAATGTTACAACACTGTTCTTAAATCAATTAAACTAATAAAACTTTGACTACCTAAACCCACTCAATTAACAGATTGGGGTTGATTTACTAAAGGCCAATAGACTGTGCACCTTGGAAAGTGCAATTGCACTCTGCAAGTGCAGTTGCTCCAGAGCTTAGTAAATGAGGTAAAGCTTCACTTTGCAAAGAATACCCAATCACATGCAAGGAAAATAAAAAAACAGCATTTTTGCTTGCACATGATTGGTTGATGAAAGTCAGCAGAACTTCTGCTCATTTACTAAACTCTGGAGCAACTGCTCTTGCCGTGTGCAACTGCACTTTCCAAAGTGCACAGTCTTTTTGCCTTTAGTAAATCAACCCCATAGTGTCCTGGGTGAAAATAGTTGTCCTGACTGCTTTACTCCTATAGTGGGGGGAATATGTTGTAACCTCTAAGAGGAAAGAAACCCTTTTGTCTTCCGATGGCTCTTAAGGCTCTATTCACACTAATGCGTTTTTTGATGCATTTTGCATTTTGCAGAAATGCATGGGAATTTTTTAACATGGGTCCCTATGGAACATGTTCACATCAATGAATTTTTGTGCCTCTGCGTTTTTGGAAAGGGTCGGGGACTTTTTTTCATGCAAAATGCAACATTTTGCATGTAATAGAATTCAGTGGACCCGCATCCAAAAGTACCACGTTTTTGCCACGTTTTTACCGCGTTTTTGCCGGGTTTTTGGACCTTTTTTTTCCTTTCTTTTTTTTTTATACTGTATGCAGTATAAAGAAAAAAACACTGTAAAAAAAAAAGAAAGAAAAAAAAACGTGGCAAAACACGGCAAAAGCGCATGTTCAAAAACGCGGCAAGCACCGCAAAAAACACTGCAGAAACGCTCAAAAGCAACATGCATAGATGTAAATTCAGCCTAAGGCTCCATTCACACTAGCGCGTTTTTTGATGCATTTTGCATTTTGCAGAAATGCACGGGAATTTTTTAACATGGGTTCCTATGGAACATGTTCACATCAATGCCTTTTTGTTTCTCTGCATTTTTGGAAAGGGTCAGGGACTTTTTTTCATGCAAAATGCAGCGTTTTGCATGTAATAGAATTCAATGGACAAGCATCAAAAACGCAAGTGCACCGTTTTTGCAGCGTTTTTGATGCGTTTTTGGTGCGTTTTTGATGCGTTTTTGCCGGGTTTTTTTGTTTAATTTTTTTTTTTCATTTTTTTTTTTTTTTCATTTTTTTTAAGACTGTAAAAAAAATGTAAAAAAAAAAACAAAAAAAAAAAAAAAACGCAAAACGCAAATCGCGGCAAAATCGCAGGCGATTTTGCCGCGATTTGCGTTTTGCGTTTTTTTATTTTTATTTATTTTTTTTTTTTTACATTTTTTTTTAGTCTTAAAAAAAAACAAAAAAAATAAATAAAAAAAAAATGGCAAAAACGCACCAAAAACGCACCAAAAACGCTGCAAAAACGGTGCACTTGCGTTTTTGAGGCTCCATTCACACTAGCGCGTTTTTTGATGCATTTTGCATTTTGCAGAAATGCACGGGAATTTTTTAACATGGGTTCCTATGGAACATGTTCACATCAATGCCTTTTTGTTTCTCTGCATTTTTGGAAAGGGTCAGGGACTTTTTTTCATGCAAAATGCAGCGTTTTGCATGTAATAGAATTCAATGGACAAGCATCAAAAACGCAAGTGCACCGTTTTTGCAGCGTTTTTGATGCGTTTTTTTGGTGCGTTTTTGATGCGTTTTTGCCGGGTTTTTTTGTTTAATTTTTTTTTTTAATTTTTTTTTTTTTTTCATTTTTTTTAAGACTGTAAAAAAAAATGTAAAAAAACAAACAAAAAAAAAAAAAAAACGCAAAACGCAAATCGCGGCAAAATCGCGGGCGATTTTGCCGCGATTTGCGTTTTGCGTTTTTTTATTTTTATTTATTTTTTTTTTTTTACATTTTTTTTTAGTCTTAAAAAAAAACAAAAAAAATAAATAAAAAAAAAATGGCAAAAACGCACCAAAAACGCACCAAAAACGCTGCAAAAACGGTGCACTTGCGTTTTTGAGGCTCCATTCACACTAGCGCGTTTTTTGATGCATTTTGCATTTTGCAGAAATGCACGGGAATTTTTTAACATGGGTTCCTATGGAACATGTTCACATCAATGCCTTTTTGTTTCTCTGCATTTTTGGAAAGGGTCAGGGACTTTTTTTCATGCAAAATGCAGCGTTTTGCATGTAATAGAATTCAATGGACAAGCATCAAAAACGCAAGTGCACCGTTTTTGCAGCGTTTTTGATGCGTTTTTTTGGTGCGTTTTTGATGCGTTTTTGCCGTTTTTTTCTTTTTTATTTTTTATTTTTTTTTTAAATTTTTTTGAAGACTAAAAAAAAATTGAAAAAAAAAAATAAAAAACCGCAAAACGCAAATCGCGGCAAAATCGCGGCAAAATCACGGCAAAAACGCGGCTCAAAAACGTGGCAAGCATGAAAAAAAACCCTCCAAAAACGCTCAAAAGCAACATGCATAGGTGTGAATCGAGCCTGATGCTTGTCCATTGAATTCTATTACATGCAAAACGCTGCATTTTGCATGAAAAAAAGTCCCTGACCCTTTCCAAAAATGCAGAGAAACAAAAAGGCATTGATGTGAACATGTTCCATAGGAACCCATGTTAAAAAATTCCCGTGCATTTCTGCAAAATGCAAAATGCATCAAAAAACGCGCTAGTGTGAATGGAGCCTAATGAAGTACTTGAAATATCCTAGTAATTAGGAGAAGGTGAAGTAGCCTGGTGATGCCTTAACAGGCAGTGTGTTGAAAAATGTACTTGTGGTGTCCTGTGAAAAGAGGAACACTGTTGCTGCTCCACAAAGAGTCAGTGTAGCACCAGGTCCTACAGGTAGACATGTGTATGACGAAAAAATTTGTTTAGTTTAGATTTGTTAATCTAGTTATTTAGTTACCTTAAATTTGGTTTATTTGTTCAATTCGTATTTAGGATTCATATTCGGAATGTCTTTTTTGAATTTTCTTAGAATTTACCGATTTTTTTCAATTTGAAAAGTTTGAATCGATAAATTTTAAATCAATTGAAAAAAAAAATTGATTCAAATGCGACAAAGTGAGCAAACAAAAGAAAAATCTTCATCAAATGATTACAATGACTCTTTAACCGCTTAAGCCCCGGAAGATTTTACCCCCTTCCTGACCAGAGCACTTTTTGCGATTCGGCACTGCGTCGCTTTAACTGACAATTGCGTGGCCGTGCAACGTTGCACCCAAACAAAATTGACAACTTTTTTCCCACAAATAGAGCTTTCTTTTGGTGGTATTTGATCACCTCTGCGGTTTTTATTTTTTGCCCTATAAACAAAAAAGAGCGACAATTGTGAAGAAAACGCAATATTTTTTACTTTTTGCTATAATAAATATCCCCCAAAAATATATAAAAACATTTTTTTTCCTCAGTTTAGGCCGATATGTATTCTTCTACATATTTTTGGTAAAAAAATTGCAATAAGCGTATATTGATTGGTTTGCGCAAAAGTTATAGTGTCTACAAAATAGGGGATAATTGTATGGCATTTTTATTATTAATTTTTTTTTACTAGTAATGGCGGCGATCTGCGATTTTTATCAGGACTGCGACATTATGGCGGACACAGTGGACACTTTTGACACATTTTTGGGACCATTGGCATTTATACAGCGATCAGTGCTATAAAATGCACTGATTACTGTAAAAATTTCACTGGCAGGGAAGGGGTTAAAACTAGGGGGCGATCAAGGGGTTAATTTTGTTCCCTAGTGTGTGTTCTAACCGAAGGGGGGAGGGGATTGTGTAGGGGAGATGACAGATCGCTGTTCATACTCTGTATGAACAGACGATCTGTCTCTTCTCCCCTCAGAGAACCTGGAAACTGTGTGTTTACACACACACACACAGATCCCGGTTCTCTCGTGTGTCAGCAGTGATTGCGGGAGCCCGGTGGTGATCGTGACCGCCGGGCACTCGCATCGGCTCCGGGGGCGAGCAGCCCTAGTGGCCACAGGGCGAAGCGAGGTAACATAACATAGTTTTGCCCAGTCGTGCCATTCTGCCTCAGTAAAACTGTGGCGGCTGGTCGGCAAGTGGTTAAATCACCTTTGGCTTAACAAAAACAGCATTTTTTTTAAATGTTACTCTAATAACACTCACAGTCTTTGATTTCATAAATATGTTTACAGTTCAAATTGTAATGGAATTTGATGTAAAATTCAATTAGAATTTCAATTGGAATTTCGGAAATTTGGACGAATTTCGTTTAGTTATTCGAAGCATTCGGTAAACTTTGTTTATACTGTAATTCCGGTATACTCTACATAATCGAATCTCCGAATAATGAAAAATTTGTCAGATTATTTATTCGGAACGAACTGCCCATGTCTACCTACAGGCTTAGGCAAAAGAACAAGGCAATAGTGTCTGCATGCAGTGTCTCTTGTGGTAATAGAATGGGCAAGAGCCCGCTCACCAGTCCCAACGGCTCTTGGTAATGGAAGCGGCGTGGGTCTCCGCGATAGGCCTCGCTAGAGCCCTGCTCAAGGAATAATGCGGCCTGGTGTCACACTGCGCTTCAGCTTGGCTTGATATGGGGTGGACATATGAAGAGCTGCTTCCAGGCTGCCTCTGGACAGTCAAAAGTAGCTGGCAGTGGATGCTCCTGCACCCGCACGTGATGTCTCTCTTTCCCTGTAGCACAGGTCGTGACTCGGCCACTGCACACACTGACACAGTCAGTTGCTTGCAGTTCCATTCCAGGGTCCCAAGAGAAAGATCCCGCCTGTTCACCCCTCCCAGCATCCTGTTCTTCTTTGTGGTTCAAAACAGTCCAGCTGAATGCAAATCTTGGCTCCCTGGACTACATGTCCCAAGATGCTTTGCTTTACTTTTAGTAATCAGTCACTCTATCTTCAGGATATGACAACACAGAGTCCAGGCTGAACACTAGGAGAGAACAGCTTCACAGCGGCAAGGCTGCACAATGCAATCAACATTCGCCAGCTCCTGGCTACATTTGTGTAAACTGTAAGGAAATGGCAATAGAGGAAGACATGAGCAAAATAAATAATGACTAATGTTGGACAAATGGTTACTGACAGAGTAGATATATTTATACAGTTATTCTAGTAATGATGAGTCCAGAAAATGGGGGGATGAAATCTGCCATAAATCTATATGGAAGGCCTAATGGAGTTTGATAGAAATAGTATGGTTGGCATGAAAGTACTTTTATAGGTGCTGTAGATTTGTCCCCCACACTTTATTTGATGATTTTGTTTAGTTCAGAATGACTCAGTATGAGAGTTTGCTGAAATTTGCCTTTCACCTTTTCTCATTTAGCGATCTTCCAAATACATACCGCACATGCGTGGACGTCATGAATTTAATGATCATAGATTCTATAAATAGGGAAAAAACAGTGTTCTGACTCCTATCCACTCTGCCCAAAACAAAAAAAGTTATGCCCTTAGTTATGCTTTAAAGCCCAACTCTAGTCACAATAAAAAATACATTTGCAGTAACCCCCCTGCACTGCAAAGGTTAAATGCTTGTTAAGTCTAGGGAAGAAATACTTACCTTATCAAGCAGACCCCTTTTAGCCATGCAACTGGTCCTCTGAAGCCTCCTCTCCAAGCTGCTTATGGCCGTGGTCAAGTGTTCACCTTGAAATACAGTGGAGGGTTAATAGTCCTGCATTGCATTGCTTTGGGAAGAAGAGAACAGCACTGGAGCAAGGGATTAGGGTAAATAATAATGTCTGTTTCTCTACTCCCTAGCCACTCCAATACCAGGCACTTACACCCCCTTCCTGCCCAGGCCAACTTTCCGCTTTCAGCGCTGTCACACTTTGAATGACAATTGCGCGGTCATGTTACACTGTACCCAAACACATTTTTTATCATTTTGTTCGCACAAATAGAGCTTTCTTTTGATTTTATTTGATCACTAGTGGGGTTTTTATTTTTTGCGCAACAAATAAAAAAATAACAAAAATTTTGAAAAAAAAAAGCTTTTTCTTTGTTTCTGTTATAAAATTTTGTAAATAAGTACGTTTTCTCACTGATGGGCACTGATGAGGCTGCACTGACGGGCATTGATAAGGCGGCACTGATGGGCACTGATGAGGTGGCACCAATGAGGTGGCACTGATGGGCACTGATGATGGGCAGTGATAAGGCGGCACTGATGGGTACTGATAGGTGGCACTTGTATGCAGCACTGAGGGGCACTCATAGGCTGCACTGATGGGCATTTAAAGGTGGCACTGATTGTCACTCATTGGCGGCACTGATGGGCACTCATAAGCGGCACTGATGGGCACTGAAAGGCTGTACTGATGATTACTTATGGGTGGCACTGATAGGTTGCACAGATGGGCACTGGTGGGCACTGATAGGTGGGCACTGATGGGCATGGATGGGCACTGATAGGTGGCACTGATGGACACTGATGGGTGGCACTGCTGGGCATCACTCACAGGGAGACATTTGGCAGGCATTCACAGTGGGCACCATTTGTAGGCACTGATTGGCATCTTTTAGGGCACTGACTGGCATCGCTGGTGGCCATGGGGGGCATACCTGCTCATCCATGTGTGGCTGTTTTCCCTGGTGGTCCTGGCGGCAACCCTGGTGGTCCAGTGTGGGCATCCACGGGGGGGGGGGGGGGGGGGTGGGGCTGCGCTGATAAACAATCAGGAGACCGATCGGCTCTCCTCTACTCGCGTCTATCAGACACGAGTGAGGAAAATCCAATAAATGGCTCTTTCTGTTTACATTGTGATCAGCCGTGATTGGACACAGCTGATCACATAGTAAAGCCCCTCTGTCAGAGGCTCTTTACCGAGATCGGTGTAGTGGTGTGTCAGACTGACACGCCGCACCACCGATCACTGCGCGCCCCCACTGGCGCGTGCCGGCAGTTAACCTGCTGGACGTCATATGACGCCCAGTCAGGATAACAGAACCACCGCTCGGCGGTCATTTTGCTATAGGTCGGGCAGGAAGTGGCTAGACATAACAAGCATTTAAAGCGTTTATTTACCCCCAAAAAATTTATAGATTCTGGTCCCCTAAAGCAGATTACACAGCACAGTGTTTGTGCTGTGTAATCTGCCCCCCTCTAAAAAAAACCCCTGAACATTGCCCTTCCTGTATGGCCTCATTAAACAGACCAGGATAGCCAGGGCTGCTCCGCCCTGATAACCGTGGTCAAAGTGCCTACCTCCGTGATAGGCTGACCTGCTCTACTCTCCTCATCCCCCCTCACCCCCTCCTTCCTGCCTGTCATCTGCCTCTCTGTCTGTCTCCAGCCCGGCCCTGCCTCTCCACCGCTATTATTCTAAAAATACTTAAAATTGTTACTGCCAGCCCCTCTATTAGAGGCTGGCATAGCACACTGTGTATGTGGTTTTTTAAAACGGGCGTTGTAAATACTGATTTTCAGCTGGCTTTAGGCGGGTCACGTGACTCGCAGCCGCTTTGCAGCTCTGATGGATGGCTTCTACGGAGGAAACGAGCGGCCACATGATCTCCCCGGCTGACGTCAGGGGGAGATCATGGCCCCTCCTGCAGAAGACATCCATCGGAGCTGGAAAGCAGCCGTGAGTAATGTGACCGTCCCGAAGACAGCTGAAATTCAGTATTTACAGCGCTCCTTTTAAAACCACATACTAGGGATGAGCCGAACACCCCCCTGGTTCGGTTCGCACCATAACCTGCGAACGGACCGAAAATTTGCACGAACGTTAGAACCCCATTAAAGTCTATGGGACTAGAACGTTCAAAATCAAAAGTGCTAATTTTAAAGGCTAATTTGCATGGTATTGTCCTAAGGGTTTGGGGACCCGGGTATCAATGCAAAAAAAAAGTTTTAAAAACGGCCGTTTTTTCGGGAGCAGTGATTTTAATGATGCTTAAAGTGAAAAAAAAGTGAAATATTCCTTTAAATATCGTACCTGGAGGTTGTCTATAGTATGCCTGTAAAGTAGCGCGCGTTTCCCGTGCTTAGAACAGTCCCTGCACAAAATGACATTTTTAAAGTAATAAAAGTAATTTAAAACTGCTTACGGCTTTAATGTAATGTCCGGTCCTGGTAATATGGATGAAAATAAGTGAGACAAACGGCATGCGTACCCCCCCAGTCCATTACTAGGCCCTTTGGGTCTTGTATGGATATTAAGGAGAACCCCGCACCCAAATTAAAAAAAGGAAAGGCGTGGGGCCCCAGGCCCTCTGAACAGCAGTATACAGGCTCTGTACTCTGAACAGCAGTATACAGGCGGTGCAAACAAGACAGGTGCTGTAGGTTTGTTGTTAAGTAGAATCTGTTTGTAATTTGGAACTGGTACATTTTTAAAGTGTAGCTCGAGCCAAAAAATCTATTTTAAAGCTTTTTGGAAAACACAGGGAAGGGTTATCACCCCTGTGACATTTGTTTTGCTGTCTGTGCACCTCTTCAGAAGATTTTACCTCACTTTCTGTCCTAATGACAAATGTTTTTTGACAATTTTGGGGTTTTATTGAAACAAAGATTGGTGATAAAGCATCAGTGGAGAGGAGACACGTTTTTCCCATATTAACTCTTACAGGAGAGAATTTCCCTTCCTAGGGGTAGATTTCATCTCACTTCCTGTTGTCTCCTTCCGTTTGCAAGTAGGAGTCGTTTGTAAGTTGGATGTTTGAAAGTAGGGGCCTGCCCTATATACGCTGCAGAAATTGGGGCCTTAGGTGTTGGTGTTGCCACAACACTGTAAGCCCTCACAGTTACTCTTGGTGGGCGCAGGAACGGGCTCTGCTGTGAAATATTAGACCAAGAATTGTAATTACATGCCCCTGTTGAACAGGGTCAGAAAAATTGGGCCTTTGGTGGTGGTGGTGTTGGTGCCACAACACTGTAAGTCCTCATAGTTACTCTTGGTGGGAGCTGGAACAGGCCCTGCTGTGAAATATTAGATCAAGAATTTTAATTACATGCACCTGTTGAACAGGGGCAGAAAAATTGGGTCTTTGGTGGTGGTGGTGCTGGTGCCACAACACTGTAAGTCCTCACAGTTACTCTTGGTGGGCGCAGAAACGGGCCCTGCTGTGAAATATTAGATCAAGAATTGTAGTTACATGTCCCTGTTGAACAGGGGCAGAAAAATTGGGCCTTAGGCACTGGTGCCCCAACACTGCAACCCCTCACAGATACTCTAGTTGGAGCGCAGGAATGAGCCCTCCTGCAAAATATTGCATCAAAAATTGTAATTACACGCCCCTGTTAAACAGGGGCTGAAAAATTGGGCCTTAGGCACTGGTGCTGGTGCCACAACACTGCAACCCCTCACAGATACTCTAGTTGGAGCTCAGGAACAAGCCCTGCTGCAAAGTATTGCATCGAAAATTGTAATTACACGCCCCTGTTAAACAGGGGCTGAAATATTGGGTCTTAGGCACTAGTGCTGGTGCCACAACACTGCAATCCCTCACAAATACTCTAGTTGAGTGCAGCAACGAACCCTCCTTGCAAAATATTGCATCAAAATTTATAATTACACGCCCCTGTTAAACAGGTGCTGAAAAATTGGGCCTTAGCCACTGGTGGCGGCGCCCAGAACCAAAAATATTTTTACAAGCTATCAGCATGATCATTGAGGAGGAAGAGGATAGTCACTCAGCATAACAGGATAGTCACTCAGCATCAGCATAGGCAGTCTTAAAAGGATCTGACATTTTAAAAAAAATAATTTGGTTACATCAGCATCAGGTGCTTGGTAGCTGGTGGTGATCCAAGACTGATTCATTTTTATGAAGGTCAGTAGATCGACCGAGTCGGTGGACAGGCACACCCTGTGATCGGTTACAAAACCTCCAGCAGCACTGAATGTGCTGCTGGAGGTTTTGGATGCAGGACAGGCCAATAGCTCAATTGCATACTGTGCAAGCTCTGGCCAGTGATCCATCCTTAAGACTCAGTAACCCAGAGGATTTTCGGTGGGAAAGGTGTCCAAGTCAGATCTTGCCCCTAGGTATTCCTGCACCATGTAAAACAGACGCTGGCGATGGTTGCTGGAACCGATCATATCTGCAAGGCCTCCCGAAGATGTTTCACCCTCTGCTCCCTCTGCTACGGCAAGATAAGGTCCGCAACCTTACCCTTGTAACGTGGATCAAGGAGGGTTGACAGCCAGTATTGATCCCTCTCCTTGATACCACAAATACGAGGATCCTTCCGCAGGCTTTGCAGGATCAGGGAGGCCATGCAGCGTAGGTTTGCTGAGGCATTCAGTTTGGAGTCCTCTGGGTCACTAAGGACGACATGATCCACAGCCACCTCCTCCCAGCCACGTACAAGTCCATGGGTTTCTTGGGACTGTAAATGATCCCTTAAGGACTGCTGCTGATGCTGAGTGCCAGGCTCCACCTCCATGCTGACACAATCCTCCTCTTTCCCCTCCTCCTCCTCCTCCTCATCCTCTTCCTGTGTGATCGGCGGGCACGCAGGAACACTGTCTGGATAAAGGGGGCCTTGAGAGCTAAGCAAGTCCTCCTCTTCCTGCCTCTGTTCTGCCTCAAGTGCCCTGTCCATTATTCCACGCAGCGTGTGCTCCAACAGGTGGACAAGCGAGACAGTGTCACTGCTCACCATCCTTGTGGCCTCCTCAAATGGTGACAGGACTGTGCATGCATCCCTGATCATGGCCCACCGGCGTAGGAAAAAAAAACAAGCTCCTCTGATCCTGTCCTGATTCCATAGTCACACAGGTACTCATTGATGGCCCTCTGCTGCATGTGCAGCCGCTGCAGCATGGCCAACGTTGAGTTCCACCTGGTGGGCATGTTACAGATTAGGCGGTTCTTGGGCAGGTTAAATTCCCTTTGAAGGTCAGCCAGCTGAGCACTGGCATTATATGACCTGCGAAAATGCACACAGACTTTCCTGGCCTGCCTCAGGACATCCCGTAAGCCAGGGTACCTGCCCAAGAACCGCTGCAGCACCAAGTTAAGGACGTGAGCCAAACAGGGCACATGGGTCAGTTGTCCCTGTCGGAGGGTGGAGAGGAGGTTGGTGCCATTGTCGCAAACCACCATACCTGTCTTAAGCTGGCGTGGCGTCAACCACCTCTGAACCTGCTCCTGCAGAGCTGACAGAATATCTGCCCCAGCGTGGCTCCTGTCCCCCAAGCACAGCAGCTCAAGCACCGCATGGCATCTTTTGGCCTGCGTGTTTGCGTAGCCCCTTGAACGCCTACGGAGCACCGCTGGTTCCAAAACAAATCAGCACAGGAAGAGGCCATGGAGGAAGAAGAAGAATAGGTGGTGGAGGAGAGAGGTGTGGCAGAATCACCACTAATAGTATTTTGAAAACGTGGTGGCGGAACAAGCTCCAACACTACTGCACCCTGTCCTGCATCCTTCCCAGCTGCCAGAAGAGTCACCCAGTGCGCGGTGAAAGATAAGTAACGTCCCTGTCCATGCCTGCTGGACCATGAATCAGCGGTAATATGCACCTTACCGCTGACCGCCCTGTCCAGCGAGGCCAAGACATTGCCTTCCACATGCCGGTAGAGAGCCGGAATCGCCTTCCGTGAGAAAAAGTGGCGTTTGGGAACCTGCCACTGAGGAACCGCACTTTCCACAAACTCACGGAAGGGGGCAGAGTCTACCAACTGAAAAGGCAGCAGTTGAAGTGCTAGCAATTTAGCCGCAATTTAACTTCTTTCGGCGGTGCAGCAGCTGGGGCAGGGAAATTTGCCTGATACAATCTGATGTTGGTGTACCGATAGCAGATTCCCCCCAAGTACTTGGCTGTGACACACCTAATTCTACACCTTCATTCCTCTCACTGCAGGTCTTAGAGAGGACTGAAGGTATAGTGGGGTTGGAGATCTCAGCTGATGAGGAGCAAGGAGAGGTCCTCTTTGTTCTTTGGTGTGGGTCTTTTAGGCACGCTTGCCAATGAACTGCATGGCAGGTCAACATATGTCTGGTCAAGCATGTGGTGCCCAAGCGGGAGATGTTTTGGCCACGCGAGATACGCTTGAGACATATGTTGCAACTCTGATGCACTCATCTCAAAAAAGGCCCACACCAAAGAACTTTTGGAATAACGTGCAGAGACAGCAGCGCCCTGCACATGCGGAGCTCTGCAGTGTGATGCAGTCGGTGTGCTGCCCTTAAGCTGGCCCCTGGAGGGCATCATGCCTCGTTGGTGATGTGCCTCCTCCTCCTTTCTCCTATCAGGCACCCACGTGGAGTCAATGACCTCATCATTCCCTCCCTCCTCATCACTGGAGCAAAGCTGGCAGTATGCTGCAGCTGGGGGAACATGACTGCCAGATTGCTGTCCTTCTTGGGCACCCCCTCTCTCTGGGCTGCCTTCCTCTAGCTGGGTATCATCATCAGAGCCTTCAAAACGCTGGGCATCCTCCTCGAGCATGTACCCAACACTGTGGTCAAACAGTTCGGGGGACTCCTCAGGAGGACATGGTGGGGCTAGGGAAGGAGTGACTGATGCCATTGAGCTGAGGGAAGAGGCCGCGTTGGCAGCTGCTTTGCCAGACAAAGTACCCTGAGCCTGGGTGAGAGGATGAGGAGGATGAGGAGGATGAGGACGGCTTGGTCATCCACTCGATCAAGTCTTCCGCATGTTGCGGTTCAACATGGCCAGCTGCCGAAAAAAAGGACAAGCGTGTCCCATGGCCACGTGCTGATGAGGATGCACCGTCTCCACGACCAGCACTGTTGCCTCTAGACACAGAGCCTGCTTGCCCTCTTTTATTGGCTTGTGACTGTCTGCCTCTCCTTTTTGGCCTTCCAGACATACCAATGGCCTGCAGTGAGATGTAGCTGCACAAAGCTGGGATGTATATATATACTGATACTGCAGCTAGCAGAACACCAGCAATTGTCTTCAGGTAGCTTTAGGTGCACACTGTGCAGAGGACACAGTACACTAACTGTAAATACTGTAGCTGCCTGCCTGTGGTATTATTATAGGATCAGAAGAACACCAGCAATTGTCTTCAGGTAGCTTTAGGTGCACACTGTGCAGAGGACACAGTACACTAACTGTAAATACTGTAGCTGCCTGTCTGTGGTATTAATAGGAGCAGAACAACATCAATTTTCTACAGGTAGTTTTAGGTGCACACTGTGCAGAGGACACAGTACACTAACTATAAATACTGTAGCTACCTGCCTGTGGTATTAATATAGGATCAGAAGAACACCACCAATTTTATTCAGGTAGCTTTAGATGCACACTGTGCAGAGGATGCAGTACACTAACTGTAAATACTGTAGCTGCCTGCCTGTGGTATTAATATAGGATAAGAAGAACACCACCAATTTTATTCAGGTAGCTTTAGGTGCACACTGTGCAGAGGACACAGTACACTAACTGTAAATACTGTAGCTGCCTGCCTGTGGTATTAATATAGGATCAGAAGAACACCACCAATTTTATTCAGGTAGCTTTAGGTGCACACTGTGCAGAGGACACAGTACACTAACTGTAAATACTGTAGCTGCCTTCCTGTGGTATTAATAGGAGCAGAACAACAGCAATTGTCTCCAGGTAGCTTTAGGTGCACACTGTGCAGAGGACGCACTACACTAACTGTAAATACTGTAGCTGCCTGCGGTACTGTATTAATAGGATCAGAAGAACACCACCAATTTTATTCAGGTAGCTTTAGGTGCACACTGTGCAGAGGATGCACTACACTAACTGTAAATACTGCAGCTGCCTGCGGTACTGTATTAATAGGATCAGAAGAACACCACTAATTTTCTTCAGGTAGCTTTAGGTGCACACTGTGCAGAGGATGCACTACATTAACTTGTAAATATTACAGCTGCCTGCGGTACTGTACTAATAGGATCAGAAGAACACCACTAATTTTCTTCAGGTAGCTTTAGGTGCACACTGTGCAGAGGACGCACTACACTAACTTGTAAATACTGCAGCTGCCTGCGGTACTGTACTAATAGGATCAGAAGAACACTACTAATTTTCTTCAGGTAGCTTTAGGTGCACACTGTGCAGAGGACGCACTAAACTAACTTGTAAATACTGCAGCTGCCTGCGGTACTGTACTAATAGGATCAGAAGAACAGCACTAATTTTCTTCAGGTAGTTTTAGGCGCACACTGTGCAGAGGATGCACTACATTAACTTGTAAATACTGCAGCTGCCTGTGGTACTGTACTAATAGGATCAGAAGAACACCACTAATTTTCTTCAGGTAGCTTTAGGTGCACACTGTGCAGAGGATGCACTACACTAACTTGTAAATACTGTAGCTAATAGGACTAATAGGATCAGAAGAACACCAGCAATTTTCTTCAGGTAGCTGTGAATACTGTAAAAACACCTGCCTGCCTGTCAGTAGTAGAAAGAGAATAACAGGAACGGATCTAGCTAAACTGAATACAGTGTATTACACCTAGGATGTATATATATACACAATACACTGTAAGTGCAGCTAACTGACTTGCCTGCCTACTCTATCTAACTTAAATCAAATGACACTGTCTCTCTGTCTATCTATCTCTCTCTCAATGCCGGAACACACTACACAGGGCCACCGTGCAGGCGGCCTTATATAGTGTGGGGCGTGTACTAAACCCCCTGAGCCATAATTGGCCAAAGCCACCCTGGCTTTGGCCAATTATGGCTCTCTGTACAGACGGTGCTGTGATTGGCCAAGCATGTGGGTCATAGTGCATGCTTGGCCAATCATCAGCCAGCAATGCACTGCGATGCCGCAGTGAATTATGGGCCATGACGCGCCACTCGAATTTGGCGCGAACGGCCCATAGCCTTCGTAATTCGGTGAACGACCGAATACACGATGTTCAAGTCGAACATGAGTTCGATTCGAACACGAAGCTCATCCCTACCACATATACAGTGTGCTATGCCAGGCTCTAATAGAGGGGCTTGCATAGACTTATATTATTGCCTTAACAGGCTGTCACGAGGGCCACATACCTAATGTGAGACCGAAGTAGTGGGGAGGCCTCCCTTGCACCTAGGATCTTTGAAGCCTCTGGAGATGGAGACAGAGACTTGGTGGACAACGAGTGGCAAGGGTGCCAGGGGTGCGGAGCACTGTGCAAGCCTTAGACTGAGATCCGAGCCGAAGTCAAGTCCAGTTTGGCAATGAAGTATAAAAGGGTTAATCAGAAGAAGAATGGTCGAGATCCAAGCCAGGGTCGGTTCCAATCTGCAGCTGAGTACAAAATGGGCAAAGAAGTAGAATGGTCAAGGTACAAATCCGAGGTCAATGGCAAGCAGCAATCAAGAGTAGTCAAATAGGTTTCCAGGTCACAACAAGTTCAGACAGATCACACACTAGCACAGAAGCAAGGGGGGCTGAAGATAATCCAGCAATTTGGCAGTGTCTGGGCTGGGCTTATATAGGGAAGTTTAAGGTCACTTCCTGTGAACCTTCTTGGCATTTTCCTGCCTTTTTCCATCAGGTTGAGGTCACTTCCTGTGCGCCTCCTGGGCATTTTCCTGCCTTTTTCCATCAAGTCTTCAGCGCAGGTGCAGGTTGGCACACTGAGGCGTCTTTGGCGCATGCTCAGTTGGCACGGATTTCCTCTTGTGGCAACGTGCCATTGGTGCATGCGTAGTAAGAGCCCCCTCCCTGAAGGGGCGGCCTCTGGACGCCCATCTGGGATGAAGCTCGCTGAAAGAACTGCTGGAGAAGATCTGGAGCATGGATCCTCAGGGCCTTAACCCCTCCACTGTACCACAAATTGGCATCCGTGGCCCCTTCTATGGAAGTCCAGGATGGCCTCCACCTCGTACTCCTCAATCCTTTTAATCATAGAGGGAGGCAGAGGATGGGCCTCACATTCCCCAAAGGGGTTCCGGGCTTCAGGAGGGAGGCATGGAAGACAGGGTGGGTCCGGTAAGTTGAGGGCAATTTCAGCTTGTAGACAACAGGGTTTAATCAGGACAGGACAGGGAAGGTCCCAATGAACTTAGGGCCCAATTTCTTGATTGGACGGGCCAACTTCAAATGCCTGGTAGACAGCCAAACCTTGTCTCCCGGTTGAAGATCCAGGTCCCCCCCACTGCCCTAGATTATAGATGGTCTTGTAATCCAGCTGTGCCTTGGCCAGGGTATCCTTTATGAGCTCTAAGTTGTTGTGTAGAAACTCCACTCTGTTCCAGACAGCCGGGACTGAAGAGGAAGCCGGTAGGACAAGGGAAAAAGAAGGGTGGTACCCGAGGTTGGCGTAGAACGTGATTGCTTAGTGGTATAATGTATTGCGCTGTTGTAAGAGAATTCTGCGCAAGGAAGTAGGGACGCCCAATTGGGCAAAGGTGGAGAAACAACAAAGGTACTGTTCAAGAGTTTGGTTTCCATTTGTCTATTGGTCTGAAGGTGGTAGGCCGAAGAGTAGGGGTTCTCAATGTCTAGAGCAAGACAGAGCTCCTTCCAGAATTTAGAGGTGAATTGGACCCCACGATCCGATACAATATTGCTGGGGACCCCATGGAGGCGTATGATCTCCTTGATAAAAGCCTGAGCTGTTTCTGGGGCTGGAGTGCTAATCATAGGAATAAAATGAGCCATTTTTGTAAGGCAGTCCACAACAACAAATATGGATGTAAACCCATCAGAGGGTGGTAGCTCCACTATGTAATCCATGCTGATCTGTTCCAAGGGTCTGGAGGGAACAGGCAGGGGGCGAAGGAGACCCCATGATTTATTCTTTTCCGTTTTGCTGTGATTGCATACCGGGCAGGAATTGACATAAGTGTGGCAGTCTGCCTTGAGGGTAGGCCACCAAAAGGTTTGCAAAAGCAGATCGGTGGTTTTGGTCACCCCGGAATGCCCTGCTAACTTGTTGTCATGGCAGAGTTTGAGCACAGGAACTCTCAGTTGAAGGGGCACAAACACAGCATGGTCATGGAAGAAAAGTCCATCCTTTTCTTGCAAATGTTCTCCTGAGGGCAGTTGGTCTAGAGAGGAGGCCAGTTTAATCCTGGACAAGAGGTCATCCATAAGTAGGAAGAAATTATAGGCAGGGAGTATCACGTCCGTCGTTGGCGAGTTATCTGATGTGGGATAAATGCGGGATAGAGTATCAGTTTTACAATTCTTGGATCCCGGACGGTACGTGATATGCATTTGATATCGGATGAAGAAGAGAGCCCATCTGGCTTGTCTGGTCTGAGACGTTTAGCTGTACGGAGGTATTCCAAATTCCTATGATCAGTGTAGATAAGTAGAGGGTGCAAGGCTCCTTCCAATAGATATTCACCATTCTTCCAGGGCCAGTTTAATAGGAAGGAGTTCCTGGTCCCCTACATCATAGTTCCTTTCGGCTGGGGACAACTTTCTGGAAAAGAAGGCAACAGGATGCAACATGGCTGTGGTTTCGTGGCACTGAGAAAGGACTGCTCCAACAGCAATATTTGAAGAATCGACCTCCAGCAAGTAAAGGCAGGGCTGGGTCATGACCGGGGACCGGGGCAGAGGTGAATTGCTTCTCGGGTTTGTCGAAAGCCGTTTGTGCTGAGGGAAAACAGCTGTTTTGCTTGGTGAGTTGTGTGATAGGTGAAATTATTGGCGTGAAGCCTTTGATGAACCTTCTATAAAAATTGCCGAATCCCACAAACCTCTGGATGCTCTTACGGTCCGAAGGTACTGGCCATTCAAGAACTGCAGTTACCTGGGGGTCCATGGATATGCTAGAAGACGAAATAATAAGGCCAAGGAATTGTATGGTGTCTTTCTCAAACTCAAATTTTTCAAGCTTGGAGTAGACTTTATGGGCTCGGAGGCGAAAAAGGACTTCTTGCATGTGGATGTGATGTGCCTCGAGGGAAGGTGAAAAAACAAGGATATCATCTAAGTACACTATCATGAAGATGTCAAGAAAATCCCGAAAGATGTCGTTCACCAAGTGTTGAAAAGTTGCTGGGGTGTTACACAGCCCAAATGGCATGACCAAATACTCAAAATGGCCAAACCTGATAAGAAAGGTCGTTTTCCATTCATTGCCCTCTCTTATCCATATTAAATTGTAGGTTCAATTTTGAGGAGACCTTGGCGGTTCGGAACCTGTGAACGAGCTCAGGGACTAGAGGCAACAGGTATCGATTCTTGATTGTGATACTGTTCAATTCTCTGTAGTCGATACATGGTCTTGGTATGGTAAATAAATGGTAAATGGTAAATAAAGCAGCTGCAAGCCCCAGAGTCAATAATGGCTGCTACTCAGGTTATCCTTCCTGGTATCTGCAAAGAGAGGCAGAGAGTGAGATGCGAGGATTTAACAACGTACGGTGAAACAGATGGGGGTTCAATCCACTTACTCGGCCTAATGGGACATCCCTGAAGAAAGTAACCCGCTCCACCAAAATACAAGCATAGATTGTTCAGGCGACGGCGTTGTCGCTCTTTGGGTGTGAGGGGTGCATGAACTAAGACGAGTTGCATCGGTTTTGCATCATGAATTGGGGTTGATGCGTGTGTCTCAGGGGTTCTCAGGTGTGGAGCCATGGGTACTCGTGGGAGCATCCATGTGGGACGGGCCATACTGGATTGTTCCCTGCGACGTTCTTGGAGTCTGCGATCAAGCTGGATAGCCAACTGAATTGTAGGTTCCAATGTATCAGGGAGCCCCACTCCGGCTAATTTGTCTTTGAGGGGATCGGACATGCCCAAGCGAAACTGATGACACAAGGCAGTGTCGTTCCATGCAGTGTCTGCAGCCCACTCATGGAATCCTGAAATCCCAGAACTTATGGTGAACCCCTGAAAAACGCTCCGGCATAGGAACCCATGGTTCAGGAGCTGGAGTAGAGATGAGCTGCTCCTTAGCCATAACGGGTGGTTCCGCAGGGCTCAGACCTGAGGTATTGGCCATTGCAGTCAGCCGACCTTCCAGTTGAAAGTACTCCTCTTGTACGGATGTCAAGGCCTGAGACACAAAGGTCACTTGCTGGCACAGAAATATATAATGTAGCAGCGCTCAGTCCATGAGTAAAAAGGGATAATGTACAAATATATAAACACACATATGTGTGTGTAATCAGTCAATGAGGATAAAAATCAATCAGTAAAATAAATAAACAAGTGGAAAACAATATCCAATAAAAATAGTCCAATGCTAAATAAAAAAATGAAGAAAAGTCTATAGTTTATAATTCATCAATGTAGTAAATGGATGTAGGAATCAAGGGGATCTCTGTACATCCAATACCCAGGGCAGCTTCCTGTTGAGCGAAGTCAGCTCTCCATAACAGACATGAAAAATCAAAGAGAAAGCGCCTCTTAAGTATCAATATTTATTGTAGTATAGAAATCACATCAAAGCACTTACATATGAGACACTTGAGAAAGGAGCGCGCATGCCCGTTGTGAGCTTCGCGCATGCTCAGAAACGCGTAGTGGATCCCAGCTAACAGAACTACCTGATTGACGTCACCAACCACATGACCCTGTTGGAACGCGGAAGTGTCTCTTCTGCTTACCGCACAACAGCCGGCGTCTCCGAGCGGAGGTCCGCGGCCATCCCCTCGGCTTTTATCCATACACCTGGATGTTTGACGAATTGGGATTAGTTCTTCTTGGAAGTTTACATTCACCAGCTCATATGTAAGTGCTTTGATGTGATTTCTATACTACAATAAATATTGATACTTAAGAGGCGCTTTCTCTTTGATTTTTCACTTGCTGGCACAGGGCCTCAAAGGCGGAAGCACTCCCCTCAGTCTCAGACATGGCTGGATTATTCTGTCACGAGGGCCACGTACCTGATGTGAGACCAAAGTAGTGGGAAGGCCTTTCTTGCACCTCGGGTCTTTGAAGCTTCTGGAGATGGAGACAGAGACTTGGTGGACACCGAGTGGCAGGGGTGCCAGGGGTGCGGAGCACCGTGCAAACCTTAGTCAGAGATCCGAACCGAGGTCAAGTCCAGTTTGGCAATGAAGTATAAAAGGGTTAATCAGAAGAAGAATGGTCGAGATCCAAGCCGGGGTCGGTTCCAATCTGGCAGCTGAGTACAAAAGGGGCAAAGAAGTAGGATGGTTAAGGTACAAATCCGAGGTCAATGGAAGGCAGCAATCAAGAAGAGTAGTCAAATAGGTTTCCAGGTCACAACAAGTTCAGACAGATCACACACTAGCACAGGAACAAGGGGGGGGGGGGATGAAGATAATCCAGTAATTTGGCAGTGTCTGGGTTGTGCTTATATAGGGAAGTTTGAGGTCACTTCCTGTGCGCCTCCTGGGCATTTTCCCGCCTTTTTCCATCAGGTTGAGGTCACTTCCTGTGCACCTCCTGGGCATTTTCCTGTCTTTTTCCATCAAGTCTTCTGCGCAGGTGCGGGTTGGCGCACTGAGGCGTCTTTGGCGCATGCTCAGTTGGCACAGATTTCCTCTTGCGGCAACGCCTTAGTGGTGCATGCGTAGTAAGCCATGGACTCTTACACAATTACTTTAAGCCTTGCAGTGCAGGGGGCCCAACTGCAAGAGTACATTTTTTTTCTAATTCCCGGAGCTTTAAAAGTCCTGTACCTTTACTGCAAACTAGCATTCTGTCCCATTGATGAAGGTCAAAGTCTGACCTTTCCAACTCTCCTTGCGCCACCCATGACCGGTCTTTAACTAACTGTTGGACTTCAGATAAACATAATTTTCACTCCTGAATCCAGGATGTTGGAGTGTGTTCAAAGTCTCAGTGTGGGCAAAGTGTGGGCACTGTGGCTCATACTGTATGTCTGTGGGTCCTCCGAAAGTATGGCCAAAAATAAAGTGGTAGGGTGAGCAGCCTGTCAGGGAATGAACTTTATGGTTGTATTTCCAGACCACTTCAGCTAAGGAATGGGTTAATTTTTGTTGTTTCTTATCACTTATCCTCTTAAGCAGTTGTATCTGGGTGTGATGAAGCCTCTCATATGGTCCATTGACTTGTGGATGGTACATGGTAATGTGCACCTTTTTAACGCTTAATGAGTGGCACCATTCACTTTCACATCAAGGTCCCTGGTCTAAATATGTCTTCTGTGAACAAAAAGTAAAGTGGCTCTACACTATTTAGGTGGGGGTCTTTTTGGTCTGGTCATAGGTCGGTACTGCTACTGCATACTTGGCATAGTGGTCCACCATGACTCTGACATATCGAGTGCAGATGTATTGCCAAGTCAGAGGTGGAATTCTGGCCTTAGTGCAATTTGACAGTGAACAGACTACACAGTGTTGGCAGATTTGCTCAACCAAGTGGAACTGACCCACAGGCGTTACTTGTCTCCAACCAGGTGAACATTTTGTGGACACCCCAGTGTCTCATTTACACATGGACTCTCTCTGTTACAGAGAGGCCCTTACCCTTGACAGTACAACCTGTCAGGTCACTAATAAGTCATGGGGAGCATCTGTGGTATAGTATACCATCCCTCAGGAAGAGATAGGACCTCTCACTCAGAAGTTTGTTGGTTTCTGGTAGTAGCTTGGATCTCTTTCTAGGACTGGACCATTGTCATAATGATATTGCCTCTATTAAGGGACAACCCTCTCTTTGCATCTCTGCCTAGTTATACTCATTTAATACATGGAAGAGGTTCACCTGAGGTCTTTTCAGGCCTTCCTCCACTCAAGTCAGGGAGTTCAATTTCTCCCCTTCTTGCCCCTCGAAAGAGTATTTTTCTCTAAGCTTCAATGCTGATAACTCTTTCTGGAACTGCTCCATTCCTTCTGTCAGTTATTGGATGACCACCTCCCATGGAGCTGTCTGGTTGCAGATGGTTCCATCAGTTTCCTGTAAAATACAGCCATTGGTGCATCTAAACCCATACATGTCTGCTCATGCTATGACTGCTTCTAACAGTTTGTGGAACTTCAAACTGGGGTTGCCTCTGTCTTTTTCTTTTGCAAGGTTTCTCTGATATTGTAGGACAGCAGTACATCTACAAATTGTTCCTTCAGCCACCACTTCTCATCTGAGTCGGCTTGCCCTACTCAATACCTTTTACTATGACTTATTACTGCTGCTATGTCTTGAAGTTCCAGTGAGTGTTGCAGAATGGATTTTCTCACGCTCTGCTTTCTGCTGAAGGAGTGGACCCTAAGGTTCCCTAATGTTGCAACTTGGATATTGCTTCTAAGTGGTTAATTATCTTGTCAAGGGAATTCTGATCTTTCTTCCTCCTCTAAGGCAATAATGCCCATTTCTGCCTCCTGAGTGTGTGGGATTCTATAGAATTATATTAGGTCCCACAATCTCTTGAACCAGTCACGCAAAATCCTGACCTGGCCCTGTGTACTTAGGCAATTGTTGCACCAAGAAACTTGCCTGGAACAGGGATGCCATTATTGCGAAGGCGGTAGATTACCTGCTTCACTTTCATGCTACTCCTATCACCATTGTCAAGTGTAATGATCAGACAGAGAATAACTGGAGTTTGCTCCCAGTGAAGTCCAGGATAGCTCTGGTGACACAGGTGTACAACTTGAGGGATTCAAGGCACAAGGAAAAAACAAATATTGTGTTTAAGAGGGCGCCAACCTAATAGCAATTAATAAATAAATGAATACATTAATAAAGTGCAGCTGCCCCCTTAAGTGTGAATCAAACTAAAATCATATATAGTGTAAAGGTAAGTGCTACTCCTCAAATGATAATATTGATTACATCATATCTCCACATTTCCACAAGTACAATAATAAATAATGAACAATTTTCATATCAGATGTAGAAAACTTCCAATCCATATCAATAACATCCCAAAAACTGTCTTTATTAGTCTTGTGAAATTAATTTTCAATCAAATCCCATAGGGTGCTCCACCACATGCAGAAAAATGTGCACTCACACACCGCATAATGTCACTCAAGACCTACATTGCTTTTCAAATGAGTACAGGTAGGAGGGTGCAATAAATCCACAATCACCAAGAACTTTATTAAGAATCAAGGATTTAAAATTTAGAAATTTAGACACTCACATTTGTAAGGTGCTTTTAGAAGCAGAGTATTGCAGAGCCAGCGTGCATTCCAAAGGACCGGAGGTCAGGGCCAGATCTAGCCTGTCTGATGTGGGGGTGCATTAAAAATGTCAGGGGGGCCGAGGATGGGAGGTCAGCAGGGCAGTGTACAGGGGGTCAGCAGGGCAGAGAATAGGGGCAACAGTTTGTAGGACAGTGTACAGCAGCCATTAGTTTGTAGGGCAGTGTAAATGGGTCAACAGGGCAGAGGATAGGGGCCAGAAGGGCATTGTAGGGGGCCAGCAGAGTGGAGGACAGGGGTCAGCAGTAAGTGAGGCAGAGTTCGGAGGTCAGTAGTAGGTGAGGCAGAGTTCAGAGATCAGTAAAAAGTGACACAGGGGATAGAGTTTGCCTAACAAAGGGAGAGGCTTAAAGAGGGATGATTAAAGAGAACCTGTGCCTAGTCGCTGTTTACACTGCACAGTCCTTGTACCCACAAAATACTGCTACCTACTATTTCACAAGTTACAGTCTCATAGATCAGTTTTAAAAATGTAACCGTTTCTGCCACATATACTTTTCTGCACACAAAAAGTGATAATTTTGTCTGTCTGAGCCTACCTTAAAGGAGAACTTCAATCAAACCAGCAACTTTTGGCACAATGAACACCTTGGTCAGGAGTGATGTAATGTACAACATGATGTATAGAGTGCAGGGTTCAGGTGGTAAGTAACATGCAAAACAACATATAGGGGTTGATTTACTAAATGCAAATAGACTGTGCACTTTGCAAAGTGCAATTGCACTCTGCAAGTGCAAAAAATATATATAAAAACACAAAGCGCTGTGATGCTAAATAGCTGATAATTACACATAAAACCAAGTGAGGCTGCTATCAAAAGAGAGTGTTTTCAGAGTCACTTAAAAAGAATAAATAATGATATTTGAAGCGCTTCACAATGTGCATGAAAATGAATATAAAAGTAAATATAAATAGTCAAATAAATCCAGCGGTGAGTAAAAATTCCTAAAAAATCCAACAATCAAAATAGTGTAAAACTATAAAAAATTAGTGACACCAAATGTGTAAAAAATTCACATAAAAAATCCACATAAAAATAAATATATAGGGATGTATTCAGAAGGTTCAATTATACAGGTGTGGAATCCTGATTGGTATAGAGCTTTTGATCAGCTTTGATCCTTGAAAAAGTCACGTGACTGTGATGTAACGCGTGGGAGGAGCCAAGGACGCTCTGTGCAGATCAGCAGTTTCACACAGTGTACTGCACTGAATCTGCTCCTGTCTAAGGCGGCTGACTGCTATAGTAAAACCTGCATATGCCTTATCATTATAAGGCACACGTGAGTGGATTGAAGTTTGCCTGTGTACATTGGTATCCTAACTATTGCACAATGATTGTTTTTTTTCTCTTATTTGCCTGTTTATGATTCTCACATTGGTTGTGAATAGAAGCAAAAAACACTTTGGTACTATTGAGATCAATGAGCACCTTAATTTAGCAAGTGTTTTTAAACAGCTTTGCTAGTGATCAAAAGCTCTATACCAATCAGGATTCCACACCTGTATAATTGAACCTTCTGAATACATCCCTATATATTTATTTTTATGTGGATTTTTTATGTGAATTTTTTACACATTTGGTGTCACTAATTTTTTATAGTTTTACACTATTTTGATTGTTGGATTTTTTAGGAATTTTTACTCACCGCTGGATTTATTTGACTATTTATATTTACTTTTATATTCATTTTCATGCACATTGTGAAGCGCTTCAAATATCATTATTTACTCTGCAAGTGCAGTTGCTCCAGAGCTTAGTAAATGTGGTAAAGATTCCCTTTGCAAAGAATACCCAAACACATGTAAGGAAAGTAAAAAAAACAGCATTTTTGCTTGCATGTGATTGGATGCTGGAAGTGAGCAGAGCTCCTGCTCATTTACTAAGCTCTAGAGCAACTGCTGTTACATAGTTGGGAAGATGGAAAAAAGACACAAGTTTATCAAGTCCAACCTGTGTGTGTTTGTGCTTTTATGTCAATGTTACATTGTATATTCCTGTATGTTGTGGTCGTTTAGGTGCCTATCTAATAGTTTTTTGAAATTATCTATACTCCAAGGCGCATGCGCGGAGGCTGTCAAGATGGCCACGGTCACCTGAAGCTCCGCGCTATCCCGGTCTATTATCACCTGCCGCAGCCAACTGAACGCTCGTTCCCGGGCCCACTCCACGAGCGACAGAGAGGGGAACACTCCAGGATCACCCTGATGTCAGCAGGCTCTCCAGGTGGGACTTATCCCAATCACTGAACTCTGCCCCTGAACCTCACAGCCATTCCAAGATGGTGGCTGCGATCACACAAGGCAGAGGGACAGAGGAGGAAGACTCCATCGTGGACCAAGACACTCCTGGAACCGCGGCTCGCATACCACAACTGAATACAGTGAGTGCAGCCCACAGGATGATGCCCTCCCCTGCATCTGCTGAATCCCTAATAGGGAGAACGCTTGATGGCCTTCTCCTGATTCCAATGTCTGACCCCATGACACCACTAGAGGCCTGTGAGGTTGCACTACAGGGCCTTCCACCCACACCTATGGACTTTCTTTCCATGATGTCAGCATCCTCCAAAATGCTGTCCAGGGGACTATCTCACCACGCTGCTCAGATAACCTCATCTATCCATGCTGATTTACAACAACTGGGTATGCGGATAGAGCACATTGAAAGAAAAGCTGATCAATCAGTAACTAGAATTAACCAAAACTCTGCAAGTATCCAGGATGTACAGGGCCAATTAGAGGCTGCATTATCAAAAATTGATGACTTGCAAAACAGATCCAGGCGTTACAACTTTAGGGTTCGAGGACTCCCTGAAACAGTGAAAGAAGTCCAGCCGGCAATCCTGGCACTCATCAAGGACTTAATCCCTGACATCCCAGAACATTGCCTGGAATTTGACAGGGCCCACAGAGCTTTGCAACCTCACGCTCGGACGGTCTCCCAAGGGACATCATTGTAAAACCGCATTTCTACACAGTGAAAGAAGAGGTAATGAAAAGGTCACAAGCAGCAGAAAACCTGATGTTCCAAGGTCAACCTATACAAATTAGGGTTGTCCCGATACCGATACTAGTATCGGTATCGGCACCGATACCGAGCATTTGCCCAAGTACTTGTACTCGGGCAAATGCTCCCGATGCTTCCCCCGATACCTAGAAGACAGCTGTGATCGGCACGTGGGGGAGTTACAAGATTCTCCCCCAGCGGCTTTCACAAGCTTTAGTGACATACAGCTGTGATCGCTCACAGCTGACTGTCACTGCATCCTCCTCCGTGCCCCCTCCTTTCCTCTGTGCCTCTCCGCAGTCCCCTGCATTCCTCTCTTATCTGTCCCCTCCGTTCTGCTCTCCTTATCTTTCCCCTCCGTTCTTCCCCTTCGTTCCTCCGTCCCCCTCCTCCTTCCTTTGTGTATGGAGAGAGTCAGCTGACTCTGTCCATTCACATAACTGAAACATTGTAATCTTCTGTGATTACGATGTGTCAGTTTATGAATGGAGAGAAGCTGCTGTGTTCTCTCCATTCATTCTCAGTGCAGCTGACGCTGCAGAGAAAGGGACTGGGGAATCTCTATCCTCTGTCTCTTTCTCTGTCTCAAGGGGGAGATATCAGAGGTCTGTTAAGACCCCTGATATCTCACCAAAGCCCCCCAAAAGGGCTGATTAAAAAAAAAAAAAACCAATAAAGAATAAAAAAATATTATTGGAAAAAATAAAAATTGTAAAAAAAAACAAAAAAAAAACACACACACATACAACGTTCACCCCCCCCCAAAAAAAAAATAGTAAAAAAAAAAAAACTGTCACGTGACATTAAAAAAAAGTATCGGTAATCGGTATCGGTGAGTACTTGAAAAAAAGTATCGGTACTTGTACTCGGTCCTAAAAAAGTGGTATCGGGACAACCCTAATACAAATCTTTGCAGACCTCTCACCCTACACTGTACAGAAATGGAGAGCCTTAAAAACCCTGCTCCAAGTCTTGACGCAAAATGAAGTTACCTACAGATGGTTCTTTCCATTATGCCTACATTTCTCATTTCGCAACAAAAGTTATGGTTTCTCATCGTTTGCTGAAGGATTTATTATTCCAAGATCTGCAGCCCTCAGCGGCCTGCAAAGGCACAACACCCTCAGCGAAACACCCTCCCCCTGCAAGCCCTCTCAATCCGGCGTGGCAAAAGCACCACTCCAAAACATCCAAGGACTCTTTACCACCCTGAGGACTGTCGGACGGATACAGCTATAATCAATTTGATCTGAACACCCTATTTTGTTCCTCCGGTTGTTGTTGACCCCATCCAAATCGAACTTTACTCATCTTGCGTTATTGAGGGGTCGATCCTTTGGGAACAATTTGAAGGGGGGGGGGAAAGGGAGACACTTAATGGTCCCTCTCTGTTATCTGATGCACTACTTAATGTTCTACTTTAGTTACAGTAGCGAGTTATGGCCGATTTCTAGTGGCTCTCTCCTTTAAATATGTTCCGGTTATGAATTCTACATGTTCCTGAAGTGTAATAAGGCCCAGCTCTTCCCTTTAGGGGGGATACTCCAGGAATTTACTAATTCTTCCCATTATACAGTTCCTTTATATTATGTTAAGCCTGTTGAACCTATTATCTAATTCATGTGGGGTATGGAATAGTGGCTGCTCTGCGGGTCAAGGCCTTCACAGGGGGTACCCATGTCCTAGAGGTGCTCCTGGCAGGGGGGTCTGGGCTGGCTGAGAGACCACTCACCCCTTTCCTGGTCCAATTGTTTTTATGGGGAACGAGACTCTGTTCATTTGCAATTAATATTATTTGTTTAATGGCGGTTAGACCGTGGAGGATGCAATGCACCTCCACCAGCCTTTGAGGGGTGTTTATTTTCTCTTGGAGGCTGACAGAGGCTCCCCTACCCAGGGGACCTCCGACCTTATGGTTATGGGACAGGAAGAGGCTGGCCCTTTCCTGACTTGGGGGGGGGGGGGGGTTGGGGAATATAGCCTGCTCTATAATGCTATTGTTCAGTTTGTCCTTCTCATATTTTCTCTTTTCTCTTGCTTTTTATACCCTACCTCTTTCTCTAGCCGCCTGTCTTTTCCTGTAGGAGTCCTGGGAGGTCCCATGTCATTTGCTCCCCAGTCCAGACTGCAGCACCCATCGACAGTACCCATTGCCACCGATTGACCCGTCTTTGTTGGGTAATGTACAGTATGTATCCGAGATACCCCACACTCTGATCCATGTCTAGCACGACCCTTACCAACTCGACCTTGCGCATAATCTCTCATAACACACAAGGGCTAAACTTGCCGGTCAAAAGGTGGAAACTGTTCCAACTGTATCACTCTATGAAATCAGATATATTACTCTTGCAAGAAACCCACTTCCCCATCTCCTACCAACCCACCTTTCTACACCAACGATACCCCCAATTCTTTCTCGCCAATGTGGACAACAAAACCAAAGGAGTAGCAATTAAATACTGCAGCTGCTGACTTTTAATTGGACACTTACCTGTCCCTGGGTCCAGCGATGCGGGGGATCGAAGCCCCGCTCGTCCCCCCCCTCCGCTCGTCGGCGCCGGCATTTCAACTGTGGGCGCCGGGCTGTGGCTTCACAGCCTGGCACCCACTGCGCATGTGCGAGCGGGGTAATGGGTCCCGGATGATTGACAGGAGGGAAGGAGCAGAGCGGAGCCCTTCCTGTGCCTGGGGGGAAGTGATGTCACCAGCCCAGGCAAAGGAACAGGCAGACTACGAGGGACCACCTAGCAACAGGCATTTAGAGGTAAGTGAAAAAAAAAAATATCCAAATGTTTTTTTGTTTTTTTTTTTAGAATTTTTCCAGGTATTTTTGTTTTTTGGGTGGAACCCCACTTAAAGGACCCTGCATGGCACTATGTGCTAGTGGCAGGCACCATTGATGGAGAGACCTGCACTTTTGTCTCCTACTAAACCCCTAACAAAGGGCAGGCAAAATTTTTTGACTCCCTGACACACACAATATGGAAACACTTTCAGGGCACAGTTCTCGTGGGGGTGACTCAAATATAGCCTTTGACCTCTCTCAAGACAAAATGGTGACTGGGAAACCTAGATCCAAACGCCCCTCCAGACAAAGTTTAAAAATCGCCCAGCTACTATATTCAGCTGGATTGGTGGACATCTGGAGGGAACTCAACCCACATATAAGAGATTATACACACTTTTCCGCACCACATAACACTCATACCAGGATTGACCACATCTTTATGCGATCAAACTCTATCCCATTAGCACTTTTCGTCAAAATTACAGACACATCTCTCTCAGACCACTCTATAGTGGTACTTGGGACCCAGTGCCCTTTAGGAACATCGGACCCTTTTAAATGGCGACTTAATGAAGCCTTCCTAAGTGATCCGGTACGGTGCATGATATTAGAAAAGGCATTGAAAGACTACTTCAATGAGAATGATAATAACACAGTTAAACCCAAAACCCTATGGGAAGCCCACAAATCAGTGATTAGAGGGAAACTCATACAGATAGTGTCCAAACTGAAACGCGAACATGAAACAGATATCCAAAACCGCACAGAGATCTTCCTTTCACTGAGCAAGATCCACAAACTAAAACCCCACGCACGATACCCTGTCCTGCTTAGACACAGCCCGAATTAATCTTAATTTAGCTTTAACAACCAAAGCTGAGAAGCATCTTCGATGGACAGGAGCGAAATTCTACTTTCAAAAAGATAGACCTGGCTCCAAATTAGCAGCCAAATTAACTCCCAAACCCCGCACCCTAGCCTTTCTCAAAATTTGCACCCCATCAGGCGACCTGACCTAAAACCCGATTTGGATTATGAAATAGTTTCAACTGTTTTACTTGCTACTTTATAAAGTGGACTCTCCTTCTTCACCTACTGCGATTGATTCTTTCCTTAAAGACCTCCCCATTCCCATTATCTCGAAGAGTCATAGAGACCTGCTAGAAGACACTATATCCACTGCAGAGGTACTGGAGACAATCAAATCCCTTAAAACTGGCACCTCCCCAGGCCCAGATAAAATTTCAATCTGCTACTATAAAAAATGTGGCCCCTCCTTATCCCCCTATATGGCCCGTTTTTTTTAATTTGCTCAGGAATGGAGCCCCAGTAGATAAGGACCCAAACCAGTGGCGGCTGGTGCTCAAAATTTTTGGGGGGCGCAGACAAACTGAAAAATGTTGAAAAAAACCCGCCATCAATTGCAGTCTCACTGTACCATCAATCGCAGCCACTGTACCATTGATCGCAGCCACTGTACCATCAATCGCAGCCACTGTGCCCATCAATTGCCGCCACTGTACCATCAAAGGCAGCCACTGTGCCATCAAACGCAGCCACTGTGCCCATCAATTGCCGCCACTGTACTATCAAACACAGCCACTGTGCCATCAAACGCAGCCACTGTGCCCATCAATTGCAGCCACTGTGCTCATCAAACCCAGCCACTGTGCCCATCAAACGCAGCCACTATGCCATCAACCGCAGCCACTGTGCCATCAAACGCAGCGACTGTGCCCATCAATTGCCACCACTGCGCCATCAAACGCAGCCACTGTGCCCATCAATTGCCGTCACTGTACTATCAAACACAGCCACTGTGCCATCAAACGCAGCCACTGTACCCATTAAACGCAGCCACTGTGCCCATCAAACACAGCCACTATGCCATCAAACGTAGCCACTGTGCTCATTAATTGCCACCACTGTGCCATCAAACACAGCCACTGTGCCATCAAACGCAGCCACTGTGCACATCAAATGCAGCCACTTTGCCATATCAAATGCTCCCACTGTGCCATCAAATGCTGCCACTGTGCCATATCAAATCCTGCCACTGTGCCATCCAATGCTCCCACTGTGCCATATCAAATCCTGCCAGTGTGCCCCCCGCCCGCCGTCTGCACTTACCCTGTTTCGGTGGGACAGCTCCTTGATGTCTTCTGCCGTCCTCTCTTCCCGTCCTCTGCTATGATTGGACGCCTGATAGGTGTACAATCACAGCGCCTGTCGTTTCAGCCAATCAGTGACGGGTAACAGATCTGAGCACCTGATTGGTGGAGAGGCAGTTTAGTGTTAGGAAAGCGAAAATTCTTTGACTTTTCTAACACAGCTGAGGTCACCTTTTTTGATGCCTATGGTATTAGAGCCTATGGCTCTAATCAGGTGCTTCAAAAACACCCCCCCCCCCGCCCCTGTAATTCAGATGCCTGGCACCCGAAAACTAACGGTGCTGGAGGGGGTGGCAGGAGAGAGAGGGCGGTGCCCGTGCGCCCTTATGGACGCACCACCACTGACCTAAACACTGCATACATTTCTGCTATCCCCAAACCAGGGAAATGCATGACTGACGTTAGCAGCTACCGTACGATATCCCTTATCAATAATGACCTCAAAATCATGACGAAAATCGTTACATCCATAAAGACCAGGTAGCCTTCATTCCTGGAAGACAGGGCCCGGACCAAATCAGGAGAGCCATAGATATAATTCTCCATACTTAACTCCCAATGGGATGGGGGCTCCCCACAAAAAGAATTTCTGCTCTCTATAGACCTGTAGAAGGCATTTGACTCGGTCTCATGGCCCTACCTTTTTGAGATCCTGGAAATATGGGGCTTCAGTCCCAACGGAGGTATAGTTACCTCTCCCTACTGAACTCCCAGTGCACAGGTTCACTTGATATGCAAATACTCCGAATTCCGTCGAGATTAGAATAGGGACAAGGCAAGGGTGCCCCCTTTAATATTTGCCATTGCTATAGAGACCCTAGCCATTGCAATCAGATCTCACCCTGATGTTAAAGGGGTCCTCTGTGGCATTCAGGAACATAAATGTGCCTTGTTTGTAAACAATTTGCTTCTATTCCTCAAGTTCCCTTTCCACTCCAAATTTTTACAAACTGCTACAAGAGTTTGGTAACATTTCGGGCCTTAAAGTCAATGTCTCCAATTCTATTGCTCTAAATGTGTCTGTCCCACCCCAATCGGTAGAGCAATTGAAGCAGCATTTCTCATTCACTTGGGCATCCGACTCCATACCATACCTCGGGATTAAGCTTACACAGAATATAGGCAAACTGTACGGAGCTAACTACCCTCCCATATTCCATAAGTGTGGGGAGGACCTGAAGATTTGGTCAAAGGTTGGTCTATCATGGCTGGGCAGAATAAATGCGGTCAAAATGACATTATTGCCACGTTTACTTTACCTCTTTAGGTCCCTCCCGATATCTATTTTAAAAAAAGCCCTCCTTGAGGTCCAATCTCAAATTACGCATTTTATATGGGGTAAAAAAGGTTACAGATTCTCCAAAGACACTCTTTTCCATTTAAAACGCAGCGGGGCCTGGGTCTCCCTAATATTTGGTGGCAGGGGCGTAACTAGAATTCACAGAGCCCCATTGCAAAATGTTGTATGGGCCCCCCCCCCAAAAAAAATGAACTAATGCCACTGAACAACAGATTACCACACCCATGTAGCACAGTACCCAACTTATATTAATTTTGAACAACAAAATATGCCGTATACTGTACAGACACCCCCTACCTCAGTTCAGACCCCCCAGCAGTACAGACACCCCAGCAGTTCAGACACCCCCCCTTCGTACAGACCCCCCCTCAGTGCCGACAGCCCCCTCAGTGCAGGCCCCCCCCAGCAGTACAGACACCCCCCTGAGTACAGACACCCCCAGCATTACAGACCCCCCTCAGTGCAGACCCTGCCAGCAGTGCAGACATCCCCTTAGTACAGACACCCCCCTAGTGCAGACCTCCAGCATTACAGACCCCCCTCAGTGCAGGACCCCCCCAGGCAGTACAGACACCCCCCCCAGTACAGACCCCCCAGCATTACAGACCCCCCCTCAGTGCAGACACCCCCCTCACTGCAGACCCCCCTCAGTAGTACAGACCCCCTCAGTACAGACACACCCCAGCAGTGCAGACACCCCCCTAGTGCAGACTCCCCTCAGTGCAGACACCCCCCTCAGTGCAGGACCCCCCAGCAGTACAGACACCCCCCCCCAGTGCAGACCACCCCCCTCAGTACAGACACCCCCCAGTGCAGACCCCCCCAGAATTACAGACCCCCCTCAGTGCAGACACCCCCCTCACTGCAGACCCCTCCCCTCAGTGCAGACCCCCATCAGTAGTACAGACACCCCCCAGCAGTGCAGACACCCCCCTTAGTACAGACACCCCCTAGTGCAAACCCCCCAGCATTACAGACCCCCCCTCAGTGCAGACACCCCCCTCAGTGCAGGACCCCCCAGCAGTACAGACACCCCCCCCAGTGCAGACCACCCCCTCAGTACAGACACCCCCCAGTGCAGACCCCCCCAGAATTACAGAACCCCCTCAGTGAAGACACCCCCCTCACTGCAGACTGCCCCCCTCACTGCAGACCCGCCTCAGTAGTACATATCCCCCTTCAGTGCAGACACCCCCCAGCAGTGCAGACACCCCCCTTAGTACAGACATCCCTCCAGTGCAGACCCTACAGCATTACAGACCCCCTCAGTGCAGAAACCCCCCTCAGTGCAGGACCCCCCAGCAGTACAGACACCCTGCCAGTGCAGACATCCCCCAGTGCAGACCACCCCCCTCAGTACAGACACCCCCAGTGCAGACCCCCCAGCATTACAGACCCCCCTCAGTGCAGATACCCCCCCTCAGTGCAGACCCCCCTCAGTAGTACAGACCCCCCTCAGTACAGACACCCCCCAGCAGTGCAGACACCCCCCTTAGTACAGACACCCCCTAGTGCAGACCCCACAGCATTACAGACCCCCCTCAGTGCAGGACCCCCCCAGCAGTACAGACACCCCCCAGCAGTGTGGACACCCCCCTTAGTACAGACACCCCCTAGTGCAGACCCCCCAGCATTACAGACTTCCCCTCAGTAGTGCAGACCCCCCTCTGTGCAGACGCCCCCCCCTTACATACCTCAAAACTGCGCTGATGGTCTCCACTCTCCAGATACACACAGCGGTATGTGTCCCTCGAGCGCAGGCTCCTCCTCCTCTGTGGATGTAAACAGAGAGGAGGGGAGGCGGCTTCTGTTGGCTCCGCTGAGGGACACAGTGGCGCGAGGCACAGCTGATCAGGGCAGCGAACGGTGTTAGTGGTGCCGCTCCCAAAGGGTGTCTGGCGAGCCACGGGTGTCACTTGGTGCGGCCCGCACCGCCTTGCAACGCTACTCACCGGGCCCCACTCGGCTGCGGGCCCAATAGCGCCCGCATGGGTCGCTATGGCGGTAGTTCCGCCACTGTTTGGTGGTACTATCAGGCAGATCAGTTAGCACAAATATCAGCGGTATACTCCAGAGGACCCAAACCTGACTGGGTCACTATAGAAAGGGGTGCAGTTCCCTGACACACAATCAACTACTTGCTGTGGTGTAGTCCGAAAGCACGGCCCCCATCTTATCGCCCACTCTTTCTCACTCAATGGCCCTATGCGACACCATACACAAACATCACAAGTTAATCTCTATTATGCGCCCATTGGCTCATTTATTCAATAACCCTGCCTTTCCCCCCGGGATGAACATTCAAGCCTTTCATTGGTGGCTGAACAAAGGCTTATTCTGAATAGGACATTTCCTCAATTCTACAGGCCCACTCTCCCTGAGCTACTGCACTAGCCAACTGGGAATTATAAAGTGAAAAAATACGTCACCTGGCGCAAAAATTATGTTTAAAATTAGAATAAAATCCGCTGCAGTTAGAAATTTTCTACCATTGGTTAGAGGAAAATTGATATTGTATAAAAAATTTAACTGCGCTGATCATAAAGTTTTTTCTAGGCTCTGGTGAGTGACCATTTCAGAAGGTGGTGGTGATGCACGAAGTGGTGAAAAGGCTTCCAAAATAGCATGGATGTGATTTTGAGCACACTATGCACATGGGATTTAAATGATAAAAGTGGACTTTGGGAAATGTTGTTAAAAACCTGTGTCCTGCAGATCATTCCTAAATTCACTTACCTATTTCGCCATTCTCCGCAGTGGATTCCCAAATCCTTCTTCACTAAACTCAACCAACGATTTTCAAAGTTTTTATGGGGCCCTTGCCCACCCAGATACCGGCTGTCGACCCTGATGAGGCCAATGTCGCAGGGTGGCATGGCATTCCCGGACTGCCATAAATATTTTTTGGCGGCACAGCTGGTGACTGTGGTTTGGTGGTTAAATCCTGACAAAACCAACGCGGCTTCCGCCCTGGAGGCCACGGTGGTGGGTTCTTGGGAAACCCTTCAATTTCTAATTTATAGAGGCCCACACGCCCTTTACCCACTAACCCCCTCCATGCTTACCACCCTGCGGGCTTGGCGAATGGGCCTAAATATTGGAAAACACAACCAGTCGGAAATTTCCCCCAACGCCCCCCTATGGTTAAACCCCAATTTACCACACCTTAACAAACTCACAGACCCTCAGGCTTGGACCAGATACGGCATAAAATTAATTTCGCAGGTGGTGTCACAGGCTTCATTGCTTTCCTTCTCCCAGCTCTCCTCTCTGTACAACCTGCCGAAACATTACCAGTTCCGCTATTTCCAACTATTGCACGCATTTGTGGCTCAATTTCCTCGCTCCTCCTGCATCCTGACCCAGTCCGAGCTGGAGAAGACACTTAGATCTGGTTGTACTGAGAAACCCACATCGCGCTTATATGCGCACCTGGTTTATGTGTCTTTGCCACCTCTAGACAGCCTCTGGTCCCGGTGGCAACGCGACATTCCCGCGTTGGATGACGACGACTGGGATGATGTCTGGGACTTCTCCTTCAGGTCGCTAGTTTACATACGTGACACATTAGTACAATTTAAAATAGTGCACAGGGCTTACTTCACCCCACACAGACTTCATCTGATGAACCCTGCTCACTCTCTCGAGTGTTGGAGATGTGGCACATCCCCAGGAGATTTCTCTCACATTTTCTGGCACTGCCCAAAGATACAACAATATTGGGGGGAGGTGCTTGCCCTAACGAACAAAGTCGCATCAACTAACATACCACTGACAATGGAAATTTGCTTGTTGGGCCTAATAGAAAACCTTGTTCCCACAATAGCTAAACGCACGATGATTGGATTGTTATTATTTTATGCTAGGAAAAACACTGCAGTGGAAAAAACCTAATCCCCCTTCAAGTGCTCAGTGGAAACGTCTGGTCAATGAGAGTCTTCCGCTATACAAAGATACTTATGCTAACAGAGGTTGCCCGTTGAAATTTGACAAAGTCTGGTGTAAATAGATGGAGGCATTGAATATCGCCCAGTGAATATTGATCGGTTACAGATACTATGTTATAGGGATAATGTGTATAGATAGCTCTTAGATACACGTAATTTGTTCTGTTGATCCCCTTTTGATTAAGAACCTAAGTGAACATTACCTCTAGTAGGAGGACAGTGATATTTATACCCTGACTATGCATTGTGGTTAACAACTCATTCTGAATACTGTATATATGCTTTCGGCTGTTATACCTGTACAATATAAGCAACCAAGTTGTATGTGTTTTGTGTGTTTTAAAGATTTGAATAAAAACAATTAAAAAAAAACCTGCCTGCAGTTTTGATAATTTTGCAATTTTGAACTTGATAATTTAATAATTTGCACTATAACTTTTCACTATAGAGCTATATAGTTTTGATGTTTGTGCACACTTCATCAATACCGCTTTAGTGGGAATATTATATAAGCACTTTATGATGAGCGCAGTTACATTTTTTATACAAAGCCAACTGGAAATGCCCGCCTCTGAGAAGTTTAGGCTCACCAGAATTAGGCACTATCTAAACTCAATTTGGTCAAATAAATTGGAACCCCCCAAATCTACTCTCTAGGAGCAATGGTGCACTAACCTTACGGATCTTGGGGGGTATCTCGATCATATACGCCTTGTTGGCATACAGCAGGACAGAGCAGTAGGCTCTCTCCTGTCTAACCGGCCACAATGCACTTGATGGTGTCACCCAAGGCTCAACCACGCCCCCCCCCACAACCCCCCCTCAACAGGGGGAGAGCACACCGCATTAAAGGGTAGGTGTGACCGAATTGTGCTGTCAATGGGAGGGCCATACAAAGGCATTGTTAAATACCATGAGTGCATTATGCACAGGATTCAGAAGTACACTACATACAGAGTACAGCGTTCAGGAATGTGATACAAACAGGGTGCAGAAGTTTGCTATGTACAGGGTGCAGGGCTCAGAAGTTTGCTATGTACAGGGTGCAGGTAGGGTAACCACATTTCCAAACTGCCATTCAGGGACACCCCCCACCCCCCCGCACCCACCCAAGAAAGATGGTTTTTGATACTTTTTTTTTGCCAATTTTTGGGGAAATAAAGCAAACAGTGGTAACCAGTGTAGACAGGTGGTATGGACAGCAGAAAGGAGGGGGGCTGCAGAACGGAGGGGGACACAGAAGAAGAACGGAGGGGGACAGCAGCAGAACGAAGGGGGACATGGAGGAAGAACGGAGGGGGACAGCAGAACGGAGGGGGACACGGAGGAAGAACGGAGGGGGACAGCAGAACAGAGGCAGACACGGAGGACACTTTTTTTTGGCAATTTTTGGGAAAAAAAGCAAACAGTGGTAACCAGTTTAGACAGGTGGTATGGACAGCAGAACGGAGGGGGACAGCAGAACGGAGGGGGACATGGAGGAAGAACGGAGGGGGACAGCAGCAGAACGGAGTGGGACACGGAGGAAGAACAGAGGGGGACAGCAGAACGGAGGGGGACACGGAGGAAGAACGAAGGGGGACAGCAGCAGAATGGAGGGTGACACAGAGGAAGAATGGAGGGGGACAGCAGAACAGAGGGGGACACGGAGGAAGAACAGAGGGGGGACAGCAGCAGATCGGTGGGGGACACAGAGGAAGAACGGAGGGGGACAGCAGAACAGAGGGGGACACGGAGGAAAACTGGAGGGGCACAGCAGGAGAACCGAGGGGGACAGCAGCAGAATGGAGGGGGACACGGAGGAAGAACGGAGGGGGACAGCAGAACGGAGGGGGACACGGAGGAAGAACGGAGGGGGGCAGAGCAGAACGGAGGGGGACACAGGGGAAGAACGGAGGGGGACAGCAGAACGGAGGGGGACACGGAGGAAGAACGGAGGGGGACAGCAGCAGAACGGAGGGGGACATGGAGGAAGAACGGAGGGGGACAGCAGAACAGAGGGGGACACAGAGAAAGAACTGAGGGGGGCAGAAGCAGAATGCGGAGGGGGACACAGAGGAAGAATGGAGGGGGACACAGAGGAAGAATGGAGGAGGACACAGAGGAAGAACGGAGGGGGACAGCAGAACAGAGGGTGACACGGAGGAAAACTGGAAGGGGACAGCAGCAGAACAAAGGGGGAGCATGCTCGCTGTAACAAAGTGTGAGTGTAACACAGTACACTAACCTGTCCTGGAAGTTTGTCAATGTCTGGCACTGCAGGCGGCAAACTTGCGGACCTCGTGGGTGGGAGCCTAGAGGAGGACTTGGAAGAGGCTCAGGCTGCTCAGGAGAGAAGTTGAACACGTGGGCACCCTAGGTGCAGGGCTCAGAGGTTTGCTATGTACAGGGCCCAGAAGTTTGCTATGTACAGGGTGCAAGGATCGCTATGTACAGCCAGGGTGCAAGGATTGCTATGTACAGGGTGCAAGCATCGCTATGTACAGGGTGCAAGCATCGCTATGTACAGGGTGCAAGGATCGCTATGTACAGGGTGCAAGGATCGCTATGTACAGGGTGCAAGGATTGCTATGTACAGGGTGCAAGGATCGCTATGTACAGGGTGCAAGGATTGCTATGTACAGGGTGCAAGGATGGCTATGTACAGGGTGCAAGGATTGCTATGTACAGGGTGCAAGGATGGCTATGTACAGGGTGCAAGGAACGCTATACACAGGATGCAAGGATCGCTATGTACAGGGTGCAAGGATTGCTATGTACAGGGTACAAGGCTCAAGAGTTCTCTATGTATAAGGTGCAAAGTTAAGTACCCCATGCTTCACAGGACAGAAAAGAGGACAGAAGAGTGGACAGAGAGGCTGCTTCCAAAGAGCAGCTTCAACTAATAGACGGTCAGGTGTGCAGTCAGCACACATGTCCCTGGGTTGTAGAAGGAGCCGCCACTGGTCGGGATAGTGGAGCCGCTGCAGGCCGGGATAGTGGAGCCGCCGCTGGCCGGGATAGTGGAGCCGCTGCAGGCCGGGATAGTGGAGCTGCTTCTGGCCGGGATAGTGGAGCCGCTGCTGGCCAGGATAGTGGAGCCGTTGCAGGGATGGTAGAGCTGCCGTGCACATCATCCCCCCGCCCCCTCCCCCTTTCATAGAGATACTGCTGGGCAGGCATGACTGTGCACACCGCCGGGGCGCTGTCACCTGTTCTGTGTGAAAGTGAAAGCAGTAAGCGTGCGTAAGGGCTATCGCCGGAGGTGTCACCCCTCTGACGGGTGTCATCTGGGTGCGGGCCGCACCCCCCGCACCCCCATAGCAACGCCACTGGTTGGTACTATGTTCCTGCTAGATTGGCAGTATTGTATCCAGATGCCTCTCCCCTATGCTTTAGAAACTGCAATCTAGTGGGATCCATGTTTCATGTCTGGTGGTCCTGTCCTCTTGTCAGAACTTACTGGAACAAGGTATTCCATCTCCTAAGGAAAATCTCTGGAGCGGCAATACCTCAAGATCCCACTATTGCTCTCCTGAATCGTAAAGTGGAAGCTTTACACAAGCACATGCAAACTTTAGTTTATTTCATCCTCTTGGGTGCCAAGATTACACTTGCGGGGGCTTGGAAAAAGCCTACTATCTCATTTATGGCAGCAAAGAGGAAAATATCCCGGATTATGACGCAAGAGCACTTAGTAGCTAAGCTTCAGGACAAAGTACTTAAGTTTGAGGCCATTTGGGAACCCTGGGCAACCTATTCTGACATTTCCCTATGTCCGGGCATTTCACCAGACTCTTAGGACCTCCCTGACTTCATTTTACTCTCATCTCCCTTCTCCTTCCTTTCTCTCTTCTGCTCGCTCGGAGGCATTTTGATGCCTCACTCTTCTACTTCTTTCCCATTTTTCAAACATATAGACTTTTATAGTTTACACTTAAAATTATTGTCTCCTAGAGCGGGCCATATATACTGTAAGGGTATGGTTGGGGTGCCCCGGTCTCCGAGCCTCTGGGAGGCGACCTCGCACTCACAGTGTGATCCCATGGGGGTGATGTGTGGTTGCCTTCTAGAGCGGAGGGATCGGGGAACTTCACCCACTCAAGTAACGATAATTTGATAAGTCACTCTGGGTTAGAACCTCTGGGTAATGATCTCCACCTAGAGATCTGAATACCATCAATGCTATTTTTCCTTATATAAGTTATACCTTATCTATTTCTTGAAATCAGATGTCAACATATTGTCTCTTACATTATAAGTTCCAGTTAACACTCTGTCAGGGCTGGTGCAAGGATTTTTGACACCCTAGGCGAAACTTCATTTTGTCGCCCCCCCTTGGCTCCACCCCCTTTGCCCTGCCCATGTATACCCCACTTTTTTAATGAAGTGCCCATCAAATGCAGCCCACCAGCGTCCATCAAATGCAGCCTCACCAGTGCCCATCAATGCAGCCTACCAATGCCCATCAATGAATGTTTGCTTGCTTCCATTCATTCGGGAGTCGGGACAGAGACGCAGTCCTCCGCCGCCTCTGCGCCTCTGACACTGTGTGAACGGAGCGGCGGCTGCCAGCTGATGCTGAGACTTAGTTGTTTGCTGCAGTGAGAATATAGTAGGAACACCAGTGGCCGGGCGCCCTAGGCAGCAGTGCGCCCTAGGCGGCTGCCTAGTTTGCCTAGTGGTAGCACTGGCCCTGCACTCTGTTGTAGTAATACTTCAAAGCCATACAGGCTGATATGTCACTTGTACATTGTTGTTCTTTCTATATGAAAATTCAATAAAAATTTTAAAAGAAATGATCTATGCTCCCTGCTGAAACCACAACTTGTGGAAGAGAATTCCACATTCTCACCGCTCTTATCATAAAGAACCCTCTACGCTGTTTCCGGTTAAATCACGTTTCCTCTCATTTTAGTGAATGGGCGTGATCTTTTTAAATGCCCTTTCACAGAAAAGTTTTATCCCTATTGTGCGGTCACCAATACGGTATTTGTACATTGAAATCATATCCCCTCTCATGCGTCTCTTATCCAGAGAGAATAAGTTCAGTGCTTGTAATCTTTCCTCATAACTAAGATCCTCCAGTCCCTTTACTAGCTTTGTTGCCCTTCTCTGTTCTCCATTTCCAGCACATCCTTCCTGAGAACTGGAGCTCAGAACTGGATGGTACCAGAGTCTTGTAAAGTGGGAGAATTATCGTTTTATCTCTGGAGTTAAAGCGGAGTTCCACCCAAAAATGGCACTTCCACTTTAAGTGATGGTGACCCCCTGACATGCCACAATTGGCATGTAATTTTTTGGGGGGTAACGGATACCCAGTTTTTATGGGCACCCAGCTCCCACTTCCTCCCCGGGCTTCACGGCCCTGGAAGGAAGTTCACCTCTCCCCCCTTCCTCCTTGCAATCTTCTGGGACACATCACAGTGCACGCCCGGCTGTGAAGCCACAGCCGGGTGCCCACAGTTAGAATGTCAGCGCCTCGGAGAGGAGGGGGAGAGGAGCGGGGCTTCATGAGCCCGCATTTCTGGACCGTGGGACAGGTGAGTGTCCGATTATTAAAAGTCAGCAGCTACACTTTTTGTAGCTGCTGACTTTTAAATGGGTGGAACCCCGCTTTAATTCCCTTTTTAATGCATGCCAATATTCTATTGGCTTTGCTTGCAGCAGCTTGGCATTGCATGCTGTTGCTAAGCCTCTCATCTACTAGGACCCCTTTCCATCCTAAATTTCCCCAGAGGTTCTCCCCCTAGTGAGTAGATTGCATTCCACCTAAATGCATTATTTTACATTTTTCCACATTAAACCTCATTTACCATGTAGTTGCCCACCCCATTCATTTGTTCAGATCTTCTTGCAAGGTTTCCACATCCTGTGGAGAAGCTATTGTCCTGCTTAGCTTAGTCTCATCTGCAAATACTGAGATTGAGCTGTTTATCCCATCCTCCAGGTCATTTATGAATAAATTAAATAGGATTGGTCACAGGACAGAACCCTGAGGGACCCCACTTTCTACATTGGACCATTCCGAGTACTCCCCATCTATCACTACCCTCTGAACTCGCCCTTGTAGCCAGTTTTCAATCCAGGTACTCACCCTTTGGTCCATGCCGACAGACCTTAGCTTGTATAGTAAACATTTGTGGGGAACTGTATTAAATGCCTTTGCAAAATCCAGATACACTACATCTACGGGCCTTCCTTCATTTAGATGGCATCTCACCTCCTCATAGAAGACTAGTAGATTTGTTCAGCAAGAATGATTTTTCATAAATCTATGCTGATTACTGCTAATGATACCGTTTTCATTACTAAAATCTTGTATATAGTCCCTTATCATCCCTTCAAAGAGCTTGCATACTATTGATGTTATGCTAACTGGTCTGTAGTTCCCAGGGATATATCTTGGTCCTTTTTTAACCACTTGAGGTCCGGGCCATAGCCGAATGATGGCCACAGCGCGGACCTCAGTTTCCGGGAGGCCATCATAGGACGTCCTCCCCTGTGCACGCGCACTGCGCGCACCCTGCAGGGTGCGCAGTGTGCGCGCTGTGATCACCGAGTCACGGAGACTCGGATGATCACAGATCCAAGTAAGGGACCGATCCCAGCCCCTTACCATGTGATCAGCTGTCAGCCAATGACAGCTGATCACATGATGTAAACAATAGCTCGGTAATCGTTTTTTTTCTCTCCTCACGCTGACAGTGTGAGGAGAAAAAAAAGCCGATCACCGGCTTATGTTAAAGAGACATCGGTCCCGAAGAGGAAGGAGGCACATGTGCCTCATCTATGCCTGCCAGTGCCACCTGTCATATGCCACGTGCCAGTGCCCACAGTGCCCAGCAGTGCCACCTGTCAATGCCCACAAGTGCCACCTATCAATGCCCACAAGTGCCACCTACCAAATGCCAACCAGTGGTGCCAATCAGTGCCACCTAGCAGTGCTGCCATCAGTGTACGCAATCAGTGCCCATTATTGACACCCATCAGTGCCCATCACTGCCACCCATTAGTGCCCATCAGTGCCGCCTCATCAGTGTACATCAATGAAGGAGAAAAATTACCTGTTTGCAAAATTTTATAACAAAATATAAAAAAATATACATTTTTTAAAAAAAAAATCGGTCTTTTTCAATTTTTTTAACAAAAAATAAAAACCACAGAGGTGATCAAATACAACCAAAAGAAAGCTCTATTTGTGGGGAAAAAATGATAAAAATTTCATTTGAGTACAGTGTTGTATGACCGCGCAATTGTCATTCAAAGTGCGTCACCCCTTAAAGCTGAAAATTGGTCTGGACAGGAGGGGGGTTTAAGTGTCCAGTAAGCAAGTGGTTAAAGATTGGTGCTACATTGGCTTTTCTCCAATCAGCTGGTACCATACAAGTCAGTAGACTGTTCGTAAAAATTAGGAACAGCGCCTGGCAATTACTTGACTGAGTTCCTTAAGGACCCTCGGGTGCAAGCAAACTGGTCCCGGTGACTTTTTTATGTTACGTTTTTCAAGTCTGTTTCTGATTTTATCCTTTTAACCATGGTGGGGCTTCCTGTGACGTGTCATGAGGATAAACATTGCAGTTTTGGTTACTGAAGCCCCCCGTTTTCTCATGAAGACTGAGGAGAAAAATACATTCAAAACCTTTGCCATCTCACCATCCTTTGTAACCAGAATCCCTTCATAATTCTTAATGGGGCCAATATGATCTGTCCTCCCTCTTTTACTATTTATGTACTTAAAGAATTTCTTGGGATTTTTTTTACTCTCCTCCAATATGTGCCTTTCGGTTTCTATCTTAGCCGCCTTGATTACACCCTTATATTTCTTATTGCATTATTTGTACAGTTGAAATGCTGATTATGTTCCCTTGGCCTTGTATTTTTTGTCCTTCTCCTTTGCTTTTGTATGAATTTTTACGTTGGCGTCAAGCCACCCAGGGCTTTTTTTTAGCTCTTTTAAATTTACTACCCTTTGGGATGCACTGGCTAATACCCTTATTTAATATGCTCCTAAAGCACACCCATTTTTCCTCCGTGTTCTTTGTTTCTAAGATTTTATCCCATTTAGTATCTTCTAGCAGGGAGCATAGTTTCTGGAAGTTGGCTCTTTTGAAATTCAGTGTCTTTGTATTCCCCTTATGCTTCCTATTTGTTTGATTTATGCTGAAACTAATTGACCTGTGATTGCTGTTTCCTAAGTTGCCCCATATTTCTACATCCGCAATCTGTCTGTATTGTTAGTCATCAGTAGGTCTAGTAACGCATTGTTTCTTGTTGGTGCATTTACCATCTGACCCATGAAATTGTCCTGTAAGACATTTAGGAAATGGCGAGCCTTAGATGAATGCGTGGTTCCTTCCGCCCAGTCTATCTACATTGGCCGAACTATACGACAACTCCAAGTATGGTTGAAAGAACACGTCACTAACATTAAAAATGGTTACCCAAAACATAGTTTGTCCCACCTTTACGCTACCCATCACAATAGAAGCCAAAAGGGTACATTTTTTTTGGGCATTGATAGATTTATGGGAAACTGGAGAGGTTGCCATATGATGAGAGGGGTGTCCAAATTGGAGACCCAATGGATCTATAAGGCCAGAACTTACAATCCTCACAGTATGAACTTGGAATGGGATGTTAATGCATTCGTCAGTAATTCATGATGAATGGTTTAATTGGTTGATGCTAAAACATCCCATTCCTTTTAGGTAGTTTGCCGTTAAATAATTTATTTTATTTTTCCCATTCTTATATATTTTAAGTATTATTTTAATTTTGTATGTGAAAATCCAATTTTATACATTGTATTCATGTGTTTGTATTTTTATATGGTTGAATGTAATTTTTCCTCAAACCACAAGATGGCGTTGTGTCCGAGTATAATATTAGTTTTTTATAAAGATCCTTTACAATCTGTATATTATATACTAGCATTTTATTTTGCCATAGTGTGTTTATAGTACTTTTGGAACATTCCTTTTTGATTAAAGGGGGTGTTCTATTGTTAATAGAGGATGTACACTTGGTTGCTCATATATCCGTGAGCAGTGTTGTCACATCCTGTATTTGGAGCACATCCCACTTCCGTATATCAATTACTGTGTCCAGCATATATAAACTACTCGAGCGTCCATTTAGCTACACCCCTGACGACGTGACTCTCTCACGAAACGACATAGGGAGGAGTCGGCAACGTGACGCTACTGCATCTGGGACACGGCGGCCATCTTTCTGATGGGGAGAGGCTGTATACATACAAACAGAGCTTGCTTTAGTTTGTCAGCAATGCGAGTGCAATTTAAATTGTTTTTATCTGAATAAATACTGTTATGATGTACTGCACAATGAGGATTATCTCATTTTGTCTGCATGGGATGACATATATTTGATGATTACCGCTGGAGGGTAATTTTTGAACAAGGAGATTCGCATCCAGGTTTGCTGCATCCATTATCCGGTCTGCTGCCACTAAGTGTGTGAAGATTAATGTGCTTCCTTCTTATCTGAGTTTACTTTATATAAGCTGATGTGACCTTTGTGATGAGGATCCACCACATGGGGTAAGCAGCTGTATTATCGGGTGCTGGTGACGGGTCTCCCTATTTCCTGTTTATCGCAGATTGAACTACTATTGAACTTTTGTTCCTGGATTGTCTTTTTGGGATTTAAAGCGCTGCACACTTACCATATATATATCCGCCCAGTCTATGTCTGGGTAATTAAAATCCCCCATTATAATGACACTTCCCATCCTTGCCGCCATTCCAAACTGTTATAGGAGGTCCACCTCCCCCTCCTCCCTTAGGTTAGAGGGCCTATAGCATACTCCTAGTATTACTTTCTCCTTGGTTTACTCCCTTTGTAACCTTACCCATAAGGATTTCACCTCTTCCCTTGCTCCATTAGTGATGTCATCCCTCACATTCACCTGTATATCATTTTTGATATACAGGCATACCCCTCCCCCTTTTTCACCCTCCCTGTCCATGTGATATAGGGAATACCCTGAATACATCTGAGTCCCTAGAGTCCCTCTACTCACATCAGGATCCCCAGAGCTGCTCCCCAACATTAAATCAAGGTCTGCAGAGTTTCCTTACCCCCCTTTGCAACACAGTCCACTGCTTTACATTCTCAGTGCAGCCAGCAGCTACACGAGAATGCCGGGAGGTGGGCACTGGCCAAAGGTCTAGAGGAGGAAGTTCTGTCCTCCTCTCTGAATACTGGGGCGGACCAAGCACTTGGTTGGGTGCTAGGATGACGGGCGGTCTTAGCAACCAATTACTATAGCTGACAGCACTGGCAGGGGGTGCCACGGGTGTTGGAGCCATGCCAGAAATTACGTCAGATGATACCCGGAAGTGACAACAACAAAAAGCAGTGCCACAGCCTTAATGCATTTTGCATGTAGTGCATCCTCAGGAAGCCTTCAAGGGCAAGGACAAAACACCATGCCACGGGAACTGCAATGCTTTAGTAGCAATAGGGGAGGTACCCCCCACAGTAGCTGGATCTTTTGGAGAAGCTGCTTAGTATTAGGCTGCTGTCCGGCTGCTCACATACCAGTTCTAACAGTGGAAGGCTTCCCACCTGCCTACCTCTTCCTCTTCAGGTGTAGCCTCTGTGAGTTGCTGAGGGAGTGAAGCAGAGAAACATATCCTCCCTTGGTATGTCCAAGGACCCAGGGAGCTGTTGGGAAAAGAGGCAAAGGAGCCCGTGTCTGCATCTGAGCATGGTGAGTAAATGGACATTCCACTACAGTAGGGACACTTCAAATCTTATGAGACTAGCATTCAGAGACAGGAGTGTCATAGATGATCTCACACTGCAGTTATACAGCAATTAGGCTACAGAACAGGAGTGCCCAGGCACAGTCACATTTCAGAAAGTGCACTGCTATTTTTCATGAGGAATTCAAGACAAAAGGTGGATCGGTGAACGGTGCGGCGATCGGTGGTGTGGTCCGTTGCTCAGACCGACCGCATCTCTGATCCCGGTAAAGAGCCTATGACGTATAATGATGATCATCAGTGCATTGATTATCAGTGCAGCCCCATCAGAGATGTCTGCCAATGCCCACCAGGGATGCCCACCTGTGCCCACCACTGATGCCCACCTATGTCCACCAGTGATGCCAATCAGTGCCAATCAGTGATGCCAATCAGCTCTACCCATCAGTGCCACCCATCAGTGCCCATAAAGGCTGCCCATCAGTGCCGCCTATCAGTGCTCATCAGTGCTTCCTATCAATGTCCATCAGTGCTGCATATCAATGCTGCCTATCAGTGACCATCAGTGCTGCATATTAGTGCCTCTTTATCAGTGCCCATCCATGCCACCTCATCAGTGCCACCTCATCAGGGCTGGACAGTGCAGCCAATCAGTGCCCCTCAGTACAGCCTCATTGAAGGAGAAAAATTACTAAAAAAAAAAAAAGAAAAACCATATTTTTTCACTTTTTCTGTCTTTTTTCATTTGTTTAGCAAAAAATAAAAGCCTCAGTGGTGATTAAATACCACCAAAATAAAGCTCTATCTGTCGCAAAAATGATTTTGCTTAGGTACAGCATTGCATGACTGCGCAATTGTCGTTCAAAGTGGGACAGTGCTGAAAGCTGAAAATTGGCCTGGGCAGGAAGGGGGTGAAAGTGCCCAGTATTGAAGTGGTTAGGCAACTTTGAATGTGGATACTGTTAAAAAGGAGGAGAGATAAGTCAGCAAGATCACAATGTAGAGATGGAGCAGGAGGCAGTGGGACCAGATTGTGGGAGAGGTAAAAGAAAGAAGCAGTGAGAGTGAAGTGGAGAGCGAGAGAGAAATCAGTGGGTCTGTATAATGGAGTCATCGAGACATTATTGTGATAAAATATAGTGAGGCTAATTTACTAATATGTAAACAATAAATTGTGTAAATATTCACTTCAATTATCCAGATAACTGTTTAGGTACAGTATTTCATCTGCACGTTTGGTTAATTGAACTGAACATATGTAGTAAATCTTCACTTCAGTGAAAACTGTAACCTAAAAGCTTCATTTTGATCCAGATATGTACAGTATGTGAAGATATATGAAAAAAAATGCACTTTTTCTCAAATAGGAAAAAGATTCCAAGACCTGCAGGATCGAATGTTTAAGGTCACCACATCCCAAAATTAATAGAGAAAACACCTTAGGTGGGTGGGACTTTTTAAGTGACCAAAAACAATACTAATAAGATAAATTAGAATAAAATTGCATAAAACACAAGAAAATGAGCACCATAGGTCACGTACCAAAGTATGGGTTACTGATATTCTTTGGTACGTGACCTATGGTGCTCATTTTCTTGTGTTTTATGCAATTTTATTCTTATTTTAGTTTTGAGATATATATGTATTGTTTGTATGAATGCCTTTTTAATGACATATATGCTTCTTTAATAGACACCTGGCTCTGTATGTTAAAAAAAAAACCCTGAAGAAGGGCATCAAGCCGGAAACATCAGGTTCATCCATTAAGCCTACATGTGTTTGTATATGTATCATAATCCATACAAATGTTCGTGCACTTTTTTGTCCTTGATGACTTAAAGTCTTTTATTGAATATACTATTTTGTAATAAATTTCTGTTTTATATGGTAAAGTATTGTTTTTGATTATTTAAAAAGTCCCACCCACCTAAGGGGGTTCCATATTTTCTCTTTTTCTCAAATAGGCCCACTTTAGGTTGTTAGGCAGTATCTGTGCGCAAGGGTGTATTGGCTTTCGAAAAATAATTCACCTCTAACGCTGGGTGTCCTACATGTGTGCATGTTGCTGCATTATGTAAAACTATTAGTTTTGTTTTTTACATTTTAGAATGGGGTGCCTTGTAATTGTGAAGGATTTTAAAGGGTGCCTTGACAGAAGAAAGGTTGGGAAACACTGCCTTAACTATTTGCTGTTGATTTTCATCATTCTCGGGTTTGACCACTAGATGGTGCAGGGTATTCATCATTTTGTAAAATTTAAGTAAACTGCAACTACCAGTAGATGCAATTTTCTCAACCAAGGCTTGAAACTTTCTAACTAAATATAATATTTTAAAACATACAGGTACATATGTTTTATGTGCTATGTATGTGCTATATCATGTAAATAATGCTTTAAACTCTGAATTTTAAATCAATTACCTAAAAATACATGGTTGAAAATCTAAAGTGATGTGAACTGTAAGTTTGATGTTTTACTAGTATAATATGCAAGGTTATAAATAGTAGTCATCTTTCCAAAAATACAGTCAGTAGAACATACAGCCTTACAAACTCCAAATATATCTAGTGAAATAAAATAATAGAAAAAAAAAAGGTGACAATACACATTACAAGCAAATTGTACAATGTCTAAATATTTTATAGATTTAGAAACTTTGAAATAAAACCAGCACCTCCACATATGGATAAAATCATAGCTGTTGCATAAATACAAGCAGATAAATTATGCATTTTGACCTGAGGGTCATTTTCAAAATAAATAATCAGCACCCCCACATATGGATAAAATCCACTTTTTATTCAAGTCTTTAAGTCCTAAAATAAAATGTGATTTTATTCTCGTGTGGAGGCGCTGGTCATCTCTTGTTCAAAGCTTGCAATGTATTACATGTGGATTGTGTGGCCCACTGCATTCAACTTTCTTCCAATCAGGAAGGCCATTGCTCTTCAAAGCTGTTGTTACATCAAAAGGCGGTTGTGTAATTAGATTAGAATTGTGTGTGGTTGGCTTTAGGAGACTATTCCACTATAGATATACAGGGGCATTCAGTGTTTGTTTGTTTTTTAATGTACATAAGCTAATCTTGGCGATAACTGTATTAGTAACAGGAAATAAAGAACTTCTACATATTTGCTGTTGTAGACATCCTGAATCAGAGGTGTTTATTTATAGTTGTGACTGTTACAGCATGTAATGAATATTAAGAAAGTTTGCATGTATGCAATAAAGACAATTAATGTAAAATAGTTTTAAAATGTACTGTCATGGATTGAGGTGGATCATTTGCGTCACCACTATCAGGCAGTAGAAGGTTCTCACTGATTTGAAGACTCTCACTCCACCTAGTCCTCTCCTGGGGCTGCTGGTAGTCTGGATGTTGCACTGCAGGCAGTTTGGGCAACCTATGGGCAATCCCTATTTTTGTCTATGTAGTGACAGCTGATGGTATCAAAACCAAGAACCCAATCATAAAGCAGTACTGTCAGGCTGTAGGTCACAGCTAACAGTAGGCAGTGAAAGGACATGCAAACATCAAGCAGATTTCAAACTGTACCACAGGCATCCAGAAATAGAAGATATCCAAATCTGGCCATACACTAGTAGAATTTTGTGAAACAGGATGGAAATATTTTCTTCATTGAACAAAATTGCAACTGTGAATGTAGTTTTTGTCTAGAAGAAAAAAATGTACATATTGTAGTGCACAAGCACATGTTATAGGTACAACAGAAACTTGTTTAACTACTTGGCTATTGGGCACTTTTACCCCCTTCCTGCCCAGGCCAATTTTTAGCCTTCAGTGCTGTCGCACTTTGAATGACAATTGTGCAGTCATACAACACTGTACCCAAACAAAAGTTTTACCATTATTGAGACAAATAGAGCTTTCTTTTTGTGGTATTTAATCACCATCGTGTATTTTATTTTTTGCTAAAAAAAAAATACAGAAAATGATTAAAAAAAGTTTTCTTAGTTTCTGTTATAAAATTTGGCTGCACTGATGGGCACTGATAGGCGGCACTGATGGGCACTGATGACACGGCACTAAAGGGCACTGATGAGGTGGCACTGATGAGGAGGCACTAATTTGCAGCACTGATTGGCACTGATAAGCAGCACTGATGGGCACTGATAGGTGGCACTGATGTGCACCGATAGGCGTCACAGATAGGCATCACTAATGAGCGGGTACTGATGGGCACCGAAAGGCATCACCGAATGACATCACTAATGGGCACTGGTTGGCATCACTGGTGGGCACTGACTGGCATCACTGGTGGGCACTGTTGGGACTGTACAGATAATCAAGGCACTGATAATCAGTGCCCTGATTATCTGTGTAGATCTCCCCTGTGAGGAAATGCTGCTGATGGGCTCTCCTCTGTCAGTGTGAGGAGATGAATGCAGATAACTGGCATTTCCTTGTTTACATGTGATTAGCTGTGATTGGACACAGATGATCACATGGGTAAAGAGCCTCATCATCGGCTCTTTACTGAGATCGGTGATGCACCGTGTCCCAGAGACAGAGCACACCACCAATCACCTGCATGCCCGGGGGGGTTGGGGGGGGTGCAAGCAAGGCAAAAGTGGGACAATGTCATATGACATCGTCCCAGAATGAGAGAGCTGCCTCCCGCCCCTCATTTTACAATACGCCGGGCAGGGGGCGGTTATTATGTCTGGGATTCCATTCCTGCAGCAGTTATGTATGAAATTTTAAAGACTCTTGAATTAAATTAGTTGACTCTCTATGATGGCAAGATCAAATGTTCTGACAACTGATATTTCTGAATTTCCATCCAAACAAAATGCTATTGGTGCATGGTCAGCCTAAAGCCTAGTACGCGGGCTGAATGTCAGTCGGTTACTATTGAACTGGCCGATGTCACCCAAAATTCGTCTCGCATGTACTAGGCTTAAGATGAAAAAATTAAACCATTCGTCAATTGATTCCTGGTCTGTTTATGCCTTATCTGTAACATTTCATATTTTACTTGATCATTTTATATAGTTTTTATATACTCTATTAATTATATGCATGACAATGATCCATTATAACCTTAGTTGTAAAGATAAATAGATGTATATTATGTTATCAAGTTATTATAGCACATCTTTACCCAGAATTCATGCTATCTATCAAGCTATTACAGTGCAATAAGGTTATCATATTGACTATATCATTCCCGGTATCCCTGGTCTTGGATTAGCATCTTCCTTCCCTTAGGGGTTAATGGCACCATTATTAGTAGCATAATTGTTCCACTGCTATATTGGCCAAAAAGGCCCACACAGATGTGATTTAAACATCGGCGATCTTAAACACACCTGCATGGTATGGATGAGTCATCAGGGCCGCCTTTGGGGGGGTACAGGCAGTACTCCTGTAAGGGGCCCCAGAGTCACAAGGGCCCGGCCGGCCGGCCCGCTCCTCCTTCAGCAATACTGAAACAAAACTCTCATGTGCCGGCCGGGCCTGTGCGGCACCCGCTATAGAGAAAGAGAGAGAAGCCTCACTATAGGGAAGGAGAGAGGAGCTTAGTAGTCTGAGCCACCGCCGCTTTTCACTAGCAGCAACCCTCCCCCTTCCACCAGTAAAACAGACTCTTTTCCTCAGCTCAGTCCGCCCAGTGAACAAAAGCAGCGCTGTGACAGGGGAGAGAGGCGAACTGCGGGCTGTCAGTGTATCTCCTCCGTATGCCCCCTCCTTTCTCCTGCCAGCAGTTAAGAGAGAGCGTCTCTCACCTGGTTCGCCACTTAGCTCGTTGCTTGGCCTGTTTCCCTCCCCATTGGCCACAGCAAATCCAATCTGAAGAGACTAGGGTCTAGGGGAGCATCATGGGACATGTAGTCCCAGAAGATTGACTGCCCCATTGTTGTGCACAGGCAGCAGACTTCAGCCCCCAGTATGCACTCTGCTGGGGGAGAGAGAAAGCCTGGAACCCCGGAAGAAGCTGAGGGAGTGATTGCTACAGGAGACAGGAAAAAGAGAGGACTGTGCTGGGGGAAGCCAGAGAGGGAGCCACACTGTACCCGTGCCATTGGAGAGTGAGCCACGCTGTACAATTGCCATCAGAGAAGGAACCACACTGTACCCATGCCATCAGAGAGGGAACCACGCTGTACCAATGCCATCAGAGAGGGAGCCACGCTGTACCCATTGCCATCAGAGAGGGAGCCACACTGTACCCATTGCCATCAGAGAGGGAGCCACGCTGTACCCATTGCCATCAGAGAGGGAGCCACACTGTACCCATTGCCATCAGAGAGGGAGCCACGCTGTACCTGCGCCATCAGAGAGGGGGCCACACTGAACCATTGCCATTAGAGAGGGAGCCACGCTGTACCATTACCATCAGAGAGGGAACCACGCTGTATCATTGCCATAAGAGAGGGAGCCACTCTATACCATTGCCATCAGAGAGGGAGCCACGCTGTACCCATTGCCATTAGAGAGGGAGCCACGCTGTACCCATTGCCATCAGAGAGGGAGCCACACTGTACCCGTGCCATCAGAGAGGGGGCCACACTGAACCATTGCCATCAGAGAGGGAGCCACGCTGTACCATTACCATCAGAGAGGGAACCACATTGTATCATTGCCATCAGAGAGGGAGCCACTCTATACCATTGCCATCTGAGAGGGAACTACGCTGTACCATTGCCATCAGAGAGGGAGCCACATTGTACCATTGCCATCAGAGAGGGAGCCACGTTGTACCCATTGCCATCAGAGAGAGAGCGACGCTGTACCCGTGCCATCAGAGAGGGGGCCACAGTGAACCATTGCCATCAGAGAGGGAGCCACGCTGTACCATTGCCATCAGAAAGGGAGCCACACTACCCAGCACCACCAGAGAGGGAGAAAGACTGAGCCACTGCCATGGTACAGACATGCTACACTACTGACCAGAGTCAGTCTGGGCAACCCAGAGTGAGCAAACGTCCAGCCGGAGGGATCACTGCTGCAGTTTCGCTGGGTCTGGTAAGGGGGCCTGTTGGCCATTATCCATTACTGCTCCTGGGGACTGAGCCATTAGGAATTGCCTAACCTGCTATCCTCTAGGCCTTATTGACCAATGTAGAGTGCGCCAAAGAGCTCCAATGTAGGACTGCCAGGCCGAAAATATGACACCATGTTTTGCTGCACCAGGCGACACCAACTCTAGTAACGCCACTACCCCCTGTGCTTTATATTTGGATTTTATTTAATATCCTTCTCCTTGGATGGGACACCTGAGGCTGCCAAGCTGGCATGATGGAGTTGCATTGTGAAAATGGATGAGGATGACTCTGGGTGGAGATGAGAGTTACATAGTGAAGAATCTCTTCACTGTGTAACTCTCATCCCTACCCAGGGTCATCCTCATCCATTTTCACAATGCAACTCCATTATCTTCATCCCCACCCAGCATCACCCATCCCACTCTCCACAATGTATCCCCATCCACGCCCAGCATCACCTATCCCTCCAGTCTCCACAATGTATCCTCATCCACGCCCAGCATCACCCATCCCTCTCCAGGATGCTGGCCATGGATGGGGATAAAGGTATTGTGCTTTAGTCAGTCAAAAGTTGTTATTTTGATTGATTCATGTATCACACCGCACCGAAAGGACTCAATGGGATGGCCAGTGTGCGGATCCGGTGGGACAGTCAGTGGGCAGGCCCTGGGAAATGTTGATGGTCAGGCCCGGGGGGCCCAGGCCTAAAGCTCTGTAAGGGGCCCCAAAATTTCTGATGGCTGCCCTGTGAGTCATTTGCATACGTAAGGACTACATGAAAATGGCTGCCACGGGAATAATATCATAGACAAAATGGCAATGACATAAGTAATCTCTGGGCTACTAGAAAATGGCTGCCGTCACAGACAATCATGTATAGCTATATAAGCACAACATCTATGCCCGCTACTATCCCTGAAGAAGTCACGTGGGCGTAATGTAATGCATAGGGCGTGAGCAGAGTGACATCAGCGTTTGTAATGAGTTCGGAACTCGTGGATTACTTGTGTTTTTTTATTGTTTCAAATGTGAGTAAAAGCTGTTTTTAGTCTAAATACATCTTTTAAAACGGTAATAAACTATGGTAAGTCTTTTTCACATACCGTATATACTCGAGTATAACTCGAGTTTTTCAGCACATTTTTTTGTGCTGAAAGGGTTCCTAGCACTAAGTGGCCCCGAGATACGGGGCCCCAAAATCGGTTTGGAAAATGTCATTCTCTGTTGCAGAAAAGTGCTTGACATTTTCTGAACCGATTTTTGGGGCCCTGTATCTCGGGGACACTTGGTGCTAGAAACCCCAGCTTTGAATATTTTATGGTGCTAGTTCCAGGGTTTGCACACCAAATTTGGGGTTCCTAACACTAAGTGGCCCCAAGATACGGGGCCCCAAAGTTGGTCAACTGTGTCCATCTGCAGCAATGTCATTTCGGGACCCTTTGGGTTCAGAGACCCCAAATTTTGGCTGCAGCTAGGGGGCATCTAGGAACCCTTAACTACTGAGTTTGAAGTTCGGGGGACCTATGGCTACAAATGGGCACAGTGAGGCTGCAAATGGGCATTGTTGACCCTCTTTTCCACTTACAGTAGCTGTGCATTTCTCACCCTCGCCTTATACTCGGGTCACTAAGTTTTTCCCATTTTTTTGTGGTAAATTAGGGCCTCGACTTATACTCGGAACGACTTATACTCGAGTATATACGGTATTTATCTAATTAGGGATGATACTGAGAGTGGACACCCAGGATTACCTTAGAGGAGATCACACTTACCATAGAGACTCAATGTAGGCTTAAGATGAGCTGTAAATAGAAACATGTGACATAAATTTGCAATGAAAATTTGCAATGCAGCCTAAAGCTGGCCATAAATGGATCAAAATTTAGCCAGTTTAGCAGGAAGCCTCCCCGCTGCACTATTGTATTCTGACAGCTGGGAGACACAAATTAGCGCTGCAGCCTATTGCCTAGCTGATAGAGCAGCTTTTATCCAACAGAAATTGATCGGTAGATTGACTTCTGTTCATCCACAGTGGCCACACTTGGATCAAAATTTGGCCAGTCCCTGCTGAACCAGCCATATTTTAATCATGTAAGGCCAGCTTTACACAAGCCAATAATTTGACAGCTTCAATACAGTTTATTGTAAGATCTAATAAAAAAAACACACAGCAATTTTGACAAAAATGGTAACATTTTACCACTAGGTTTAATCCCTGAAATTTTGACCCCACATCCTTACGGTCGATTGAAACCAAACCACCTTTTTGGGTTCTAATTGCCTTTTTCTAAGAAAAAAGTTAAACGATCAATCGCTCTCTTAGATTACCACATAAATAGCTATCTTAAGCCCTCATTCACACCTGAATGTTTTGTGGTGTGTTACCCTACGCCCTATGCTCATCAGATTGTAATGTGATGTAAATGAGATATTTTTGAGTGTAATCAGGTCATTTTTGGCCCCATAGACTTCAATGGCGGTGACATCACATGCATTTTTGTGTGTTTTTGAGCCTGAAGAACTTCTTTCCTAACACCAGAAATGCCCAGCCCAACAAACAAACACCCAAAGCTTGATATAGTGCAAAACACTGGCACAAGGCTTGTAACATACTTGTTAAAAGCTTTCAAAAATGATCAAATAACACACCAAGCATATGCTCTGCTCAGGTGTAAATGCAGGTTGATAACAGTGTTTTTATGTTGCTCTGGAGCATCCATTAAAAGGTACAGAATATGAAACTGTTGTACTGACTGTCCTCTAATGGATTTCTTCATAGGAATTTATTTACCAATTTAAGTTGGTGACAATAGCTTAAGTGAAACATAATGGGATTGATTTACTAAAACTGGAAAGTGCAAAATCTGGTGCAGCTGTGCATGGTAGCCAATCAGCTTCTAACTTCAGCTTGTTCAGTTAAGCTTTGACAAGAAAATCTGGAAAGTGATTGGGTTCTATGCAGAACTGCACCAGATGTTGCACACAGTTTTAGTAAATCAACCCCAATATATAGGAATATACTTATGGCCTTGTCATAATTAGGTTGACTACTAAAGGAGTTGAGACTCTTCACTCAATACATTGTGTGGCTATTCTCTTCAATTATCCAATCGTGTGAAAAGCACATTTTCAATTACCTATTTCATCTGCATATAACTTGAATGACAGGAATTTGTTTTTCAAATAATTAGATACTTGACATAAATATCTACACAATTGGTGGCAATTCTCAACTCAATTCAGACCATTTAAAGCAGATCTTCACCCTCAAATACATTATCCCTCCTCTTCACCCCTCTTCACCCATACTTCGGTCCTTTGTATGAATAGCATTTTCTTTTTATTAATTTACCTTTTTTGTGATTAAATTGTCCAGGCACACCTTGCACGTCATTCACCTATCTTCCCTTTGCCTTCTGGGATATGCACATTACATACCCCAGGAGGCAAAGTCTTTAATTCAGTAAAGGAGAAGGGGCATCATTGGGAGGAGCTCCACGCAATAATGTACATTGCAATAGGCAAGTCATTTGCTGCCTAACACACCAAAATGCACAGACAACACAGTGCACCACAATGCATGGTAGTGTGTGTTGAAGTGTCTTAGAATACTTTTGGGAGCTGCATTGGGGTGCCATTCAGGAAGCATGGCACTGCAGTGCACCAACGCTCATAACATGTGTTGCCACAGGTTACTACAACACAACAGTGTGAATCTAGCCTGAATCTTTGTGGCTCACTGTAATACTTGGACACCTCCATTCACTCTTGTAGATCTGACCCAGTGACTAGCACAAACAAATGACAAAGCTCCTGATGTTCAGGAAGAGATTAAACTTTCTGAATTCATCAAACAGCAACAATACCACCTTTCATTTCTGCTGGATTGCTACAAGATCTGAGATCTGAGTGAGAGCTACTGAGAAATCTCAGTGAGGGGCAGGTAAGCCAAGTATTTTGACAATTTTGGCAATTTATGACTATGTGACAATTTTGACCATAAATGACTATGGTATGAAAAAGTGGGCATAACTGTTTTATTAACTTACATAGGTCGTTAACCAATCTATGTCACATGTTGGTAGAGTAACTCTTCTTCTCTAGACTGAGTAAGGCCGGCCATACACGGTTTGAATCTCGGCCAGTTCAGCAGAAACTGGCCAAGATTAAAACAGTCAATGGGGAGGCTTGGGTGCAACCAGCCTGTCATATTCTGTTACGATTATTGCTAGCGCCTGCTACAGCCGCTAAAGATAATCACTGTCTTCTTCCGAGGAGATTTCCCTTCCTGTTCCATAGCCACAACAGAAAGTGAGAGGAAATTCCTCCAAATTTAAGGAAATCACCTGTAGTGGCCAGGGTCACCAGAACTAGTGTCCACATTGGAAGATTTCCCATCTGTTCCTGTTCTGATGATTGCTTAAAAATCTGGGATTTTCTTTTACTTTCACTTTAGGTGATAAGGGTCACCAAGACAAATAAAGAAGGTGACTTTCCCTAAGGCCGGCCATAGATTGTTCGAATCTCGGCCGGTGGGCACTGACTTGGTGTATTTGATAAAGATCTACAGCTGATGAAAACTCTGCAACATCTGATCCACTTCCTGATATGTTAGATGCCTGGGCTCCCACTGTGTGCTTTGGTTTGATCTGCCAGCCCCTATGTCACTAAGGCTGGTTCAAATTTCGGACGGTTTAGCAGGAACCAGCTGAGATTCCAACTGTGTGTGGGTAGGCTGAATGTACCAAGTTGATTGATCGATCAACTTGGGTACAACCAGCTTGCTGTTTCACTTTTGATTATCGCTAGTAGCTGCTAGCAATAATCACTGTCTTCTCCCGGTCCGGGTGGGGACAGCTTCCCCCCCCCCCCACCGGGAGCAGACAATTGCTCGGCAGGAGGGATACCCCTATCAGCGTTGATGGGGGAATTGTGTGAATTTCTTTCCTGCAACCATGTGTGGCCGGCCTAACTCTATAGTACCTCTTTTTCTTTCTTCTTCAGTTTCACTGCAGGTAAATAATGGATCCCAAGCACAGACTAGTCTATTTTTCCAGCAAGTTCAAAGGCACGTTGCTATTGAACAAAAAATATTTATGGAAAAGAAAAACACTTCAAGAAAGCATTTAAAAAACGTGATTTTTTTTAGCTTTTTTTTTGGTAAAATACAGAGTGCAATTCTGATCAAAGAATTTCTCTATAAAGGTTCACACTTAAAGCGGGGGTTCACCCACACCGCCAAAAAAAAAAAATATTAAAAGCCAGCAGCTACAAATACTGCAGCTGCTGACTTTTAATACATGGCCACTTACCTGTCCCAGGGTCAAGCGATGTCGGCAGGGGACGCCGAGAACCCGCTCGGTTCTCGGCAGCTGCCGCCGCCATCCTAGGTGAGGGAATCAGGAAGTGAAGCGTTGCGGCTTCACTTCCCGGTTCCCTACTGCACATGCGCGAGTCGCGCTGCGCGTCTCAAGTGGTCCCCGCTCTCTCCTGGGAGCTGTGTGTTCCCAGCAGACTGCACGGTGGGGACGGGAAGTGGCGTAGACTCCCATGGGAGTCTATGCCGGAAGTGGGTGCAAATACCTGTCTTAGACAGGTATCTGCACCCCCCTCCCCCCTGAAAGGTGCCAAATGTGACACCGGAGGGGGGGGAGGGTTCCGAAAAGTGGAAGTTCCATTTTTGTGTGGAACTCCACTTTAAAGAGGAATTTTAGATGATTTGCAAAGAATTGGGAGGAGGTAGAGTTTTTTTTTTTTTTCAGAAGAGACTTTGCATGTCTCTTCTTCTAAAAAAAAAATAAAAAATATCAAATTTAAAAATAGTGCACACTGCCTTGCGGTCCATGAGTTATGCAGTGTATTCACTGGCTTTTCCCTGGTCTTTGTAATAACCAATGCATTAACAAGAAAAACATTGTAACCAGAATCGACCCAGTTGAATGATTAAGTTATTAGCATTACCAGCATGGTAACTGGATTATGGGAATCTTCCAGGACCCCACAGGTCAATTTACTATTACTAAGTATCTGTCAACACTGGGTTTATCCAGGTGGGGCTTGAAGCTTATGTTTAGAGGCTTGGGTAGTGTTGCTACTCGGCAATAGGTTTTTCATAGAAATGGAGACAAACCCTGAAAACTCTAAAGATTCCTTGGCTTGTTTTGTTTACTTTCTGTAGAACACTAGTAAATGTGCTATGGGGGAGACATATTCCCTATAATCTGATATCAATGTTTTCTTTTAACTTTTGCCCCGTTAGAAGATGGGGAAACTCTTCATCAGTTTTTCTAGAAGTTAGAAATTTGCCAGCTGAACATATTTTTAGTTATTCATTAATCTTAAATTATAGACTTACAAAACACAGATTTTATTACGTATAACAGATGCCTGCAAATCCTCAGTTGTTATTCTAGGGTTCTATATACAATATAACTTTGGACTCATAGAGGCTCCATTTATAGGACCTAATTTTCCAGTTTAATGAACTTCAATAATAATTATTCTTAGATCTTAAAAAAAACCTATTTTAATTAGGCCATATTGCACAGAATTGTTTTGCATAGAGCATATTACCTATATCTCCCAACTGGGCCACCCTACAATGTCAACCAAACCCTGGAATTTCATACATCTGGGCTGCAATGCCAAAGCCCAGTCCCAAAACAAGTTCCACAAGATGACTTTACTAGTTCACCTTGCTGTGGTGCGCTAGCGCTGAGCACCCATGCACGTACTCCACACCTCCTGTGGGTTGCCCTGGGTCCCCAACACTGCTTTTACCCACTCCACAGCAGCAAGCATCTCTCTCTGCCAGCTGTCTATTGCAGAAATACACTTCAGAGCAAAGGAAAGCTTTTCCCGGGCACCTCCTCATTTCTAATGTGTATTATTCATGAGAGGAGGAGGGGCCTGTAAGGAGTGACATCCCCCCCCCCGCATTGAGCCACACTGATCTGAGGTCTGTAAAATCCAAGGAACAGAGAATTGCATGGTAGTGGGGTTAAAACAATGATTTGTGCTGGTGATGGAAGATTTATGCTGGGAGGAGTGATGTGGGGAGTAGGAGGATTTTTGCTGGGGGGCTATTTGAATTTTAAGTTAAAAGTGGGTGCATGGGGGAGCATTTGTGCTAAAAGAGGGGGGGGGGCGTTGGGGAGAGAATTTATGATAGAACAGGGGTGAGAGATTTGTGCCAGGAGGGTGAATTTGTGCTAGAATGGGGGGAAGATTTGTGAGGAAAGGGGGAAGGGGAGGACTTATGCTAGAAGGGGGGATTTGCAGGGGACCTGAGAGGATTTGTGCTGGGAGGGCAAGAGGATTTGTGCTGGGTGGGCAAGAGGATTTGTGCTGGGAGCGTGGATTTGGGGGGGGGATTAGTGCTGGGAGGGGTGATTGGGGGGATATGATTTGTGCTTACCTGGGGTACCTCAAAAGATGAGGATAAAAAAAAGAGACAGAGGCCTTGAGAGAGTTCCTTATGGTGTAATAGCTTAACAGATACTTGAATGAAATATATGAAATATATTCTGAGCTCCCTAATGGGGGAGTGAACTCTTACTAGGATTTGTGCTGGGAGGGGGGTTTGGGGGAGGCAAAGATTTGTGCTGTCAGGGGATTCGGGAGAAGAAGAGAATTGGTGCTAGAAGGTGCTAGGAGGGGGAATTGGAGAAAAGGAGGATTTGTGCTGGGGGGATATTTGAAAGGGAAAGGAATGTGTAGTAGAGGAAGGATTGGGGGAGGGGGATTTGTGCTAGAAATATGGATTTGGAGAAGGAGTTGTGCTGGGGGGATGATTAGGGGGGGGGGGTGAAGATTTGTGCTAGGGTGGGTGTTGGGGGGACAAAGATTTGTGCTGTCAGAGGGGATTTGGGTGGAAAAGAGAACTGGTATTAGAAGAGGGATTTGTAGGGGAAAAAAATTGTGTTGGGAGGGGGGATTGGAGGTAAGGAGGATTTGTACTGGGGGAGATTTAAAAGGTAGGAGGATTTGTAGTTGAAGGGAGATAAAGGGTTAAGATTCGTGCAGGGAGGGGAAGAGATTTGTGTTGGGAGTGGGAATTGGGGGGGTTGTGTTTGGAGGGGGGAAGGGGGGATTTGTGCTTGACAGGGAGATTTAGTGGGTCAAGGAGTATTTGTGCTGGAAGGGGGGATGGGAGAGGGGGATTTTGCTGGGAGGGGAGATTGGAGGGAGTGTGTGGCAGAAAGGGAGAGAGAATGGGGCTGGGGGGAGAAAATTAGAGGGGGGAGATTAGTGCTAGGAGGAGGTTTTCTTATGGGAGGGGGAATTGGAGTGAAAGATAATTTGTGCTGGGGGAGTTAGCAGGGGAGGGGAATTTTACTAGCAGGGAAGTACAGCTGGGAGGGGAAGAGGATTTGTGTTGGGAGGGGGACTGGGGGGAGACAATTTGCATTGGGAGGGGGGATGAGGGGGATTTATGCTACGAGGGATGGATGGGGGGGGGGCAAAGATTTGTATTTGGAGGGGTGAACATGCAGATTAGTGCTGGATTTTTTTTCATGGAAGAGTGGGGTTTTTTGCTAAAATGTAAAATGGGAGCAAGTATTGCTTGTGGAGAGAATTTTGTACTCTCGTGGCCACTGCATTGTACATTACACACCCCTGACCCCTGCACTCTTTTCATTTTGTGCTCCTAATCCCTACTCTCTGTGTGATATTTTACTCCTAAACCTGGCACTGACTGTAAGCACTCTGGTACATACTCCTGACCCTTGAGCTTTTTGCATTACACTCAACACTCCCCTGTACTCTGTGCATTACACAGTCTGGACCCCTGCACACTAGATTATGGAAATGGTTGTTTTCACACTGCTTCTGCTCTGGGGACACCTGCCACAAGTATTATGGACTATTGCCAGAGACTTTTATGGACTCAATTATAATATAATATACACTATATTACCAGAAGTATTGGGATGCCTGCCTTTACTTGCATGTGAACTTTATTGGCATCCCAGTCCTAGTCCATAGGGTTCAATATTGAGTTGGCCCACCCTTTGCATTTACAACAGCTTCAACGCTTCTGGGAAGGCTGTCCACAAGGTTTAGGAGTGTGTCTATTGGAATGCTTGACCATTCTTCCAGAAGTGCATTTGTGAGGTCAGGCACTGACGTTGGATGAGAAGGCCTGGTTTTGCATTCTCTGCAGTCTCTTCAGTCTTTTGCAGTCTCCTTCCCTGTTATAAGCAAAATTAGTGTGCAAAAAGGAAAATCCTGACCACCCACCCTCCCAGAGTAGTACAGTGTTGTTTTAATAACACTGTGTTGCTATCATCATAGTACTCAAAAAAAAAAAAAAAAAAAACCTTTACTTTTTTTTTTTACATACTGTCCCCAGTCAGTGTCCCGATCACTGCCACACCAGTTATATGATATGATCATGCTGTACTGTACTGGTGACAGTATGTATAAAAAAATATATATTAATTTTTTTTTCCGTTCTGTGATGAATAAAAAAATTGTGAAAAAAACTATTTCTTAATTTTCCAGAAAATTGTGACGAAAAATTACAGCTTCGAAAAACTCGCCATACCTATTACTAAATGCCTTGGACTGTCTACTTTTCAAAAAGGGGTTGTTTGGGGGATATTTGTACTGTCTTGGCATTTTCAGCCCTCAAGAAATTAGATTAGATTAGATTAGGGAAGGGTGATTAGAAGGGTGTCAGTACATCAGGGTTGATCGATTTTTCAGATATATATACCATAGTTTGTGTTTCCAACAGACTAAATAATATACACTGATTGCTGTATAAATGACAATGGTCCCAAAAATGTGTCAAAAATGTCCGACATGTCCGCCATAATGTCGCAGTCACAATAAAAATCGCTGATCGCCGCCATTACTAGTAAAAAAAAAATTATTAATAAAAATGCCATAAAACTATCCCCTTTTTTGTAAACGCTATAACTTTTGTGCAAACAAATCAATAAACGCTTATTGCGATTTTTTTTACCAAAAATATGTAGAAGAATACGGATCGGCCTAAACTGAGGAAAAAAAATGTTTTTTTTATATATTTTTTGGGGATAATTATTATAGCAAAATGTAAAAAATAATGCTTTTTTTCAAAATTGTCGCTCTTATTTTGTTTATGGCGCAAAAAATAAAAATCGCAGAGAGGATCAAATACCACCAAAAGAAAGCTCTATTTGTGGGAAAAAAAGGACGTCAATTTTGTTTCAGAGCCATATCGCACGACCGCGCAATTGTCAGTTAAAGCGACGCAGTGCCGAATCGCAAAAAGTGCTCTGGTCAGGAAGGGGGTAAATCCTTCTGGGGCTGAAGTGGTTAAGTAACTATAGACCTTATTAGCTTATATAGTCAGGAAGATACTGGAGAGTTTAAAAAAGACCACATAGATGGTTTTTGTTAGACAAAAATATATTAAGCCATAGTCAGCATGGATTCATTCATGAAAGACAGAAGGTGTCAAACAAACCTGATTTCTTTTTATGAGGAAGTAAGCAAAATTTTAGACGGAGGGGTGGTGGTGGACGTAGTATACCTGGATTTTACAAAAGTGTTTGACACAGTTCCCCACACATGACTTATGTGTAAGGTAAAGTCTACAGGCTTGGAAAAATATGTTTGTAAATGGATAAAAAACTGGCTAAAAGACAGAATTCAGAGAGTATAGGTTAATGATTCTTAATTTGAATGGTCTAAGGTTATCAGTGGTGTACCCCAAAGTTCAGTGTTGGGACCCTTACTTTTTAATACCTCTATAAATGATATAGGGTCTGGGATTACAAGTATCATTTCAATCTTTGCAGATGACACCAAGCTATGCAGTGGAATAACGTCCTTACAGGATGTCTCCAACCTCATTACACTGTTTAATTGGGCAACTATGTGGCAGATGAGGTTTATTGCACTTGGGGGCTAAGAATATGCATGCATCATACATACTAGGGAGAGTACAACTGGGGGGGGGGGGGGGGGGGGCTATAGTGGAGAAGGATCTGGGGGTTTTGGTAGATTATAAGCTCAATAATATCATGCAATGCCAAGCTGTGGTTTCCAAAGCGCACAAAGTCCTTTCTTGTATTAAGAGAGGTATGGACTCCAGAGAGAGAGATATCATTTTGCCCCTGTTCAAATCATTAGTAAGACCTCATCTGGAATATGCAGTTCAGTTTTGGACACCAGTTCACAATAAGGATATCGGGGAACTAGATAAAATGCAGAGAAGGCCAACCAAACTGATAAGAGGTATGTAAGGTGCTCAGCTATATGGATTGATTTGAGGAACTGAATGTATTCTCTTTTGAGAAGAAGAGATAAGGGGGGGGGGGGGGGATACAATCAACATGTACAAATATATAAGGGGTCCATATAGTTAACTTGGTTTTGAGTTATTCAATTTAAGGTCATCACAGAGGACAAGGGGGCATTCTTTACACCTAAAGGAGAAGAGATTTAATCTCCAAATGTGGAAAGGCTTCTTCATAGTAAGCGCTGTGAAAATGTGGAATAGACTCCCTCAAGAGGTGGTTCTGGCCAGCTCAGTAGATTACTTTAACCTCCCTGGCGGTATGATTATTTCAGATTTTTGATGCTGAAAGCGGTACAATTATTTTGCATGGAAATTTGGCGTTTTATATTGTAGACCTGTAATTCTTAGGAATAACCAAACCAGAGTCTAGTAGACATCCCGGGTATGATAACGTTTGAAAAACGAAATCAAAAATTATAATATAATAAATAACTATAAATAATTATAACAACTAATAATATAATAATAATAAAAATTATTCAATAATGTAATCAAATCAAAAACACTGAAATTTGCTCAGTTGCAGAATTGTCGCTTTCGTTACTTTCAGTGTTTGATGACGAATTTCCCCATGAATCACTATCGCTCAATTCTGCAAGTGATTCTAATTTATTATCGCTGTTTTCTAGCTGGTCTAAAAGCACTTTTGACGCAAACGGACATTTTTTGGTTGCTATGGACAATCTCCAGTTTCCTGGCAGAAAGAACAGTATTTATAATATAAAACTGCATACAGGATACTGGAGAAACCACTAGGGACAAAGGGGATGTGTAATTGTTTGATACAGTACTGTAATCTGTATCAAATAATATACTGTGTTTTTTACTTTATGAATTTGGCGCCGAACTCCGTCCCCGTGCGTTGCAACGCTCGAAGGGAACGGAGCTCGGCACTGTGAATCGAGCGAGACATGGCGGCTCGCAGATCACAGCGGGGAGACATTGCAGGATCCAGGGGACAAGGTAAGTAACCTCTACATGGATCCTGCGATGCGATCCCGAGTCTGGCTCGGGGTTACCGCTTTTGATATTGAAAATCCACCCCGAGCCAGACTCGGGAATACCGCCAGGGAGGTTAAAAAAGGATTGGATTGTTTCCTAAATTTACATAATATAACTGGATACTAATGTTTATTGGTAAGGTTGATCCAGGGAAAATCTGAATGCCTCTTGGGGGATCAGGAAGGAATTTTTTTTCCCGCTGGAGCAAATTTGATCATGCTTTTTTGGGTTTTTTTTGCCTTCCTCTGGATCAACTGTGGGTATCGGATAGTGTATATGGAGGTTTTCGATTTTTGTGTTTTATTTTTTTATCAGTTGGTTGAAATGAACGGACCTGTGTCTTTTTTCAACCAGAATAACTATGTAACTAAAGCGTTAAGCACAGACCAGGTGTAGGAGGAAAGGCTTTTGCATAAATCGACATTTGAAACAGAACACCCCAAGTTTATTTTATAGAAGACGTAAGAGATTATAATAATAAATAATAATAATTATTATTATTTCTATTATTATTATTATTATTATTATTATTATTATGATAAGTAGCCTCACTAAGCTGGGTTTGAATCTCCCTTTTGTCAGAGGTTGGGCTTGCCTTGAAAATATTATAATGTGATGCCTATATCAAGTCCTGTGTGCCATATACCCCCTGCCTGTTGTCAGCACTTCCTGTTACAAAGACTCCGTGATCTACAGTATATATGTAGTTGGGGGGTGCCCCTCCTTGGAATGCCACATGTTCCTACACACACCTGCACTATCCTGTTCTCTATAGTCATACATGTTTGTCCCTGTTGCTTTCCTGCAAGAAGGCTGGATAATGTGCCTGCATGCAGTGAACTTGCAAACACAGCTAGTCAGGGTGATATCTGTGGAAGGAAAATATGAATAAAGGAAAGCTTTATACATGCTGGAGGAAGGAGTGGCTGCATTCTTTGCAGAATTTAATCATGAAAGGTTGGAGCAAGCACTTAGGCAGCCTACAATAGCACCTGACAGTCAGGGCTGCTGTTAGAAATCACAGGGCCCCATACAGCCTACCTGCTAGGGCCCCCCTTCCTGGCCAAAAGTGACTGAGGACCTAGATTTATCAGCCCCTTTCTTTGCAGCCTCAGCAGGACACATTAATGAATAGGAAATGCTCTGAGGCTTCCTGGTTATTCACAAACTGAAGCATAGTAAACTATGAAAGAAGGACACAGGAGTGATGGGAACCAATCGCTCACTGTGTTTATTCAGGAAAGGAAGGGGCCAGTAAATGACATATTTACTGGCCCCTTTTGCCGCTCTCTATCCTGAAACCTCTCTCTTTGTACCCATAGTAGCTGCTGGTAAGAGAGGAGAGTAGGGAAGCCGGAAAGGCTGCGGGGGAAAAGGGCAAACGAGGGGCCCGGACAGCAGGTGGGGGGAATGTGCTATGACCTAAAAAAGGGCACAATCGTGAGAGAATGTGTAGGTGATTCAGCGCAACACAAATATATGAATGAAAAAATAAACTGCACAACTTCAAAGTGAAAAAGCAATCTCCTAATGGGGTAGAGCAATGAATTAACCCTAAAAAAGGTGCAACATGGTGAATGAAGTGCTAATCAATAAAAATCATTAACAAACACAAATCAAAAACAAAAGTTGTGACTGGTGGGTGAACATGCGTTGCTAGGTGATCTGGTGACTGTTCGTGGTAACGGTTACCCACTCGGGGCTCCCAGAACTCTCACCTCTATGGCACAATAAGAGTGCCTGTGTGTTTCCAGTGGGTCTGTGGTTCCGCTGGTGCAGTGGTGATGATTGCGTCCTGGTGCTTCTAGAAGGAGGGGGTCGTCACTTCCACCCCTTGGCAGGGCCTCTAATCCACGATAGGGGTGCCTGAGTGCCTCCAATGGGTCTGTGGTCACTCCTCTGCAGTGATGTTGATGATATCCTAATCCTCCTGAGGGTGAGGGCCGTCACTTGCTCCAACTAGTAAGCTCCATGTGGGGATAATTGAAAAAGACTCCGATGGTGTAATAAAGTTATAGCCAATGGATTTATTTAAAGAAAAAAGGAATTCGCTTACATAAACATAAAAACGCCAAACAGGAACAGGAACAGTTTCCTGTTTGGCGTTTTTATGTTTATGTAAGCGAATTCCTTTTTTCTTTAAATAAATCCATTGGCTATAACTTTATTACACCATCGGAGTCTTTTTCAATTATCCCCACATGGAGCTTACTAGTTGGAGCAAGTGACGGCCCTCACCCTCAGGAGGATTAGGATATCATCAACATCACTGCAGAGGAGTGACCACAGACCCATTGGAGGCACTCAGGCACCCCTATCGTGGATTAGAGGCCCTGCCAAGGGGTGGAAGTGACGACCCCCTCCTTCTAGAAGCACCAGGACGCCATCATCACCACTGCACCAGCGGAACCACAGACCCACTGGAAACACACAGGCACTCTTATTGTGCCATAGAGGTGAGAGTTCTGGGAGCCCCGAGTGGGTAACCGTTACCACGAACAGTCACCAGATCACCTAGCAACGCATGTTCACCCACCAGTCACAACTTTTGTTTTTGATTTGTGTTTGTTAATGATTTTTATTGATTAGCACTTCATTCACCATGTTGCACCTTTTTTAGGGTTAATTCATTGCTCTACCCCATTAGGAGATTGCTTTTTCACTTTGAAGTTGTGCAGTTTATTTTTTCATTCATATATTTGTGTTGCGCTGAATCACCTACACATTCTCTCACGATTGTGCCCTTTTTTAGTTCATTATTAGTGTAAAGTGTTCACTATTTGATTTTGCAGCATCACTAAGAATACATTAACACCATTGTTCTCATCTTATCACCGAGTTTCATCTAGTAGCGCAGAAGTCTTTCTTTTTAGATTTTTTTACAATGTGCTATGACCAATCCCCCTGCAGCGCAGCCAGAGGGAGAAAGAGGAAGAGAAGCTGGCAGCATTGCAGGGGAAGGCAGAAGAGGATTGGTGGCTGCAATAAGACAGTATGCCTGGGCCCCCCTTTTAAACTGATGGTGCCTGGGCCCAGTACAGGAGGGCTGGCTGTATTGCCTTATCAGCAGCCCTGCTGACAGTCACAGGGACCACAGGATCAACTTGTAACATGGGTCAAAAGCATGCTTTATGAAGCCCAATTGAAATCACCCAGCTGAAATCGCCCAGCCCAACTTGGGAAGTAGCACTAGGACAGATCTACAAACTTAACATAATTAATTACTCAAGAGGGAGCCATTTGTTCCATTTGTGGAGTGATCAGTTGCCACTTTTAGCAATTAATCGCTAACGTTTTTAGCAGTGTGATTAAGGTACTAAAACTTCTGTCCTTGGGTTGGTGGTTTTAATAGATCACAGTACAACTAAAGACTCCTGCATGACAATCTAAACAAGTCCCAGATCTAGTAACTATGGGACAACTATGGGGTAACTATGGGGTTGATTTACTAAAAAAGGAGAGTGCAAAATGTGGAGCAGCTCTGCATAGAATCCAGCTTTTTTGTCAAAGATTAATTGCACAAGGTGATGTTAGCAGCTGATTGGCTACCCTGCACATCTGCACACGATTTTGCACTCTCTCGTTTTAGTAAATCAACCCCTATATGAGCCTCAAGCCTATAAATTCAAAAAATCTCCTTTTTTTCTTTCCCTGATTGAGCCAAATCCCCCTTCATTTGTCACTCAAATGCTGCTCTTCCCAGGCACTGAGGCTCATTGTGGGAGGGTTTCAGCGGCACAGGGAGTTCTACCAATCCAGAAAGCATTTTTATCCCACTATAGTATGAGTATGCACAGCTTACATGAAAGTGGAAACTCTGCTGTGAATTCAGATGCAGTGCAGCATTGTTGCAACATCACAGGAAGCTGTATTTGGCAGACTTCACTGGCAGGATTATTTGTAGGACATTGCAGAGAGAATAGGAAAAATTGTAAGTGCAAATGCACTCATAATTGGGTGCTGCATCACATATTTTTAATAAGAGGCCATAGTTACTTTAAGAAAAATCGAATTGGTGCTGGCAAGTTGTAGGTAGACCGGTCATGGCCCTACAAAATTCTCCTGCCTGTGGGTTTCTTCCTTACCAGAAGTTAAGCAGGAAGGCCTCTAGTGGAACAATACTTACAATAATCTGTATTTATAGCCTGACAGTAAAGTAATAAAAAAAATCTTAAGACTAAATCTTTGCGTCTTCTACACCATGTTACTAACAAGTGTCTGACCAACAAACAGATGCTTTGAAAGTGCTACTTGTTCTGGTTAAATGTACTTTCCTGCTATGTTTTTCACTTTTGCAATCTGATAAAACAGGAGCTTTGCTGTGTTGAGCGCCCTGCTAGAAACCAAGTGCACAACACTATGCTGTGTGTAGACCACTGGGTAAAACCTAAAAATATGCTGCTGCTATTGCCCTGCACAAATACCACTTCCCAACCACTAAAATATTTCTGAAGAATGGTGCCACTTTAGTTAACAGAAGTACATATACTAAAGAACCTAAGAAATGTCCTTGTTCTTAAAGGAAATCTGTACTGAAGAATTATAGGGGCTGCTGTGTCCTCCTTCTGAAGATGCTAGTTGCTTGGCTATGAAGCTGACTAAATGTCCAGGCATTTAGCATTTTCAGGGGAAGGTATGAAATGACAGATACCATATTTCTACTATGACAAGTTGTCTTAATGTTTTTTTTTTTTAAATGTCAAACGGTGAAACTGAAATATTGAATGTAGGAAAAAAAATTGTAGCGATGTATATGTGTGTGTGTGTATATGTTATATATATATATATTTTTTTTTTCAACTTTCTTTATATATATATATATATATATATATATATATATATATATATATATATATATATATATATATATATATATATATATATATATATAAATAAATAAATAAATATATATATATATATATATATATATATATATATATATATATATATATATATATATATATATATATATATATAAATAAATAAATATATATATATATATATATATATATATATATATATATATATATATATAAATATATATATATATATATAATTTTTTCAAACATTTTTAAACATTTTTTCCTTTGTAATTTATATATATATATATATATATATATATATATATATATATATATATATATATATATATGTATTTATAATCAAGGTAGTGTGTTGTCTACTATATGACAGGCTTTACCTTTTTAAAATGTCAAACACTGAATCTGAAATATTGAATGTATATAAAATATTTATTTCCTTAGAGATGTATGTGTGTGTTCTTGTCTATATAAAATTTAAGGGAATAAGTTGAAAAGAAAAAAAAGAAGAAACATAATATATATATATATATATATATATATATATATATATATATATATATATATATATATATATATATATATACACTTTTTTGTTTGTTTATTTATTTATTTAAGGGAATGTGTTGCACTCTGAACGTTTTGAATTTCAATATAAAGCTCTGCCATCATTTTTTGTTTTATGACTTTTAACCAACCATAAAAAGTTACGATCTCATTAATAGAAGAACGTTTTATTTTGATACATCGGATGTATCTAATTAGTGCTGGATTAATAGAACCTCTCCACCCTCTATTATCTGCTTCAAAGTAAAAGGGAGAAAAAAAAACAATATCAAAACAAATAAAGCAAGATAAAATATAATACAAATCTGGAACTCTGCTGCGTACATGTTTGAATTCTTGTTCGTTGAACTAGTGCATTTCAATGCTAGAATTAAATGCATATTAATAATTTGATACATGGAATTTTCTCCAGAGCATAAATGAGTTGAAAACCAAATAACAGGAGTGTCATGCGTGGGGACGGTAAGATATAAGTGAATGCGGTGACGTCACTACTTAATGTATACACATTAATACAAGGGACAGATGTGTACTCTGGATATAGGTCGCCCTTGTCCTAGCAAGTCATCAGGGTCTTGCTGTGTCGCCCACTCGCAGAGTTTAGGCACCTAGTTAAATCACATTACATCCTCTATAAAGAGGGTGGAAAACTAGGCTACTTAACCTCCCCTGATAGGAACTGTAAACAAGCACTCAAGATTCAGACCCTTGATCCTGCTTTAAATATAGACTTGTTTATCAGTGTCATCCTAGGAGGATTAATTAGATACATTTATTCACAATTTGGTGTCTGACACCACAGCTTAGGAATGCCTTATAATCACAAGGTGTTAATTGGGGCCAGGCAGGCACTTATGTTTCTATTAAGTGTGAGAGCTCCTCCAGAATACATTTCTGCTCCTGTGTCATGCCTTTTATTGTACTTCACTCTATACACAGAAAGACCGAATTATTTCAACTTGCTCAGATAAATGTTTTTAATAACGAATATGTTTGATTATTCTAGGTAAATAGGATAGTTACTTATATACAAACAAAAAAATAAAATAGGGAACGTGAAAAACAAAAATAATGAATTGTATCTTTTTTTTAAACTAAATATTCTTTTTAACTTCTTCTTTTATGTCACTCGCAGTTTAATCTTATTAACTCCTTCATTTCCTCCAAAGGAAACAAATTGTACCTTTCTATGTATGCAAAGACCTTTCATTTAATTCCACCCTCCACCAATTAAACATTCTGAAAAAGGCTCTTTTATCTCCAATCTAGATGTGTGAAGCTGTAGAAAGATTATTTAGAAAAGGTTTACAATATATATATATATATATATATATATATATATATATATATATATATATATATATATATATATATATATATATATATATATATATATATATATATATATATATTATATGGCAGTGAGCATTGAAGTAATTTACTGTTTTAAATATATATATATATATATATATATAAGAACTGTATAAGTGAGAACTGAAGTCATTAACTATTTTAAATGAGTATTTAAGTGAACACAACTGTATGTGAAAAACAAATATTAACCTAGTAAATATAGTCTAAGTACCTTTACTAAATGGATTGTAATGTCACGTTGAACTTCATTAACATTCCTTATTCCTGCTGTGAACAGTTCACATAGATCACTACATAGTTGCTGAAATGTATTTCTTATGAAGTTGCCATTATTTCGAAATATCAAATTATTAATAATATCCCGTTGTTATTATCTATCATTTTATTATTTACTATCCATTATTATTATTATTATTTGTTTCCACACGATCTAAAACTTGATTAAAACAATAGTGTAATTGGAGATGTTAGAGATGATCCTAGAAAAACTTTGGCTATATATGCCTGCAATGTAATAAACGCTATTCTATACAAAGAAAGCTTAAACTACTACATTGGAAATGTTGAATCGATTAGTTGGTGCTTTATTCATTGATGACACATATTAAAATATTTTGGACTATTAGATTTAGAATTGTAACATTTGTTACACTAAAAAGTGATAAACAATATATCAGTTTGCCCGATTTTACACACTTTTTTCCTTTTCTTTTTTAACTTTTTTTTTTTTTTTGCAATATAAAGTTATATTGTTAAGTAAAATATAAAATATTAAGTTATTTTTTTTTTCCTTGTCGTGAATTACCCCCAGTAATTGCAGTCCCATACTAATGAACTGAGTTTCCTTTTTCCAAACATACAAATGAAAAGTCACATGCTTCAAAAAAAATGGATGAAATAAATACTTTTTCCAATCGATCTGCTTCAGAGCTGAAACTTCCCGAAGGCAACACATTTATTAAAAAGGACCAAGCATTATATACATAAAAAGGTTTACTCACAATTCCATTTCAGATCAATAACGAATTCTACATTTTTACAAATGTCTTGTATAAGTGGCATTTTTTCTTATGTTCATTGTTGTTTTTTGATGTTTTTTCTCGGAAACACGACATGGCAGTCTAAAGTCTCTAGATAGAATTTCTTGTGTACTAGTCATTACACAGTTGTACAACAAACCAGTTCAGAAATTGTCTTGTAGAACAAGAGTAACACACATACAATGCATACAATATATTAAACTCCACAATAGTCATCAGAATATCTACACAATATTTACAATATTCTTGGTTTATAAATAAATCACATACAAAAAAATAAGCAACTGAAACAAAGCAGATATTATCCACTTGAAATACTAATTACTGTCACATTTAGGACAGATTATGACAAGTTAGAACTTGCAGCACTCAGAGCTCTGGCCTTTCAGTCTGGAGAGCTACAAATCAGTTTTTTATTTTCCCTTTTGTTCTCCAGATGAAAGGCTAAACCACAATTTTTTGGCATTTAATGCTAAGGTCCACCCTGTGCTCAAAGTGTTAAGGTAATATCTATACATATATAAATACATATATAAATATATTAATAATTCTTTAAGAACTAGAGTAGAAGGAATAATAGCCTAGGCTTTTGGAGGCATCTTTAAAGTCTTCATTTGCAATGTCCTCACATTTAATGGGAGGGGAGTTTTCATTGCTTGAAGTGCTAGGTGAAAGCCGTCTTCTCTTGCAGGCTCCTGTGTAGATACCAGAGTCATTTGAGTCTAATGATTTAATGGAAGGAGGTGTCTCCACCCATGATGAGTTCAACTCTTCTTTGACCTTGTCTTTAGGTAGAAGGTCTTCAGCAAAACCTGAGGGGCTTGACCTGGAGGACCAAGGTAAACCAGTTGCCATTTTCCTTTGATATGGAGAACTTCTGCTGCTCCAGCCTGTCATGGAAGCAAAGGCCGCATCTGGATAGTATGCCATGGGATGAGAGGTCTGGATGGGCAGAGACTTAATGCCATAGGTGAGAAGTGAACTAGAAGAATAGTCTGTATCATAAGGGCCCATGTCCAGTTTGTTGGCTGCTGCTTGTTGGACAGGGGTCACAAACCACCTCTGGGGGGGAATGTTGGCCACCTCTTCATTAGACTGAGGTGACAGAAGACCATTGGTCTGGGGTACAGTCCTCCCCCACTGTAGTACCTTGTAGGGGGCAGGTTGTTGACAAATTGCTCCTGGAAGAAGGGCTGGACACTGTATCGGGCACCCGGCACTATTTGATGGGATCTAGGAGAATCCGCAGGAGATGGAGTTAATCGATCATTTTCTGATGCCGTGTACATGCTACAAAAAAAAAAAGTTACTGTGACTATGGCAAGCATGATCATAAATGGGTCAACTATGGGTAAAGCAAGTTCTAGGAGTTGATTCCCTAAGCAAGAATCTTGACAGAGTGACTAAATCAAATCGGTGGGTTGGGGGTTAGAGAAAAAAAAATTGCCCTGCACTTTGCAGTAGTTGAGGTGAACACAATTTTACTTTGCCAGTAGTTGAGGTGAACACAATTTTACTTTATTCACTAAGTTAAGCGTTCATTCACTTCCACTTTATGAAATTAAATAAATACCCTCACAGAATTATACAGCAGAAGCCATGACTTATCTATTTTTTTTCTAGCTACTATAATTTGGTATTAATATTGACTCTACTGTCCTTAAGTCAATGAAACTGAAAATAGGGCCAGTTCACACTAGATGCAAGTGCATTGTCTATGCATCAAAAACCCAAGGAAAATAGATTACATGGGTTCCAGGGGCATTGTTCACACTAGTGCTGTCAGTTCCAGTGAGGTTCAGTTCCAGGAAAAAAAGTAGAACATACCGAACCGCAGTAAAACACATAAAAATGCACTGGAATGCATTACAGCAAAAAAATAAAAATAAAAAAATAAAAAAACAAGAGGGGGGAAAAGGCACTGGAACTTATTCAAAACGCAAACACATCAAAACACACATACAGAGAGTGATTTTTTGTGGTGTGAACTGTAAGCAAAAATGTATCTGGAACGCATGCAGAGTGCATTTTTGTGTAAACCTGCCCATATCAATTCTTCCCACACCAAGCATAATGTACCATCACAAAGAAGGTCACCTTGGCTAAACTATATGACCTCTGTATTTATGCTTTATGCCCCGTACACATGGTCGGACTTTGTTCGGACATTCCGACAACAAAATCCTAGGATTTTTTCCGACGGATGTTGGCTCAAACTTGTCTTGCATACACACGGTCACACAAAGTTGTCGGAAAATCCAATCGTTCTAAACGCGGTGACGTTAAAACACGTACGTCGGGACTATAAACGGGGCAGCGGCCAATAGCTTTCATCTCTGTATTTATTCTGAGCATGCGTGGCACTTTGTCCGTCGGATTTGTGTACACACCATCGGAATTTCCGACAACAGATTTTGTTGTCGGAAAATTTTATATCCTGCTCTCAAACTTTGTGTGTCGGAAAAATCCGATGGAAAATGTGTGATGGAGCCTACACACGGTCGGAATTTCCGACAACAAGGTCCTATCACACATTTTCCATCGGGCTCTTGTAGGTTTAGCTGTATCATTAGAGTGGAGCCTATATGTAAAGCTGTACTTTAAAGCTGTAAAGTATTGTTATGCTATTTAGTTATCCATTGTTATGATGGCTTTTAGGTATGCTCTATTTGTTTGTTTGTTTTATTTTTTTATGTTATTTTGTTTAATTGGTTTATTTGTCTATGTCTTTAAAACTTTTTCAAATAAAATAAAATTTGACATAAAAAAACAACAAAGAAAATATACTTACGAGTCATAGTTGTCTCTGAAGCCTTTTGCAAATGGGTTGTGGTCAATTTTCAGTTGAGTGATCTAAAAGGAACAAAAGCAATAAATACTGATATACAGCCTTATCAATATAGATAATTCACCCCCTTTACATATAGCCCTTACTCCTTCTCATCCTATAGAAGACAATGGTGGGGCACTTACATCTGTATTCTGGTATGCTGTGACAGCAATGAACTGATTCTCTGGGAAGGTGAAGGTCTGGGTCTTGGCAGAGTCATTCAGGTCCTCCACTCCATCTTCACTGACTTCCACAATGTGCAGACGTGGCTGGTACTTATGTAGAGACTGCAGGACAATCATCTAAGGAGAGAGAGATCACTTTTAGTAAATCAGATTTAGAATAAGTAAGATATGGTAAGTTTCAGCTAGACTTTTTAAAGATTTGAAAGCTGTTTGTGGGGAGAGGTGGAGGCATTGAGTAGGTGATTGAGGTGGGCTGCTTGTGTGTTATGTGGGTAAGTGCAGAAGTAGGTTGGTTGGGGTGTAGGCAGGTGTGAGGAAGAATTGGTAAGTGGGGGAAGAGAAGAAGGTAAGCTGAGAGGACAGATCTAATGGAGGGCAGTGGACTAGAGGGTGGGTGACTCTAATAAGAGTGTGTTTGAGCTGGGGCACAAAGCCCATTAAATATGTGTACGGTAAGGGCTGACTCACAGGTAGGCAGGAGTGTGGGGAAGGTGTTGAATGTAATGCAGATGTGAGAACAGAGTGAGAAAAGCCAACATTTCTTAAAACGAATCATCTGAGAAAAAGAAAAAACCCGATGAAAAGAAGTTGACCTCCCAGCTGTTCTGACACAAGCTTTCATTTCCTGTAGGGCTGTAGCATCAGGAGAACGCGATGCATTATCTTGGCTCTACTAGGATTTATCAATGTTATGTTATTTACTAATGTGCGACACTTTAATAACTTCTTCCAGTGTATGGAGTGTGCGCCGCTTCCAGTAGCAGCACTATATTGTACAGCTCCATAGACTGGACCAGGATCGCTGTCCATGGTATCAGTCTTACCTGAGTATTGTTATTATTGGCTCCCTTGTTATTAGTCAGCTTCAGCTTCCCGAAGGAGATCTCTTGCCTCATCCAGTGGGCTCCAGTATTGGGGGATTCGGGGTGTACATACACCTTATTACCTGGACAGAGGTGAGGGGACTTCATTAGATGGAGAGAAAGGGGGGATTGCATTATAGTAAGAGGAGTTCTACAAGTCTCTACACTTACCAGGGATGTACTAAAATTGGAGCACTCGAAATCTGGTGCAGCTGTGCATGGTAGCCAATCAGCTTCTTATTTCAGTTTGTTCAATTAAACCTTGGCAATAAAACCTGGAAACTATACAGAGAGGCACCAGATTTTGCACTCTGCAGTTTTAGTGAATCTCCCCCAATGTGTTCATATATAGCTACTTCTGTGATAACTCACCTGCCCTTTTATTTATCATTTGACTAGTTATAGTCTTTACCATGGTTCTTCATGTATTATGTGTCCACACCTGATACTGGTCTTATGACATATTGGGGGTTATTTATGAAAGTCAAATCTACTTTGCACTACAAGTGCACTTGAAAGTGCAGTCGCTGTAAATCTGAGGGGAAGATCTGAAAAGAGGGGAAGCTCTGCTGATTTTATCATCCAATCACGTGCAAGCTATAATGCTGTTTTTTTTTTTTTCCCTTGCATGTCCCCCTCGGATTTACAGCAACTGCACTTCCAAGTGCTCTAGTAGTGCAAAGTGGATTTGTCTTTAGTAAATAAACCCCATTGTCTATCTGTTAAAATATATGTCATAATGTATGTATCATCCATTTGCCAATATATTGCCTATCAGTGTATGTATTATATATTCCTAATAATGATCTCATTACTTTATGTATTGTCTGTCCATCTATTAAGAAATCTATTATATGTCTATTTGCCAAAGCACTAACAGTCCTCTAATTGCTATGTACTATCTGGTTGTATTAATGTATTATCATATCAATCTACTTAATTGTATACCTATCAAGGTATTCAGAATTCTTCTCCCCTTATTCTGTCAATCAATTTATATATCGCCTGTCCTATTAAACTCTTCCCTTTAATTAATATATTTTCTACCTATATAATATAATCCTCTAGCCTATTAAAATCTTCCCTTTAATTAATACATTTTCTACCTATAATATACTTGTCAATTTAAATTATATCTACCTATAATCTAACTACCAATTATCTATCTATCTATCTATCTATCTATCTATCTATCTATCTATCTATCTATCTATCTATCTATCTATCTATCTATCTGTCTGTCTGTCTATCTATCTAATGTATCAGCACGACCCCATTGATACAATCATTGATACCTTATGTTGGAAATAAAACAACATACACGTGAACTATTACAATTTTTAGTTTATATTCACACAGGTTAGGGCAGCCCTCATTGTGAATATACAAGCCGCCTACCCTGAAACTTGTAATCCCACAGCCCCCCATTGCCCTGTAGGCACCGACCTTGCATATTATTGTCCGCCTTGCCGCAGGTCACCCATTTGCCGCCTTGGAATCGCCAGTGGTTGGGATCGGCCAGAACCACCTCCACAAACACGTTGTAATGGGCTGTCGGATTTAAGCCGGTGATATTGAAGCTGAGAAAGGGGAACATCCTCCTAGAGAAGGGTACAAAAACTCATCATATACTTGTCCCCATGTCTGGACTACTCCGGAGTTTATAATGGGGACACACCTACACATGTCCTGCCTAAATCACACTCACCCTATGTGCTGCATTAGCAAAATATTTCAATAAAACATTAAACCTAAAAATCTATAGGGAGAGATTAATTCCTGGGAGGAATATTAGTACATGTAAAATGTATAGCAATGTCATAATTGTCAGACAAGAAAATAAGACAAAAATGTGATTTCCAGTGTAAACGGGGCTAATATATACAGTAGGGATGACCTCCATGGGACAAGGGTAATGACTTTGTAGCCGTGTTGTACTGTAAGCTAAACAAGGATAAAGATCGCTATTTAAGAATCATTATATTTAGCCATTTTCAAATCTACTAACTTAAAATAGTTGCCACCCTTTTTAAATAAAGGATCCTTACCCCAGTATATAAAAAAAAAGAAAAAATATATGTATATTTATATATATACATAGCAAACTTTCGGTATGCTCTAGGAGCTTGTTACAGTCAATTAAAATGAGTGTATATATATATATATATATATATATATATATATATATATATATATATATATATATATATATATATATATATATATTATACACACACACACACACAAACAAACTGCATACGCTATAAACTGTATACAATGTACTATATATATATATATATATATATATATATATATATATATATATATATATATATATATATATAGAGAGAGAGAGAGATACACTTGTGCATGCAATGAAACCTTCTTGTGTGGCTGGCCCATCTGTGCCACCCCCCTGTGCCCCGGACTCACCTGCCCAGTTTGGTGATATATATATATATATATATATATATATATATATATATATATATATATATATATATATATATATATATATATATATATATATATATATACACACATACACACGCAAACATACTTTCTGCATATTTTATAAACTTATATATATATACTTGTGCATGCAATGTAACCTTCTGTGGATGGCAGTTGCCTATCCATGCCATCCTGTGCCCCGGACTCACCTGCCCTGTTTCGTGATGATCATCTCGGTCTGGTGTCGGTGAAATTTGAGCCATAGAGGGCGGTTGCAGAGGTAGACTTGTGCCCGGACTCCAGTCCCGCTGCCTGGCAGCCCCAGGGCGCTGAGCCCACTGGCAGAGCCTGCCGTTGGGTAGGGGCTGTACATGGTGCCGGGCGCCTGGCTGTACTGATAGCCGGTGGTGTACTGTGGGCGAGAGGGGCACACCGGAGGGGAGAAGCCGGCTGGAGGTAGCATGCTGCTGTAAGGGGGGTATCTGGCCGCTCCACCCGCTTGGTAAACGGCGCTGTGCTGCGGTGGGGCATAGGGGAAGATGGAGCAGGGGGAGCCCAGCTCTGCCCCAGTCTGTTGGTGCTGCTGCCCTTGGGCTGGCAGGTAGTAGCGCTCAGTAGCCGCCTGCATAGTGTTGTCCAGGTACCGAGGTGCTGAAGTTGGGGGGACAGAAGTCAGGTCCTCTTCTACCACTGGGGAGCCTTTCCTGCTTGTGTCCTGGAGGTTCTTGGTGGCTTGGAAGCTCTCAGTGGCCTCGCTGAGCATAGTACTGGCGGCAGTGTTACTGGAAGCTGCTTCTCTTGGGCTGTCTAAGTGGGGGCCCCTGGGGTACTTCTTGTGCTGCTGCTGCTGCTGGTTCTTGTGCTGTCCCACGTTGAATTCCAAGCCTGGGCTCTGGGCGGCGCTGTTGGGGTCTCCAGGTAAAGGGTAGAAGGTGTGGGGCAGGTTAGGAGCAGAACTGGTCAGGATCTGCTCTCCTAGCTGCATCCTCTCTCTGGATGGAGGTTAAGCCTGCCTCAAAATCTGTACCGGCTGGGCTGATGCAGACACCATGTACAGCAGACCCTCACAGGAGAAAAAAGGGGGGTCAGGGGGAGGATGAGTGCTGAGAGATGAAATGTCCTTTCAGTCTACAATCTCATCCATAGGTGTCTCCAAGGGTGGGTGAAACTAAAGGGGAGGGGGAAGCAGACCACCACTCACAGTCACAGGACTCCTCTCTTTGAAAGGGAAAATCAAATGTGTCAAAAAAGCTGCCTGTGTCACTTTATATACGGTCGCCTCCTTCACACCTCTATTAGGGCTAATGATTCCAGGGAGGGGCTTGCTGCCTCTTTCATGGCAAGACAGAGAGGAGGATAAGTACAGAAAAGTCTCATCTGACCATTGGTTGACATTAATTTAATTAGACAATTCCTAATTGGAACAAGTCACCTGTGCCCCACTCACTGGCTGCTAGGCACTGCACATCAAATGCATCGCCTGCAATTATTCGTAGCCAAATTTCCTGAAAGGGAGAGGATGGGCTATTTCCACTTTCATCCAAACCATTGCACTCTCTTTCTTTAAAGGAAACCTACTTTTTTTTCTTTGGATCAGAATGGCCTTTCTTACTGAGAGCTGGTGGAGGGCAGTGAAATCAAAGGGGGGCTTTGATTGAGCTGGAAAACCCAGAGCTTACTTTACTCTGTTTACTGAGAAGACCGCAGGAGACCTCCAATACACAAATGCAGGAACCCAGCTCACAATTCATAGAGGATGGGTGGAAGAGTCTAATGTATAGAGCTACACTATACAAACCAGAACATCAGTCTGGGCTTCACACATCTATCACATGGAGGCCTTGGATCACTCGGATTTCCTACAAAGGATACATTTCACAACTCGTAAAGGATCTAATAGTTTGAAAAAACGGCACTACTTGTTATGGAAATTCAGCCTATTTAAAAATAAATGTATCAACGAAGGATCTTATTTCTTGCAGTGCAATAAAGAAAAAGCTGAATAAACGTATTAATTGTACAAGAAAGTGAAAGACTGTAACACTGAGAAGACACTTCTAACCATAGTATGTGCAGGAGGAAAGTTCAATGCTGAATTATGTAAATGTATAATATACAGAGAAAGGGGGGGGGGGGGGGAGAGAGAGATCACCAACTGGTAAAACCTATTGTTAATTTTTTTTATAACATGTATAAAAATGTATATGCTTATACTGTAAATATAGAGAGAGGAGGGAGAAAGAGTGAGAAAGAAAGAGAGATAGAGAGATCGCCAACTGGTGGCATTTATTATTGTTTCAGAAATATATACCAGTGAAATCCTGAATACAAAGAGAGATAAAAAAAAGGAAAAGAGGGAAAGAGAGAAAAGGGAAATTCAGAGAGGGGGGGCAGAAAGAGAGAGGGGGGCATAAAAAGTGTGTGAGAGAGAGAGAGAGAGAGAGAGAGAGAGAGAGAGAGATGGAAGAGAGACATAGAAAGTGAGTGTGAGAGAGAGATATATGGAAGAAAGAGACATAGAAAGTGTGTGTGTGTGTGTGAGAGAGAGAGAGAGAGAGAGAGAGAGAGAGAGAGAGAGAGAGAGAGAGAGAGAGAGATGGAAGAGAGATGGAAGAGAGATGGAAGAGAGACATAGAAAGTGAGTGAGAGAAAGAGAGAGAGAAGAAAGAGACATAGAAAGTGTGTGTGAGAGAGAGAGGGAGAGAGATGTGGCAGAGAGACATAGAAAGTGAGTGTGTGAGGGAGAGATGAAAGAGAGAGACATAGAAAGTGTGAGAGAGAGAGAGAGAGAGAAGAGAGAGAGAGAGAGAGATGGAAGAGCGACATAGAAAGAGAGAAAATGAGAGATGGAAGAGAGAGAGAGAGAGAGAGAGAGAGAGAGATGGAAGAGGGACATAGAAAGAGAGAGATGGAAGAGAGAGAGAGAGAGAGAGAGAGAGAGAGAGAGAGAGAGAGAGAGAGAGAGAGAGAGAGAGAGAGAGAGAGATGGAAGAGAGACATAGAAAGAGGAAGAGAGAGATGGAAGAGAGAGAGAGAGATAGAAAGTGAGTAAGAGAGAGAAAGAGAGAGAGAGATCACCAACCGGTGTAATTTATTATTGTTTAGAAATATATACCAGTAAGATCATGAAGAGAAGGCGAGAAAAAAGAAAAGAGGGAGAGGGAGAAAAGAGAGATGGAGAGAAAGAGAGCAGAGAGAATAGAAAGTGAGTTAGAGAGAGAAAGATAGAACACCATTAGTGGAATCATATATACCTATTGTTATCTATATCTATAGATATACTATAGATATAGATATCTATATATAGTGAAATCCTATAATCCCATGTCCTTGTTTTAGCAGTATGCGTTGAGGTTTTCTGCATTGTTCCAAGCTGTCTATAATAAAGATATATTGGTGTCAGTCTCCGAAGTGATCTGAGGACTACCAGTCCCTGACCTCCTGAAATCCTGAGCTCTGCTGCCTCACCAAGAAATTTTCCCATTTTCAGTTTTCTAAACTCACTTTTGTATAGCTGATAAGATTGCAGACAAGAGGGAATAGCAGCAGTCTCGATGTGCGGCATACGGCTTGTGCAGAGTCTGTGCCAAAGAGCTCGGAGACAGCAGTGGGGCTTATCAGGGTTTTTATTGTTTGGGGACCACAAGGAAAAGGTTTTGATCAATTATTTTCACAGACTTGCAGGTGAAAGTGGCTATCAGATATAAACCATCTGGCATCCTTCAGTACATGTCATGCCTTTTGTTAGCGGTAAAAAGATATTTCAGGCAGGCAGGATTCCCTGCTAGATGAAATGAAGACATCCAATTCTCAGCTCCTGATCTGCTGCAGAGTCCTGTTCATGTCACTCCGGGGCATCCCATGTATGTGGCACTTCCTAGGAAGGTGAGATGGATTAGTGGCTGTGACTTTACAGACCAGGGCTATCCCTCATCTCCAGCACAGTCATGTCTTCCCGAATATCAGACTTCTATTATAAATTGACATCTTAGATAGAAAATGACAAAGCCCCTTTTTTTGCCAGCTAAAGGGTGCAAATATTTTGTAAACCACAGGATCATTTTCTATTGGCCGCTTCTAATATGTGTTACTATGTGATAATGACATTATTTAAAACGAATTCTCAAAAAGTCGGCTTTCTATACAAGCGCTGCTAGGAACTTCATAAAAACTGTGAGATGACTTTACAAAAGGAGTCATTTTCAGGATGACATGTGTCTTTTCAAACAGACAGCCAGCTTATCTGTTGTTTTTTGTTTTCAAGAACCAAGTTGGGTCATTAAATTGACAAAAGATAAAGGATAATTAATACTTTTAATAAAATCCTATTATTTTAATTATTATTATTTTTATCTTTTATTATCCTTACTTATTATTTTAATTACATCCATATATTCACAGCAATTCCTAGAAAATATCATCATCCCCCTAACAGCAGTTTAAAAGATCCTGTGATCCTTTTATACGTCATGAGTGGTAAAAAAAAAATTCCATTCATATCAATCACTTGTAATTGTTATATTTTCAGATACTTAGCGCATTGCTGCTTGCTATATTTTCTATTGATCCGTATGTATTTATCAGTTCCTTAGTCATGAAGCCTCGTATGATGAGTCCGATACTTCTCTGTTACATCTGTATTCGCTCATATATTACACATTGGATGACGATTCGCTGTACTATGGAATACTTTCCTAATTATGGATGATATTTTATTATAGTACAGGAAGCCATTTGTCCCGCTGTCACCTGACTGTGCCCCTTATTATCCCACTCTAGGATGTTCTTAGGATCTCCCAGCCATAAGGGGAAAATATTGGACTATTGACCCAGACACTAGGAAGTTCCATTGTATCCCAGATGTAAAGTAGACTATATCAGTGGGGTGCACAAGAGAGGGCGGAGGAACCAGCTTCCCCATATTATCTTTTCATGTCCTCTGCTTGTACAAGATCCAACTTCCCCTCTGTAAACCATCGGGGGGGACGGGCACATAACTACATCGATTAGAATGCAAACTGAGTCCTAATTAGGTCCGAGTTTGCTTTATTTATTCATTTTACTTTTATTAAGTTGTGTAAAGTGTGTGTGATCACAAGACGGACGGACTGATCCCTGCACTATATTAACCAGTGTGTGCCCGGAGAATAAATAGAAGTCTTTACTTACTGTAGTAACAAGTGACCACCGACCACAGATATCATTTATACCGGGGTCACAAGTCTACATAGAGTGTGATATGTCACATACAAGTCAGCCTACTCCTGGGGAAGTGACACCATCTCATGGTAATCACACTTCATATAAATTCTATACAGTAATAGATCAAATCTATCTATCTATCTATCTATCTATCTATCTATCTATCTATCTATCTATCTATCTATCTATCTATCTATCTATCTATCTATCTATCTATCTATCTATCTATCTATCTATCTATCTATCTATCTATCTATCTATCTATCTATCTATCTATCTATCTATCTATCTATCTCCTCCGTCTAAAGAGCATTGTATGATAACGTAAATACATAACTTAATATACATGTATCTATATTTTACAGATATACATCTCATTTATCAATGTATCTAGTCTATCAGTTTGATGGGTGTCATTCAAGTTATATAGATGTATTTTTTTCTGTGGCATATCTATGCAAGGAATAATATGCATATAAAGTATATCTTTTTATTCAGATACCTTCATATATTATCTATCTATCTATCTATCTATCTATCTATCTATCTATCTATCTATCTATCTATCTATCTATCTATCTACTTATAATTCTCTACACTAGCGATTTTTATCTAGATATCAATATATATTAATTTATATAATAAGTATATTGAGGGAAGCTAACAATCTATTTTCCTTTCTTTCTGTTATCCATACGTATTCTTTGTACTATCTCTTTATATAGACGTCTCTATATTACACATATTGGGGGAAACAATATCTATCTATATATTTATCTATCTATCTATCTATCTATCTATCTATCTATCTATCTATCTATCTATCTATCTATCTATCTATCTATCTATCTATCTATCTATCTATCTATCTATCTATCTACAATATAAAGATAGATAGATAGATAGATAGATAGATAGATAGATAGATAGATAGATAGATAGATAGATAGATAGATAGATCTATTTAAATTCTATTTATCTATTATCTTGTCCCGATCCTTTCTGTTAAGCACAGCAGTCCCAGTCCTGTCACCTCCCTATCATGGCTCTATGGATTTAATGTAGAGATCAGTGATGGGGCAATGACTGTACTCACACCTCCTTCTATACACCAGGGAAGCATCTTCCAGAGACTTGCACTCATTATTTGCCATCATCACAGATCAATTGGTGCTGTACCCCTCATTGTCAGCTGGGAGCCTCATGGCTTCAGTCCAGCAACTCATCATTGGCTCCTGAAGGGGTTAAAAAGATGACAAATGCATGTTTTAAAACAATTCATAAGCATTAACATCGATTGATCTGTTTGCTTCACTTTCCATTGCAGAAGGTATTTTCGGTACTGTACAGCAGCCGGTGACATAGAGACTTCTGCTTCCATAATCAATGCAAGATAAAAGAGATCAACAGGTATTGTTAAGTGCTCTTTAATAAACCAATATTAAATCAATAGACCAATAAATTAACGTTGCAGCATATATTAATGACACATATTAATACAATATAATCATATAACAGATTAATATAATAGTGCAATTATTGGGACTACCTGAGTGTTTGTGAAAATCTGCATACACTTATTGATCATCCGTGGTATGGAAAAATTCGGCAGTATATTGATCACAAATAAACAAGTAATATCAACTTATTATTTATGGAATACTATTGAAAATCTCGCACAGCATACAGCTAAATCATTTACAAAATAAGGCCCAGATTGAGGATTTTTATGGCATACACTGGATATATGTATATAGAGATGGGGGTTTTGCTGAAATTGTACACAAATCATCTTAGGTTTTGGCTTTCTCCCAGCAGGCAAGATACAGTATGTACAGTATTACCTATAAACAATCCCTGACATCCTTCATCACTCCCTATACAAACTTGATTGAAGACTGCTGTTGCCAGTATACACAACTTTTTATATTTATTGAACCAGATCCATCGCTTGGAAACATATTGATTACATTCAACAATAATGCACAGAGAAGAATACACTGCAAAATACACACAGAACATCATGTATCAGTGTTACAGACCCATATGGAGAAAGAAGGGGTTAAGATAGCCATGCAATACAATCTGATCACACATTGGGATTGATTTACTAAAACTGGAGAGTGAAAAATCAGGTGCAGCTCTGCACAGAAACCCATCAGCTTCCTTTTTTGTTTTGTCAAAGCTTATTTGAACAAGCTGAAGTTAGAAAATGATTGGCTACCATGCACAGCTGCACCAAATGTTGCACTCTCCAGTTTTAATAAATCAACCCCAATGTCTTACACTTTACTGAAACTGTAATATAATGGGGGGGTTTACTAAAACTAGAGCACAAAGAATCTGGTGCAGCTATGTAAAGTAACCAGTCAGCTTCTAGGCTTTATTGTCAAAGCTAAAAAAGCTGGAAGATGATTGGTTACTATGAGGGCTTTTTTTCTAAGAGAGTAGGTGCAGGAACTCCCCCTGTCTGAGTCACCCCTTGTCTCTGCCCCCTACCCACCTCTGACCACGTCCCTTGATTCCACCCCCTACCCATCTACCAGCATAGGCGTGCGCACAGGGTGTGCCAGGTGTGCCTGGGCACACCCTAATCACCCCATTTACATTAGCATTATTGCTCTGTGTTTCGATGGGATCATGGGAAAAATCTCCCACTGTGCAACTCTGCTTATGGAGAGAAGTGTGGAAGCATTTCTCTCTCATTCTGAATCTGCGGGCAAGGGAGATCATGCGCCGATGGGGCACAGTGCCCCAAGGAAGACTGTATATGTGTGTGTGTATATATATATATATATATATATATTTATATATATATATATACACACACACACATACATACACACACACGAATGTACAGTATATATGTTTGAGCTTTGATGTGCACACCCTAATGCAATAGGCTGCACCTAGTATCATTTTGTGGTGCTAAATCATTTATATGAAACAGGTTGATGATAAAAATAAAAGCAGTCAAATAGATCCCCTGCAGTCAGCAACAATAGAATGCCAGCAATAGATCCCCACACAACAATAGACTCCCCCAGCAACAATGGACTACCCACTACAAAATATCATGCCCAGTAACAAAATATCCACCCAAGCAACATTAGACCCCCAGCAGCAACAACAGATTTCCCAGCAGCCAGCATCAATGGATCCTCCAGCAGCCAGTAAAAATAGACCTCTCCCTCAACAGTAGATCCCTTCCAGCAACATAAGACCCCCCAGCAACAATAGATTCCCCATCAGCAACAATAGACCCTCCCACAAAATCAGATCCCCACCAGTGACAATAGATCCCCCAGCAGCCAACATCATTAGACCCTCCAGCACACCCCACACCCCATGCTATTACATACATTTAGTACTGGAGGTGCCGGAACTGCGTTCCCCCGCGTTCCCGCTGAAAAAAAGCCCTGGTTACTATACACAGCTGCACCAGATTCTGTGTGCACCAGTTTTGCAGGTAGGCCATTATATTACATTGTAGATGGTAGAGGAGATTGTACAAACATATTGCCTAATGGTGGCCATACGCGCTTTGATTTTATTAATCAATCGATGTGTGATTTGATCAAAACAATAAAACGAGCAAATAAACAAATAAGCATAACATCACTTTCGATCGATTCATACTAAATGTAGATCAGATTCGATCAAACTGAGCCAATTGGCCAGGGCAGAAAATAATCAATTGTGTTGCATTGATTGGCAGCACTGAGATGCTTTGTTCATAAATTGCTTCATATTTTGATCACCCAGATTATGAGATGACATGATAAAAACAGAGATGCGATCAATAATTTGCAATCGTAGGTTAAGATCGGATGTTAACTATTGATTGAAATACAATTTCCTGCGTGTGGCATATCGATTGAATGGGTTGACAGCCATAGATCGATTATTCCTATTGGAAGAGATCAATCATAAAAGAAATTGAGCATTTATAGAAGTGGGTATGGCCACCATAAGGGTGGTGGTATAGAACCTATCACCTTGATTTTCCAAAAGAGTACAGCTCTGCACAGAAACCAGCCTCTAGTTTTTTTTTGTCAAAGCTTATTTGAGCAAGCTGACGTGAGAAGCTGATTGGTTACCATGCAGAGCTGCACCAGATTTTGCACTTTTCAGTTTTAGTAAATGAACCCCTATATACTAGTCCTTATATAACTTCACTGGGAATGCTCTCACTTGATTAGCATTCATGATACTTTGTAGACACGCATTTTATAAATTGTTACTACTTTTCCATTAGAAAACTCATATACATTATAAAAAAATGACATTTGATGCATCTAGGGCGTTGACTGCCTAAAATCTAAACATTTGGCACCTATTTGTCATGCTAATGAGTTGCACTCAATGCTGGGAGGGATGGGCTGGAATAAGCACAATAAGGTCAGTGCTAATCTCTTCTATGAATAGTCTGTCTGAATCAAGCCACATTCACTCACTATGGAAGGAGTCCAGGCTGATATACCTTTGTCCTGGCTAACAAATCAAATGATTGCTATAGCTTTTTGTATGGCTGTGAGTCTCAGGTCACTTGAGCAAGTCACTTGCTTTTTAGCACAACCCAGTCACCTAACCTTTATCTGTTTGGTAGGGAACTCCCAACTAGGGTTGCCATTTTTTCTTCAAGCCAAACTGGAACAATTTAGGGGCGCAGGGCAATTTTTTATGGGATTGTAAAAGACCTGGGACACCTTTGGGTGCCCCAAGGATAGTAGTAATGCGGCACGTATAGCATGCAGTGGCGAACAATGGGTGTGGCCAAAGCGCCCTTGTTGACATCACCGCCCAGCCCTCTAGTGATGCTGAACCTGCCCCCAGACAGGTGCCCGCAGCTCCCGGATGGCAACAGATTTGTGTGTGACTTGGTTACTTGGGGAGCCACAGCCTGGTCTGAATAATGTGTCCGGGTTTCAGGTGGACTAAAACCTGGACGCATGATTTAAAACCGGACTGTCTGGGTGAATCCTGGACAGGTGGCAACCCTAGTCCCAACCTACCTGAGTTGCTTGGCTGCCATGCTAATCTAGCCCTGATTTTGATACAGTCTGAGCCAATAACCTGGAACAAGCATGCAGTAAGTTACAGTAATTCAGCAGATTTTATGATCTGCATGCTTAATCAAGGTGAATGGTTCCTAAAGGTTTGAAGGTATTAGATTAGCTCTAGAGTCAGACAGCAAGCATTTTCACAATGGAAGGATATTAGTGACAATCCCCCCATTTCTTTTTTCACAGGTTATGCTTAACCCCCCTGACGGTATTCCTGAGTGTGACTCGGGTGGATTTTCAGCACCGAAAGCGATAACCCCCGAACCACATTCGGGATCGCATCGCAGGATCCATGTACAGCTTACTTACCTTGTGCCCAGGATCCTGCGATATCTCCCCGCTCTGTGTGCGAGCTGTCCTCCGCTCGATCTATCACGGAGCCGAGCTCCGTTCCTTGCGAGCATTGCGACGCACGGGGATGGAGAACGGCGCCAAATTCAAAAATTAAAACACACAATACATATACAGTACACTGTAATCTTACAGATTACATTACTGTATCAATTTATTTCACATCCCTTTTGTCCCTAGTGGTTTGTCCAGTGCCCTGCATGCAGTTTTATATTATAAATACTATTCTTTCTGCCTGGAAATTGTCCATAGCAACCAAAACCGTCCCTTTACATCAAAAGTGGTTTTAGACCAGCTAAAAAACAGCGATAATAAATTAGAATCACTTGCAGAATTGAGCGATAGGGGTTCGTGGGGAAATCCGTCATCAAACCCTGAAAGTAATGACAGCGACAATTCTGCAACTGAGCAAATTTCAGTGTTTTTGATTTGATTACATTATTGAATAATTTTTATTATTATTATATTATTATTTGTTATAATTATTTATAGTTATTTATTATATTATAATTTATGATTTCATTTTTCAAACTTTATCATATCCGGGATGTCTACTAGACTCTTGTTTGGACAGATTTAAGTATGTTATTCCTAAGAATTACAGGCCTACAATATAAAACGCCAAATTTCCATGCAAAATAATTGTACGGCTTTCAGCATAAAAAAATCTGAAATAATCATAACGCCAGGGAGGTTAAAGTTGAATTGGAGGGGGGGGGTCTGTAATTACTGCTAGCGGCTATAAGAGTCGATAGCAATAATTGCATATAAAATCCCACAGGCTGGTTGTGCCCAAGTTGATCGATCAATCGACTTGGGTACATTCAAGTGGGGTTCCACCCAAAAAAAAAAACTACATGAAAAATCCTAAAAAAAAAATACAAAAAAAACATTTGTATATTTTTTTTTTTTACTTACCTCTAAATGCCTGTTGCTAGGGGGTCCCTCCTAGTCTGCCTCTTCCAGTGCCTGGGCTGGTGACATCACTTCCCCCTCGGCACAGGAAGGGCTCAGCTCTGCTCCCTCCCTCCTGTCAATCATCTGGGACCCATTACAGGTCCCAGATGACTGAGCGGCCAATCATGGCGCGCAGCGCCGCTCACGCATGCGCAGTGGGTGCCAGGCTGTGAAGCCACAGCCCGGCGCCCACAGTTGCAATGCCAGCGCCGCTGAACGGAGGGGGAGACGAGCGGGGCTTCGATCCCCTGCATCGCTGGACCCTGGGACAGGTAAGTGTCCAATTAAAAGTCAGCAGCTGCAGTATTTGTAGCTGCTGACTTTTATTTTTTATTTTTTTGACTGGAACTCCTCTTTCAGTCCTCCCATATGTGGTTTGAATCTTTTCCAGTTCAGCAGGGATTCCAAGCATTTATGGCTGGCTTAAGTGTTACCCAACTGTAGCAGAGAAAAATCAGGTCTCCTGCCCTACCAGAAAGGACTGTGATGTTTGGCAGAGCTGTGTTAATATCAGGATTGGATGGACATGAATGCAAATCCTTTGGCTGTAAATTAGGTTCCTTACATATATCCCATCTAGTGTATTTACCCTTTTGCCTGGAGTTCAGCTTTAAAATATATATACCCCATCTCTAAAATCTCTTAACATGTTAGGCCAGCCATAGAAAGAGCAAATTTCTTTCCTGCAACCACAGGTTGGTTGCAGGGGAATCCATCCCACTGAGTCATTGGGTTCTCCTGACAGGGAAGATGGGCATGTAAAATCCGGCAGGCTGGTTGCACCCAAGTTGATCGATAGATCAACTTGGGTACATTCAGCCTGCCCATACATGGTTTGAATCTCGTTCAATTCCGGATGAACCGGCTGAGGTTCGAACCATTTATGGCCGGCTTTAGTGAAATTTCAAAGTCATTTTCACTATTTTAAATCTGCAACTTTCATTAAAATAACACCTGGCGATTGTGCAATAGGTGTTTGTTCAGGCACTTCCTGCTATAGGGTGACAATTTCCTGTCTCTGTTTCCCCATTGTTCTCCTGTTTTGTCACCCTATCACACAGGCTTCCCAATGAGACTACAAGTTACTGTTTCAACATGCATTACACAGGCGTGATCCACTGTTGTCACCATCAGGAAACTCACTCTTACAAATGCCATGTAGCTACTGCTGGAGTGCATGGGTATAGACAGGAAGTGACTTCAAGAGGTTGCAGGGGGATAGCAGCATTGGCATACAATAAAAGATGAAAACATTAAAGTGAGTATTTAATTAAAAAATGGAAATGTTGTATATTACTAACTGCGATTTAGTTAGGATTTACATCTACTTTATTTTAAAATATGAAACACTGTTTTAATTCCTTTTTCACACAGCTACTTCAAGCCTCCATGTATACAGCAAATTTCTGAGTGTGTTATGGTGTCTGTAGGTGGAGCACATACACATCCCTGGTGGAAGAGGCATTGTTAATACTACCAAAGTCAAGGCTGTGGCTCATCCCTCCTCTCTGCAGGGGTCCATTGCATCTCATTTGTCCTCATGGTCCCTACCCATGGCTAACACTTACAGGTCGTTTACGTAAATAACAGACTATTATTCTCACAAGTCCTTCTATTACCACATATACACCCTTTAATATGCTTATTATATTGGTCAGCCAGTGCTGGAGCAAAGCTCATTTTACACCAACAGGTCAAGATAACAAAACAACAAAGCCAGGCAGAGATCATCTCTGCAAAGCTATTAGCACCCGAACAAATCTGTTTACGGAGAGGACATAAAGAACAAGCTAACAGGAAATACATAATATGATGTCATTGCAGGTTGATCATGTATTGTTTGATAAAAGACATTCAATTTCAAAATATCTTAAAGGTATAATTTTTTAAAATATTTTTGTAAACCATACCTTCTTAATCAGATTATGCTAGGGCTCATTTGCACTTGTAGACGTCAATGCCATCCCTCTGAAAGTGGCACATGGTGGATTGCTTTTCAGAGCATTGAAAGGTGGCTTGGAGGTGATGTGTTGCTTCCTCGCTGCTTGTTTTAAAGCAGTAGTAAAGTTAACAAAAAAAAAAAAGGTCCCGCCTGCAGGTTTAAGCCACAATGTGCTAATATGTGCTAATATGCACTGAATACCAATACATTATGTCAGACTTACCTTTAGAACGGATCCCTCCAGCAGAACTCTGTCACCGCTGTCACCGCTTCAACCGGTCTGCTTCTGGGTTTGCGGGCTCCAGCAGTCTGATTGGCCAAGCCGTGATGATGTCACTACCTCACATGCAGGGCTGGTGCAAGGATTTTTGACACCTTAGGCGAAACCTAATTTTGCTGCCCCCTCCCCCCCGACTCCACCCCCTTTGCCCTGCCCATGTATACCCCACCTTATTAATGAAGTGCCCATTAAATTCAGCCTCACCAGTGCCAATCAATGCAGCCTACCAGCGCCCATCAATGCAGCCTACCAGCACCCATCAATGAATGTTTGCTTGCTTCCATCCATTCAGGAGTCGGGACACAGACACAGTCCTCCACGGCTGCTGCGCCTCTGACTCTATGTGCGAACTGAGCTGCCTGCTGATGCTGAGACTTAGTTGCTTGCTGCGGAGAGAAGAAAGTAGGAACACCTAGCAGTGCACTTTAGGGGGCTGCCTAGTTTGCCTAGTGCTAACACAGGCCATGCGCGCATGTGTGTAGGGGACCCTGGGCACGGCACAGAGATGTGAAGGGATGGCACGGGTATGCCGTTTCTTCAGAGCGCATGCGTTTGACATCCCTGGCTGCTGCTCACTGGAATATCTTGTAAATGGTGCCTAGTGGTAACACAGGCCATGTGCGCATGTGTGTAAGAGAACCTGGGCACGGCACAGAGATCTGAAGGGATGGCACAGGTATGCCGTTTCTTTAGAGCGCATGTGCTTGACATCACCGACTGCTGCTCACTGGAATATTTTGTAAATGGTGCACATTTAGGAGATATTCATTTTACCTGCAGGTAAGCTTTATTATAAGCTTACCTGTAGGTAAAAATGGCACAAAAGGGTTTACTACCACTTTAAGGCCCCATGTACACTGGACATTTTACTAAACTCCTTTCCTCCTGGCAGCAGTATTGTGGTAGAAATAAGCGCTCGGCGCTTGTAAACTCATGTGATGCATTTAGGTGCATCAATCGAATTGGCTATAATAAAAATAATAATAATAATAATAATTTATTCTGGCCATTGAAATGAATTAATCTCAAGTGCTAAACTCGTCTAGAGCTTAGACACGTTTAGACATATTTACACGCGTTTAGGTGTTTTTTTTTCTAACAAAACTCTGCTGCACCTGGACGCACTGGTAGTGTTTTTTGTTCTTTTGCCTCTTAACACCCCTGCCCCTAAACTCCACCTAAACGCCTATATGTGCATGGACATCAGAAAAAACATCCAGTGTGCATGAAGCCTAACCCTTAAAAAGGCACCACTGGGCCACAACTGCATACATTACACATGGTTGCAACATTGCCCTATTTACTTGAATATAATTTTTGCCATGCAGCAAAAAGATAGAAAATAGCCCCATAGTGTATTAAAAGGTAAATCACATGAAGTTTTTTATTAAATTTGCACTCACATAAAAGATAAAATCACTTGCACTTGCATATCCCATAAACAAGATTGGGTTACCCTAAAGAAGTCTCGTCCTTCAGGGACTTCCGGACTTCAGAGACTCACCGGGTTAAACCGGATCTCTCAATAAGGCTCCGTGTAGGGATAACACCCACAAGGAACTTCTCCTTGTTCCCCAGAAGGACGCCCTGCAGGGGGAGACTGGAGGATTGGGAAGATTTTTATTGAGCCAACACCCGGGGTCATTATATGCCGATGGGCGCTGGGGGACACCTCCCCGCTCCCTTCGCGCGGGAGGGGGGGTTCCTCAGGGCGACGGATAAGGAATGGAATCTCTCACTAGCCAAATCCACAGATAGCTGTGCATCACTCAGCCTATAAAAAAAAGTGCCTAAAACCATTATCTTTTACAGACCACCATATCGACTACCAAGATCTGAGTTCTAAGGCCTCACTCAAGCTTGTTGGTATCACCTCCGAAGCCATCTCGGCCTCAAGACTGCGAGTGGTGAGTGGGGGTGGATCGTGCCGTTGCTTCTCCCTTTTGCTCCATGGCTAAGAGTCCAGATGCTAAAATCCTCATAGCCTCCCACAATGTCCAAGGCCTCAACTCCCCGATTAAGAGGAGAATGGTACTAGATTACTATAAATCACTCAAGCTAGACATTCTCATGTTACAAGAAGCACATTTTCCTGCCCGATATAGCCCTAAGTTCCTTCATTCACACTACCTGCAATTCTATCTAGCCAGTGCAGATAGCAAAACTAAGGGGGTGGCGATCTTAATATCAAAATCCTGTAAATTTGTGAAAATCTCTGACTATATTGACCCGGAAGGGAGATTCATCCTAGTGAAAGGCACGCTAGGGGACCAACTTTTCTCCCTAGTATCGTACTACACACCCAACAGAGGACAATACAAATTCTTCAACACTCTATTGTCCACTCAATCACCGAAGCTTCCCTAAAAGCACTACACAAAAAGGACCCATCCAAGTTGCCCATAAACCAAATACATAAAGCTAGAATAGACCTAAACCTCGCCCTCACGGCAAAGGCCGAAAAATCGCTCAGATGGAATAGACACAAATTCTATGCCCAAGCGGACAAAATGGGTACACTACTGGCAACTAAACTTTACCCTCGGCTCAGAACCCACAATCAGGATAGCGGGACAACCCCCCACAACCAATCCAGTCAGGATACTTGAAGCCTTCCAGGGATTCTACTCGAAATTATACTGTACCGCCACTCAGACCCACGTAGACTCGATCTCACGGTTCCTGGAGGGTCTACACATCCCCTCTTTGAAAGACGCCCACAAAGACGTGATGGACTCACCCATCACAGAGGAGGAGGTGATGGAGGTCATCAAGGACCTCAAAATGGGGTCAGCCCCAGGCCCTGATGGCCTATCCATACCTTACTACAAAACTTTCACAGACACCCTGACGCCACACCCGGCCACTCCTGACCAAATTCTTCAACTCTAAAACCAAAGGAGACCCCCTAGATATCCACCTCAATACGGCTTATATCACAGTCATTCCCAAACCAGAAGAAAACACGAATTATCGCCCAATATGCCTCATTAATAATGACCTAAAAATTCTCACCAAAATATTAGCGAACAGAATGGCCTCTTTCATCAGCCAATATATACATAAAGACCAAGTAGGGTTCATACCCGGCAGGCAGGGCCCTGACCAAATCCGACGGCAATAGACCTGATATCAATCTTGCAAACTAATTGGGAGAGGGGGACCAAACAACAGGGATTCATCCTGTCATTGAACCTACAGAAGGCCTTTGACACTGTCTCATGGCCCTACATCTTTTCCCTATTAGAGTGCTGGGGTTTAGGGGCCAGATTTATGGGTATCTTACAGGCCATCTATTCTCGACCAAAGGCTATCATTAGGCTACAGGGGCACTACTCCAAACCTATAGACATCACAAGAGGGACAAGACAAGGGTGTCCACTGTCCCCGCTAATTTTTGCAATAGCAATTGAAACCCTAGCGATTGCGACACATCAGAATCCTGACATTAAAGGTGTCATCTGTGCCGATCAGACACACAAATGCGGTCTTTTTGCAGATGACATCCTATTGTTCCTAACCTCCTCCCTCACTTCTCTCCCTAACCTCTGCCACACACTAGAAGACTTCGCTAGAATCTCGGGACTCAGAGTCAATTACTCTAAATCGCAAGCCCTCAACATCTCGCTATCTTCTCAGACGGTATCTCAACTGAAACAGTCATTTAAATTTGATTGGCACGGCACTGCAATTCGTTACTTAGGAATCTTGCTGACGGCAAAAATAGAAACCCTATACATCCACAACTACCCCCCGCTTTTCAGGAAACTGGAGGCAGATCTTAAACTCTGGTCCAAACATGGACTCACATGGTTAGGTAGAATCAACTCAATTAAAATGACCTTACTCCCAAGAATCCTCTACTTCTTCCGATCCCTCCCCATCCCCATCAGGAGAGACCAATTACGTTCCCTGCAGAGTAAAATATTGAAATTCACCTGGGGAAACTCGAGGTATCGCGTTCCTCAGAGCACTCTATTTATACATAAACGTAGAGGCAGGTTGGGCCTTCCCAACTTACACAAATATTATATTGCGACCAGACTGGCCCAACTTTCTATACTTTACTCCAGATATGAAAAACCAGATTGGGTAACAATTGAAAGACAGGCAACCCCAGGCTTTACATTAGATTACCTCCCTTGGTGCCCTCAGAAGACCTGACCGCCCATACTATCTCCTGTCCTTTCGCACTCTTATGCCCCGTACACACGGTCGGACTTTGTTCGGACATTCCGACAACAAAATCCTAGGATTTTTTCCGACGGATGTTGGCTCAAACTTGTCTTGCATACACACGGTCACACAAAGTTGTCAGAAAATCCGATCATTCTGAACACGGCGACGTAAAACACGTACGTCGGGTCTATAAATGGGGCAGTAGCCAATAGCTTTCATCTCTTTATTTATTCTGAGCATGCGTGGCACTTTGTCCGTCGGATTTGTGTACACACGATCGGAATTTCCGACAACGGATTTTGTTGTCGGAAAATTTTATAGCCTGCTCTGAAACTTTGTGTGTCGGAAAATCCGATGGAAAATGTGTGATGGAGCCTACACACGGTCGGAATTTCCAACAACAAGGTCCTATCACACATTTTCTGTCGGAAAATCCGACCGTGTGTACGGGGCATTACACCCTTTGGGACAGTCTCAGAAACAACCCTTCCTTGGTCTCCATTGAACGCCCCCTCGCACACCTCTTCCACAACCCTGATTTTCCGCCTGGCTTAGACATCACAGATTTCAGGTGGTGGTTAGACAAGGGGCTATATCGAATAGGTCATTACTTCACCACCAGCGGCCCCATTTGCCTAAGTTATTGTATTAACAACTTGGAGCTCCCAGAGTCGGAAAGGTTCCGCTTCAGACAAATTTCCCACTTCCTAAACAAAATATGGCAAGACAAACCTCTGCCTCCCAAATTCACGGTTTATGAGATGTGGTGTGGACAGGCCATGGAGCAGAGGGGAGGTATATTGGTGGTTTATTCGGCCCTCACTCACCTTAACGAAAAAACCCCTTCCATGATGGCATGGGAGGCAGACTTTAAATACACGTGGGATCTAGAGACTTGGCAAACGGCATTCACTAAATCCTTCAAAGGGATCCAAAATGTCTCCTTGATGGAGGCTAACATAAAAATTTTAACCAGATGCTATCTTACCCCCACCAGGCTGGCAGCCATCTTTCCATCGGCAGATCCTCTATGCTTTAGGGGTTGTCAGTTGCTAGGCTCTGTGGCTCACATATGATGGGAATGCCCCAAGCTACGCACATTTTGGAGACTGATCTTCAACATGATCAATAAGGTGACGGGTTGCCAGAGCTCTAGATCTCCTGAGGTTGCCATCCTCAATGCACACATTCCACAACTCCCCAAGGCTAGACAATCATTAATCCACTTTATTCTACTTGGGACTAAAATCACGATCACTAAAGCCTGGAAAAAGCCTAAACCATCCATACAAGTAGTCAAAAGGAAAATATCATGGATTATGACACAGGAAAAGCTATCCAGCATCTTAACAGATACCACTGTTAAATTTCAAAAGATATGGGAACCTTGGGCCAACTATGTGAGAACCTCCCTTATTCCTGGTGTTCACAATGTAGCACACCATCCCAAGGCACTATTGTAGGCACTCATCTCCCCCACCCCCCTTCTCATCCCTACCTCACCCTCTCTTCACCCCCTCTATTTCTTCTCTCTCTTCCTTTTTCCTCTTCATACAAACGGGTTTATATTGTACGATTATACAATTTATAATTGGCACGGGACTGTCTTACTGATGCTGGGCATACCCTTTTAGCCAAGCCATCACCCCCCGGCTGGCCTGACATAACCAAGGCGGGTGCCTGGGGGTGGGGTGACTCTACCTCCGGCACAGCTTGATCCCGACAGGGAAGCCTTGGGGGTGGGGGAGAACCCCGCTACTCTAGGGACCTAGCCTCTATTCTGATGATGTGTCAACATTCCCAGGCAAGGACATAAAGATGGCCCACCCATACTTTTCTTCGGTTGTATAATCTTTCACTTACTTATTTGAATTGTTTGTATGTTTCTATATTACTTCGGGGGACTTCCCCCCGGAGCAGTTTACCATGCTACAACTGTACTTTGTCTACACTTGTTAAAATCAATAAACATCTATTGAAAGAAATGTTACAACCAAAAACGTAAATGTATTTTATTGACATCTTATGTGATAGACCAACACAAAGTGGCACATATTTGTGAAGTGGTAGGAAAATGATAAATGGTTTTCAAAATGTTTTTCAAATAAATATGTGAAAAGTGTGGCGTGCATTTGTATTCACCCCCTTTACTCTGATACCCCTAACTAAAATCTAGTGGAACCAATTGCCTTCAGAAGTCACCTAATTAGTAAATAGAGTCCACCTGTGTGTAATTTAATCTCAGTACAAATACAGCTGTTCTATGAAGCCCTCAGAGGTTTGTTAGAGAACCTTAGTGAACAAATAGTATTATGAAGGCCAAGGAACACAGCAGACAGGTCAGAGATAAAGTTGTGGAGAAGTTTAAAGCAGGTGTAGGTTATAGAAAAATATCCCAAGCTTTGAACATCTCGCGGAGCATCACACGGAGCAGTGTTCAATCCATCTTTCAAAAATGTAAAGAGTATGGCACAAATGCAAACCTACCAAGACACGACCATCCACCTAAACTCACAGGCCAGGCAAAGAGAGCATTAATCGGAGAAGCAGCCAAGAGGCCCATGGTAACTCTGGGGGAGCTGCAGAGATCCGCAGCTCAGGTAGGAGAATCTGTCTACAGGACAACTATTAGTTGTGCACTTAAAAATTCTGGCCTTTATGGAAGAGTGGCAAGAAAAAAGCCATTGTTGAAAGAAAGCCATAAGAAGTCCCATTTGCAGTTTGCAAGAAACCAAGTGGGAGACACAGCAAACATTAGGAAGAAGGTACTCTGGTCAGAGGAGACCAAAATTGAACTTTTTGGCCTAAAAGCAAAACGCTATGTGTGACGGAAAACGAATGCCGCGTACACACGAGCGGACTTTCCGGCATACTTGGTCCGGCGGACATGAAACATGTTTTAAATCTTTCCGTCGGGCTCAGCTTCTGGCGGAAAGTCTGCTCGTCTGTGTGCTGGTCTGACGGAAAGCCCGCTCGTGTGTATGCTGGTCCAACGGACCAGATACGACGCGAGGGCAGGGTATTGCAATTCGCGCTCGCTGCAATAGGAAAAACAAATTTTCCTATTGCGGCGAGCGCGGTGCATACCAGGCCCTTAGGTCTGGTATGGATTATAAAGGGAAACCCCTACGCCGAAAAAACGGCGTGGGGTCCCCCCTAGAATCCATACCAGACCCCGATCCGAGCACGCAGCCCGGCCGGTCAGGAAAGGGGGTGGGGACGAGCGAGCGCCCCCCCTCCTGAACCGTACCAGGCCGCATGCCCTCAACATGGGGGGTGGGTGCTTTGGGGGAGGGGGGGCGCCCTGCGGCCCCCCCACCCCAAAGCACCTTGTCCCCATGTTGATGAGGACAAGGGCCTCTTCCCGACAACCCTGGCCGTTGGTTGTCAGTGTCTGTGGGCGGGGGGCTTATCGGAATCTGGGCGCCCCCCTCCCCCAAAGCACCCACCCCCCATGTTGAGGGCATGCGGCCTGGTACGGTTCAGAAGGGGGGGCGCTCGCTCATCCCCACCCCCTTTCCTGACCGGCCGGGCTGCGTGCTCGGATTGGGGTCTGGTATGGATTCTAGGGGGGACCCCACGCTGTTTTTTTGGCGTAGAGGTTTCCCTTTATAATCCATACCAGACCTAAGGGCCTGGTATGCACCGCGACGGGGCTCGCAAGGTGTCAATCTCGCTGATAAAAGCGGCAAGATTGACTTCCTTTGCTAGTCCTGTCGCACCTGAGTCACGTTCAAAATGAACGGACTTGTCCGTGTGTGGGCAAGTCCGTTCACTCTGAAAGTCCGCCGTAACTCTGGCGAAAGTCCGTCGGAAAGACGGGCGGACTTAGCCCGCCGGAAAGTCCGGTCGTGTGTAGGCAAGTCCGTCCGTTTTAAAGTCCGGCGCACCTGGCGGACAGAAAGTGTGCCGGACCAAGTATGCCAGAAAGTCCGACCGTGTGTACGCGGCATAACACTGCACAGCACCCTGAACACACTATCCCCACCGTGAAACGCGGTGGTGACAGCATCATGTTGTGGGGATGATTTTCTTCAGCAGGGACAAGGAAGCTGTTCAGAGTTGATGGAAAGATGGATGGAGCCAAATACAGGGCAATCTTAAAAGAAAACCTGTTAGAGTCTGCAAAAGACTTGAGACTGGGGTGGAGGTTCACCTTCAAGCAGGACAATGACCCTAAGCATACAAACAGAGCTACAATGGAATGGTTTAGATCAAAGCATATTCATGTGTTAGAATGGCCCAGTCAAAGTCCAGACCCAAATCCAATTAAGAATCTGTGGCAAGACTGGAAAATTGCTGTTCACAGAGGCTCTCCATCCAATATGACAGAGCTTGAGCTATTTTGCAAAGAAGAGTGGGCAAAAATGTCACTCTCTAGATGTGCAAAGTTGGTAGAGACATCCCCAAAAAGACTTGAAGCTGTAATTGCAGTAAAAGATGGTTCTACAAAGTAGAATACAAATGCATGCTATACTTTTCAGGTATTTATGTGTAAAAATGTTGAAAACCATTTTTCATTTTCGTTCCACTTCACAGTTATGTGCCACTTTGTGTTGGTCTATCACATAAAATCCAAATAAAATACATTTACATTTTCGGTTGTAACATGACAAAGTGTGGAAAGTTTTAAAGGAGTGTGAATACTTTTTCAAGGCACTGTATTTGTGGGAAAAAAAACAATATAAATTTAGTTTGAGTACAGCGTTGCATGACCGCGAAATTACCAGTTAAGTTAGTACAGTGCCGAATAGCAAAATATGGCCTGGTCATGAAGGGGGTAAAACCTTCCACAGAGCAAGTAGTTATATATGTGTGGTACTGGAGGTGTGGTTCCACAGTATATGTATACACAGCAGAGATAAGTATACGGGGGACTTTGACTGTGATTGATTTGCACATGTATGTTGATGATATTAATATATAATTATACTATTTCTATACATCATTTTTGATGAGCACATAAATGGTAATACATATGTTTTTACACTTTGTTTACACTGTAATTTGTATTTGGCAGCATGACACATATTTTTGTTTGTAGATATCTATTTACATGGGAACACATAGTGGTTTTCAGCAGCAACTAGCATATCATTTTTGTTTATTTGCATCTTAGCCATGCAAGAGCAACATACTACATTTACCTTTAGAAGTGTTTAGTAATAACAACCTACAAACAGATACTTATAGATAGTTGCAGGATTTTTATTTTTTTGCATACTTTATTTACCTTATTTTTCTTTTCCTCCATTTTCACTAAGGGCAGATGAATTAATTTCTGTTTTCTCCCTGGAACTCTGGGTCTACCTCCTGGAACATGAGACAGGAACACCCCAGATGCATCTGGGAGGCCCTGGTTAAAGTACCTGTGCCTCACTCAACCAGGAAGTGGAAAAACAGTAAAGATAAGTACAAGCAAAAAATGTTTGTTTAACTAACTTAAGGTAAGATTTTAGAGATTTGCCCTTTCTATTCATCCTGCTTACTGTTATCACTGAAAGTAAAAAAGAAAAAAAAAACAAATTTTGAGTTGTCACCAGAACAGGAATAGTGGAGAAATCTTCCAATGGGGAGGTACAATGCATCACCCCACTGGGGAACTGCAAGCCAATTCAGTTGTGCAGTTAATCCACTTACTTGGTGTGGGCATTAACACTTTCAGCCTGGAGGCCAACTGACAATTAGAGGCCCACACACTTACAGAAGGATCGTGTCTCTACCTCAGGGGCAGTTAGGTTTGTTCAACCTGCCCAAACATATTACTCCTAAGCATTTTAAGAAAGGTTTGTTAATTAAGTACCTAACCCTGCCAGCTTGTCTCACATTTCATCTCTAAATAGATTCTGTCCTTGGGCACATAGGGAAGCCTTCAAGTATTTTTTGAGCAAGGCCTTGCACACCGTGTCCACGGGTGGGTCCTGTACTGAAGTTGGCTCAAATATGGCGTCCCCACCATTAAGTGGGAATCATAAAGTAGTAAGCTGTTCCCTCATTACCATGGCCCCCATCACCTGCCACTGTCACCGCTTCCTCTACCAGCTTGATGCTTCTCCTTCTTGTTACACACCTATTTTTCTCAACCAAAAAGGTTGACCGGAATGTTCACTTGTAGATATATATCCTCAAGAGTTAACTTGGTTACAGTTGTTACTACAGTGTTACTGTTCTTCTTAACCCGGTGGGTTAAACATGGCCTGATCCCAATTCCCAGTTCTTCTGAATATAGTAATACACTTAAGTTCCTTTATCAGTGATTCAGATCAGATAACTTATTTTCTCAAGACCTGTGTTTACTGAATAAATTTATTTTCCATGACGGGGTAGTTTACAATGAATAATACATACAGCGCCACCACCGTAGGAACCTTTGGTTAAGATGGGATCTTCTGCTCTCTGCCTTGACCTCCTTAAGAACTTCAACAGCTCTGACACACTAGATTGAATGTATAAACATGCAATATCACAGAAAATCAATACAATTTACACTTGATACCCAGTAATAGCCCTATGTCAAAAAAAGGGCACTAAATCCGGTAGTAAAGGCAACTTAATACACATATAGTCACCCGACCCGTTGATAATGAGGTAAGCATAAAATAGTTTAACACTGACAGAAACACAGTAATTTAAGCATGCAGAGTGATTTACAGTAAGGACTAGGCATATGATGACACTTAGCATCCAGATCAGCATTATCAATAGCAAGGCCACCTAAGATGTAGCAGTGGGCAATAATAAAAATGATTTACCAAACACAAGAGGTATACTGACAAAGTGTATTGATGGCAGCTCTGTTAGACCTAGACTGATTGGATGTGCACTGTCCATAATAATGCAAGGAATGAAACAGGAACAAAGGGAACTTACAGGAAGATTTTACAAGAGTGGCAATATTTTAGATTGTTCTTCTGCTGGCTGGCATTGGGGCGCTTTAAAAAATGTTGGCGCACTTAATGATAGTCTTTAGAAACCAGCATGCTGTTTAGGTGTAGAAAAAGGTGTGGAATAGGGGCAGCATAGATGCGGCCTAGGTGCAGTATAGAGGAGGTATAGATGCAACATAGATGTGGTATAGATGTGGTATGGGTGCAGTACACTCAATGTCCTATCTCTAGTAACTCAGTTCCTGCAGGCAGTGTGAAAAATGGGCAGTGAGCCCTCTCACCAGTCCCTGTGGGGTGGATGTGAACTCTTTCTGTAAAACTCTATTTCTCCATAGAATGCCTCCTGTGATCAGCAGTGCAGAGAAGAGGTTGAGAGGAGGTTCTGGTCTCCCTGGTGCAGATGGAATTGCTGTGGCTCGTGCGGCTCTACCCTGGATGTCTCTGACCCCAGGCCTCAGTCTTGGTCCCTTTTGGTCTGGCCTCTCAGCAGTCTGGTCATTAAGCAGGTAGATGTGTTCTCATTGGTTCCTATGGCACAAAGAGGAAGATGTTTCTCATGAAGTCTGGTAAAAAAAACATCTCACCATTCACACCTCTCCTAGTGTTTTGGGAACTGTAGTGTAAGAGGGTCCATTGGTCCTATTCTATGGCTGATGTCTTAAACTACAACTCCCATGGTTCTTAGTGTCCTGCATAGAAGTCCATTGGCTTCTTGGTTAAAGCTCTCCCCCTGCTGGCCAGAAGGGATAGTGCAGCATGACATCCAGCATCACAGTAGAGAGTGGAAAAAAAAAGGGCAATGTCTCCTTCTCCATATTTTCGTAGCCCTACACCTGGATACATATAACATCTTTAAACTCTCTCTCTTTACTGCACAGTACATTTAGCTGTGCTTTGCCCCCTCTTGTGGTGCTGCCCATACTTTGAATTAAAGCAAAGTCTCACTCCAATTGTCAGTCCACACACATGGAACTCGGGATTGGGTCCCTTTGAAAGGTGGGTCACCAACATGGGTACTTCACATCTTGAAACAGGCCCATACACAACCACTTCCATCCCCGAACTGTGCCCGCAAAACTCAGGGGAAGTGACACATACACAGGGGAGAAGATGTCACAATGATTGTTAGTACCCTGCAGCGCCAGTAAGAATTTAACAGAACAGGCACAAATTATAATATTTATTTAGGCACCTTCCCACACACTAGTTCTGGTGACCATGGTGACAACCAGGGATTCCCTCTAACTTTCTGTTTTGCCTATGGGACAGGAAGCAAAGAGAAATCTCCCCAATGTGACACAGATGAAAAAAAAAAAAACCTTACAGAGGTTATACCCCCCCCCCCCATTTATCTATATACAGTATTTAAAGAAAATAAAAAGTTTTGCCTTTAGTTTTACTTTAAAGTGTATATTTCAATTATTTCTAGCCTACTCCAATTACGCTGAACAATCGTGAAGTTTGGAAAATCACTTTATGACGACCCCCACACTTTTACTTCCTTAACCACTTGGGTGGTGCTTTTTAAACACACTTCTGTCTGCTTTACTGGCTGGAAGTGTGTGTGCATTTGTAAAGCTGATTGTCAGCTTTCACATGGCAGTGATACGAAACTCTGTGAAGCTGCCTGATCAGTTCCAAAACGACTACAATGTGCCACCCCCGCCATGCAGTCGCTGTGAGGGGTGGAGGCAGTACAACAAACAGCTGTTCTTATTTCTTGAATGGACAAGGAAGCTATGTGTATGACATCACTTCCTGGTCTGGCGCTGTCATTCAATGGGACCAATGCTCAGTGAAGCAGTTGATAGAACACCAACTGCATTCATCAGCTGCAGCAGAGTATAGGGGAGACATCCAGGGTCCCCAGACCCCAGATGTCTCCATACAGAGAACCTATCACCTATATGCTATCACATAGGGGGCTATTGGTCCCCTATGTGATAGCAATTTAGCTATGTAAAAAAAAGGGGGTGTTTAAACAGAGACAAAGATATATATATATCTAGATATATATATCTATATATATATCTAGATCTATATATAGATCTATATATAGATCTAGATATATATCTATATGGATATAATATCTATCTATCTATCTATCTATCTATCTATCTATCTATCTATCTATCTATCTATCTATCTATCTATCTATCTATCTATCTATCTATCTATCTATCTATCTATCTATCTATCTATCTATCTATCTATCTATCTACCTATCTATCTATCTATCTATCTATCTATCTATCTATCTATCTATCTATCTATCTATCTATCTATCTATCTATCTATCTATCTATCTATCTATCTATCTATAGATATATATTTATATATTAATATCTATATATATATCTATAGATATATATTTATATATTAATGTCTATATATATATCTATATCTATATATATATATAAACACATACACCCCCACATACACACTCCACATGCATATATACAAAAACACTTGCATTGGGGTGCCTACGTATGAAAATAGCGATTGCCTTACACATTATATATCACTAAACATGCCGGGATGAGATCTATTGTTTTAGTACTAGAGCTCCTGGGTAACTCTAAACTGATGACCCTTAGGGACTTTAAAGCATCGCCTATGGAAAATATAGAATATTTTAAGGCTTAACATGTTAAATATCTATTTACTCAGAGCAAACTCATCTTTCATATTTTTCCCCAAAAAATTGGGCAATTTACTACGTTTTTGTGCCCTAAAATTTACTTTAGCGCAATTTTTACTGAAATGTTGCATTTCATAAACTGTTGCGCTAATATCATGTGACATAAAAAATTGGAACTACCACTATTATATTTTCCAATGAACACCGCTCAAGGTGTGAGCGCTGCAAGTCTAGCGTTGCTTCCAAATCAGAGGTGCCTACCAAGCTTGCCTCCAAGATGAGCAGGTAAAAAATGGATGAATGGCCGCACACTCAGGAAGGATTACAACATTTTTATTGTAGTGATCAACAAATAAAAGCATATATAGCACAGTGAGCACCGGGAGATAAAAATGTTAATGCGTTTCAGGCAGATAACAGCACTTGATCATACCACAAAAATTGTCATGAATAAGCGATGTTATCTGTGTGAAACGCATTAACATTTTTATCTCTTGGTGCTCGCAATGCTATATATGCTTTTATTTGTTGATCACTACAAAAAATATTTTGGCATCCTTCTGGAGTGTGCAACCATTCATCCATTTTTTCCTATTATATTTTTCAGGGTGTCTGATTTCAGAAAATATATATTTTTTTCAGGCATGAAATGATTTTTACAACATGTAAACTAAAAAAGAAAAAAAAAGCTTTGGACTCAAGTGGTTAAATTCTGTGACACAGATTCACTATGCCCTGTGAGTAAGTACTGTTGTGTCACATAATTCACAGAGCCTGCCTTCAGAAGTACAGAGGTTCTGAGAGCAGGAGTTTCAGGAGGCTGTGTTCCATCAGCTTCGGCGACCTGTCAGATTTTGTAATGGAAGTGACGTTCTGCGACGGTCATCTTGGTACACCCGGCACTTGGCTGCAGTAAGCATGCAGTCAGAAGGTGGCAGCGGACATCTTTTTACACCCACTCAAGTCTTGCATTTCACACTTATTTTTACCAGAAAACTGAGCTTATATCATGAAATGCAGTATTTTGAAATCCGTCAGACTCTTTTGATGTTGAATTTTAAAAGCAGCAAGCGGTGTTCTGTCAGATTAGCAAACCTGTGAGATCAGCACGCTTGCCGCTGCTTTTAAAATTCAACATCAAAACAGTGTCACGGATTTCAAAATACTGTATTTCACTATATAAGCTCAGTTTACTGGTAAAAATAAGTGTGAAATGCAAGACTTAAGTGTTAAAAGATGTCTGCTGCCGCCTCCTGACTGCATGCTTACTGTGTACGAGTGCAAGGTGTACCAAGATGGCCGTTGCGGAACGTCACTTCCGTTACAAAATCTGACAGGTCACCGAATATGACAGAACAGGCGGCGTCAGTACAGGAATCACAGCTATCAGACAGCAAGGGACCATGGGATATGAAGTCTTTAGAAATTGAAAGTAAACAGCAGAGGAGAAGCTGCAAAGCATGCAGAGAATTTAGGAAGAGGGGGAAAGAGATGGCCAGCAGACAGGCAACAGTCACAACATGAATGGAAATTTTTCAAGTAAGCTTACATTAGATTGTCAATGTGAGGAAAGGTTTCACCTGCTGGTGGCGCTGTTGCTCCAATGGGCCGCAGTTCCGGTGTCCACCAGCAGGTGTCTCCCGGCAGTCTTTAGTCGACATCCTCTTCTGCAATCAGGCATCACCTGAGACTGATTGCTGGAGGTGTGTATATATACCCGGCAGATGCTTGCACTCATCGCCCTGTTATTCTGTGCATGTGCCCTGACCTGTATTCGCTGAATCCTGTGTGCCCGAACTCCTGTATCCTGTGTTCCTGAATCCTGCATATGTTCCTGGATCCTTGCCCTGCAGCCTGATTCCTTCTCACCTGCTCTTTCCGAATCCTGTTACCCTTTTCCTGCCCTGTCTTGCTCCCAACTCCCACTGCTTGATCTCCTGTGTATGACCCTGGCTCGGCTATGATTACGATTTTGGTTTTCCCTATCTGCTGTATATACTTAGTTTAGATAGTTGTTCTTTGTGGTTCACTATTTGGTTATTTGATTTGTTTTTCACAGTTTGATATGTTGGAGGTGCGTTTATATCTTTGTTGTTCACTTATCTTTTAAATAAATTATATTATTTTATACTACTTGTGTCTGTCATTCTCTGGCGGTCCACACATTTCTGGTCCCCCCAGTTCCTGACATAATATTACTACAAGCATGGTCAAATCTATTATACTCAGCCTCAGTCAGATTGCAACAACGCATTCCTGCTGCCAGAGACCTACCTGCTCAGTGGTCTCTCTCTCCATCACCCACAGCAACCACAATCGCAGCCCAATATACCCTGCTTCCAACTTAGTATCAGTATCCTGTTTCTACTTGCTGCACCTAACCCATCTGCCTCTTCTCTGCTGCCTACAACAATCCCACAAAAATCCCCCTTAGCCACTGTTCCCTCTTCTTTACCGTACTTCAGCCCTTCTCTTCAATCAGCTGCACCCCCTACTTACAGCCCTGCAGTCACTTACAGAGCTCCAGTGGCTAAACCAAAGAAGAAACGCACGTTTTTCCAACCCATACAATCCTGCCATTATACCAGCCTGCTTCCACACCAGCCGATCTGCTCCAGCCTGCTTCCACACCAGCTGATCTGCTCCAGCCTGCTTCCAGACCAGCTGATCTGCTCCACCAGCTGATCTGCTCCAGCCTGCTTCCACACCAGCTGATCTGCTTCAGCCTGCTTCCACACCAGCCGATCTGCTCAAGCCTGCTTCCACACCAGCCGATCTGCTCCAGCCTGCTTCCACACCAGCCGATCTGCTCAAGCCTGCTTCCACACCAGCCGATCTGCTCCAGCCTGCTTCCAGACTAGCTGATCTGCTCCAGCCTGCTTCCACACCAGCCGATCTGCTCCAGCCTGCTTCCAGACTAGCTGATCTGCTCCAGCCTGCTTCCACACCAGCCGATCTGCTCCAGCCTGCTTCCACACCAGCCGATCTGCTCCAGCCTGCCTCCATGATTGCCAATGGGGTTAGGCTAGCCTCTGGTCCTGAACCTGATGACCCACCTAACCCTGCCAACCCTCTCCCTGCTGTCCAGCTTGATGCTCCAGTGTTTGCTGACCAGCCTGATGTTCCGGTGCCCACATTCCAGCCTGATGTTCCGGTGCCCCATGTTCCAGCCTGATGTTCCGGTGCCCACGGTCCAGCCTGATGTTTTGGTGCCCTTTTCCCAGCCTGATGTTCCGGTGCCCACAGTCCAGCCTGATGTTCTGGGGCCCACAATCCAGCCTGATGTTCCGGGTGCCCACAGTCCAGCCTGATGTTCCAGTGCCCGTTACCCAGTCTGCTGAGCCGGTGGCCATTACCCAGTCTGCTGGGCCGATGCCCATTACCCAGCCTGCTGAGCCGGTGCCCGTTACCCAGCCTGCTGAGCCAGTGCCGTTACCCAGCCTGCTGAGCCAGTGCGTGTTACCCAGCCGACTGAGCCGGTGTCCGTTACCCAGCCTGCTGAGCCGGTGTCCGTTACCTGGCCTGCTGAGCCGGTGCCCTTTACCCAGCCTGTTGAGCCGTTGCCCAGCCTGTTGAGCTGTTGCCCGTTACCCAGCCTGTTGAGCCGGTGCCCGTTACCCAGCCTGCTGACACGGTGCTTGCTAAATCGATTCTTGATGCCCAGCTCACCGCTGCCGCTGTCCAACCTGTTGCTCCGGTGCCCACTGTTCAGCCTGTCGCTCCAGTGCCCGCTGCCCGGCCTGAAGTTCTAGTGCCTGCTGTCCAGTCTGATGATCCGATGCCCGATGTCCGGCTTGATGATCCAGTTCCTAAAGCCTGGCCTGATGTTCCAGTGCCCGCTGTCCGTCCTGATGTTCTAGTGCCTGCTATCTGGCCTGATGTTCCAGTACCCTCTGGCCAGCCTGATGTTCCAGTGCCTCTGCCTGCCATCCAGTCTGATGTTCCGATGCCCGATGCCCTCCTTGATGACCCAGTTCCTGATACCCAGCCTGATGATCCAGTTCCTGATGACCCGGTTCCCAACCTGCTGATTCTGTGCCTGTTGCCCAGCTTGCTGTGCCTCTACCCATTGCCCAGCTTACTGTGCCTCTACCCGCTACCCAGCTTGATGTGCCCCTACCCGCTGCCCAGCCTGATGTGCCTCTACCTGTTGCCCAGCTTGATGTGTCTCTACCTGCTGCCCAGATTAATGTGCCTCTGCCTGCTGCCCAGCTTGATATGCCTGAGTTCCAGCCCGTCTCTGCTGATCCTTTAACCAAGGGGCAGCTTGATGTCATGAACTTTTTGCAGCTACGACTAGTTGGAGCATCTGGGGTACTGTGAGGAAAGGTTTCACCTGCTGGTGGCGCTGTCTGCTGGGCCGCAGTTCCGGTGTCCACTGCAGATGCAGTGGATGGAGAGACAGGCTGATCTCGGCCTGACTCAGGCAAGGGGATGGGTATGGAAGGGTGCACACAGGGCCAGCTCCAGCATAAGGCGGCATAGGCAGCCACCTTAGTACACTAAGATGTGGTCTAATAGACTGTGAATGTCTCATAATGAGTACCTATAGGTCCCCTATATGATAGCAATAATGCCATGTAAAAATAAAAAAATAGATGAAAAAGTTTTAAACATTTAAAAAGACAGATAAAAAAAAATACAAAATAGAGCACCCCCCCTACACACACAAAAAAAAACATGTCCAGGTCCTACATAGCAAAACAGCAATTGCCCTACACATGTTAGCTAGTACCAACAGTATTACTTGAGGTCTGCCTGCAGTTAGTATAGTGCTATACACGCACCAGAGCTCCTGCACAACTCTAAACTGATTTTAAGGCGCACGCAGTTTTGAGATTTGAATTGTTGGGTATCTAGTCATCTTTTATATTTTACAACCCCCTCAAAAAAAGAGTAATAAATTTCATATATGTGCATAAAAATTTACTTTAGTGTATTTTTTACCGAAACTGTAGAAAGGAGTCGGCAACACTGAAGTCCTTGAAGTGTAATTGATTGGTACATCGGAGTGACAATAAAACAATAACGCTGATGCGTTTCAGCAGAAGCCTTAGTCGTAGCTAGTTTAAGACAGATATGACAAGATATACACTACCGTTCAAAAGTTTGGGGTCACCCAAACAATTTTGTGTTTTCCATGAAAAGTCACACTTATTCACCACCATACGTTGTGAAATGAATAGAAAATAGAGTCAAGACATTGACAAGGTTAGAAATAATGATTTGTATTTGAAATAACATTGTTTTTACATCAAACTTTGCTTTCATCAAAGAATCCTCCTTTTGCAGCAATTACAGCATTGCACACCTTTGGCATTCTAGCTGTTAATTTATTGAGGTAAGCTGGAGAAATTGCACCCCACGCTTCTAGAAGCAGCTCCCACAAGTTGGATTGGTTGGATGGGCACTTCTGGCGTACCATACGGTCAAGCTGCTCCCACAACAGCTCAATGGGGTTCAGATCTGGTGACTGTGCTGGCCACTCCATTACCGATAGAATACCAGCTGCCTGCTTCTGCTGTAAATAGTTCTTGCACAATTTGGAGGTGTGTTTAGGGTCATTGTCCTGTTGTAGGATGAAATTGGCTCCAATCAAGCGCTGTCCACTGGGTATGGCATGGCGTTGCAAAATGGAGTGATAGCCTTCCTTATTCAGAATCCCTTTTACCCTGTACAAAGCTCCCACCTTACCAGCACCAAAGCAACCCCAGACCATCACATTACCTCCCCCATGCTTAACAGATGGCGTCAGGCATTCTTCCAGCATCTTTTCATTTGTTCTGCGTCTCACAAACGTTCTTCTTTGTGATCCAAACACCTCAAACTTGGATTCATCCGTCCACAACACTTTTTTCCAGTCTTCCTCTGTCCAATGTCTGTGTTCTTTTGCCCATCTTAATCTTTTTCTTTTATTGGCCAGTCTCAGATATGGCTTTTTCTTTGCCACTCTGCCCTGAAGCCCAAAATCCCGCAGCCGCCTCTTCACTGTAGATGTTGACACTGGTGTTTTGCGGGTACTATTTAATGAAGATGGCAGTTGGGGTCCTGTGAGACGTCTGTTTCTCAAACTAGAGACTCTAATGTGCTTATCTTCTTGCTTAGTTGTGCAACGCGGCCTCCCACTTCTTTTTCTACTCTGGTTAGAGCCTGTTTGTGCTGTCCTCTGAAGGGAGTAGTACACACCGTTGTAGGAAATCTTCAATTTCTTTGCAATTTCTCGCATGGAATAGCCTTCATTTCTAAGAACAAGAATAGACTGTCGAGTTTCAGATGAAAGTTCTCTTTTTCTGGCCATTTTGAGCGTTTAATTGACCCCACAAATGTGATGCTCCAGAAACTCAATCTGCTCACAGGAAGGTCAGTTTTGTAGCTTCTGGAAGGAGCTAGACTGTTTTTAGATGTGTGAACATGATTGCACAAGGGTTTGCTAATCATCAATTAGCCTTCTGAGCCAATGAGCAAACACATTGTACCATCAGAACACTGGAGTGATAGTTGCTGGAAATGGGCCTCTATACACCTATGTAGATATTGCACCAAAAACTAGACATTTGCAGTTAGAATAGTCATTTACCACATTAGCAATGTATAGAGTATATTTGTTTAAAGTTAGGACTAGTTCAAAGTTAGCTTCATTTAAAAGTACAGTGCTTTTCCTTCAAAAATAAGGACATTTCAATGTGACCCCAAACTTTTGAACGGTAGTGTATATATGTGCACTTAGACAGACTCCACCTATAAACAATTAGCATATTTAATTGAACACACGTCATACTGTTGTGGAAATTTTTATTAATGTATGTTGTCAGATGTCCCCCAGTGTCAGTTTTGCTGTAATACGCTCATGCGAGCGTATTCGCACATACAAACATTGGTGGAAGACCATTGGTTGCGGAAACCTTCCCGTGGACACAGCAAATCTGCTTGCTCTTTTAGGGATGATTGTTTATGCCTCACAAAGAGACTGGCCACCTCATGGTGATTGCATTAACACTCCTAGCAAACAGATCTGCGTACATGGGAACAATAGCATAACCATACAAAAATCATGGCCCACTGAGCCACGATAGAGTACAGCTCGCATCATTGGTAGCAGTGGGAATGTGCAACAATTATGTTCAGAGCCCCGTATGTAGTGTTCAAATTGTGAGACACTTTGGGGGTTATTTACGAAAGGCAAATCCAATTTGCACTACAAGTGCAAACTACAAGTGCAATGTGCACCTGAAATTACACTGAAAGTGCACTTGGCAGTGCAGTCGCTTTAGATCCCAGGGGGACATACAAGTAAAATAAAAAACAGCATTTTAGCTTGCACATGATTGGATGATAAAATCAGCAGAGCTTCAACTCATTTCAGATCTACCCCTCAGATTTACAGTGACTGCACTTCCAAGTGCACTTTCAGTGCAATTTCAGGTGCACTTTGTAGTTATAGTTTGCACTTGTAGTGCAAAGTAGTTTGAATTTCATAAATAACCCCCTTTGTGCTTCACAAGAAGCTGACCGTATGGCTCTGCACATGTCAACACTGGAATTCTGTTTGAATATATACATGTGTGTGATTGGTTCTTTTGAAAGAATACAAGTGTCTGATTGGCTGATTCTGAAGCCACCATCTTCCTTTGTTATTCATGTTTACAGTATAAATAAAAGCAGCAGATCATTGTAGTCAGGATTTTGCTAAGCTCAACGTGATACCAGCGTCTGTCTGTGTTACTTGGAGATAAACATGCGTGCTTTCCCGGCATCATACAAGAGAGCTATGATTGTGCTTATTAGCGCATGGAATTATTTGCTTACAGGAGAAGCTTATACTTTCCACCACACACACATCATTAAAGTGATCGGCAATTACACTTGTGCCAAAAGAAAAAGAGGAGAGAAATCCAAGATATATAACCAAGATTGAAGATGGAAAATTATAGGAGAGTGTGGTAGGGAATAGTATAAGATTCTATATAAGATATATATATATATATATTGAACCTTATTCTCCCAACAAGGAAGAAAAAATGTGACACATGAATATAAGAACAAAAATATAGGAGCAAAATAGATGAAAAAATTGCTGTGAATGAAGTCACAACAATTATTCAAAAATGTCACAGAAAAGACTCTCTAGGAACAGGAAATAAGTGCAAATGGGGATATATATATATATATATATATATATATATATATATATATATATATATATATATATATATACCATATATAATGGTATTATTTGAGGAAAAGTTCCACATCCCATCTGTGGTTCATGCCTGTGGGGGAGCGTGTCCCCAACAGAAAAGTCTAATTGACTTCCTGTTCCAGAAGCCTTCTGTGCATATCTCCTCCATGCACAGACATTCACATTTTTTGAACTGCAGAGAAAGAAAAAGAATCCATATTACCCTCATGTATATATTTAAAGTGCTTTGATACATTAGACATCTTTCTCTCATTACTATAGGCTACTCCATTGTAATGCTCGCTAATTCTTATGTGAAGGGACCTGGTGGTACACCCCACATACTGTAATTTGCAATGATCACACTCTATCACATAAACCACATATTTGGTGCTACAATTTAGTCCTTAATAGGAAATATTTTACCATTGTGGTATGAGGTGATAGACTTGTGATTTCTATACTGTTTTTTTTTTTACTGATAATTTGTGTTTCATAAACTGTTGCACTAATATCATGCAACATAGGAAATTGAAGCTATCAACATTTTATTCTCTATGGTATCTGCTTTCCAGTTGTTTGGGGTTTTTTAAGTAATCTTGAGGCCTAAAATGATTTTTTAAAACATGTAAGCAAACAAATTTAAAAAATTGGTTCTGGGACTTAAGGAGGTTGATTTACTAAAACTGGAGAATGCAAACTCTGGTGCAGCTCTGCATGGTAGCCAATCAGCTTCTAACTTCAGCTTGTTCAATTAAGCTTTGTTAAAAAAACAAACAAAAAAAAAATGAAAACTGATTGGTTTCTATGCAGAGCTGCACCACATTTGTCTAGCATTCCCTAAAACTGCACCCTCTTTTCTACCAGGTGCAGCATGGAAGTTTTAGCTTGTCTCACTTGGCAGCGGCCTGTAGCCAGTGAGGGGGGGAGCAGGAAATGCATAACCCCCCTGCCCCCTTTCTTAGGCAAAATGCACATGCAAAAATCCTTGCACTGGCCCTGCGTACTGTACAACCAGTGTACAAACTGGTATTATCAGCAAAGGGCCCAACAAGAGTCCTGGTTGAATTTTGCACATATATCTGGGTATAGATCAATATTAACAGAGAAGCCTTCAGATTAAATTGCAACAAGGTTCAGTTGCAGGGGCTCGTGAGGATGATCACAATACAGCATTCTTCTTGGTGTCAGAGACCTGAAGACAAAACCCTCCAATAATTGTATAACTACTAGCCTTAGATACAGAGGGGCAGTTGGACTATCGCGGTACAGTATAAAGAAGTAGATTCAGATGTATACACAAATACATATATAATCTCTCCCTCCTCCCCCCTTTCCCTCCACTTCACCCCCCCTCTTTCCCCCCCCCCCCTCCTTCCTCTGTCCCTTCCTCACGCTTTCCCCATTCCCCCATGACATTCCCTCACTCAACTCACTCCTTTCCCCAGTACACTAACTTTACTCACAATCCTGCACTCCCAGTTATTTCTCCCAAGTACATAATTTACTCATACCACCTGCCTTATTCTATCTGTTTAGATACCAGTCCAGTGATTTATAAATCCCCCCTAGTTGCCGTGGGGGGATTTATAAATCACTGGGCTGTTATTATCTGCATGTGAGATAATAACAATAGGACTGGCATACTTTGTCTGTCATAATGTTCAGATGCCCAATCAGGAAGCCATGGGCAACCGCAGTAAAACTATAAGAACATAGCAATACTTGCATAATATTTTCCACTTCTGGTCTGGGTAAAAGTACAGCTGCGGCCAAAAGTTTTGAGAATGACACAAATATACATTTTCACAAAGTCTGCTGCTTCAGTGTTTTTAGATCTTTCTGTCAGATGTTACTATTATATACTGAAGTATAACTACAAGCATTTCATAAGTGTCAAAGGCTTTTATTGACAATTACATTAAGTTTATGCAAAGAGTCAATATTTGCAGTGTTGACCCTTCTTTTTCAAGACCTCTGCAATTCGCCCTGGCATGCTGTCAATCAACTTCTGTTCCACATCCTGACTGATGGCAGCCCATTCTTGCAAAAGCAATGCTTGGAGTTTGTGTTTTTTTTGTTCACCCGCCTCTTGAAGATTGACCACAAGATCTCAATGAGATTAAGGTCTAGAGAGTTTCCTGGCCATGGACCCAAAATTATGAGGTTTTGTTCCCCAAGCCACTTAGTTATCACATTTGCCATATGGCAAGGTGCTTCATCATGCTGGAAAAGGCATTGTTCTTCACCAACTGTTCTTGGATGGTTGGGAGAAGTTGCTGTCTGAGGATATTTTTGTGCCATTCTTCATTCATGGCAGTGTTCTTGTGAGGGAGCCCAATCCCTTGGCTAAGAAGCAACCCCACACATGAATGGTCTCAGGATGCGTTAGTGTTGGCATGACACAGGACTGATAGTAGCGCTCATATTTTCTTCTCCTGACAAGGTTTTTTCTAAAATGTCATTGGATGCACTTTATTCAATGGAAAGTGGTGTTCGGTGCACTTTACACTTAACGTGCAGCAACCAACAAAAAGGGGGGTGTACTGCACTGTATACAGCACTAAATGTTATGTAATGCAGTGTAAAACACTACACTACACAGACACACTCCACAGATACACTACCATATACTGCAGTAAAACTGCACTGATACACTACAATATACTGCAGTAAAAGTGCACTAAGGCACTACAATATACTGCAGTAAAAGTGCACCGATGCACTACAATATAATTGTAGTGCGGAAGCACTCGGTCTGGTAAAACTAGCATTCATAATGGAGATAGCACATTCCTGACGCTGCAAATTCTATAATCTTTTAATTCAGCACATTCTTTTGTGCATTATAATGCTAGAATAATGAAGTTGTTTTGCTGCTGATATTCACACACAAACTTATTTATTTATTATTTCTCGTGATCTCATGAATAATCTTTTATTTTTTTAAAGCCAGATTTCTATAATGATGTTTAGAATTAATTTTTATAGTCATATTTTTTTTTTTATTTCATCAAGATATCCTTTTTTTGGATTATAGAAAAATTATTTTCTATTGATCCCCATATTTTTTTTTTTTTGTGTCAAGTTACCACAATAACATTATTATCTTGTATTTTTTGTTAACCTCAAGGATGTTGGTTGTTGTCCCTTGTTAATTAGACGTTGTCTTTTTGAGATGTACCTGCCTACTCACAAACAAACTGTCCTTTTTATGGAAAAACACATAGGCACGTATTTTCAGAAAATAAAATATCAATTTATTCTGGGTAACAAAATAAAGAGGAAGGCAACACTGGAGAAACTTTTGGAATTTGCGAAGCCTTTTGGCCCCAGGGCACACATCAAGCCTGTGGAAAATAAAATTGTTAGCTTGAGGAGTCCATATAATTTGGAGCCCAATCTGGTCCAGGACTCCCAGAGATCAGGACCAGCAGCATATGACATATTGGTCTCAAGGCTGTGGTACTACACCAGCCTGCGTCTTCTGTCAGACCAGACTGAACCCAGACCATCACTTTCTTCTCTTCACTGCAGCCTTCCCTCCACGCTTCCCTGCAGCCTTCCTTGGATGCTGTGGCTCTGGTGGTGAACTTGTGGCAGGAGGAGGAGGAGGATGGGCAAGCTCACATACGTGGCTGTTCTCAGTCAGCTGGCCCCTCAACCCCTCCTGAAGGGCCTAAGCAAAAATTCCCTCACAGAGGAGGCATTGGCCCTCCTCCAATTTCTGCAATTTAGTGGCTAGATATCAGCCATTGGCCTCTTCAGCGTCGGGGGGGGCTTCTGAGGACATCACTTGCTTCCCAAATGAGGCCCAGTGCTGCCTCCTCCTTGATCATCCCCTACCTGGGCCTTTTTGTTGGAAGGCAGAGGGGAGCCACCTGTGATTGGGTGAGCCACTGGGCCCGCCCACCTCCTGGCTGACACTGGGCCCGCCCACCTCCTGGCTGACACTGGGCACGGCCTCCTCGTGCCTGCCACTTTCCAGACCCTCCTCCTGGCTGAGCTCATCCTGTGTATGAAAAATAGGCATAGGTTTAGTTTTTTTTTCAATCACACACAATTTTCAGCTCATGACTTGCAAATTTAATGTTAATAAATAGAAAAGACTATCATTCTGACCCCAGCATTTTTCATTCTTGTCCTAAACATTTTTGGCCACTACTGTCTATTGATATGTAAATCACTTTTTTTTAAATCATTATTTGTTATCAATTATAACATCTAGTTAACATGATAAATATTAGGACAATAAATATGTATAAAAATAATATACCTGACTCCAGCTGGGGAAGGGTAGAAAGTGATTCCCTGGCTTCAAGCTGGTCGCCCAGAAACCGCAGTTTGTTGAAGTACCACAGCCTGGGTACATACACTTGCGCTGCTGCTGCTCCTGATCTGAGTGATTTCTGGATCTTATTATGCTCCTTCTTATACATGCTTCTCAAGATCCCAATTTTCTTTTCCAAAAACACAATGGTTGTATTGGGGACCCGAGTCTTCACAAATTCCAGAAGTTTCTCCAGCATTGACCTCCTAGCTTGTTTATTATAATATAAGCTGTGTTTCACCTCCCACAAATTCCTCATCTTCATCTCCCTGTACCTGTCTATGAAACTGGATATGAATTCTGGGTCCTTAAAGTGATTCATATTTGCTGTAAGACAATACACAAGACAAAAACACTAATGTCAGCCTAAACTCTCATAATCTTATCCCAATATAGGCCTCAATCTTGAAGCAGTATAGGCCACTGATGGCCCAAGTTCAAATTTTACCTTAGTTTAGGACGCTCGCCACTTCCGTTCCTCCTTCCTGCACACACAGAACGTAGGTACGACACATGTGTGTTAGCTTGATATACACTGCGCATGTGTGAAACTCCGCTCATGTCACCCGCCCCTGACGTTCTTTCTAGTCTATTCCCCGCCCCTTCTCTTTCGGCGTGAAGTAGGAGCGACATGGCGGAGACACAGCAGGTGTGTGTTAATTCCAGTAACGAGAAGGAAAGCCCGGAGCCCGAAACATCCCGATCCCGGAGGAGAAGATTTAAGGCCTCAAATATGGCCTTTGCAGAGATGGTGGAGATGTGGACATCTTGAGGAGGAACGACTATGATGGGAAGCATGGACCGTACCTAAACCCAAATGTGAGAAAGGCCAAGATCATGACTAAAGTTGTGAAGAGTCTGCGGCGGAATTTTGGGGTACGATGATCCAAGGAGCAATTGAGACCTGAAACTGAGGGAGCAGGATCAGTACAGAAGGATCAAGAATGTGCTTCTAAAAAGTAAGTAGTTGTCGTGTGTTCCGATTATTATTATTACTTGCATGCTGCTCCCTGTGCATTTCTTTACTGTTGTACAGTTTAAAATGGCGACTTTCATGTTCGTGGGCACAGTAATCGGTCGTAGTAAACATCGTTCGCTCATTAGATACGATGTTTTGGGCAGATACAGGTTAAATACATTTGGTCATGCCTATTTCTATAAAAATAAGTTTTGTACATTGCTATCTAGATGTGTTTGTAACTAGAATGAAATGCAAGCTTGATTCTGTGTAATGTAAGGAGAGGACACTCAGCAGCTGTTTACACATCTGGACTCAGGAGCACTAGTGTGGGACACAAGAAGAAACTTTTTAGGGTGTCCCACACAGGTACTCCAGTGGATACTTGGGGTGTCTCCATGTGGGAAAATTGTCACAAAAAGGTAACTATTCCAGCTTTGGTAAGGTAAAAAATCATGTCTTCAGCTAGAAACTCTGCCAAAACAGACAACTGTACCCCACTTCCAAGCAATGTTTCATATTCCTATTTCTGGATTCAAATATCTGTGTGCTAAGTATTAGTATGCCTTTTGTTTCATTCTCATAGGGGAGCAAAGACTCGGAGGACACCAATCAGAGGACACCGGGAACCCCACACCTCAGAAAGAAGGGGAACTCAGCACAACACCACACCTCGAGGATCTGGTGGAAGGAGAGGTGGAGGAAGTGGGCGAAATTGTCACCACAACAGGTGAGTGTCTGACACCCCAGCTTCAGGTAATATATGTATGCCTGCATATTTATAATACATGCTTTTACTAAAATTTTTAGGTGATGTGCTGGTTGTGGAAGAGCAAGCTCAACATTTCACAAGTGCAAGTGCCCAAATCCTAATCCAGGACATCATGGTGTGGAATCGTGAAATAGACATCATAAGGAATAAACTCAATGTTCTTGAACAACAAATGAAGAACATGATTGATGTGTTGGGGAGAATCTAAATGCCACTATTTTATCTTTTTTGTACTAAACAAAAATATTTTTTGTACATTTTAAAAGCCACATTTTGAAGATGCACATGGTGTGTCAACATGTGCTATCTGCCATCAGGGGATATCAATGTATACGTTTTGTGGGTGCAACCCCTTCCTCGTAACTCTAGGAGGTGAGAGGAAGGGGTTGCATCCCCAAAACACGTCCATTGATTCCCCATGATGGGAGATAGCACATGTTGACATTAGGCATGGGATCAGGAGGGAAATACCCATTTTGACTCCCAAATTGTGTGCATCTTTAAAATTTGGCTTTTACAGAGGTGACATCACCCCATCTGATATAGGCAATATCAACACATTTTGGACATACTATAATGTCTGATATTGCCTTCATTTTTTCTACGTTGAACTTTGTAAGTTCCAGAGTTGTGTATGTTATGTTTTGAAACATGCCTCTTTATACCAAAAAAAAAAAAAATATTTAAAAAAACGTGAGAAAAAAAAACATGTTTTATTTTACCCAAAAATTTTATAACGCACATATGCACAGAGTAAAAAGTTTGCTACATAGAGGAACTCATATTCCACATAGAGGAACTCATATTGTGCCGACACCACCGCCATTAACATTATACTATTAAAACCCTTATAATTATAATAATAGTAATAGTAATAGTAATAGTAAGACCCCCCCACGATGTGGATGTGTTTCCCATTGATTGCCCCTCCACAGTTGGGAAAGTCCCAATGGTTGGCAAAATGGGAGGCCACAGTCTGCCATTCCCGTGGCTTTGAAGGAAACTGTGGAGTCAAACCAGAAAAAAAAATATTAGTACTTTTGCACATAACATTGCAAGCAGATTACAGAAAAACATTCTTGGACAACATCAGTATAACATTTATTTTAAGGAGTATTTAAAGACAAAAATATAAGGTCCACTTATCAGATTCCTCACCCCCTCTGATGGCACATTGTAAAAATTTTAGGGGGCGGAGGGTTCGAGCTGAGTTTGGGACCCAAAAAAAAAAGCCTCTGGCGCTCTGCCTGAATTTAAGGACAACAATAACATTTTGACACATTTTAGGGGGTGTTTAGGGTAAAGCACTACAATTAAACTGACAGGATAGCATGCTGGGGAGGTTAGTAAAGGCAAATATGCATGAAGGACAAAAAAGGAGCATTAAAAGCTTACAGCATGCATGAGGACAAAGGGAACATTCACAGCATATTACAATCATGGTAATTAGGGAATGATGAAAGAAATACAATACATTAGCATACATTAAATACATATAACATGATGTTAAAGGAGAAAACTTACCCTAATATAGTCTTTCTGCAGGACCTGAATGATGGCAGAACAGGTCTCTGGAATAATGATCCCCAGAGCCTGGGGGGAGATGCCAGTCGAGAACTTGAGGTCCTGTAGACTTCTCCCTGGGTCCGTCATCCAGAGAAAGTTCCTGAAATCATCAGGGTTTTTCTCCTGGATCTCACGCAGCAAAGGCATATGAGAGAATTGGTCACGCCGGAGCAACCAATTCTTGGTCCATGAACTCCTCCCCACCCTGTTCATGGACTGGGCTTGGGCCCAAGTAAAAACAACAACAGCAAGCCCCCACACAGCCCAAACTCTACAATGAGTACGTACCCGCAACATGGCTTCAAAAGGGTCAGCTGCTCAGAACGAACTAACAGAACGCACTGAAGAACAGCAAGGCTTGTGAAGAGCGAGCTTAAAATCAGAAATGAGCAGACAAGAACGCACTGAAAAACAGATACGAACTGACTACACGTACTGTAGAACAGATACAAACCCACAAGCACAAACTGAACAGCAGTAGGGATGAGCTTCGAGTTCGAGTCAAACTCATGTTTGACTCCAACATCGGCTGTTCGCAAGTTCGCTGAACAGCGAACAATTTGGGGTGTTCGCGGCAAATTCGAAAGCCGCGGAACACCCTTTAAAAGTCTATGGGAGAGATCAAAAGTGCTAATTTTAAAGGCTTATATGCATGGTATTGTCATAAAAAGTGTATGGGGACATGGATCAATGCAAAAAAAAGTTTTAAAAACAACCGTTTTTTCGGGAGCAGTGATTTTAATAATGCTTAAAGGGAAACAATAAAAGTGTAATATTCCTTTAAATATCGCACCTGGGGGGTGTCTATAGTATGCCTGTAAAGGGGCACATGTTTCCTGTGTTTAGAACAGTCTGACAGCAAAATGACATTTCAAAGGAAAAAAAGTCATTTAAAAGTACTCGCCGCTATATGAATTGTCGGTCCGACAATACACATAAAAGTTCATTGATAAAAACGGCATGAGATTTCCCCATAGGGGAACCCCGAACCAAAATTTTTAAAAAAATGGCGTGGGGTCCCCCTAAATTCCATACCAGGCCCTTCAGGTCTGGTATGGATATTAAGGGGAACCCCACACGTACCAGGCCACATGCCCTCAACATTGGGAGGGTGCTTTGGGGGGTCTCCCCCAAAGCACCTTGTCCCCATGTTGATGAGGACAAGGGCCTCATCCCCACAACCCTTGCCTGGTGGTTGTGGGGGTCTGCGGGCGGGGGGCTTATTGGAATCTGGAAGCCCCCTTTAACAAGGGGACCCCCAGATCCCGGCCCCCCTCCGTGTGAACTGGTAAGGGGGTATAAAAGTACCCCTACCATTTCACAAAAAAAGTGTAAAAAATGTTAAAAATGACAACTGACAGTTTTTGACAATTCCTTAAATGCTATTTAAATGCTTCTTCTTTCTTCTATCTTCTTTCTTCTATCTTCTATCTTCCTTTGGTTCCTTCCTCCATCTTCTTCTTGTTCGTCCGATCTTCTGGTTCTTGCTCCAGTGTTCTCGTCCAGCATCTTCCTCTGTGGCGTTTTCTTCCCTTCTTCATGCTCGGGCCGCTCCGCATCCAGGGAGGCTCCTGCTGTGTGACGCTTCTCGTCTTCTGACGGTTCTTAAATAACGGTTCTTAAATAACTTCCCTGTCCGCCCCTCTGATGTCACGGGGAAAGCCTCGGGGAAGTCCCCGTGCGTCAGAGGGGGGCGGGGTCACCGGGTGGCCCCACCCTCCGTTATTTAAGAACCGTCAGAAGACGAGAAACGTCTCAAAGCAGGAGCCTCCCATCGAGGATGCAGAGCGGCCTGAGCACGAAGAAGGGAAGAAGACGCAGCGGAGGAAGATGCCGGGCGAGAACACCGGAGCAAGAAGCAGAGGATCGGAGGAAGAAGAAGAAGAAACCAAAGGAAGATAGAAGAAAGAAGATCGAAGAAAGAAGATAGAAGATAGAAGAAAGAAGAAGCATTTAAATAAAGGAATTGTCAAAAACTGTCTCTTGTCATTTTTAACATTTTTGACACTTTTTTTGTGAAATGGTAGGGGTACTTTTGTACTCCCTTACCATTTCACACAGGGGGGGCCCGGGATCTGGGGGTCCCCTTGTTAAAGGGGGCTTCCAGATTCCGATAAGCCCCCCGCCCGCAGACCACCACAACCACCGGGCAAGGGTTGTGGGGATGAGGCCCTTGTCCTCATCAACAAGCACCCTCCCAATGTTGAGGGCATGTGGCCTGGTACGGTTCAGGGGGACACTCTCTCGTCCCCCCTCTTTTCCTGTGGCCTGCCAGGTAGCGTGCTCGAATAAGGGTCTGATATGGATTTTTGGGGGGACCCCACGCCATTTTTTTTAAAATTTTGGCACAGGGTTTCCCTTAAAATCCATACCAGACCTAAAGGGTCTGGTATGGATTTTGAGGGGGACCCCCACGCCTTTTTTTTTTGCGTGGGGTTCCCCTTAATATCCATACCAGACCTTAAGGGCCTGGTATGGAATTTAGGGGGACCCCAAGCCATTTTTTTTTAAATTTTGGTTCGGGGTTCCCCTGTGGGGGAATCCCATGCCGTTTTTATAAATGAACTTTTATGTGTATTGTCGTACCGACAATTCATATAGCCGCGAGTACTTTTAAATGACTTTTTATCCTTTGAAATGTCATTTTGCTGTCAGTCTGTTCTAAACACGGGAAACATGCGCCCCTTTACAGCCATACTATAGACATCCCCCAGGTACGAAATTTAAAGGAATATTACACTTTTATTGTTTCACTTTAACCACTTCAGCCCCGGAAGGATTTACCCCCTTCCTGACCAGAGCACTTTTTACAATTTGGCACTGCGTCGCTTTAAATGCTAATTGCGCGGTCATGCAATGCTGTACCCAAACAAAATTTGTGTCCTTTTCTGCCCACAAATAGAGCTTTATTTTGATGGTATTTGATCACCTCTGCGGTTTTTATTTTTTGCGCTATAAATGGAAAATACCGAAAATTTTTAAAAAAATTATATTTTCTACTTTTTGTTATAAAAAAAATCCAATAAACTCAATTTTAGTCATACATTTAGCAATAACCAAGTGTGGCGCTGGTGAAAAACAAAGTAAGTGAAAAACAGTGGTCTCTGTGAGAGAAACAACAACAAGTGTGTAACCATAAAGTGTTACAGTATCCAAAAGGATATATACAAGTAAAAATTGGTAAATACTTTGAATGTGTAACAGGGTGGAATGTTATAAAACAGACCCCAAGTTAATCAGAAAACAGCAATGCAAAAAATACCATAATCAAACAGTATTCAAAAAAATATAATATAAAAACTATTATTAGGCAGTGTCCCAATATATTAAGTGTATAACTCTATAAAGGACATAATGTCCATATGTGAGAAATGCTCAAAAGAGAAGTGTCCCAAAATCCTACAGAGGTAAACGAATAAAGGTATAGTGTAAAAAATATGAGTCTATTTATTGAAGAGGTGCAATACTTCAGGCGGACCTCACAGCCCTTGAGATGTAAGCCGGCTTCCTGTGTAGAAGTTGAAGGGTAGCCTTAAGGATGAATCCTTCACTTATGTAGATAATATCAACATCAATAGAGAACGACAAAAAGATGCCCTTACCAGAGAGGGTGGACTCACAGGCCCTTGGCGGTGAGTCAGACAGGCTTGTACCGTCAAGCGGTGTAGGATGGTACTCCGTAAGAAGACTTGGTAAGAAGACTTGGTGTGGAATCCCATCAAGGGTCCTCAAATGATGTGTTGGTATGGAAACAGGAACATCCACGGGTCAGCTTCGATCGCCGGTTGATCGTTTCCTCAGTGGTTCATCCCGTATGTAATTAAATAAATAAAAGAAAAAGGCTTCCACATGGTGTAAATCCTTATTTTCCAAAAGGCATAGTGGCACTTTATTCAGATATATACTCCGAAAAATTTACAAACAGGGGCGGTAAAACCTCGGTTCAGAGTATAAATTAAATTTAAAAAATAGTTAAAAAATGATCTAAAAACAGCGCAGTGAGTAGTGGTGGGGTATAAACATAGAAACCCGACGCGTTTCGCCCTCCAAGGCTTCTGCTGGGGTATGGATAAGCCCCCCACACAACTGCGCTTTATATATTCTCATTTGAATGGGGTGTAACAGCTGATTAGCGCTGTTACACGAGGTGACTTCCGGGTTCAGCGGCGTCATAGGTGACCGACGGTCACATGGTATTTTTAGTGGCCAATCATATCTCTGAGAAGTTATTCAGAGAGCCAAGCCTCACTTTCAGTGTCCACTCAACAAGGCGTCACTCCTATTGGGCTCTAACGTCACGTGTCGGTCACGTGACGTGTATCTCAAGGAGTGACGAGAGGCCGCTCACGGCCTGCGTATCACAGGGGACAGGAAGTGATAGCTTGGCATACTAGGAGCTGGAACGCAAACAAAGTTACAGTCCCAAGTTATGTTTAGGGTCCAATTTCACAAAGAACGGGCTGGATCCCGGGAATCTTCCCCCAAAAACACTTCAACAAACTGTATACTTTGCACAATAGATATGGCCATTAAAGATTTACATGTGTACAGAAACGGACAAGCAAGTAGGTAAAATGTGACATTTTAAAAATTGTGAAAATAAAATAAAATTATTAAGGTGCAAAACTAATTTAAAAATCTGTGCAACCTGTGTAAAAGGCAGCCTACACGGAATATATAGCAGAGATCTGAAACAATTCGATTTATATGTGAAAGCACAGATTATGTTAGAATATATTTAAATCTTTTACATATCGAGAGGTCATCTATCAGGAAAAAGAGAAAAGAACAAATCCTAGTCAACCTAAGAGAATGTGTCAGTAAAAAAATATAGGTGACAATAAGATCTATGGAATAAAGTAAATGTGGTTGGGATGCTGAGGAATCAGTACTATCTAGATGGAGACAATATTTCACATCAAGCATCAAGATTTTATAGTTCCTCTACCCCAGTAGCATGTAAGGTAAGATAGACTTAGGGTATAAAATATATGTCAAAAAAATGTAACCAAGAGGCTGGAGAAATATTGAACGAAATCCTGAGAATACCTGGTTCCTATATAAGAAAGATGGTAAGGATAATAGAAATCCTCAGGGACATGCTTTACAGGGTGGAACAGAGTATATGTCAGGGACCTCTAAGAAATACTTATAAATCCCATAAAGGTACACTGAAGAGAGATACGAAAATGGGAAGAATGTATATATCTAGATAATATGGAGGGGTACCATATGGGCCACCAATGATCTGGGACAGCCGTCAGGGGGACATCCACGCCTAGGACTGATTAATGAAGGCGTTGATATCCCACTCAACGTTAAGTCCATATGGCACATAACACCTCAATAGGTGTATCCAAAAAGTTTCGAGTTTGGAGACACCCCTCGTGTTTGGTTCCCCTCTCCAATGAGGAACGAATTTGTCAATAATTTGAAACTTCGTTCCGGAAGGGTTCTGATTATGGTGGTGTAAATAGTGTTTAGGAACACTATGGTTGGTGCGTCCTTTCAGTATAGCTGTAATGTGTTCGTTCACTCGTATGGAAAAATTGCGTATGGTTCGCCCTATATACTGCTTACCGCAGGGACAAGTGATGAGGTATACGATGAACTTAGTAGTACAAGTAGCGAAATGTTTCATTTTATATTCCCTCCCAGTTGAGGATGACACAAAATTGTCGATTTTGCGGGATTTGCAAGCGTTAACTTTGCATACCCTGCATTTCCTACAAGGGTAAAAGCCCTTGAGGTCATGGAAAAATGATGGTACTTTTGGGGGGTCCACTATACCTGGTGCAATCCTACTCCCTATCGATGGTGCACCTTTATAGATCACACCAGCTTGTTTGGGTAATAATGGACCTAGTATTCGATCGTTTTTCAATACTTTCCAATGTCTTGAAATGATATTTTTTATTTGCTTATGTTGGATAGAATAATTGGTAAGAAAGGCCCATCTATGTCTGTCATCCAAGGGTCTTTTGGGTTGTTCCACCAACAATGAGGAGCGATCGATGTGAGCTACTTTGTGAATCTCTTGGTCGATTAGATCCCCATCATACCCTTTTTCCTTGAATCTAGACTTGATGGTCTCTGCTTGTATGTAATAGTCTGGCAAAAGAGAACAATTGCGTCTGATTCGCATCAGTTGGCTCCGAGGTACTGATTTCAGCCATGCTGTATGGTGACAGCTGTCAATCGGAATGTATCCGTTGCGGTCAGTAACTTTAAAGAAAGTTTTTGTCTCTAGTTGACCGTTGACAGCTGAGATTTCTAAATCCAAGAAATGGATTGTAGAAGAGCTAGCTTCATAGGATAAGTGGATGCCCACCTCATTGTCGTTTAGGGTCGACATGAACTGGTTCAGTGTTTCCATAGAGCCTTTCCATAGGAGGAGGATGTCGTCGATGTACCTGGCCCACAGAGCTAGCTGTGGGGGTTTCAGGGCACCGACGACATCCTCCTCCCATTTGGCCATAAAAATATTGGCCAGGCTGGGGGCAAACTTTGCCCCCATAGCTACCCCTTTTGTCTGTAGATAGTAGCAATCATTATACCAAAAATAATTTGACTTGGTGGCAAAGCGTAGTAAGTCCATAATGAACCTCTTTTGAATCATGGGGATATTTCTATCCCTTGACAAAAAGAGTTCCACTGCTTCCAGGCCCAGTTCGTGGGGGATAATAGTGTAAAGGGAAGGGAATTCTGGGAACAGAGGAAGAAACAACAGGGGAAAGGGTAGGGGCAATAGGGATCGGTCTGTACATTATGAAGATTACAGACAAGTTCACTCTCCCCAAAGACGAAATACAAGTCAGAACGAGTATCAGTATTATCAACCATTTCCATCGAGAACCCCTATCAATACAAGAAACAGGTTCTCACCACTTAGAGATGAAAGATCCAATGATTTCCGAAATTCCCAATACCGTTATGACAGTTGGGACAGAGATCATTTTGATCGATCACCTTTCAACTATAACCAGGATAAACCGAAGCCTTCATACCCGGGGGCTTTTTACAGAGAACAAGAACACCCCACACGAAATTTAGAACAAAACGGGGTACCCGAGGGGGGAGGCGTTCCAATAAAAAGAAAACGGGTGTAAAAGACAATGGTATTTTCAATTTAAGTAAAGTTGATTTCACTCCAGCGGAACTCTGTGTCCTGAACAAAGGATTGAAATTTGCCCCCCCAAAAACTCTGAGTAAATTCTCGACTTTCATAGATGTGCACAAATTTGTGCGCAAACTGAATATACAGAGATACATTGCGTCCAATACAAGTAGGCCTTCAAACCTTCTCACAAATTCTCATTCGGTCCATTCTGGACTAGCCAATCCATCTCTATTTAACCCCCCAGCACCTATAGCTCCTGCCATCAAAGTATTCCGTGACCTAGTACTGGAAGACTTGGATGTCCTTCCAAACAAAAAATTCTATACAGACCCCAATATAAAAATTGGCTTAAAGTCTCTCTGCGAACGTAACGACCTTGTCATCCGCCCGGCGGACAAGGGCGGAGGAATTGTCGTCCTCGATAGGAGAGACTACCAAGCGGAAATGACTAGGATTCTGAGCGATACAGAGACGTATCTGCCTCTTGGCTCTAACCCTACCACAGGTTTCAAAAGAACACTAGTGGATCTGGTTGATACCGGCTTCCAACTAGGTATACTAAACAAAAAAGAAAAACACTTTTTGATTCCGGTGGCTCCTCGCATCCCCATAATGTATTACCTACCCAAGATACATAAGAACATCACCCAACCCCCAGGCCGCCCTATCATTAGTGGGATTAATTCTGTAACATCACGCATAGGGAAATACATTGATCACTATCTGCAGCCCATCGTGAAAACGATACCATCCTTTTTGAAAGACACTCCTGACACCATTAATAAATTACAGCAGATCACGTACAGTAACGACCTCATTTTAGTAACTGCAGACGTTACTTCCCTTTACACTATTATCCCCCACGAACTGGGCCTGGAAGCAGTGGAACTCTTTTTGTCAAGGGATAGAAATATCCCCATGATTCAAAAGAGGTTCATTATGGACTTACTACGCTTTGCCACCAAGTCAAATTATTTTTGGTATAATGATTGCTACTATCTACAGACAAAAGGGGTAGCTATGGGGGCAAAGTTTGCCCCCAGCCTGGCCAATATTTTTATGGCCAAATGGGAGGAGGATGTCGTCGGTGCCCTGAAACCCCCACAGCTAGCTCTGTGGGCCAGGTACATCGACGACATCCTCCTCCTATGGAAAGGCTCTATGGAAACACTGAACCAGTTCATGTCGACCCTAAACGACAATGAGGTGGGCATCCACTTATCCTATGAAGCTAGCTCTTCTACAATCCATTTCTTGGATTTAGAAATCTCAGCTGTCAACGGTCAACTAGAGACAAAAACTTTCTTTAAAGTTACTGACCGCAACGGATACATTCCGATTGACAGCTGTCACCATACAGCATGGCTGAAATCAGTACCTCGGAGCCAACTGATGCGAATCAGACGCAATTGTTCTCTTTTGCCAGACTATTACATACAAGCAGAGACCATCAAGTCTAGATTCAAGGAAAAAGGGTATGATGGGGATCTAATCGACCAAGAGATTCACAAAGTAGCTCACATCGATCGCTCCTCATTGTTGGTGGAACAACCCAAAAGACCCTTGGATGACAGACATAGATGGGCCTTTCTTACCAATTATTCTATCCAACATAAGCAAATAAAAAATATCATTTCAAGACATTGGAAAGTATTGAAAAACGATCGAATACTAGGTCCATTATTACCCAAACAAGCTGGTGTGATCTATAAAGGTGCACCATCGATAGGGAGTAGGATTGCACCAGGTATAGTGGACCCCCCAAAAGTACCATTATTTTTCCATGACCTCAAGGGCTTTTACCCTTGTAGGAAATGCAGGGTATGCAAAGTTAACGCTTGCAAATCCCGCAAAATCGACAATTTTGTGTCATCCTCAACTGGGAGGGAATATAAAATGAAACATTTCGCTACTTGTACTACTAAGTTCATCGTATACCTCATCACTTGTCCCTGCGGTAAGCAGTATATAGGGCGAACCATACGCAATTTTTCCATACGAGTGAACGAACACATTACAGCTATACTGAAAGGACGCACCAACCATAGTGTTCCTAAACACTATTTACACCACCATAATCAGAACCCTTCCGGAACGAAGTTTCAAATTATTGACAAATTCGTTCCTCATTGGAGAGGGGAACCAAACACGAGGGGTGTCTCCAAACTCGAAACTTTTTGGATACACCTATTGAGGTGTTATGTGCCATATGGACTTAACGTTGAGTGGGATATCAACGCCTTCATTAATCAGTCCTAGGCGTGGATGTCCCCCTGACGGCTGTCCCAGATCATTGGTGGCCCATATGGTACCCCTCCATATTATCTAGATATATACATTCTTCCCATTTTCGTATCTCTCTTCAGTGTACCTTTATGGGATTTATAAGTATTTCTTAGAGGTCCCTGACATATACTCTGTTCCACCCTGTAAAGCATGTCCCTGAGGATTTCTATTATCCTTACCATCTTTCTTATATAGGAACCAGGTATTTTCAGGATTTCGTTCAATATTTCTCCAGCCTCTTGGTTACATTTTTTTGACATATATTTTATACCCTAAGTCTATCTTACCTTACATGCTACTGGGGTAGAGGAACTATAAAATCTTGATGCTTGATGTGAAATATTGTCTCCATCTAGATAGTACTGATTCCTCAGCATCCCAACCACATTTACTTTATTCCATAGATCTTATTGTCACCTATATTTTTTTACTGACACATTCTCTTAGGTTGACTAGGATTTGTTCTTTTCTCTTTTTCCTGATAGATGACCTCTCGATATGTAAAAGATTTAAATATATTCTAACATAATCTGTGCTTTCACATATAAATCGAATTGTTTCAGATCTCTGCTATATATTCCGTGTAGGCTGCCTTTTACACAGGTTGCACAGATTTTTAAATTAGTTTTGCACCTTAATAATTTTATTTTATTTTCACAATTTTTAAAATGTCACATTTTACCTACTTGCTTGTCCGTTTCTGTACACATGTAAATCTTTAATGGCCATATCTATTGTGCAAAGTATACAGTTTGTTGAAGTGTTTTTGGGGGAAGATTCCCGGGATCCAGCCCGTTCTTTGTGAAATTGGACCCTAAACATAACTTGGGACTGTAACTTTGTTTGCGTTCCAGCTCCTAGTATGCCAAGCTATCACTTCCTGTCCCCTGTGATACGCAGGCCGTGAGCGGCCTCTCGTCACTCCTTGAGATACACGTCACGTGACCGACACGTGACGTTAGAGCCCAATAGGAGTGACGCCTTGTTGAGTGGACACTGAAAGTGAGGCTTGGCTCTCTGAATAACTTCTCAGAGATATGATTGGCCACTAAAAATACCATGTGACCGTCGGTCACCTATGACGCCGCTGAACCCGGAAGTCACCTCGTGTAACAGCGCTAATCAGCTGTTACACCCCATTCAAATGAGAATATATAAAGCGCAGTTGTGTGGGGGGCTTATCCATACCCCAGCAGAAGCCGTGGAGGGCGAAACGCGTCGGGTTTCTATGTTTATACCCCACCACTACTCACTGCGCTGTTTTTAGATCATTTTTTAACTATTTTTTAAATTTAATTTATACTCTGAACCGAGGTTTTACCGCCCCTGTTTGTAAATTTTTCGGAGTATATATCTGAATAAAGTGCCACTATGCCTTTTGGAAAATAAGGATTTACACCATGTGGAAGCCTTTTTCTTTCATTTATTTAATTACATACGGGATGAACCACTGAGGAAACGATCAACCGGCGATCGAAGCTGACCCGTGGATGTTCCTGTTTCCATACCAACACATCATTTGAGGACCCTTGATGGGATTCCACACCAAGTCTTCTTACCAAGTCTTCTTACGGAGTACCATCCTACACCGCTTGACGGTATAAGCCTGTCTGACTCACCGCCAAGGGCCTGTGAGTCCACCCTCTCTGGTAAGGGCATCTTTTTGTCGTTCTCTATTGATGTTGATATTATCTACATAAGTGAAGGATTCATCCTTAAGGCTACCCTTCAACTTCTACACAGGAAGCCGGCTTACATCTCAAGGGCTGTGAGGTCCGCCTGAAGTATTGCACCTCTTCAATAAATAGACTCATATTTTTTACACTATACCTTTATTCGTTTACCTCTGTAGGATTTTGGGACACTTCTCTTTTGAGCATTTCTCACATATGGACATTATGTCCTTTATAGAGTTATACACTTAATATATTGGGACACTGCCTAATAATAGTTTTTATATTATATTTTTTTGAATACTGTTTGATTATGGTATTTTTTGCATTGCTGTTTTCTGATTAACTTGGGGTCTGTTTTATAACATTCCACCCTGTTACACATTCAAAGTATTTACCAATTTTTACTTGTATATATCCTTTTGGATACTGTAACACTTTATGGTTACACACTTGTTGTTGTTTCTCTCACAGAGACCACTGTTTTTCACTTACTTTGTTTTTCACCAGCGCCACACTTGGTTATTGCTTTTACATTTACAACGGTCAGATTGTTGTGTTGGCTGCTCTTTTTTTGCTTAGTTTGGGAGTTGGCGCAATTTCTACACCTTAGTCATACATTTAGGCCAAAATGTATTCGGCCACATGTCTTTGGTAAAAAAAATGTCAATAAGCGTATATTTATTGGTTTGCGCAAAAGTTATAGCGTCTACAAACTAGGGTACATTTTCTGGAATTTTTCACAGCTTTTAGTTTATGACTGCCTATGTCATTTCTTGAGGTGCTAAAATGGCAGGGCAGTACAACCCCCCAGAAATGACCCCATTTTGGAAAGTAGACACCCCAAGGAAATTCCTGAGAGGCATGTAGAGCCCATTGAATATTAATTTTTTTTGTCCCAAGTGATTGAATAATGACAAAAAAAAAAAAAAAAAAGAATTTACAAAAAATTGTCACTAAATTATATATTGCTCACACAGGCCATGGGCATATGTGGAATTGCACCCCAAAATACATTTAGCTGCTTCTCTGAGTATGGGGATACCACTTGTGTGGGACTTTTTGGGAGCCTAGCCGCGTACGGGGCCCCAAAAACCAATCATCGCCTTCAGGATTTCTAAGGGCGTAAATTTTTGATTTCACTCCTCACTACCTATCACAGTTTTGAAGGCCATAAAATGCCCAGATGGCACAAACCCCCCCCCAAATGACCCCATTTTGGAAAGTAGACACCCCAAGCTATTTGCTGAGAGGCATTTTGAGTCCATGGAATATTTTATATTTTGACACAAGTTGCGGGAAAGTGACAATTTTTTTTTTTTGCACAGAGTTGTCACTAAATGATATATTTCTCAAACATGCCATGGACAAATGTGGAATTATACCCCAAAATACATTCTGCTGCTTCTCCTGAGTATGGAGATACCACATGTGTGGGACTTTTTGGGAGCCTAGCTGCATACGGGGCCCCGAAAACCAATCACCATCTTCAGGATTTCTAAGGGCGTAAAATTTGATTCACTCCTCACTACCTATCACAATTTCGAAGGCCATAAAATGCCAAGATAGCCCAACCCCCCCCAAATAACCCCATTTTGGAAAGTAGACACCCCAAGCTATTTGCTGAGAGGCATGGTGAGTATTTTGGAGCTCTCATTTGTTTTTGAAAATGAAGAAAGACAAGAAAAACATTTTTCTTCTTTTTTCAAATTTCAAAACTTTGTTTTTTTTTTTATAAATTCTTTATTTTTCAACAATCATGAGTCACATGCCACTTGAAACATTTCTTCTCAAACATCATATCGACATATGCATATTCTTTTTATCATAATATAGCTTTTTCACTCGTTTCATTACCAATTGATTCTAAATCTCTTCTGTCCCAAGGGCAAAGCATATAATTCCCCCTTTTCCATTTTCCCTAACCCCATTACCCCCCCCCCCACCCCACCAGTAAAAAAAAAAAAAAAAAAAAAAAAAAAAAAAAAACCCCTAATTTACCCCCCCCCCCAGGGGGAGGGAGGGGGGAACCCCTCTCCTCAGATCCCTTCGGTCTTATCTGTCCCCCTTCTCCTGTTCTCTAATTCTATATTCTACAAGGGGAGACCAAGTCCTCCGATATTTCTCATCTTGTTCTTTCAGCATCATCGTCAATTTTTCCATTTGTTGAATTTCTGTAATTCTAGCCCACCACTGAAATTTAGTCGGGGGGACTGTACTCTTCCAGAGAGCCGGGATACACGCCCTTGCGGCGGTGAGAAGTTGTTTGAGCAGAGATCTCCTATATTTTTCCACCGACAGAGGGACATCATTTAATAAAAATGCAGCCGGGTTGCTCCCAAGGGACACACCTGTAATATCCTTAATCGTTTCCTCAACTGTTTCCCAGAAGCCTTTAATATCCTCACATTCCCAGAATATATGTATCATCGTTCCCTCCCCCCTCATACAGCGCCAACATCTATCTGATACTTGAGGGTAAATTTTTTGAAGGGCTGCTGGTGTTCTATACCATCTGGTAAGAATTTTGTATCCTCCCTCTTGGTATCTACTGGCAATTGATGTTTTATGTACTGATTTTAATATTTTCGTCTTCTGGTTTTGAGTAAACGTTACTCCTAGCTCTCTCTCCCAGGCTAGCATAAAATTGAGCTCCTGTGTCACTTCCGGGCATGTTAATGTTTCATAGAAATGTGATAAGGAATGCCTGATGCTTTCGCCATTTAGGCAGGTCCGTTCAAACCTAGTCAGCTCCCTTATTACTGAAAATTTTTTATTTTTTGAGCGAATATACGCTCCTAGCTGCATAGCCCTGAAATAGTCCAGGTCTTCTGTTACCTCACCCTCTATCTCGCCTCTTGTCATCAGGCGGCGGTCCCTAGAGAAGTCTATCAGCCTGCTTTTCCCTTTATGTTTTATTGCTTCATACCTCCGGTCGGTTAAACCTGGTAGGAAGTCCGGGGCACCCAATACCGGGGTCATTGGGCTCGGAGTTGGTGAAAGATTTGTTTTTTTGAAGATCATGTAGATAGAGCGGATAGTTGCCCCTGTTAACGGGTGTTTTTTCACTATGGTAGATAATTCTGATTTTTTAATCCATGCTAATCCTTCCAATGGAATTTTAGACGTCGCCTGCTCTAGCTGTATATGCGGTTTCCTTACCGAGGCGCACCATTCCACCACTCTCGCTAGTTGTAGGGCTTCCCAGTAATGTACTGGGTCTGGGAAACCAATACCTCCTTTCCCTTTTGGGAGTATTAGAATATTTCTCCTTATCCTTGCTGGTTTACCTGCCCATATAAACCTTAGAAATCCTGATCTGAGGTCCTTAAGAAAGTTTGATGGAATCTTTATTGGTAACGTTTGAAACAAATAGAGAATTCTGGGCATCACGTTCATCTTTATAATATTTGTCCTTCCAAACCAGGTAAAGATGTCTCTGTCCCATCTCCTAAAGTCTTGTTTAATTTGTCTTAACAATGGGGCATAGTTTAATTCAAACATTCTGCTAAGCTTCTTTGGAATTTTAGTCCCCAGATAATTTATATGGGAATCTGTCCACCTAAAATTAAATTGTGCTTTTATCCGATGTATTTCAGTTGTATCCATCTCCAATCCCATCGCTTCGGACTTAGTATAGTTTACCTTATAGTTTGCTAACTCCCCATACTCATTGACCTCGCTTAGAAGGGAAGGGAGGGATATATTTGGAGAGGTTATGAAGAAGATCAAATCATCAGCATATGCTGCTAGTTTGTGTTCCTCTCCCTCCGTCTTAATACCCCTAATATTGCAATCCGCTCGTATTTTCCTTAGGAACGGTTCCAGTGTAAGTATGAAAATGATTGGTGAAAGGGGACACCCCTGTCGCGTTCCATTCTGGATCTCAAAGGGATCCGATAGCCTATCATTGACCTTAACCCTTGCACTTGGGACTGAGTAAAGGTTTGAGAACCAGCTCAACATTCCCTCCCCCAATCCAATATGTTGTAGGGTTGTTTTAAGAAAGATCCAATCAACCCTATCGAAAGCTTTTTCTGCATCTGCCGAGAACAATACAAGGGGTTCCTGTCTGCTCTGTACTGTATATATTGCATTTATTACTCTTTGTGTGTTTTCCCTACCTTCCCTTCCTGCCGTGAATCCCACCTGGTCTGGATGAATCAGTGCCGGGATGTGTTCTTCTAGTCTTAGCGCCAGGATCTTAGAAAAAATTTTCAAGTCCACGTTGAGTAGCGCAATTGGCCGATAGCTAGAGCATTGGGATGGGTCCTTTCCTTCCTTAGGAATTACTGCTATATGTGCCATCAAAGTTTCTTTAGGTATCCTCCGCCCTTCCCGTAGGGAGTTAAAGGCCGCTATAAACCTTGGAGCCAGTTTCTCAGCAAAAAATCTATAATACATCAGAGTATACCCGTCTGGGCCCGGGGCTTTCCCTACTTTTAGCAGGTTTATTGCTTTTTTAAATTCTTCTATTGAGATTGGTGCGTCTAGATCTCTTGCTACCTCCTCCGTTATGACAACAGTATTCCATTTTATCAATATATATTTTTTTAGCATCACATGATATAGTGTAAATTTACAGTTCTGACATAGATGGATAGTTTAGAGATGCGTACTGATTTTATTGTATTTCATTATCTTATTTTAAAATAGGGCTCTGAGACCCGGATTTCTTTTTAGGTATTATGGGCTTGTTGTTTTTATATTCGAGGAGTACTCACACATTTCATTATCAATTTTAGTTTTTTTATATAGGTTAGGGGTATGATGTTTTATTATTAATATTTTATGTTCTGTATGGCTAACTTAGATTCATATGATTATCATTGTTATCATATGAGGTGCGGTGTGGTGGCTCCTATATGCACAGCTCTTTCCTTGTTCTCATCAATATAGCAGTAGTATTATGGTTATGCACTTTTAGGGCTTATTATGCCATTTACATTTGGGTTATCCAACTAGGAGAGTAGTTTAAAGACCTAATAATAGCGCTGTCGTTTACCAACATAATGTACTGAGTGATCTCAGCTGTAGCCCATCACTAGAATTGTCTGCTGTCTTAGGCAAGATGGCCGCTGACACATCTCTTTTGGATGGTGGGCGATGTATAATTAGCATACACAAGCCATCCCTATTTACAACATAGACTGAGGATCACACGCAAAATGGCCGCTGACCGTCCTGTGCTATTGGTTCTATAATAAGGTTGTCGGCGGTCTTCGGCAAAATGGCCGCCGTCAGCATATATAAAACCACACTGATTACCCGTCCAATGATATCCCCCAGAGGAAGGCACGCAATCCCTGTGCCGAATACGCGTCGGGGAGGGGTAGGACGGAGCTGTCAGCAGTGGAGGAGACATTACACACCACACCGCACGCCATCTGGATCGCAGCTTGTTTTATATGCCTGTTAAGTTTGGTGCACTGAAGCACCTACTGAATGTGAGTACCCTCCTGGAGGATTTTCTTTTGGTTTAATAAAATATCCCTGCTTTACTACACTATGGAGTTCTTACTTCTCTCCTATACATGTGGATACTGACTGCACCTGTGAGGATTGTACTCCTATTACTCCACCCTGAGGGAGCCCAGGATTGGCCCCACTGCGTGTTTTGACACAGTTTAAACACTGGGTCACACGAGTAGAGGTGAGCGCAAGCACATGTGGGGTGTCACGGGAGAGCACATATTGTTTGCTGTGGTTTGAGCACCTTTTTAGAAGATCTCGGAGGAACTTTTTTCTTATGGACACTGTTTACATACATTTATTTGGATTTTAACCCGTGGATTGAGCTGGACACTTGTATCACACAGGATATCTGAGCACCTGTTGTTGTTTTATTTATGCATGGTGCACTTTCAATGGGTTATATTGTTTTTTGCACAATGTTATATGCACTTTGAGGCTTAATTTTGCACTTTTATAGTATACATATATGATTTTACAGTTCATTTACAGTGGATTAATTTACTATATATGCACGTTATTTTAGCACATTTTTCAGCGCAGGCACATTTATTATTATTTTTATGCTTTATATTACACGATATGAAACGTGGTTGAGTGTTTGCTGCTAATTAATTAAGGATTATCACCCCTTAGAGGCATTGATCCATTTGTGGCTCGCAGGATATTCCCATTTCTTATTTGCACCTCTTTTCATACACTTGCTAGTAGCCTATGGATCCCTTTGCCTTTTTTGAAAACAGGGAGATAGACCTGGAAGGTCTATTCTCAGTTAACAGCAATAAGGAGGATGATATAATACACCTTTTCAGGAAACTGGGGCATTGTATGGACAAAAAAAGTAACTTATGGTGGGATCGTTCCACCATGGATAAGTATTTAAAGGATGGCATGGTCCCCAGAAAATTGAGATGGGACGTTCCCATAAATGACGGGTTACTAGGCGATGGTGATATAGAGGAATGGTATTCCTTCTTTTCTAAGAAGGGAAGGGAGGTTATGGAATTTCTCCTTAAACGTAAACAACGCAAATTATCACTAATAGAGGGCCAGATCCGAGAAATTAGGGACAAATTAGTTCCTTTCATTAACACACCCGAGTATGAAAGGCTTATGGGGGACCTGCACAAGAGTATGCAGAAAAAAGATCTAGAGAATAAAAACACCAAGAGGAAGAAATATCTCAGGGATTATGAGGACTATCAAAATAAGCAGGTTTTTCGTTGGCAAGCTACTATATTAGCTAATGCCAGCGCTAGCGCACAGTCGCAGGCAGCTAACAGTGGTTCCGGGGATACGAGAATATCACAACCACAAGGACAGCAACTTCATCAACAACAAAATACTAAACAACCAGGGAGAGGATTACCCGCATATCAACAAGAGGACAGGCAACCACAAACTCCTCGCCATCAACCAGTAAGGAGACCACACTATGACCAACAAGATAGAACAGGCTATGGAGGCAATTACACCCAATACCCCAACCATGGTCCACCGAGTAACCAGGGAAATTGGCGTAATGGAAGACCACCCTATCAGGGGGAAGGAAATAGAGCCCAACATAATTATTATGATAGGGGATACCAATCCTATCCCCCCCCTCAACGACGGGGTGGGCAATATAATTCCTATGGCTACAATAAACAGTATGGATACCAGCAGGGTACCCCGTATAAGTCCCAAGGTAATTATGGGTATCAACAGGGAACGCCTTATAGAGGAAATCACCAACCCCGTAGGGGTCCCCCATCGAACCATCATCAACAGAATGGATACCCCTCGGAATCTTATGGGGACACACAGAGGGGAGCTGTATATTATTCACCAAAACCCCAAAGAGTGAGGTACGAAAATCCCCCGCAAGACCAATACAGGATACCAATATATAATAGGTATCAATCTTTGGAGGAAAATGAAGATTTCTTCTCTGATGAGTCTTTTTTAGGGGGGACCAGGGGAGGACCCCCCCACGAGAGAAGAAACCAAGGAAGAGAGGGGGAAGAGCAGGAAGGAGAATACAGCAGAAAAAGAAGGCGAGAAGATTAGGGGATGGGATTTTTAACCTCAGTGGAGCTCCGCTTTCAAGGGAAGAACTGCTGGTACTCGATAAAGGTATTAAGTTCGCCCCCAAGAAAGGACTCAATAAGTTTGAAACCTATATTGGAATACAGAAGTTTGTCAGGAAGCTGAATATAAAAAAATATTATGCCCTTAATCCTGTTGAAAAGGTTATTGGAAACACTAGGTACACTAACTTGAGGAATAACTCGACATTTAACCCCCACATAGCCAATAACAAATATGTCGATTTATTCAAGAAATTAGTGACTACTGAATTAGAGCAATTACCCGTTAAGAAGTTTTTTGAGCATAGGGATTTCACTAAAGGCCTGAACCAACTAAATAAAAGGACAGATATAGTGGTGAGGCCAGCGGATAAAGGAGGGGGGATAGTTGTACTATCCCTGCAACAGTATAAGGCAGAAATGGAAAGGATACTGAGCGATACTGATACCTACCGACTATTAGAGAGAAATCCATCCAAATCTTTTAAAACAATATTAGAAACTATCATCCACAATGGCGAAGAAGCAGGACTCCTGAGCAAACAGGAAGCAAAATATCTTGTCCCTACGGCCAGCAAGACTCCAGTAATATACTTCTTACCGAAGATACATAAAGATAGCAGAAACCCTCCGGGAAGGCCAATAGTAAGTGGCATTGATTCTTTGACGTCCCGTTTGGGGGAATATATAGATATCCACTTGCAACCACTGGTCAAAAAAACAAAAGCCTACCTCAAGGACACTAAGAACACATTGCAGTTATTAAGTGAATGCAATGTAAAGGAGAATATTATCATGGCCACTGGAGATGTGGCCTCACTTTATACCAACATAGATCACGAGGGGGCCCTGAAAGCAGTGGAATGGGCTCTTTTAAAGGAGGAACCCGTCGATAAAGAATTTATTATGTTTATCCTTGAGTGTCTGGATTTTTGTTTACGGCACAATTTTTTCTGGTATGGGAATAAGTTTTATTTGCAGATAAAAGGTGTTGCCATGGGCGCCAAATTTGCCCCCAGTGTGGCGAACTTATATATGGCCAAGTGGGAAGAGGGGGGGGTTTTAAATGGAAAGTGTGATGATATTTTATTATATAGGAGATTTATTGATGATCTGTTGATTATCTGGAAAGGGAATATGGAGGGATTAAAAGACTTACTGGAGTCCATGAACCATAATGATCTCAATATTTCCCTAACCTGGGATGTTAACAGAGAAAGCATCCATTTTTTAGATCTAGAAATTTTTAATACTAATGAGGGTATCATTACTAGATCATATTTTAAAACAACAGATCGCAACTCTTATATACCCATCACCAGCTGTCATTACAAACCCTGGTTGGAGAATATACCCAGAGGCCAATATACAAGGATGAGAAGAAATTGCACGAAAATGGAGGATTATGAGCTGCAATCTGACAAACTAAGCAGTATGTTTCTTGATAAAGGATATCATAAAGATTTTTTACAGAAAGAAAAATCGGAGGTTGCATGTCTCGATAGAAATAGCTTACTAAGGGACAAGATTGAAACCACGGGAAGTGCCAATAGTGATAATATCAGTATCGTTCTTGATTATTCCTTACAAAACAATGAAGTGCAAAGGATCATACGTAAATATTGGAATGTCCTGAAGCAAGACAGTCATCTCAAAAGTGTGCTCCCAGAGAAACCTAAAATTGTTTTTAAAAAAGCGCCCAGTTTAAGAGATAAACTGGTACACAATGTAGTGGAACCACCGCCCCCAAATCCTAAAATGTTCTGGGACCTTAAGGGCTTTTATGCATGTGGGAGATGCTACAGTTGTGTGAGAGTTCCGGGGAATGATAGGAGGTTAAAGGAATTTATGAATCCCAGTACCCATCAGTCTTATACCATCAGGGATTTTATCTCGTGTGACACTATTGGGGTGGTATACGCTTTAAAGTGCCCATGTAATTTAATTTACGTGGGGCGCACCACTAGAGCCCTGAAAGATAGATTAGAGGAGCACGTGCGAAATATCCACAAAGGGTCAGACAAACACCACTTATATATCCACTTTGAGAAAGTACATAATAAGAGCACGGTGGGGATGAAATTCTGGGGGATAGAGGCCCCTAAACGCCATTGGAGGGGGTCCAATTTTACGAGAGAAATCAGCAAACGGGAATCGTGGTGGATACACCAGTTGGGTTCTCTATTCCCTGGGGGGCTCAATAGGGATTTTGATCTGGCATGTTTTCTCAGCAATTTTTAATTTTAATTTTAATATTGAATAAAGGGATTTTTTAATATTTTTAATATTTTATATTTTTACACATTTTTATTCATTCTTACATCATTATTGTACCACCTAGATAGTCATATATAGTTTTGGGGGTTGAATTTATCTACTATATAGTTTCCCATATGTTTTTTCTGCGACTGCTGGTATAGAGGTAGCCTGTAAGGGTATTTAATTATGACAACAGTATTCCATTTTATCAATATATATTTTTTTAGCATCACATGATATAGTGTAAATTTACAGTTCTGACATAGATGGATAGTTTAGAGATGCGTACTGATTTTATTGTATTTCATTATCTTATTTTAAAATAGGGCTCTGAGACCCGGATTTCTTTTTAGGTATTATGGGCTTGTTGTTTTTATATTCGAGGAGTACTCACACATTTCATTATCAATTTTAGTTTTTTTATATAGGTTAGGGGTATGATGTTTTATTATTAATATTTTATGTTCTGTATGGCTAACTTAGATTCATATGATTATCATTGTTATCATATGAGGTGCGGTGTGGTGGCTCCTATATGCACAGCTCTTTCCTTGTTCTCATCAATATAGCAGTAGTATTATGGTTATGCACTTTTAGGGCTTATTATGCCATTTACATTTGGGTTATCCAACTAGGAGAGTAGTTTAAAGACCTAATAATAGCGCTGTCGTTTACCAACATAATGTACTGAGTGATCTCAGCTGTAGCCCATCACTAGAATTGTCTGCTGTCTTAGGCAAGATGGCCGCTGACACATCTCTTTTGGATGGTGGGCGATGTATAATTAGCATACACAAGCCATCCCTATTTACAACATAGACTGAGGATCACACGCAAAATGGCCGCTGACCGTCCTGTGCTATTGGTTCTATAATAAGGTTGTCGGCGGTCTTCGGCAAAATGGCCGCCGTCAGCATATATAAAACCACACTGATTACCCGTCCAATGATATCCCCCAGAGGAAGGCACGCAATCCCTGTGCCGAATACGCGTCGGGGAGGGGTAGGACGGAGCTGTCAGCAGTGGAGGAGACATTACACACCACACCGCACGCCATCTGGATCGCAGCTTGTTTTATATGCCTGTTAAGTTTGGTGCACTGAAGCACCTACTGAATGTGAGTACCCTCCTGGAGGATTTTCTTTTGGTTTAATAAAATATCCCTGCTTTACTACACTATGGAGTTCTTACTTCTCTCCTATACATGTGGATACTGACTGCACCTGTGAGGATTGTACTCCTATTACTCCACCCTGAGGGAGCCCAGGATTGGCCCCACTGCGTGTTTTGACACAGTTTAAACACTGGGTCACACGAGTAGAGGTGAGCGCAAGCACATGTGGGGTGTCACGGGAGAGCACATATTGTTTGCTGTGGTTTGAGCACCTTTTTAGAAGATCTCGGAGGAACTTTTTTCTTATGGACACTGTTTACATACATTTATTTGGATTTTAACCCGTGGATTGAGCTGGACACTTGTATCACACAGGATATCTGAGCACCTGTTGTTGTTTTATTTATGCATGGTGCACTTTCAATGGGTTATATTGTTTTTTGCACAATGTTATATGCACTTTGAGGCTTAATTTTGCACTTTTATAGTATACATATATGATTTTACAGTTCATTTACAGTGGATTAATTTACTATATATGCACGTTATTTTAGCACATTTTTCAGCGCAGGCACATTTATTATTATTTTTGAGTAAACGTTACTCCTAGCTCTCTCTCCCAGGCTAGCATAAAATTGAGCTCCTGTGTCACTTCCGGGCATGTTAATGTTTCATAGAAATGTGATAAGGAATGCCTGATGCTTTCGCCATTTAGGCAGGTCCGTTCAAACCTAGTCAGCTCCCTTATTACTGAAAATTTTTTATTTTTTGAGCGAATATACGCTCCTAGCTGCATAGCCCTGAAATAGTCCAGGTCTTCTGTTACCTCACCCTCTATCTCGCCTCTTGTCATCAGGCGGCGGTCCCTAGAGAAGTCTATCAGCCTGCTTTTCCCTTTATGTTTTATTGCTTCATACCTCCGGTCGGTTAAACCTGGTAGGAAGTCCGGGGCACCCAATACCGGGGTCATTGGGCTCGGAGTTGGTGAAAGATTTGTTTTTTTGAAGATCATGTAGATAGAGCGGATAGTTGCCCCTGTTAACGGGTGTTTTTTCACTATGGTAGATAATTCTGATTTTTTAATCCATGCTAATCCTTCCAATGGAATTTTAGACGTCGCCTGCTCTAGCTGTATATGCGGTTTCCTTACCGAGGCGCACCATTCCACCACTCTCGCTAGTTGTAGGGCTTCCCAGTAATGTACTGGGTCTGGGAAACCAATACCTCCTTTCCCTTTTGGGAGTATTAGAATATTTCTCCTTATCCTTGCTGGTTTACCTGCCCATATAAACCTTAGAAATCCTGATCTGAGGTCCTTAAGAAAGTTTGATGGAATCTTTATTGGTAACGTTTGAAACAAATAGAGAATTCTGGGCATCACGTTCATCTTTATAATATTTGTCCTTCCAAACCAGGTAAAGATGTCTCTGTCCCATCTCCTAAAGTCTTGTTTAATTTGTCTTAACAATGGGGCATAGTTTAATTCAAACATTCTGCTAAGCTTCTTTGGAATTTTAGTCCCCAGATAATTTATATGGGAATCTGTCCACCTAAAATTAAATTGTGCTTTTATCCGATGTATTTCAGTTGTATCCATCTCCAATCCCATCGCTTCGGACTTAGTATAGTTTACCTTATAGTTTGCTAACTCCCCATACTCATTGACCTCGCTTAGAAGGGAAGGGAGGGATATATTTGGAGAGGTTATGAAGAAGATCAAATCATCAGCATATGCTGCTAGTTTGTGTTCCTCTCCCTCCGTCTTAATACCCCTAATATTGCAATCCGCTCGTATTTTCCTTAGGAACGGTTCCAGTGTAAGTATGAAAATGATTGGTGAAAGGGGACACCCCTGTCGCGTTCCATTCTGGATCTCAAAGGGATCCGATAGCCTATCATTGACCTTAACCCTTGCACTTGGGACTGAGTAAAGGTTTGAGAACCAGCTCAACATTCCCTCCCCCAATCCAATATGTTGTAGGGTTGTTTTAAGAAAGATCCAATCAACCCTATCGAAAGCTTTTTCTGCATCTGCCGAGAACAATACAAGGGGTTCCTGTCTGCTCTGTACTGTATATATTGCATTTATTACTCTTTGTGTGTTTTCCCTACCTTCCCTTCCTGCCGTGAATCCCACCTGGTCTGGATGAATCAGTGCCGGGATGTGTTCTTCTAGTCTTAGCGCCAGGATCTTAGAAAAAATTTTCAAGTCCACGTTGAGTAGCGCAATTGGCCGATAGCTAGAGCATTGGGATGGGTCCTTTCCTTCCTTAGGAATTACTGCTATATGTGCCATCAAAGTTTCTTTAGGTATCCTCCGCCCTTCCCGTAGGGAGTTAAAGGCCGCTATAAACCTTGGAGCCAGTTTCTCAGCAATAAATCTATAATACATCAGAGTATACCCGTCTGGGCCCGGGGCTTTCCCTACTTTTAGCAGGTTTATTGCTTTTTTAAATTCTTCTATTGAGATTGGTGCGTCTAGATCTCTTGCTACCTCCTCCGTTAGCCTTGGCATTTCTGAGTTGTTTAGATATTCTTTTGCCCTTTCTTGTTTATTTCTGCACCTGTGTGGGAGCTGATGGCCCTCCAACTGGTACAACCCCTCATAGTACCCCTTAAAAATCTGTGCCATCTCCTGTGATGATTTCGCCGTAACCCCCTGCTGTGTTTTAATACCCGTCAAATGGGATGGTGTTGTGGCATCCTTAAGGGCCTTTGCCAGCATCCTACTTGGTTTGTTCCCAAATTCATATAGTGTCCGCCTTCCCCATTTCAGTTTTGCTTTAGCCTGCTCGATGAGGAGCAAGTTCAGGTCACCTCTGAGGCCCCCTAGTTTCTCCTCTAACGCCTGTGTATGAGATTCTTTATGTTTCAGCTCTACTGCCCTAATTTTTCCGAGCAGATCCTCAATCTGTGCGTTAAGCTTCTTTTTCCTATGCGCCCCGAGCGATATCAGAACACCCCTCATCACGCACTTGTGTGTCTCCCATACACAAAATGGGGTGACTTCACTCGACTCATTTATCAGGAAAAAGGAGTCCAACTCCTGGTTAAGTTTTTGCTCATACTCCTTGTCTTTTAATAGCGTTTCATTAATCTTCCAGTGCCATTCCCGGCGTTCATCCTCCCCCAGAACCAACATACAATCTGTCGGGGCGTGGTCTGAAAGGGTAAATGAACCTATTTCCGCACTCACCAGTGATGATATGACTGTCTGCGATATCATAACATAGTCAATGCGCGTGTATGTTTTATGCTTTGCCGAGTAAAACGTATAGTCCCTGTCCTGGACATGGATTGACCTCCATGTGTCTATTACTTGCAGATTACTCAATAGTTTCTTAATTCTTCGTATTTTTGTCGAAGAGAGATGTGAGGCTCCCCTTGACGTGTCCAGGAGCGGGTCTAATGCTAAATTTAGGTCACCTCCTATCACTAAAATACCCTCCTTATGTTGGTGTACCATTTGTAAACAAGTCTCCAGGTAGCTAACCTGTTCTTCATTTGGAAGGTATAGGTTCACCAATGTGATCCTCTGTGGTCCCATTTGTCCCTTTACAATTAAAAGGCGACCCTCCTCATCTGTAACTACCTTCAATTCTTTCCATGGGATTTGTTTTGAGATTATAATTGATACTCCATTGGTTTTAGAACTCGGAGATGTACTATGATAGACTGTAGAGAATTTATGATTTCCAAGTTTTGGTATTCTGTCCCTTCTAAAGTGTGTCTCTTGGAGGAAGCCAATCTGCGTCCCCATCCTTCCCATCTCCGCAAGCAGCCTAATCCGCTTCTCCGGGATATTCAGTCCCTTGACATTGTATGAGGTGAATTTTATTCTAGTCATGTTTCCTTCCTTTCTTAACCTTTCTTTTTGCGGTCTATTGGAATTTACGAGGAGAGGAGTCCCCCATCAAAACCCCAGGAGGAGAGATATAAACAAAAAAAAAAAAAAAAAAAAAAGGAGACCCCCCTTGTACCAATTGGAGGTCACACTCCGAACGGCGCGAAACCTCGGTGCCGTTTAGCGGAGAAAAAAAAAAAAGAAAACCCCTTTGGAGACGCCTCCGACTTTCCCTCCACTCGGAGGGGAGACGTCTATTGTGGGCGAATGCCCCTGAGCACAAAAAGTTTGAGTATCTGTATATCAAAAAAACCGCAGCGGCACGCCCATTGGTAATATCTGCGAGTGAGACAGCCAAGGAGAAAAACCCTGTAATATTGTCAGTCAAATTCCCTACTATATTTCCATTTCCATACTTGTGTTCCGCTTATTAACATATAGCACCATTCGATCCCTCCCTCTCCCTCCTCCCCCCCCATCCATCTCTTTCCCTGCTCCTTACTCCCAAATATCCCATATCTCACCCCCCTCCATCCCTGTTCTCCCCCCCCCCTAGCACCCCCCCCTCCGCCATCCCCGGTAGAACCGAGGTACTTAGAGGGCAAAGGGGAGGGGGCCCAGGGGAGGGGAGAGAAGGGGAAAGAGGAGAGAGAAAAAAAAAAAAAAAAAAAGGGGGGATCTTGTGTCCAACACCTTCTCAACTTCCTCTATTTCTTAGGGGACCCTAAGGATCCCTATCCATTAGTATGAAAATTTGTATACAACCAAAAAACATATTATTTAGTGACATATGTCCCTTCCCCTTCTCCCTCCCCCCTCCCCCCTTATTATACCCTCCCCCTTACTTCCATATGTACAACCAGTGTAACATGTGTAACCACCAGAACCTCCGTGTTAAGTGTCCATAATACAACCTATCCTTATTGCTCTTACAAAAAAAAAAAAAAAAAAAAAAAAAAAACCTTCCAACAAAACACTTCTTGTACATCCTGTGTTTCTAAATTCTCATGACATATTCTCACCAAGACACAGCAATAAATCCACCCAAATCCACCCACTTACTATACCCACCCCTGTGACACACACACACACAAAAAAAAAAAAAAAAAAAAAAAAAAAAAAGAGCAGTAATGGGCATTGGGCCTTCCACTGATATTGCCTCTAATGTATCATACTCAGAAGCACCTTCCATTTTACATAAAGAGACATAAAGAGACCCACAGGGAAAAAATAAAAAGAAAGCGAGAGGGAGAGAAGAGAAAAAACTTTCTCTCTTCCCTTCCCCCCTCTGCCCCCTTTAGGGGGGTAAACCACAAAGAGCACCTCCAGGGGGGGGGAAAGTGTCCCCCGAACCTTCCATCAAGTCCGGAACAACACACAGTTGGAGGGAATTCATTGTAAAATAAAGTAGCACATAGAGAAGCAAAACAAAAATCATGTCCATCATGCAATTCTAGCCCCATTTCCTTCTCCTCTATCCCTGCTTCCTCCTAGTTATTTCTGATGGGTATACTCTCTGACAGTGTCCATAGTCATATCAATCCAATCAGGGATCTCCATTATTTCTGAGCCTAGAAACTTGAATAAGTCCGGTAGTTGCTCTGGTGCCATCAGGGCAAAGGTGTGATCATCCTTTTTTATGATTAACGAGAATGGGTGTCCCCATCTGTAAGTTGCACCTTTTGCCCGTATTTGATCCAGCAATGGCCTCAGTAACCTTCTCCTTTTTTTCGTCTGCCGGCTAAGGTCTGGGAACACCTGGACCCCCTGACCTGCGACTTCCAGCACCCCTTTCTGCCATGCAGCTCTCATTATGTCCTCCTTGATCCTAAAAAAGTGCACACGACAAAGCACATCCCTAGGGGGGCCTGTTTCTAACATAGGCCCAGCTGGGCTCCTATGAACACGGTCCAACTCAATGTGACTGTCGGCTGACTTTCCTAAATATTTATTAAGGACCTCGGTTACTGTTTTCCTCAGATCGGGTGGTTTTATTATTTCTGGGATCCCTTTAATGCGTACATTGTTTCTCCTGCTTCTGTTCTCAAATTCCTCTGCTTGTAACTGCAGCAGTAGCAGTTGCTGATGTTGTGTTTTAAACTTCCTTTCCAGTAGCTCTATACGGGCATCTGCCGAGGACTGTAAGGACTCACAAGTACCCATTCTTCTGTCCATCACCTCTAATTTGGCAGTTACTTCACCTAGTTCTTCCCTGACCGCAATTTTTATGTCACTCAATAGGGTTTGTAATTCCTCTTTAGTTGGTAGCGCCTGTATAAGCTTCCTAATGTCCTGTACCTCCTCAGCAGCCAGTACAATAGTTTCCCCCCTATTAACAAGACGTACCTGAGTCTCTGTAACAGCCTCGGTACGGGGCACAATTGGGGGGCTAGTCTCTGCGATTTCTGCCACCTCCGTGCGGATGTTACCAGCTGAAACACTTACAGTGATCGGGATAGGTGGTTCCTCCATGGCTGCTTGCTGTCTCAGGGCCGCCCGAGCAGCGCGCTGTGAGACGGCCCCGGCCTCCACTGACATAGCTGGCTCCGTCCTACCAATGAGGTATTTGGAAACAGAGGGGTATCCGGGTGCCTCCGCCCGACCTGTGCCCTTCCCTTGTCTGCTTCCAGGCATAAACTCCAGGCGTAGACTCTGGGCATAGACTCGTCCTTGCAACTGCTCGTGGTCCCTCCTGGCGTATCTCACTCAGCCCGCCAAACCCGTTCTCCTGCTCGAGCGCGCCACCGCGATGCTCCGCCTCTCACTCCGTCATGCCCAGACCGCACCTCCCTGCGTCAATCAGTCATCTAGCAGCCCCGGCCCCAAATTTCAAAACTTTGTGACAAAAAGTGAGGTCTGCAAAATACTCACTATACCTCTCAGCAAATAGCTTGGGGTGTCTACTTTCCAAAATAGGGTCATTTGGGGGGGTTTTGTGCCACCTGGGCATTCCATGGCCTCCGAAACTGTGATAGGCAGTGAAGAGTGAAATCAAAAATTTACGCCCTTAAAAAGCCTGAAGGCGGTGCTTGGTTTTCGGGGTCCCATACGCGGCTAGGCTCCCAAAAAGTCTCACACATGTGGTATCCCCGTACTCAGGAGAAGCAACAGAATGTATTTTGGGGTGTAATTTCACATATTCCCATGGCATGTTTGAGCAATATATCATTTAGTGACAACTTTGTGCAAAAAAAAAATTGTCTTTTTCCCGCAACTTGTGTCACAATATAAAATATTCCATGGACTCTACATGCCTCTCAGCAAATAGCTTGGGGCGTCTACTTTCCAAAATGGGGTAATTTGGGGGGGTTTGAACTGTCCTGGCATTTTATGCACAACATTTAGAAGCTTGTGTCACACATCACCCACTCTTCTAACCACTTGAAGACAAAGCCCTTTCTGACACTTTTTGTTTACATGAAAAAAATATTTTTTTTGCAAGAAAATTACTTTGAACCCCCAAACATTATATATTTTTTCAAACAAATGCCCTACCGATTAAAATGGTGGGTGTTTCATTTTTTTTTTCACACAGTATTTGCGCAGCGATTTTTCAAACGCATTTTTTTGGTAAAAAACACACTTTTTTAAATTTTAATGCACTAAAACACACTATATTGCCCAAATAAAAAAGATGATCTTAGGCCGAGTACATAGATATCAAACATGACATGCTTTAAAATTGCACACAAACGTGCAGTGGTGACAAACTAAATACATTTTTAAAAGCCTTTAAAAGCCTTTACAGGTTACCACTTTAGATTTACAGAGGAGGTCTACTGCCAAAAAATTACTGCCCTCGATCTGACCTTCGCTGTGATACCTCACATGCATGGTGCAATTGCTGTTTACATTTGACGCCAGACCGATGCTTGCGTTCGCCTTTGCGCGAGAGCAGGGGGGGACAGGGGTGCTTTTTTTATAATTTTTTTTGCTTTTTATCTTATTTTTAAACTGTTCCTTTAATTTTTTTTTATTCATTTTTATTGTTATCTCAGGGAATGTAAATATCCCCTATGATAGCAATAGGTAGTGACAGGTACTTTTTATAAAAAAAAAATGGGGTCTATAGCTTCCGGTTTCTTAGGCCATAGAGATGTTTGGAGCCACTCTGGTCTCTGATCAGCTCTATGGTCAGCTGGCTGAATCACCGGCTGCATTCTCAGGTTCCCTGTTGAGACAGGAGAGCCAGAGAAAAACACGGAAGACGGTGGGGGGGGGCATTCCCTCCCACTGCTTGTAAAAGCAGTCTAGAGGCTAATTAGTCGCTAGGATTGCTTTTACATGAAAGCCGAGCGCTGGCTGAAAAAAATGATACCAAGATGATACCTAAAGCTGTCCGCATTCTGGTATAACCACTCAAAGTCCAGCAACATACCAGTACGTTGCTGGTCCTTGTTGGGCATATATTGTAATCTTTTTTTTTTCATGCAGCCTGTGGGCTGAACAAAAAAAAGAGATTTATCCGTGGGTATGCCCACCATTAGAATACCTCCCTTCATCCACCCACTTCTAATGATGGGCATACATGCACCATTTATATATGCCGAAGCATGGGGGCATCTGCCCCAAAAGTTAGGAGCAAATCGCTCCTCCGCCCCTGCTGCCCCCATGCTTCGGCATATATCACCTCCGCTGGAGTCACGGCTTTATATATCGTGGGAGCAAACGCTGTTGCTGTCAAGATAAATAAATCCGCGCTGCAGCTGAATGGCGTACCTGAAGACAAAAAAATGGTTAACAATAAAACACAGTAAACAATAAAGTATAAAAAATTGCATACCTGAAAAGCAAACATGATAAAACATAATAACAATAAAACATTGCAGAATAGAATACAGTAAAAAAGAGCAGAACAATAGAGAGAGAATAGAGAGAGAGAGAGAACAATAAAACGCCAACTATTTTTTTTTATTTTATTTTTTTTGTGTTTTTTTTTTTTTTTTTACACTTTTTTTTGTAACTGTAACTTTTATAACTGTAACCGGTTCCAGGTTCAGGTCTCTCAAAATGCAATGGCATCTTGGGAGAGCCTGTGAAAGTGTGCCTAGTCTGTGCAATGCTGTACCCTACACTAATACTCAACTAGTGTATGGTAGCGTTCAAAACATTCACCAATGCAAAGACCAGGATTGTCAGGACAGGAGGGACAATAATAGCGGGTGTCACGCCTATATCCGCGCTTGCTGCAGACACGACATCTTTTTTGGGGGGGTTCGTTGGGTAGGGGTACTCGGGAGGACATAAAGAAAATGCCTCTCATGCAGCCGACTGCATTTGGTTGGGGATGTGAATGGGGGAAGCACGGGTGCTGCAGAAGTGGTGGGTTCCCAATTAGGATTGGTGAATGCAGCAGGAAGGGCATTATGGGCATGACGGGCCTGTGTTTGTCTTCTTCTTGGTGGCAGCGAGACACTACTTGTGCTTGCCACCTCACCAGCTTGAACTGCACTTATGGGACTCGCCACGTCACCAAGTGTTACTGCAGTGCTGGTTTGACTACGACCGGGGTGTACTAGGCCGCTGGTGCTTGCCAGTTCACCAAAACGCTACCAAAAAAACTGTTAGCGATCGCAGGGATCAGGCCTGATTGTGATCGATCGATACTGCACTTGGGTGGGCTGGGCTGGGTGGAGGGGCAAAACGCAGGTGCCAGCAGGTATCTGGGCTGATCCCGCTAACACTGCGTTTTTGGGAACCCTAAACTGCTGGGGACGCTAGTATAGATCTGATCGGATCAGATATTGATCCGTTCAGATACTATACCACTAAGGGAGGTGTATGCTACGTGCATGGGTGTTAACGGTACTGGCGCTAACCTGACGCTGCCTGGGGCGGCGCAGACCCTATCTGACCCTAAAACCTAAGTTATATCACCGCCGGGCGATCAGGGGGCTAAACCTTTATTAGGTAATAAACGGCGGGTGCCCTGACACTATAAAAAATAACCTAACTAACCAGCGTCACCCGTAACAGTTATATGGTGATCACTGGTGAAAGGGTTAACTAGGGGGCAATCAAGGGGTTAAAACCTTTATTAGGTAGTATATGGGGGTCCCTGACACTATAAAACGCTGACGGCGAACCTATATATTTACCTCCCTAACTAGCATCACCAGTGACACTAATACAGCGATCAGAAAAACGATCACTTAGTGACACTGGCGATGGGGGGTGATCAAGGGGTTAAAACTTTATTAGGGGGGGTTAGGGGGGTATCCTAGACCTAAAGGGGGCTTACACTAACTTCCAGCCCTTCCACTTCTAACTGTCACAAACTGACACCAATGCAGTAATCAGGAAAAAAAAGAAAAAACTGCTTGGTGTCACTGTGACGGGGGGGGGGGGGGGTGATTAGGGGGTGATCGGGGGGTGTAAAGTGTGCCTGGTGTGTTTTACTGTAAGTGTGTGTGTTGTGCACTTACTCAGATGTCTTCTCTCCTCGGCGACGGAACGGAAAATATTGAGCCGAGGAGAGATGACATCACTTCCTCTGCCGCTGTTTACATTACAGCAGCAGAGGAAGATTGTCATTGGCTGGGAGCAATCGCGAGGGGGTGGCCATGAATGGATGGCCTCCCCCTTACCTCTGATCGCTCGGGGACAGAAGCCAAACGCCTTGGGCACCGGGGGGGGTCCGATAGGACCCCCCACCCGCGGGAGGCCAGTAACGTACCCATACATTACTTTGCCTGCCCGTGCCATTCTGCCGCAGTATATCTGTGTAAGGCGGTCGGAAAGTGGTTAAGCATTATTAAAATCACTGCTCCCGAAAAAACGACCTTTTTTAAAACTTTTTTTGCATTGATCCATGTCCCCTGGGGCAGGACCCAGGTCCCCAAACACTTTTTATGACAATAACTTGCATATAAGCCTTTAAAATGAGCACTTTTGATTATTCATGTTAGAGTCCCATAGACTTTAACGGTGTTCACATGTTCGAACGAATTTCTTGCCTGTTCGCATGTTCTGGTGCGAACCGAACCGGGGGGGTGTTCGGCTCATCCCTGAACAGCAGTAAAACGATCTGAAAAGCACGAGTCTGAAAAGCGTGAATCATCTCTCACCAAACTTCTGCTAACACAAGATAAACACGAGATTAGCAGAAGGAGCCCAAAGGGTGGCGCACTGGCTATTGAACTTCCTTTTTCTAGTCCCGTCGTACGTGTTGTACATCACCACGTTCTGGATGGTTGGAATTTGGTGTGACCGTGTGTATGCAAGACAGCTTGAGCGGAATTCGGAATTCTGTTGGAATTTCAGAGTTTATTCCGACGGGAAAACTGGGGATTCCGACGGGAAAACCGGTCGTGTGTACAGGGCATAACAGATATAGCAGGTAGGGATCAAACAAAAGTGTAGTCAGTAAACGAGCCAAAGATCAGTAACAAGTGGTTGCAGGTTGGGATCAAGCGTAAGAATAGCAGAGGAATAAGCCAAAGGTTGATAATGAATGGTTACAGGTTGGGACTAAGCAGAAGAGTAGTCAAGGAGCAAGCCAAAGGTTAATAACGAGTGGTAGTAGAGATGAGGATAGCTTTAGGTATACAAAGGAGCAGGATATTTGCTGGAAAGAGTACAATATACTGGCAAACATGAAGTGCTAAGGCATGGTTTAAATAAGAAGTTCATTGGAGGTTAAAGGAGTTCAAGGTTCACCAGAAACAAGGCACTAGGCAAGATTATCCAAGTTATCAGAAAGGATGCTGTCCTTTGTAGCAATACCCCTATAGGAGTTGCTGATGTCTGCTGTCCACTGTGCCCAGCCAGTCACACAGGATTTCGTTTTTGCACCCAGGCACAGAAATCAGTCCTTTAACTTGTTTTTTTTTTTTTTTTTTTTTAGGGGATAATAACTTGGATGGGGTTAGGGATTATGGGATGCTCAACTTGAAAAATGTCCAGCCACAAAGCCAGGGACAACTTCCTCCCTATTTATAGATTCCTCTTCTTCCTCCTCCTGCACAAACGTGGTTCCTTTTGCACAGCTTTTGCTGGGTCCACTCCTTTGGGAACTAACAGTCTCTCATTAGCTCAGCAACAACCCATTACGGGCTAGGAACTCTCAGCCCCATAGTAAAGTAGCACATGTTGAGTAAACTGCATCTTGCACCACCTTTTGCCTCCCTGTAGATACTGATCTCTGCTCTACCACTTGCAGAAATGCTAGCCCACCTGGCTGCCACCAGCCCACCTGGATGCTTCTTTTTCTCAGTCCTTCTGACTGACATACACTGGAGACTTCCCAGGGCAAGGTTAGATGAAGACATTGGCAAACTGCTGTCATCAAGGAAGACCTACTACAGCTGGCAGTCTCTCCCCTTGTCTGTTACTGCACCATGCTGCTCAACTCACTCTGTCTCCTCTTGCTCCTGCTGTCTCTGCAGACAGGGTCCCTCCAACTGCTTCCTGTGGTAGGATCCTTCAAGGCCAGTCTCCTGAGCTCCAGCCCGAGGTAAACCTCCCCCCAGCAGGGGTCCCTCAAGGGCCCCCAACAGACTCCCTCAGCCTTGACTCTCCATCTTCCACCGACTCCCTTGCTGGCATGGCTCATTTCTTGGGGGATTAGCTAAGGGCCCCTAAATATTCAAGGAAACCTCTCCTAGCTTCCACCCACTAGCTTGCATCTCAGGTGGTCCAGTAAGATGAGCTACTGCCAGATGGGTTCAGATCCTGGCCCTGGCACTAATATACCATGGTGTTCAACACTTGTTTGCCAGAAGTGTAATAGCCCCATGGGGTGAGCTGTGCTGTGTAAGTAGGGGAAGACCTGGAGGGGGGTGCAGCACTTCAGGTTGAGCTGTCTATGACATGCTCCTAACCACTGGGCTGCATATCACATACTCTTGACCACAACACAGCAGTGTCTGGAGCTGAGAGGCAGGGGAGGGGGAAGAGGACAGAGGAGACACAGTGGATGACAGAGGCATGTAAACTGACCATGTGTCCCGTGCTCAGCAGCCATGATAAACCATGGTCAGTTTACAGGGGGGAGGGCAGGATCAGCCAGGTATTTTAGGTTATACAAGTGGCCAAATTACACAGAACAACCACAACAGGGTCTATTTTTTTTTTTTTAAGGTAACAAACACTTTAAAAAAAGACATCTAGTCAACTGCAGGTTAGTTGTCAAATATGGATGAGTGATAAAAGACTCCAAAAGGAGATTAAGACGACAGGAGCATGTTGGACACATACACATTGTACATCCATTTTTTCTCCTTTGCTATTCATTGCAGGTTTAATAATATGCTTCATTTTTAATTTATTTAGTCCAGTGTAGGCTTAAACACAGTTCAAACAAAATCAAAAATATGTGACCCACTCTGCTGTTGGTGTAGTTATTTTACAAATGCAAACAAAGCCTAAGGCTGTAGTCACACCTATACATTTTGGGAACGCATGTTTCTGCTTGCGTTTCTGGAAATCCATGAAAAACACAGCAAAACATGCAATGCCCTTGCGGTGCCATTATTTCTTAATGGCACTGCAAATGAGGGTAGCAATCAGTTTATCACATTCAAATGAATAAGCTGCCCTATGCTGTTGCACGACAAAGCGTTGTGCTGCTTAGGTGTGCATGCAGCCTACTACTCAGTTCACACTACACAGGGCTTCTCTCTTTCACATAGGTTTCCTGCATGACTCATTCCTATAGGTGACTTCATACTGTTTATAAAAAAGGAAAAGGCACCCCAACATACAAGTGGGAAGTTCTGAAGCTTTCAGTTTGAATCACAGTTGATCTTATGTGGTTTCTAAAGTTTAATCCAACGTGTAATACAATATTTTATCTGCAACTGAACAATGCCCCAGAGCTGAAATCAGAAAAGAAGGGAGGCAGAGGTCATTGGCCCACAGCACAGACATAATTACTTTCTTTGATCATTTTCTGTGTACATATTTTAAATGTGACCCAATCTTTGTGCAGTTTTACCCTTCTTTGTGAGTACCTACGGTGGGCAGTTTTCAGGAGCAGTGCACAGATACCAGCAGTGTACAGACACCCACTTTAGCAACTTTTGACTGCAACCCTTTAGTACACAGAATATGATTTTAAGTGTTCCAGATTTCTCCCTCAAGAGTTGTCCAAATATATTCTTTACCAGATGGCTGTAGTGAAGGTGTCACGATCAGGGGTCAGCCTTGAAGACAAGTTGCTATAGCAGTAGCGGAACTACCACCAACCAGCAGGATAGGTACACAGGCAGTCACCCTGGTGAATCACATGAGCAAGAGGTGAGCAAGCCGGGGCCTAGTAGCGGATAAGCAGGTAGGGATCAAACAGAAGCATAGTCAGTAAACAAGCCAAAGGTCATTTCCGAGTAGTTGCAGGATGGGATCTGGCAGAAGTATAGTCGAGGAACAAGCCGAGGGTGGATAACGAGTGGTAGCAAAATATGGTTGGCAGCAGGGAAGACAAGAGCACGATACTGGCTGTAGACAGCACAATAATCTGGCAATCAGGAAGTGCAGAAACATGGCATAAATGAGGAAGTTCATGGGAGGAGCAAAGAGTTTAGAGTTCAAGACAAACGAGGTTCAAGACAGGATCATTCAAGGAATTGTCAAAGACACTGTCCAGCATTCCAGGTAGCTCAGCAAGTAGAGTTGTTGCCTGACACTGCAGAGGTTATGGGTTCAAATCCAGTCCCTGACAAAAGGTTTCTTGTGTCCTTTGTTCTGTTATTATTTGTAAAATAAGGAAACAATAAAAATAACATTCCTGTTAAAGGAAACATATTTTGGGGAATATGCTATTCCTTCTAAAAATCCCAATTTTCATGGTTTCATACTGATACAAAGGTTTCAATAGTTTAAGTTACTGACTTGGAACAGGTATGAAAATATGATATGCTGTGAGCTTGTTTTTGATTGCTTACAAAGCCTTGAGATGTGAAATGGCAAAAGTGTTAGGATTTTCAGAAGTCAGAAATGGCATACCTTTCTCAGTACAGGTTACGTTAAACTCTGTTAACAAAAAATATGTAAATTGTGGCATTGTACTCATATTTTCAAAAAAACTCTTCTACCCTGTTTTCCCGAAAATAAGACCTAGCGTGATTGTCAGTGATGGCTGCAATATAAGCCCTACCCCCCAAATAAGCCCTACCCTGTTTCCCCGAAACGAAACCCTACCCTGAAAAGAAGACCTACAAGGACTTTAACTAGGGCTTATTTGGGGGGTAGGGCTTATATTGCAGCCATCACCGACTATCACGCTAGGTTTTATTTTCAGGGAAACAGGGTATGTAAAGATAACTGTTCTATGTTTGGAGTCTTTTAATATAGAACTAGCTTACTAGTGGTCTGTAGTGTCTTGTAATAGGACTACTAAATAGAAATAAAGCTAAACAAACTGGTTTTCCATGCCAGCATATGACCTGGATTAGGTGAATATTGTTATATTGCCCAGTCTCTGAGAACTGACTTCTGGTCTGTGTTGAATTTATACTACCTGTCCCCAAGACCAACTGCTCTGTGACACCCCTTCCTTTGCCAGACAACTAGAAAGCCTTAATAGCATGCTAGCAAATACGTGCACAAGGCACTCCAGTGGAAATGGGCCATTTGTCCACTATACATAGATACATCTAGTAAAGCTTTGCAAATGCTAACACTTCTAAGGCTGGCCATACACTATTCAATTTTCCTGTTCAACTTTCCTTTAGATTTACCAAAACCATATAATAGGAGGTCAAACCTAAACACTTTCAATTTGGATGCAATCAGGCAGGCCCTTGTACTACATAGTTGAAGGTAAATCTAAAGAAAATTGAACAGGAAAATTGTATGGTGTATGGCCAGCTTTACTCTTCTATGCAGAAATAGTGTCCTGCCTCTGGCCAAAGATTAAGAAAAAGTAGCATTTAGTGGAAAGTAGCATTTAAACAACCGGCATGGTGCCCCCTTTCAAATATGATGATGCCATTTTTAACTTTTTTTTATTTTTGTTTTTATTTTAATTATGCCATCATATTTGAAAAGGATGAAAACATTTTCTGCTTGTTGATGTTTTAAAAAGGAAATCCCAATAGGCTGGAAATGAAGGAGGCCAGGAACCCATGCCCAAGCTACATGTGGTTAATGAAAATAAGAAAAAGAAACCATAGGATTGTGAAAATGGTGACTCCTGGCATAAAACATTTTAAAAAAGCTTCATTCATTTCTTATGTAACATAATGGAGTTTATCAGTGAATTTGTTTTATATATTATCGACTATTTCCATGTAGGGGCTTCATTTTGCTTTAGCAAAACCACAGGTAAAAAGACCTGCAGCCAGAGGTTTGGTCACGCAGTTGTTTAAGTACTATTAACGTGTTTAGCAGAATAATTGGTAGGGGCTTGAATAATGCCTTAAAAAAGACAATCTGTTTTTGACTATATTGCCTCTTTTCGTCACCCCCCCATCTGCTTACAGGAGATGCATGTTACATGCAATACGACTAGATTTCTGAAATTTCGCTTTGTTCAAGAAGCTTATCATTCTGTTTTTACCTCCCAATATACACCTCCTCCTTACAATGCAGAAGTGCTTCGTCAGCTCATTTCCTTTGCAGGGGTTTCCTCCCCTGTACCAATTTTGGTGATTGGAGATTTTAAGATTTTAACAACGTAATTGATCTGTAGTGGTATAGGTGCCCAGCTCCTAGGTCAACAGCCTCTGAGTGCCTTTACCTCTTTGGAAGACTCTGTAAGGAATTAGGGCTACATGATATATGGAGGCGGTTGCATCCTGACAAATGCGTCTACACATGTTACTCTGAATCTTATAATTCTTTATCAAGAATTGATTTGGTATTCTGTTCTGCAGAGCTTATTCCATGTTTAGTTGAAATTAATATAGAACCTTGTGGAATTTCAGATCGTTCCTCATTGCTAGTTACCTTAATATCAGGGTATCGGGTGTCTAATTGGCCTCTGCGACTGAACCCCTTTTGTTTGGAGCTATTTCCAAAAGAAGATGTTATCCCTGCCTCTATTGAGGACTTTTTGTCTCTCTACGTGTGTTCTGCTTCCCTACGGGTGGTATGGGATGCTCCAAAAAAATGAGTGCTATTAAAACTGCATCCCGTGGGGAGCTGAAACGGAAGCCAATTACATCCAGGATCCTTCTTTGGATGGCCAACAGGAGTGGTTATCTTCTCAAAGAAGGTTGAATGAACTGTTGGAACTTAGGGCAGGAAATAAATATTTTTTTCAGAAGTGATTGATGTGGGCTGAGGGAGAGGCGAATGGTAGGCTGCTGGCCCAGATAGTATCTCAATCTAATCCTACTCATGTATCGGCTTTGATGAAAGGAGAGAGAGAGATCACTAATCAGACTAGCTCCATTGTATCTATTTTCCCGTCTTATTATCAGTATCTATATACCTCTAGGGCCGACTATACTCCAGCTGAGCTGTTTGCTTACCTGGCTACTATTAATTTTCCGGTTCTCCCATCGCCAGATCGGGAAATTCCTAATACTCCACTACCTTACAAGAACTGAAAAATGCGGTAGCCAGTTTTCCCAACTCCAAAGCTCCAGGGATTGACGGTCTCTCCATTGAGATCTATAAAAGATATGGTGAAAGGTTGCTCCCAGTCCCTCCCAATGTATTTAATGAGGCCCTCTATATGGGTCGGCTTCCAGACTCTATGGGCGATGCCATTATAGTAATTATTCCTAAGATTGATAAAAATCCACTATATTCTAAATCTTGAAGACCAATTTTTTTATAATTTACATATGTTAAAATTCTTGCCAAAGTACTTGCTACTAGATTAAATAAGGTTATTAAGAAAATTATTGATTCTGATCAGGCAGGATTTATGGCCAATATGTCAACGGTGATAAATATTAGGCGTACCTACTTAAACATATAGGTTCTGGTTTCAGACTACTCAGACTGTGCCTTTTTAACACTGGATGCCATTAAGGCCTTTGATAGTGTTGAGTGGCCATATTTGTGGGCCATTCTTGAAAAGTTTGGTTTTAGCTCTGTCTTTGGTCAATGGGTCCGGTTGCTCTATAATGCTCCAAGAGCGTCAATTTGGCCATGGGTTTTTGGGAAAATCAATACATTTACAAAAACAACCCCTTTTCAGCAAAACATTGTTTTTTTCAGGAGGTACATAGATGATCTCATTATCATCTGGGACGGTGCCCCTGAACTTATCACTTCCTTTGTCCAACACTGCAACGATAACCCTTATGGATTGTCGTTTACATCCGCAACCAGTATGACTACAATGCCCTTCCTGGACCCAGAATTAGGACATGAAGGCCAGACCATTCATGCCAAAAATTATGCAAAACCTACAGCCGGCAACTCTTATCTACACTTTAAAAGTTGCCATTACCCAAAATGGATCCACAACATTCCAAAAGGCCAATTCTGTCGCCTTAGACAGAACTGTACTCGAGACACTGATTATGTAGAACTCAGTACCAACTTAAAGAGGAGATTTCTCGGAAAACAATACCCGGAAAGTCTGGTTGAAGAAGCATACGAACTATACCTTTGAGGAAAACCTCCAAAAATTAGCAAACCCCCAGTAGACTGCTCCACCAGGTTTATAACTACTTTCTACTCCAAACATAAAAAGATGGAAAGGATACTGTCTAACCATTGGGACATCCTGCAGCAGGACCCACATCTAAAAAACATTCTCCTTCCACACCGCAGAGTCACTTATCGTAGGGCCCCCAACTTAAAGAACAAAATTGCCCCAAGCATATTCAAGCCAACTATTACTTCACCATCTTTACCAATTATAATTCCCATAGTGGGCATATACCAATGACACAAAGCACTATGTAAGACTTGTAAATTCGTACAGCATGGTCAAAAATCTTTCAGTACTAAGGGTAAAACATATCCCCTAAAGGAATTCTACAATTGCTCATCTGACTACGTTGTCTATGGCCTCACTTGCCCCTGTGGATTAATCTATGTGGGACGTACTAAACCCCAAACAAATCTCATTTTGTTTCTTTCTCATTTTTTCTTTTTTTCACTTTTTCTTTTCCCTTTCTTACCCCCCCCCCTCCCCCTTTTCCCCTTCTTTACTCTCACCCTGTATACTGAAGACAGAGAGTTTTTAACTCTCTGTGTTCTGGAGTTGGATACATACCCACCCAAATAAATATCTCATATCCTATTTTTTTCGTCTTCCTCCCCACCTACACTATAACCCTTCTACCCATCCTCATTTTTTGCTTTATGCACAAATTTAATTACTTATCAATTTGCATAATTCCCTGTATATACAATCTCACTAGTGGCTCCTCCTTAACACACTCTATCTCGCATGTTACCATTATTATACATATACTCATTTATAGTGATTCATAAATCCCATTGGCCCATTGCTACGTACAGTATCATTCATTGCTACTCAGTCACTTCTCCATGACCATACATTCCGCATATCATTACATTCCACTTTACATAACAGTGCAGGCACCACACTCAATTTTACCCCCCCCCCCCCCCCTTTTATTTTTCTTTTTTAATGGGCTTGGTTTTCTTTTTCTTATGTCATTGTCAGCATCATTGTTTACATTGGTTTTTCCTCATATATTCTTGCCACACGTTTTAATGTTTATTTTGTTATGAAATTTGCTATATATCTGTGATCATCTAATAATGTTTCCCCTTTAACTGTGTATTCTGTTTCTGTTTGCCCGAAGAACGGATCCAGCTATGTATTTTATTCATCTCTGATTATTATCATTGCCTGGTGCTTGTTATCACAGAGCGCCGACCAACCACTATGCGCCTTTTTAATTTGGTCACTCCCCCTCCATCTGTTCAGTCCTTTTGTGCTAGCCTCCGAGTCCCCTCCCTCCAGCTTGATGAAGGAGCATGACTACCACGTCATTCGCAGCTAGAACGCTTAAGAAACGCGTCACATACCAGTGACGTCATCCGCTCTCGCCGAGAACCATCTGCGCCTCAAGCCTCGCTCTTAGTGCATCTCCACCGTGGCCGGCCAGTCACTATCCAGCAGTGTTTGGAATGAGCAGAGAGCTGAGAAGCGCCCCTCCAGTAGACACGGACTGGCAACATTAATGATACCCCCATGTTGGGACCATGCTCGTTTTAATCACTTAAATGTGAGTTGCCTATTAATGTATCTACATTAAATTTTGTCCGATTTCTACACCCAGAGGCGCCTCTTCCTTGTGTTTTCTTGCAGTACTGTTGGAACATGGTCTCTGTTCCCCCCTGCTGGCAGCCCTGAGTGCGGATTATCCCTCCTCTTCACCATCATCTCACACGGTCTGTGGACGTTTCAATTACCAGTTAGACTGTGGACTTATGGGATGTTATCCCTAGTAAATACATATTACTCATGTCCATATAGCACTTAAACCTAAAACTTTGGGGCATTCAGTGCGTCTAGCCTTTGCACCGAGGGCTTTTACAATGGAGCGGTGCGCTGGCAGGGCATCAGAAAAAGTCCTGCCAGCAGCTTCTTTGGAGCGCATTAGGAGCTGTGAACTCACTGCTCCTAGAGCACCCCTGCCCATTGAAATCAATGGGCAGCACCGCCGAACCGCTGGCAAAGTGCCGCTGTAGCAGTGCTTTGCGGGCAGTTTTAACTCTTTTTGGAGGGGGCATTGGGGGGGGGTGTTTCGCTCACTGCTATACCTACTCTCAAGTTAATGTGTAAAATATGGGATACAGTTAAGAAAACAATGGGGTTTTCTTATCCTACCAGATACACCCCTATATAGGATAATGATAGAATTCCTGAACTTTTGATCCCCCTGGGTTTTAAGAAATGGGAAAGATCTGGAGTAACTACTTTAATTAAACTGTATGAGAACGGTTTCCTCAAAACGTTTGAAGAGTTGAGGGGAGAGTTTTCTCTACAGTTGAATTGGTTTTATCAATTTCTTAAATTGCGCCATGCTCTACGGGTTAAATTTTCTTCAGTTGAGGTTTTTTTTCATGAACTGATATTCAATAAGCCCTAATAAAAATTGATCGGTAACGTTAAACCGACCAATGCAATGACACAGACAGGGGGGACATATAACATATAATCAAAAGTACAAACAAACAAAACAAAACGTCTAGGCAATTGATGTCTGCGCAGCCTGCTGACAATGAGGAGTATTCAGCTATGCTGAGTGAGGCTGCTGAACAGACATCAATCCCCCCGGGGGATGGCTCAGGACCTGGATAGATGGGAAGGGTGGGAGAGGGGTAAGAGCAAGGAAGGGAGGTGGGGTGGAGAAGGTGGGAAAATGGGGGGATGGGGTAGAGCAAAAGAGAGAGTAAAGAGCCGTGGCGTGGGGCGCTGTTTGTGGGTCCTGTGATGAACCCCAATCGACCTAAAGATGGAAGGTATATGGCCAAAGATATGTGAGGATGGAGCTGGAATGGCAGGAAGTCCAGGTACGTATGTGGCAAAAATTACTTCAATATGCAAGATAATGTTCTGGATGTGACCAGATACGTACTGATGCGATAGATGGAATAGTGGCTGGCGTGTTCAATGCTGAGCAGAAAAGTATGCAGTAAAGGTGGTCATGTACATTACCACTTCCGGGTCCTGTATGAAAGTCCTCAGGTACTGCCGAAGCGTATGTCACCTGTGCTGTAATCTGCGCCGCTCGCCACTGCATATGGTATCGGGTACTTTCTGCGGGCTTTCATGCTCCAAAGGGTGCTCCTCAAGTTGATGGATGGCCGGCCATCTAGGTGCGCCTTTTTCCCCCCTACACGGTTGTTCCGTGCACAGTCGGAACACTCCCTCAGTGTATGAGCCGGCTAGCCCCTACGGGGGATGACAGCGGGCGTGACGTCCGGACGGAGTGACGTCAACGCGTTTCACAAGACAAGATTGTGTAGCTTCCTCTGGACATCTAGGTTGCGTGCGAGGACTCCTTCTTATTGTCGTCCATTCCTCGTACACGCCCACCCAGCTGATCTGTGTGAAGGAGGTATTCCCCGTCTGTGTGTGTTCACATTATCGCCAGCTGTTGGTTTGCTGCTTCATATGTATAGCAAGATACAATTACATATCCAATAAAATCTTTAGCCCACGATCTCTTAGCTATGCAGCCCATATAAATGGAGCATCGGTGAAAAAGCACATATACACGTGCAGATATTGAGTACAATTGGCTTCCCTATTTCCTGCGATGTAACATCTGATCAGTGTAGATAACATTTAGGTATGTCATTATTTAACCCTTTTAAATTATATAACAGACATCAAAGCATAAATAAAATCGGGAATACATTTTAAACATCAATCAACTCCGATGGGAAAGCAAGAGAGGGGGGAGAGGGGAAAGGATATTAAGAAAGGAGGAAAAAGAGGGAAAGAAGAAGGTGGGGGGGGGGAAAGAAACAGAGGTATGCATACACATAGTGATTGATCTCTATAGGGCCATCTGTAGTTGTGGATTATCCGTGGTGGCTTATATTAGCCTAGTGCATTTTGTAATAGAGCATGACCATGGGGGAATCTATTGATGCAGGTCATTGAAATAACTAATCTGCATCCTTAAAACCCGACCATGTATGTTTATCTTTATCGTATCTGTCAGGCCAGTTAAAGGGGTTCTAATGAAAGATACAGTGAAGGCACTATCTATAGCCTATAGTGCATATCCTATACCCTAATACTTGGTATAAGAGAGTGAATAGTGATAACCATGCTCAGGTATGGTCCCAGTGTAGTGAAAGGAAACACTGCGAGGACTAAAAGGTGAATAATTGACAAATTCTTCGTAAAGTAAAGTAAATGACCATATTGTTTATGCTGCCAGGAAGGGCTGTAAATTCAGTTCCGTATTTAGGCCTGACGGAACCAAAGACCCCAAACGGAAAATCCATCTTTTTTCTTTTTGTTGCAGGATTTGGTCGAAGTCCCCTCTTCTAGAGGAAAGATTTAGGGCGTAAATCCCCTTCACCAGCATGCCAGACAGCCTGCCCTGATGGTATTGGGCAAAGTGTCTGGCCACCGGTTTCTCAGGATTTTTCTCCAGGATTTCCCTCATATGTTCTCCTAAACGAATCCTAAACTGGCGTTTGGTCTTACCAATGTAAATTTTTTTACATGGGCAGGTCAACATGTATATGACCCTTGTAGTTGCACAGTTGATAAGGCTTTTGATCTCAAAGCTCTTTTTGTTAAGAGAGTCACTGAAGGTAGTTGTCCTTTGTACATACGGACATACCTGACAGTGTCCACAGGGGAACATGCCCTTGCTTCTGGGGAATTGGGATAGCCAGGAACTGTCCGTGCTCCTAACATGTTCAGAGTGCACTAGGCAGTCACCTAGGTTTCTGGCCCTCTTTGCCACCATTTTTGGGGCAGGTCCAACTATTTGAGCTATGCCCGGGGTATTCGTGAGGATGTCCCAGTGTTTGGCCAATATGGATCTGACCGTATCCCATTGGGACCCAAACTCGGTGATAATTCTCACCGGGTCCGGAGCAATGGAGGAAGAGGGAGTGTGTTGAGGATTTTTTGTTGTTTTTTTACCGTTTAGAAGAGAAGGACGATCGCGTCCTGCTGCTTTCCGCTTTGCTCTCCTTAGTTGTTTATGGGAGTATCCGCGTTCCCGGAAGTGTTGATATAATTCATCGCTCTCACGTCTATAGTCTTTTCTGCTAGATCAATTCCTCCTAATTCGGAGGAATTGGCCAACAGGGATGCTGTCCTTGAGCCATTTTGGATGGTGGCTGTCTGCCCTTAACAGTGTATTTGCAGAAGTCTCTTTCCGGAAGGTGTGGGTCACTAGGGATAGGTTCCCTCTGCCAATTGACAGATCCAGAAAGGAAATTCTCTCTCGGTCCCATATGTAAGTCAGTTTAATGTTTCAGTCGTTAAAGTTCAGGTAGTCTATAAATAACGCCAGTGAGTCCTGATCACCCTTCCAGACAACAAACACGTCGTCGATGTACCTGAGCCACGTGTGTACATGGCTCAGGTACATCGGCGAGGTGTAAACCACATCCTCCTCCCACAGACCCAAGTGAAGGCAGGCATATGCCGGGGCCCAGAGTGCCCCCATGGACGTGCCATTGATTTGCTGGTAATTAGTGGACAGAAATTGAAAGAAGTTATTTTTGAGGGCAAAAGTCAGCAGGTCCACTAGAAATTCATTCTGTGGTCCGTAATTGGGAAAATGTCTCTCTAGAAAGGTTTCAACCGCTCTGATCCCCCAATCGTGGGGGATCGATGTGTAAAGAGATTCCACGTCGATCCCCACTAGGAGGAGCTCTCCCTGTACAACAATCTTAGAGATATGTCTCAGGACATCACCCGTATCCTTCACATAGGACTTTAGGTCCGTAACCATCTCCTTGAGTAAATTGTCTAGGTGTTTCCCAACTCTCTCTAGGGGACCCTTTATTGCTGAGACAATTGGTCTCCCCGGGGGATTCTCCAAGGATTTGTGTACTTTCGGGATGATATAGAATACCGGTACATTGTATTCGTTAACTGTAAGATAATTTAATTCCCGTTTGCCTAATAATCCTGCCTCTGCAGCTAATTTGAGTTTGCTGTTCAAATTCGCGACAAGATTAGGGAAGGGGTCACTGAGTAATTTTTTGTAAGTTGTGGTATCGCCTAACAGGCGAAACACCTCCTTCTCATAATCTTTTTCATTTAGGAGCACCACATTTCCGCCTTTGTCACTCCTTTTTATCACTAGCTGTGGGGCTTCTGACAGTTCCCGAATGGCTTTACGTTCTTCTGGGGAGAAGTTGTCCTCACTTTTTATACTCCAGTCTACTCTGGATAGGTCCGTCTGTACCATATCCAAAAATAGGCTCAACCACCTATTTTTATTAAGTGGGGGCATCTTGGTGGATCTAATATTGAGTTTCGACTGCCTTTTATGGAGGCCATACCCAATTTCCTCTCTATCATTTTCCTCGAGAAGGGAATTGAGAATGGCCAACATTTCCTCATCCTGATTTTTAAATGTATTCATACCTGTTTCAGATGTCGGACTATTCATGTGAATAAAGCGAAGGAACACCTTCCGTATAAATAGGGTGACATCCTTGAATACTGTAAACTCATCCATCTGGTTCGTGGGTGAAAAAGACATCCCTTTTTGTAGAAGATCAATATGTCTCTTGCTAAGTTTAAATTTGGACAGGTTTATGATTTTCATATCATTCCCGTCTACTTTGTCTGTCACAGATTTAACTATTTCCGCTGACTCCTGGTGCGTGTTCCCCCTTTGGTTATCTGTCTTTGGGGTCCGGGGGCTGGTTGTTTGTGCGTGTTTAAGTTGTCCTCCGACCAACTTTCCTTGTCCTTGCCCACCGCCCCCTCCTTCTCTAAAAAAAGTCACCGTCCTGGTCAGGTTATCCTCCTCGGTATCACTTGAGGGTCTTTTACCTCTGGAGGATGATCTCTGATTCCCTCTCCTAGATCTACTGCGACTACAGCAAGGGGTTAAATCAAAAATATCTCCCTTTTCCCAGTCACTCAAATCCCGTCTAAATTTAGATTGTTTTGTTGTTTTTAATGAGGATTGTGTTTTTTCAACTTCCTTTTTAAGAGCCTCATTCAGTTTTTGAAACTCCTCTAATTCCTTAAATGGCTCTAATCCCTGAGAACTCTCAGTGATCGCTGTCATCAACTCTTCTAACTGGATTTTTTCCTCTTCTACTATTAATTTCATAACTGAGACTCCATGATCTATACAGAGTTCCTTCCACTTTTCCAAAAATCTTTGGCTGTGGAGGTGCTCGGCGGGTATCACCTTATCTCTTAGGCCTCTAGGCACTATTCTATTGGCTATATAGGTTTCCAGGAAGGACACGTCCCACTTTCTGTTCAGATGTTTGATAAGTAACTTTTTATGTTCTTTGAACCGAAATTTTACCTTTTCTTCTTGAGGACCTGTCCAATCATGGACAGATTGCCCTTAAGTGGACCTCTCCTTATCCTCCTACCTTATCTGACTGGATGTTTGATCTAAATAGGATTGTTTTTTTGAAAAACATACATATTTCTTAAGAAACTCCATGAGGAAGTTTGAGGATATCTGGTCACAATGGCTTTAGGCTATGTCCCCGGTAGGGATGAGCCGAACACCCCCCCCCCCAGTTTGGTTCGCACCAGAACCTGCGAACGGACCGAAAGTTTGCGCAAACTTTAGAACCCCTTCGAAGTCTATGGGACTCGAATGTTCGAAATCAAAAGTGCTAATTTTAAAGGCTAATTTGCATGGTATTGTCCTAAAAAGGGTTTGGGGACCCGGATCCTGCCCCAGGGGACATGTATCAATGCAAAAAAAAGTTTTAAAAACTAACCTTTTTTCGGGAGCAGTGATTTTAATGATGCTTAAAGTGAAAAAAAAGTGAAATATTCCTTGAAATATTGTATCTGGGGGGTGTCTATAGTATGCCTGTAAAGTGGCGCGTGTTTCCCGTGCTTAGAACAGTCCCTGCATAAAATTACATTTTTAAAGGAATAAAAGTAATTTAAAACTGCTTGCGGCTTTAATGTAATGTCGGGTCCCAGCAATATGGATGAAAATCAGAGAGACAAACAGCATGGGTACCCCCCCTCCCCCAGTCCATTACCAGGCCCTTTGGGTCTTGTATGGATATTAAGGGGAACCCCGCACCCAAATTAAAAAAAGGAAAGGCGTGGGGCCCCCAGGCCCTATATACTCTGAACAGCAGTATACAGGTGGTGCAAACAAGACAGGGCCTGTAGGTTTGTTTTTAAGAAGAATCTGTTTGGGGAGGCACAGTGGTGTAGTGGGTAGCACTCTCACCTAGCAGTAAAAAGGGTTGCTGGTTCAAATCCCAACCACGACACTACCTGCCTGGAGTTTGCATGTTCTCCCTGTGCCTGTTTCCTCCGGGTACTCCAGTTTCCTCCTACACTCCAAAGACATGCTGGTAGGTTAATTGGCTTCTGTCCAAAACTGGCCCTAGTATATGAATTGGACCTTGGATTTAGGGTAGGGACTGATGTGGGATGTACAATTGTATATACACACCCACACTCACTCAGGTTGAACTGGATGGACTGGTGTCTTTATTCAACCTTGCTAACTATGTTTGTAATTTTGAACTGGTACATTTTTAAAGTGTAGCTCCAGCCAAAAAATCTATTTTAAGCTTTTTGGAAAACATAGGGAAGGGTTATCACCCCTGTGACATTTGTTTTGCTGTCTGTGCACCTCTTCAGAAGATTTCACCTCACTTTCTGTTCCAATGAAAAATGTTTTTGACAATTTGGGTTTTTTAGTGAAACAAGTATTGTTGATAAAGCATCAGTGGAGAGGAGACACGTTTTTCCCATATTAACCCTTACAGGAGAGAATTTCCCTTCCTAGGGGTAGATTTCTTCTCACTTCCTGTTGTCTCCGTCCGTTTGCAAGTAGGAGTCGTTTGTAAGTTGGATGTTTGAAAGTAGGGGCATGCCCTATATACTCTGCAGAAATTGGGGCCTTAGGTGTTGGTGTTGCCACAACACTGTAAGCCCTCACAGTTACTCTTGGTGGGCGCAGGAATGGGCCCTGCTGTGAAATATTAGATCAAGAATTGTAATTACATGCCTCTGTTGAACAGGGTCAGAAAAATTGGGCCTTTGGTGGTGGTGGTGCTGGTGCCACAACACTGTAAGTCCTCACAGTTACTCTTGTTGGGTGCAGAAAAGGGCCCTGCTGTGAAATATTAGATCAAGAATTGTAATTACATGCACCTGTTGACCAGGGGCAGAAAAATTGGGCCTTTGGTGGTGGTGGTGGGGGTGTTGCCACAACACTGTAATGCCCTGTACACATGGTCGACAACAAAATCCGTGGATTTTTACGACGGATGTTGGCTCAAACTTGTTTTGTATACACACGGTCGCACAAAGTTGTCGGAATTTCCGAACGCCAAGAACGCGGTCACGTACACCACATACGACGAGACTATAAAAGGGCAGTTCAGTACTAAGCGCGGCACCCTTTGGGCTCCTTTTGCTAATCTCGTGTTAGTAAAAGTTTGGTGAGAGACGATTCGTGCTTTTTCAGACTTGTGGTTTTCAGATCGTATTTCTGCTGTTCAGTTTGTGCTTGTGGGTTTGTATCTGGTCTTCAGTGCGTGCAGCGAGTTACCATACCATTGATTTTTCATTGTGTTCTTGTTCGTTCGTTACTTATTTTCTGGTCGCTCTTCACAGGCCTTGCTGTTCTTCAGTGCGTTCTGTTACTGCGTTGGGACCAGCTGACCGTTTTCTAGCCATGTTGCGTATACGTACTCATCGTAGAGTTCGTGCTGTGCGGGGGCTTGGTGTTGGGGTCCTTACTTTGACACAAGCCCAGTCCATGAACAAGGTGGGGAGGAGTTCATGGACCAAGAATTGGTTGCTCCAGCGTGACCAGTTCTGTCACATGCCTTTGCTCCGTGAGATCTGTGAGAATAATCCTGACGATTTCAGGAACTTTCTCAGGATAACGGACCCCGTATTTCACCGTTTGTTGGCTTTGCTGACCCCCTATATCAGCAGGCAGGATACCTGCATGCAGCAAGCCATCACTCTGGAGCAGAGGCTCGTCGCCACGTTGCGGTACTTGGTGATGGGAAGAAGCCTGCAGGACCTCAAGTTCTCGATAGGCATCTCCCCCCCGGGCTCAGGGGATCATTATCCCGGAGACCTGTTCTGCCATCATCCAGGTCCTGCAGAAGGAGTATATGAAGGTAAGATTTTTATCCTTTAACATCACATTTTATTGTATTTAATGTTTGATAATATATTGTATTTCTTTCCTCATTCCCTAATTACCATGATTGTAATATGCTGTGAATGTCCTCTTTGTTCTCATGCATGCTGGATTTTTATGTAATTTTTTTTTGTCCTTCATACATATTTGCCTTCACCAACCTCCCCAGCATGCCCTCCTGGGCCTATATTCACCTTGTGTAGTCACTTAACAATGTATTTTGTCAGCTCCATAGTAGTGCTTTACCCTAAATACCCCCTAAAATGTGTAAAATTGTGATGTGTGCTTGAAAATCTGGCAGAGTGCCAGAGGCTTTTTTTTGGGTCCCAAAATCATTTGGAACCCTCCCTCCCCCCAACTGCTAACTCAGCTGATACCAATCCTCTATCTGCTGACTTTGCCAAACCCATACACACTATACCCACCACTTTTGTGGTCATATTTATGGATGAATTCCCCAAAGCATGTAGTGAAAGGGCCTGCCTAAATACTTTAAAATGGCAATGTTCAAAGTTTTTGTATCCTATTGTTATCTTGATAGGTAGTAGCAGAATGTAAAAATGTGCTAAAATGTGTACAGTGTGTATTTATCTCTTTGTATTATGACACTTCTTACCTGTCTAGTGGGCTGCCAATAGTGTAAGTAGGGAGGGGCTGGCCAAAGTAATACACATTGTTTAGGCATTCTTCTCTCAATGAAGTGGAGAGGGTTACCTGTCCAAAACACCTCCCCCCCATAAATTTATTTAAATGGCCCATAAGAGGGGGGGGGGGAATCTGATAGGTGGACCTTATACCTTTGTCTTTAATTACTCCCTAAAATTAATGTTATACTGATGTTGGCCAAGAATGTTTGTGTCTAATCTGCTTTCCATGTTTATGTGCAAAATTATTATTTTTTTTTCCTGTTTGACTCCACAGTTTCCTTCCAACCCACAGGAATGGCAGACTGTGGCCTCCCACTTTGCCCAGTGGTGGGACGTTCCTAACTGTGGAGGGGCATTTGATGGGAAACACGTCCACATCGTCCCACCACCAAACTCTGGGTCATACTATTACAACTACAAGGGGTTCAATAGTATTGTGATGTTGGCGGTGGTGTTGGCTACTTACGAGTTCCTGTATGTGGACGTGGGGAAGAATGGCCGGATGTCAGATGGTGGAGTCATTGCCCACACGGAGTTCTACAGGCATCTCCAGAATGGCAGCTTGGACTTGCCACCTCCAGAAGACAATGCGGAAGGACTCCCATTTGTCTTTGCTGCGGATGAAGCGTTTGCGCTGGGGGACCATCTTATGTGGCCATTCCCTATGAGGACCCTCACCCCAGACCAGAGGGTTTTTAATTACCGGCTGGCCAGAGCCAGAAGAGTGGCGGAGAACACGTTTGGAATAATGACCAGACGGTTCTGCCTATTTCTTACACCGATACACATGGCGGAGTATAAACTCAATCACATCATCCTGGCTTGCTGTGTTCTCCACAATTTTTTAAGGAGAAATTCTTGGAACTATGCTGGCTCAGTTGGGCCTGAAGCCGGAATTAATCTCAATGAACCCACCCTGACGGCGCTTGAAGCTGGCCGTCCTGGCTTCCCCCCCGAGTGCCCGCGAGGTCCGGATAAGATTCATGGAATACTTTGCGGGTAGGGGGGCCATCAATATGCCAGACAATGTCTGAGACATTTTTTAAATAACATTTTTTTTAAAACTGAACAAGTATTTGCTTACATTTACTGCTTGTGTTTCTTTTAGCTGACCATGACTGCAATTTGGGGAGTCCTGAAAATTGCGTGATTGTGTAAAATTAAAAAGCACTGTTGGGTGTTATTTACTAAAGGCAAAGACACTTTGCACTACAAGTGCACTTGAGACTGCACTGAAACTGCACTTGTAGTGCAAAGTGCATTTGCCCTTAGGAAATAACCCCCATTGTCACTGAAAACACCAATTTTACCACAAAAAATGTTTATGAGCATTGAAAGAAGCATTGAAAGAAGAAGCCACACATTGTTGATTATCAATCTTTTTAATACAAGCACAATCACATGTGCATTTATGAAAGGTTTTTAAAACAAACCAAGAAAGTAGAATTGTCCTTTTAAGGTAAAACAGGCATGTTTAAAACCAACAAGAAATACACAAATCTGGAACTTACAAAGTTCAACTTTTGTAGAACTTGAAGGCAATATCAGACATGAGTATTTATAAACTGTGTTTGATATTCAAATGGGGTGAAGACACCCCTGGAAAAGCCAAATTTTGAAGATGCACAAAAATTGCCGAATGTCAACATGTGCTAGCTGCCATCATGGGGGATCAATGGACATGTTTTGTGGGTGCAACCCCTTCCTCTCGGCTACTTTATTATTGAGGAAAGGGTTGCACCCCCAAAACGCATACATTGATCTCCCGTGATGGCAGATAGCACATGTTGACACACTGTGTGCATCTTCAAAATTTGGCTTTTCGAGAATATGTTAAAAAATGGGAAAAAAGTTTTCGGGAAAAAAAGCCTAAAAAATTAGGGATTTCCAGGGGTTTTAAACTCTCCCTAAAACATCAATGATGTTCTTCATTTTGTTTTGAACATCATTGATGTTTTGCTTGATGTTTTCCAATCCTTATTACACCCCATGATCTCCCCAATCAGGATCTGGGCACTTTCACTGGTGAAATGACCTTCATCCACAACATCACGATCACCTAAAATATAGAAACAAAAACACACCATGTATTATAAATATGCAGGCATCCATCTCTTACCTGAGGCTGTGGTCGCAGACACTCACCTGTTGTGGTGACAATTTCCACCACGTCTCCCTCCTCCTTCTCCTGTTGGCTTGGTGGCATTTCCACTTCTTCATGAGGTGGGGGGTCTGTTGTCTCCTCTGATGAGTGGTGTCCTCCGAGTCTTTTCTCCCCTATGTAAAAAAAATAGGTATACTTAGCACACAGATATTTGATGGCAGAAATAGGAATATGTAACATTGCTTGGAAGTGGGGTACAATTGTCTGTTTTGGCAGAGTTACAAGATGAAGAAATATTGTTTTCCTTTGTCAAGCTTGAATACTTACCTATTTTGTACAAGCTTCACAGATGGAGACACCCCTATAGTATACACTGGAGCACCTGTGTGGGCCCCCTAATAAAAAGGGTGTTCTTGTGTCCCACACTAGTGCTCCAACTTCCAGATATGTAAACAGCTGCTGAGTGTCCTCTCCTTACACAGAATCTAGTTTGCATTTTATTCTAGTTACAAACCCATCTAGATACCAAAATTATTTTAAGAGAAGTAGGCCAGAAAAAATATATAGAACTGCATCTGGACCAAACATGTTGTTTTATAGGCCGAACGAACAATGTTCCCTACGAACGAATAATGTGTCCATGAACATGAAAGTTGCCATTTTAAACTGTACAACAGTAAAGAAAAGCACATGGAGCAGCACAAACGTAATAAAAGAAAGAATAGGAACACAGGACAACTACTTACTTTTCTGCAGAACTCTCCTGATCCTTCTATACTGATCGTGCTCCCTTAATTTGAGGTCCGACCACCGCTATCTGAGTTGATCCTTGGATCGTCTGCACCCCAAAATTTCTGTGCAGACTCTTCACAACTTTCGCCATGATCTTGGCCTTTCTGACATTGGGGTTGGGGTAAGGTCCATACTTCCCGTCATAGTCGGTCCTCTTCAATATGTCGACCATCTCCACCATCTCAACAAAGGCCATATTTGATGCCTTAAATCTCCTGCGGGATCGTGACATTTCTGGCTCCGGCCTTTCCTCCTCCTCCTCATTGCTGCTATTAGCACGCACCTGTTGTGTCTCCGCCATGTGCTCTTCCCCACTGCGCTGAACGAGAAGGGGAGGGGAATAGACTAGAAAGAACGTCAGGGGCGGGCGGAGTTTCACGCATGCGCAGTGTATATAAAGCGTAACACGCGTGCGTCGTACGTACGATCTGTGAGCGGAGGAAGGAGTATAAGAAGCGACGATCGTGATAACGAAGGTAACATTTAAACTTGGGCCTATACTGCTTAGAGATTGAGGCCTATATTGGGACAAGATTAGGAGAGTTTAGCATGACATTAGGGTTTGTCTTGTGTTGTGTCTTGCAGAGAAAATGGATATATTGAAGTATCAGGACTTTATCACCATATTCATTGATATGTTCAGGGAGCTGCCCTGTCTGTGGCAGGTAAACCACCCACATTATAAGAATCAAACAAAGAGGAAGGCAGCGCTGGATAAATTGCTGGAGTTCGTGAAGCCGGTGATCCCCACGGCAGACATCACCTATTTGAAGGCCCTAATTGGTGGCATGAGGAGCACTTATCTAAGGGAGCGCAAGAAGGTCCAGGATTCCCTGAGATCAGGAGCTGCAGATGACATTTATGTACCCAGGCTGTGGTACTATGACAGACTGCATTTTCTGGCAGGCCAGACTGAACCCAGGCCAGCACTCTCCAATCTTCCTTCCACGCTTCCTTCCCCCTCAGCTGAGGCTTATGACGTCCAACCTGGGCATTCCAGGCAGCAACATGTGGTGGAGCCCAGCTTGAGCCAGGTATAGCATTCTTCTAAATATTTCTGGTTGTCAAATTAATGATGTTAAATATATGTTATAGTACTAATTTCTGAGTGTGATTGATGAACCAAAAACTAAAACGATGTCCCTTTTTCATACACAGGAAAGTTGGTGGCCGGGCCAAGTAGGCTGCCCGATACCCAGCTCCCTCCCCTCTGCCTTCAAAGAAAAGTGGCAGGAAGAGTAGTAACCTGGAGGAGGCTGCAATTGGCCTATTTTGGAAGGCTACTGAGGCCCTCAGAACACCCCACAGTGTTGAAGAGGATTTTGCTGACCTAACAGCATGCAAAATGTTGCAAATGGAGGAGGGCCAATGCCTCTTATGTGAGTTTATCATTTTAGAAGCACTAAATAAGGGGTTGAGGGGCCAACTCACATGCCAAAGCCACATTTGTGAGCTCACCCATGGTCCTCCTCCTCCTCCTCCAGGTCCTCCTCCTCCTCCTCCAGGTACTACTCCTCCTCCTGCCACACCTCCAACATCACAGACACAGCCGGGAAGGAAGCGTCTAAGGAAGACCAGAGAGTGATGGCCTGGGTTCAGTCTGGTCTGGCAAAAGATTCAGGCTCTTGTGTGACCACAGCCTTGGGACATACATGTCATCTGCTGCTGTTCCTGATCTCTTGGACTTTTTCGATTTTGCAGGAAAATAGTTGATGTGTGCCCTGAGGGCCAACAGCTTCGCCAATTTCTGCTATTTCTCCAGCGTTGCCTCCCTCTTTGTTTGGTTATGAGCCCTTAATAAAGGAATTTTTTGTTCAATTATACTTGCCTATGTGTGTTTTCCTTCAAAAAGGACAGTTTGTTTGTGAGGAGGCAGGTACATTTCAAAAATACAATGTGAAATTAACAAGAGACACCACCACCAAACAATCTCCTTGAGATTAAATAATACAAGATAATAATGGTGTTGTGGTAACTTGACACACAAAACACACCCAAAAATATTCTGGAGTAAAAAATAAATAAATAAATAAATAAATAAAACACAAGATCAGGCTTTAAAAAAATCCTAAAAAAAAATTATTTAATCTAAAAACATCCCAAAAATATTATTTTTTTGGGAGATGTGACAAATAAAAATATTATATTGATGAAATTACGAGAAATAATAAAGAAAGAAGTTTGTGAGAAGTCTGTGTGAATATGAGCAGCAAAACTACTTCATTCTTCTAGCATTATAAAGAAGAAGAGAGTGGGCTGCATTAAACAATTTAAAACATTGCAGCCTGACGAAAGTGCTATATCCATTCCGAATGCTAATTTTACCAGACCGAGCAGTTCCGTCTTGGAATTTATTCTGAGCATGCGTGGCACTTTGTGTGTCGGAATTGTCCACACACGGTCGGAATTGACGCGATCGGATTTTGTTGTCGGAAAATTTTATAGCCTGCTCTCAAACTTTGTGTGTCAGAAATTCCAATGGAAAAAGTCAGATGGAGCCCACACACGGTCAGAATTTCCGACAACAAGTTCCGATCGCACATTTTCCGTCGGAAAATCCAACCGTGTGTACAGGGCATAAGTCCTCACAGTTACTCTTGGTGGGCGCTGGAACGGGCCCTGCTGTGAAATATTAGATCAAGAATTGTAATTACATGCACCTGTTGAACAGGGGCAGAAAAATTGGGCCTTTGGTGGTGGTGGTGCTGATGCCACAACACTGTAAGTCCTTACAGTTACTCTTGGTGGGCGCAGAAATGGTCCCTGCTGTGAAATATTAGATCAAGAATTGTAATTACATGCACCTGTTGAACATAGGCAGAAAAATTGGGCCTTTGGTGGTGGTGGTGGTGGTGTTGAAACAACACTGTAAGTCATCACAGTTACTCTTGGTGGGCGCTGGAATGGGCCCTGCTGTGAAATATTAGACCAAGAATTGTAATTACATGCACCTGTTGAACAGGGGCAGAAAAATTGGTCCTTTGGTGGTGGTGGTGTTGAAACAACACTATAAGTCATCACAGTTACTCTTGGTGGGCGCTGGAACGGGCCCTGCTGTGAAATATTAGAACAAGAATTGTAATTACATGCAGCTGTTGAACAGGGGCAGAAAAATTGGGCCTTTGGTGGTGGTGGTGCTGGTGCCACAACACTGTGATGCCCTGTACACACGATAGGATTTTCCAATGGAAAATGTGTGATAGGACCTTTTTGTCGGAAATTCCGACCGTGTGTAGGCTCCATCACACATTTTCCATAGGAATTTCCGACACACAAAGTTTGAGAGCTTGCTATAAAATTTTCCGACAACAAAATCTGTTGTCGGAAATTCCGATCGTGTGTACACAAATCCGACGCACAAAGTGCCATGCATGCTCAGAATAAATTAGGAAACGAAAGCTATTGGCTACTGCCCTGTTGATAGTCCCAACGTACGTGTTTTACGTCACCGCGTTCAGAACGATTGGATTTTCCGACAACTTTGTGTGACCGTGTGTATGCAAGACAAGTTTGAGCCAACATCCATCAGAAAAAATCCATGGATTTTGTTGTTGGAATGTCCGATCAATGTCCGACTGTGTTTACAGGGCATAAGTCCTCACAGTTACTCTTGGTGGGCGCAGAAATGGGCCCTGCTGTGAAATATTAGATCAATAATTGTAATTACATGTCCCTGTTGAACAGGGGCAGAAAAATTGGGCCTTAGGCACTAGTGCCACAACACTGCAACCCCTCACAGATACTCTAGTTGGAGCGCAGGAACGAGCCCTGCTGCAAAGTATTGCACCAAAAATTGTAATTACATGCACCTGTTGAACAGGGGCAGAAAAATTCGGCCTTTGGTGGTGGTGGTGGTGCCACAACACTGCAACCCCTCACAGATACTCTAGTTGGAGCACAGGAATGAGCCCTGCTGCAAAGTATTGCATCAAAAATTGTAATTACACGTCCCTGTTAAACAGGGGCTGAAAAATTGGGCCTTAGGCACTGGTGCTGGTGCCACAACACTGCAACCCCTCACAAATACTCTAGTTGAGCGCAGCAACGAACCCTCCTTGCAAAATATTGCATCAAAATTGAAATTACACGCCCCTGTTGAACAGGGGCTGAAAAATTGGGCCTTAGCCACTGGTGGCGGCGCCAAGAACCAAAAATATTCTTACAAGCTATCAGCATGATCATTGAGGAGGAAGAGGATAGTCACTCAGCATAACAGTATAGTCACTCAGCATCAGCATAGGCAGTCTTGAAGGGATCTGACATTTAAAAAAAAAAATATTTGGTTACATCAGCATCAGGTGCTTGGTAGCTGGTGGTGATCCAAGACTGAATGATGAAGTGTAGAAATGGCGCTATTCTAGTCTTAATATAGTATGATGAAAAAGAAGTGCCTAATGCCGCGTACACACGAGCGGACATTACGGCGGACTTTGCCCGGCGGACTGGATTTCGTCGGACAATTCGATGTGTGTGGGCTCCAGCGGACTTTGTTTTCTCAAAAGTTCGACGGAATTAGATTTGAAACTTGTTTTAAATTTATCCGTTGAAATCGAGTCCGGTCGAAAAGTCCGCCGTCTGTATGCTAGTTCGACGGACAAAAAGCCACGCTAGGGCAGCTATTGGCTACTGGCTATGAACTTCCTTGTTTTAGTCCGGTCGTACGTCATCACGTACGAATTCGACGGACTTTGGTGGATTGTGTGTAGGCAAGTCCGTTCATTCACAAAGTCCGTCGGAAAGTACGTCGAAAAGTCCGCCGGGCAAAGTCCGCCGTAATGTCCGCTCGTGTGTACGCGGCATAACAATTTAATTGTACCTTTGGCTTAACACTAGGCCTGTACAGAAATATTAAGATGTCAAAACGTAAAATAAGAATAAACAGAATTTTTTCCAATGGAAAGAAAAAGTAAAACTGTGAAAGCCGGTGTTATACCCTCTGCCTTATTGGGTCAGGCAACTAGGCTAAAAAAGATTTAAATAGTGGTTTTACTCTCCCTGGAGAATATGGCGAACTTCAGATTTCAAACCAACTTTGAAATCAGAGGATTTGGTGTAAAATGTGTTATCCCCCTGCCTGTCACAAAGCAAGTGAAATATGTGCAAGTAGTAACAATTTAATATTCCTAGTAATAAACTGATAAAAACTTATGCCAAAAACCACAAAATGGATAGGTGTGTTACACCCTCTGGTGGGTGTCAGAGTGATGAATTGATCAACAATCATGCAACAAAAATATAATGAAACACAACAAAAATGGACTGGGAGTGTTACACCCTCTGGGAATAAAGGATGTTTAACCGCTTCAGCCCCAGAAGATTTTATCCCCTTCCTGACCAGAGCGTTTTTTGCGATTCGGCACTGCGTCGCTTTAACTGACAATTGCGCGGTCGTGCGACGTGGCTCCCAAACAAGATTGACGTCCTTTTTTTCCCACAAATAGAGCTTGTTTTTGGTGGTATTTGATCGCCTCTGTGATTTTTATTTTTTGCGCTATAAACAATATAAGAGCGACAATTTTGAAAAAAATGCATTATTTTTTACATTTTGCTAAATAAATATCCCCCAAAAATATATAAAATAACATTTTTTTTCCTCAGTTTAGGCCAATCGTATTCTTCTACATAGTTTTAGTAAAAAAAATCGCAATAAGCGTTGATTGATTGGTTTGCGCAAAAGTTATAGAGTTTACTAAATAGGGGATAGTTTTATAGCATTTATATTAAAAATTTTTTTTTTTTTTACTAGTAATTGCGGCAATCAGCGATTTTTATTGTCACTGCGACGTTATGGCGGACATGTCGGACATTTTTGACAATTTTTTGGGACCATTTTCATTTATACAGCGATCATTGAGATTAAAAATGCATTGATTACTGTGTAAATGACACTGGCAGTGAAGGGGTTAACCACTAGGGGGCGGGGAGGGGTTGAGTGTGTCCTAGGGGCGTGATTACTAACTGTCAGGGGGATGGGCTGGTGTGTGACGTCACTGATCTCTGCTCATAATGACAGGGAGCAGAGATCGAGTGACACTTGTCACTAGGCAGAACGGGGAGATGCTGTTTACATCAGCATCTCCCCGTTCGTCCTCTCCGTGAGGCGATCGCGGGTATCCCCGCAGCGATCGAGTCCGTGGGACCCGCGACCCGACTGACGGAGCTCCCGGCTGGCGGCGCGCACGCAATGGCACGCCGGGGAATTCAAATGAACGTACGTATATACATTTCTTTATATATCTCCTACTACTTTTTTATATTTTTTTGATAACTGTGGCATCCATTTACTGGACCTTAATACTAGGGCCACTTTCTTTTCGCTTGATAGATACGATAGCGCAGGGTCACCTACTATTTCTCGGTGATTCAAGACTGATTCATTTTTATGAAGGTCAGTCGATCGACCAAGTCGGTGGACAGGTGCACCCTGTGATCGGTTCCAGCAGCACTGAATGTGAAAGAATGGATGCAGGACAGGCCAGTAGCTCAATTGCATACTGTGCAAGCTCTGGCCAGTGATCCATCCCCAAGACCCAGTAACCTAGAGGATTTTCGGTGGGAAAGGTGTCCAAGTCAGATCTTGCCCCTAGGTATTCCTGCACCATGTAAAACAGACAATGGCGATGGTTGCTGGATACCTTGGGGCTGCGGACTAAAAAATTGTCTGAACGCATCGGTCAGACGGCCACCTTCTCCACCACTCCTTCTTTGACTGACCGAAGCCTCAGCAACACGTTGTCCAGGAACAGGAGCCTTACCCTTGTAACATGGATCAAGGAGGGTTGCCAGCCAGTATTGATCCCTCTCCTTAATACGAGGATCCTTCTGCAGGCTTTGCAGAATCAGGGAGGCCATGCAGCGTAGGTTTGCTGAGGCATTCGATCCAGAGTCCTCTGGGTAACTAAGGACGACATGATCCACAGCCACCTCCTCCCAGCCACGTACAAGTCCATGTGTTTCTTGGGACTGTAAATGATCCCTTAAAGACTGCTGCTGATGCTGAGTGCCAGACTCCACCTCCATGCTGACACAATCCTCCTCCTCCTCCTTCTTGTCCTCTTCCTGTGTGATTGGCGGGCACGCAGGAACACTGTCTGGATAAAAGGGGGCCTTGAGAGGTAAGGAAGTCCTCCTCTTCCTGCCTCTGTTCTGCCTCAAGTGCCCTGTCCATTATTCCACGCAGTGTGTGCTCCAACAGGTGGACAAGGGGAACAGTGTTACTGATGCATGCACTGTCACTGCTCACCATCCTCGTGGCCTCTTCAAATGGTGACAAGACAGTGCATGCATCCTTGATCATTGCCCACTGGCGTGGGGGAAAAAAACTAGCTCCCCTGACCCTGTCCTGGTGCCATAGTCGCACAGGTACTCATTGATGGCCCTCTGCTGCATGTGCAACCACTGCAGCATGGCCAACGTTGAGTTCCACCTGGTTGGCATTTCACAGATTAGGCGGTTCTTGGGCAGGTTAAATTCCTTTTGGAGGTCAGCCCGCCGAGCACTGGCAATATATGACCTGCGGAAGTGCACACAGACTTTCCTGGCCTGCCTCAGGACATCCTGTTAACCCGGGTACCTGCCCAAGAACCGCTGCACCACCAAGTTAAGGACATGAGCCAAACAGGGCACATGGGTCAGTTATCCCTGTCAGAGGACGGAGAGGAGGTTGGTGCCATTGTCGCAAACCACCATTCCTGGCTGAAGCTGGCGTGGCGTCAACCATCTCTAATCCTGCCCCTGCAGAGCTGACAGAATCTCTGCCCCAGTGTGGCTCCTTTCCCCCAAGCACACCAGCTCAAGCACCGCATGGCATCTTTTGGCCTGCGTACTTGCGTAGCCCCTTGAACGCCTACGGAGCACCGCTGGTTCCAAGGACAAATCAGCACAGGAAGAGGCCATGGAGGAAGAAGAAGAGGAGGGGGTGGAGGAGAGAGGTGTGTCAGAATCACCAGTAGTAGCATTTTGGAGGCATGGTGGCGGAAAAACCTCCAACACTACTGCACCCTGTCCTGCATCCTTCCCAGCTGCCAGAAGAGTCACAAAATGCGCCGTGAAGGATAGGTAATGTCCCTGTCCATGCCTGCTGGACCATGAGTCAACGGTAATATGCACCTTACCGCTGACCGCCCTATCCAGCGAGGCCCAGACATTGCCTTTTACATGCCCGTAGAGAGCCGGAATCGACTTCCGTGAGAAAAAGTGGTGTTTGGGAACCTGCCACTGAGGAACTGCACATTCCACAAACTCACGGAAGGGGGCAGAGTCTACCAACTGAAAAGTCAGCAGTTGAAGTGCTAGCAATTTAGCCAAGCTAGCATTCAACATCTAGGCATGTGGATGGCTGGGAGCGAACTTCTTTCGGCGGTGCAGCAGCTGGGGAAGGGAAATTTGCCTGGTACAATCTGATGTCGGTGTACCGATAGCAGGTTTCCCGCAAGTACTTGGCTGTGACACACCTAATTCTACACCTTCATTCCTCTCAGTGCAGGTCTCAGAGAGGACTGAAGGTATAGTGGGGTTGGAGATCCCAGCTGATGAGGAGCAAGGAGAGGTCCTCTCTGTTCTTTGGTGTGGGTCTTTTAGGTACGCTTGCCAACAAACTGCATGGCAGGTCAACATATGTCTGGTCAAGCATGTGGTGCCCAAGCGGGTGATGTTTTGGCCACGCGAGATACGCTTGAGACATATGTTGCAAATAGCAGCAGTGGGATCTGATGCACTCGTCTCAAAAAAGGCCCACACCAAAGAACTTTTAGAATAATGAGCAGAGACAGCAGCTCCCTGCACATGCAGAGCTCTGCGGTGTGATGCATTCGGTGTGCTGCCCTTAAGCTGGCCCCTGGAGGGCATCCTGCCTCATTGGTTATGTGCCTCCTCCTCCTCCTCTCTCCTATCAGGCACCCATGTGGAGTCAGTGACCTCATCATCCCCTCCCTCCTCATCACTGGAGCAAAGCTGGCAGTATGCTGCAGCTGGGGGAACATGACTGCCAGATTGCTGTCCTTCTTGGGCACCCCCATTGTCTGGGCTCACGTTACTGCCTTCCTCTAGCTGAGTACCATCATCGAAGCCTTCAAAACACTGGGCATCCTCCTGGAGCATGTACCCAACACTGTGGTAAAACAGTTCGGGGGACTCCTCAGGAGGACATGGTGGGGCTAGGGAAGGAGTGACTGATGCCATTGAGCCGAGGGAAGAGGCCGCGTTGGCAGCTGCTTTGCCAGACAACGTACCCTGAGCCTGGGTGAGAGAGGATGAGGAGGATGAGGACGGCTTGGTCATCCACTCTACCAAGTTTTCCACATGTTGCGGCTCAACGCGGCCAGCTGCCGAAAAAAAGGACAAGCGTGTCCCATGGCCACGTGCTGATAAGGATGCACCATGTCCACGACCAGCACTTTTGCCTCTAGACACAGAGCCTGCTTGCCCTCTTTTATTGGCTTGTGACTGTCTGCCTCTCCTTGTTGGCCTTCCAGACATACTAATGGCCTACACTGCAGTGAGATGTAGCTGCACAAAACTGGGATGTATATATATACTGATTATACAGCAGCTAGCAGAATGCCTGTCTGTGGTATTAATAGGATCAGAAGCACACCAGCACTTGTCTTCAGGTAGCTATAGGTGCAACTGTGCAGGGTACACAGACACTACTGTAAATACTTCAAGAGCCTGCCTGTGCTATTAATAGGATCAGAAGAAGAACACAAGCACTTGTCTTCAGGTAGCTACACTGTAGGTGCAACTGTGCAGGGTACACAGTACACTAACTGTAAATACTTCAAGAGCCTGCCTGTGCTATTAATAGGATCAGAAGAAGCACACAAGCACTTGTCTTCAGGTAGCTATAGGTGCAACTGTGCAGGGTATACAGTACACTAACTGTAAATACTTCAAGAGCCTGCCTGTGCTATTAATAGGATCAGAAGAAGCACACAAGCACTTGTCTTCAGGTAGCTATACTGTAGGTGCAACTGTGCAGGGTACACAGTACACTAACTGTAAATACTTCAAGAGCCTGCTTGCGCTAATAATAGGATCAGAAGAAGAACACAAGCACTTGTCTTCAGGTAGCTATAGGTGCAACTGTGCAGGGTACACAGTACACTAACTGTAAATACTTCAAGAGCCTGCCTGTGCTATTAATAGGATCAGAAGAAGCACACAAGCACTTGTCTTCAGGTAGCTATACTGTAGGTGCAACTGTGCAGGGTACACAGTACACTAACTGTAAATACTTCAAGAGCCTACCTGTGCTATTAATAGGATCAGAAGAAGAACACAAGCACTTGTCTTCAGGTAGCTATAGGTGCAACTGTGCAGGGTACACAGTACACTAACTTTAAATACTTCAAGAGCCTGCATGTGCTATTAATAGGATCAGAAGAACACAAGCACTTGTCTTCAGGTAGCTATACTGTAGGTGCAACTGTGCAGGGTACACAGCACACTAACTGTAAATACTTCAAGAGCCTGCCTGTGCTATTAATAGGATCAGAAGAAGAACACAAGCACTTGTCTTCGGGTAGCTATAGGTGCAACTGTGCAGGGTACACAGTACACTAACTTTAAATACTTCAAGAGCCTGCCTGTGCTATTAATAGCATCAGAAGAAGCACATAAGCACTTGTCTTCAGGTAGCTATACTGTAGGTGCAACTGTGCAGGGTACACAGTACACTAACTGTAAATACTTCAAGAGACTGCCTGTGCTATTAATAGGATCAGAAGCACACAAGCACTTGTCTTCAGGTAGCTATACTGTAGGTGCAACTGTGCAGGGTACACAGTACACTAACTGCAAATACTGTAAAAACACCTGCCTGCCTGTCAGTATATTAGGAAGAGAATAACAGGAACGGATCTAGCTAAACTGAATACAGTGCATATATACAACACCTGGGATGCATATATATATATACACAATACACTGTAAGTGCAGCTAACTGACTCGACCTGCCTACTCTAACTTAAATCAAATGACACTGTCTCTCTGTCTATTTATCTCTCTCTGCCGCCGCAACACACTACACAAGGCCGCCACGCAGGCGGCCTTATATAGTGTGGGGCGTGTACTAAACTCCCTGAGCCATAATTGGACAAAGCCACCCTGGCTTTGGCCAATTACAGCTCTCTGTACACACGGTGCAGTGATTGGCCAAGCATGCGGGTCATAGTGCATGCTTGGCCAATCATCAGCCAGCAATGCACTGCGATGCCGCAGTGAATTATGAGCCGTGATGCGCCAGTCGAATTTGGCGCGAACGGCCCATATCGTTCGCAATTCGACGGACGGTCGAACAGGCGATGTTCGAGTCGAACATGGGTTTGACTCGAACTCGAAGCTCATCCCTAGTCCCCGGTAGTGATATAGATCAATCTACACAATAAGCATTGCTTTATATGTATATGGCTACATGAGACTATGTTTGTATATACACTGAGAAAAATTATAAACGCAACACTTTTGTGTTTGCCCCTATTTATTATGAGCTGAACGCAAAGATCTATGACTTTTTCTATGTACACAAAAGGCTTATTTCTCTTAAATATTGTTCAAAAATTTGTGTTAGTGTGCACTTCTCCTTTGCCAAGATAATCCGTCCACCTCACAGGTATGGCATATCAAGATGCTGATTAAACAGCCTCATTATTATACAGCTGTAGCTTAGGCTGGCCACAATAAAAGGCCACTCTAAAATGTGCAGTTTTATCACACAGCACAATGCCACAGATGTTGCAAGTTTTGAGGGAGCATGCAATTGGCATGCTGACTGCAGGAATGTCCACCAGAGTTGTTGCCCTTGAATTGAATGTTCATTTCTCTACCATAAGCCGTCTCCAAAGGCGTTTCAGAGAATTTGGCAGTACATCCAACCAACCAGCCTCACAACTGCAGGCCACTTGTAACCACACCAGCCCTGGACCTCCACATCCAGCATCTTCACCCCCAAGATCATCTGAGACCAACCACCTGGACAGCTGCTGCAACAATCGGTTTGCATAACCAAACAATTTCTGCACGAACTGTCAGAAACCGTCTCAGGGAAGCTCACCTGCATGCTCGTTGTCCTCATCGGGGTCTTGTCCTGACTACAGTTCATCGTCGTAACCAACTTGAGTGGGCAAATGCTCACATTCGATGGCGTCTGGCACTTGGAGAGGTGTTCTCTTCACGGATGAATCCCGGTTTTCACTGTACAGGGCAGATGGCAGACAGCGTGTATGATGTTTTGTGGGTGAGCGGTTTGCTAATGTCAATGTTGTGGATCGAGTGGCCCATGGTGGCGGTGGGGCTATGGTATGGGCAGGCATATGCTATGGACAATGAACACAGGTGCATTTTATTGATAGCATTTTGAATGCACAGAGATACTGTGATGAGATCCTGAGGCCCATTGTTGTGCCATTCATCCACGACCATCACCTCATGTTGCAGCATGATAATGCATGGCCCCATGTTGCAAGGATCTGTACACAATTCCTGGAAGCTGAAAACATCCCCATTCTTGCATTGCCAGCATAATCACAGTACATGTCAATCATTGAGTATGTTTGGGATGCTCTGGATCGGCGTATACAACAGTGTGTTCCAGTTCCTGCCGCTATCCAGCAACTTCGCACAGCCATTGAAGAGGAATGGACCAACATTCCACAGGCCACAATCAACAACCTAATCAACTCTATGCAAAGGAGATGTGCTGCACCGTGTGAGGCAAACCAGATACTGACTGTTTTTTGGACCCCCAAACCCCCCCCCCAATACAGCAAAACTGCACATTTTAGAGTGGACTTTTATTTTGGCCAGCCTAAGGCACACCTGTGCAATAATCATGCTGTCTAATCAGAATCTTGATATGCCACACCTGTGAGGTGGATAGATTATTTCGGCAATGGAGAAGTGCCAACTAACACAGATTTAGACAGATTTGTGAACAATGTTTGAGAGAAATAAGCCTTTTGTGTACATAGAAAAAGTCGTAGATCTTTGTGTTCAGCTCATGATAAATAGGGGCAAACACAAAAGTGTTACATTTTAAATTTTGCTCAGTGTATATATTTTTCATTAAGAGCAATATTCTATGGTCATGTTTAGTCTACTCTATTTAGTAAGCATTAGTTTTTCTTCATTCATTTTCTCTATATGTTTTATGCTCAAAAGGTGTTGGGTGTATGGGGGGTGATGTCTGTGGGGGGTTCTTTGGGTTTTTATGTAGTATTTGTGATGTTTTATGGGATATATTTTGTATAATGTGTCTGTACTGTTGTAAATGGCAAAAGAAAATAAAAAGAACCTGTTCAAGAAAAAATAATTTTTTAAGTGCTTACATCAGAGAATGGACAGCGCTATCACTACTATGCTACATAAGTGTGCTCACACCTTCTAAGCTCATATAAACATCCTATACACCATCACAAAAAAAAAAAATACATAAAAAATATATAATGTATTCAGTAAATTGCTATGTACAATGTGCAAAGTACAAAGTCCAAAATTGTGTGCCAAAAAAAAAAATATATACGGTATCTCACCAAAGTGAGTACATCTCTCACATTTTTGTAAATATATTATTATATCTTTTCATGTGACAACACTGAAGAAATGACACTTTGCTACAATGTAAAACAGTGAGTGTACAGCTTGTATAAAGTGTAAATGTGCTGTCCCCTCAAAATAACTCAACACACAGCCATTAATGTGTACACTGCTGGCAACAAAAGTGAGTACACCCCTAAGTGAAAATGTCCAAATTGGGCCCAATTGGCCATTTCCCTCTGACTCATTAGTGTTACAAGGTCTCAGGTGTGAATGGGGAGCAGGTGTGTTAAATTTGGTGTTATCGCTCTCACTCTCTCATACTGGTCACTGGAAGTTCAACATGGCACCTCATGGCAAAGAACTCTCTGAAGATCTGAAAAAAAGAATTGTTGCTCTACATAAAGATGGCCTAGGCTATAAGAAGATTGCCAAGACTCTGAAACTGAGCTGCAGCATGGTGGCCAAGACCATACAGCGGTTTAACAGGACAGGTTCCACTCAGAACAGGCCTCGCCATGGTTGACCAAAGAACTTGAGTGCACGTGCTCAGCTTCATATCTAGAGGTTGTCTTTTGGAAATAGATATACGAGTGCTGCCAGCATTGTTGCAGAGGTTTAATAGGTGGGGGGTCAGCCTGTCAGTGCTCAGGCCATACGCTGCACACTGCATCAAATTGGTCTACATGGCTGTCGTCCCAGAAGGAAGCCTCTTCTAAAGACGATGCACAATAAAGCCCACAAACAGTTTGCTGAAGACAAGCAGACTAAGGAAGAAAAGTGAACATCGCTCCAGGCAATCAACCCATAATGATATCCATCCTGCTAATGAAAAACAGGTGCTGGCTCTGTACTGAGTGAGGAATTGAAGAAAAAGCTGTATGGCCGCACTCCATTGTAACAACTTTATTAAAGACGATAAAATCAGAAAATCAACTGTAGTGTTAAAGAAGATAATGGTAAAGCTTTGAGAAAATTGTTTTTATTATTATCATCCGTGCGATATATATTGTGTTTTAAAAAGGTACTTTGTATTTTGTATAGCGTGAACAAAATAAATAAAGATTATATAATTTAAAAAAAAAAGACGATAAAATCCATATGGTTAAAGAGACATCAGAGGCATAGGGACAAAAATGCTGATGCGTTTCACACCACTGTAGGGTGCCTTTTCATAGCTGCCAGAAGATGGGCTGACTCAATCAAACAATTAAAGAACCTCATGTAAGGGGCCACCCACATGGGCATGTCAGTCGAAATTCCGAACCGTATGGGAAACACCTGAGGTAATACAGGTGCATGGGATATTCGACATATATTAGACACGCAATAACAATGCAAAACTACCAGGATTTCCATACAGCCCAAAAATACACATAAAACAAAAAAAACATTAAAAAAAACCCGCATAAATATACATAAGACCAAAACAAAATCTGTATATATAAATAAATGATTTTAAGTCGAGTTTTTCAGCACTTTTTTTGTACTGAAAGTGCCCCCCTCGACTTATACTTGAGTCAAGCACTTTTCTGCAGCAAAAAATTTCATTTTCTGAACCGATTTTGGGGCCCCGTATCTCAGGGTCACTTTGTGCTAGGAACCCCAAATTTAGTGTGCAAACCCAGTGGAACGGGTTCCACAACATATCCAAAAATGGGGTTCCTAGCACTAAGTGGCCCCAACATACAGGGCCCCAAAATCGGTTTGGAAAATGTCATTTTCTGCTGCAGAAAAGTGCTTGACATTTTCTGAACTGAATTTTGGGGCCCTGTATCTCAGGGCCACTTGGTGCTAGGGATGAGCTTCGTGTTCGAGTCGAACCCATGTTCGACTCGAACATCGGCTGTTCGGTCGTTCGCCAAATTGCGACCGATATGGGCCGTTCGCGCCAAATTCGTGTGGCGCATCACGGCCCATAATTCACTGCGGCATCGCAGTGCATTTCTGGCTGATGATTGGCCAAGCATGCACTATGACCCGCATGCTTGGCTAATCACAGCGCCGTCTGAGCAGAGAGCCGTAATTGACCAAAGCCAAGGAGGCTTTGGCCAATTATGGCTCAGGGCATTTGGTACACGCCCCACACTATATAAGGCCGCCTGCACGGCGGCCCTGTGTAGTGTGTGTTCCGGCGTTCATTGAGAGAGAGAGAGAGACAGACAGTGACATTTGATTTGAGTTAGATAGATTAGGCAGAACAGTCAGTCAGTTTAGCTGCACTTACAGTGTATTGTGTATGCATCCCAGGTGTTGCATATATATATATACACTGTATTCAGTTTAGCTAGATCCGTTCCTGTTATCTTCCTACTGACAGGCAGGCTTATCTTGTTACAGTATATACAGCTACCTGAAGAAAATTACTGGTGTTCTTTTGATCCTATTAGTACCACAGTCAGGCAGCTAGACTATATACAGTTAGTGCAGTGTGTCCTGCTCACAGTGTTCAGCTAGATCCGTTCCTGTTATCTTCCTACTGACAGGCAGGCTTGTCTTGTTACAGTATATACAGCTACCTGAAGAAAATTACTGGTGTTCTTTTGATCCTATTAGTACCACAGTATGGCAGCTAGACTATTTACAGTTAGTGCAGTGCGTCCTGCTCACAGTGTTCAGCTAGATCCATTCCTGTTATCTTCTTACTGACAGGCAGGCTTGTCTTGTTACAGTATATACAGCTACCTGAAGAAAATTACTGGTGTTCTTTTGATCCTATTAGTACCACAGTCAGGCAGCTAGACTATTTACAGTTAGTGCAGTGCGTCTTGCTCACAGCGTTCAGCTAGATCAGTTCCTGTTATCTTCCTACTGACAGGCAGGCTTGTCTTGTTACACTATATACAGCTACCTGAAGAAAATTACTGGTGTTCTTTTGATCCTATTAGTACCACAGTCAGGCAGCTAGACTATTTAAAGTTAGTGCAGTGCGTCCTGCTCACAGTGTTCAGCTAGATCCGTTCCTGTTATCTTCCTACTGACAGGCAGGCTTGTCTTGTTACAGTATATACAGCTACCTGAAGAAAATTACTGGTGTGCTTTTGATCCTATTAGTACCACAGTCAGGCAGCTAGACTATTTACAGTTAGTGCAGTGCGTCCTGCTCACAGTGTTCAGCTAGATCCATTCCTGTTATCTTCTTACTGACAGACAGGCTTGTCTTGTTACAGTATATACAGCTACCTGAAGAAAATTACTGGTGTTCTTTTGATCCTATTAGTACCACAGTCAGGCAGCTAGACTATTTACAGTTAGTGCAGTGCGTCCTGCTGACAGTGTTCAGCTAAACCTACAAGTTAGTGGGGTGCGTCCTGCTCACAGTGTTCAGCTAAACCTACAAGTTAGTGTGGTGCGTCCACCTCACAGTGTTCAGCTAAACCTACAAGTTAGTGCGGTGCGTCCTGCTCACAGTGTTCAGCTAAAACTACAAGTTAGTGGGGTGCGTCCTGCTCACAGTGTTCAGCTAAACCTACAAGTTAGTGCTGTGCGTCCTGCTCACAGTGTTCAGCTAAACCTACAAGTTAGTGTGGTGCATCCACCTCACAGTGTTCAGCTAAACCTACAAGTTAGTGGGGTGCGTCCTGCTCACAGTGTTCAGCTAAAACTACAAGTTAGTGGGGTGCGTCCTGCTCACAGTGTTCAGCTAAACCTACAAGTTAGTGAGGTGCGTCCTGCTCACAGTGTTCAGCTAAACCTACAATTTAGTGGGGTGTGTCCTGCTCACAGTGTTCAGATAAACCTACAATTTGGTGTAGTGAGACCTCTGCACAGTGTTCATCTAAAGCTACAAGTTAGTGCAGTGCGTCCTGCTCACAGTGTTCAGCTAGATCCATTCCTGTTATCTTCTTACTGACAGGCAGGCTTGTCTTGTTACAGTATTTACAGCTACCTGAATAAAATTGCTGGTGTTCTTTTTTTCCTATTAGTACCACAGTCAGGCAACTAGACTATTTACAGTTAGTGCAGTGCATCCTGCTCACAGTGTTCAGCTAAACCTACAAGTTGGTGTAGTGAGACCTCTGCACAGTGTTCATCTAAAGCTACAAGTTAGTGCAGTGCGTCCTGCTCACAGTGTTCAGCTAAAACTACAAGTTAGTGCTGTGCGTCCTGCTCACAGTGTTCAGCTAAACCTACAAGTTGGTGTAGTGAGACCTCTGCACAGTGTTCATCTAAAGCTACAAGTTAGTGCAGTGCGTCCTGCTCACAGTGTTCAGCTAAAACTACAAGTTAGTGCTGTGCGTCCTGCTCACAGTGTTCAGCTAAAAATACAAGTTAGTGCTGTGCGTCCTGCTCACAGTGTTCAGCTAAACCTACAAGTTGGTGTAGTGAGACCTCTGCACAGTGTTCATCTAAAGCTACAAGTTAGTGCAGTGCGTCCTGCACACAGTGTTTAGCTAAAACTAAAAGTCAGTGCTGTGCGTCCTGCTCACAGTGTTCACCTAAAACTACAAGTTAGTGTGGTGCGTCCACCTCACAGTGTTCAGCTAAACCTACAAGTTATTTTTTTGCGAGCTCTGCACAGTGTTCACCTAAAGCTACCTGTAGAAGATTGGTGGTGTTTTCCTGATCCTATCACTACCGCAGGCAGCTAAAAAAGCGACAAGTTAGTTTTTTGCGAGCTCTGCACAGTGTTCAGCTAAAGCTACCTGTAGAAGATTGGTGGTGTTCTCATACTACAGGCAGGCAGTTGATTTTGCTAGCTGCAGTATCAGTACATATATATATATATCCCAGCTTAGTGCAGCTACAGGCCATTAGTATGTCTGGAAGGCCAAGAAGGAGAGGCAGACAGTCACAAGCCAATAAGAGAGGGCAAGCAGGCTCTGTGTCTAGTGCTGGTCGTGGAGACGGTGCATCCTCATCAGCACGTGGCCGTGGGACACGATTGGCCTTTTTTTCAGCAGCTGGCCGTGTTGAGCCGCAACATGCGGAAGACTTGGTCGAGTGGATGACCAAGCCGTCCTCATCGTCCTCATCCTCTCTCACCCATGCCCAGGGTACTTTGTCTGGCAAAGCAGCGGCCTCTTCCCTCGGCTCAATGTCATCAGTGACTCCTTCCCTAGCCCCACCATGTCCTCCTGAGGAGTCCCTCGAACTGTTTGATCACAGTGTTGGGTACATGCTCCAGGAGGATGCCCAACGTTTGTAAGGCTCTGATGATGATACTGAGCTCGATGAAGGCAGTAACATGAGCACGGACAGAAGGACAGCAATCTGGCAGTCATGCTCCCCCTGCTGCAGCATACTGCCAGGTTTGCTCCAGTGATGAGGAGGGAAGGGATGATGAGGTCACTGACTCAACGTGGGTGCCTGATAGGAGAGAGGAGGAGGAAGAGGAGGAGGGGGAGGAGGAGGAGGTGGCGGCACATCACCAACGAGGCAGGATGCCCTACAGGGGCCAGCCTAAGGGCAGCACATTGACTGCATCACACCCCAAAGCTCCACATGTGCAGGGCGCTGCAGTCTCTGCGCGTTATTCAAAAAGTTCTTTGGTGTGGGCCTTTTTTGAGACGAGTGCATCAGATCGCACCGCTGCTATTTGCAACATATGTCTCAAGCGTATCTCGCGTGGCCAAAACATCTCCCGCTTGGGTACCACATGCTTGACCAGACATATGTTGACCTGCCATGCAGTTCGTTGGCAAGCGTATCTAAAAGACCCACACCAAAGAACAAAGAGGACCTCTCCTTGCTCCTCATCAGCTGAGATTTCCAACCCCACTAGACCTTCAGTCCTCTCTGAGACCTGCACTGAGAGGAATGAAGGTGTAGAATTAGGTGTGTCACAGCCAAGTACTTGTGGGCAATCTGCTTTTGGTACACCGACGTCAGATTGTACCAGGCAAATTTCCCTGCCCCAGCTGCTGCACCGCCGAAAGAAGTTTGCTCCCAGCCATCCACATGCTCAGCGGTTGAATACTAGCTTGGCAAAATTGCTAGCACTTCAACTGCTGCCTTTTCAGTTGGTAGACTCTGCCCCCTTCCGTGAGTTTGTGGAATGTGCGGTTCCTCAGTGGCAGGTATCCAAACGCCACTTTTTCTCACGGAAGGCGATTCCGGCTCTCTACCGGCATGTGGAAGGCAATGTCCATGCCTCGCTGGACAGGGCGGTCAGCGGTAAGGTGCATATTACCGCTGACTCATAGTCCAGCAGGCATGGACAGGGACGTTACCTAAATTTCATGGCGTATTGGGTGACTCTGCTGGCAGCTGGGAAGGATGCAGGACAAGGTGCAGTAGTGTTGGAGGTTGTTCCGCCACCACGCCTCCAAAATGCTAATGATTGTGACACACCTCTCTCCTCCACCCCCTCCTCTTCTTCTTCCTCCATGGCCTCTTCCTGTGCTTTGTCCTCGGAACAAGCGGTGCTCCGTAGCCGTTCAAGGGGCTACGCAAGTACGCAGGCCAAAAGATGCCATGCAGTGCTTGAGCTGGTGTGCTTGGGGAACAGGAGCCACACTGGGGCAGAGGTTCTGTCAGCTCTGCAGGGGCCGGTTCAGAGGTGGTTGACGCCACGCCAACTTAAGGCAGGAATGGTGGTTTGCGACAATGGCATCAACCTCCTCTCTGCCCTCCGACAGGGACAAATGACCCATGTGCCCTGTTTGGCTCACGTCCTTAACTTGGTGGTGCAGCGGTTCTTGGGCAGGTACCCGGGCTTACAGGATGTCCTGAGGCAGGCCAGGAAAGTCTGTGTGCATTTCCGCCGGTCATATAATGCCAGTGCTCGGCTGACGGACCTCCAAAAGGAGTTTAACCTGCCCAAGAACGGCCTAATCTGTGACATGCCCACCAGGTGGAACTCAACGTTGGCCATGCTGCAGCGGCTGCACATGCAGCAGAGGGCCATCAATGAGTACCTGTGCGACTATGGCACCAGGACAGGGTCAGGGGAGCTTGGTTTTTTTCCCCACGCCAGTGGGCCATGATCAGGGATGCATGCACTGTCCTGTCACCATTTGAGGAGGCCACGAGGATGGTGAGCAGTGACAGTGCATGCATCAGTGACACTGTCCCCCTTGTCCACCTGTTGGAGCACACGCTGCGTGGAATAATGGACAGGGCACTTGAGGCAGAACAGAGGCAGGAAGAGGAGGACTTCCTTAGCTCTCAAGGCCCCCTTTATCCAGACAGTGTTCCTGCGTGCCTGCCGATCACACAGGAAGAGGACGAGGAGGAGGAGGAGGAGGAGGAAGATTGTGTCAGTATGGAGGTGGAGCCTGGCACTCAGCATCAGCAGCAGTCTTTAAGGGATCAGTCCCAAGAAACACATGGACTTGTACGTGGCTGGGAGGAGGTGGCTGTGGACCATGTCGTGTTTAGTGACCCAGAGGACTCCGGACCGAATGCCTCAGCAAACCTACGCTGCATGGCCTCCCTGATCCTGCAAAGCCTGCGTAAGGATCCTCGTATTCGTGGTATCAAGGAGAAGGACCAATACTGGCTGGCAACCCTCCTTGATCCACGTTACAAGGGTAAGGTTGCGGACCTTATCTTGCCATCGCAGAGGGAGCAGAGGATGAAACATCTTCGGGAGGCCTTGCAGAATGGTCTGTGCAACGCGTTCCCAGAGACTGGGAGGTTACAAACTCCTGTTTCTGGACAACCTGTTGCTGAGGCTTCGGTCAGTCAAAAAAGGAGCGGTGGAGAAGGTGGCCGTCTGACCGATGCGTTCAGACAATTTTTTGGTCCGCAGCCCCAAGGTATGATCGGTTCCGGCAACCATCGCCAGCGTCTGTTTTACATGGTGCAGGAATACCTAGGGGCAAGATCTGACTTGGACACCTTTCCCACCGAAAATCCTCTGGGTTACTGGGTCTTGAGGATGGATCACTGGCCAGAGCTTGCACAGTATGCAATTGAGCTACTGGCCTGTCCTGCATCCAGCGTTCTTTCGGAATGCACATTCAGTGCTGCTGGAGGCTTTGTAACCGATCACAGGGTGCGTCTGTCCACCGACTCGGTCGATCGACTGACCTTCATAAAAATGAATCAGTCTTGGATCACCACCAGCTACCAAGCACCTGATGCTGATGTAACCAAATAATTTTTTTTGAAATCTCAGATCCCTTCAAAGACTGCCTATGCTGATGCTGAGTGACTATCCCTGAGTAATTATCCTCTTCCTCCTCAATCATCACGCTAATAGCTTGTAAGAACATTTCTGGTTCTGGGCACCACCACCAGTGCCAAGGCACAATTTTTCAGCCCCTGTTTAACAGGGGCGTGTCATTACAATTTTTGATGCAATACTTTGCAGCAGGGCTCGTTTCTGCGTTACAACTAGAGTATCTGTGAGGGGTTGCAGTGTTGTGGCACCAGCACCAGTGCCTAAGGCCCAATTTTTCAGCCCTTGTTTAACAGGGGCGTGTAATTACAATTTTTGATGCAATACTTTGCAGCAGGGCTAATTTCAGCATTCCAACTAGAGTATCTGTGAGGGGTTGCAGTGTTGTGGCACCAGCAGCAGTGCCTAAGGCCCAATTTTTCTGCCCCTGTTTAACAGGGGCGTGTAATTACAATTTTTGATGCAATACTTTGCAGCAGGGCTTGTTCCTGCGTTCCAACCAGAGTGTCTGTGAGGGGTTGCAGTGTTGTGGCACCAGCACCAGTGCCTAAGGCCCAATTTTTCAGCCCTTGTTTAACAGGGGCGTGTAATTACAATTTTTGATGCAATACTTTGCAGCAGGGCTCATTTCAGCATTCCAACTAGAGTATCTGTGAGGGGTTGCAGTGTTGTGGCACCAGCACCAGTGCCTAAGGCCCAATTTTTCTGCCCCTGTTTAACAGGGGCGTGTAATTACAATTTTTGATGCAATACTTTGCAGCAGGGCTCGTTCCTGCGTTCCAACTAGAGTGTCTGTGAGGGGCTGCAGTGTTGTGGCACCAGTGCCTAAGACCTAATTTTTCAGCCCCTGTTCAACAGGGGCATGTAATTACAATTCTTGATCTAATATTTCACAGCAGGGCCCATTTCTGCACCCACCAAGAGCGAGTGAGGACTTACAGTGTTGTGGCACCAGCACCACCACCACCACCAAAGGCCCAATTTTTCTGCCCTTGTTCAACAGGGGCATGTAATTACAATTCTTGATCTAATATTTCACAGCAGGGCCCATTTCTGCACCCACCAAGAGCGAGTGAGGACTTACAGTGTTGTGGCACCAGCACCACCACCACCACCAAAGGCCCAATTTTTCTGCCCGTGTTCAACAGGGGCATGTAATTACAATTCTTGATCTAATATTTCACAGCAGAGCCTTGTGAGGCCTTACAGTGTTGTGGCCACAACAACACCTAAGGCCCAAATTTCTGCTGAGTATATAGGGCAGGCGCCTACTTTCAAACATCTAACTTACAAACGACTGCTACTTGCAAACGGAAGGAGACAACAGGAAGTGAGATGAAATCTACCCCTAGGAAGGGAAATTCTCTCCTGTAAGAGTTAATATTGGAAAAACATTTCTCCTTTCCACTGATGCTTTCCAATCCTTGTTCCACAAAAACCCCAAATGTTCAAAAAATATTTGTCATTGGGACAAAAAGTGAGGTGAAATCTTTTGAAGAGGAGGACAGACAGCAAAACAAATGTCACAGGGGTGATAACCCTTCCCTATGTTTTCCAAAAAGCTTAAGAAAGATTTTTTGGCTGGAGCTAAACACGTTAAAAATGTACCCGTTCAAAATTACAAACAGATTCTACTTAACAACAAACCTACAGTCCCTGTCTTGTTTGCACCGCCTGTATACTGCTGTTCAGAGTATATAGGGCCTGGTGGCCCCACACCTTTCCTTATTTTAATTTGGGTGCGGGGTTCCCCTTAATAGCCATACAAGACCCAAAGGGCCCGGTAATGGACTGGAGGGTACCCATGCCGTTTGTCTCACTGATTTTTATCCATATTGCCAGGACCCGACATTACATTAAACCTGCAAGCAGTTTTAAATGAGATTTTTTCCTTTAAAAATGACATTTTGTGCAGGGACTGTTCTAAACACGGGAAACACGCGACACTTTACAGGCATACTATAGACACACCCCAGGTACGATATTTAAAGGAATATTTCACTTTTTTTTTTTTTACTTTAAGCATCATTAAAATCACTGCTCCCGAAAAAACGGCCGTTTTTAAAAGTTTTTTTTACATTGATGCATGTCCCCTGGGGTAGGACTCGGGTCCCCAAACCCTTTTTAGGACAATACCATGAAAATTAGCCTTTAAAATGAGCACTTTTGATTTCGAACGTTCGAGTCCCATAGACGTCAATGGGGTTCTAACCTTCGTGCGAATTTTCGGTCCGTTCGCAGGTTCTGGTGCGAACCGAACCGGGGTGTGTTCGGCTCATCCCTACTGTTGAAGAAAAAGGCCAAATAATTAGACCATTAATAAAAGATAACCGAGGAGACAGCTAAAAGAAAGCCAAGCAGGAAATCAAAGCAAACATTTGTTCAGTTTAAAAAATATTTTTATTTAAAAAATGTCGCAGACATTGTCTGGCATATTGATGGCCCCCCTACCCACAAAGTATTGAATGTATCCTATACGGACCTCGCAGGCACTCTGGGGGGGCAAGCCAGGACAACCAGCTTCAAGCGCCATCAGGTTTGGTTCATTAATATTGATTCCGGCCTCGGGCCCAACTGTTCCAGCATAGTTCCAAGAATTTCTCCTTAAAAAGTTGTGGAGAACACAGCAAGACAGGATGATGTGATTCAGTTTATATTCTGCCATGTGTATGGGTGTAAGAAATAGGCGGAACCGGCTGGCCATTATTCCAAACGTGTTCTCCACCACTTTTCTGGCTCTGGCCAGCTGGTAAGGAGAGAGGGAAGGGGGCCCTGGATTCATCCAAACTAGGTTTTAGGGGGATATGGAGGGGGTTCAATGACCAGCCTACACGTACCCACCTAGGTATATTATACCCCCAATATCACAAGTGCCCTTTGTGAGCTGACTCGACAGTGTTTGGTCAGCAGCCAAACAAAGGGTTGTTCAGTAGACCATGTGGCATACGTGAGAGAGAGGAGAGGGGAACCAGGAAGGACCCCCAAGAAAAGATGGTCTGCTCCAGAACAAATATTGTGAACCTAGATTACTTTATTGTGTCAAAGTTAATAACAGTACAAAATTCCCCAACCCATGTATTAAAAATAGGGCAGAGGTCCTATTGTGTGCAGGTGGCCACCAGAGACAATCCACATACATTCATCACTCACGCACTTGCACCCATATCAATAATGTCAATGGAGACCCGGGTCTGTCTAATTATCACAAAGTCCTCAACAGGATATACTGTGTAAATACCAGGTCTTCAATATTTACTGAATAAAGTGCAGGTGCTTAGGTGATTCATGAGAATGTATGTGGATTGTCTCTGGTGGCCACCTGCACACAATAGGACCTCTGCCCTATTTTTAATACATGGGTTGGGGAATTTTGTACTGTTATTAACTTTGACACAATAAAGTAATCTAGGTTCACAATATTTGTTCTGGAGCAGACCATCTTTTCTTGGGGGTCCTTCCTGGTTCCTCTGGCCAGCTGGTGATTAAAAACCCTCTGGTCCGGGGTGAGGGTCCTCATAGGGAATGGCCGCATAAGATGGTCCCCCAGCGCAAACGCTTCATCCGCAATGAAGACGAATGGGAGTCCTTCCGCATTGTCTTCTGGAGGTGGCAAGCCCAAGCTGCCATTCTGGAGACACCTGTAGAACTCCATCTGGGTGATGACTCCACCATCTGACATCCGACCATTCTTCCCCACGTCCACATACAGGAACTCGTAAGTAGCCGACACCACGGCCAACATCACAATACTATTGAACCCCTCGTAATTATAATAGTATGACCCCGAGTTGGGTGGTGGGACGATGTGGACGTGTTTCCCATCAATTGCCCCTACGCAGTTAGGATAGTCCCACCGCTGGGCAAAGTGGGAGGCCACAGTCTGCCATTCCTGTGGGTTGGAAGGAAACTGTGGAGTCAAACAAGAACCAAAAATTAATAATTTTGCACATAAACATTGAAAGCAGATTAGACACAAAAATTCTTGGCCAACATCAGTATAACATTTATTTTAGGGAGTATTTAAAGACAAAGGTATAAGGTCCACCTATCAGATTCCTCCCCCCCTCTCATGGGCCATTTTAAAAATTTTAGGGGTGGATGTTTTGGACAGGTAACCCTCTCCACTTGATTGAGAGATGAATGCCTAAATAATGTGTATTACTTTTGCCAGCCCCTCCTTACTTTACACTGTTGGCAGCCCACTGGACAGGTAAGAAGTGTCATAATACAAAGATATAAATACACACTTTACACATTTTAGCAAATTTTTACATTCTGATATTACCTATCAAGATAATAATAGGATACAAAAACTTTAAACAGTACCATTTGAAAGTATCCAGGCAGGCCCTTGCACTACATGCTTTGGGAAATTCATCCATAAATCTGACCACAAAAAACATGGGTATAGTGTGTATGGGTTTGGCAAAGTCAGCAGATAGAGGATTGGTATCAGCTGAGTTAGCAGTTGGGGGGAGGGAGGGTTCCAAATGATTTGGGGACCCAAAAAAAAGCCTCTGGCACTCTGCCTGAATTTAAAGCACAAATAAGATTTTTAAACATTTTAGGGTGTGTTTAGGGTAAAGTACTACTATGGAGCTCACAAAATACATTGTTAAGTGACTAGACGAGGTGGATATAGGCCCAGGAGAGCATGCTGGGGAGGTAAGTTAAGACAAATATTTATGAAGGACAAAAAAAATGTCAAATAAAACCAGCATGCATGAGGACAAAGGGGACATTCACAGCATATTACAATCATGAAATACATTACATTAGCAAACATTAAATACAATAAAATGTGATGTTAAAGGATAAAAATCTTACCTTAATATAGTCCTTCTGCAGGACCTGGATGATGGCAAAACAGGTCTCCGGGATAATGATCCCCAGAGCCTGGGGGAGATGCCTGTCGAGAACTTGAGGTCCTGCAGGCTTCTCCCCATCGCCAAGTACCGCAGGGTGGTGACGAGCCTCTGCTCCGGAGTGATGGCTTGCCTCATGCAGGTATCCTGCCTGCTGATATAAGGGGTCAGCAAAGCCAACAAACGGTGAAAAACGGGGTCCGTCATCCAGAGAGAGTTCCTAAAATCGTCAGGATTATTCTCACGGATCTCACGGAGCAAAGGCATGTGACAGAATTGGTCATGCTGGAGCAACCAATTCTTGGTCCATGAACTCTTCCTCGCCCTGTTCATGGACTGGGCTTGTGTCAAAGTAAGAACACCAACACTAAGCCCCCGCACAGCACGAACTCTACGATGAGTACGTACACGCAACATGGCTAGAAAACGGTCGGCTGGTCAGAATGAGGTAACAGAACGCATTGAAGAACAGCAAGGCCTGTGAAGAGTGACCTGAAAATCAGTAACTAATGGACAAGAACACAATGACAAATCAATGGGAACTCACTGCACGCACTGAAGACCAGATACAAACCCACAAGCACAAACTGAACAGCAGAATTATGATCTGAAAACCACGAGTCTGAAAATGCACGAATCGTCTCTCACTAAACTTTTACTAACACGTGATTAGCAAAAGGAGCCCAAAGGGTGCCGCACTTGGTATTGAACTGCCCTTTTATAGTCTTGTCGCACGTGGTGTATGTCACCGCGTTCTTGATGTTCGGAAATTCCGACAACTTTGTGTGACCGTGTGTATGCAAGACAAGTTTGAGCCAACATCTGTCAGAAAAAATCCATGGATTTTGTTGTCAGAATGTCCGGTCAATGTCCGACAGTGTGTACAGGGCATAACTGTGAGGGCTTACAGTGTTGTGGCAACACCACCACCACCACCAAAGGCCCAATTTTTCTGCCCCTCTTCAACAGGTGCATGTAATTACAATTCTTGATATAATATTTCACAGCAGGGCCCGTTCTAGCACCCACCAAGAGTAACTGTGAGGACTTACAGTGTTGTGGCACCAGCACCAGCACCACCACCAAAGGCCCAATTTTTCTACCACTGTTCAACATTGGCATGTAATTACAATTCTTGATCTAATATTTCACAGCAGGGCCCGTTCCTGCGCCCACCAAGAGTAACTGTGAGGGCTTACAGTGTTGTGTCAACACCAACACCTAAGGCCCCAATTTCTGCAGAGTATATAGGGCAGGCCCCTACTTTCAAACATCCAACTTACAAACGACTCCTACTTTCAAACAGAGGGAGACAACAGGAAGTGAGATGAAATATACCCCTAGGAAGGGAAATTCTCTCCTGAAAGAGTTAATATGAGAAAAACGTGTCTCATGTCCACTGATGCTTTATCACCAATCCTTGTTTCACTAAAAACACCAAATTTTCAAAAAACATTTGTCATTGGGACAGAAAGTGAGGTGAAATCTTCTGAAGAGTTGCACAGACAGCTAAACAAATGTGACAGGGGTGATAACCCTTCCCTATGTTTTCCAAAAAGCTTAAAAATAGATTTTTTTTGTTTGGATCTAAACTTTAAAAATGTACCAGTTCAAAATTACAAACAGATTCTACTTAACAACAAACCTACAGTCCCTGTCTTGTTTTGCACAGCCTGTATACTGCTGTTCAGAGCATATAGGGCCTGGGGGCCCCACGCCTTTCATTTTTTAAATTTGGAAGGAGGGTTCCCCTTAATATCCCAAAGGGCCTGGTAATGGACTGGGGGGGTTACCCATGCCGTTTGTCTCACTGATTTTCATCCATATTACCGGGACCCGACATTACATTAAAGCGCAAGCCGTTTTAAATGACTTTTTTTCCTTTACAAATGTCATTTTGTGCAGGGACTGTTCTAAGCACAGGAAACACGCGCCACTTTACAGGCATACTATAGACACCCCCCAGGTAGGATATTTAAAGGAATATTTCACTTCAAGCATCATTAAAATCACTGCTCCCGAAAAAAACGTCCGTTTTTAAATTTTTTTTTGCTTTGATACATGTCCCGTGGGGCAGAACCCGGGTCCCCAAACCCTTTTTAGGACAATAACTTGCACATTAGCCTTTAAAATTAGCACTTTTGATTTCGAACATTCGAGTCCCATAGACTTTAATAGGGTTCTAAAGTTTGCGCAAACTTTCGGTCCTTTCGCAGGTTCTGGTGCGAACCGAACCGGGGGGGGTGTTCGGTTCACCCCTACCCAGCACAACCGTTTAAGAAGTAGGGCATCTGGGAGAGCAATTAAATTGCCAGGGGGTTGGCTTTTAGAATTCTGGGCATGTAGATATGAATCACCCTTGGTGTTAGCAAAGAGGTCATGCAGAAGAGGTAGCAGTAAGGATACCGCCTTCTCCTTTTACAGTCACAGGATTGGCCCTTTCTTTTAAAAGTACAAAAATATGTTTGCCTGACAATCTATACTTTATTAGTCATTACTGCTTGTGCTCCCTAGTGCCTGAAGGGACAAGGTACCCAGCAGCAAAATTCACTAAACCACCGATAATTTTAATAAAGACTCAGTATGGTTTATGGAAAATGTCGCCCTCTCATAATAATGTTTTTTCATTTGCCCATGATTAGGCACTGCTTTTGAAAATCACGCTTTATCAAACATGCTGCAGGAAAATCATATCACAAGCAGCATTATACAGTATATATGGGTATCTTAAAATGATTGTCCTTTATGTACATATTTATTCTTGCACATACATTACTTTTCATTTTCCACAATGTACTACACTAACTTCTTTAGGCATTGTTACTCAAATACATTTCTATATTCCAAGGCATACATGTAATTATGGTAGTTTATTACATACAGTTACATTTTTGCTTCAGGTGTATTACTCTTCTCACTTTTTTTTTCAATTTATGATATGTTGACTGCAATATACAAACATAAAAACAATAAAACTAACTATGCAAAGACTTTCGGGAACTCATAAAAGTCACTCTTTGGAAAAAAATGTTCCACATTTATGGAAAGTGCAATTCCCTGTGGAGTTCCCATCTAAAACGAAAGAAAAGAAAAATGGCCAATTATTTTTCTGTCTCAAAGAATAAGTGATGTGTAAGAGAGTGACAGCTCTGAGAAAGGAGACAACACTTCATTAAAACAGCTATTAAACATTTTGAATATAATGTCATCTCTTCAGCATTTCATGTATTAACCAGCCCCAAATAAAAATTTACTTATAGTCTAGGAGTGAATTATGTGGTATCCGGTTACATAAGTAATAATACATGTGAATATTTTTTTGTCTTTCATTTCAATAACCAGGTAGAACATCATCACAGTAATCCTACTGTGCATTCTGCTAATTAGTCTAATTGCCTTAGGTGAAATGGTAAAAAATGGTCCCCTCTTACTACATGGGCTGGATGTTCAGATGAATATAAATTCATCTGAACAAAGAAACATCTTATTCATTATATCAATATGAATGTCAATACAACTGAGGAACATCTCATTCTTTTTAAGCATTGAGCTATTGAAGATTCAGCACCTTTGTCCAGCTTCACAAATGCCTAAAATAAAGAGATAGTACTCATTATGCCTTCTGATTAAATGGAAAATGTCCAGTGGGTGAAAAAGGCAAGATATAGCTCATGTTTAAAAAGAAGCACATGCATATGTTTGTAGAAGGGATCTCAGTGAATGCTTTTAGAAGAACAAATTTGCTAAAAGGGTCCATTTTCAATTTCAGTTCTAGATGCACTTGGTATACTTGGAGCCTTACTCATAGTGAGCTTATTATTCATCTTGCCCTTGGCTGATGTGAAGTACACAGTCTTTTAATGATATTGTGTTGCTCATGCAGCACATTTCAACAAAACCTTAATTTATGTATTTGGTGGGCTTCTAGGTAATATTTTCCAGTGGTATAATAAAAGAAAGAACTTATTTTTGCTGTTCAGGAGAAGATTTTACTTAGTGATTATCATTGCGGATAATTATTTTAGTTTTTTGTTTAGTTTTATTTAAATTTAATTTGAGACTTATTAGGCTAATGATCAATATCTGATTGGAAATAATTTTAACGCTGATCCTCTTGGAATGGACTGAAGTGTCTTCTTGCAAGATTTTGCCTGCTCGACATTCCCCAGGAATCTTCCCGGAAAGAAAGTGATATAACTCGAACCCAGCAATGCGGGTGACAGAGATAAGACAAGTGTAAACCTAACTTTTTTAACAGGTACATTTTACATCTAGTAACAGTAAATGATTTGTAAAGCGGGAGGGGACCCAGGTATTTTGAGAGGACCTTGCATTTTACTGCAAGTTCCACTTTAAACTCTACATCTTTTTAATATTTTTGGGATCTTTGCATAGAATGAGGAAGAGTTCATATATTTTTTAGGGTTCTGTATCTGCAGGTACTGTGAAGCAATTCACCCTCAAAGTTCACAGCCAAACCTTCCTAACACCTTCCCAGGGACACAGCTCGCCACCAGGCGTGCACGAGCAAGGCGATGTGAAGGACATCATAAGACATCCATTTCGGATCGTAAAGCCACCTCCAAGCCATCATTTTGCTATAGGCCAGATGTTGGCTTTACCATCCTGAGTGGACATCATCTGATGTCATTCACATCGCCCCTGGGGCACGCAGCACTGCGATCGGTGATGGGCTTTGTCCCTCGGGCACAGCACATCACGAGCAGGATAAAGAGCTGATGACGTAGGCTTTTTACCATGTGATCAGCTGTGTCCAATCACAGCTGATCACATGTAAACAAACGTCAGTTATCGTTATTTCCTTTGCTCAGTGCTTTCAGTATCTGAGGAAAGGAAAGCTGATAACTGGCTTTCCAGTCACAGGGAACATTTACACTGATATTAAAGTGGGGTTCCACCCAAAAAACAAAACTACCTGTAAAAATTCTAAAAAAAACCCCAAAAAAACATTTGGATATTTTTTTTTTTCACTTACCTCTAAATGCCTGTTGCTAGGTGGGCCCTCGTAGTCTGCCTGTCCCTTAGCCTGGGCTGGTGACATCACTTCCTCCTCGGCACAGGAAGGGCTCCGCTCTGCTCCCTCCCTCCTGTCAATCATCTAGGACCCATTACAGGTCCCAGGTGATTGAGCGGCCAATCACGGCGCACGGCGCCGCTTGCGCATGCGCAGTGGGTGCCAGGCTGTGAAGCCACAGCCTGGCGCCCACAGTTGTAATGCCGGCGCCGACGAGCGGAGGGGGGAGACGAGCGGGGCTTCGATCCCCCGCATCGCTGGACCCAGGGACAGGTGAGTGTCCAATTAAAAGTCAGGAGCTGCAGTATTTGTAGCTGCTGACTTTTAATTTTTTTTTTTTTGGACGGCCCCCCTGGGTGGAACTCCTCTTTAAGGACACTGATCATCAGTGCCCTGATGATCAGTGCAGCCTCATCAGTGCAGCATATCAGTGTCCATCAGTGCAGCATATCAGTGTAGCATATCAGTGCCCATCAGTCCAGCATATCAGTGCTGCCTCTCAATGCCCATCAGTGCCACCTTATCAGTGCATCCTCATCATTGCCCATCAGTTCTGCCTCATCAGTGCCCAACAGTGCAGCCTCATCAGTGACCATCAGTGCAGCCTTATCAGTGCTCATCAATGCAGCCTATAAGTGCCCATCAGTGCAGTCTATCAGTGCCCATCAGTGCAGCCTTGTCAGCACACATCAGTGAAGAAGAAAAATTACTTATTTGCAAAATAGTATAACAGAAAAAAACAAAAAGGTTTTTATTTTTCAAGATTTTCTGTCTTTTTTTTCGTTTGTTTAGCAAAAATAAAAACACCAATGGTAAAATTACAGTTAATTATGTCAAGGATAACAGCCAGAAATATTGTGCAGATTTACTCCACAGTATGTAAGCACTTTTTTCAGGCTGCAATTTAATAGGGAGAAACCATCCATGTTATAGTTTAGAAATATTTTTTTAAAGGATTCACCAATCAGCAAGACAAAATTAGAGTGTATTATATCGCCTAAAAAAAAAAGAAAAAATGTTCAGTCTATGCACACCATGCAGGATTCAGGCCACAGTTTGGAGCCAATGGGTAGATTTAAAATCACAATAACCATGTTTTATTTCATGGTAATTTGGCAAAAATATTGTACTGAAGCCATACATGGAATATAAGTTATTTTTGAAGAAGACAGACACCAGCCTGCTTTTAAGTAAAAAATGCACATTAGAATGTTGTTGTTTCACAAACAAAAGCCCACAAAATATTGTAGTGAGCGCATGCACAGTTTTTAAGCTCAGGTCCACATTTTATACAGGTAGTACATTTTGTAGTACAGGCATACCCCACTTTAAGTACACTCACTTTACGTACACTCGCGAGTAGGGACATACCTGCGAGTGTATGTTAAGTACCCCGCAAGTAAAGATATCCTGCGCCATGCAGCCACAGTAGGGCCTGGAAGAGGCAGGGCTGCAGCCCGGAGTTGTCACCAGTGAAGAGGCCGCAAATGAAGAGGCAACGTTCCTCCCAGCCAGCCCTGAGTTGGCCACCAGCCATGTCTAACAGCCAGCCCAGAGTTGCTCACCAGCCTAGAGTTACACGCCAGCCAACCCAGAGTTGCCTGCCAGCCAGCCCAGAGTTGCTGCCTAAATGTAAGTGGATTACTGTACAGCAGTGTACAGTACGATAAACTTTCTCTCCCTGATCCTGCACTACAGCCAATGGCCCTCCATTATAGACCCTAATCCCCCCACTACAGCCCCTGACCCCCCTCTACAGCCCCTGACACCCCCACTACTGCCCCTGACCTCCAGCTACAGCCCCTGACACCCACACTACTGCCCCTGACCCCCCACTACAGCCCCTGATCCCCCAGAAGTGAAAAAAGGCATTGCTTCACTTTAAGTACATTTTTGATTTACATACATGCTCTGGTCCCATTGTGTACTTAAAAGTGGGGTATGCCTGTGTATATGTGCACAGTCTTTAAACACTTTGACTAGGCCACATGTTGAACAAGACCAACATCAACCAGCATTGTATAGAAAAAAAATAAACATTGACGTGTATTAGTTTTACTGAAAAAAGCGCCCTAAATATTATAGTGAGTATGTGCATACGCTTTAAAAATGTTGACTAGGACACCTTGTTAACAGGAGTCAAACCAGACAGCTTTTTTAAAAAAAAAAAAATCTGCATTATAGTGTTTTTTTTACTTTGTAAAAAAAGCCTCCAAAATATTGTAGTGAGTATGTGCAAAATCTTTAAACACTTTCACTAGGTCACTTTGTCAACCAGACCAAACCAAGCCAGCTAATATTAAGAAAATCAACATTATACTGTATTTATTTCACTGTAAAAAGCCCCTAAAAGATCTTGTCTTTAACCACTTCAGCCCTGGAAGAATTTACCCCCTTCCTGACCAGGGCACTTTTTGCGATTCGGCAATGCGTAGTTTTAGCTGACAATTGCGCGGTCATGTGTACCCAAACAAAATTGACGTCCTTTTTTTCCCACAAATAGAGCTTTCTTTTGGTGGTATTTGATCGCCTCTGCGGTTTTTATTTTTTGCGCTATAAACAAAATAAGAGCGACAATATTGAAAAAACACATTATTTTTTACTTTTTGCTATAATAAATATCCCCCAAAAATATACAAAAAACTATTTTTTTCCTCAGTTTAGGCCGACATATATTCTTCTACATATTTTTGGTAAAAAAAAAATCACAATAAGCGTATATTGATTGGTTTGCACAAAAGTTATAGTGTCTACAAAATAGGGGATAGATTTATAGCATTTTTATTATTATTTTTTTTACTAGTAATGGCGGCGATCTGCGATTTTTATCATGACTGCGACATTATGGCTGACACATCGGACAATTTTGACACATTTTTGGAACTATTGGCATTAATACAGCAATCAGTGCGATTAAAAATGCATTGATTACTGTAAAAATGTCACTGGCAGTGAAGGGGTTAACACTAGGGGGTGCTGTAGGGGTTAACTGTGTTCCCTGGGAGGTGATTCTAACTGAAGGGGGAGGGACTAACTACAGGAAGTGACAGATCGTGGTTGCTAGCTAATAAGAACACACAATCTGTCACTCCTGTCAGAATAGAACAGGGAAGTGTGTGTTTACACACACACTTCCCTGTTCTGTGTCTCCTGGTCACGATTGCTCGTGGCCGGCGGTCATCGCAACCGTCGGCCATGAGCATCGGCACCCCCTGCTGTGCAACACATGATCTGTCACTCCTGTCAGAACAGGGAAGTATGTGTTTGCACACACTCGTCCCTGTTCTGTGTCTCCTGGTCACGATCACTCGTGGCCGGTGGTCATCGCGTCAGTTGGCCATGAGCATCAGTACCCTCCGGCGGCATGCACGCCTGCCATTCGGACCACGCGAGATCACGTACAGTAATGTGATTTCGCGCAGGGGAGCCAGCCTGCTGCAGTAAAACTGCAGCGGCTGGTCAGGAAGCGGTTAAACACTTTGACTAGTTCCTGTTTTCAGCCACACCCACAGCAGCCATATTAAAATCAAGAAATAACAATAGAATGTACACTATATTACCAAAAGTATTGGGACACTTGCCTTTACGCGCACATGAACTTTAATGGCATCCCAGTCTTAGTCCATAGGGTTCAATATTGAGTTGGCCCACCCTTTCCTTTGCAGCTATAACAGCTTCAACTCTTCTGGGAAGGCTGTCCACAAGGTTTAGGAGTGTGTCTATGGGAATGTTTGACCATTCTTCCAGAAGCGCATTTGTGAGGTCAGGCAATGATGTTGGAGAGAAGGCATTGCATGCAGTCTCTGCCTTAATTCATTCCAAAAACTAAAGAAAGAAGGACTTTAAAGGTACCACATTTTTATATAAAAAGTAATTTTATTCTACAAATGTAAAAAAATATATATAACATTTAAAAAGACAACAATATTGCATGTAAACAATACAAGTACATGGGATTATATCATATATCATCACTCATCATTCCCGTCAAGTTTGGGCAATGGAATGCTTGCTTTGACTTTGACACGTTTCATGGGTCTATGCCCACTTCATCAGGAAGATAACTACAGTCAAGCTCTACAATAGTAAAAGATATATTCATCAAGACAACAGTATAATGAAACAGTATCCAATACAAAAATAACCGGTAGGAAAAGAAATGGGGCTTTAGACTGATGCAATACTCAACAAACATTAATTATGTGAAATGATTCAGCTTTATTGGTACAAAATTGTAAAAACATTTTAAAAGGATGGTTTTACATGTATTTTACATGTAATTTGTATGTACATGTATTTTGGCAGTAAATCCAAACATCAACATGTTTTGCTATACAAATAGCTTCTTCAGGAGATAAACTTATATGGATGCTGTACATGTAAACTACAAATTAATTTACAATTGATTATTACACATTAAATACAGGTACAACATTACACAAAAAAAGAATATAATCAGAATCAAACAATTGGTGCTTACATTAATAGGTCCTCAGGGAAATAGAATCATCATCTATATCTGAATGTAATACCCTCATGGAGACACTTGACTTCATACGATGGTGTTTAGAGGAAGATATCAGCAACTGGGGGGGGGGATACGGACCAATGGAGACAATACCTGAGAAGGGACATTGGGGTAGTATTGTAGTGACTAGATAATCATGCTTTTGTAATCAGGTCATATACAAGTTTCTAGGTTAGTATGCTTTAAAAAGTGGATTATTATTTACCTCCCCTCCAATGGGAAATCAGGCCGTTAGTAGAGCGCCTGGATGCAACCATTCAATACCATTCAGTACTCAGGTAGCAGGCCAATACGATTATTCATCACATCAGACAAGGCAGGGCATAAAAGGTGATCATATCACCTCCTGTGAATTCAATAAAGACCAATATAATAATCTTACATATAAAGCTAATCCACAATGAAGGTGCAAGAAGCACCTCTACATAAACACATCTTTTACCTTAGTGTCTCCTGCATAGTATGAGTCCTCTTGCACCAGTGTCACAACAACAAGTGCTCTCCAGGGGCCTATTTATATCCTCCCCACCTCCAGGCATACAATGGTCCATATGGAGGCGTAGACTCTGAGTATACCCACTGCGCATGCTCAAGATGGCACCCAAACTGACGTCATGGCGCACATGCACGCTGTGAGTCCATCAGCACCATCTTGGAAGTCCCGGCTTGATAGGAAAGGAGCTGAGGGATTCGCTCCAGTACCAGATTGGAAAAAGGCCAGATTGGAAATGGCAAAACAGTGCAAGGTCCTGAAAAGAGACACCCTCATAAGGGGGTATCAGCCTGGCATAAGTGCCAATAAGATGCCCCTGGGCGTCCATATGGCTGCCCATCTAGCACACACACATCGAAAGGGAAATACTAATGCCAATGACTTTCAGACACTCAGACTATATTTAAGTATCCAATACAAGTTTATCCTCCCTGATAGGGAGCAAATACTGTTATATACCTGTATTTTACATGTAAAACATTTATGAACAAAGTGATAAATAGGGATGAGCCCAATGTTCGACTCAAACATCGGATGTTCGCCTGTGCACCGAACAGTGAACATTATGCGATGTTCGCGGCAAATTCGAAAGCCGCGGAACACAGTTAAAGTCTATGGGACATTAAAAACCAAAAGTGCTCATTCTAAAGGCTTATATGCAATTTATTGCCATAAAAAGTGTTTGGGGACCTGGGTCCTGCCCCAGGGGACATGTATCAATGCAAAAAAGTTTTAAAAGCAGTGATTTTAAAAATGCTTAAAGTGAAACAAAAAAAATGAAATATTCCTTTAAATATCGTGCCTGGGGGTGTCTATAGTATGCCTGTAAATTGGCACAGTTTTCCCGTGTTTAGAACAGTACCACAGCAAAATGAAATTTCTAAAAGAAAAAAAAGTAATGTAAAACTGTTTACAGCTATAATGAATTGTTGCGTCTCGGCAGTATGGATGAAATTCATTGAAATAAATGGCATGGGTCCCCCCCCAGTCCATTACCAGGCCCTTTGGGTCTGGTATGAATATTAAGGGGAACCCTGAACCAAAAATTTTAAAAAAATTGAGTGGGGGTCCCTCCAAAATCCATACCAGGCCCTTCAGGTCTGGTATGGATATTAAGGGGAACCCTGTACCAAAAAAAAAATAATTAAGGTATGGATTTTAAGGGGAACCCTGCGCCAACATTTTTTTAAAAATGGCGTAGGGGTCCCCCCAAAATCCATACCAGACCCTTATCCGAGTACACAACCTGGCAGGCCACAGGAAAAGAGGGGGGATGAGAGAGCGCCCCCCTCCTGAACCATACCAGGCCACATGCCCTCAACATGGGGAGGGTGCTTTGGAGTAGCCCCCAAAGCATCTTGTCCCCATGTTGATGGGGACAAGGGCCTCATCCCCACAACCCTTGCCCGGTGGTTGTGGGGGTCTGCGGGGGGCTTATTGGAATCTGGAAGCCCCCTTTAACAAGGGGACCCCCAGATCCCAGGCTTCCCTTTATGTGAATTGGTAACGGGTACATTGTGCCCCTACCATTTCACAAAAAAGTGTCAAAAATAGTAAGAAAGACAGGAGACACTTTGGGACAAGTCCTTTATTAAAAAATAAAAATGTCCCACAATGTATGTAAATCCATCTCACACTGCCGACGAGCTGAAAAAAGTAAAAAAAAAGCAGCAACAGCTCCGGATCCATGGGAGGCTCCTGCCGAATCACGCTTCTTCTCAGTGACAGCTGTTATATAGCTGAGGGCGGGGCCACCCAGTGACGTAAACGGGTGACCCCGCCCCCCCTCTGATGCCATATGACATCAGAGGAAGGTGGGGTTGCCCATTCACTGGAACTAAGGGGCCAAGCCCAACCCCACACCATAATCACCCTCCATCAAATGATTTGGACCAGTGCACAAAGCAAGGTCCTGACCTCAACCTGATAGAACACCATTGGGATGAATTTGAGTGGAGACTGCGAGCCAGGCCTTCTTGTCAACAATCAGTGCCTGACCCCACAAATGTGCTTCTGGAAGAATGGTCAAACATTCCCATAGATACATTCCTAAAACTTGTGGACAGCTCTGAAAATCTGCATCTGAACCGTATGTAGAAATTGCAGCTGAACCACTGAACAGCTGCTTTGGAAATCCACAGTGAAAACAGTCCCCTGTCCCTCAAAACTGGGATAATGCGATAGGCAAATTAGGCGGCTGCGAGGCCCCTGTGAGTGCGAGGCCTTAGGCGACTACCTAATTTGCCTAATTAAAGAGGCACCTCGGATGCCCCTTTGTTTACAGGACCCACACTAGCCATTTTGAAGTCAAGAAACCAACTTAAGGGTGTACTTAATTCACTGAAAGAAGCTCCCTAAATATTGAGTAAATACGTGCAATATCTTTAACTATTTGCCAACCAGCTGCCGCAGTTGTACTTTGCACTTGTAGGTTTGCACTGCTGTGTGAATCACCGTTATTGAACAGCAGCCGCTTTAAGAAGCTATAGGGGGCGCGCCTGTAGCGCAATGCCAGAGCTGATCCTCTGGCCACCCGCGTTCGCTCCTCAGAGAGCCAGAATGGGGATCTGTCAATGTAAACAGACAGATCCCTGTTCTGACAGGGGAGTAGAGGGAGATCTGCTCCTAGTGATCTCTCTCCTCCTCCATTCAGTCCCATCCCCCTACAGTTAGAAACAGCTCCCTAGGGAACACTTAACCCCTTGATCGCTCCCTAATGTTAACCCCTTCCCTGCCAGTGACATTTATACATTAATCAGTGGCTATTTTTAGCTCTGATCGCTGTATAAATGTCACTGGTCCCAAAAAAGTGTCAAAATGTTCGAGCTGTCCGCCGCCAATGTCGCAGTCCTGCTAAAAATCTCAGATCGCCATAAATATATCTCCTATTTTGTAGATGCTATAACCTTTGTGAAAAACAATAAATATACGCTTATTGCGATTTATTTTACCAAAAATATGTAGAAGAATACATATTGGCTTAAACTGATGAAGATATTTTTTTGGGGATATTTATTATAGCAAAAAGTAAAAATTATTATTATTTAATTTTATTTTAAATTGTCGCTCTTTTTTTATTTATAGCGCAAAAAATAAAAACATCATAGGTGATCAAATACCACCAAAAGAAAGCTCTATTTGTGGGAAAAAAAGGACATAAGTTTTGTTTGGGTGCAACGTCGCACGACCGCGCAATTGTCAGGTAAAGCGATGCAGTGCCGTATCGCAAAAAATGGCCTGTTTATTAAAGGGGCAAATCCTACCGGTCCTTAAAGGGGTTGTAAACCCTCAAGGTTTTTCACCTTAATGCATTCCAGTTCTGACAGCGACTCGTGCACCAAACTCAGGAGGTAGTTCTAAAATAAGCCACTTTTAAATTGAATGTACAAAATTTTAAATAAAACACCAACAGTTTGTATCCCTTGAAAGTGGAACTAATTAAGACCAACTCTCTTTTGGCATACAGAGAGAAAAACTGGAGCAGACAGATATTGCGAAAGTGTCTTGCGTGCATTCTAAAAATGACGCAGCATGCACCAAATTCAAGTAAATCTCTAGACAGATACATGAGAAACACATTCGCAAAATCTGTCTGTGCCAGACTTTATGATTCCTGGGGGTGTGACTGTAGGTATATGTAAATATGAACATTTTCAGCAGTGATGACAGCATTTAAAAACACTCCAAACTCTCTGTAGCACTGTACAACACTCTATTAATGTGTCTGAGTGTAAATACTGAAAGACATTGTTAGCAATCAGACCCAGTGCATTAGCACCCAGCTTCCCCTGCAGTCTGTTAAGTTTCCCTAATTTCCCCATATCTGTCACACAGTGACCAAAAGCTTCTGAAAACCCTGCCCTTTATAAGGAGGGGGCTAGCACATAAGAAAATCTCCATGACTGACCCTTTTAGGCCACCCAATTGCAGTTCAAAGGCCAGGAAGTGCATTGCTTGTAACTGGTTGCTAGAATGCAAATGCAACATTAGTGTGCGATACTGTCGAACCACGAATGACATGGGTTTGAGTTGAATTCATATGGTCGACCTGAACCCAAAGCTTATCCTTATTTGTGAACTTTGTGCCAAGCCTCATTGAAATGGGGGGAGGGGGAATAATTTTTAAATTCTTTCCATTTTTAGGGATAATGAGGCTGGCCATACATGGTTCGAATCTCGGTTGGTTCAGCAGGAACTGGCTGAGACTGGAACCATTAGTGGGCAGGCTGAATGTATCAAATTAATTGATCAATCAACTTGGGTACAACCAGCCTGCCGGATTCACTTACAATAATCGCAATCGGCTGCTATAGCCTCTAGCGATAACCAATGTCTTCTCTCACATGTATAGAATTGTCCACTTTGTGCACATCAGGTATTATCCCCTTTTCCCTATTTTTTCTTTTTCATCAGTCTTTATTGTTTATGTTCTTTCTTGGCCTCTTTTCTTTCTTAGTTTTTTCTCTCTTTTTTCACTCCTTCCTATCCCACCCTCTCTCCTTATTTCCACGTTTGTCACCACATCACTTTTTTTTACATTTTCTCACACTCACACATCAACACATATCACTATGCTTTGTTTCATCCAGGTTTCCCACATGGAGGTCCGCATCCTACACTCATTGCACCCACCAGCTATGGTTTTGCCTATGGCGGTTGTTCTCATTCCCGCAGATCACCCTGGCGTCCGGCGGCGTTGCTTTGCAGCTCTCTGCGATTCTGGATGCTGTTTCACTGGATTGCTGATGCAGACGTGAGTTTGGATGCACAACTTTTAATTAATTTTATACAACCAAACCATTCTTATACAAAACCTTTTTTTTACTTCCTGCTTATTTACTGTATATATATATTTTTTTATAAAAGTATTTTTTAGAATTATTCCATGACGTATGCTCCTGATGAGCGGTTGCTATACCGCGAAACACGTAGAGCTTTGATTATTACCAATCTTCCCTTATCATGGAATACCAAGATTTCAATTATTCCACTTACCTCCATAAGTATCTGTCATGGCATTAAGTCTCTTACTATTTCAATTTTTTGTCCTAATTTTTATGGCTCTTTTTGGGTCTAATTACAGTAACAAATGTACACATGCATATTGATTGTTATCTTTGCTTTCTGTGTGACAATGGATCATGACTTATTGTGTAATTGATGTGTATTTTATGTACAATTAATCCATGGTTTATTATATAGATGCCCACAGCATTTTAGAGGTTGGATGCCCAAAATGTTTTTTACATACCATGGATTATATCAAATAAATGAATTTTGGTCACTTGACCTGCGTTTGTGCTGCTGTGTACTTCATTGAAAGTCCCACCCCTCTTTTTCTTTTTAACCTAAATATGACTCAAGGTTGTGGTTTTCCTGGGGATTGTAATTAGTCACATACAGTTTTACATGCTGTCTGTGTGTTTTATCTAATATTATTTTTCTTAGTAGAAGCTCACATATTGGCGTTAGCCTTTAAATGTACAAACGTTTATAAGATCAAATGTCAAAGGTAGGAGATAATTGTTACATGCTGCCCTGGCTATTCTATTTTTATTGTTGGCAGATGAAAAGCTTTCAAGAGATGATCATGTTTTAGCACTGATGTCTTCTGATTAGTTAGAGTTGTCATCAAGGCCAATGAGTAGCTCACACATCATGATAACACCTTTCATATCCATTGTCTTATTTCTGCCATTAATGTTCCTTTGTAAATCACATAACCTGTACTTCTGAGACCCAAGAGTATGCTTTTCTTGCAACAGAGGATATGACAATCTGCGATTACTATTTCCATTGGTGAAATCCATTACTGCACCCCCTTCTACATTTAAAATTGTACGATTTTGCTGGTGTGAAGAATACCATTAGTCATGGTTATTGAACTTCCTCTGTTACTGTATTTTACCAAAGAATGTACTTTTAAGGAACATGTCTTGTATGAAATCCTACACAATAACTGTCTTTGTAGAGCACTTTCAACCTCATTGATTTATGTAAATTTGAATGTTGCAAATCTGAGGGTTTAAAGTGGTATTAAACCCCAAAACAAAAATATATTGCAGCTTAACAAAATGTGATGGCTGAATTAGTTTTCTTTTTGTAGTTTTTTTTGCTTTACTTTCACTGTTGATCTGACCAGTAACATACTTCTTGTCAGGGACAATTTTTCATCAGTGCTGTTAAACTGGGGAGAGGGTAGTGGTAGATGCGCTAGCAGATATAAATAGACTTAGCACATGGGACATTTTGGCGTGATGCGAGTTGCACATTTTTTACTGTGCATTTTTCTGAATTTGTTACTCATTTTTTCATATGGCATAATGTGTGTTTGCTTATGCGTTTGGTGTGCTTTTAACAATTAATATTACTGAAAGTGCAACTAGTTGATTTTAGGTGTATAAAGGCGGCCATACACTATACAATCTGATTACCAAAACTATATAATAGGAGGACATATCATCTATTCAATCACTTTGTATACAATCAGGCAGGCCTTTGCACTACATAGTTAATGGAAGATCTAAAGGACATTGTACAATCAGACAACACACTTGTCCCATTTTCAGTACTACAGCTCTATCCACATATGTTATGTGATTGCTCACTCCTGCACACTCTGCCAAAGAAGCAATCTATTCAAGATGAAAGTATGGTAGAAAAAAAAATGATGCCTTTGTATTTAGTGAGAGCGCTGATCAATGATTGATTATATTGGAAAACAATGCACCTAGGGAGGTGGGTGGGAATCATCTACTGGAAGGGGAAAGCAGCTGCAGGGTGTGTGCTAATGAGGTCAACTGATTTAGTCCTTCCTGTTACTTAACAGTTTTCATGTCCTAAGGTATGTCCAGGCAGTAATGGAGAAGTGTTTTTTATACAACAAGCTGGACATTCCCTGCATTAGAGCCCTTGCACACTGGGGCGGGGGGCGGCGTCGGCGGTAAAACGCCGGTATGCGGCCGCTAGCGGGGCGGTTTTACCCCCCGCTAGCAGCCGAGAAGGGGTTAAATACCACCGCAAAGCGCCTCTGCAGAGGCGCATTGCCGGCGGTATAGCCGCGCCGTCCCATTGATTTCAATGGGCAGGAGCGGTAAAGGAGCGGTATACACACCGCTCCTTCACCGCTCCGAAGATGCTGCTGGCAGGACTTTTTTTACCGTCCTGCCAGCGCATCGCTCCAGTGTGAAAGCCCTCGGGGCTTTCACACTGGAATGAAAGCAGCGGCACTTTCGGGGCGGTTTGCAGGCGCTATTATTAGCGCAATAGCGCCTGCAAACCGCCCCAGTGTGCAAGGGCTCTAAAGGTAAAAAAAAAGTTACCACTTGTTCACCCCCCCCCAACACTTATGTAGGTAAGTATAACATGTTTATTATTTTAATTTAAAAATAGACTTTACAATGATTTTAAGTAAGTTGGTGTAGATGTGAAGTTATACTTTAAGTAAGCTTTTAGGCCCAATATCAGTACCAGAATGGGTATTGGCTAGGGTCAACTGTAATAGGATGTATATCCACTTGACCTCCGGAAGGTTTACCTCACTTCATGACCAGACCATTTTTTGCAATATAGCACTGCGTTACTTTAACTGACAATTGCATGGTCATGCGACACTGTACCCAAATAACATTTTTGTTCTTTTTTCCCCACAATTAGAGCTTCCTTTTGGTGGTATTTGATCACCTCTGCGGCTTTTATTTTTTTGCAGAATTTTTTACTTTCTGCTATAAATTATACCCAATTAAAAAAATGTCAAAAATCTAATTTCTTCATTAGTTTAGGCCAATATGTATTCTGCTGCTTATTTTTGGTAAAAAATCCCAATAAGCTTATATATTGATTGATTTGTGTAAAAGTTATAGCATCTACAAACTATGGGATATTTTTATTTATTTATTTTTTTATTTTTTACTAGTAATGGTGGTGATTAGGGATGAGCCCGATAATCAAGTCGAATGTAAGTTCGACTCGAACATCGGGTGTTTGCCGAATAGCGAACAATTTGGGGTGTTCGCGGCAAATTCGAATACTGCGGAACACCCTTTAAAAGTCTATGGGAGAAATCAAAAGTGCTAATTTTAAAGGCTTATATGCTTGGTATTGTCATAAAAAGTGTTTGGGGACATGGGTCCTGCCCCAGGGGACATGCATCAATGCAAAAAAAGGCTTTAAAAACTTTTATTTCATACCTGGGGTGTGTCTATAGTATGCCTGTTAAGTGGCACATGTTTCCCGTGTTTAGAACAGTCCCTGCACATAATGACATTTCTAAAGGAAAAAAGTAATTTAAAAGTACTCGCAGGCCCTTCAGGTCTGGTATGGATATTAAGGGGAACCCTGCGCCAAATTAAAAAAAAAATGGCATAGGGGTCCCCCTCAAAATCCATACCAGACCTGAAGGTCTGGTATGGATTTTAAGGGGAACCCCACGCCAAAATTTAAATAAATGGCGTGGGGGTCCCCCAAAAATCCATACTAGACCCTTATCCGAGCACGCAACCTGGCAGGCCACAGGAAAAGAGGGGGGGATGAGAGAGCGCCCCCCTCCTGAACCATACCAGGCCACATGCCCTCAACATGGGGAGCCCCCCAAAGCACCTTGTCCCCATGTTGATGGGGATAAGGGCCTCATCCTCACAAAAATTAAAAAAGATCCACCTCCATGGGAGGCACCCGCCTTATGACGCGTCCTCGCAGGCGACAGTTCTTTTATAACTGAGAGCGGGGCCACATGGTGACGTACCCGGGTGACCCCACCCCCCCTCTGATGCATGGGGACTTCCCAATGGCCTCCCCATGGCGTCAGAGGTGGGTGGGGCCACCTGGTTACGTAACCGGGTGGCCCGCCCCCTCTGACACCCCGGGAAAGCCATGGGGAAGTCCCTGTGCATCAGAGGGGGCGGGGTCACCCGGGTACATCACCGTGTGGCTCTACCCTCAGTTATAAAAAACTGTCACCTGCGAGGAGGCGTCATACGATGGGTGCCTCCCATGGAGGCGGATCTTTTTTTTTTCTTTTCGGTCCATCAGCAGAGCGAGAGAAGAAGATGAATGGATTTTGTGGGACATTTTTATTTTTTTATTTTTTTATAAAGGACTTGTCCCCAAGCTGTGTCTTGTGTTTTTTTTTAACATTTTGACACTTTTTGTGTGAAATGGTAGGGGTACAATGTACCCGTTACCATTTCAAACAGGGGGTGGGATCTGGGGGTCCCGTTGTTAAAGAGGGCTTCCAGATTCTGATAAGCCCCCTGCCCGCAGACAGAAAGGGGCAAGGGTTGTGGGGATGAGGTCCTTATCCCCATCAACATGGGGCAAGGTGCTTTGGGGGGCTACCCCAAAGCACCCTCCCCATGTGGAGAGCATGTAGCCTGGTATGGTTCAGGAGGGGGTTCGCTCTCTCGCCCCCCTCTTTTCCTGTGGCCTGCCAGGTTAAGTACTTGGATAAGGGTCTGGTATGGATTTTTGAGGGGACCCCCACGCCATTTTTTTTAATTGTGGGGCAGGGCTCCCCTTTAAATCCATACCAGACCTGAAGGGTCTGGTATGGATTTTGAGGGGGACCCCACGCAATTTATTTTTTTAAATTTTGGTTCGGGGTTCCCCTTAATATTCATACCAGACCCAAAGAGCCTGGTAATGGACTGGGGGGATCCCATGCCGTTTTTTTCAATGACTTTTATCTGTATTGCCGGACCCGACAATTCATTATAGCCGCGAGTACTTTTAAATGACTTTTTTTTCCTTTAGAAATGTAATTTTGTGCAGGGACTGTTCTAAACATGGGAAAAATTTGCCACTTTACAGGCATACTGTAGACACCCCCCATGTATGAAATGTAAAGGAATATTTCACTTTGTTTCACTTTATTGTTTTACTTTAAGCATTATTAAAATCACTGCTCCTGAAAAAACCCCATGTTTTTAAAACTTTTTTTTGCATTGATACATTTCACGTGGGGCAGGACCCAGGTCTCCAAACACTTTTTAAGACAATAACTTGCATATTAACCCTTAAAATTAGCACTTTTAATTTTTCACGTTCGTGTCCCATAGACTTTAACGGTGTTCGCACAAATGTTTTGCTTGTTCTCATGTTCTGAAGCGAACCAAACCAGGGGGTGTTCGGATCATCCCTAGTGACAATCAGTGACTTATAGCGGGACTGCGATATTGCGTCAGACAAATCAGACACATAACTGACACTTTTTTGGGGACCAGTGACACTAATACAGTGATCAGTGCTAAAAAATATGCCAAATATGTCACTGTACTAATGACACTGGCTGGGAAGGGGTTAACAGGGGCATTCAAAGGGTTAAGTGTGTGCCTAGGTGGTGCTTACTCGCTGTGGGGGAGGTGCTTTGACTAGAAGAAGAAAAAGATCTGTGTTCCTGCTTTGCAGAAACACAGGATCAATGCCTTCCCTTCTGACAGAATGACAATCTGCCTTGTTTACAGATTGTCGTTCTGCCTGTGTCCTGTGTAATCAACAGGTGCCGGCAATATCGAGTCTGCGGTACCTGCCGCTGGGCTCCCGCTGTGTATAATCACAGCGGGAGTGGGTTGCCATTGCCAATGGTTCCTACATGTGAGCCAGACCCTGAAGTGTCAGATCACGTACCTAGTACCTAGCAGAGCAGTCGCCCTGCCGCAGTATATCTGCAGTGGGCGGCTATTAGGTAGATATTAGATCTATAAATCAGATTCCTACAACATTCAATATATACAGTACAATATCCACAGGTTGAACTGGATGGATCTGTTTCATTATTTAACCTTACCAACTATGTAAGTAACTATATGTAACACAGACTCTTTATGAAAGTGAATTTAATTTAGTTTTTTTTTTTTTTTTAACATTAACAAAATAACAAAGATTACATGACAGGAGATGTTTTTTCTTTAACAGGCTAACTGCAATAGGGTGTCTTTTATATCTAATAACTTTATTTTCTTTTCAACATTAACAAACTAACAAAGATGATAGGAAATGGATGGTGTTCATTTAGCAGTAATGTTAGGAATTTTCCCAATCTAAAATCAATGCATCCACTTTAGGTAGTTTGGGAACAGTGGACATGAAACAGTAACATCACAAATTGTTACCGTTGCTTGGAAACCAGTAAGGTGTCAATGGACCATGATCTAGGGGCAGGAAAGTTACATGGACATGCCACAGTTTTACCAGTGATTTCCTGTTTCTTTATAAATGGATTACAAACCTTCAAGGGATAGGAGACTTGAAGAAGGGTAACTCAAAATCAATATTTTGCTTTTAAAGTCGTAAGGGGAGGCCCAGGAGGGACGCACTTACTCCTTATTCTTTATTCTCAAAGGATTGGCTGAAAAGTGGCAAGACATCTCTATTTTTTTACTTAGCTTGGACATTCCAGACTAGCAACCCACTTGTTAACAACTGGTGCTTTGCATTCTAACATCATGCACTAGTTTGTTTTTTGAAAGGGTATATATAACCTTTATCATTGATTCCAAAAGCTTAGCGTCAAAAAAGATATGTAATAATATGGAATTAAGTTAAAGACCAAGATATAACATAAAAATATTAAATTGGTACTTACATAGACCTATAAATACTGTATATAAACTTTTAGCTTTTAGAGAACAAGGCATATTCATATATATAACAATATTTTATGTTTACATTTCAAACAACTTGTGACTTGGTAGTGTTTACAATGTACTTATTAAAGGTTATTTATTACAGCTCTGTTAGGAAAAGGTTAACATTAACCGATTCAGCCCCGGAAGATTTTACCCCCTTCCTGACCAGAGCACTTTTTGCGATTCGGCACCGCGTCGCTTTAACTGATAATTGCGCGCTCGCACGACGTTGCACCCGAACAAAATTGACGTCCTTTTTTTCCCACAAATAGTGCTTTCTTTTGGTGGTATTTGATCACCTCTGTGGTTTTAATTTTTTGCGCTATAAACAAAAAAAGAGCGATAATTTTGAAAAAAACACTATTTTTTTTACTTTTTGCTATAATAAATATCCCCAAAAATATATAAAAAAAACAATTTTTTTCCTCAGTTTAGGCCGATATGTTTTTGGTAAAAAAATTGCAATAAACGTATATTGAAAAGTTTTAGCGTCTACAAAATAGGGGATAGTTTTATTGCATTTTTATTATTATTATTTTTTGATTAGTAATGGCGGCTGCAATGTAATCTGCGATTTTTATTGGGACTGCAACATTATGGTGGACACATCGGACACTTTTGACACTATTTTGGGACCATTGTCATTTATACAGCGATCAGTGCTATAAAAATGCACTGATTACTGTGTAAATGACACTGGCAGGGAAGGAGTTAACCACTAGGGGGCAATGAAGGGGTTAAGTGTGTCCTAGGGAGTGATTCTAACTGTGGGGGGGATTTGCTTCAACTCACATGACAGCGATCACTGCTCTCAATGACAGAGAGCAGTGATCTCTGTCATGACACAAGCCAGAACGGGGAAATGCCTTGTTTAAATAGGCACTTCCCCGTTCTGCGGCTCTGTGACACAATCGCCGGGGGAACGGTCGCACTGTATTCCAGCACTGATGAAGCCTTCATTGATGTTTTTACATCATTTTTATTGAGTGTTATAGGATAAGTTCACCTTTAAGGAAAACCTAATAATTGCACATGTTTTTGCAGAAAAAAAAATATGCGTTCATTTTTTTTCTTACAGGAGCCTGCAAAGCATTGCATTCGTGATCAATGGATGTAAGGCTCCTGCTTACTCTCCCAGAGGTTTTCAGTTAGAAAACTGGAGGAAAAGTGAATGGACTACAAGCACACTGATCGGTGCACTCAGAGTCCATTGAGAACTACAAATCGTCTGTTGTCGTGGAAGATGGGACTAGTAGTTTATTTATAAATGTGAAAAAACTTTCAGTGCTATCCCTGTGTATAAACCACCTATTACTCAACTCTATATACTATAGGAGGCAGCTTACACCACTATGCATCCAACCACCTGTACAAAATGCAATGAGTCTATATAGCCACAAAAAAAGGTGCAGCGTTCTCCTTCAATAAAGTGCATTTAAATTCTAGTGCAAAAAATACCCCAAAACAATGTAAAAATAATCTGTATATAATATATACATTTATGTGAGTCCATCTTTTCTTTTAAATATATATATATATATATATATATATATATATATATATATATATATATATATATATATATATATATATATATATATATATATATATATATATATATATACACAGTCCTTAATTACATAATTCAGTGTCTGTGAAAACAAGTGTGCAGTCCCATGCACAAAAAGCTCTTCAGTAATGGCCTCTGATCACCACAGTGCCCTTCATCCCACCTATGGGTGTCTTCTCACTTGCTTGAATGGAGCTCACTAATTTAAAGTGGTGTTATAAGTGGCACCGCTCCCATTGGCTGTACACTCCAAACCCATAGCTCTCAGCAGCTCTCAGCATGGTGTCAATCATAAAGGGGACATAGTGCAAATCGCTAATAAAAATTATTTATTTCCATATACAAATCCACTCACATTTCAGAAGTAAAAAATGGGCATTTTACAATCCTCTTGCATACACAGCTCCACCTAGTCCCAGCTTGATTACGTCAACGCCCACCTCAGGCGTAGCACCCAATGGGCTTTCTCAAAGGGTCAGAGCCTGTCAGTTCACTGTCTGGTAAAAGGTTATCAGCAGGGCAGGAAAAGAAGTGTAATTTCTCTGGAGCCTGAAAAGCAGAAAAAAACCTGCTGCGGTTTCTACTTTATTAAGTAACTTAAAGCCTACTTAAAATTTCTGCTAAAAAAATAAAAATACTTAAACAGAGGCTTCAATAAAACTATGGGAATCTGTTTATAAAGGAAATGTGCTCAGTGTCTCTTTTCCTGCAATTTTCCCAAGTGAGTTTTAACATTATTCACAGTCAGGTTGACCCTATTTATAGTATTATAAATGTGCACCAGGCAAGTGCGAATTCACTAGCCAGTGAACAGCTGTCAAATACGACTTGCATTACAGATGTAAACAAATATTTTTTTATCCTGCAATTGAATGTGCCATTCAGGAGCTCTCCATAGTGCTGCAATTGTGTTACATAGCAGTCTGTCTTAGCAGGGGGCTTGTAGGACAGTCCAGTGAGAGATCTCTGCTCTCACACAGTGAGCTGTGCTACTTCTTTGTACCCTGCAGCCTGATAAAGAGGAGTTTGGACTGGCAATAGGACTGCATCATAAAAAAGATAGGAGTTATCCATTTATAAATCATAGGGGTTAATTTAGTAAATCTGAAGAGTGCAGACATTTAGTACAGCTGTGTATAGTAGCCAATCATCTTCCAGCTTGTTCAAGTAAGTTTTGACAAAAACCTGGAAGCTGATTCGTTTCTATGCAGAGCTGCACCAGATTTTGCACTCTCCAGTTTTAGTAAATCGGACTCAATTGACATAAATACTTTTTACTGAGACTTCAACTGAGCTTTAAATGTAAAAAAAAAAAACTAATAAGAACAATTACAAAAATGAATGTAAAACTTCCTCTGTCCGTTCAAATAATTTACAGGTAATATTAATACAGCATTGCCTAAAATACATGTCATTATGGATTGGGGACTGCGATAAGGTGGAGACTGCAATTAAGATGTCACCTTTACTTAGAAATATAACTATCCAGCAGCAGATTTAAATATCTACTATTTTAGACCTTTTTCCACTTTACACAAAAATCCAAGATTTCCTGTTATTCCCAGAAAGAAAACATTGAGATCCTATCCCAAAGGTACAGGGACCCATCGACACTGCATAAGCTGTTTCCATCTACACCTAGTTCCTGCTGGTGATGTGGCTCAGCTGAGGGTACATATTTACATATCTGGTGGGAATGAGAAAGAATATGTCCCTTCTGGTCTCAGGTCTTTCAGGTCTACAACAAGGTCTATGATGAGTCGCTGACCCCTACACTGGAGATCGCTCTCTTATCAATGCTCCCGGGCTCCGTAGCCTTTCAGAAACAATGTCTGTTATGTTTTTTCCTTTCAGCTGCAAGGCAAATTATCCCTTTGTTTTGGAAGACGGACGCAACCCCCCCTCTGTTATTACTGTGTGTGTCCACTATGAATGATATTATACAGGTTTGGAAGAAATGTGGGTGCTTGATAATGACACTTTTGATAAACAAAGTCTTGTGGTATATTTGGGTCCACTTTTCTTCTCCTGAAGCCCTCACAGAAATGCTTCTATCTTTTAGTGCTCCACTGTCTACACTGTCTACACCCTCTTAGCTCATATGGAGGGTGACCTAGCAATGCTTTGATATTCCACAGCTCTTTATCACAGGTTTAAACCCGGCTCATTTGTCAGATAATGTACCCATTCCTTGACTTTCCCTTTATTACCCAATTTTTTAATATATATAGTTAGATGCTTCTCTGGGCCCAACAGATCCCTGGATCTCCCATCTCTCTCCCCCTGTCCCAAATTTTTCTCCCTCTTTATAAATTTGTTCAAGTTTATATAGTTTTAGGCAACGCCCACATTGCTTGCTCACTTTAGGTATTTAGGTATCAATGTACTTGACTCCTCCGCTATGTTGCAACCTCCAGCTCAGACTATGTGATGTATACATGATGTGTTCTAGGCAACAGCCTCTCATATTGATGTTACAATATTTGATTGTTGTATCTTTTCTTTTCTATTAAGTGTAAAACAATAAAAATATTTTCACCTGTAAATTTTCAACTATTTTTTGACTGCCTAAAACATTATCAAATGTATTGCATTTTTATAAATACAATTTAAATTTTGTCTCTTTAAAGCAGACTTTCATGCATGAAGGGAAGGGCTGCTCATCCTCTGCCTCCCTGGCTCCAAAACATTTGCAGCATTTTTTTTTTTCAGGAAGGAGGTACCTATTTATGACAGGTACTCGTAACTGTCTAGGCAAAGATGACGGATGATGGATAACAGCCTCTTGGGACATGCCACACATCTCAAGAGGCTGCAGGGGCAATCTTACTACATTGCTGTGCTTCATTCATGCACAGTGGGGAGCTGGCTATGAGACATCAGAAAGTCACAGCCAGATCCCAAATCCAAGATGGTGGTGCTGGAGGGCTAAAACCCAGAGAAGAATTGGTTGCAAGGAGGACATCACTGGAATCCATGGGCTGGTAAGTGCCTGTTTCCAAAAAGTCAGCAGCTACAGTATTTGTAGCTTGTGACTTTTAATTTTTTAATTCTTTGTACTTATTTTTTCCATGCTTCATCCCATTGAAACACAGATTCTTGACTAGTTCACAAACTGTTGCCTACAGTGACAGTCTTAAAAGACAGATAAGATTTGTGCCATCCTTGGAAGCAGACAATGTTTCAGCTAAAATGTGGAGCCATATCAGCATCTTGTTTTTGCCATCAACATGTACAAAATATTGTACCAATTAATAAGAGATAACATATTGTTTCTAAAGAACAGGCTGAGTACCGTATGGGATTACAAAATATGGATTATAGTTGAGCGGTTCACTACAACACAAGCCCATATGGCTCTTTCCATCTGTAGTTAGTGGTTTATTTACAAAAATCTGAATTCATTGATTGCAATTATTTACACAACACTCCATGCTGTAAATTCCCAAAAGATCACAGCACACGTCAAGCCAAATGTTTTAAAATATGAGAAATCTGACCATAAGATGTGAAATGACACAAAATAAATATTTATAACATACTTGTTGGTACTGCTGTATTTTTTTTAACTCTGCAGTTTATGGCTTCAGAATAAGAACAGAACAGACTAATAAATTGTTGGGTCTCAGTTATTTTAAAAATATTACTTTAGAATTGTGCCTAAATAGTGGATTTATCCTTAGTCTTGAATCCCCCCCCCCCCCCCCCCCGAAAAAAATAGCAGTGCATTTTCTGTACTTAGGCACCCCTTGTCTTTAAAGAATTATAGCTGTATACCCTATATTACCAAAAGTAGTGGGACACCTGCCTTTACACGCACATGAACTTTAATGGCATCCCAGTCTTAGTCCGTAGGGTTCAATATTGAGTTGGCCCACTCTTTGCAGCTATAACAGCTTCAACTTTTCTGGGAAGGCTGTCGACAAGGTTTGGGAGTGTGTCTATGGGAATGTTTGACCATTCTTTCAGAGGTGCATTTGTGAGGTCAGGCACTGATGTGGATGAGAAGGCTTGGCTCACAATCTCCGCTCTAATTCATCCCAAAGGTGTTCAGGCCAGTCAAGTTCCTCCACCCCAAACTCGCTCAACCATGTCTTTATGGAGCTTGCTTTGTGCACTGGTGTGCAGTCATGTTGGAACAGGAAGGGGTCATCCCCAAAGCATTCCCACAATGTTGGGAGCATGAAATTGTCCAAAATGTCTTGGTATGCTGACGCCTTAAGAGTTCATTTCACTGGAACTAAGGGGCCCAGCCTAACCACTGAAAATCAACCCCACATCATAATCCCACCTCCACCAAATGATTTCAACCAGTGCACAAAGCAAGGCCCATAAATACATGGATGAGCAAGTTTGGGGTGGAGGAACTTGACAGGCCTGCACAGAGTCCTGACCTCAACCCGATAGAACACCTTTGGGATGAATTAGACCGGAGACTGCGAGCCAGACCTTCTTGTCCACATCAGTGCCTGACCTCACAAATGCACTTCTGGAAGAATGGTCACACATTCCTATACACACAATCCTAAACCTTGTGGACACTTCCCAGAACAGCTGAAGCTGTTATAGCTGCAAAGGGTGGACCAACTCAATATTGGACCCTACGGACTAAGTCTGGGATGCCATTAAAGTTCATGTGCGTGTAAAGGCAGGTGTCCCATTACTTTTGGTAAGATAGTGTATCTTATGTGTGTGAGCGCTAAGAAACTGCTACATCTGACTTTTTGTTTGCGATTCGGTAATGTCACTACTCAGCTGCTCACTGTCCTCCTTGCTGAAAAGAAAGTTGCAGATCATGGATTTCCCTGCTTCTGTTTTATTCATTCTGTGGATTTGTGCCTTCTCACCATACTGCTTTCATACCATGTTGTATGTTTTTGAAAAAAAAAGAAAAAAAAACTTTAATAATCATATATTATGCTGTGTTAAGATGAGGCGCAAAATTACTATACATGCATTTTACTGTTACCCAAAAGAATGTGCCAATGCAGTAAAGTAGGAGACACACTACTGTGTTGGAAGAAAACCATCTCAATAATTGCTATACTTACTACTGGCTGCTTCCTATTCACTGATAATGTTTGGATGCTAAGTAGATGTCAAAAATAAACTTATCACTATTTCAATATCTTTAAATTCTCAGTCATGTAAAATCAGTTCCGAAACATATGGATTCAGCTTTGACCCACACTTCCTTTGAACATATATGTCAAAGTCACCATTCGTCTAAAGGTATAAATATGCCTGATCTGCAAATCTCTTAAAAGAAGGGAAATGTCTGACCCCCCCCCCCCCCCCCAGTCTATATTTAGTAATGAGAAAAAGACTTAGGTGGGACATTGGAACCACAGCAATGGACCCAAATCTGGGATACAACTGCCCACAATTCACTAAACTCTTAATTCCCAGAGGTCAATCTTTAGGTGGTACATGGTGCCCTTTAGAATATTTAAATTCTCTCAGGGCAACTCGGATTGCTGTTTTTGGGACTTTGGATTGGCTGGCACTCTGGTACATATTTGGTGGGTATATCCTAGAATTAAAATGTTCTGGACTAGGGTATACCAATTAGTTTACACAGTTTTGGGAGACAGCATCTCTTAAAATCCCCAATAAACCTAAAATCTTTCTCATGTACCTCCAGTCAGTATAAACTTGTGTCCTTCATCTTCACAGCTGCTAAACAAACTCTAGCGAGAACATGGAAACCTGTATCTCTGATAGTTGTGCAGGTGAAACAAAAAATGTCATGGTACATAGTCAATGAAAAGCTGGCAGCTATCTTACGTGACAAAGTCAAACATTTTTAAAAGATTTGGAAACCGGGGATATCCAGCTACTTTGGGGGAACTTTAATGCCGCGTACACACGAGCGGACTTTACGGCGGACTTTGCCCGGCGGATTTTTCTACGTACTTTCCGACGGACTTTCTAAATGAACGGACTTGCCTACACACAATCCACCAAAGTCCGTCGAATTCGTACGTGATGACGTACGACCGGACTAAAACAAGGAAGTTCATAGCCAGTAGCCAATAGCTGCCCTAGCGTGGCTTTTTAGTCCGTCGAACTAGCATACAGACGGCGGACTTTTCGACCGGACTCGATTTCAACGGATACATTTTAAACAAGTTTCAAATCTAATTCCGTCCAACTTTTGAGAAAACAAAGTCCGCTGGAGCCCACACACATCGAATTGTCCGACGAAATCCAGTCCGCCGGGCAAAGTCCGCCGTAAAGTCCGCTCGTGTGTACGCGGCATTAGGCTGAACTCCAGGAATTCAGCAATTTTGATAAATGTGCAAGCATACTATGAGTTAAGTCCAATGAGGTGCACGTCACCTCCTGGACTTATGTCTTTAATTTACATCTGACAGATTTATTGCGCTTCAGGAATATAGTTTCAGAAGCTCCAACGCTGGACACTCTGCAATTGCTATCCCTGCTCCCCTCCTCCTTCTGCCCAATCACAGAAGTCTTTGTATTATGGGAACTCACTCACAAAATACAAGGGCTTCTTTGAATTGACAGCAGAGGGGAGGGGAGGGCAAAGCTGCTATGTGTGCTTCAGTTGTAAATAATAGAGAATAGGCCATGAGGTGGCATGCTCCTCATTGGGCTTAACCCATAGTATGCCTTCACTTTTTTTTAAAATGGCTGAATTCCTGCAAATACTTGTTATACCCATATTTGCAAATCCTCTTTAAGCCATATGTCAAGATATGTATTTCTGTAGAAACATAGAGATGACAAGTATATGTTTTCTGTTATATGTTGTTTGATCAATAAATATGTATTGAAACAGACAATAATAAACGGATGCCTAAGAAATGGCAATATATTTTTCAGATCTTAGAATTGTGATCCTTGGTCAGATAAAAATACAATGGATGAGGGGTTCTCAAACTTTCTAAATGAAGGGGAGAGTAGAAAATGCCAATGGATCAGAGGGCAGTAGAAGTAAAAAATACCCCAGGATTGGGAAGAGGCAAGAATTAAAAATTCCCAAGCATCTGTGGTTAGTAGTAGGAGAAATAATGCCCCATCGCTGGTGTCAGTGTGGCGTTATTTCTCCTCCCTCTAAAATATGGGGCCTATTTTTTGGTGTCAATGGGAGGATAAGTGCTCCATCATTGGGGTCATTGAGAAAAACAATGCCCAATTTTTGGTGTGAGTGGAAGGAATAGTGCCTCAAAGGCCAGTTTAACTGCAGGCTACAGTTTGGGAACCACTGCATTGGAGTCTGAAAATATAGGCAATACAAAGATTTATTGTGCTTGTCAGGGGGCAGGTGAACATTATGTTATGGAACTAAATTATGGTTAACCAGATTATTTTAAAACTAGAAATAAACAAAAGTCAGTAGAGGCTCTTGGCTGGGATGCTAACTATAGAGGTAACTGGTCTTCACTAGAGTCACTAAGGTAGTGGTTGGAATTTGTGAGACTGCCAAATCCAAAGCACAAATTCAAGGATTGCATTCCTGGTGGCAGTGAACAAGTCAGAAAACCTTAAAAAAGTTGCTTTAAAGTTGACGAAAGCTTAGCAAATGCTTTGTAAAAGCAAACTGTACACATTGCCCATATACAAGCCAAAAACACAAATTTGTGCAAAGCTTTCATTTAAAATATATATTTTTATGAATTGTGTTTTAAACCATTTCAAGATTAAAGGATATTGTGATGCAGATTTCAGGGCTTGTTCACTGAAGGTCCTGGTGAATATTTTGACATGGTGTATTTTTTTGTCATGAGAAATACAAACTCCAACAATGTTTTCAATTTATATTTATTAATATATAATGTTCAGATAATTTTTCTATTTATTATAGCAGTATTTTAAAATGGTAAAAATAATCAGGTGAAATCAATGTTCCACACATTTTGTACTAAGAATATGGCTGATTAAGACACAACCTTGATCCTGGAGAAATGTTTTATTTTGTTTTCGCAATAAAGGTTTATTGTAAAGTTAGAATGAATACAAACAAAGTATGGTAAATTATAAAACAAGAGAAAAGGGGTAAAAAAGGGAGGGTATCATGTACATTAATACATATGATGTTAGGTTGGTGTCGAAAATGGATACAATGTCATACATTACATATAAAATGTTTTCAAAATAAGAAGTACATTTTTTCATTGTTCTACTGTAAATGTTTTATTTTTAATGCAGGTAATGAAGAGGGATCCTTTTATTAAGGTGGTACATTTTTTATGCTTCACAAGCATGCATATCAAACTTAAAAAAAAAAAATAGAAAAAAATGGAAAATTTACCAGTAAAATATGACAATGGGTGCTAAAGAAGAATCAATTATTTGATTTTTTTTTTTTTAAGTCTCCTTTTATTCCAGTATTTCCTTTTCTGTACAGTGCTGGTTGTTGGTTTTAGAGAGGAAATGGCTAAGACTGCACTCCATCCTTCATGTTTTCTTATGGTAATTATATGCAGCACAATGCCTATTATGACCTTACTTGAATCTCGCTACAACATGCATTTATACTAGTTTATACTCTGTCGCAGCTTTGCTTAGGATCTTCTTGCTCAATCCACATTGTAACACAAACACATCTTTTGTTCCACATACCTTAGTGGATTCAATGGCTTCCTGATTATTAAGATCATACTGGTCTATATATTAACAGTTTTTACAGACACGTAGTTTAGCATATTTTCTTTGAGGCAGTACATGAAAGAGGAATACACAGACTGAATTAATGTATCACTTCCTTCTGGCTGACTTTCTATGACACAAAAGGCAGAAGACAAAATAGAACCATGTTCATGTAACTCTTTTGCTTCTATTCATTAACATCCAGTCAAAAGCAAACAAGGGAAGACTAGTAAAATGTCACTGAATGTAGAAAAAGAAGTAAAATTTTTATTAGCAATCACAAAAGTTTGATAATTACCTGGGTAAAGGTCACATCCGCTGAGAAAAGCAGAGTTCTGTCCAAAAGTTTGAATATCCTATTGGATAAAATAATAGTGCTAACATTGTAGTAGTGATAATAATAATAATAATAATAATTTAGAATTACATATTTCAGCTACAAAATGCCATCTTACTTCTATAACATTATTGATATTGTTATTAATAATATTACCAGTAGTAGTATAATCAGTAGCTTGCGTACTCTTGTTTGAATATTTCTATATTTGTTAACACTTAAAGTTAACACATTGGTTAAAAGGAAAGCCCACCCAAAAGTGATGTTGAATCTTATAGGCTGAGAGTGAGTGCCTGGCTTCTTACATCTCTTTCAACTCCAGTGGAACCCTACCATAGTTCCTTGCTATGATCTTGCCTCGCCCACTTTTTGGGGTGGTCCCATGTTTCCTATTACATTATCCACAATATGAAAAAAAAAAGGAAACTTTAGCAGGGAGATTGTGACCCCATCCCATAATGGTCCTGGCAGCTGTGTAGACCTAAGAACTTGAAATTAAAGATCTGCTCACCTTGGGCTAAAACTACCTCTCTTAATGCATTATACTCAATATCACCCCAGCCCCTTCTTATATACTGGTTGTGGTAACTGTGCAAATCTAAGAATTCAAGATTTGTGATCTGTTCAATTCAAGAGAGAGAAATTTAGGAGTAAAGATCTTGCCACTGGAAACTTCAAGAACTATTAAAAAATATTACAGTTTTAAAGTCGTATTAAACCCCAAACCAAAAATGTTGTATATTGCAGCTTACCAATCATTAGTTGTGGTGGCTGCATTAGTTTTCTTTTCTAGGCTTTTCTATTTTTACTTGGTGATCTGGCCAGTAACACATCTGCTGTATTAGAGTGTCTCAACTCTGGATGAAGGAGCACAGGTAATAGCAGATTGAAATACACTAACAAATTGAAGCCAAACTCCAGCTCACACTGCAGTAACACAAGCCGTTACAGCAACTGTTTTTTTCTTTTGGGATAAAGGTTTTACATGAATTAATAAATACTGAAAAGAAAACTAATGCAGCCATCACATCTAAGAATTTGTAAGCTTCAATGTGATAAATGTTTACTTTTGAGTTTAATACCGCTTTAACTTTCCAGCATCTACAGGCAGGGCTGCATTTACGACAATGACAATTATGGACAAGTGCCTTAGGCTACAGGGTAAGTTGGAGCAGCATCAAGCCTTTAAATGTACAAATTTTGACAACCATTAACTTTTCTAGTCCCTCTTTTTTAGCCACCTATAGACATTTGTGGCTATTTTAACACAAGAACTGTTGGGATGAAAGGGCTGCAGGAGATGCTAAGGCTGGCCATACACGGTACAAATTTCTTTCCTGCAACAACGGGTTCCAGGAAAGAAATGTGAATGATTCTCCCATCAACACAGACAGTGCTGACAGGGGAATCCCTCCTGCAATTGTCTGCTCCTGGCAGGGGCGAGCAGGGCAAGCCATCCAGCCAGGAGAAGACAGTGATTACTGCTAGTGGCTATTGCAGCAATTGATCAGTTAACTTGGTACATTCAGCCTGCCCATTAATGGTTCTAATCTCAGTCAGTTCCTGCTGAGCTGTCTGAGATTCGGACCGGGTATGGCTGGCTTAAGAGGAATCAGAAGACTCACCATATTTCAAGAAACATGAAACCATGCCTGTTTCCTCTTGTTGGTTAAGGTGTCCATAAATGGAGCGATTTTCCCATGGTTCAGGAAAGGAAATCACTAGATTTCCCAGTTAACACAGTCAGTGTTGATGGGGTAATCCCGTCCGTGGAGCCTATGTGATCTTCCAGCATGGGTGGGGGGAGTCATCCCTGCTGGGAGGTCACACAGTGATTATTCCTAACAGCCATAGCCGCTGGCAATAATTGCATGAAAAGTCTCACATGCTGTTTGTACCCAAGTTGATCGATCAATCCACTTGGGTACAACCAGCATGACAGATTTCTCTATGGCCAGCTTTAGTCTGTACAGTTTAACAATAGCTATGAGAATAAACAGACACCCTTGTCTCCATTTCAATAGTGAATGTAAGGATTCACACCTGTTTAACCATTGTGGCATTCTCACTCTTGATTTGTTGTAACTGTATATTCTGATTGAAGAATGCAGGAAGATATATAATGCAAAATAAATAAATAAACAGACAACCTGTTTTCTCCAATAGCACAGGATAACTTCAGTTGTTACTAAAATAATTGAATGATGCAAGGGGAGGAGCTAGTACAAAAAGGTGTCACAATTTGAAGTGTGCCTAAGGCAGCAGGATGTCCAAACATGGTCCTATTAACAGATACTGAAATATCCTTTTTGGTGGACTGACTCTATAATCATTGTATCTGAAAATTATATTTAAGCAATTATATTATTATTATTATTATTATGATTATTATATACATTTTTAATATAAGTGTTCATAAAGCAGCTATGCCCTGGCACTAGGCACTTAAGCATGATGTGATGTGAAAATGTATTTAGTATTTCTAACAGAACCAGTAAAATCATCCATAGCTTGAAGCAATGAGGAGGAGCCAGTTATGTACAAGAAATTATGTTTTGTTTTTGGTGAATAATTGCATGTAATAGAACATATTCACTTCACACTTTAGATGAAATGTTACGTTTTTGAATATTAAATGGTTTGTTATGTCATGACCAATAATGAAAGACAATAGCTAAATCTGTGATTTAAGAGAACTTTTTTTTGTATATGTGTGTTTGTTTTTAATTTATCTAGTAATAAAGTGATCAGCGGTAATCAATATACAGTAGATATAATTCATATATATTATTACATATAGAGGCATGGATGTGCAGTCAATCACAGAAAATGCTTAGTTTTCTACTCTCATTTAAATAGATCAAAGCTCTTTTTGATTCAAGTTTTCTAGTGAATATTGGTGATTTACATTTTTACACGTATGTTAGGAAATCACTTCACTGGAATCATTAAAAGGCATTGCAAACTTCAATCTGACATAATACCAGTATAACATCAGTCATCCCCTGTTTTTACTTACCCTTAATTAACTACCATATGGATGATTGTAAGTGCATTCAGTGAATACTTATTTGCATAAATAATATTAACTGACTGTTTAATTATCACCCTTTCAGTTCTCCAATTTGCTCCTCACTTGTTTTGGAGCACTAGGCCATGTTCATGAGATCTTAAATCTAGGAAAAAAAAATAATGAATAAAATGTTCACTTAAATATACTATAAAATTACCATGTACAGCTTATTCTAAAACCCCTTATATTTTCAATGCGTATTATCAAAGAAAAATAGCTATTTTTATAAATGTTTCCAACATTTAAAGCCCCACTCCCGGCTGCTGTTAAATTAGGATCATCCTCACAGCATGGATTAAATGTTTGACTAGGAGAGGATAAGTACAAATACTTACCGGTACCTTATTCTCCGCTCCTGCAGATTTCCTTCTCTCTGTGTTACTGGCCCACCCAAACCATTTCATTTTGCTGCCCTGCTGTTTACAGCTCTGCAATGTCATCATGTACAATACAGGGCCAGCATTCCAGCATTGTATGGAAGGACAGCAAGGACATTCTGGGCCACCAGAAAGCAAAGGAGAAGGCTGGCTGCCAAGGAGTATGGAATGAGGTACAGTAAATATTTGTGCTTATTCCTACCTCTCGAATCATAGCGGTGGGGGGGGGACCCACCACATGGGTATATTTTCCAGTAGCCCAGAGTAAAGCTGACCATAGATGGATCAAACCTAAGCCGATTCAGCAGAGACCAGCTGAGATTCGATCCATCTATGGGAAGACTGGTTGTACTGCAGTCGATCCTTAAATTCTTTGCATGCGATTCATGCCAGCGGCTATAGCAGCCGGTAGAGATCACTGTGTTCTGTCTGCAGAGAAGGCTCCCTGCCAGCAGAACACAATAGTGCTGTTGAAGGGATTCCCCTGTCAACACTGACTGTGTTGATGGGGGAAGCAAGTGATTTTCTTTCCTTCCACCCATGGTGAAAGGAAAGAAAAGTGTATCATCCATAAAGTAACGTCTGAGAGAAGCAGCACACACAATGAGGAACACCCAATATGATTGCAAGATCCACACACAGGTGCCTGGGCTCAGTGTGTCTGTACACACCAGAACACACACCATACAAGACCTGGGAGACCGCACTCAATTCTGAAAAATAGAAGGAGATCCAGTAGTATTACTAAAGCTGAGTTCACACTGGCATTAAGAGCAGGCATTTGAGAGGCGTTAAAAAGGTTCTCAAATGCCTATGCACACAATACAATAGGCAGCACAAAGTGCTGTTCACACTAAGCGTTAGCGTCTCGTCGTTTCAAAATTGAAGCCTCATGTCGAGTCAGGAGACGTTTAAAGCTTTTCAACGCCTCCCATTCAAGTCTATGGTAACACCTCACAAATGCCCTGGCAGGCAGTTGCGGAGTGTTTGCGGAGCGTTACGATTCGTTCTTTTACTGTAATGAAATAAGCATTTGTGGAGCAGTTTTATCGCTCATCAAATGCTTCAAAACTGCCCATAGGGCGTTTGGGGAGCATTTTTTAACTCCTCATTAACCACTTGACGACCGCCTCACGCTGATATACGTCAGCAGAATGGCACGGGCAGGCAAAATCATGTACCTGGTACGTGATTGCCTTCCCGCGGGCGGGGGGTCCGGTAGGACCCCCCTCAGTGCCCAAGGCGGTCGTCTTTGGTCTGGGAGCGATCAGAGATGAGGGGGAGACCATCCGTTCGTGGCCCCCCCTCTTGCAATCGCTCCCAGCAATGAGAATCATTCCTCTGCTGCTGTATGCTAAATAGCAGCAAAGGAAATGATGTCACCTCTCCTCAAGTCGGTATTTTCGTTCCGGTGCCGAGGAGAGAAGACTGTAATGTGAGTGCACCAACACACACACACAGTAGAACATGGCAGGCACACAAAACACCCCCCTTTACCCCCCGATCCCCCCCGATCACCCCCAATCACCCCCCCCCCCCCTGTCACACTGACACCAAGCAGTTTTTTTTTGTTTTTTTAGCTGATTACTGCATTGGTGTCAGTTTGTGACAGTTAGTGTGGTAGGACAGTTAGGGTTAGACCCCTTTAGGTCTAGGATACCCCCCTAACCCCCCAATAAAGTTTTAACCCCTTGATCACCCCCCGTCACCAGTGTCGCTATACGATCATTTTTCTGATCGCTGTATTAGTGTCACTGGTGACGCTAGTTAGGGAAGTAAATATTCAGGTTCACCGTCAGCGTTTTATAGCGACAGGGACCCCCATATACTATCTAATAAATGTTTTAACCCCTTGATTGCCCCTAGTTAACCCTTTCACCACTGATCACCGTATAACCATTACGGGTGACGCTGGTTAGTTCATTTATTTTTTATAGTGTCCGGGCACCCGCCATTTATTACCGAATAAAGGTTTAGCCCCCTGATCACCCGGCGGTGATATGCGTCGCCCCAGGCAGCGTCAGATTAGCGCCAGTAGCGCTAACACCCACGCACGCACCGTACACCTCCCTTAGTGGTATAGTATCTGAACGGATCAATATATGATCCGATCAGATCTATACTAGCGTCCCCAGCAGTTTAGGGTTCCCAAAAACGCAGTGTTAGCGGGATCCGCCCAGATACCTGCTAGCACCTGCGTTTTGCCCCTCCGCCCGGCCCAGCCCACCCAAGTGCAGTATTGATCGATCACTGAGTATACTCAGGAGAAGCAGCTAAATGTATTTTGGGGTGCAATTCCACATATGCCCATGGCCTGTGTGAGCAATATATCATTTAGTGGCAACTTTGTGCCAAAAAAAAAAATTGTCACTTTCCCGCAACTTGTGTCAAAATATAAAATATTCCATGGACTCAACATGCCTCTCAGCAAATAGCTTGGGGTGTCTACTCTCCAAAATGGGGTCATTTGGGGGGTTTGTACTGCCCTGCCATTTTAGCACCTCAAGAATTGACATAGGCAGTCATAAACTAAAAGCTGTGTAAATTCCAGAAAATGTACCCTAGTTTGTAGACGCTATAACTTTTGCGCAAACCAATAAATATACGCATATTGACATTTTTTTTTACCAAAGACATGTGGCCGAATACATTTTGGCCTAAATGTATGACTAAAATTGAGTTTATTGGATTTTTTTATAACAAAAAGTAAAAAATATAATTTCTTTTCAAAATTTTCGGTCTTTTTCCGTTTATAGCGCAAAAAATAAAAACCCCAGAGGTGATCAAATACCATCAAAAGAAAGCTCTGTTTGTGGGAAGAAAAGGACACAAATTTTGTTTGGGTACAGCATTGCATGACCGCGCAATCATCAGTTAAAGCAGCGCAGTGCCAAATTGTAAAAAGACCTCTGGTCTTTAGGCAGCCAAATGGTCCGGTCTTTAAGTGGTTAATGCTTGTAAAACGCCTGTCTAATGCCCATACTAAAGCTCGTTGATGCTTGTCTGACGCCCATACTAACGCCATGCAAACACTATAGGAGCGTTTGTTGAGCGTTAGAAATTTAGGCAAGTGTGAACAAGCCCTAACAGACATGTGTTTTTCAGCTCCCCAGAGCAGTCGGATTCACAAGCATAACTCTCAGATGCAAACAGTGTTGAATCTCCAGTCTCATCAAGCGGCCCTGTCACATCAGTGTTTTTAAAGGAGGATACTAACATCACTCTGCCAAAAAAGAAAAACAAGAGGGGGAAACACAGGACCAAGGACAAGCAGAACAAACTATCCATGCAGAGCACAGAACAAATAAGACTAAAACAGGTAGACAGAAATGATAATGCAAATATTGTAAATGTTGTAAATCTATCTAATGTTCCACTTACATCTTATGAGGTCTCAGTGGCGGAACTATAGGGGTCGCTGCAGTTGCACTTGCGACTGGGCCCTGCCATTCTGCCGCTGTGGGGGGGCCCAAGACCCGGCATGTCACCCTGCACCTCTGGCTTGCCGTTTTAGAATGCAGTGGGAGGCAGCGATCAGCAGCTCTATTGTGCCTGTGGGCGGTGGGAACTCCCTGGAGCTTGTAGTTCTCTCTTCCTGAGTGTCAGTGTATACAGTGGAGAGAATAGGGGAGGGGCCCCTGACCTGGGCAGGTATCAGTTTCACTTTCAGTGAGTCGCTCTGCTTGTACAATGCTGCTGATACATGCCCGGGTCAGAGGCCCCTCCCCTCTCCACTGTATACACTCGGGAGAAGAACTACAAGCCTCATGGAGATTCCCTGCCTGTGGACACCATAGAGCTGCCGATTGCCGCCTCCCACCTCCACCACCCAGGTACATGGGGAACCTCTTGAAGGAGGGGGGTCAGCTGTCTGGGGACCCTGATGTAGGGGGGGCTTTCTGGGGACAATAATGTAAGGAAGGGGCCCTCTGGGGTCCCTGATGTAAGGAGGGGCTCTCTGGGGACCCTGATGTAAGTAGGGCTCTCTGGGTACCCTGATGTAAGGGGGGGGATCCCTGGGGACCCTGATGTAAGGAGGGAGGCTCTCTGGGGACCCTAATATAGGGGGAGGCACTCTAAGGACCCTGATGTAAGGGGGGCTCTCTGAGGACCCTGATGTAGGTGGTGGATCCCTGGGGACCCTGATGTAAGCGGGGGATCCGCATTCAGATATGTAACGATATACATATATATATACATACATATACACACACACATTTATATTATATACATGTGTATGCCCGCCAAAGTGTATGACTTTCCTTACTTAGCTGCTATGGGCTCTAGCCCGAGATCTTTTGTAGACCTAGCAATGCCCCTGGTGGGGGCCCTTCATGGTTTCTTGCACCGGGGCCCTGAAGATTCTAGTTACGCCTCTGTGAGGTCTCTCTTTTGTCCAAATGCCTTTCATTTGCCCCAACATTGCATTTTGATGTCTTTTCCACACTTTTAGATGTCAATAGGTTTGTGTGTAACATCCTGTTGAAAAAAATATTTTTCCACACCTATTAATGCATGTACACCTTCCCCCACAGTGATCGAGACAATGCAGACTTCTTTAAAACATTTATTTTTCAGGATTTAATTGCTAAATCCATTTTAGAGAGTCTGAAGTCTGAATCCACGGGGGGGGGGGGGGGGGGTATGGTATTGAAGTTGTGCTCCACCTATGCGAGTAACACATTTTTCTATCCTGTACAATATAGAAGCAATATAGTCAATACTTTCCAGTATTTAGTGAAGATGGAGCTCCTGTCTCTAAAAGAGCCTACGATCACTACCCCTGCATCTAATAATCTCAGTAAAACCGAGAATCAACCCCTGTTGATCTTAGGGCCTGCAAGGATATTGTGATATGGGGGGGCAGATAAGGGGGTGCAGTAATAGTGCTTAATGAGAAAGATTATAAAGCTGAAGCTTTGCGTCAACTTAGTGATTCCCTTACTTATTGAATGCTTAGTTCTGATCCAACCCAGGTTCTTAAAAATAAACTAGAACATCTTCTTGACAGAGGATTAGAAAAAGGAGTCCTAACCAAGAAAGTGGCTGAATAACTTTTGGTGGATTGCCCGGTCATTCCGGCATTCCACCATTTGCCCAAAATCCACAAGAAGGATATTCCACCTAGAGGGCGCCCAACAATAGCAGGTATAAGGTCCCTCTTTGAGAGACTTGGGGAATGGGTGGATCAATTTTTACAGCCACTAGTGACGAGAATTCCAAGGTACATTAAATATATAACTTCAGTTTTAAGACATGTTAATGATATTCACTGACCAGATTCTTTCGCCTGGGTTACCTTGGATGTCAAGTCCTTGTATTTGAGTATCCAACACTCCCTAGCACTGGATGCACTTGGGTGCCACCTGTCTAAATATAGCACATATTATCCCCCATTGAAAGAGTTTCTTTTTTTGTCAGTGACCTTTTTATTAGAACATAATTATTTTATCTTCGATGGGGTTCACTATGTACAATGCTGTGGGGCCTCTATGGGAGCCAAGTTCTCCCCGTCGCTAGCCAATCTGTACATGGGTTGGTAGGAGGAAAAATTTCTTTTCTCACAGCATAATCGTTATGCCTCCCATAACCATTGGTATGGGAGGTATATAGATGATTTGATATAAATGTTTCTGATTATATAGATGCTGCTCTGATTTCCTTTGTTTAGTATTTGAATGACAATAATTTAAATCTTGAATTCACTTGCAAGCATAATAAGGATAGTATAAACTTTTTGGATATTACACTCAATGGCAATCAGAGCACAGGTGATATAGAGACAAGAACTTTCCTGCAAACCCAGCGCAGTAAATTCCTTACTCCTGGCTACTAGTTGCAATCCCTCCCACACCATTCACTCCATTCCAGTTGGAGAATTTATCAGGGCCAGGCGTAATTGCTCTACTCTGGAAAGTTTTTTCAAAAAGAATGTCATAACATCTCTTTGCGGCTAAGAAATCGGGTATTCCAAGAGTGGCACTTGAACAAAGCCATTGCCATTGACTCTAATAGAGATAGAAATGATTTAATTTGCAAAAAAAGCAAGCCCCTGAATAATAGGAAGGAGGAAAAGGGCAGTCGCTCTGTGACATTTGTCACTACCTTCTCCAAGGTGTATAACCAAATTAAACGATTAACAAATATCTCCCTGTTTTAAATGGAGATAGTCACCTAGCTACAGTAATTTATAATGGCTGTAATTTCTCCAGTCACCATGCTTGCACCTTGGGTAACTCGTTGTACCCTAGTCTGTATAAGTCAGTTTCACCATCTAATACCTGGCTCAGTGTTACAGGTTCGTATACTTGCTGGTACTGCGACAAACATAATAGGAATCACAGGACTATTACTTCATACCACAATGGTAAACAATTTCCCATTAGGGATTTTATTACCTGCAGCACAAAATATGTGATATATGTGGTTGAATGCAGTCTCTGTAGGCTGCAGTATGTGGGATGCACTACAAGGTCTCTGCAGATCAGGATTAGTGAGCACTATAATGGCACTGCCTCTACTAATATAAAAAGTACGTTTAATGTATCAAAGCATTTTAAAACAGTACATGAAGGAAACATCACCTCATTTTCCTTTTGTGCAGTGAATCAGACGAGCAGTACGTGGAGGTGATATACATAGAAGACTCCTAGAACAGTAAGTGAGGGGGATCTTTTCCTTGGGGACACAGATCCCTGCTGAAATGAATCACAGATGGGATGTAGACCTTTTCTTAAAATAATGTTATCCATATCCCTCATCTCTGAGCATTTACTCTGGTCTCTAATGACACATCTCTGTGATTGCCTTTCTCTGCCTTTTTTGTCTTTAAAGATATTGTTCCAAATTGTTGTCAGCGGTTCAGTATATTTATTCATATGGGTTTCCCTTTTTTTGACTAAAGCATAGTAGCTTGGCTCCCCAAGTCTATATGTACAGTATCTCACAAAAGTGAGTACACCCCTCAGTTTTGTAAATATATTATTATATCTTTTCATGTGACAACACTGCAGAAATGACACTTTGCTACAATGTAAAGTAGTGAGTGTACAGCTTGTATAACAGTATAAATTTGCTGTCCCCACAAATTAACTCAACACACAGCCATCGAAACCGCTGGCAACAAAAGTGAGTACACCCCTAAGTGAAAATATCCACATTGGGCCCAATTAGCCATTTTCCCTCCCTGGTGTCATGTGACTCGTTAGTGTTACAAGGTCTCAGATTTGAATGGGGAGCATGTGTGTTAAATTTGGTGTTATCGTTCTCACTCTCTCCTACTGGTCACTGGAAGTTCAATATGGCACCTCATGGCAAAGAACTCTCTGAGGATCTGAAAAAAAGAATTGTTGCTCTACATAAAGATGGCCTAGGCTATAAGAAGATTGCCAAGACCCTGAAACTGAGCTACAGCATGGTGGCCAAGACCATACAGCGGTTTAACAGGACAGGTTCCACTCAGAACAGGCCTTCCCATGGTCGACCAAAGAAGTTGAGTGCACATGCTCAGCATCATATCCAGAGGTTGTCTTTGAGAAATAGACGTATGAGTGCTGCCAGCATTGCTGCAGAGGTTGAAGGGCTGGGGGGTCACCCTGTCAGTGCTCAGACCATACGCCGCACACTGCATCAATTGGTCTGCATGGCTGTCGGTCCAGAAGGAAGATGATGCACAAGAAAGCCTGCAAACAGTTTGCTGAAGACAAGCAGACTAAGGACATGGATTACTGGAACCATGTCCTGTGGTCTGATGAGACCAAGATAGACTTATTTGGTTCAGATGGTGTCAAGCGTGTGTGATGGCAACCAGGTGAGGAGTACAAAGACAAGTGTGTCTTGCCTACAGTCAAGCATGGTGGTGGGAGTGTCATGGTCTGGGGCTGCATGAGTGCTTCCGGCACTGGGGAGCTACAGTTCATTGAGGGAACCATGAATGCCAACATGTACTGTGACATACTGAAGCAGAGCATGATCCTCTCCTTTCAGAGACTGGGCCTCAGGGCAGTATTCCAACATAACGACCTCAAACAAACCTCCAAGGCGACCACTGTCTTGCTAAAGAAGCTGAGGGTAAAGGTGAGGGACTGGCTAAGCATGTCTCCAGACCTAAACCCTATTGAGCATCTGTGGGGCATCCTCAAATGGAAGGTGGAGGAGCGCAAGATTCCTAACATCCACCAGTTCCATGGTGTCATCATGGAGGAGTGAAAGAGGACTCCAGTGGCAACCTGTGAGGCTCTGGTGATCTCCATGCCCAAGAGGGTAATATATATATATATATATATATATATATATATATATATATATATATATATAAGTATCTCACAAAAGTGAGTACACCCATCACATTTTTGTAATCATTTGACAACACTGAAGAAATTACACTTTGCTACAATATTAAGTAGTAAGTGTACAGCTTGTATGACAGTGTAAATTTGCTGTCCCCTCAAAATAACTCAACACACAGCCATTAATGTCTAAACTGCTGGCAACAAAAGTGAGTACACCCCTATGAAAATGTCCAAATTGGGCCCAAAGTGTCAATATTTTGTGGGGCCACCATTATTTTTCAGCACTGCCTTAACTCTCTTGGACATGGAGTTCACCAGAGCTTCACAGGTTGCCACTGGAGTCCTCTTCCACTCCTCCATGACGACATCACGGAGCTGTTCCTCCACCTTCCATTTGAGGATGCCCCACAGATGCTCAATAGGGTTTAGGTCTGGAGACATGCTTGGCCAGTCCATCACCTTTACCTTCAGCTTCTTTAGCAAGGCAGTGGTTGTCTTGGAGGAGTGTTTGGGGTCATTATCATGTTGGAATACTGCCCTGTGGCCCAGTCTCCGAAGGGAGGGGATCATGTTCTGCTTCAGTATGTCACAGTACATGTTGGCATTCATGGTTAACTCAATGAACTGTAGCTCCTCAGTGCCGGCAGCACTCATGCAGCCCCAGGCCATGACGCTCCCACCACCATGCTTGACTGTAGGCAAGACACACTTGTCTTTGTACTCCTCACCTGGTTGCCGTCACACACACTTAACACCATCTGAACCAAATACGTTTATCTTGGTCTCATCAGACCACAGGACATGGTTCCAGTACTCCATGTCCTTAGTCTGCTTGTCTTCAGCAAACTGCGGGCTTTCTTGTGCATCATCTTTAGAAGAGGCTTTCTTCTGGGACGACAGCCATGCAGACCAATTTGATGCAGTGTGCAGCGTATGGTCTGAGCACTGACAGGCTGACCCCCCACCCCTTCAACCTCTGCAGCAATGCTGGCAGCACTCATACGTCTATTTCCCAAAGACAACCTCTGGATATGACGCTGAGCAACTGCTTTGGCTGACCATGGCGAGGCCTATTCTGAGTGGAACCTGTCCTGTTAAACTGCTGTATGGTCTTGGACATTGTGCTGCAGCTCAGTTTCAGGGTCTTGGCTAGGGATGAGCTTCGAGTTCGAGTCGAACTCATGTTCGACTCGAACATTGGCTGTTCGCAAGTTCGCCAAACAGCGAACAATTTGGGGTGTTCGCGGCAAATTCGAATGCCGCAGAACACCCTTTAAAAGTCTATGGGAGAAATCAAAAGTGCTAATTTTAAAGGCTTATATGCAAGTTATTGTCATAAAAAGTGTTTGGGGACCTGGGTCCTGCCCCAGGGGACATGGATCAATGCAAAAAAAGTTTTAAAAACGGCCGTTTTTTCAGGAGCAGTGATTTTAATAATGCTTAAAGTCAAACAATAAAAGTGTAATATCCCTTTAAATTTCGTAGCTGGGGGGTGTCTATAGTATGCCTGTAAAGGGGCGCATGTTTCCCGTGTTTAGAACAGTCTGACAGCAAAATGACATTTCGAAGGAAAAAACCCATTTAAAACTACCCGCGGCTATTGCATTGCCGACAATATACATAGAAGTTCATTGATAAAAACGGCATGGGAATTCCCCAAAGGGGAACCCCGAACCAAAATTAAAAAAAAAAATGACGTGGGAGTCCCCCTAAATTCCATACCAGGCCCTTCAGGCCTGGTATGGATATTAAGGGGAACCCCGGCCAAAATTTAAAAAAAAATGACGTGGGGTTCCCCCTAAATTCCATACCAGACCCTTCAGGTCTGGTATGGATTTTAAGGGGAACCCCGCGCCAAAAAAAAAAAAAAACGGCGTGGGGTCCCCCCAAAAATCCATACCAGTCCCTTATCCGAGCACGCAACCTGGCAGGCAGCAGGAAAAGAGGGGGGGATGAGAGTGCGCCCCCCCTCCTGAACCGTACCAGGCCACATGCCCTCAACATTGGGAGGGTGCTTTGGGGTAGCCCCCCAAAACACCTTGTCCCCATGTTGATAAGGACAAGGGCCTCATCCCCACAACCCTGGCCGGTGGTTGTGGGGGTCTGCGGGCGGGGGACTTATTGGAATCTTGAAGCCCCCTTTAACAAGGGGACCCCCAGATCCCGGCCCCCCCTGTGTGAAATGGTAAGGGGGTACTTACCCCTACCATTTCACAAAACAACTGTCAAAAATGTTAAAAATGACAGGAGACAGTTTTTGACAATTCCTTTATTTAAATGCTTCTTCTTTCTTCTATCTTCCTTCATCTTCTTCTGGTTCTTCTGGCTCTTCTGGTTCTTCCTCCGGCGTTCTCGTCCAGCATCTCCTCCGCGGGATCTTCTATCTTCTTCTCCTCGGGCCACTCCGCACCCATGGCATGGGGGGAGACTCCCGCTCTTCTCTTCATCTTCTTCTTCATCCTCTTCTCTTCTTCCTTCTTCTCTTCTTCTCTTCTTCATTTTCTTCTCTGGGCCGCTCCGCATCCATGCTGGCATGGAGAGAGGCTCCCGCTGTGTGACGGCGTCTCCTCGTCTGACGGTTCTTAAATAATGGGGGGCGGGGCCACCCGGTGACCCCGCCCCCTCTGACACACGGGACATGACGGGACTTCCCTGTGGCATTCCCCGTGACGTCACAGGGAAGTCCCGTCAAGTCACCTTGCGTCAGAGGGGGCGGGTGACCCCGCCCCCCGTTATTTAAGAACCGTCAGACGAGGAGACGCCGTCACACAGCGGGAGCCTCCCTCCATGCCAGCATGGGTGCGGAGCGGCCCGGAGAAGAAAATGAAGAAGAGAAGAAGAGAAGAAGGAAGAAGAGAAGAGGATGAAGAAGAAAATGAAGAGAAGAGCGGGAGCCTCCCCCCATGCCATGGGTGCGGAGCGGCCCGAGGAGAAGAAGATAGAAGACGCCGCGGAGGAGATGCTGGACGAGAACGCCGGAGGAAGAACCAGAAGAGCCAGAAGAACCAGAAGAAGATGAAGGAAGATAGAAGAAAGAAGAAGCATTTAAATAAAGGAATTGTCAAAAACCGTCTCTTGTCATTTTTAACATTTTTGACAGTTTTTTAGTGAAATGGTAGGGGTAAGTACCCCCTTACCATTTCACACAGGGGGGGGCTGGGATCTGGGGGTCCCCTTGTTAAAGGGGGCTTCCAGATTCCGATAAGCCCCCCGCCCGCAGACCCCCACAACCACCGGCCAGGGTTGTGGGGATGAGGCTACCCCAAAGCACCCTCCCAATGTTGAGGGCATGTGGCCTGGTACGGTTCAGGAGGGGGGGCGCACTCTCGTCCCCCCTCTTTTCCTGCAGCCTGCCAGGTTGCGTGCTCGAATAAGGGTCTGGTATGAATTTTTGGGGGGACCCCACGCCGTTTTTCTTTTTTGGCGCGGGGTTCCCCTTAAAATCCATACCAGACCTGAAGGGTCTGGTATGGAATTTAGGGGGAACCCCACGTCATTTTTTTTTAAAATTTTGGCCGGGGTTCCCCTTAATATCCATACCAGACCTGAAGGGCCTGGTATGGAATTTAGGGGGACTCCAACGTCTTTTTTTTTTAAATTTTGGTTCGGGGTTCCCCTGTGTGGAATTCCCATGGCGTTTTTATCAATGAACTTCTATGTGTATTGTCGGCAATGCAATAGCCGCGAGTAGTTTTAAATGGGTTTTTTCCTTCGAAATGTCATTTTGCTGTCAGACTGTTCTAAACACGGGAAACATGCGCCCCTTTACAGGCATACTATAGACACCCCCCAGCTACGAAATTTAAAGGGATATTACACTTTTATTGTTTGACTTTAAGCATTATTAAAATCACTGCTCCTGAAAAAACGGCCGTGTTTAAAACTTTTTTTTGCATTGATCCATGTCCCCTGGGGCAGGACTCGGGTCCCCAAACACTTTTTATGACAATAACTTGCATATAAGCCTTTAAAATTAGCACTTTTGATTATTCATGTTCGTGTCCCATAGACTTTAACGGTGTTTGCGTGTTCGAGTGAACTTTTTTCCTGTTCGCATGTTCTGGTGCGAACCGAAATAAACTTTAGTCGAGAACATGTCCCCAAACTGCTCAATATGCAGTGATGAAGAAGCAGTGTAGCGATGGGCTTATCTCTGGGCTTATCTCTTTGTCACTCTGCTTTCTTCCCCTACATAATGTTCCGTTTCCATACATGTGTACTGCAGTAGATCTTGACCAGCCCCTAATGCTTCCCTCCCTCTCCCAGTGCTGCTGCTTTACCCTCTACAGTGCAGAGGGACCCCACTGCAAATGCTCATTAAATCTAGAGGCTATAGGAATAAGGATTAATACTTACCTTACTACAGGCAAAGCCATGCAACTGTTCAAGCACTGCTGTCTCTCCCAGGAGCTGCCAGCTATTGTATGTGATGAGGCTGAGGGATTGTCCACAGCGTGCAGCACCAGGGAGAAGAGGACAATGCTGAAGCTAGAGCAGGGAGTTCAGTAAGTAATAGAGCTCCATCAGATACCCCTAGAAATAATGAGCTTCAAACTTTTGCAGTGCAGAGGGACCCCACTTCAAGTGTATTTTTTTTACAATTCCAGAGTTTAACTTTAGGTTAGTCGTCCATGGCTTGAATTCCTGCTGATTACGACAGACCTCAAGCTGTTGGTGGCCCTGTTAGTACCAGATACAAATAAACACAAGAGAGTGTCTCCATCTAGGTGTAGCGATTTATTTAAAAAAGTATAAAAAAACAATAAAAAATGCACTCAGTAGATAAAAGTGAATCAAGACTTGTCATAAACCCATATAGACCTCCATAGGATCACCGTGAGGCTATAGAGCTCTGCGGGCATGTGGCTAGTTGATGCAGAGTTCTTGATAGAAGTACACCTGTCAGGCTTCAGGCTGGAACAAGCATCAGCAGCTTCCAGAAATGGCAAGATGGCTGCGGCTGGGTGATGACAGGAAGTCGAGGGAATGGGGGCCTGTCAGTACCACCCAACTCAAGAGACTTTGGTTGAAAATTTTAAGGAGCTGGGTGGAAAATGTCAGATGAAAAGTTTCTGAATCCAATCAGCAGGGTCGAATTAAGAGCATCATGGGCCTGGTGCTGAGGATTTTGGTGGGCCTTTTTATGGAAACAAAATGAAAATGCAAACAATTTTTTGCTAAAACAAATTAAATATACTCTCACCAGTAATACCAGCCGTGCAGCCTCTGAGCAGCAGCAACACCACCAATACCACTTGCTATGTGTTCTCTCACCAGCAGCAACATTGGGCGACCACATTTACAAACTGCCATTAAGGGACAACCCCCCCATTCCCAAAAAAAAGATGAGGGTGGGGGATGCAGTCTCGGGGTTGATGGGGAAATGGACGGTTGGGGTGATTTGTCGGGCAAATGGCTGGTGTTAGCACTTAAAAGAGAAGTATGGCTTTTTTTTTAATTTTACGTGCATACTTACCTCAGTGGATGGAGCATCAGACCGATGCTGCATCTGTCCCCGGCATCTCTGCACTGAGAACCAAGCCACCAAACATCGCTGATGGCTCGGTTCTCACAGATCTCCGAGAGGAGAGCTGCTGCCTGTCAGTCAGGGTCTCTCCTCTCTGCTTCTCCATGCTCACTGGAGCGCTGAGCTGTGTCGGGGTGGGGAGTGGCCATCTTAGCGGCTCGCTGAGACTGCCATCAGTCAAGACAGCTGGCAGCTGACGTCAGTGGAGAGCAGACTTCAGACTGCGCTCCGCTGAAAACGGGTCACAGGAGTACAAAACAAATGACACTCCTGTGACCCTTAGGAGAAGCCCAGCCTAAAAAGCTCGGGCTGGACTTCTCCTTTAAAATCATCCTGACACCATGCTTGATATGGTGTCAGGATGATCAAATTCCATTATTTCTATTACTACATTGTAATATATAGTGAAGTAGTTCAACTCACCATAATGCAGAAGCAGTGGGAACCTGAGCTTTTCACTTTCCACCAGATTCAGCTCATTACTTGCCACCATCGCTTGCCACCAGATGCAGCATGTCACTTGCCACCCATAGGATGCCACCAGATGCAGCGTATCATCCACAGATGCCTGCTGCCAGATGCAGCTTGTCACTTGCCACCATCGCCTGCTGCCATATGCAGCGTGACACTTGCCACCAGCAGCCTGCCATCAGATACAGTGTGCCACTTGCCACCAGATACAGTGGGCCACTTGCCAACAGCAGCCTGCCACCAGATACAGTGTGCCACTTGCCACCAGCAGCCTGCTGCCAGATACAGTGTGTCACTTGCCACCAGCAGCCTGCCAGCAGATACAGTGTGCCACTTGCCACCAGCAGCCTGCCACCAGATACAGTGTGCCACTTGTCACCAGCAGCTTTCCACCATATACAGTGTGCCACTTGCCACCAGCAGCCTGCCCCCAGATATAGTGTGCCACTTGCCACCAGCAGCCTGTCACCAGATACAGTGTGCCACTTGCCACCAGCAGCCTGCCACTCCCTCCAGGATGGGTAGAAGGGACAGCATAGTCAAACAAATCCCTGGAGCCCCCACCCCTCCTGAGCTGGGATGGTATGGCTGTGTGTAAAATGAACGCCAGGAGTACTGATCAGACCAAGTTCTACAGAGGGGGCGTGTACAAGCCTTTGGGCTCACACTGGTGTACTTAAGTTTGGGCGCACTGCTTGTGTATCTGCAATTTTAGCTGCAGTCCTATTGATTTATATTAGGTTGCAGGTTTTTGCCGCATTTTCTGACAGTGCGCCAAAGATGCAGCATGCAGGAAAAAAATAACTTGCAACCTAGTAGAAATCAATAGGACTGTGGGTAAAACGCAAGAAAACTGCGGATACACCACCAATGGGCCAAAACATAGCAAACCAGTGTGAACCCACTTAAAAGCACAAGGAAGCAAATCCAAACATATTGGCTATTGCTGAAGGAAAAAGTAAAAAAAAAGAGGGGGAGGGAAGGGAGCTAAGAGTCCGGTCACTGAGCTCACACTTGGATGGTCGGAAGCTTATCACTAAAATGTCATGTTCACCTTATCTGCTGGCTGCTGTTCATAATTTTCCACCCACACGGCTCCTTCACTGCATGAGTGCACGGACTTCACAGAGGGAAAGGGAAGAGAGATGGGAGGGGGAAGACAGAGCTGAACCAGCCTCTCTCCTCTCCCATTTGTGCAGGGGGGAACTGTGTACTGTGACATTGTAATAACCACAGTGAGCCTACACAGATGCAGCCAGACACCCACAGCTTCTCCTGTCCCATAGATGATTATGGACAGGAGAAATTGGGCTTGTACCGCTGGCTGGGTGGCCCCTATGTCAATCCGGCCCTGCCAATCAGGTGTGTTGCAGCTGTCAGAATACAACAGCCGGAGGGGGAGATTTCTCCATCCATGCCATTTAGCATAGATGGCAGAATTTAATGATTTCTTTCTAACATGAAAAATCGAAATGGTAATGACTATGGTAATGGTAATGCCCGTACACACGATCCGAAAATCGGACGAAAAATATGGCTTTTGATGCGTTCGTACAATATTCGGATCGTTAGTAAAGAGCTTTCGAGAGCCAATCACGACAATTCATCTGATATAATTCGACCGGACAAGCACGAAAATTTTCCTCGTACGATACCAGATCGTACGATTTTAGTTTAGTCAGTACAGTTGTCGTCCAAAAATACAATGCAAATACATTACAACACATGACATCACTTCCAACTTTTTTTTCTGTCGTACAAGAATTTTCGTGACTTTAGTAACCTATTCAATTTCTACTTGCGACTATTAAGCCAAAAAAAGTCATACGATCTGTCATACGATATTCAGATAGTGTGTACGGGCCAGAAATCTGAAGCCAGGAAAGTGCAGGTCTCTGCTTCCACTAGTTCACACTAGGGATGAGCCCGATGTTCGAGTCGAAAAAAGCCACGGAACACCATTTAAAAGTCTATGGGAGAAACCAAAAGTGTTAATTTTAAAGGTTAATATGCAAGTTATTGTCATAAAAAGTGCTTGGGGACCCAGGTCCTGCCCCAGGGGACATGTATGAATGCAAAAAAAAGTTCTAAAAACTGCCGTTTTTTCGGGATAAGTGATTTTAATAATGCTTAAAGTGAAACAATAAAAGTGAAATATTCCTTTAAATTTTGTACCTGGGGGGTGTCTATAGTATGCCTGTAAATTGGCACATGTTTCCCGTGTTTAGAATAGTCCCTGCACAAAATGACATTTCTAAAGTAAAAAAAATCATTTAAAAGTAATAGCGGCTATAGTGAATTGTCGGGTCTCAGCAATACAGATAAAAGTCATTGCAAAAAATGGCATGGGATCTCCCCAGTCCATTACCAAGCCCTTTGGGTCTGGTATGAATATTAAGGGGAACCCCAAACCAAAATTCAAAAAAATTGCGTGGGGTCCCCCCAAATTTCATACCAGGCCCTTCAGGTCTGGTATGGATATTAAGGGGAACCCTGTGCCAATTTAAAAAAAAAAAGGCGTAGGGGTCCCCCTCAAAATCCATACCAGACCCTTCAACCCTGCTCCAAAATTAAAAAAAAAATGGCGTGGGGTACCCCCCAAACACTCATGCCAGACCCTTATCCGAGCACGCAACCTGGCAGGCCACAGGAAAAGAGGGAGGACAATAGAGCGCCCCCCTTCTGAACCGTACCAGGCCACATGCCCTCAACATGGGGAGGGTGCTTTGGGGTAGCCCCCCAAAGCACCTTGTCCCCATGTTGATGGGGACAAGGGTCTCATCCCCATAATCCTTGCCTGGTGGTTGTGGGGGTCTGTGAGCGAGGGGCTTATCGGAATCTGGAAGCCCCCTTTAACAAGGGGACCCCCAAATGCCGGCCTCCCCCCTGTGTGAAATGGTAATGGGGTACAAATGTACCCCTACCATTTCACAAAAAAGTGTCAAAATGGTACAAAAGACAAGACACAGCTTGGGTCCTTTATTAAAAAATAAAAAAATAAAAATCTCCCATGAAGTCCATTCATCTTCTTCTCTCGCTCCGCCGATGGACCGAAAATGAAAAAAAAAACAAAGCCGCAACGACCCACCTCCATGGGAGGCATCCGCCGTATGATGCGTCTTTGCTTTGACAGTTCTTATATAACTGAGGGCGGGGCCACACGGTGATGTTCCCGGGTGACCCCGCCCCCCTCTGATGGACGGGGACTTCCCCATGGATTTCCCAGGGCATCAGAGGGGGGAGGGGCCACCCAGTAACCGTGTGGCCCTGTCCTCAGTTATATAAGAACTGTTAAAGCGAAGATGCGTCATACGGCGGGTGCTTCCCATGGAGGCAGGTAGGTCACGGCTTTGTTTTTTTTTATCTTTTTCCGTCTGTCGGCAGAGTGAGAGAAGAAGATGAATGGACTTCGTGGGACATTTTTATTTTTTTATTTTTCAATCAAGGACTTGTCCCCAAGCTGTGTCTTGTCTTTTTAACATTCTGATATTTTTTTGTGAAATGGCAGGGGTACGATGTACCCAGTTACCATTTCACAAAGGGAGGGAGGCCGGGATCTGGGGGTCCCCTTGTTAAAGGGGGCTTCCAGATTCCGATAAGCCCCCCGCCCGCAGACCCCCACAACCACCGGGCAAGGGTTGTGGGGATGAGGCCCTTGTCCCCATCAACATGGGGACAAGGTACTTTGGGGCGCTACCCCAAAGCACCCTCCCCATGTTGAGGGCATGTGGCCTGGTATGGTTTAGGAGGGGGGCGCTCTCTCGTCCCCCCTCTTCTCCTGCAGCCTGCCAGGTTGCGTGCTCGGATAAGGGTCTGGTATGAGTTTTTGGGGGGAACCCCATGCCAATTTTTTTAAATTTTGGCATGGGGTTCCCCTTAAAATCCATACCAGACCTGAAGGGTCTGGTATGGATTTTGAGGGGGACCCCTACGTCATTTTTTTTTTAAAATTTGGCGCAGGGTTCCTCTTAATATCCATACCAGACCTGAAGGGCCTGGTATGGATTTTGGGGGGACCCCCACGCAATTTTTTTTTACATTTTGGTTCGGGGTTCCCTTTAATATTCATACCAGACCCAAAGGGCCTGGTAATGGACTGGGGGGATCCCATGCCATTTTTTTCGATGTCTTTTATCTGTATTGCCAAGACCCGACAATTCACTATTACTTTTAAATGACTTTTTTTCCTTTAGAACACTTCTTTTCCTTTCCCAAACAGTTTTTATGACAATAACTTGCATATTAACCCTTAAAATTAGCACTTTTGATTTCTCCCATAGACAATTCACTATAGCTGCTATTACTTTTAAATTACTTTTTTTCCTTTAGAAACTTCATTTTGTGCAGTGACTATTCTAAACACGGGAAAAATGCGCCACTTTACAGGCATACTATAGACACCCCCCAGGTACGAAATTTAAAGGAATATTTCACTTTTATTGTTTCACTTTAAGCATTATTAAAATCACTGCTCCCAAAAAAACAGCCATTTTTAAAACTTTTTTTGCATTGATACATGTCCCCTGGGGCAAGACCCGGGCCCCAAACACTTTTTATGACATAAACTGGCATATTAACCCTTACAGTTAGCACTTTTGATTTTTCACGTTAGTGTCCCATAGACGTTAACAGTGTTTGCGTGTTCAAACTAATTTTTTGCCTGTTCGCATGTTCTGTTGCGAACCGAACCGGGGGGTGTTCGGCTCATCCCTAGTTCACACACTGTCCCTTTCTGACCATGACAGAATGGTTGCTCAGAATAAAGTTAAACGGGGGATTACATAAAAATGCTAAAAAGTAAACCAGACTTTGTGACTTTAGACTAGTGGCAGGAGTTTCTGGGTAGTAATTGTTCAGGCACCTCCTGACAGTTGTGTCAAGACATGCTTTGATGTCATAACCCTATCTGAAAATTTCACAAGGACTACAGTGGCAGGGAAGAAATTGATGTTGGTCAGCCAAACAGAAATTAACATTCTTCTAGCTCCCTCCAACTAATTCAGAAACACAATATTTTGTATGTTTCACACATATATTATATTGAAATCTATCTGTATATACTTCTCAAGTATCTTATCTCTCCCTTTCACACATGTCAAGCAAATCTGCTATGTCTCAGGTGTCACAAATCTGTTTATAAGTGCTGTCAGCTGACAGTGTGAACCAGCTCTGCACAGACGTGAGAGCCAAGTAGCACGATTCCTATTTCTCAATAAATGTATTGCTATTTAGCCTAGTTTCTTAAAGTATATCTAAATCCAAGAGCAAAAATTTAATTTACTGTGACTTGTCTGTCCTTAGATGTAGTGAATACATTTGTTTTCTTTTTTCAGGCTAAGCCAGCAAATAATATCTGTTAATCCTGCCAAAACTTCAACATGTTTGTACATTTTTTGTGTATTGAACTGAAATCTCAAACAATGTTATCTGCCTTTCTACTTCTCTTATGTGAATTGCAGGGCAATCCTGCCTAAGTTATAGAGATAAGGAAGGGGGGAGGTGTTTGCAGTCCAAATCACAAGAGCAGCCCAAGGTGTCAGCTCTGCTCCTCCATTGATATAGTACGCTGAGGGAACGTTGCCATCCTAGGATGGGAAGTATGTTACTGGCATGGTCAGCAGGTAAAAATAAAGGCAAAAAGCCTGAAAAAAAGGGTAACAAATGCAGCTGCCACATCTAAGCATTGATAAGCTCCAATATATCACATTTTTTCTTTGGTTTAGATACACTTTATGTTTAACATTGTTCATTATGTCAAGATACCCAGTTTAAACAACTGTGGGCTATCCAAGCTATATATACTGTATTTCTGTGTCTATTAATACCTCTCACATATCATAATTTTTTTTTCGTTTTTTAATGTTATTTTATTGCCAAATATATAATTTATACATGTCATCATACATTTTTCTATATTTGGCAGATAATTTTTATGAATAGCTATTGTTACAATGTTTATCCTAAATTAGATTTAAACCCCAAGTGGATATTTTATGTGATAAAGTTCTGTGAATTATAATCAAATGCCATGTTTTCTTTCCCATAAAACACGGTTTTCACATTTTATTTTTTCTATACGATGATCTCCGTTAGCCTCTTTTGGCCACTTCTTGTTTACATGCATCTGCTTCAATGCCGGGCACATACTGTTTTTAAGAAATGGCTTCCTAAATACGAAATTGTGGTCCATACCTACTCAAAGTGGGTGGGCTTGGCCACTTGTAGTGTCCACCAATATGACAATGCAGGAGCACAAGTAGAAGGATGTCGTCACCTTATGACAAGAAATGCCTTAACTAAGACATTTATGGCGGGACCACTGGATATTATTTTAATGAAAGCTGCCAGTTTAAAAAGACTGAAAACAATATTTGAAATTACTTAACATGTTGAAGGATAGATATGGTTTTAGTGAATGGATTTACATATAAGTAAGGGCTCATTCATATGGCTGTTCTGGTGCATTTTGTTAATGCGCTTGCATTAATGTGTGTTAAAGCGGCTCTAAAGTCAAAACATTTTTTTACCTTAATGCATTCTCAGCATTAAGGTAAAAAATGTTTTACATAATTCTGTCCTCCCCTTCCCTGTATGAAGGGGAAGAAGAGATCCAGTGCTGTGCATTGCTGTATTTCTTCTCCCCTCTCTTCCTCTCCACACAGGAACTCGGGCAGCAGCAGGAGCCATTGGCTCCTGCTGCTGTCAATCAAATGCAGTGAGGAGGTAGTGGAGGCAGAGCTAAACATTGTTGTGTGTGTCTATGGAGCATGGCCCCATAGACACACACAGCTCCGGAGCGAACATGCACCATGTGCTCCCAATAGCAAGCTGCTTGCTATGGGGGCACACAAAGAAGTGGAGGAGCCAAGATCGCTGGAAGGGGATCCCAGAACAGAAGAAGAGGTTCAGGGCTGTTCTGCAACCCCAATGTACAGAGCAGGTGAGTATACCATGTTTGTTATTTTAACGAAAAATGTTTTTACCTTTAGTAACATTTTAAGTTATTGGGTTGGAGTGCCATTCAAATTAAATGGCACAATACCGAGCATATAACGTGTTACTGCAATGCACTGCAGTGCAAAAGTTTTAGAAATTATTAATGTGTTATAATTATAATTGATGTGTTATTAAAAAATCTTTGTCAATAAGTCACTACAGGAACTACTTGGTGGCTCAGTCCAATTACTCTGTCCTTCTCTGTCATAACAATGGTTGAGACAAGATATCAGTCAAAAGAGTTGGCAGAATATAATGGAGTGTAAAAATGGCTGCCTCCAATCCTCCGTGTACACATGTAATTCATGTAATTAAAAAATTATACATACAGTAGGAACAAGCTTTTTTAAGCCATTAACACCTACTAATTAAATTATTGACATCAACCTGATTTGCTTTATATATTTTAAAAACCAGTCCACAGAAAACTGATGCTTCAGTTTTTGGTAGCTGCTACCCAATTGACAATTTCTTATATTTCCCTGGAACTCTATTGATAACATCTACTGTATGTACTTGAGTTCCTATGTCTGCACACCTTCTGTAGCCATTATACAAGGTACTCTATCTCTGTTTAAGTATTTTCATTAGGAGAATACAACAGGGGGAGCTGGTACATGCAAAGGTGGATGGGTGTTGGTAACTATGGGGCTGAGATCTCTCCAAGACATAGACATAAAAGAAGCCAAGCACTGAATTAGACCACACAACACCATGTATAATGAATTTATCCCAACATCATCAATAGAGTTACAGAGAAACCTAAGAAATTGTCAGCTGACTTAGTTTTCTATCTTCTGCCAAAAATTATTTTTTTTTCAATTTTGTAAACAATATAGGAATATTCTTTAAACTAAGCGTTACATGCGACCAATGTACACACAGCCATTTGTATTTCCCTGTAACATTGGTTGTGTTATTTGGCAGTATGAAAGATGGTTACTCACATGGCCTTTATTGATCTTTGGAAGAAGGTAATGGACTGGCTATGGACATCTGAGCTCTGGGGAGACAAATGGTGGAACAGAGATGGGGCAATATATGCTTTATTTTTCTTAGTCTCTGATCTGGCTCCCACCCCTTGAAATCACTCATGTGTATGCCCATGTATGTGGTCATTTTGATACTCATTGATCAATAACACCTCAGAGAATACATTTTGTTCCATTATATTTCTGTAAAAAGACAGACCTGAGTGGTGGCAGAAATAAAAATTCTAAGTGCCAACGGCATTTGAGCTAAATTATTGAAGGAAACAGTTTTTCTTATTTCATGCTTGTAGTGTTCAGACATACTTGAAATGACACAAATAAATACACATTTTATGCATACATTTGAACTAGTAATGATGAGTACAGAAGAGTCCCTGACAACCAGAATTCAATATAAAAGGTATCAAAGCCAAGACTATTTTCTTGGCTAGAGTAGAAATGACCCATTGTTTGCTGCTGTCTATGTGGAGAGAAATTCACACTATTATTTGTCCTGGGAGTAAAAATTAGGCAAATCACAAAATCTTCAGTTGTCACGAGAGCAGTCATAGACATTTTCCAATGATAAGACCTTTTCCAGTGACAACTGCCTAGGAGTAGATTTCCTCTCACTTTCTGTTGTGTTTTCAGGACATATAGTAAAGGGAAATCTCCCCAGTGGAACACAGATGACAATAACAACTTACAGGTTTTTTTCCCTATTCTTATGCTATCCAAAAAAGTTTTGGCTTTCAGTTTACTTACAGTTTGCATATTCTGTCCTGAAAGTGGATTGCTGGCACTGCAGTGATTAAGGTATATCAAAAGTCTTTTTTTTTTTTTTTTTAGTTTTGGATAGAATATGGAAGCGTTGAAAACTTTTTTTGGTTCTTATCCCTGTCTGTTTCCACTGGGGAGATTCACCCTCTCTATCTGTCCTGGTGAACACTGTCACTGCCATAGAAAGTGACTGTTTCATGTGTAGATAGAAAAGGATGTCTCCTCCTAAAAATCCTAGGTGCCTGGTTGTTGATTTTCAACTTCAATGCTTTTTGAGTCACTGACCAATTATCTGAACTGGATTTGTTTTGAGTTACTAGTTTACCAGCTACCTTTTATGTATTATTGGCATGATAGTACTGTCCTGCCTAGTCCCATGACTGTTGGTCTACTCACTAGCCACAAATGGTCTGTTTGGGACTTTGATAGTATTATTACCCTAAAACTATAGCAAAGGAGCTTTGGGACTTCAAAACTTGTTTGTTCAAGAACATGAAAGGACCATAATTATTTGATGTGCTGATCAGCTCTGGTAAGGCTGCATGTGTGGAATAAGGCTGCCCTTTGGTAATTACCATGAAAAGTGACTCAAAGCATGTACTTACACCACAAGCTCCAAACCAATGATGAAGGAGTCCAAAACGCTTTAACTGTTCATAAAATTATTACATAAAACAGCCAATATGTTTTGGGGCCAATTATGCACCCATTTATAAAGGCTCAGTAATTTTTACAGAGCCTATATAGACTTGGAAAAACAGATGCAGATAGCTCTCCCCATAAAAATAATTCAGCAGAACAGACTATGCAGCCATTAACAGTGGCATACTCTGCCCTGTTGAATTCTTTCTCAGTTTATACCATTTTTTTAAAAGTTTAATTACTAATGCTGACACCCAAGGAATTCATCATATTGTCAGGGAAATGTGTATAAAAAGAGTAACTAAGAAGTTTAATTGTGATTTTAAACTAGATGATGTAGAATTCGAGTGTGTGCAAATCTGTTCACTAAAATCTCATAAAAAATTTTAAAATCTGACTTTACAACTCCTTGAAGTTATATTCATAAGGTTTTTTTATCTTAATGCATTCTATGCATTAAGATAAAAAAACTTCTCTGTGCAGCAGCTGCCCCAGCACCCTTAATACTTACCTGAGCCCCATTTCTGTCCAGAGATGTCTATGAATGTTTTGGCCGTCAGAGACACTCCTTCCTGATTGGCTGAGACACAGCAGTGGTGCCACTGGCTCCCGCTGCTGTCAATCAAAGTCAGTCAGCCAATCAGAAGAGAGAAGGGGTGGGGCAGGGCCACAGCTTTGTGTCTAAATGAACACAGGGAGCTGTGACTTGGCTTAGGTGTCCTCATAGCAAGCTGCTTGCTGTGGGGGCACTCGACAGGAGGGAGGGGCCAGGAGCACAGAAGAGGGACCCGAGAAGAGGAGGATCTGGGCTGCTCTGTGCAAATCCACTGCAACATAGGTGGTGGGTATCACATGTTTGTTATTTATTTTTAAAAAATGTGACTTTACAATCACTTTCAAGTCGTAATCAATATTTTAAAAACTTCCATGTATAGGGTGACAACACTCTATCCCTGTCTTTTGCATTGTTACCCTGTCACATGGGCTTCCGACAGAGACTACAAATGGCCATTTTATCACACCTTACACAGGAATAGTCAACTGTTGTCATCATCAGGAAACCTGCCCTGAAAAAAGCCAAGCAATCTTCATTAGAATGCCTGTGTTTAGTGAGACAAAGAGCCTGCAGAATATATGCAGCACAGGTGCAACAAAGGACAAAAAAATGTGAAAACAAGAAAATTATTCTTAAAAAAATGCCAATGTCTTAAATATATGCAGTGCTTTATAAAAATAAATATCATTCAGCTAGGGTGTAAATCTCCCAAAAATTTTACATTCTGCAATAATGGGACCTCTTCATTATAAAAGGATTGCGATAAATGCTAGTACAATTTGAGAAGTTTGTAGCTACTACAGTCTAATTTTTAGTATGGCGCCATCCATATCACGGCGGTCCACATCTAACATATGGTTAGATAATTTTCCTCATCTCCTGCTTCTATTCCAAATAAAATAAATATAAAAAGACAAGTAATTTTCTCACCTAATTTGCGTGCAGACTTGATAATTAAGTGTTGTTGGTTGCATCACCAGAACACATTTGTGAGATACTTACATTACTTTCTCTGCATATTTAGTGTCTAGTCTTGTAAATAGTGAAACTGGCTTATTTTTCTAAAATTTGTCTCTGAACATGTAAAAATATTTTCTTTTTTATGATATGAATGCCATGTATTTTCAACATAAAATGGCTACTTAACACATTTGACTTTCAATTTATGCTATTATTCCCTAGCAGGAATGGAAATTACATTTCATAAACAAGTCACCAAGGATGTCAAATGTGGTAACACATAATAAATATGCATTTACAATGAAGACATTCCTAATTGCCTATGTATAGGTAGAAATCATGAAATCAGTTAATATAACTGAAATATTGTAGTGCTGTAGTGCTGTATCTATATAGTTCTGTCTTACCATCTTTGATAGGTAGATAGAATGAACACCATCTTTGATAGGTAGATAGAATCAACCATGTTCAAAATCAAGCAAGCTTCGATTTATAGAAATTTGTAATTTTTTAGGAAAAGATCTTTAGATTTTAGCATAAACAGACATTACTGAATCCCCATAAAAACATCAAATACATGACATGCTATTGTGGAAGACACTTTTACAAAACTTATCTTTATTCATTTACAGTAAATATCAAAAACTTGTCTTTGCGATCCTAATTTAATAGGACATTTTACAACACTGAAATTACATAAAAGAACAACGAATTGTAAATTACATTTCCCCATAGTTTATTAGAAATATTACAAATGCTGTTTCTCATATTTGCATTATTGCATTGGCATATTTAAAAAAATGACATTTGCTATGCTATAGTATGCAATCTAAATAAATATTTTAATATGACTTAGCTTTTAGGGGATATATCACATCAAATCACGGCCAGGCTGATAACACACTTTTTTCAAGATTTAGTAATCCACCTCCTTTGTCATAATATGAATGTGCCTTTATGTCCAATGGGAAGTAAACCGCATAAAGGCTGAACTGGAAAGCAGTAAAAATGATTCAAAAAGTAGCAGAGTGATCCTACCGGCTATGCACTATGGCAGAAGTGTATGGGAGTGTAAAAATTAGTGTTTTAAGGTGACAAGTGCTATTGTGCGTGATACAATCCTACATAAATAGAAGAAATAAATTATAAAATATAAAAAATAAATTATGATGAAAAGAATAAATTATAATAAAAAATGTGAATGGACCAAAAACTAATACATATTATAAAGTAATAAATCCTTATTGAAATTGCAAGTAATTATATTCCCAATACATTAATTGAGCAACCTCAATCCTCAAATAAAAGGAGAGGGAGCTCACAGGCTCACTAACTAGTCATCGGGGAGGCCCCGATGACGTCCGTATGACGAAACGCGTAAGGTGGGACTATCTTGGCACGCACAACGTCACTTCCGCGTATCGTGGTTCCAGGAACCAGACCGGTGGAACGCAAGCGGTAGTTTTTCAACAGCGCTGCGTCCCCGGACTGTGTGGAGAGTTAGTGAGCCTGTGAGCTCCCTCTCCTTTTATTTAACGTTTGTTTCTAAACCTTTTATTTGGTTCAAGTGGATTCAGTCGTATTGTTGGACTGCATTACACAATAAAATTATAATTACCAACAAAGTTACGCTATGAAGCTATTTTTATTTTTTATCTAACATATGCAAGTGGAATCCTGGTTGGGATATGCAGCAAGGGGCAGTGAGTCCCCCTCCCCTCTTTTTTTTTTTTCAAATAACAGTTTTTATTATTGTTATCATTCTCAGTTGCAGTACAGAGTAAAGAAGCATGGAAAGTTGTAAATATTATCCAACATATCTTATCCACTATTAAACATATATATGTGAAGCAAGGGTGTTAAATTCGTGCTACGTTTCAAAGATATCTCATCGCTTAACTTATAGCAATTCCTTTTATAGATAGAGGATGTTAATCCAGTTACATTATAGTAGAATAATATCTATGAGAACTCAGATATTTTAAAATCTGTGATATAGAAGGAGGAATAGAAAAAGAGAGAGAGAAAAAAATTAAGGGGGAAGAGAGAGGGAGATATACAGTAGGCCATCTGAGTAAGGTTGATACCTGGTCATGGTGGGTCCTCCCGGAGATGCCACAGTTCCCAGACCCCGTTGTGAGCCTCCAGTCTGTCCTGCATCCTAGCCGTCATTTTCTCCATCAGTTCAATATCTTTAATTCTCGAGTAAAGATCTTCAGGAGAGGGTGGGGAACGGCGTTTCCAGTTTAGGGCTACTAGGCATCTGGCTGCTGTGAGTATGTGTCTTACTAATTTCTTATATGGCGTGCGTAATTTGAGTGGTGATAGTCCCAGTAAGAAGAACTTTGGAGAAGCTCGGACCTGCATTTCCAAGAGATGGGACAGTAGGAGTTGGACCTTGTCCCAAAAGGGGGTAATCAGCGGGCACTCCCAATAGATATGTATGAGGGTGCCTTTCCCTCCCTGACAGCGCCAGCATCGATCTGAACTAGTGGGGAAAATTGCATGGAGCACATCTGGGGTCATATACCAGAAGAATAAAATTTTGTATGCATTTTCCTTATAGAGAGTGCATAATGAACTCTTTGCTGTTTGGTTCCAGATCGCCTGCCACTGTTCTATAGGGAGTTCCTCATCAAGTATTTTCTCCCATTTAAGCATGTAATAGTGCTTTCCTTGCTCTTCTAGGGAGAAGGTATTTAAAATCTTGTAAATTCCCGATATGATACCCTTCTGGGCATTCCCCTCCAATATTATAGTTTCAAAGGAGGTTGGGGGAGAGAACTGCAGGTTCGAGGTTATAGTTAGTGCGTAGTGTCGGATTTGTAAGCATCCATAGAATGCCTGTTTCGGCAAGCCATGTTTTGCTTGTAATTCAGAAAAAGGTAATAATTTACGGGATCTGGGTTCCACTATACTCCCAAAATGGAATAGGTTCCTAGAGGACCAGGGGTAGGACATCTGATGTGTTAGACTATCTGGCACTTTGGGATTGCAGATAAAAGAGGTCATTGGTGATTTCTCTGAAGATAGTTTATGAGGTCGGGCCAGCGTGCGCCAAGTCCGCCGTAGCAGAGACATGGGGCCTAGCATCCGATCGGGGGGCACCTCCGCATTCGCACTCCATAGCAGGTTGTTCGGGTGTATTGGGGCTAGCCAAAGCTTTTCAATTTCAGTCCATTTGTTATATGATTTATGAGTAAACCATGAGGCTATCGCTTTTAATTGCGCAGCCTGGTAATATTTAATAATATCAGGGAATGCCAGGCCTCCCTCGTTACGTGACGCCAGCATTACTGTCCTCGGTATCCTATGCCTTTTATAGTTCCAAACAAATTGGAGTAAGTCCGCCTGGAGCTTTTTCAAGTGTTTGAGTGGTATAGGGATAGGGAGTGTTTGGAAGAGATATAGGAGCTTCGGGAGGATGGTCATCTTAATAGAGGCTATGCGGCCCAGAAGGGAGATATGGTGTTTTTTCCACTGTGCCAGTGATGCTCTAATGGAGCGAAAGAGGGGTGGGAAGTTTTCTTGGTATAAGGTATCGTATTTTGGAGTAATAAAGGTCCCTAAATATTTCAGAGCTGTAGTTTTCCAGCTATAGTGGAAGTTGGCTTTTAATAGTGTGAGTTCGGTAGCAGGAATATGTATAGGCAGGGCTTCTGATTTTGATGCATTGATTTTATAACCTGAGAGAGCTCTAAAGTTATCTAGTTCCCTATGTAGGACCGGGAGGGTGGTATGGGGTTGGGTCAGTGTAAGGATGATATCATCAGCAAATAGGGAGATCTTAAATTCCCTGTCTCTAACCATTATCCCCCTTATGTCCTGGTTATTCCGGATCGTGGCGGCCAGGGGTTCCACACATAGTGCAAATAGCAGGGGCGACAATGGGCACCCCTGCCTGGTGCCATTTGCCACCGAAAAAGGTGTGGAGAGTGCGAAGGGGGTTCTGACCTGTGAGGAGGGGTTGGAGTAAAGGTGCCTGATTGCTCGCATAAAAGGTCCACGAAAGCCCATGTGGGTCAGCGTGGCGAACAGGAAGGGCCACCCCAAATGGTCAAAAGCCTTCTCGGCGTCAAGGCTCAGTAGCATGGAGGTGAGTCCCCCCCTGCCCGCCACGTCCACCAGATCAATCACCCTTCTGGTGTTGTCACCTGCTTGCCGCATTGGGACAAACCCCACCTGATCTTTGTGGACCAGCGATGGAAGGATTGTGTTTAGGCGGTTAGATAAAAGCTTAGTGAAAATTTTTAGGTCGGAGTTCAGGAGGGCAATGGGTCTATAATTGGCGCATAGGGATGGATCTTTGTCTGGTTTGGGGATTAGGGTGATATATGATCGCTGCATATCTAGGGGGATGGGGGTGTCACGGAGGAAGGTATTAAACAGCCTACACATATGGGGAGCAACTGATGAAGGAATGTCTTATAATATTCATAGGGAAAACCGTCCGGGCCAGGGGCTTTATGGGATGGTAGGGTTTTGATAGTCAATTCTAATTCTTCCTCCGAGATCTGTGCATTAAGCGATTGCAGGTCGGATAGTTGGAGTTTTGGGATACCGCTCTGTTCTAAATATTGTCGCATCTTTTGGGATAGGTCTGGGGAGGGAGGGTTACTGGGTATGTCAGGGCTGTTGTACAGATTTTTGTAGAAATCTGCGAAGGTGTGGGCAATGTCCACTGGATGAGATAGTAGCTGACCTGATTTGTTTTTAATCTGATTTGGGGATAGCATGTGGGTGCGTTCACGGAGCTTGTTGGCCAGAAGAGAATGGGCCTTATTGCCTTTGTCATAAAACATTTGTTTCAGTCTGGTCAAGGCTTTCTCTACCTGACCTAGGGCCAGGTCCCGAAGAGTCATACGTAGGTTAGTTATTTTTTTAAGCAAAGGTACTGTGGGGTTAGTTTGGAGCTTGTGTTCTAGTGTTTTGAGTTCTCTTTCCGCTTTCACTTTTGCGGCTTGGGCATCTTTTTTTAGTGCTGTGGAGAGTGCTATGCATTTACCTCGAAGGACCGCCTTATGGGCTTCCCAAAGCATGGCGGACGAGACTTCCTGATTATTATTCTCTTTAAAATAGAGCTGAAGAGTGGAAGTTAATTCTGCCTGAGAGGGCTGGTGTTGGAGGAGGAAAGTGTTAAGCTTCCAATTATAAGGTCTACGGAAGGCTGGGTCTAGGTCTATGGTGAGTAAGATAGGGGCATGGTCAGACCATGAAATCGGGAGTATTTGAGCCTTGCGAGTGAGTTGTAAGGTGTGGTTGTTGACAAAAAAGTAGTCTATCCTGGAGTGGGTGCGGTGTGGGGCCGAGTAGAACGTATACTGCCGATCCCCTGGGTGGAGAGCCCTCCACGCATCAAAGAGCGCGTATCGTCTGGAGATTTGTCTGAATAGTCTCGAGTCTCTAAGGACTCTGGGTGATGCTGCTTGGGGGCCCACCGTCTGGCGATCAGCATAGGATGAATGGGTAAGGTTGAAGTCGCCCCCTATTACCAAAACCTTTGGTGTGACTTTAAAGAGGCGGGCGTACACCTTGGATAGAAAGCTGTGTTGTTTGGCGTTCGGTGCATACAGAGTACACAGGGTAACTTCCTGTGATTGCCATAGGCCCTGTAGGATTATGAAGTGGCCATGAGGATCACAGTGCTGGGTCACGCAAGCAAAGGGAGCTCCCCTCTTAACAAGTATGGCCACTCCTGCCCTTTTGTGGGTACCCGAAGCCATATAGATCTGGGAGTAGTATCTGGAGGCGAATGCGAAGGAGCCCCCCTTGTCATAATGAGTCTCCTGGATCATAATGATATCTGCCCCTGACTGTCTGAATTCCCTCAGCGCCAGATGCCGTTTTTTCCCCCTCCCCTCTTTAACGAGTGGTTCACCTGGACTGGGCTAAGTGGAAGGATACTGGCACCGGTGGGATCGGAGCGATTAAAGGCAGAGGATTAACATCACACGCTCATACCCCTGCAGGGGCAGGGAGCTCCGGTGAGTGCAATCAGATTGGGGGGAAATTGCTAAAAGTATTGCATGGATCTCCATTGATAAAGAAGAATGTTCTGGGAAATGCACTATACGATCTATTGCACTGTATATTGTATCACTATATGAACTATTTGGGACTACATATTTTTTGACACATTTTTATATATATATTTTTGATATATCTTTGATACACATTTTTTTGATACACTTATTTTATGGATTGGTTTTCATTTTTAACGGTTTTTTCACATAATTGTAGTGTGTGTGTTGCACTGGGGTCTGACAACCAAACCTTTTGCAGATTTAACACTTGTCACTTTGCAGTTTTATTAACACATGCTTTACCCTTTAGATAAAATAAGGATTGAGGTTGCTCAATTAATGTATTGGGAATATAATTACTTGCAATTTCAATAAGGATTTATTACTTTATAATATGTATTAGTTTTTGGTCCATTCACATTTTGTATTATAATTTATTCTTTTCATCATAATTTATTTTTTATATTTTATAATTTATTTCTTCTATTTATGTAGGATTGTATCACGCACCATAGCACTTGTCACCTTAAAACACTCATTTTTACACTCTCTTTTTCACACAGCACCATCCCCTATATCCTGATTTTAACCTCTTTGGGGTAACACTGAGGTGTTCCCTACCTACATAGGGGGGCAGCAGTGTTTAAAATCTGAAGCGCGGACCCATTGATAGATTTATTAGAAGTGTATGGGAATCACCAGAATGGCTGTACATTTACAAAACCTTAAAGGGTAACTCCACTTTCGTGGGGAAAAAAATAGCAAATACAGAAAAAATAATATAGCACATATAATTGTGACACTAATCATATTGTAATTGAATGTTATTAAAAATTACCTTTCCTTTTCAATCTGCAGCCACTGTAATTTTCTGAGAATGCATTGCAATATGGCTACCTGGAGTTGTTCTGTACACAGAATGTGTACTGACCACTCCCCAGAAACATAATTTCCTGCTTGTGTGATTGGCTCACCAATTTTTCCAGAAGTCTGCCTAAGATACAGATTTCAGGCATCTCCTGCAACAAAAATGTCATTTTTGGAGAGATACTTTTTAATAGGAGCACATCCAAAGGGATGCAGGTCCAGCAGATTTCCTTATTAGTGCCCTGCAGCTTCACACCTGAAAGTTAATTGTGAAACCACTGCCATTAGACCCACTCAGTACAGAGGCACGGACAAACACACATAAATTTCTTCAGAATAACAAAATGTAAGAATCTGCAACAAAGGTTGTTATAATGCTTGTAATGTACACAGATCACTCAGAGGGGAATGTTTTTTTCTCAACAAAAGTGGAGTTAAGTCTTAAATATAAGAAGTAAAGTAAGAGTTGAATATGTATAAAATACTGCCAACGTCCTTAATCAAATTTAGAACAGAGAGAACTGTGCACTAGATGCACACAGGGTTGTGGAACTGCCATCCAGAGGTCTGCGTCTCGTATGGATATGTGAAATTAAAAGACTTCAATCAGGCGCCTCTTGTGAATGTGCTGCGCCATCCGGTCCTGTACCTAGAGTTGCCCATCCCATATTCCTGTGGACCTCCCAGCCAGCCTGTTCTATTTTCTAGTCTTTGGTTCTGTTTTGTTATGTTTGATTCTTTATGAACCTTTTTATATAAAGATTTGATCACCCAACTGTAAATCCCTTGATGAAGTAATAATACATACCAATTTCTGAAACATGTCGGGATATGTGCTGTAAATCCATCCATTTGACCTCAAACTACTTAGGCTGCGGGTTGTAAGCACTGGGTTGATATATCTACCTTGTATAATTTGATATGTGTATTTTAATGAATACGTATATATTGTATAATTGTATCCGTATTTGTATTTCTCTATTTTTTCTATAATTTAATAAAATTGGCACTTATGTGCATTTTGCCACTAAACCATTTGCCACTAAAGTCCTAATTGGTGACCCCTGTGTGCATCTAGTGCACAGTTCTCTCTGTTCTAAGCCTTAAATATAATGTGTACTTGGCCTCTATAGCTGTCTAATTCTTCTCCTTGGACTGTATCTCCTCCATCTTCTAGTCCAATTCAAACCCACTATATCCATACAGTGGCCCTCACTTATAAATACCATCAGGTAACATCCAAAAGCAGGCTGCTAATTCCTTCCTCAATTTTTTTTTCTGCTTCCTCTGTACTGACATCAAGCAGCCTCAAAATTCATCCTGTGCTGTTCTGTCCTTGAAGTTTCTTCTTAAAATAAGGGCCATGCTCAAAGAAGTTTAATGTTGGTTGGCCTCACTCTACAACAGTGGAACATACAGTTGTGTGCCATGATCAACCTTTGGCCAGATTTTTAGCTGACTTGTTTACCCTACCACAGAAATTGGCACACTTCTCCAGGGGACATGCCTCACAGATTAAGCATTGCTGGTTTATATCCTTTTGGCTGTGGTATGTTTTGGTTTTAAAGCTCAGTCTCAGTCAAAATCTGTATTGGTTTTAGGGACCAATAAGGAAGAGTTCCGCAATTCTGCCAGGTGTTTTCTACCTGTGCCCTCATTTTCCATCACTTCCTGTTACTTCATATTAAAAAACAATTGGAAGATATGAAGGCAGGAGTAGGACTATTTTTAAAAAGAGTAAAATTATCATAAAGTTTTGAGTGGCCAGTGATTTTAGATCTTCTGATCATTTTGACTTCTGGTGTTCACTGAAGATAACTCTATTTAACTCTTTTTATACAGTCTTCGGTTCAATGTTTGGATTGAATTGGCCACTTGCTGTATATGACAAGTTTAATTAAACCCTTAAACTTAACATAATACCTAACCTTTATCCTTTACCCCTAAAGCCAACGCCTCAATGTAACATTAACCCTAAATACCAAATATTACCTTTAAACTTTGCCTTAACTCTTTCATCACAGTAAAACCTCTTCATTTGTATTTGCTACAGCAGACTGCTGAGCATTGCGTGGAAGCTGAAATAGGAATCTTTTTCATCCACAATTGTTTTTCTGATTATTATTATTTATCATTTTATGTGATCCTCGTTTGATACATTGCATATAATGTATGTATTTCTTCCATTTGTTTTAGATTCACTGTTTGATATTGTAGAAAAAATAAATTTCATAAATCAAACATAAAACAGATAGAATGTTTAACCTTTACGTAATGTGTGCAGATTGCTTTTCAAGCAGACAGTTCAGGGTAGTCTACAGATTAGACATGCATAAGAAGACAGACCACATGATGTTAACCTTACACTGATGTTTTCGGGTGATCTTTAAGTAGGGTTTGCTGTAGGTGCTGAGTTACCAGATACATGAGTCCATCTTCAGATGGCTGCGGGGGCGTTAAAGGAATTTCTGGGTGTCTTTATGTGTGACTCCTGAAGAGGTGCTAAATTGCTGAAGGAAATTAAAAACAGGCATATTTGGGGAAAAAGAATATGTCATGCTGAAGATAAAAATGCCAGTTGATCTTTCTGTGTGACTTTTGCCCAACAGTGTTAAAATCAACTCCTATTATGAACAGATTCTAGATGGCTACTAAAATATATATATATATATATATATATATATATATATATATATATATATATATATATATATATATATATATATGCAAAATGTAAAAAATACAGCGCTGTCAGAAAAACCATAACAGGAATTGCATAAACTGATCCAATAAATAGACCCCAAATTGAATAATAAGCTGCGGTAACAAAAATGCGAGATACCCACACTGTAAATATTAGAATTGTATAAGAAACCGCGCTATAGAAACTAAACTTAAAAATGTAAAATTAAAAGTTTTTGAATTAAGCACATCAAAATACTGAGTCCATCTGAAGATAATGTCAGCAAATGTCCGACAAAAAATCACCAAGGGATATGACTCTTCATCCACATAATAAGTGACACCACACTCAGTTCACCATTGGAAGTAGTGTTAGAGATAGGACAGTCCTCCACCTTCAAAAAAACTGCCTCTTACCAGCTCCCTTGATCTCTGGTCAGGAGATCAATAGCGCCTTTTGGCTTATAACCCAGCCACAGTCTCAGATAAGGGTGGATGTAAGGTCAGGTCAACTCCTCCTGTTGTCCTAAACAGCCCATACACAACTTGTCCAATGGCCAATCATAAAAGGAGAAAAGAAGCCTCCATAGTGTAAAAACGTATATATAGTTTATTAATAAAACAGTATAGCACTCACATGTAAGCGAAATCGTTCAGGCAAAAACAGATGAACGAGCCGGCCGGCTCTCTCTTACAAAGCACCCGTAGCTTCCGGGACTGCGTGTGTGTGTTGTGGTAGCGTCAGCACGCCGCTCTCCCTACGCCGTTTCGTCAAACCTGACGTCGTCCGGTTTGACGAAACGGCGTAGGGAGAGCGGCGTGCTGACGCTACCACAACACACACACGCAGTCCCGGAAGCTACGGGTGCTTTGTAAGAGAGAGCCGGCCGGCTCGTTCATCTGTTTTTGCCTGAACGATTTCGCTTACATGTGAGTGCTATACTGTTTTATTAATAAACTATATATACGTTTTTACACTATGGAGGCTTCTTTTCTCCTTTTATGATTGGCCATTGGACAAGTTGTGTATGGGCTGTTTAGGACAACAGGAGGAGTTGACCTGACCTTACATCCACCCTTATCTGAGACTGTGGCTGGGTTATAAGCCAAAAGGCGCTATTGATCTCCTGACCAGAGATCAAGGGAGCTGGTAAGAGGCAGTTTTTTTGAAGGTGGAGGACTGTCCTATCTCTAACACTACTTCCAATGGTGAACTGAGTGTGGTGTCACTTATTATGTGGATGAAGAGTCATATCCCTTGGTGATTTTTTGTCGGACATTTGCTGACATTATCTTCAGATGGACTCAGTATTTTGATGTGCTTAATTCAAAAACTTTTAATTTTACATTTTTAAGTTTAGTTTCTATAGCGCGGTTTCTTATACAATATATATATATATATATATATATATATATATATATATATATATATTTTTTACTCCAAGTGCCAAATGCTGGCACACAGATGCATAAAGGCCAACAACCTGGGTGCATACTGAGATCAACACAAATGTACACCAAATTGAAGATTTATATAAAAAAACCAAAATACTGTACAGTATGTGCTACTTTTTTTATTTGCCCTAATTGTTAACTTTTAAACATAACCTTTTGAGCTACACTCAAAAAAATGAAACCTTGCTGTTGTTGGTTCAAAGTATGTAAATACATTTGAATTAAATAATACACTTATGTTTGTGCATTACAATTAAAGCAGTCATTTTGACAAAATTAGAAAAAGTAGTTTTTCAGATTTACACAATTCACTTAGGTTAAATTAATTAAATTGAGTTGTGTTGATTCTGCAAAACAACACTGATCAGGAGGTGGAGCTATTTCTGCACATGCTCAGCACACTTTTGATGACACAATTTTGTCCAGACAAGTCCTACTGCACCTGCAAACAGAGAAAACTACAGTTCTGTCTTTGGTGTCCGTTTATGAAGCAGTGATCAGCGGTGATCCCGAGGATCGCCGCTGATCACAGTCCATAAACAGTATATGAAGCAGTGATAATCGGGGGAGAACATGTTTGAACTTGTTCTCCCGCCGATTATCTCTACACACAGAGAATCCTCATTGACTGTCACAGAAATGGCCAGTTTATGAAGCGGTGATCTCACCGCTTCACTGGCGATCTGTGTCAGAATTCACACTCCCAGGTTCACCAGCTCAGAGGTGGTGAATCGGGGAGTGAAGAGGAAATCTGGGGGGATCTGAGGGGGAAGGAGGAAGATTTTTAACTTCCTTATGCCTCGTTCAGACCCCCCAACACTGTAAGCATGTCCCCCTGTCATATTTATGTGTATACATATATATACATATATACATATAATGTGTATATGTATATATATATATCATGTGTGTGTATATACATGTATATATAATGTGTGTGTGTGTATACATATGTATGTAATGTAGGGGGACTCATTATTTTATTAACATGAATCCACGCCGTTGAGCGGTGATAATTTATCACTGCTTGATAAACTGACATCTGGTACTATAATCTCGTAAAGTCTCACGAGATTCCAGTATCAGGGGCCGTTCTCCACTGTTTGAAGCATTTGTAGATCACTTCACTCCTCCAAAGGTGAAGCGATCTACAAAGCTTCATAAACTGGCACACAGAGGAGAAGATTCTTCACTGTGAATGCCGGAGAACGAAGCAGTGAATAGATTTCACTACTTCATAAACGGACACCTTTGTGTGGAGACACAGGTGAGTTATTTTTACTGATTGCTTACTTATTTATTGCATTTTTATTGAGTTTATCAGAAGATTAGAGTGGTTATTTATAGATTACAGACCACATCATTTTAAGCTGTACACATGTGCCGTTTTTATATATTTCTGTGTCCAAGCAGTACTGATACACAGATGTTTAGCATAAGGGCCAGACAAATTTGCAATTAAGGTAACATTCTGGGATGAGAGAAGAGAGTACAAAATTGAGGAATTGAGGCATAAAAGGAAACTCTTTCTCCCTCCTCTCTCTCTCTCTCTCTCTTTCTCTCTCTCTCTCTATATATATAGTATCTCACAGTTTCAGGGCCTTAGCAATCTTCTTATAGCCTAGACTATCTTTATGTAGAGCAACAATTCTTTTTTTCAGTTCTTTGCCATGAGGTGCCATGTTGAACTTCCAGTGACCAGTATGAGAGAGTGAGAGCGATAACACCAAATTTAACACACCTGCTCCCTATTCACACCTGAGACCTTGTAACACTAACAAGTCACATGAAACCGGGAGGGAAATGGCTAATTTAATGGCTGTGTGTTGAGTTATTTTGAGGGGAGAGCAAATTTAGACTGCTAGACAAGCTGTACACTCACTACTTTACACTGTATTAAAGTGATATTTCTTCAGTGTTGTCACATGAAAAAGATATAATAAAATATTTATGAAAATGTGAGGGGTGTACTCACTTTTGTGAGATACTGTATATACAGTACATATATATATTTGTATAATATATATATATACATTACAGTATACTGTATACATGATTTGATTCCTGTTTAGTGGTATAGCAATGACAATGTGCACTTCTGCTCCACTGGTTGCACTGGTTACGGACCTGTCCAGTAAATTGGAGGCAGGCAGGGAAGACCTAGTACTAAAAAAATATATATGATCATGAAAATAAATAAGACAAAGAATGGTAAAATTCAAAAGATACAGATCCAAAATTGAACTTTATAATACTCTCAGATTATTGCTTTCTAAAAAAACAGTTTATGAGAGTATGTGGAAAGAAGGAATGGGTTTTGGGACTTTACATGAGGCATGTATATGTGAACGATGTTGAAAGACCTAATTGAAAATAAAATGGATGTCACAATCCCCGTAGGGTGGTCCATATAATCATGATGAATTAATAAATTGATGAATCCAATAAATTCAAAATAAATTGATAAAATGTGATAATTAATATAATATATAATGTATAATATAAATAATATATAATACATATTGTAAGCGATTTACTCTATTTTGTAGACAAAATTCATGCACCCTACTGATGATTGGCTGTAAATGTCATGAAACGCGTTGAGTCTTCACTCAAGGGTGCCAAGTTAAGCTTGCTCAAAATCATGAATTCTGTCAATGGCATTTATTGTTTGCATTTATCATGATTATTATGTCTATCTGATTTGTATATTCATTTAATTCATTCATTTTTTTGTGTGTACCAATCATGTTTATCTATCATTGATATTAAATATGTCAATATGATTATTATTATATTTATTACGTCTTTTTTCGCTTACAATATGTATTATATATTGTTTATATTTTACATTATATATTGTATTCATTATTGCATTTTATCAATTTAATTTAATTTAATTTATTGGATTCATCAATTAATTAATTCATCATGATTATATGGACCACCCTACGGGGATTGTGACATCCATTTTATTTTCAATTAGGTATTTCATATAACATCATTCACATATACATGCCTCATGTAAAGTCCCAAAACCCATTCCTTTTTTCCACATACATATAAGGATGGAGGCATGTCTATGTTTTGTTTGGGTTAAATAGTGCACAATTTGTTCTCTACTTGTCTATACAAGGGTGGTAGACACCCGTTCCCCTAGTGACCTAATATATACCCAACACATTAAATTCAATTAAAATAATGATATACTTATAGTTATAGATTTCTGAGAACCTCAATATGTTGGCATCCATCTATATAGTTTTACCTATAGTTGGCTCTATTTTGGTTTCTTTCCTCTAGACACAACAATAGGTATTTATACCCCTGTCTTTATGTGTTATTTCCTTAGCATCTCAATTATCTTTTGTTCCACTAGCATAGCCAGCCCAGCCCCCAGAGGGTGGCTTCATCATTTGGTCTCTCTGCCCCAGGCTTGCGATGCGCCCAGGTCCTCCCCCCTGCTCATCTTCTATGGTGATGGGGGTGGGCTTTTACCTTGGCGCATCAATGTCATGCTAGCACACTGCACGTACGCCGTCTATTGACGCTGAGGTTCATGACTGTGCTCTCTCCACCTCACGTGGCGTAGGGGGGTGGGCAGGCTCTCGCTGAGGTCTCTGTACCGAAAGTGGAAGTTCCCCTTGTCCCACACACTGCCATTACGTTGACGCATGATGTTGGCGGGGACCCGCCCCAGGCCATGGTTTCTTAACCGGGGCGGACCGGCGGCTCACTTCACACAGTTCCATCCTGTGGAGAGGTTCCATGGGTCCCAATTTACACTGCAGGTAACTGGGGGGGGGGGTCTCACAGAACTACATTTACACACACATGCACACACACATACTCTTACATGGGCACACATACACACACACACACACCCACACCCACAGACATACACTACTGAATTGGCAATATATTGGCACCCCATCCTTGGAAGTGCACACATTTTTTAATCACTTCTAGTTTCAGTTTCTATTTGCTAATATTTATTATAAGTTCAAGTGCAATCACTGGTGTAGATTTACACATATCATGCAACGCATACACACATTCACTGCGGGTACACAGAGTTGTTTTAACTATCATCCTACACCGCCCATCCTTCACTTATTTTCACATTCTCCACTCATTTTTAATCATTTGTTCATTTAGTTTATATTTATTTTTTCACATCTTTTCACAGAATTGGGCATATGTCCCATGTATGCACACCTCATACTTTGGAGCTGCGTCGTGGGCGTCCGGCTCCATGGCTGCTGTTCCCCATGGCCCCCTCTCTGGTCTCCATTGGTTGTTGGGGAGGGGAGGTTGTCCCGGCCTCAACCCTGGGGGAGACAGCTCATTCAGGGCCACCGTCCTACTCCATCATGGGAACTGCTGGGTCATACCTATAGGTAATGTATAAATTGCTAGTTCCTGCTCTCTTTTGGAAAGCTTGGCACATTATCTGAGACTCTATTTACCCATTCATTTATTTACTCCATTTTGTAGCCAAAATTCATGCATCCTACTCCTGATGATTGGACCATCCTACAGGGGTTGTGACATCCATTTTATTTTCATTTAGGTATTTCATTTAGCATCATTCACATATACATGCCTCATGTAAAGTCCCAAAACCCATTCCTTTTTTCCGCATACATATAGGGATGGAGGCATTTCTATGTCTTGTTTGGGTTAAATAGGTTACCATTTGTTCTCTACCAGTTTATGAGAGTAGGTATAAACCAAAATAAAGTTGACCTACCATCTGAACATTACATGGATCAGAAAGGCATATATCAGTATTACCAAATCACATTATAATTTTAAGCAAACATTTCTTGGAGTGAATTGATACATTAATGAATTGCAATGAACTGATAAAACAGTCTTCCTAGCATAGATAGAGCCTACATATGTGATGAACTAATATAGTTGACTCATGTACATATATAATTTTAAGCTAAAATTAGACATAATGTTCAAAATAAAAACATCAATTTACATTAACATATGTTTAAATCAGATCACTCAAATATCAATTAAAGAGAAATTTCAGTTTGCTTCTTTTTTTTTTAATTTGTCAGCTAAAAATAATGCAGCTGCTGACTTTAAAATAGAAGGGACTTACCAGTGCCTGGGATCCAGCGCTGTGTTATTGCAACCAGTTCTTCTTGCCACTGGGGGGGGGGGGGCCCAGGCACCAGTATTTTGGATATGGGAGCTACCAGTGGCTTCCTGAGGAGGCAGTGGTGAAGACAGTGCCTCAATCACATAATCGCTGTGCTCACAGTGATCACATGAGTGGGAGACTGTCATGCTGGCTCTTGATGAGAAACAGAGAAAGTGAGCTTTTGGTGACAGTTAGGTCAGTGTGCTCCTAGTATAGAACCTTGGACCCCCATGGATGCATTTGTGTGGCAGCTTAGCGTTAAGTCCCACCCAGATTGTTCCTGCATATATGCGTTACAGTGGCAGTAGGTGGTTAATGTACTTTCAAATGTAATTTTAATTTTTTTTAAATCTGCAGCCTTCATTAAAATAATACCTGGTGATCCTGCCATGAAGGTCCTGGCTCAGACAATTCCTGTTATAGGATGACAATGTTCTAATCACGTCTTCCAATTGTTCTTCTGCATTGTACCCTCTTTATTAAAAAAAAAAGACTCTTTTGTTTATGATGCAAATCTTCATTCTATTGTACTACAAGATTATCTCTTTTTATTTATGTCTAGAACATAAACAAAACAAGAGTATTGCTTTCCAATGACAGTGATGTTGCCCCCCAAAAAAATCCCCATAGCAGTTCCCCGTAATAGACAAGGTAATATACTTTTCTTTCCAGTGGCCTGTGTCTTCTGTCTTCCCTCAACAGAAACACCAAACCACAGTCAGGCTTTTCAACATTCCACACTTCTGCAGGATGCCTGTTTCCCAGGTCGCATACTGTGGTTCCATTCTCTGGCCTCTGCACCACTACAGGACACAGAAGTGATGTAGGGGTCAGTGGGTGGAACCACGGTGCAGGTTGGGAGTCACAAGCATCCGACATGTCCAGAAGTGTAGAAGGCTAGAGGAGCTGATTGAGGTTGCAGTGCTTCAACTGAAGGAAAATAAGTGGCATAAGACACTGGGGAGGTAAGTATAACATTTTTTCTATTACAAAGAAATGCTTTGGGGAATTTTGATGGTTTGATGACAGTGCCACTTTAATTATAAATGCAATAACTAAACCAAATATTGCAAAATCACGTAGAAAATAAAAGTAAAAAAAACAAAGAAGGTGGAAAACTTTTTTCAGCATCTGATTAAAGAATGACAACATAAACCATTTGTGTATCACATTTTATAGATTTTTTTTACCTAATCAAATTCATTCTAGCAATATCAATAAAAGATAGTAAATGACAGAGAAAGCCTTCATCAAAAGATTGTGTTACGGTGTTACAGTCATGAATTAATTGATTGAGTGCTGGCATGTGGATGTTTCAAAACTATTGTTGGAAACGTTTAGCTCAGTCTCCTAAAAAGCTTTTGGGGCATTTTCTAGGTGACAAGCAAATTTGAATTGCAGTTTACTAATACTATTTGGAAAAATATGTAACAGTGCTAATTCATGAAGTCATTTAAATGTATCCTTGTTTTGAGTTTTATTTAATCAGCTGCCATCAAATTTAATGGGTTTGACTGAGATCTGGATGGTGGTGTTGGCTCCAAATAATTTGTTATGCAACCTTCCCCTAGAAGTGAGTTGCTAAGCTCAGCGAAGCTGGCCCCCCTACAATCAGCAAAAATAAAAACTTAAGTGTGTTTCTTTAGTGCTACGTTTGTGCTGTTTTGTGCCGTAAAAATTTACATTTGTGCTGCTTTTATTTTTAAGATATTAGCAATTGTTTTTTCCAGACCATGACATCACCTAGCCCCCCTACAACGTCCGAATGACACAAAATTGGTCTCGTTGGTTAGTGCTACGTTTGTGCTGTTTTGTGCTGCTAAAAATTACGTTCTATCTTTTATCGTTTTTGCATTATTAATGATTTATTAAAGGTCACCAAAGGTCACTCAGCCCCCCTACAACACCCAAATGACACAAAACTGGTCTCGTTGGTTAGTGCTACGTTTGTGCTGCTAAAAATTCAGTTTTATCCTTTATCGTTTTTGCGTTATTAATGATTTATTAAAGGTCACCAAAGGTCAGTCAGCCCCCCTACAACGCCCAAATGACACAAAACTGGTCTCATTGGTTAGTGCTACGTTTGTGCTGGTTTGTGATGCTAACATTTCCATTCTATCTTTTATCGTTGTTGCGTTATTAATGATTTATTAAAGGTCACCAAAGGTCAGTCAGCCCCCCTACAATGCCCAAATGACACAAAACTGGTCTCGTTGGTTAGTGCTACATTTGTGCTGGTTTGTGCTGCTAAATTTTTATTTGTGCTGTTATGGTTTTTAAGTTATAACAGTTTATTTTTTTCAAACCCCACTCACTTTGCCCACCCTACAATCAGCACAAATAAAAACTCAAGTGTGTTTCTTTAGTGCTACATTTGTGCTGTTTTGTGCTGCTAAAATTTCCGTTCTACCTTTTATCGTTTTTGCGTTATTAATGATTTATTAAAGGTCACCGAAGGTCACTCAGCCCCCCTACAACACCCAAATGACACAAAACTGGTCTCGTTGGTTAGTGCTACGTTTGTGCTCTTTTGTGCTGCTAAAATTTCTGTTCTATCTTTTATCGTTTTCGCGTTATTAATGATTTATTAAAGGTCACCAAAAGTCAGTCAGCCCCCCTACAACACCCAAATGACACGAAACTGGTCTCGTTGGTTAGTGCTACATTTGTGCTGGTTTGTGCTGCTAAATTTTTATTTGTGCTGTTATGGTTTTTAAGTTATAACAGATTTTTTTTCAAACCCCAATCACTTTACCCCCCCTACAATCAGCACAAATAAAAACTCAAGTGTGTTTCTTTAGTGCTACATTTGTACTGTTTTGTGCTGTTTAAATTTATGTTCTATCTTTTATCGTTTTTGCGTTATTAATGATTTTTTTAAAGGTCACCAAAGGTCACTCAGCCCCCCTACTACATGGAAAGTAAATAGGCACAAACCAACACAAACGTGGCACTAACCAACCAGCCCATTTTCATTTTGTTTGGCTGTTGTACGGGGTGTCAGGGAAGGTTTTTGCATAGCACAAATGATGTCTCCCTGTACGTACATATGCGCATGCGCAGACTGGCAACTGACTGGGCAGATGAGCGTGAGCCTGTCACCAATGCTGGCACCAGACAGACTATTTAAACAGGCTGCAATTTGGTGTGCTGCTTCTGTGTGTTCATTCCTGATTCCTGTGTTTGACCTCTGATCCTAACCCAGCTTGCTCCTGACCTCCATTTGACTGCTACCTGCCTGATCTTGGCTTGTCTCTAGATTCTGCTTCTGCCTTCTCTTCTTGCCTGATCTACCTCCTGTTGCTGACTTGGCTTGTGACCTGACTATCCTGTTGTGTGCCGTCTATGCCTGATCTGCCTGACCATTATGGACCCGGCTCATCTGACCCTGCATCCTGCTCATCCAGCCTGCTACAGCTCTTCAGCCCAGCAAGGTCTCATCTGTCTCCTGCTTCCAGCTGCTTACCCACAGTCTGCCTCCAGCCAAGCTCAGTGCCAGCTCATCTGCCACCAGCTGGTTCTGCCGCCACATCCACCTGCTGACTGCTGCCACCACGCAGTCTACTGGACTGATCACAGGCACTCATACCTCACTGTGCTCCCATGGCTGCTTTCTAACCAGGAGCTCACTAACCAGGTACATGACAGGAGACCGGGGCGATGTCATCATCTGGAAAAAACAAATTGCTATTATCTTAAAAATAAAAGCAGCACAAATTTTTATTATTATGACACAAAAAAGCACAAATATAAAAAGAAGCCGTTTTAACTAAAAAACCATAACAGCTGTAACCTGGGGAACAGGTAGCAGGTACAAAGCTCCCTGGGATGAGCAGTCTTTCAGGCACAGATACCAAATCCAGTGAAATAGTGACAAACAGTGCAGTGTTTATTTGTGATATATACAAGTCTATATACAGGTGCTGTACAGTGTTCCAAAAAAACAAATAGGAACAAAAATAGCCAAAACAAAACCTAGCCGTGTCTCGGCACTAACTAAACAATATTTACAGATTCTAACTACCAGGCTGAGCAAGCCTACAGCTTGTCAGCTTCCACATACCTTTTTGCTCTCCTACACAGAAGTTGTCTGAGTATCCCAGGCCAAGAGCAAAGGCTGTCTGCTCAGGTGAGCTTAAATTAGCCTGGGGGAGAGGACCAAGACCTGAACTGGACCATGGATCAGAGGTCCCTGAACGTGTATGAGAGGAGCCTGGGAGATGTATAAACCCCGAACAGGACTTTTCCTAGCTCTCTCTGGGACGCTCTGCTACATATCCCCCCCTTGTTTCAACCCCAGGGTTGGAACACCTGTAGCCCAACAGGAGTGAACACGGGACAGGGCATCTACATTCCCCATCTCAACACCTGGCCTGTGTTTTACAGTGAATGAGTAATCCTGTAGAGCCAAAAACCACCGGTTCACCCATCTATTAGTCTCCTTCTTTTGGGCCATCCATTTCAGAGGAGCATGGTCAGTTATTAATTCAAACTGGCGCCCTAACAAATAGTACCTGAGTGCATCCACGGCCCACTTTATGGCTAAACACTCCTTTTCCATGACTGCAAACCTTTGCTCATGGTCATTGAGCTTTCTGCTTAGGTACACCACAGGGTGTTCTTCCCCATTGTGTACCTGTGATAGTACTGCCCCGATACCAACATCAGACGCATCGGTCTGAACCAAAAAATCTTTGGAGAAATCCAGGGAGTACAGTACTGGTTGTGCACAAAAAGCCTTCTTCAGGACTTGGAAAGATTCCTCTGCTACTGAGGACCATTTCACCATTACAGAGTCTTTCCCTTTCGTAAGGTCTGTCAGTGGGGCAGCTATAGTTGCAAAATTTGGGATAAATCTTCTATAATACCCCGCAATGCCAAGAAAGGCCCTGACCTGCTTCTTGTTTGCAGGACGTGGCCATTCCTGGATGGCTTCTATTTTATTCACTTGAGGTTTTATGACACCACGCCCAATAGTGTAGCCCAAATACTTGGCTTCCTCTAGACCAATGGCACATTTTTTTGGATTTGCTGTAAAACCTTCTTTGAAGAGGGAATCAAGGACAGCCTGGACACGGGGCAAGTGAGACTCCCAGTCAGTGCTATGTACCACTATGTCATCTAGATATGTTGCTGCATATTGTCGGTGGGGTCTTAGAGTCCTGTCCATGGCCGTCTCAAATGTTGCGGGGGCATTTTGCAACCCAAAAGGCATTTTTTTATACTGAAAGGAACCCTCCGGGGTCACAAATGCAGTCTTCTCTTTGGCGCTACCAGTCAGGGGTATTTGCCAATAACCTTTTGTCAAGTCCAAAGTGGTCAGATAGCGAGCCTTGCCAAGTCGGTCTATAAGTTCGTCCACTCTGGGCATTGGGTACGTGTCAAACTTTGTCACTGCATTAAGCTTCCTGAAGTCATTACAGAACCTCCAAGTGCCATCCGGTTTTGGGACTAACACGATGGGGCTAGACCAGTCACTATTGGATTCCTCAATGACATCTAGCTCCAACATTCTTTTAACTTCCTCGCTGATGTCCTTTCTCCTCGCTTCAGGAATTCGGTACGGTTTGAGCTTGACACGGACCCCTGGTTCAGTAACAATATCATGCTGAACTGCTGAAGTCGTGCCAGGTAACTCTGAAAATTTCTCTCTATTTCTTATCAGGAATTCTCTAGTTTCCTGCTTTTGGGAATATGACAGGGTGTCTGGAATAGTGACCTAGGGGATCAGAAGGGACTCAGCACCCTTAGGCATTACCGGGAGGGACCTCGCAGTTAATGCCAGTCTATCCTTCCAGGGCTTTAACAGGTTTATATGGTAAATCTGTTCGGGCTTCCTTTTCCCTGGTTGATATACCTTGTAATTGACCTCCCCAACTCTTTCAATTACTTCAAAGGGACCCTGCCACTTAGCCAGGAACTTGCTCTCAACAGTGGGAACTAACACCAGGACCCTGTCACCAGGTGAGAAAACACGGAGTTGGGCCCCCCTGTTGTATATCCTCTGTTGGGCTGCTTGGGCCTGCAGTAAGTGTTCTTTTACCATCGGCATGATTGCTGCAATCCTGTCCTGCATTTGAGCGATATGCTCAATGACACTTTTATGGGGTGTCTGCTCCCCCTCCCAAGTTTCTTTGGCTATGTCTAATGCCCCGTACACACGGTCGGACTTTGTTCAGACATTCCGACAACAAAATCCTAGGATTTTTTCCGACGGATGTTGGCTCAAACTTGTCTTGCATACATACGGTCACACAAAGTTGTCGGAAAATCCGATCATTCTGAACGCGGTGACGTAAAACACGTACGTCGGGACTATAAACGGGGCAGTGGCCAATAGCTTTCATCTCTTTATTTATTCTGAGCATGCATGGCACTTTGTCCGTCGGATTTGTGTATACACGATCGGAATTTCCGACAACGGATTTTGTTGTCGGAAAATTTTATATCCTGCTCTCAAACTTTGTGTGTCGGAAAATCCGATGGAAAATGTGTGATGGAGCCTACACACGGTAGGAATTTCCAACAACAAGGTCCTATCACACATTTTCCGTCAGAAAATCTGACCGTGTGTACGGGGCATAAGAGTCCCAGAGGGTGTCTCCCATAAAGCAACTCAAATGGAGAGTACCCCGTGGAGGACTGGGGAACCTCCCTGATGGCAAACATTAAGTATGGTATCAGGAAGTCCCAGTTTTTCCCATCCTTGTCAACAACCTTTTTTAACATGCTCTTTAATGTCTTATTGAAGCGTTCCATCAAGCCATCCGTTTGAGGATGGTACACCGAGGTTCGCAATTGCGACACCTTAAATAACTTGCACAGCTCTCTAGTTATTCGTGACATAAATGGGGTGCCCTGGTCTGTAAGGACTTCTTTAGGGATTCCAACATGACTGAACACCATAAAGAGCTCTTTGGCAATGTTTCTGATGACCTCGGGCAGACTTGGGGAGTGGACCCACAAGGTCCATGACAATCCTCTCAAAGGGCACTTCAATAATGGGCAAGGGTACTAAAGGACTTCGGAAGTGTTGTAGTGGGGCTGACATCTGACACACAGGACAGGATTGACAATAATTCTCAATATCCTTCTGTATCCCGGGCCAATAAAACCTGCGCAAGACCCTTTCAGTAGTTTTCTCAACCCCTAAATGACCTCCTAGCAAGTGCCCATGGGAAAGTTCCAACACCACCCGTCTGTATGGCTTAGGGACCACCAACTGTTCAACCACTTCATCATTTTTTTTACATACACGATACAGTAAATCCTCATTGCTGCTAAAATAAGGAAAACAGAGCCTGTCCCCTGATTCGACAGGTACATCATTAATCACCATTACATTTTCCCAGGCCCTGGCAAGGGTTGGGTCTTTTCTCTGCTCGGTACCAAAATTTTCCTTGTGTACATTTAGGTCAGCAAACTCCAACGTAGGCTCAGATTCAGCAGATGGCTGTCCAGCTCCACTGGTTGTGGGGACCTCCTCAGGCTCCTCCAGCTCTCCTGCCATAACTGAGAAAGGAAAACCCGGGGAGCCCTGAGAAGAGTCCCCTGAACCCACATTGTCAGGAGTTCTGGCTCTTTCACTGAGTCAGCTACTGCGACCGGGTCGGGACGATCCCACAGTTCCCAAAACGTAGGGAAGTCCCTACCAACAATGGCCTCGTGCACCAAGTGGGGCACAAGTCCGACCAGATGGGTCACCGTACCTAAGCCAGTTTTAAACTGAACAGTGGCTATAGGATACTCGCGGGTATCCCCATGTACACAGATCACAGCAACTTTTTTAGCATGCAAATTCACAGTTTCAACCATCTCAGCTGTAACCAAAGTCACTAGACTTCCCGCAAGGCCATAATAGGCTTATTATTAACAGTCATTTGGCACATGTGTTTTCCCATACTTGGTGCTGCAGCGCATGAAACAGCAGCAAACATAGACTGCCTACTAATAGATAGATCACACTGCATTGGTTCATCTGTCAATGGACAGTTTGCTGCAACATGTCCCAGTTCTTGGCAACGAAAACACCTGATGTTTCCCCAGTTTGGTTTGCGACAGGCAGTAGCTTCCCTTGTTTGGGACGCCAAACTTCAGTCCTGGCACCAAAAATCCTCCCCCCTATTTCCTTGCCATGCTTACCACCCACTTCCCCTGGAACAGTCTTACCGGTTGCCTGGGGAGACCGTGGCTTTGGGTGGAAAGTCCGTGCGGCTGTAGGGGTGGTGACCAGGCTCTCTGCAGCAAAGTACCTTTCAACGAGTTCCACGAGGTTGTCCGCCGAGTTGGGGTCTCCTTGACTCACCCACTTCTGCAGGGGAACTGGTAGTGACCTAAGGAACCGGTCCATGACCACACGCTCCACTATTTGTGGCCCAGACAGGGACTCCGGCTGTAGCCATTTTCTCACCAAGTGAATTAGGTCGAACATCTGTGATCTTGGGGGCCTCTCGTCTTGGAAGAACCAGCTGTGGACACGCTGTGCTCGAACTGCCAAGGTGACACCAAGTCGCGCCAGGATTTCCCGCTTGACCTTTTCATAGTCTCCTGCTTCTGCTGACTCCAAATCTTAGTAGGCCTTCTGTGATTCTCCAGACAGCAAGGGGGCGACCAGTCCTGCCCACTGGGTTTTGGGCCAACCTTCCCTCTCAGCGGTCCATTCAAATGTTAAGAGAAAGGCCTCTGGATCATCATCTGCAGTCATCTTAGAAAGAAAGCGACCCACATGGATGGCTGAGGGCTTATCTCCAACAACATTAACTTTGGCAGATGACCACTGTGCTAGCGTCTCCACAACCGCAGCCAGGGTTTTCCTATTCTCTTTTGCATCAGTGGCTAGCTGTTCAAACAGCCTCTGTGATAGCTCCTGTACAGCACCAATCTGTTGGCACAGCGCCTTGGTTTGCTCCTGTGCAATAGCGTTTGTTTGCTGCTGTGTAGCGTTTGCTTGATGCAGTGCAGCGTTTGCTTGTTGCTGTGCAGCATTGGATTGTTGCTGTGCAGCATTGGATATCACCAATTGTTTTAGGATTTCCTCCATGTTTAGTCACTCTAGGTACTGGCCTTTTAAGTAGCAACTTACTACAGCTGCCCGCATTCTCCACCATATGTAACCTGGGGAACAGGTAGCAGGTACAAAGCTCCCTGGGATGAGCAGTCTTTCAGGCACAGATACCAAATCTAGTGAAATAGTGACAAACAGTGCAGTGTTTATTTGTGATATATACAAGTCTATATACAGGTGCTGTACAGTGTTCCAAAAAAACAAATAATAAATCATTAATAACGCGAAAACGATAAAAGGTAGAACGGAAATTTTAGCAGCACAAAAGAGCACAAACGTAGCACTAACCAACGAGACCAGTTTTGTGTCATTTGGGTGTTGTAGGGGGGCTGAGTGACCTTCGGTGACCTTCAATAAATCATTAATAACGCAAAAACGGTAAAAGGTAGAAAGGAAATTTTAGCAGCACAAAACAGCACAAATGTAGCACTAAAGAAACACACTTGAGTTTTTATTTGTGCTGATTGTAGGGTGGGTAAAGTGAGTGGGGTTTGAAAAAAAAAAACTGTTATAACTTAAAAACCATAACAGCACAAATAAAAATTTTAGCAGCACAAACCAGCACAAACGTAGCACTAACCAACGAGACCAGTTTTGTGTCATTTGGGCGTTGTAGGGGGGCTGACTGACCTTTGGTGACCTTTAATAAATCATTAATAACGCAAAAACGATAAAAGATAGAACGGAAATGTTAGCAGCACAAAAGAGCACAAACGTAGCACTAACCAACGAGACCAGTTTTGTGTCATTTGGGCGTTGTAGGGGGGCTGACTGACCTTTGGTGACCTTTAATAAATCATTAATAACGCAAAAACGATAGAAGATAGAATGGAATTTTTAGCAGCACAAAACAGCACAAACGTAGCACTAACCAACTAGACCAGTTTTGTGCCATTTGGGCGTTGTAGGGGGGCTGAGTGATCTTTGGTGACCTTTAATAAATCATTAATAACGCGAAAATGATAAAAGATAGAAGGGAAATTTTAGCAGCACAAAAGAGCACAAACGTAGCACTAACCAACGAGACCAGTTTTGTGTCATTTGGGTGTTGTAGGGGGGCTGAGTGACCTTCGGTGACCTTTAATAAATCATTAATAACGCAAAAACGATAAACGGTAGAACGGAAATTTTAGCAGCACAAAACAGCACAAATGTAGCACTAAAGAAACACACTTGAGTTTTTAATTTGTGCTGATTGTAGGGTGGGCAAAGTGAGTGGGGTTTGAAAAAAAAATGTTATAACTTAAAAACCATAACAGCACAAATAAAAATTTTAGCAGCACAAACGTAGCACTAACCAACGAGACCAGTTTCGTATCATTTGGGCGTTGTAGGGGGGCTGACTGACCTTTGGTGACCTTTAATAAATCATTAATAACGCAAAAACAATAAATGATAGAACGGAAATGTTAGCAGCACAAAACAGCACAAACGTAGCACTAGCCAACGAGACCAGTTTTGTGTCATTTGGGCGTTGTAGGGGGACTGAGTGACCTTTGGTGACCTTTAATAAATCATTAATAACGCAAAAAACGATAAAAGATAGAACAGAATTTTTAGCAGCACAAAACAGCACAAACGTAGCACTAACCAACGAGACCAGTTTTGTGCCATTTGGGCGTTGTAGGGGGGCTGAGTGACCTTTGGTGACCTTTAATAAATCATTAATAACGCAAAAACGATAAAAGATAGAACGGAATTTTTAGCAGCACAAAACAGCACAAACGTAGCGCTAACCAACGATACCAGTTTTGTGTCATTTGGACATTGTAGGGGGGCTAGGTGATGTCATGGTCTGGAAAAAACAATTGATAATATCTTAAAAAGAAAAGCAGCACAAATGTAAATTTTTACGGCACAAAACAGCACAAACGTAGCACTAAAGAAACACACTTGAGTTTTTATTTTTGCTGATTGTAGGGGGACCAGCTTTGCTGAGCTCTCCCTTAGATAAGGACTCCTCAGGTCACCAATTTTGCTGGAAAAGAATTGATGTCTGCCCTGGGGGTCAAAGGGCTCGCCAATCTATGATGTTTATCCAGCGTTGCCTCCCTCTTTGTTTGATTCTGAGCCCTAAATAAAGGAATTTTTGTTTCAATTATACTCGCCTATGTGTGTTTTCCTTCAAAAAGGACAGTTTGTTTGTAAGGAGGCAGGTACATTTCAAAAATACAATGTGAAATTAACAAGAGACACCAACAACAACCAATCTCCTTGAGATTAAATAATATAAGATACCAATGGTGTTGTGGTAACTTGACACACAAAACACACACACAAATATTATGGAATAAAACACAAAAAAACAACAATAAAACCACAGCCTTGAAAAAAATACAAACCCAAAAAAAAGACAAAAACAGCTTTGAAAAACAAAAAAGATTAATTTAAAAACAACCAAAAAGAAATTTGGTCAGATGTGACACATCAAAATATATTGAGGGAATCCCGAAAAAGAGTAAAGAAAGAAGTTTGTGAGAAGTGTGTGAATATGAGCAGCAAAACTACTTCATTCTTCTCACATTATAAAGATGAACAGAGTGCGCTGTATTAAACTATTTAAAACATTGCAGCGTGACGAAAGTGCTGTATCCATTGCGAACGCTAAGTTTACCAGACCGAGCTGTTCCGTCTCGGAATTTCTTCTGAGCATGCATGGCACTTTGTGCATCGGAACTGGCCACACACGGTCGGAATTGACGCGATTGGATTTTGTTGTCGGAAAAGTTTATAGCCTGCTCTCAAACTTTGTGTGTCGGAAAATCCGATGGAAAATGTCTGATGAAGCCCACACACGGTCGGAATGTCCGACAACACGCTCCGATCGCACATTTTCCGTTTGTAGGGGGCATGAGAGTGTAACGAAGTGACGTGAAATGTATGAATGAAGTAAGATTGCCAACTATGAGTGTCAATTGTACGTAATGTTGAAAAACCTGACGTATAATGTACAGTGTGTGGGACAACATAGAAAAATAAAAAATAATGCAGACACATGATGACCAGACTCGAACAGTCAGGTATATAGTCAGGCAATATAACACGTCTGAAAAAGGAAGATTTGAGTAAAAGACAATGCACTTAACAGAAATTACGAAAAGACCACAGAGATGGATTCGAAAGGCAACCCTTTAATCCTGTTGTGGTCAACATGAAAAGAGATTTTTTACGAATAAACATTGGAACATATTTACCAAACGAATACAAAAAGTATAACATTTTTACGACTAAACGTAGAAACATACTTACCAACTCCAACATCAGTGCCTGACCTCACAAACATTCCCATAGACACACTCCTAAACCTTGTAGACAGCCTTCCCAGAAGAGTTTAAGCTGTTTTAGCTGCAAAGGGTAGGCCAACTCAATATTGAACCCTACAGACTAAGACTGGGGTGCCATTAACGTTCATGTGCGCGTAAAGGCAGGCATCCTAATACTTTTGACAATATAGTGTATGTGTATGTGTATATATATATATATATATATATATATATACACACATATACATATAATAAAAAATATTTTTTTTCAACATTTTGTTTTTTTTTGTTTTATATGATAAAAAATAAAAAAAACAGTGGTGATCAAATATCACCAAAATAAAGCTCTATTTGTGTGAAAAAATTATATAAATTTTGTTTGGGTACAGCGTTGCATGACCCCGCAATTACCAGGTAAAGTAGCTCAGTGCTGAATAGCAAACATGGCCTGGTCATGAAGGGGTGAAAACCTTCCGGAGATGAGGTGGTTTTACAAGGTGAATGTTCACATATACTTTCATGTTTCCCACACTGTCAAGGAGGAGGTTTCCAAGGCTGGGTTGCCTTTTGGGAAATGTTTCATTTCTTCTTCTACCAAGTCTTTAGTTTGGTCATTCTATAACAGAGATGTATTGATGGTCCAATTTTGTTAAAGGTAAGTGTAGAATAGATGTAATTGGTTGCAGAACACATCTAACAGGGAGTATAGGCCATGTTTAGCTCACCCCCCAGGCAGGGCTTTTTTTCAGCGGGAACGCAGTTCCAGCACCAAATGTATATAATAGCAAGGGATGTGCTGGAGGGTCTATTGATGATGTCTGCTGGAGGATTCATGGTCACTGGTGGGGATCTGTTTTTGTGTGAGGGTTTATTATTGCTTGTGGGGGATCTGTTGTTGCTGGAGGGGGGGTGTCTTATGGTGATTGTAGGGATCTACTGTTGAGGGAGAGGTCTATTGTTGCTGGCTGCTGGAGGGTCTATTAATGCTGACCACTGGGAGATCTGTTGATGCTGCTGGGGGGGGGGGTCTAATGTTGCTGGGGTGGATCTTTTGTTGCTGAGGATGGTATTTTGTTGTGGATGGTCCATTGTTTCTGTGTGTGGGGGGGTCTATTGTTGTGTGGAGAACTATTGTTGCTGGGGTGGGGTCTATTGTTGCTGGGGGGAACTATTGTTACTGGGGTGGGGACCATTGCTGCTGGGGGTGTCTATTGTTGGGTGAGGGATCTATTGCTGCTGGGAGGGGAACCTATTGTTGTTGGGGTAGGTCCATTGTTGCTGGGGAGGTCTATTGTTGTGTGAGGGATCTATTGTTGCTGGGGTGGGGTCTATTATTGCTGGAAGGGGAATTTTTGTTGCTTGGGAAGAACCTATTGTGGTTGGGGTGGGGTCTATTATTGGTGGGAGGGGAATCTATTGTTGCTTGGGAGGATCTATTATTACTGGGGTGGGATCTATTGTTGCTGGCTCCAGTGCATCTATTTTTACTGCTTTTCTTGTTATTAGACAAGAACAAATTCCATACAAATTATTTAGCAAATGACACTTGGGGCAGTACTAGGAGGTGGATAAGAGGTGGAATCAAGGGACAGTGCTTGGAGGTGGGTAGGGGGCGGAGACAAGGGGGGGGGGGGACTCAGAAGGGGCGAGTTCCTGCACCTATTCTCTGAGAAAAAAAGCCCTGCTCCCAGGATAACCTGACCTTCCTTAAAATCCACCAGTCTGCCAAAACAGATTTCCATGAATTCAGTCTGACTAGTGTTTGATGTATACATATTCACTATCATGGCCAGTTGACTGTTTATCAAGCCTTAAAGGAGCAAGAGCCATCCCCTTTTATCTGACATTTGCCTATAGAATGTAAAAATAGCTATTTTGCGAGATAACAAGGCTCACCCCTCTAGATTTGGAGTCAAGGTTTACAGAGACTTTTAATTATAGTGAGAATGTATGAAAGCAAACAGCTGCTGTAGTGTTTTCTTTAAAAAAACTCATGATGCTTTTATATATATATATATAGTAAAGGAAATATAAAAGACATCAGTTTAAAAACCTATACTTAAAATAAACACACACAAAAAAAAAATTAAAAACTGACGCAAAAAATAAAAACTGACACAAAGCCATTTGAGAAAGCAAATCTTGCAACTTCAATATGCATTGGCTGCAGGATGTAGTTTTTTTTTTTTTGTTCATGGAAATAAAGTACTGTACATACATCAGCACTTATAAGAATGACTATATATAACTCTTAGTGACTATTTTAGGTTTGATCTTTGGAATGCAGATATACACATTCCAGCTGCAATGCACAATATTGAAACATTTGGAATGTATTCACACCATCCCCTGGTGCCTGTGTAGTAATTAGTAAATATCACACATAGGTCTGTGCTAGAATTGCTTTATTATACTCCCTTTTAAATAACTGTAGATAATGTTAGCGTCTAAACATATCCTAATATATTATTTTGGTAATTTGTTTATAGAAGAGACATTCATTTGGACAAATGTGATAGTAAATGGACAGTTAATATAAATGCCAAAATAATCTAAACATTTTTATGTTTATGACACAGTGCAAGACAAAATCATTTTTGTTATCTATTTTAACCACTTGCCACCAAATCATGTACCTGGTACATCATTTGACTTTATAGTGGTTGTACCAGGATGATGCCTGCAGCTGCAAGCATCACCCCGGTACAATTTTTTTAGAGCTGATGGTCGGCTCTCTTGTAATAGCAATCAGAGTGGCTAACTAGCCACTCAATTGCTATTACAAGCATCAGGAGGGAACTCCCCCCCCTTCTTCCGCCTTCTCCGGCTCTCCCATCCCACCGGAAGACCTAAACTACTAGCCGGCACATCCGCCAGCTAGTTGGAGATCAATACAAAGCCGAAATCGGCTTTGATTGGGTCCCTGCTATGGTAACCAGGAAGCGATGACATGACATTTTGCAAGTGCAAACGAGGGATTTGATTTTATTGGGTCCCTCCATTAAGAATACCTGTCTCGTGCCTATTGCTATCACAAGGATGTTTACATTCCTTGTGACAGCAATAAAAGTGAAAAAAAAATTAAAGCAACAGTGTAAAAGATTAAAATAAATAAACATAATTAATAATATTATAAAAATATTTAAAGTGCCCCATCCCCCCATCCTGGCGCGCAAAGGCAAACGCGTTCTTCGGTCCTGATATAAAGTAGTAACTTGTAAAGGCTCTTAAAGCGTTGCCTATGGATAGTAAAATTTACATCGTTTGCCACCATTGCACAATTTTAAAGTGTTTTGTATCTATTTACTCAGCATGACATCTTCTTTTATATTTTACAAATAATTAGGTTATGTATTTTTCTTTTCAATAAAGTTTAAAATAGTTACATTTTTCCCAAAAATTGCATTTGAAAAAGCACTGCGCAAATACCGTGTGGTATAAAAAAATTGCAAAACCCACCAATTTGTTCTCTAGAGCCTCTGCTTTAAAAAATATATAATGTTTGGGGATTCTTAAGAATTTTTCAAGCAAAAAAAAAATTACTTTCATACCAAAAGTACCAGAAAATGCCTGGTCTTCAATTGGTTAGGAATCTAACCATATATTTTTAAATTTTCCATTGCGTTTAGCATAACAATTTAATTACCTTGTAAAAAAAAATCTTATCACAGTCAGATTTTCCAATGGAAAATGTCCGATTGGAGCATGTTGTCGGAAATTCCGACCGTGTGTGGGCTCCATCGGACATTTTCCATCGGATTTTCCGACACACAAAGTTTGAGAGCAGGCTATAAAATTTTCCGACAACAAAATCCGATCGCGTCAATTCCGACCGTGTGTGGCCTGTTCCGACGCACAAAGTGCCACGCATGCTCAGAAGAAATTCCGAGGCGGAACAGCTCGGTCTGGTAAACTTAGCGTTCGCAATGGATACAGCACTTTCTTCACGCTGCAATGTTAAAAATGGTTTAATACAGCGCACTCTCTTCTTCTTTATAATGTGAGAAGAATGAAGTAGTTATATAAGTCTGCTTTTAGAGATCACTACTTTATAATACACCATAATAGGTGAGGGGTTCTTTATCTACACTCACTATGTATTGGTGGTGGGATAAGTTCTTGATATATGACTATTGAATATAGTAATAGAAATTTAAGCTACACATACAGTAGATGCTTGAGGTTTGTCTGACTTACAGGGACAATCTCACAGTATGTCAGCAGGTGTGTACACTTTAATGCCCCGTACACACAGTCGGATTTTCCCTTGGAAAATGTCTGATCGGAGCGTGTTGTCGGAAATTCCGACCATGTGCGGGCTCCATCGGACATTTTCCGTCGGATTTTCCGACACACAAAGTTTGAGAGCAGGCTATAAAATTTTCCGACAACAAAATCTGATCGCGTCAATTCCGACCGTGTGTGGCCTGTTCCGACGCACAAAGTGCCACGCATGCTCAGAAGAAATTCCGAGGCGGAACAGCTCGGTCTGGTAAACTTAGCGTTCGCAATGGATACAGCACTTTCTTCACGGTGAAATGTTAAAAATGGTTTAATACAGCGCACTCTCTTCTTCTTTATAATGTGAGAAGAATGAAGTAGTTTTGCTGCTCATATTCACACAGACTTCTCACAAACTTCTTTCTTTACTATTTATCGGGATTTCCTTAATATATTTTGATTTGTCACATCTGACAACATTATTTTTGTGTTGTATTGTTTTTTTTTTTTGTTTTAAGGCAGAATGTTTTTTTTTGGTTTGTATTTTTTTCAAGGCTGATCTTTGTTTTATTGTATTTTTAGTTTTACTCCAGAATATTTTTGTGTGTGTTTTGTGTGTCAAGTTACCACAACACCATTGATATGTTGTTATATTTAATCTGTGGAAGATTGTTTGGTGTTGGTGTCTCTTGTTAATTTCACATTGTACTTTAGAAATGTACCTGAATCGTCACCAACAAACTGTCCTTTTTGAATGAAAACACACATAGGAGAGTATAATTTTCACAAAAATTTCATTTATTAAGGGCTCACAACTAAACAAAGAGGGAGACAACGCTGGAGAAACAGCAGAAATGGGTGAAGCCTTGGACCCCCAGGGCACACATCAACTATTTTCAAGCAAAATTGGTGGCCTGAGGAGTCCTTATCTAAGGGAGTGCAGTCTGGTCCAGAAGTCCCAGAGATCCGGAAAGCAGCAGATGACATCTGTGTCCCCAGGCTGTGGTCATACAAGAGACTGCATCTTTTGCCAGACCAGACTGAACCCAGGGCCATCACTCTCTTGTCTTCCTTCCACGCCTCCTTCCACGCTGTGGCTCTGGTGGTGGAGTTGTGGCAGCAGCAGGAGGAGGAGGGGCCATCTCACTCAGGTGGGTATTGGGTGTTAGTTCCCCACTCACCCCTTTACTTAGGACTTTTTACATGCATGCCCTGTAGTTTTGTGGCAGCCATGCAGGCAAAGGCCTCTTCAGGAGTGGGTAAGGCTCTGAGGGACACAGAAGCCTCCTGAATAGGGATGAGCCGAACACCCCCCGGTTCGGTTCGCACCAGAACCCGCGAACGGACCGAAAGTTCGCACGAACGTTAGAACCCCATTGACGTCTATGGGACTCGAACGTTCAAAATCAAAAGTGCTCATTTTAAAGGCTAATTTGCATGGTATTGTCCTAAAAAGGGTTTGGGGACCCGGGTCCTACCCCAGGGGACATGTATCAATGCAAAAAAAACTTTTAAAAACGGCCGTTTTTTCGGGAGCAGTGATTTTAATGATGCTTAAAGTAAAAAAAAAAAAGTGAGATATTCCTTTAAATATCGTACCTGGGGGGTGTCTATCGTATGCCTGTAAAGTGACGCGTGTTTCCCATGTTTAGAACAGTCCCTGCACCAAATGTCATTTTTAAAGGAAAAAATCTCATTTAAAACTGCTTGCGGGTTTAATGTCATGTCGGATCATGGCAATATGGATGAAAATCAGTGAGACAAACGGCATGGGTGCCCCCCAGTCCATTACCAGGCCCTTTGGGTCTTGTATGGATATTAAGGGGAACCCCGGACCCAAATTAAAATAAGGAAAGGTGTGGGGCCACCAGGCCCTATATACTCTGAACAGCAGTATACAGGCGGTGCAAACAAGACAGGGACTGTAGGTTTGTTGTTAAGTAGAATCTGTTTGTAATTTTGAACATTTTTAACGTGTTTAGCTCCAGCCAAAATATCTTTTCTAAGCTTTTTGGAAAACATAGGGAAGGGTTATCACCCCTGTGACATTTGTTTTGCTGTCTTTCCTCCTCTTCAGAAGATTTCACCTCACTTTTTTGTCCCAATGAAAAATGTTTTTTGAAAATTTGGGTTTTTTTGTGGAACAAGGATTGGAAAGCATCAGTGGAAAGGAGAAATTGTTTTCCCATATTAACTCTTACAGGAGAGAATTTCCCTTCCTAGGGGTAGATTGCATCTCACTTCCTGTTGTCTCCTTCCGTTTGCAAGTAGGAGTCGTTTGTAAGTTAGATGTTTGAAAGTGGGGTCCTGCCCTATATACTCAGCAGAAATTTGGGCCTTAGGTGTTGCTGTGGCCACAACACTGTAAGCCCTCACAGGGCCCTGCTGTGAAATATTAGATCAAGAATTGTAATTACATGCCCCTGTTGAACAGGAGCTGAAAAATTAGGCCTTAGGCACTGGTGCTGGTGCCACAACACTGCAACCCCTCACAGACACTCTAGTTGGAACGCAGGAACGAGCCCTGCTGCAAAGTATTGCTTCAAAAATTGTAATTACACGCCCCTGTTAGACAGGGGCAGAAAAATTGGGCCTTAGGCACTGGTGCTGGTGCCACAACACTGCAACCCCTCACAGACACTCTAGTTGGAACGCAGGAACGAGCCCTGCTGCAAAGTATTGCATCAAAAATTGTAATTACACGCCCCTGTTAGACAGGGGCAGAAAAATTGGGCCTTAGGCACTGGTGCTGGTGCCACAACACTGCAACCCCTCACAGACACTCTAGTTGGAACGCAGGAACGAGCCCTGCTGCAAAGTATTGCATCAAAAATTGTAATTACACGCCCCTGTTAGACAGGGGCAGAAAAATTGGGCCTTAGGCACTGGTGCTGGTGCCACAACACTGAAACCCCTCACAAACACTCTAGTTGGAATGCAGGAACGAGCCCTGCTGCAAAGTATTACATCAAAAATTGTAATTACACGCCCCTGTTACACAGGGGCTGAAAAATTGTGCCTTAGGCACTGGTGGTGGCGCCCAGAACCAAAAATGTTCTTACAAGCTATCAGCGTGATGATTGAGGAGGAAGAGGATAATTACTCAGGGATAGTCACTCAGCATCAGCATAGGCAGTCTTTGAAGGGATCTGAGATTTCAAAAAAAATTATTCGGTTACATCAGCATCAGGTGCTTGGTAGCTGGTGGTTATCCAAGACTGATTCATTTTTATGAAGGTCAGCCGATCGACCGAGTCGGTGGACAGACGCACCCTGTGATCGGTTACCACGCCTCCAGCAGCACTGAATGTGCGTTCCGAAAGAACGCTGGATGCAGGACAGGCCAGTAGCTCAATTGCATACTGTGCAAGCTCTGGCCAGTGATCCATCCTCAAGACCCAGTAACCCAGAGGATTTTCGGTGGGAAAGGTGTCCAAGTCTGATCTTGCCCCTAGGTATTCCTGCACCATGTAAAACAGACGCTGGCGATGGTTGCTGGAACCGATCATACCTTGGGGCTGCGGACCAAAAAATTGTCTGAACGCATAGGTCAGACGGCCACCTTCTCCACCGCTCCTTCTTTGACTGACCGAAGCCTCAGCAACACGTTGTCCAGAAACAGGAGTTTGTAACCTCCCAGTCTCTGGGAACGCGTTGCACAGACCTTTCTGCAAGGCCTCCCGAAGATGTTTCATCCTCTGCTCCCTCTGCGATGGCAAGATAAGGTCCGCAACCTTACCCTTGTAACTTGGATCAAGGAGGGTTGCCAGCCAGTATTGGTCCTTCTCCTTGATACCACGAATACAAGGATCCTTATGCAGGCTTTTCAGGATCAGGGAGGCCATGCAGCGTAGGTTTGCTGAGGCATTCGGTCCGGAGTCCTCTGGGTCACTAAGGACAACAACGTCCGCAGCCACCTCCTCCCAGCCACGTACAAGTCCATGTGTTCCTTGGGACTGATCCCTTAAAGACTGCTGCTGATGCTGAGTGCCAGGCTCCACCTCCATACTGACACAATCTTCCTCCTCCTCCTCCTCCTCCTCGTCCTCTTCCTGTGTGATCGGCGGGCACGCAGGAACACTGTCTGGATAAAGGGGGCCTTGAGAGCTAAGGAAGTCCTCCTCTTCCTGCCTCTGTTCTGCCTCAAGTGCCCTGTCCATTATTCCACGCAGCGTGTGCTCCAACAGGTGGACAAGGGGGACAGTGTCACTGATGCATGCACTGTCAGTGCTCACCATCCTCGTGGCCTCCTCGAATGGTGACAGGACAGTGCATGCATCCCTGATCATGGCCCACTGGCGTGGGGAAAAAAAACCAAGCTCCCCTGACCCTGTCCTGGTGCCATAGTCGCACAGGTACTCATTGATGGCCCTCTGCTGCGTGTGCAGCCGCTGCAGCATGGCCAACGTTGAGTTCCACCTGGTGGGCATGTCACAGATTAGGCGGTTCTTGGGCAGGTTAAACTCCTTTTGGAGGTCCGTCAGCCGAGCACTGGCATTATATGACCGGCGGAAATGCACACAGACTTTCCTGGCCTGCCTCAGGACATCCTGTAAGCCCGGGTACCTGCCCAAGTACCGCTGCACCACCAAGTTAAGGACGTGAGCCAAACAGGGCACATGGGTCATTTGTCCCTGTCGGAGGGCAGAGAGGAGGTTGGTGCCATTGTTGCAAACCACCATTCCTGCCTTAAGTTGGCGTGGCGTCAACCACCTCTGAACCTGCCCCTGCAGAGCTGACAGAACCTCTGCCCCAGTGTGGCTCCTGTCCCCCAAGCACACCAGCTCAAGCACCGCATGGCATCTTTTGGCCTGCGTACTTGCGTAGCCCCTTGAACGCCTACGGAGCACCGCTGGTTCCGAGGAAGAGGCCATGGAGGAAGAAGAAGAGGAGGGGGTGGAGGAGAGAGGTGTGTCACAATCAGCATTTTGGAGGCGTGGTGGCGGAACAACCTCCAACACTACTGCACCTTGTCCTGCATCCTTCCCAGCTGCCAGCAGAGTCACCCAATGCGCCGTGAAACTTAGGTAACGTCCCTGTCCATGCCTGCTGGACCATGAGTCAGCGGTAATATGCACCTTACCGCTGACCGACCTGTCCAGCGAGGCATGGACATTGCCTTCCACATGCCGGTAGAGAGCCGGAATCGCCTTCCGTGAGAAAAAGTGGCGTTTGGGTACCTGCCACTGAGGAACCGCACATTCCACAAACTCACGGAAGGGGGCAGAGTCTACCAACTGAAAAGGCAGCAGTTGAAGTGCTAGCAATTTTGCCAAGCTAGCATTCAACCGCTGGGCATGTGGATGGCTGGGAGCAAACTTCTTTCGGCGGTGCAGCAGCTGGGGCAGGGAAATTTGCCTGGTACAATCTGACGTCGGTGTACCAAAAGCAGATTGCCCACAAGTACTTGGCTGTGACACACCTAATTCTACACCTTCATTCCTCTCACTGCAGGTCTCAGAGAGGACTGAAGGTCTAGTGGGGTTGGAAATCTCAGCTGATGAGGAGCAAGGAGAGATCCTCTTTGTTCTTTGGTGTGGGTCTTTTAGATACGCTTGCCAACGAACTGCATGGCAGGTCAACATATGTCTGGTCAAGCATGTGGTACCCAAGCGGGAGATGTTTTGGCCACGCGAGATACGCTTGAGACATATGTTGCAAATAGCAGCGGTGCGATCTGATGCACTCGTCTCAAAAAAGGCCCACACCAAAGAACTTTTTGAATAACGCGCAGAGACTGCAGCGCCCTGCACATGTGGAGCTTTGGGGTGTGATGCAGTCAATGTGCTGCCCTTAGGCTGGCCCCTGGAGGGCATCCTGCCTCGTTGTTGATGTGCCGCCTCCTCCTCCTCCTCCTCCTCCTCTCTCCTATCAGGCACCCACGTTGAGTCAGTGACCTCATCATCCCCTCCCTCCTCATCACTGGAGCAAACCTGGCAGTATGCTGCAGCAGGGGGAGCATGACTGCCAGATTGCTGTCCTTCTTGGGCACCCCCTCTGTCCGTGCTCATGTTACTGCCTTCATCGAGCTCAGTATCATCATCAGAGCCTTCCAAACGCTGGGCATCCTCCTGGAGCATGTACCCAACACTGTGGTCAAACAGTTCAAGGGAATCCTCAGGAGGACATGGTGGAGCTAGGGAAGGAGTCACTGATGACATTGAGCTGAGGGAAGAGGCCGCTGCTTTGCCAGACAAAGCACCCTGGGCATGGGTGAGAGAGGATGAGGAGGATGAGGACGGCTTGGTCATCCACTCGACCAAGTCTTCCGCATGTTGCGGCTCAACACGGCCAGCTGCCGAAAAAAAGGCCAAGCGTGTCCCATGGCCACGTGCTGATGAGGATGCACCGTCTCCACGACCAGCACTAGACACAGAGCCTGCTTGCCCTCTCTTATTGGCTTGTGACTGTCTGCCTCTCCTTCTTGGCCTTCCAGACATACTAATGGCCTGTAGCTGCACTAAGCTGGGATAGAACACCTGTAATTTTCTTCAGGTAGCTTTATATACTGTAACCAGACAAGCCTGCCTGTCAGTAGGAAGATAACAGGAACGGATCTAGCTGAACACTGTGAGCAGGACGCACTGTACTAAATGTAAATAGTCTAGCTGCCTGACCGTGGTACTAATAGGATCAAATAGAACACCTGTAATTTTCTTCAGGTAGCTTTATATACTGTAACCAGACAAGCCTGCCTGTCAGTAGGAAGATAACAGGAACGGATCTAGCTGAACACTGTGAGCAGGACGCACTGTACTAAATGTAAATAGTCTAGCTGCCTGACCGTGGTACTAATAGGATCAAATAGAACACCTGTAATTTTCTTCAGGTAGCTTTATATACTGTAACCAGACAAGCCTGCCTGTCAGTAGGAAGATAACAGGAACGGATCTAGCTGAACACTGTGAGCAGGACGCACTGTACTAAATGTAAATAGTCTAGCTGCCTGACCGTGGTACTAATAGGATGAAATAGAACACCTGTAATTTTCTTCAGGTAGCTTTATATACTGTAACCAGACAAGCCTGCCTGTCAGTAGGAAGATAACAGGAACGGATCTAGCTGAACACTGTGAGCAGGACGCACTGCACTAAATGTAAATAGTCTAGCTGCCTGACCGTGGTACTAATAGGATGAAATAGAACACCTGTAATTTTCTTCAGGTAGCTTTATATACTGTAACCAGACAAGCCTGCCTGTCAGTAGGAAGATAACAGGAACGGATCTAGCTGAACACTGTGAGCAGGACGCAATGCAATCAATGTAAATAGTCTAGAAGATAACAGGAACGGATCTAGCTGAACACTGTGAGCAGGACGCACTGCACTAAATGTAAATAGTCTAGAAGATAACAGGAACGGATCTAGCTGAACACTGTGAGCAGGACGCACTGCACTAAATGTAAATAGTCTAGAAGATAACAGGAACGGATCTAGCTGAACACTGTGAGCAGGACGCACTGCACTAAATGTAAATAGTCTAGAAGATAACAGGAACGGATCTAGCTGAACACTGTGAGCAGGACGCACTGCACTAAATGTAAATAGCAGGAACGGATCTAGCTGAACACTGTGAGCAGGACGCACTGCACTAAATGTAAATAGCAGGAACGGATCTAGCTAAACACTGTGAGCAGGACGCACTGCACTAAATGTAAATAGCAGGAACGGATCTAGCTGAACACTGTGAGCAGGACGCACTGCACTAAATGTAAATAACAGGAACGGATCTAGCTGAACACTGTGAGCAGGACGCACTGCACTAAATGTAAATAGCAGGAACGGATCTAGCTGAACACTGTGAGCAGGACGCACTGCACTAAATGTAAATAGCAGGAACGGACCTAGCTGAACACTGTGAGCAGGACGCACTGCACTAAATGTAAATAGCAGGAACGGATCTAGCTGAACACTGTGAGCAGGACGCACTGCACTAAATGTAAATAGCAGGAACGGATCTAGCTGAACACTGTGAGCAGGACGCACTGCACTAAATGTAAATAGCAGGAACGGATCTAGCTGAACACTGTGAGCAGGACGCACTGCACTAAATGTAAATAGCAGGAACGGACCTAGCTGAACACTGTGAGCAGGACGCACTGCACTAAATGTAAATAGCAGGAACGGATCTAGCTGAACACTGTGAGCAGGACGCACTGCACTAAATGTAAATAGTCTAGAAGATAACAGGAACGGATCTAGCTGAACACTGTGAGCAGGACGCACTGCACTAAATGTAAATAGTCTAGATAGAAGATAACAGGAACGGATCTAGCTAAACTGAATACAGTGTATATATATATATATGCAACACCTGGGATGCATATATATACACAATACACTGTAAGTGCAGCTAACTGACTGACTGTTCTGCCTATTCTATCTAACTCAAATCAAATGACACTGTCTCTCTCTCTCTCTATCTCTCAGCACACCGGAACACACACTACACAGGGCCGCCGTGCAGGCGGCCTTATATAGTGTGGGGCGTGTACTAAATCCCCTGAGCCATAATTGGCCAAAGCCACCCTGGCTTTGGCCAATTACAGCTCTCTCTACTGACGGCGCTGTGATTGGCCAAGCATGCGGGTCATAGTGCATGCTTGGCCAATCATCAGCCAGCAATGCACTGCGATGCCGCAGTGAATTATGGGCCGTGACGCGCCACACGAATTTGGCGCGAACGGCCCATATCGTTCGCAATTCGACGGACGGTCGAACAGCCGATGTTCGAGTCGAACATGGGTTCGACTCGAACACGAAGCTCATCCCTACTCCTGAATTAGTCTGAGGGCAGAATCCTACATGTGAGTCGCCTTCCTCGCTCTTTTGTATGGAAGGCGGAGGGGAGGAACCTGCGATTCTGTCAGGCTTTGACTTGTCCCAAGCTTCTCCTGGCTGCAACTTAGCCCCGCCTCCTCCTGGCTGCAACTTAGCCCCGCCTCCTCCTGGCTGCCACATTCCACAGCCTCCTCCTGGCTGAGGTCTTCCTGTGTATGAAAAAGGGACATTGTGTTAGTATTTGTTTCATCAATCACACACAATTTTCACCTCCTGACTGTTGCAAATTGAATGTTAACAAATATAACAGACTATCATTCTGAGCCCAGCATTTTTCATTCTTGTCCCAATTTTGGGTGCCCACTACTGTCTATTGATATGTAAAACACTTTTTTCAATCAGCAGTTAGTGATCAATAATGACATCTAGTAAAGATCATTTATTTATTGACCAGAAATCTGTAGAACAATGCTATACCTGACTCCAGCTGGGCTCCTCCATTTCTTCCTGGCTGGAAGGCCCAGGTTGGACATCAGAAGCCTCAGCTTGGGTGGAAGGAAGAGTGGAAGGAAGAGTGGAGAGGGATTCCCTGACTTCAGTGTGGTCTAACAGAAATTGCAGTCTCTCATAGTACCAGAGCCTGGGGACATAAATGTCATCTGCTCCAGCTCTGGATCTCTGGGAATCCGTGACCTTCTTGCGCTCCCTAAGATAAGTGCTCCTCAGGCCACCAATTTTGGTTTTTAAATAAGGGATGGTTGCTGTGGGGACCACCGGCATCACCAACTCCAGCAGTTTCTCCAGCACTGCCTGCCTCTTTTTTTTATTGTTGTAATGGGGGTGTCTCACCTGCCACAGACAGGGCAGCTCCCTGTACTTGTCTATGAACAGGGGGAGGAAATTGTGGTCGTTGAAGCCATCCATTTTCTCTGCAAGACACAACACAAGACAAACCCTAAGGTCAGGCCAAACTCTCCTAATCTTGTTACAATATAGGCTTCAATTTCGAAGCAGTATAGGCCCAAGTTTAGATCTTACCTTCGTTGTCACGATCGGCGCCTCCGATGCTCCTTCCTCCGCTCACAGATCATACGTAATACGCACGCGTGTTGCGCTTTATACACACTGCGCATGCGTGTAACTCTGCCCGCCCCTGATGTTCTTTCTAGTCTATTCCCCGCCCCTTTTCATTCTGCGCAGTGGGGGAAGAGCACATGGTGGAGACACAGCAGGTGCGTGCTAATTACAGCAACGAGGAGGAGGAGGAGGAAAGCCCGGATCCGGAGACGTCCAGATCCAGAAGGAGACGCTTTAAGGCCTCAAATATGTCCTTTGGGGAGATGTTGGAGATGGTCGACATCCTGAAGAGGGCCGACTATGATGGAAAGTATGGACCTTACCCCAACCCCAATGTCAGAAAGGCCAAGATCATGGCGAAAGTGGTCAAGAGTCTGCACCGGAATTTCGGGGTACGTCGATGGAAAGATCAGCTCAGGAAACGGTGGTCGGACCTCAAATTACGAGAACATGAGCAATACAGAAAGATCCGGAGAGTGCTGCAAAAAAGTAAGTAGTTGTGCTGTGTTCCTCTTCTTTTTGTCTTTATTATGTTCGTGCTGCTCCATGTGCTTTTCTTAAAAGTGTACATTTTAAAATGGCAACTTTCATGTTCATGGGCACATTATTCGTTCGTATCAAACATTTTTCTTTCGGCCTATAAAACACCATTGTTTTGGCCATATGCATTTGGCCACATTTTTTACGCCCTACTTGTATGAAAATAATTTGGTTGTGTAGATGGCTTTGTTACTAGAATGAAATGCAAACTAGATTCTGTGTAAGGAGAGGACACTGAGCAGCTATTTTCACATCTGGACACTGGAGCACTAGTGTGGGACACCAGAACACCATTTTTATTAGGGGGGCCACACAGGTGCTCCAATGTATACTATAGGGGGTCTCCATCTGTGAAGCTTGTACCAAACAGGTAAAGTATTGCAGCTTGACAAAGGACACTGAAAATGCTACATTTTGAAACTCTGACAATTGTACCCCACTTCCAAGCAATGTTTCCTATTTATAGTCCTTCCCTCAAATATCTGTGTGCTAAGTATACCATTTTTGTTTTACATAGGGGAGAAAAGACTCGGAGGACACCCCTCATCCGAGGAGACCAGAGCCCCCCCCCTCTGGAAGAAGGGAAAATCCCCCCAACAAAAGAAGAGCAGGAGGAAGAAGATGTGGTGGAACTAGTCACCACAACAGGTGACCACAGGCTCAGGTAAGAGATGGATGCCGGCATTTTTTTTATACCTGTTTTTGTTTGGTTTCTCTCTTTTTAGGTGATCATGATGTTGTGGATCCAGATCGTTTTACATCAGAAAGTGCACAGATCCTGATCGGGGAGATCATGGGGTGTAATTTAGCTTTGGAAAACCTCCAGAAAAACATCAATGATGTTAATAAAAAAAATAAGAACATCATTGATGTTTTGGGGAGAGTTTAAAACCCCTCCAAATCAGTTTCTTTTTTGTGTGCTACAATGTTCAAAATGTTTTTGCGATTTTTAGAAAAGCAAAATTTGGAGGATGCACACAGTGTGCCAACATGTGCTATCTGCCATCACGGGAGATCAATGGACGCGTTTTGGGGGTGCAACCCCTTCCTCAATAATAAAGTAGCTGAGAGGAAGGGGTTTCTCCCCCAAAACACATCCCTTGATCCCCCGTGATGGCAGCTAGCACATGTTGACATTGGGAAATTTGTGTGCATCTTCCAAATTTGGCTTTTCCTGGGGTGACTTCACCCCATCTGAACGCAATATCAAACACAGTTCCTAAATAATCATGTCTGATATTGCCTTCAAGTTCTACCAAATGTGAACTTTGTAAGTTCAAGATTTGTGTCTTTCTTGTTGGTTTTAACATGTCTGTTTTATCTTAAATGGACATTTCTATTTTTGATAATGCCACCCCAAAAATTGTTATACAACAAACATGTTGGTTTGTTTTAAAAACCTTTTCTAAATGCACATGTGATTGTGCAGGTATTAAAAAGATTGTTAATCAAGAATGTGTGGATTATTGTCTCAACGCTACAACACTTTTGTGGTGATGTAATTGCTGTTTTCTGTGACAATGGGGGTTATTTCCTAAGGGCAAATCCTCTTTGCACTACAAGTGCAGTTTCAGTACAGTTTCAGGTGCACTTGTAGTGCAAAGTGTCTTTGCCTTTAGTAAATAACACCCAACAGTGCTTTGTAAGGTTACACAATCACGCCATTTTCTGGACACACCACATTTCTGTCAGGGTCAGCTAAAACAAACACAAGCAGTAAATGTCACCAAAGATTGGCAAAATTTTTTTCTTTATTGGATCAAGGTTTCACAAATTGTCTGGCATATTGATGGCGCCCCTACCCGCAAAGAACTCAAGGTATCTTAACCAGACATCACGGGCACTCAGGGAGGGCAAGCCAGGACGGCCACTTTCAAGCACCGTCAGGGTTGTTTCATTTATCATTCCGGCCTCAGGCCCAACTGAGCTAGCATAGTTGGCAGAATGTTGACGTAAAAAGTTATGCAGAACACAGCACGCCAGGATTATATGATTCAGTTTATACTCCGCCATATGGATGGGTGTAGAGAAAGAAATAGGCGGAACCGGCTGGCCATGATTCCAAATGTGTTCTCCACCACTCTTCTGGCTCTGGCCAGCCAGTAATTAAAAACCCTCTGTTCTGGGGTGAGGGTCCTCATTGGGAATGGCCGCATAAGATGGTCCCCCAGCGCAAATGTTTCATCCGCAACGAAGACGAATGGGAGTCCTTCCACATTGTCTTCTGGAGGTGGCAAGTCCAAGCTGCCATTCTGGAGACGCCTGTAAAACTCCATCTGGGAGATGACATCACCATCGGACATCCGGCCATTCTTCCCCACGTCCACATACGGGAACTCGTAATTAGCCGACACCACCGCCAACATCACAATACTATTGAACCCCTTGTAATTATAATAGTATGACCCGAGTTGGGTGGTGGGACGATGTGGACGTGTTTCCCATCAATTGCCCCTCCGCAGTTAGAAAAGTCCCACCGCTGGGCAAAGTGGGAGGCCACAGTCTGCCATTCCTGTGGCGTGGAAGGAAACTTTTGAGGAAAACAAAAAAAATTAGTATTTTTGCACATAAACATGGAAAGCAGATTAGACACAAACATTCTTGGTCAACATCCAGATAACATTTATTAAGGGGAATTTTACAACACCAAAGTATAAGGTACACCTATCATATTCCCCCTCCCCCCTCTCATGGGCCATTTCTAACATTATAGGGGGGGATCTTGGACAGGTAACCCTCTTCACTTCATTGAGAGATGAATGCCTAAATAATGGGTATTACTTGGAACAGCCCCTCCTTAGTTACACTATTGGCAGCCCACTGGACAGGTAAGAAGTGTCATAATACAAAGATATAAATACACACTGTACACATTTGAGCACATTTGGACATTCTGCTATTACCTATTAAGATAATAATAGTATACAAAAACTTGAAACAGTACAATTTGAAAGTATACCGGCAGGCCCTTGCACTACATGCTTTGGTAAATTCATCAATAAATCTGAGCACAAAAGAGATGGGTATAGTGTGTATGGGTTTGGCAAAGTCAGCAGATAGAGGATTGAGGATAGATAGAGAATTGGGATCAGCTGACTTAGCAGTTGGGGGGAAGGGAGGGTTCAAAATGATTTGGGGACACCACAAAAACAAGCCTCTGGCACTCTGCCTGAATTTAAAGCACAAATCACATTTCTAAACATTTTAGGGGGTGTTTGGGGTAAAGCACTACTATGGAGCTGATAAAATACATTGTTAAGTGATTACATGAGGTGAATATAGGGGCAGGAGAGCATGCTGGGGAGGTAAGTGAAGGCAAATATGTATGAAGGACAAAAAAAAATTACATAAAATTCCAGCATGAATGAGGACAAAGGGGACATTCACAGCATATTACAATCATGGTAATTAGGGAATGAGGAAAGAAATACAATATATTAGCAAACATTCAATACAATAAAATGTGATATTAAAGGATAAAAATCTTACCTTAATATACTCCTTCTGCAGGACCTGTATGATGGCAGAACAGGTCTCTGGGATAATGATCCCCAGAGCCTGGGGGGGAGATGCCTGTTGAGAACTTCAAGTCCTGCAGGCTTCTCCCTTTTGCCAAGTACCGCAGGGTAGCGGCGAGCTTCTCCTCCGGAGTGATGGCTTGCCTCATGCAGGTATCCTGCCTGCTGATATAGGGGGTCAGCGAAGCCAACAAACGGTGAAATACGGGGTCCGTCATCCTGAGAAAGTTCCTGAAATCATCAGGATTATTTTCATGGATCTCATGGAGCAAAGGCATATGAGAGAACTGGTCACGCTGAAGCAACCAATTCTTGGTCCATGAACTCCTCCCCACCCTGTTCATGGACTGGACTTGTGTCAAGGTCAGGACCCCAACACCAAGCCCCCGCACAGCACGAACTCTACGAGGAGTATGTATACGCAACATGGCTGAAAACGGTCGGCTGCTCAGAACGAAGTAACAGAATGCACTGAAGAACAGCAAGGCCTGTGAAGAGCGACCTGAAAAACAGCAACGAGCGGACAAGATCGCACAGAAAACTCCAATACGAACTGACTGCACGCACTGCAGAGCAGATACAAACCCACAAGCACAAACTGAACCGCAGAAAACGATCTGAAAGCCACGAGTCTGAAAAAGCGCGAATCGTCTCTCACCAAACTTTTACTAACACGAGATTAGCAAAAGGCGCCCAAAGGGTGCCGCGCTTGGTTCTGAACTGGCCTTCTCTAGTCTTGTCGTACGTGGTTGATGTCACCGCGTTGTTGGCGATTGCAAATTCCGACAACTTTGTGCAACCGTGTGTACGCAAAACAAGTTTGAGCCAACATCCATCAGAAAAAATCCATGGATTTTGTTGTCGGAATGTCCGATCAATGTCCGACCGTGTGTACGGGGCATAATAGAAATGTTCAACTTTGATAAAGATTCCTTCTTCAGTCTTTTCCTAATAGGGGAAGTGAATAGTGGCAGATTACAATAATGGTAAAATGGGTGGTTGTCCAGGGTTTCAGATTACAGGAGGACCTGTGGGGATGTTGAAAAAGTTCTACCCTCCTGTGTTCTTCATAATAAGCCTATTTCAGCTTTAAAGGTTTGTAGACTTTTTTTTTCAGAAGGCAGTTAGCAATGACAGTCCTTCTTTTGTTCTCAGTAAAGATTACTAAATTAACATACACAATGGGGTTGATTTACTAAAACTGGAGAGTTCAAAATATGGTGCAGCTCTGCTTAGAAACCAATCAGATTCCAGGTTTTCTTGTCAAAGCCTTATTGAACAAGCTGTCCAATTTTAGTAAATAAACATATATATATATATATATATATATATATATATATATATATATATATATATATATATATATATATATATATATACATTTCCTTTACTTGAAATCCTTAGGGTTTATATACTAAAAGCTAATAGTCTGTTCACTTTGCAAGGGAATTTTTTTCTCAGCTTCATAAGACGCACTTAATTTACACCAGGCACCACCCCCCCGCCGTCACCGCCATGTTAGTACTGGAAGAGCAGGAGAGCGGAGGACAGACATCCCAAGCCCCCGCAAGCACCAGGTGATCTCCCGGCTGGGCCTGATACTGTTGCTGCACTGTTGCAGAGACAGAAGACAGAGCAGCCCGAGCGGCTGAATGAAGTACAGCCGTAGCGGCCGCTCTGGCTGCTCTGTCTTCTGTCAGACGGATGTGATGACGTCAGGTAAGGCTGCATTTATGGGACTGGTAAGGCTGCATTTATAACACTGGTAAGGCTGCATTTATGGCACTGGTAAGGCTGTATTTCTTTAGCACAGGTCAGGCTGCATTTATGGCACTAATAAGGCTGAATTTCTTTGGCGCAGGTCAGGATGCATTTCATGAGCACCAGTAAATATTTTAGTATACAATTTGGTTCAGAATATTTTTTTTCTTGTTTTCCACCTCTAAAACCTAGGTGCGTCTTATGGTCAGGTGCGTCTTATGGAGCGAAAAAATACAGTAGTTAAGGAGATAAAGCTTTGCTAACCTCCATCATCAATCATGTGCAAGCAAAAATATTTTTTTTTCCTATTTTCCTTGCATGTGATTGGGTATTTTTTGCAAAGTGTATTTTCACCACATTCAGTAAGCTAAGGCAATTTTCCATTGCAAAGTAAAAATACCCTTGTAAAGTGAACAGTAAATCAACCCCATTATTTCATAATTTTTAGATATTATCATAATAAATATGCAAATGGTATACTACTACATGAGATCCTTTTCATTCTTCAAGCAGTACATTCCAAATCCTGCAGAAATGTTTCACAAACTCTTTTCAAAAAGCAAAAAATAAATGTCTGTTAACACTGACCCTTTTGATCAAATTAAACTAAAGGGAAGCCATTTCATTTATAACAGCTCTGGACTTACAGTACACTTATTCCAATGGGGGTCTACATATGGTGGGGAGACATGTGGAGGTATTTTCTGGTGGCACTCAAGTAGAAAAAATATAATGACCAGACACTATACGCTGATAGTGGATGGCGGGCAGTGTTTGCAGGTACCAGATAGAAATAGGATTATTGTTTTTGGCTGAACTGGGCAAATGTAATTGTATTTCTACAGATGTTGTTACACATGTGTTATTCTGCAAGATCATGCTTATGATAGTAATAATAGGTTGAGCCTACTCAATAGATTTGTGTATGCCCATATCGGAAAAAAAATCTACATATGGCAACCAAGCTTAAAACCTTGATTATGTGGTTGAAATAATATTAATAATATTAGCAATGATAATAAAAACCATAATAATACAGTAGCATTGTGACTTATTGATAATGAACTTTACCATGTTCTTCAATAATTATGACAACAATGCGATTATGTTGTCAGAATTGTAGGCATAAATAAAAACAGTATTATATATGCTGAGGAAAGTTCAACAGTGACATCTGGTCTAAAGCTGCATTCAATAAACAAAGGTATAAATTAGCATATGAAATGAGATAGAAGCAGCAGAAGGTGTGATAAAGGCTTCATGCTCTTTAAGATTCATGCTTGTTAAGATGTATGGAGATGATCTAGGTTGCATCATCACTGCTAAAATAATTCTACAGCAAATCAGGCAGAAATATTTTTTATTGAGTAGTACACTGTGTAGCACATATATACCAAATATGTCACTCCAAAGCTGGTCATACATGGATTGAAATTCAGCTGGTTCAGCAGGGAGCAGCCAAACTTCGATCCATGTATGGGCACTCTGGTTGAACAGAAGTCTATCTACCGATCAACCATTCAACAAGGATTTTACTGCTGGGCTAAAAAGGCACTTAATGTGGTCACCAAAATCTACATCAAAGAAAACTGAAAGGAGTATGCCTGTCTTACTTCTAACCATTGGTTATGGTCTACTCTTCTAGAAAAAGAGGTGAACAGTACAATAAATATACTTCTTTTAAATAATATCGCTAGTCTACACAGAAAGTGGAACATTTTGTATATGGCATACATTTTTGCATACAAGTATGGGTGAAAAATATTTTGTTTAAAGACATTTAGTTAAAGAATATGTAAACCCAACATTTCATATATTTCTTAAATGTGCCTTCTGTACTATGTACTTGTATGAAAAACTATCCTGTTCTGTTTGTATTGCTTCCTTTGTGTGAAATATCTGGTGCTCCTGCTAGTCCCACTGCTCTCCTATTAAAAACTGATTACACTAGGCATGAGAGCACAGCTTGGTCAGTGTGCTGCTGCTTCTCTACCCCCAGCTGCTTCTCTCCCCCTCTCTAAGATCCTTATGCAGCAAAAGAGGGTATGTGGCCACTAATAAAAAGGTGTTTTTGTTGATTGGACATTACTGTAAGCTTACATAATGTGGGCAAATGCAGGGATGGGCTTTATGTTCGGGTCGAACATGAGTTTGACTCGAACATTGGCTGTTTGCCGAATAGCGAACAATTTGGGGTGTTCGCGGCAAATTCGAAAGCCGCGGAACACACTTTAAAAGTTTATGGGAGAAATCAAAAGTGCTAATTTTAAAGGTTAATATGCAAGTTATTGTCATAAAAAAGTGTTTGGGGACCTGGGTCCTGCCCCAGGGCACATGTATCAATGCAAAAAAAAGTTTTAAAAACTGACGTTTTTTCTGGAGCAGTGATTATAATAATGCTTAAAGTGAAACAATAAAAGTGTAATATTCCTTTAAATTTCATACCTGGGGGGTGTCTATAGTATGCCTGTAAAGTGGCGCATGTTTCCCGTGTTTAGAACAGTCTGACAGCAAAATAATATTTCTAAAGGAAAAAAAGTCTTTTTTTTATAATTGTATTTTTATTGAAATTTTCAAGGAAAAAACAAGATATCAATATGAACAGACAATATCAAATTTGTAAGATAATCCAAAACACTGGATAAGAAATGTCCACATATGTAGAATACAAATGTAATCTGCAAGCAAATGTAGGAGTGAGAACAACTCATATGCAAAATAAATGAAAGAATAGAGGTCATATGTAAGTAACACCATCAGCCAAACATAATACTGCAGAGAACAGGTAATGCTAGGAGGTATTATATGATAAACAATTCGGAGAGGAAAAAAGGAAGTTGGGCTTTTCATGATACTGTAGCCGGCAGGGGAATCCCAAATTCCGACTGGTCCCACAAATCTCAGATTTTATTAAATTGAGGGACACTGTCATGAACAGAAGCCGTCAAGTATTCCATCCTGTGGATATCAGCTATAAGTTGGAGTAATCTGGAACTTGAGGGAGTGATGTTGGATAACCAACATAAGGGGATCAATCACTTGGTAGCTAGAAGGATATATGAGATCAATCTGTTACCATGCTTTGTAATACCTGAGAAAGGGAGGCCTAATAAGTAATGTAAGGGGTCTAGCGGAAGAGATACATCTACCACCTTCTGAATCAACAGCATCGCCTACTGCCAAAAGGGTTGGATCATAGAACATTGCCAAAAAATATGAAACAGGGTACCCACTTCCTGACCACAATGCCAACATTTGTCTGAGGTCGAGGGATCATATTTATGGATGACTTCAGGAATTTTATACCAAAACATAAGTATTTTTACAGAAGTCTCCCTCTGCAAGACACATTTTGAGGATTTAAAAATAGAAGACCATATCCTTTCCCATAGCTGGGAGCTAATGGGTCTACAAAGCAATTGAGCCCATTTCCTCATATATAAGTGAGAAACCTCAGTAAGGGGAGTTGACTAGTGACGGATGCGATGGATAGAGGATACTAAATGCAATTGGTGGGGTCCCTGAGCACACAAATATTCAAAAGGGGTAGGTTTATCTAAGGTCAGTGTCGGAGACAGGGAATGGAAAAAATGTCTGATTTGTAGATAGAAGTAGAACATATGAGAGGGGATATCGAACTTCTCACGGATAATGTCAAAAGAGTGCAATCGATGGAAAATCGGATGCACTAGATTACGGATTTGGAACAGGGAAGCATTCATCCATGGAAAGATATGTCCCAGAGATAAACTATCAGGGATGGATGGATTAAATAATACATTTATCAGAGGGGGACATTTTGATGTGAGGGTAAACGTTTCCCTGCATTTATACCATATGGATAGAGAGAAGTTCATAGGGGCTGTACATTAAAAAATAGGGTCAGTGTGTTGTGAGGGAGACCAGATCAGGGAGCATGGGTGGACCGGATACAATGTCTCTCTTTCTATATCCGACCAATGACTGGGGGCGTGTAGGCTGGACCAAGAGATAATAATTCTTAGGTGGGTTGCATAATAGTACTTTATACTGTCCGGGGCACCCAATCCCCCTCTAGATTTAAGGGCGAAGACCACCGAACTCGCAATGCGGTGAGCCCTGCCGTTCCATATGAATTTTAGGAAGCTCCTTTGAATGGCTTTAAGTTGAGAGAGGGGGATGGCCACGGGTAATGTTTCAAAATAATATAACAGCCTGGGTAGAATGGACATCTTTAATACATTTATTCTACCTAGAAGGGAGAGAGGGTACTTAGTCCAGCTTTGCAAGGATTTGTTGATGTCTAAAATTAGAGGGGGAAAGTTTACAGAGAAGAGGGTTGAGTAAGTAGGGGTAAGATGGACCCCCAAATATTTGAGGGAGGTGGAACACCATTTATAAGGATAAGATTGCATCAATTGAGATAAGAGAAGGGGAGAGATGTTCAAAGGAAGGGCCTCACTTTTTGTGATGTTAACTTTGTAGCCAGATATGACACCAAAAGAGGAGAGAAGATCATGTAATGAGGGGAGGAACAACAATGGTTGGGTAATGGTTAACAGAATATCATCTGCAAATAATGACAATTTGTATTCCCTCTGTCGCATGACCACCCCACGAATATCCGGATGTAGACGGATAGATTCAGCCAGGGGTTCAAGGCATAGTATGAAGAGTAATGGGGATAAAGGGAATCCCTGCCGAGTACCATTACTCATAAGGAAGCAAGGCGACAGAAAGGAAGACATCTGTACTTGTGCTGTTACTTGGGAATACAATGCCTGTAGCGCTCTTAGAAAGGGGCCTCTAAAACCGAACTTAAGTAGCGTTGCAAACATATAAGGCCAGCTCAGCCTATCAAAGGCTTTTTGGGTGTCAAGACTTAAAACTAGAGCTTGAAGTAAGGATCTGTTTAGAAGATCAATTAAGTCTATGGTGCGTCAGGTGTTGTCCCCTGCATGCCTAGTCAGGACAAAACCTACCTGATCTTTGTTAATCAGTTTTGGAATGTATTTAGAGAGTCTAGAAGCCAGTATCTTAGTAAAGATTTTATAGTCTGAGTTTAATAGAGCAATAGGTCTGTAGTTGTCAGGAAGGGAGGGATCCTTTCCCAGTTTAGGTATAACAGAGATATAGGAATGTGAAAAATGGGAGTGTGGGGATTGACCTTTGAGAAAGGTACTGTATAAAGTCAGTAAATGAGGGGATAGGATGTCAAAGAAAGTCTTATAGTAGGTATAGGGGAGGCCATCTGGGCCAGGGGATTTATGAAGTGGGAGGTCCTTAATTGTAGACTAAGGGGGTGGTGGTTGCGCTGTGATAGAAAGGGGGGGAGGGGGGGAAGGGGGCTAGACTAAATGAATCAATAGATATCAAATGACCTGAAAGTGTGAATAAATAATGTGGAAGCGTACCCACAGATGCGAATATATAAATAAAATGTACGCACAAACAAATAGCACTGGATGATGTATAAAAAATTTTCTGTGATCAAACCAAAATGAAAATAAAATTAAAATAAATAGGCTGGAGGTGTATACCAGCAGAGAATGTGCAGGGGTATAGGAATCTGCTATAAAAGGAACATAAATCCAAAATCTATCAAAATAACATGAAAAAACTTTTCCAATGAAATTACTAAAACCATGTGTATATAAATATAATAATCAACTGATGATATAAGTACACACGTGAATAATAATTGACAATGTGAATAAAGAATATATATAAGTTTCCATAAAAATAGTCCCAGTGGTTGGTGTTGGTGACCCGCCAACACTTGGCGAAAAAATATTATACACCAAAGAAAAAATAAAAATAAAATACACAAGATGACGACAGTCCCACCACCAGATGTGACAATCCTGGATATAGATAAGATGGTGATGATGAACCAGGGGGAAAGGAAAAAACAGTGTGCTGACAGGTGGGGGCACCTCCGTGTTTCCAGGCCCCTTACCTTACAGCTGTAAGGTATACAGCATATGTAGAGGAGGCCCCGCAGACGAGGAAGTCCAACGGTACAGCAAGTGGCGTTGATTGGTGATGCCGTATATCATATGTAGAAACAAAGAACGAGTGGTATATAGTATAATACCATTTTATGTAAAGATACAGGTGGGAGGGGGGGGGAGGAAAGGGGGAGGGGGGTTGCACTCACTTTTAAGCAATGAGCGCACGCCTCAACCCACGAGCGCCGAGCTCGTATAATCCCAGGCTCTGGATCTTCTGAGAGTCTCTCCCCGCTTCCAGTTCCTCACCACCCGTTGTGGAGAGTTATTTTGTGCGGTATATAGAAAACAGAAACCGCACATAGCATAATCCCGTATATCATATACTTTATTGAAACATTCAAAAAAGGATCCTCTGAAGAAGTCACGTGACGTGACGATACGCGTCAGGAGCACGGGACGCTGCCACACACTAGCTGGATGTGACGAGCTCGGCGCTCGTGGATGTTTTACCCCCCAGCTGTGTTTTTAAATGTAAGTGCATGAACTTTTTTGAATGTTTCAATAAAGTATATGATATACGGGATTATGCTATGTGCGGTTTCTGTTTTCTATATACCGCACAAAATAACTCTGCACAACGGGTGGTGAGGAACTGGAAGTGGGGAGAGACTCTCAGAAGATCCAGAGCCTGGGATTATACGAGCTCAGCGCTCGTGGGTTGAGGCGTGCGCTCATTGCTTAAAAGTGAGTGCAACCCCCCCTCCCCCTTTCCTCCCTCCCATCTGTATCTTTACATAAAACGGTATTATACTATATACCACTCGTTCTTTGTTTCTACATATGATATACGGCATCACCAATCAACGCCACTTGCTGTACCGTTGGACTTCCCCGTCTGCGGGGCCTCCTCTACATATGCTGTATACCTTACAGCTGTAAGGTAAGGGGCCTGGGAACACGGAGGTGCCCCCACCTGTCAGCACACTGTTTTTTCCTTCCCCCTGGTTCATCATCACCATCTTATCTATATCCAGGATTGTCACATCTGGTGGTGGGACTGTCGTCATCTTGTGTATTTTATTTTTATTTTTTCTTTGGTATATAATATTTTTTCGCCAAGTGTTGGCGGGTCACCAACACCAACCACTGGGACTATTTTTATGGACACTTATATATATTCTTTATTCACATTGTCAATTATTATTCCCGTTTGTACTTATATCATCAGTTGATTATTATATTTATACACACATGGTTTTAGTAATTTCATTGGAAAAGTTTTTTCATGTTATTTTGATAGATTTTGGATTTATGTTCCTTTTATAGCAGATTCATACACCCCTGCACATTCTCTGCTGGTATACACCTCCAGCCTATTTATTTTAATTTTATTTTCATTTTGGTTTGATCACAGAAAATTTTTTATACATCATCCAGTGATATTTGTTTGTGCGTACATTTTATTTATATATTCGCATCTGTGGGTACGCTTCCACATTATTTATTCACACTTTCAGGTCATTTGATATCTATTGATTCATTTAGTCTAGCCCCCTTCCCCCCCTCCCCCCCTTTCTATCACAGCGCAACCACCACCCCCTTAGTCTACTATTGTTTTGTCTGTTTTGGAGCAGTCTTGTGTGTTGCAGCAGTGTCCCTTTAGTATAGGATTCCTTTGACAGCGCAGGAGTTTTCTACACAGGTCCTTAATTGTGTTGTGAAGTTCCTCAGCAGTTATAGGAGCATTCAGATCAGCCAGATCAGAAGTAGATAGTTTTGGAAGACTAAGACCTTCAAAGAAAGCATCAAATTTTTCTTTAGTAAAATTAAAGTGATTTTCGGGTTGTAGGCAATTATATAGTTTGCGGTAAAAGGAACCGAAGATCTTAGACATTTCAAGAGGGCAGTGGGTTCTGGTTCCATCATCCTTTAAGAGGAAATCAGGAAAGGAGTTGAAGGGGCGAGGGCGTAACTTGTTTACTAGCATCCTGTGAGGTTTATTTGAAAACTCATACAATTTTTGTTTTACCCAAAGTAAGGATTTAGCTGCCTTACCAAGAGTCAAGGATTTAATCTGCTCTCTGAGGGATGTAACCTTGCATAGACTCGACACCGTGGGTTTGCACAGTAGCTGACGTTCGGCTATCATTAAGGTAGATGCCAATGACTGTAAAAGTTTGTTTCTGTCTTTTTTCAGGCGAGAGTCTTCCGCGATGCAAACACAGTGGAAGAGCGCCTTATGTGCCCCCCACAGTGTGGAAAAATCCGAAACAGAGCCCACATTGAGCAAAAAAAATTCTTTAAGGCTGGCAGCCAACTTAATGCGGGAAGGCTCAGAGTGTAGGAGTTGGTCATTTAGACGCCAGTGGCAAGACCTAGAAGGGATTTGAGATAGCATGACATCTAGTGTGATAGGGGCGTGGTCAGACCATGTAATGGGGGATATGTCTGAATCGATAATGTAAGGGATAAGTGGAGCTGAAATAAGAAAGTGATCTAGACGTGAATACATTTTGTGGGCCATGGAAAAGAAAGTGAATTGCTTAGCGGTAGGGTGCTTAATCCTCCAGGAGTCAAATAGTTGGTGAGATCTGACACATCTACGGAAGGCATTAGCTTGGGAAGCAGCTTTGCGCGAGGGAGAGTAATTTAAAACAGTTTGCCTATCTCTAGAAGGTGACATGACTAGATTGAAGTCACCTCCTACGATTATAAAGGGTTGGGAGTGGTACTGAAGCAAGTCAAATACCTTGTTGAGGAAATCCACCTGACCACTATTAGGTGCGTATATATTAACTAGAGTGAAGGAGGAGGACATATAATCACAATCCAGAATAATAAACTGCCCATGAGGGTCAACGTGTGTATTTTTGACCCTAATGGGACAGGACTTCTTAATTAGAATGGCCACTCCAGCCTTGCCTGAAGAGCCAGATGCCAGGAAGGAGGTAGGAAAAAACTTTTTAATGTGACACCAGCATGAAAATGTGTCTCCTGGATCATGATTATGTCCGCGCCTGAGGATCTAAACTCCTTTAAAGCAATCCATCGCTTCTGAATGGAATTCAGGCCCTGGGCATTATATGACAAAAGCTTTAAGGTCATGATATCAAGTAAACAGGTAAAGGTAATAGATATATATTGAACTTATGGTAGCCTAAAACATAACTGACATTGAAAAGGATATGTACATTAGTTATAAAGACATAGTGAGAAGGACAAACCCGACGGATCTGAAAATTGATCCAATATACCTCATAGAAAAAGAAAAAAAAGAAAAAACTTTAGAAAAAAGGGAGGAGGGGAAAAAAGGTGACCTCATCCAGCAATACCGACATGAGTTTAGACTCCAGAAACCAAAAACATGAGCAAGTGGACAAAAACATTAGACCAAAAAAGAAAAAAAATAACAATTGAAAGCCCAAGATACTGATGTGTCTCAGGAGGCCCTGAACCATGTCACAGGCCAAGTAGGAACACATGTGGACCTCCCAGCAGGGAACTCAAGGGGAGAGGGGTAGGGAGACGTCCACTCTTCTTAAAAAGAAAAGAATAAAAAGACTTAGTAGATGCTGCATAAAAAATCATCAAAAGAAAGAAAATAAAATGTCAGAAAAAGTATTGGTAATAGTAATAATAATAGTAGTACCCCATGGGAATGGGATGACAGTGCCCCTGAAAACAGACCAGGGTAACACTTAAAACCTAAAGTCCAGAATTCAGCACTGAATTTTGTATGGACCGGAAGAAGAAGAAAGGACAAATGAGGATCATAAAGTCCCTTCCAGGGGCATCAAGGAGGTTGCTTGGCAGATCTTGGACGTTGAGGAGTAGAGAAGTGCTTCTTCGGTTGTCCTCTGACAGATGCGATTCGGTGTAGATGAAAGAGGGCGAGCTTGTGGAGGAGCAGCTTGTGGATCATCGTCAGACAAAGGAGGGAGATTAAGATTTTTCATGAAGGCATCTCCTTCCTGAAGATCTTGTAGGCTATGCTGGACGCCATCCTTAGACACTATGAGGCGAAAGGGAAAACCCCAATAGTATGGGACCCTATGTTGTTGCAGGTGTGCTGTTATTGGGCGTAAATTCCTCCATTTTACCAGGGTGATGGGGGACAGGTCGCTAAAGATTTGTAGCTTGGCCCCTTTATAGGTGATACTTGATTTATTTTGTGCGGCTATGTTCAGGGCTTCCTCACTGTCATAAAAATGAAACCTGATGATGACATCTCTGGGAGGGAGCAGTGTGCCCTGTCCAGGCGCCAGTCCACATCCACCACCGTGGGGGCTAAAGTATTAAAGAGACCCAGGAGTAGGGATGAGCTTCGAGTTCGAGTCGAACTCATGTTCTACTCGAACATTGGCTGTTCGCAAGTTCGCCGAACAGCGAACAATTTGGGGTGTTCGCGGCAAATTCGAATGCCGCGGAACACCCTTTAAAAGTCTATGGGAGAAATCAAAAGTGCTAATTTTAAAGGCTTATATGCAAGTTATTGTCATAAAAAGTGTTTGGGGACCCGGGTCCTGCCCCAGGGGACATGGATCAATGCAAAAAAAAGTTTTAAAAACGGACGTTTTTTCAGGAGCAGTGATTTTATTAATGCTTAAAGTCAAACAATAAAAGTGTAATATCCCTTTAAATTTCGTACCTGGGGGGTGTGTATAGTATGCCTGTAAAGGGGCGCATGTTTCCTGTGTTTAGAACAGTCTGACAGCAAAATGACATTTGGAAGGAAAAAACTCATTTAAAACTACCCGCGGCTATTGCATTGCCGACAATACACACAGAAGTTCATTGATAAAAACGGCATGGGAATTCCCCACAGGGGAACCCCGAACCAAAAAAAAAAAAAAAAAAATGATGTGGGGGTCCCCCTAAATTCCATACAAGGCCCTTCAGGTCTGGTATGGATATTAAGGGGAACCCCAGCCAAAATTAAAAAAAAAATTGACATGACATGACGGGACTTCCCTGTGACGTCACGGGGAATGCCACAGGGAAGTCCCGTCATGTCACCGTGCGTCAGAGGGGGGCGGGGTCACCGGGTGGCCCCGCCCCCCGTTATTTAAGAACCGTCAGACGAAGAGACGCTGTCACACAGCGGGAGCCTCCCTCCATGCCAGCATGGCTGCGGAGCGGCCCGCAGAAGACATGAAGAAGAGAAGAAGGAAGAAGAGATGAAGAAGAAGATGAAGAAGAAGATGAAGAAGAGAAGAAGATGAAGAGAAGAGCGGGAGCCTCCCCTCATGCCATGGGTGCGGAGCGGCCCGAGGAGAAGAAGATAGAAGACGCCGCGGAGAAGATGCTGGACGAGAACGCCGGAGGAAGAACCAGAAGAGCCAGAAGAACCAGAAGAAGAAGAAGATGAAGGAAGAAAGAAGAAGCATTTAAATAAAGGAATTGTCAAAAACTGTCTCTTGTCATTTTTAACATTTTTGACAGTTTTTTAGTGAAATGGTAGGGGTAAGTACCCCCTTACCATTTCACACAGGGGGGGGGGCCGGGATCTGGGGGTCCCCTTGTTAAAGGGGGCTTCCAGATTCCGATAAGCCCCCCGCCCGCAGACCCCCACAACCACCGGCCACGGTTGTGAGGATGAGGCCCTTGTCCTCATCAACATGGGGACAAGGTGTTTTGGGGGGCTACCCCAAAGCACCCTCCCAATGTTGAGGGCATGTGGCCTGGTACGGTTCAGGAGGGGGGGGGGCCGCACTCTCGTCCCCCCCTCTTTTCCTGTGGCCTGCCAGGTTGCGTGCTCGGATAAGGGTCTGGTATGGATTTTTAGGGGGACCCCACGCCGTTTTTTTTTTTTTTTTTGGCGCGGGGTTCCCCTTAAAATCCATACCAGACCTGAAGGGTCTGGTATGGAATTTAGGGGGAACCCCACGTCAATTTTTTTTTTTAAATTTTGGCTGGGGTTCCCCTTAATATCCATACCAGACCTGAAGGGCCTTGTATGGAATTTAGGGGGACCCCCACATCATTTTTTTTTTTTTTTTTTTTTGGTTCGGGGTTCCCCTGTGGGGAATTCCCATGCCGTTTTTATCAATGAACTTCTATGTGTATTGTCGGCAATGCAATAGCCGCGGTAGTTTTAAATGTGTTTTTTCCTTCAAAATGTCATTTTGCTGTCAGACTGTTCTAAACACGGGAAACATGCGCCCCTTTACAGGCATACTATAGACACCCCCCAGGTATGAAATTTAAAGGGATATTACACTTTTATTGTTTGACTTTAAGCATTATTAAAATCACTGCTCCTGAAAAAACGGCCGTTTTTAAAACTTTTTTTTGCATTGATTCATGTCCCCTGGGGCAGGACCCAGGTCCCCAAACACTTTTATTGACAATAACTTGCATATTAGCCTTTAAAATTAGCACTTTTGATTATTCATGTTCGTGTCCCATAGACTTTAACGGTGTTCGCGTGTTCGAACAAATTTTTTTCCTGTTCGCATGTTCTGGTGCGAACCGAACAGGGGGGTGTTCGGCTCATCCCTACCCAGGAGGTATGGGCGCAGATAGGAGTCTCCTACTGTCTCAGGGATGCCACGGAAGCAGAGGTTCTGGCATCTCTCTCTGTTTTGCAGTTGCAACTGGGTAACAGAATGTTTAAGATTGTAATTTTCCTCCTCCATGGCTTGAACATAGTTCACCATTTCATCAAATTTTTGTTCCAGGGCATCTGCACGCTCCCCAATGTGATTAATTTCCCCCCTTATTTCTGTAGAGATTTTGTTCACCTCTGTCACAATGTTTCTGGTGATTTGTTGGAGGAGAAGCTGTAGCTTGGCATCTAATTTCTCATCCAGGATATCCGGGGTTAAAACCCCCTGAGCAGAGGGAAGGACAGGGCCCAGTATATGTCCTGTGGTGACAGGGGGGTTGCCTGCTTCTTCCATCCCCAGAAGTGGATCCATTGCGGCAAAGGGATCAGCAGGGGAACTTTGGGCTGAGAATTGCGGCCTAGTGATGTAGCGGTCCATGCCTGGGCCCGCTCGTGATCCGAAAAGCGGGTTGTAGTTGTGCTGTTGCTGGCCAACCTTGCCCATGGGGTGCCTGTGGATTAGAGTGATCGATCGGGCTTACCCCCGAGTCTAATGGTAGCATTCGTTGCGGTGCGGAGGTCTCGGAGAGCGGACGGTTCCCGGAGCTCTCTCAGATCACGTCCGCTATGCCAGAAAAGGCGCATGCGCCCCTGAAAAAAAGTCATTTAGATCTACTTGCGGCTATAATGAATTGTTGGTCTGGCAATACACAAAAAAGTTCATAAAAACGGCATGGGATACCCCCACAAGGGAACCCCAAACCAAAATTTTAAAAAAAAATGCGTGGGGTTCCCTCTAAATTCCATACCAGGCCCTTCAGGTCTGGTATGGATATGAAGGGGAACCCCGCACCAAAATTTAAAAAAAAAAATGGAGTGGGGGTCCCCTCAAAATCCATACCAGACCCTTATCCGAGCATGCAACCTGGCAGGCTGCAGGAAAAGAGGGGGGACGAGAGAGCGCCCCCCCTCCTGAACCATACCAAGCCACATGCCCTCAACATTGGGAGGGTGCTTTGGGGTAGCTTGTCCCCATGTTGATGGAGAGAAGGGCCTCATCCCCACAACCCTTGCCCGGTGGTTGTGGGAGTCTGTGGGCGGGGGGCTTATCAGAATCTGGAAGCCCCCTTTAACAAGAGGACCCCCAGATCCCGCCCCCCCTGTTTGAAATGGTAACCGGTACATTGTACCCGTACCATTTCACAAAAAAGTGTGAATATGCTAAAAAAAACAACACACTGTGGGAGAAGTCCTTTATTAAAAAATAAAAAAATAAAACTGTCTCACGTAGTCCATTCACCTCTGCCGACGGACCAAAAAAATAAATAAAGATCTGCCTCCATAGGAGGCACACGTCATATGACCCATCCTCGCAGGTGAAAGCTCTTTTAAAACTGTGGGCGGGGCCACATGGTGTCGCTACGGAGGAAGCCATAGGGATGCCCCCGTGCGTCAGAGGTGGGCGGGGTCTCCTGGCGACGACACTGTGTGGCCCCGCCCACAGTTTTAAAAGAGCTGTCACCTGCAAGGACGCGTCATATGGCGTGTGCCTCCCATGGAAGCAGATCTTCTTTCTTTTTTTTTCGGTCCATCGGCGGAGGTGAATGGACTACGTGGGACAGTTTTATTTATTTATTTTTAATAAAGGACTTCTCCCACGGTGTGTGGTTTTTTTTTTACCATCTTCACACTTTTTGTATGAAAAGGTACGGGTACAATGTACCCGTTACCATTTTAAACATGGGGGGCGGGATCTGGGGATCCCCTTGTTAAAGGGGGCTTCCAGTTTCTGATAAGCCCCCCACCCACAGACCCCCACAACCACCGGGCAAGGGTTGTGGGGATGAGGCCCTTCTCCCCATCAACATGGGGACAAGGTTCTTTGGGGGCCCATTTTTTATTTAAATTTTGGTGCGGGGTTCCCCTTAATATCCATACCAGACCTGAAGAACCTGGTATGGAATTTAGGGGGAACCCCACGCATTTTTTGTTTTAAATTTTGGTTTGAGGTTCCCCTGTGGGGGAATCCCATGCCATTTTTATCAATGAACTTTTATGTGTATTGCCGGACCGACAATTCATTATAGCTGCGAGTAGTTTTAAATGACTTTTTTTCCTTTAGAAATGTCAATTTGCTGTCAGACTGTTCTAAACACGGGAAACATGCGCCACTTTACAGGCATACTATAGACACCCCTCAGGTACGAAATTTAAAGGAATATTACACTTTTATTGTTTTACTTTAAGCATTATTAAAATCACTGCTCCCGAAAAAACGGCCGCTTTTGAAACTTTTTTTTGCATTGATACATGTCCCCTGGGGCAGGACCCGGGTCCCAAACACTTTTTAAGACAATACCATGCATATAAGCCTTTAAAATTAGCACTTTTGATTTTTCATGTTCATGTCCCATAGACTTTAACGGTGTTCGTGTGTTCAAACAAATTTTTTGCCTGTTCGCATGTTCTGGTGCGAACCAAATGGGGGGGTGTTCAGACCGTTCCTAGGCACATGTCACAGCTTCCATTTCCCCATGAGGAAGCTGTGGTGGATGTGGTGAACCATGTCAGGAGCATAGCTTGAGGATGGCAGCACCTTAGGCAGGAAGGAAGGACACTTGTATGTGAAATGCTAAAAGTGGTTGTAAACCCTTACATACCACTTTTACCTACAGGTAAGCCTATAATAAGGTTTACCTGTAGGTACTGGAAATATCTCCTAAACCTGCACAGCTTAGGAGATATTTACCATTTATATGCTTGTGCGGACGTCATCAGGGGAAGGGGCACTGAAGAAAGGGCACGATTGTGCCGTTTCTACAGGGCCCATGCTGTGACCGTCGGCTCCCACGTGCATGCCTGGGAGTGACATCATGCAACTCCAGCCAGTCACAGAGCTGGAGTCCATGGTCCCGGAAGGAAGAAGGGTGAAGATGGATGCAGCCAGCAGTGGGGACATTGCGGGCTTCGTTTGCAAGTAAGTGGCACATAATGGGCTAGTATGTGATGCCCATTATGCTTTTACTTTGCAGGGAACAAAAGAGGAAGTAAAACCCATCAGGGTTTACTTCCTCTTTAAGGGGCAATACTGTTTTCACTACTTGCCAGCCACCCACAGTACAGTACGTTTACTGTGTGCTGGTGTCATGTACAGGCAAAGCGACCTACCCTTACATTATTTTCCCTTTACAGACCCCAGGGTGTTTTGCACACCTGCTGGGGTGCGTGAACAGCCCCTCACATGACCGCTGTGTCCACCAGACACCGGAATGCGAAACCTGATACTCAGGGTCTGGTAATCACGGGATTGTGATTGTGCTATGCAATCACATGATCACAATGTCAACAATGCTGTTATGAATCAATATGATTTATAACAGCTTTGCTTTCTTTTCTAGTGAGCTGTAATTGACCGACAACTATCACATGGTACCTGGGTCAGTTACAGCACCCTATACAATGTTATTAGCTGTAGCCAATCACAGATCACTAGTATTTACAGCTGTCATGAACTTAACCTATTCATGACAGATGAAAGCATTGATGGTACAATGATTTTCATTGTACCAGCAATATAAAAAAATTCCCAGATCACCCCCAGAGTAGTGCAATGTTACTATGGTAATCCTTACACAGATACGGTATATGCAGGTTTTGAATGAAAACGACAGAGGTATCCAACTTTAATTTGAGGCAAATCAGACTGAAAATCACTTTTTAGACCTTGTGGGAGATAAGTTTATTATCGCTACTTATTTCAAAAGGACTAATCAAAATGAATTCATCCCTATTGCTTTGATTACTTCCCCTGAATCAAGTTCATAACTCAATTTATGTGCCTTAGGCAAAGTTGTACTAAAACACAGAATTTTATTGCTCAAGCTCAACTTCTTAAAGAACAATTTGTTGAAAAGGGATATGATGAAGGAACACTTGTTGATACCATTACCTCTGTCCAACAATTGGATAGACACAAACTGTTAGAAGAAAAACCTGCCATTCACGATAACATGCGATAGGTCCTCTTGGTCTTTAGTCACATCTTATTCTACACAACATTTCCAGATCAAGAGAATCCTAGCCAAACATTGGCATTTACTGCTTAATTATAGGGATCTGGGACCTGTCCTTCCCCCAAGACTACAAGTGGTGTTTAACGGGGCTCCAGCATTAAGAGATTGAATTGCACCAAACATCTTCAATCCACCCAAGCAAATTTATTTTTTCCATAATCTTACTAGATTTCACAGATATAAAAAATGCAATATTTATCAGATCAACATCTGCAAAGATAAGAAAACTGACATGTTACATTCAACGGCCACAAGTGGTGTGTAAGAGGGCTCCAGCATTAAGAAATCGAATTGCACAAAACATCTTCGATCCACCCAAACAAATGTATTTTTCCATAACCTTACTGGGTTTCACAGATGTAAAAAATGCAATATTTGTCAAATCAACATCTGCAAAGATAAGAAAACTGACATGTTACATTCAACGGCCAATAAGAGATCCTCTCGTATTAAACCCTTTATTACTTGCTCCACGACTAATGTGGTCTATTTATTGCAGTCCCCGTGTGGCCTCCAGTACAATGGGAGGAACACACGGTCATTGCAAATTCGGTTGGAGGTGCATTTAGTGAATATTAAGCGAGGTTATGGTGGACACAGCATTTCAAAACATTACGCTGTGGTCCATAACAAAAATCCCACTGGTACTCTTTTCTTGGGGGTTGACAAGTACACTTCACATTGGAGGGGTAGTGCCAATAGGAGAGAGATCTCTAAATTGGAGACAAAAGGGATTTATGATGTTTGATCCTATGTCCCCCATAGTCTCAACATTGAAAGTGTTTAGAGTTTTTTCCCTTTTTTATAGAGGTATACTTTTTAACACATATAGTATTAGGGGTGTACCTCTTTTTTGGAGGGGTTCTACCTTTTATTATACTATGTTTTTTATATACATTAATAGCGTGTTGTACCCCTTTTCCTGTTTTCCTGGTGGTCATTGGGACTGGACTCAGTGGGGCAAAAAAGTATTTAGTCAGCCACCAATTGTGCTAGTTCTCCCACTTAAAAAGATGAGAGAGGCCTGTAATTGTCATCATAGGTATACCTCAACTATGGGAGACAAAATGTGAAAACAGATCCAGACAATCACATTGTCTGATTTTTTAAATAATTAATTTGCAAATTATGGTGGAAAATAAGTATTTGGTCACCTACAAACAAGCAAGATTTCTGGCTCTCACAGACCTGTATCTTCTTATTTAAGAGGCTCCTCTGTCCTCCACTCAATACCTGTATTAATGGCACCTGTTTGAACTTGTTATCAGTATAAAAGACACCTGTCCACAACCTCAAACAGTCACACTCCACTATGGTAAAGACCAAAGAGCTGTCGAAGGACACCAGAAACAAAATTGTAGACCTGCACCAGGCTGGGAAGACTGAATCTGCAATAGGCAAGCAGCTTGGTGTGAAGAAATCAACTGTGGGAGCAATAATTAGACAATGGAAGACATACAAGACCACTGATAATCTCCCTCGATCTGGGGCTTCATGCAGGAACTCACCACGTGGGGTCAAAATGATCATCATAATGGTGAGCAATCCCAGAACCACACGGGGGGACCTAGTAAATGACCTGCAGAGAGCTGGGACCAACGTAACAAAGGCTACCATCAGTAACACACTACGCCGCCAGGGACTCAGATCCTGCAGTGCCAGACGTGTCCCCCTGCTTAAGCCAGTACATGTCCGGGCCCATCTGAGGTTTGCTAGAGAGCATTTGGATGATCCAGAAGAGGATTGGGAGAATGTCATATGGTCAGATGAAACCAAAGTAGAACTGTTTGGTAGAAACACAACTCGTTGTGTTTGGAGGAGAGAGAATGCTGAGTTGCAACCAAAGAACACCATACCTACTGTGAAGCATGGGGGTGGCAACATCATGCTTTGGGGCTATTTCTCTGCAAAGGGAACAGGACGACTGATCCGTGTACATAAAATAATTAATGGGGCCATGTATCGTAAGATTTTGAGTGCAAACATCCTCCCATCAGCAAGGGCATTGAAGATTAAACGTGGCTGGGACTTTCAGCATGACAATGATCCCAAACACACCGCCCGGGCAACGAAGGAGTGGCTTCGTAAGAAGCTTTTCAAGGTCCTGGAGTGGCCTAGCCAGTCTCCAGATCTCAACCCCATAGAAAACCTTTGGAGGTAGTTGAAAGTCCGTGTTGCCCAGCGACAGCCCCAAAACATCACTGCTCTAGAGGAGATCTACATGGAGGAATGGGCCAACATACCAGCAACAGTGGGTGACAACTTTGTGAAGACTTACAGAAAACGTTTGACCTCTGTCATTGCCAACAAAGGATATATAACAAAGTATTGAGATGAACTTTTGACATTGACAAAATACTTATTTTCCACCTATGATGACAATTACAAGCCTCTCTCATCTTTTTAAGTGGGAGAACTTGCACAATTGGTGGCTGACTAAATACTTTTTTGCCCCACTGTATATGTATATATATATATATATATATATATATATATATATATATATATATATATATATATATATATATATATATATATATATATATATATATATATATATATATATATATATATATATATATATATATATTGTATATCTCTTTGTTTTTTATTTTAATTTATTAATAAAATAATAAGCTTTTGTGGATGTGATGTGTAATGGTTGATATTTGACACCTTTAAATGGTTTTATTATATGAGCAGTATTTATTATTCATTCTGATATCCACTTTGATGTAAAGGTGTATTCCTTCTTAGAAGTTAATTTAGCTTGCTTTCTGGGTCAAGGTTTTAAAGCCAATTGGTCCTGTACCTTTAGGGGCCATGTAAATGTAACAACCAACTTGGGAAACAAAGTGAGGCTTAGTCCCCGCTTATCTTGGTCCCTGAGTGGAAAAGAGGCTTGGCCCCTGGACCATAGAATGAGACCAAAAGGAGGCTTGGTTTCATGTTGGGAATGAGGCTCAGCCTAATGCAATGGGTATTTGAATGCAATGACTCATTGTGTTGCTCTCTAGCCCTGGAAGATGTCTTTTGATGATGAAAACAGTCAGAAAGAGCTTCGATCTGACACTGTCTCAAATTACATGCCTGCTTTGAATCTATGGATATGTGCATTGCTTTTTCTTCTTACATGTGAGTGTATTACCTATTATTAAATAAATGGTTTTAAAATTTTTTACACTCTGGAGAGTCGTCTATCTGTACAATTTATATGAGCAACCGTATATAGAACATTGCGGCCATATGTGTATATCGGTATCCCTGTTTTATTGATTTTGGGTCCACCCTTGACGCCAAAAAAAGCGAGTTATAACCATCCTGAAAGGGGAATCATGTGGATTCAGTAAGCAACCATTACATCTATCACTTTGGGTGAAGGTATCGGTGGGTGTCATCATATAATCCGCGGGACTGTAAACTGTGTTCCACCTCTGATTATCTTCACATCACACACTTGGATTGGAATTGGACTTTGTTAATGTTTTCCACTTTGGCTTCATAGTATGGGGAGATTTTTCTCCCTTTTGTATATTTTATACAAATCTGTTGCGCTTTAGGTAGATAAACTTAAAATTAAAATTGAATTAGAAAGTCCTATTGTAAGCTGCTAGCACAATATGTATAGGTAAAACACAAACAGATATAGTGGAAATGGTGCAGTGCTATATTCAGTTAATTATTCCATAATAACAAAAGTCCATATATATATTCAAAGTGGTGTTTGCTAAGGCAGATACCATGTGTCATAGGCGTAAATAGACCATCACCAGCACCCGAACACACTGACTCTTACTCTCTAATGGAATAAATAACGCAATATATATCACTCAAATTTATAGCTCCATCAGCAATCCACCCCAGGGAAATTCCCCAGTGTCTCCACCACTGCACCGAAGTCTCAAATGAACATAAAAGAAACACTCCTCTTTGTAGACATCCCAACAAAGGTTTATTGTAAAATTCTGAAAAAGAATAACACTCACATTTCAAGAGATTAAAATTGGCTCATCAGAAACAGCCGGCGTTTCAAACCCACAAGATGGCAGCTACGCCCCAGCATGTAGTCGCGGGATATGTTGCCGACTCCTCCCTAAGCATTTTATCATCAAATGACGTCATACTTGTACTAATACCTGATATGATTTATATGTTTTAGTCAGGGTTTAATACCAGCCACTTTTTGTATGCACTGATAGTTTAACGGATTAACTAAGGACATCTGCACAGTCATTATGATGAAATTTTGATGAATTAATTCATTTTCATTTTTATTGATTTTGTTTATTTTTTTCCTTTATTGCACAGGTACGTGGTTCTGTTAATTAGAGTCAATTACGTATGGAAACATTGAACTACTCTAAAAAAAAAATGTTTTAAATAGTAAAAAAATAAAAATTAATTAAAAAAAAAAGTATTGAAAGTAGTGAATACAAAATAATGTCATATCACAATACTATACTGTGCTGGTGACGGTATGTAAAAAAAAAAAAGATAATTGTAAAAAAACAAAAAAAACAAATGTAATTTCTTAATTTTCCAAAAAACTGTGACAAAAAATTACAATTTGATAAAAATTGCCATGTCTCCTACTAAATGCCTTAGACTGTCTACTTTCCAAAAAGGGGTAATTTGTGGGGAATTTGTACTGTACAAACAAATGGCCACTGCCCGCACTTATAGCTGGCCTTTGCAGCAAGGAGCACATGTAAGGATGACGCATGTCAAACAAAAACAAAGACAATTCCCAGATTAACTTTCTGACCAGCCTGTAACCAACCTAATTATCCTGTCTAACAGAATGTTTTAAAACAGGGGTTTAGTTTGCACACATTTGCAAATACATGCGTAAGCTGCCGAGCCACTTTACGGCATCCCAGTATTATTTGCAGTCCTAACTATAAATTCTGAGAGCCTCCATAGTAGAAACACATGCATTGTAATTGATAGGCAGAGGACAGGTGAGCCTGGGGGAAGCCCACCCCTCCTTAAAGACACAGGGGCGCACTGGGCACACAGCATATGGCACAATGGCAACAAAGGAGTCCAGTGTGTCCTCTCACCAGTATTCCAACAGTACAAATAAATAGTCACTGCCTTCACCAATAATTAGCCTTTGCAGCAAGGAGCACATGGAAGGGCGAGGCATTTCAAACAAAACCAAAGAAGGTTACCAGCTCAACTTACCAACCATTCTGCAAACAACTGAATTATCCTGTCTAACAGTATGTGTTAAAAACAAGGGTTTCGTTTGCATACATTTGTAAATACATGCGTAAGCTGCAGAGCCACTTCACAGCACCCCAGTATTATCTGCAGTCCTAACTATAAATTTTCAGAGCCTCCAAAGTAGAAGCACATGCATTTAAATGGATAGGCAGAGGGCAGGTGAGCATGTAGGGAGCCCACCCCTCCTTAAAGGCACAGGGGCACACGGGACACCAGGGTATTTGTAATATCCTGACATTTTAAGGGTTTTAAGGAATGATTAATCAATTTTCAAATATATGTATACCATATTTTGTGGATGCTATGACTTTTTTACAGACTAAATAATGTACACTTAATGGGATTTTTTTTTTTTTTACAAAGACATGTAGCAGAATCGATTTGGGCCTAAATTTATGATGAAATTTGATTTTACTGGATATGTTTTAAGACAGAAAGTGTTAGTCGTTTGCATGATTACCGGGTAGTGTAGAGACAACAATGTTTTTTTTACTGAATGCACTTGGATACAAAATTCACGGGTTTCATTTTTTTTATTATAATGATATGCAACAGGAAATAAACAAAACTGAAATTGTACAGGCATGCTAAATATACTTAAGTAAGTAAGTAAATAAGGAAGAAAATCGTGGAATTGCCACCATCATACAGCAAAGTTATATGTGGCCACTATATGTGGAAGATTTTTGAGTGATTGTCAAAGTTAAGGAAAATAATTGATATGAGGGCAGAGTTGTGGGATTCAGAACATTATTTGCATCTTACCCTCTGTATAGTTCTTTAACTATGAGCATCAAAGAATTTAAAATTCAAGGTTTTTCTTGAACCATCTGCTCTCACAATGCACATTTGCTGATATTGTTTATTAATCAGTTCTACACTTGTCATTTTTCATTTTTTTCCTCAAAGTTCTAACTTATACTGTAAATACAGGATTCTGCTTTCCATGTATGTATTTCAGGTTCTAGGTTAAAATGTTCTATATTCCTGTAATTTGACTGCAAAGTTTTACCAGGGCCTGCACAGGATTGGGTATTCTTTGCAAAGTGAAATTTTACTTAGGTTGACACATTTATTAAGCTAAATTAAAATTCACAAATTTACAATGATTCATTTTCATGGGCACCACATCCCTTAACACATCCTAGTCTACATATTCTTTTTTCAGTGGGACTTTTTAGGTGAAAGACATACATCACTTATACATCACACAAACAATAGCTATTATTTGTACAAGGCAGACTTTTATTTTCCCATAAAATCCAGTTAACATCATGATAAGTTTAATTAAATATAACAAAACAATCTCTCATAGTTCCAGAAATAGTATGTTGGATAGCTTCTTACTATACCTTTCAATGTCTTGTAAACTACTACCATGGAATGGGTACAGAAGACCGTTTCAAATTGAGGTAGAGATCTCTACAACACAAAAGGACAAGTTTGTATAAATATATATATATATATATATATATATATATATATATATATATATATATATATATATATATATATATATATATATATAGTGCTGCACAGCTACATTTATGATATACATTAAAAAAAAAGAAAAAAATACAGAAAGAATTGCTGGAAATTCTATATCATTCAATTTCCATATATATAATAGTAAAACAACAAATCCTAATTCATTTGTGACAAATACAGTGGCTTGCGAAAGTATTCGGCCCCCTTGAACTTTTCAACCTTTTGCCACATTTCAGGCTTCAAACATAAAGATATAACATTTTTATTTTTTGTGAAGAATCACCAACAAGTGGGACACAATTGTGAAGTGGAACGAAATCTTTTGGATTTTTGAAACTTTTTTAACTAATAAAAAAATGAAAAGTGGGGCGTGCAAAATTATTCGGCCCCCTTGCGTTAATACTTTGTAGAGCCACCTTTTGCTGCGATTACAGCTGCAAGTCGCTTGGGGTATGTCTCTATCAGTTTTGCACATCGAGAGACTGAAATTCTTGCCCATTCTTCCTTGCAAAACAGCTCAAGCTCAGTGAGGTTGGATGGAGAGCGTTTGTGAACAGCAGTTTTCAGCTCTTTCCACAGATTCTCGATTGGATTCAGGTCTGGACTTTGACTTGGCCATTCTAACACCTGGATACGTTTATTTGTGAACCATTCCTTTATAGATTTTGCTGTATGTTTGGGATCATTGTCTTGTTGGAAGATAAATCTCTGTCCCAGTTTCAGGTCTTTTGCAGACTCCAACAGGTTTTCATCCAGAATGGTCCTGTATTTGGCTGCATCCATCTTCCCCTCAATTTTAACCATCTTCCCTGTCCCTGCTGAAGAAAAGCAGGCCCAAACCATGATGCTGCCACCACCATGTTTCACGGTGGGGATGGTGTGTTGAGTGTGATGAGCTGTGTTGCTTTTACGCCAAACATATCGTTTTGCATTGTGGCCAAAAAGTTCGATTTTGGTTTCATCGGACCAGAGCACCTTCTTCCACATGTTTGGTGTGTCTCCCAGGTGGCTTGTGGCAAACTTTAGACGAGACTTTTTATGGATATCTTTGAGAAATGGCTTTCTTCTTGCCACTCTTCCATAAAGGCCAGATTTGTGCAGTGTACGACTGATTGTTGTCCTATGGACAGACTCTCCCACCTCAGCTGTAGTTCTCTACAGTTCATTCAGAGTGATCATGGGCCTCTTGGCTGCATCTCTGATCAGTCTTCTCCTTGTCTGAGCTGAAAGTTTAGAGGGACAGCCAGGTCTTGGTAGATTTGCAGTGGTCTGATACTCCTTCCATTTCAAAATGATCGCTTGCACAGTGCTCCTTGGGATGTTTAAAGCTTGGGAAATCTTTTTGTATCCAAATCCGGCTTTGAACTTCTCCACAACAGTATTACGGACCTGCCTGGTGTGTTCATTGGTCTTTATGATGCTCTCTGCACTTTCAACAGAACCCTGAGACTATCACAGAGCAGGTGCATTTATACAGAGACTTGATTACACACAGGTGGATTCTATTTATCACCATCAGTCATTTAGGACAACATTGGATCATTCAGAGATCCTCGCTGAACTTCTGGAGTGAGTTTTCTGCACTGAAAGTAAAGGGGCCGAATAATTTTGCACGCACCACTTTTCAGTTTTTTAATTGCTAAAAAAGTTTAAAATATCCAATAGATTTCGTTCCACTTCACAATTGTGTCCCACTTGTTGGTGATTCTTCACAAAAAATTTAAATTTTATATCTTTATGTTTGAAGCCTGAAATGTGGCAAAAGGTTCAAGGGGGCCGAATACTTTTGCAAGCCACTGTATATGAGTCAAATCATCCAAATATAAATGTCCAAAATAAAGTCATTCACAAAATGTAAAAGTCCTAGGTGTAAATTCATCAGAAGTGTCAGTGAATGAATCCAATAACTCTGATCCCATATGTTCCCCCACCAATCACGTTATGCTTGCACCTGAAAGTTTTGACATATATGAAATAATAGGTCACACTGCATCTTCTCCTTTAAAGGGACACAACCTCCTGGGTATCTCCAAACCTGTCACAGTGCTTCCTTCCTATATGGTTCCTTAGATCTGTTACAGCAACCAACCTCCTCCCAGAAAGGATCTCTCCAACATATAACTAAAAAATAGAACCATCATCATGCTTTTCTGTTTATTAAAGCTCTTTTTATTCAACAGTGGTTAAAAAAAGTCACTTTTTTTTGGTGCACAGTAAGCTGGTGCAGCGCAGTATAGAGACATTTTAAAACCCTTAGGAGGACCTCAGATTGGCAGTTCACATATGATCCACCCCTATGCATTTCATCACTTGTCATGTGACTTCCTCAAGGGAGAAACAGAGCCTAGGTTCCTGCCGGTTTATATCTATGCTACGGTGCCATCTTTCCACCAAATAGTTGTCATAGCAATTGGGCGCTATCTTTCCTGAATTACCGATGTGAACTCCATCAACAAACCACATTATAAAATCATGTTTTTTACATTTGGGTAAACAAAGTTTTTTCCATGGGATTTCCATGGCAGAGCCAAGTGTTTTAATTTTAGCATTCACCAATTATTTTTTTATTATCAAATTTTTTATTTATTTTCCATTATATACATTACTTCATACTTTGAATCTACAATATTCAAGTTTATCCAAATAGACACATTTATCTTAACAATTAACAATTCTTAACAATTCTTCCCTCTTTCAAGCACAAAAAAAAAAAAAAAAACGCAATAAAATTTAAACACCTTCCCCCTTCCTTATTTCTCCCACCCCTACACCAGTAGTGCTCCCTCCCACAGTTGTCTCATCTCTTCCTCTAAATATAGTGTTTCCATTGTGCCCCACACTTCCCTTCCAAATCCACAAAATGGAAAAGTCATTCCGTCCTTGTGATAGAGAAAAAAAAAAAAAAGCATTCACCAATTAAATGAACAAAACATACTCAAAAGTTAATTAAAGACCCCCAAATCATATACATTCTCAAAGAAGGACAACTCCTGTATATACATGTATGTAAAATGTTTCCTTGTGTTTATACATTGAGTAACACCTGAGCAAGTATTTAATGTATTTTTTTCAAAAATACACTAAACTCACTGGGAGTGCATACAGACACCTTATAAAATCCACAGCACCTGCTAAATATAATAGTGATGGATCAATAGTAATGTGAGGGGATGGAACTTCGTGGCAAGCACCGATACTACCTTGAAATGTAAACGCTTTGCCTGTCAGAATGTATTTGGCTGTGGCAGGCACCTCTAGGTGCCTAACGTTATACCTGCAGTAGTTTTTTGTTTTAACCCTAGAGGTAGTCCTAGAAATATTGTACACTTTTATATATCCAGGGTTAATTGAGAGGTTTCTTGAAATTTTTGTACAGTAAGTACAAGGTACTGTTATCTACACATTATTCAATTCAGTCCCTTTATTTTACAGCCACTGGTTGGGTAAACTGATGATTCAGAGGTGTAAAAATTCATATTTTAACACTTAACAATTGGAGACAGCATTAAACCACTTAAAATGAATACTGATGAAAGCTAAGAACATTACATCTGCTTTAGGCAACAGCATACATTAAAACCCTAATTAAAAATGAGATACTTAATTGCTTTTATTTCATATTCAATTCTTATTTTTAGAATTAAACACAATGCAATAAATTAACATTTATATAAATTATATGTGTTCCTTCCAGGACTTAAGATTGTGGTTTCTTACAATGTCCACATCTAATGAACAGAAAAGTGGACTTATTCAGTAAAATAGGGCAGGCATCACAATTCTAATTACCTATAAATTGTCCATATATGACTGTTACAATTTTACTGAATTCTGATTGGTTGCTAGTTGTTGGCACTGCACTTATGCATACACGATCCAACATCATTCAGTATTTTTTCAGCCCATTGTACATAGTTGTACTGTATATGCCCATATCATAGGAGCGTTTGAATTGAAATATTCTGTAGTTTAATTCTGTTTAATAATTTATTGGTTGTTGGACTGTAAACCATGGTCAGATCGAAATATAGTATAAGTATAGCTCTACCCCCGTAGGGCCATTGGTAATAACTGGTTCTTCCCAAATAGTATAGAGGCTACCTGTCCCCATAAGCACTAGTCCATGCACACTGGCTCCAATATTTATAAACTGTGTATTGTACTGCGTAATGAATTAGACCTTATTGGGAATACCCCTGCTGCTGAACCATCCCTTTGTGTACAAAAAAACAAACATTGTTGGCTTAGGGATCGTCTAAAGACTATTAGGATGTGATATTATATCTAGAGGGATATAGCACACTCGCTCAATAGCTTAGTCTAGGTCAGTGGCTCTCAACCTGGGGTTGGGACCCCCTCGGCCGTTTAATGATGATTTGCCAGGGGTCACCGAATCCTGGACTGTTCCTGAAGCCCACACTGCTCTCCCAGCCTTTTCGCAACTGCCCAGCAGGGCAGTCCCTGGATCCTGTAACCGCCCAGCTGGGCTGTTCCTGGAGCCTCCGACCACCACTCAGCCTCTTCGCAGCCCCCCATTAAGTTCACAGCATGGCTGGGGGGCAGAGACTACAGGTCAGCTGACTGGTGAGGAATGTGAAGTGGGAGTGGCTGGAGGAGACCCTACCTCCTGATTTCGGCATAGGTATCACTGCTGCAAGACACCACAAAGTCGGAGATGCAGTGAAGCTGGAGACACAGTGAGTAAAACTATCAGGGACCATGAATCAGACTGAGACAGAAGTATAGTTAAATCACACTTGTTTAATAATAATAATAATAATAATAATTTAAACAGAGTAAGCGTAGTCAAAACAAGCCAGAGTTCAGTAACCAGATCGGGTAGTCAGCCAAGCAAATGTCAGAGAGCCAGAGATAAACGTAGTAGTACAGCAAGCAGGATCAGGAGCCAGAAGGAACGTCAGCCGAGCAAGTCTTCAACAGGAACGCAGGAAAAAGTCTCTGTGATGTTGACAAAGGTGAAGGCAGAGATCAAGTGAGCTGGACGACTTTAAGTAGGCAGGACTGAGGAGCAGAATCAACAACAGATGGGTAACTGTGGAGAGAGATGGGAGCTGACAATTAGCCGACAGCTGAGTGGCCAGCTCAGAGAAGGAAGGGCTGAGCCCAGCCCTGACAAAAACTACCTGTGATTATAGTTGCCATTAAAAGTCACCACTACAGTTCTCAGATCAGTAGATGACCTTGATCAAGAGCACCTAAGTTCGCTGTTCAGAACTCCCCCCCCAGCACTGCCACTGATCCCACTCACCACAAGCACTGTCACTGATCCCACCCCCCCACCAGCACTGCCACTCATCCCAACTCCCCACCAGCACTGCCACTCATCCCATTCCCCCCCACCCCCCAACTAAGGAGTAAGAGAAGGAATAAAAATGGAGAATACATGGAAGGGAGAGGAAAAGAGGGGGAGGAACAAAGAAAAAGGGAGAGAAAGAATAAGAGAAAGAACAAGAAAGACGGCTAGAAAGAGGAATGGGGAAAAAAAACAAGAAATTAGGATAGAGAGAGATAAAAGTGAAAGAAAGGAGAACAAAGAGAAATTTTATCAAGGGGTCACAACACTAGAGAGGTTGAGAACCACTGCTCTAGGGGATGGCTTTTTGATAGGTAATGCTTGAAGAACTGGAGGGGGGTTAGGATGTGCGATTCTCCAAAACACTGCAGAGTAACAGGAGGACAATCTTCTCCAGGTTCATTCAGAAATTCTGCTGCGGACACATAGGAATGGCCGGTACTCTGGGACCGTTCTCTGTCCTTAGCTACTCTTGTCACTTACATCCTGAAAACATAAAGTCACCAAGGATCACAACTCATGGCCATTACTCACAAGTTCCCAAGGCAGCTGCACACCTTCTAGCTTCCTCCGGACACCTCCCAGTGAAGGGAAAAATTCTTCTTCAGACCATATCCCATAAGGTGTACTCCCACAGCCAGTTCCTCAGAAAAGTCATTTCAGGTTCTCAGCCTTGCCACCGCTGAAACTTCAGAGAACAGCAGTAGTCCACAGACTGCATCAGGGGGCAGTAGCCCCAGAGGCTTTGAAACCCTCCCTCTCTTCAGGGCTCCAGACTATTTATCTCTCCATCAGCCATTTTCTGGGCATTCACCTCCAGGGATTAGCTAGGGAATGATAAATATTCAGGCTGGACAATTGCCTCTTACAGCCCCATATTCTGGAATCTTCTTCCAGAAGCAGAGGAAATCAGTCAAACTCTCAGTCTGTGATTCCCTGAACAGACCCGAGCAAACAATCACTGCTCCCTTGACTACAGAAGGAGCCAAAAACTAAATTTGCCTAGCATCATATGCTACATGGATAGAATTATTGGCAATAATGGAATGTCTGTTGGAACATCATAAAAAATCTCAACACCCCCTAGGCACACCCATTGGACACTTCAATTGTTTGTGTTATGTCTGTAAATACCTTCTTTGGGCACCTGAAATATGACTTAATTTGCAGCTCAGCAACTCTTGTCTCGGTATCCTTTATATGGGAATGCTAACGGTCATTCAGGAGAGCTGATGACTCTGATATAGCAGACTGGACTACTCTGCAATTGAACTGTACTGTGAATGAAACCAAGAATGAAGTAAATTTACTGTAGTTAAAGTGATTGTAAAGTCTCATTTTTTTAAGTTAAAAATGACTTGCTCTGTGCAGTAGATTTGCACAAAGCAACCTGGATCCACCTCCTCTTGGGTCCCTCTTTGGTGCTCCTGGTCCCTTTCCTGCTGAGTGCCCCCACATCAAGCAGCTTGCTATGGGGGCACCCGAGCCGAGCGACAGCTCCCTGTGTCCATTCAGACACGGAGCCGTGGCCCGGGCCTGCCCCTTTCTCTCCTTATTGGCTGACTGACAGCAGCAGGAGCCAATGGCGCTGTGCTGCTGTCTCAGCCAATGAGGAGGGGAGTCACGGGCAGCCGAGACACTCCTGCAACATCGTTGGATCTAGATGTACATCAGGTAAGTATTAGGGGGACCGCTACACACAGAAGGCTTTTTATCTTAAAAATATTAAAAAAAAAACTTCTACCTTTACAACGACTTTAAGTACTTTTTACTTTTATAATTATTCATTTTACTGATGCTAATTTTGTAATTTTAGTTTTTCAATTTTTTAAAATGTATTTAACTAAATGACGTTAATTTAGAAATTAAAGAATCCTTGCCTCTGTAAAGGCTATTGAGTTTGACAACTCAGTTTAGGCCGATACATATTCTTCTACATATTTTTGGTAAAAAAATCGCAATAAGCATATATTGATTGGTTTGCGCAAAAGTTATAGTGTCTACAAAATACGGGATAGATTTATGGCATTTTTAAAAAAAAATTATAAATTTTTTTTTCTACTAGTAATAGCGGCGATCTGCGATTTTTTTCGTGACTGCAACATTGTAGCGGACACATCGGACACTTTTGACACATTTTTGGGACCATTCACATTTATACAGCGATCAATGCTATAAAATTGCATTGATTACTGTATAAATGTGACAGGCAGGGAAGGGGTTAACCACTAGGGGGACACGAGGGGTTAAATGTGTTTCCTAGGGGAGTGATTCTAACTGTAGGGGGTGGGGACTCACAAGGGGAGGAGACCGATCAGTGTTCCTCTGTACTGGGAACACAGATAGGTCTCCTCTCACCTGACAGGATGTGGATCTGTGTGTTTACACACACAGATCCACGGTCCTGTTCGGTTAACGTGCAATCGCGGGTGCCTGGCGGCAATCGCGACCGCCGGGCACACGCACCGGGTCCCGAGCAATGCCGCGGGCGCGACCCATAGATGGCCAGGAAGCCCAGGACGTCATATGAAGGCCACCCAGGATGGGAGATCCCATCTCAGGCCGTCATTTGACTATGGGTGGGTAGCGAAGTGGTTAACTAGACTGAAAGTAAGATTGTCTATCCTGCTAATTAAATAGTCTAACTAAAGGCAAAACTTTTTCTTTAGATTTGAATATAATGGAAAGAGATTAGGACACTGATCGGGTGTTTATTGCTGTCTTTTTCCCGGTTAAGGAGTCACCCTCTGTTTGTCATGTTCAATATTATCACCAAAAATGAAAAAAATCCAACGTTTTGGGTTGTCCCCAGAACAGTATTAGAGGAAAAAATCAATAGGGACAGTAGTTCAAGTGACACTGGTAACAACCAGGTGTTTCCTCACTTCCTGTTTTGGCTTTGGGCATAATCATCCCTTACTCAATTCAAAATAAAATAAAATGTCCTCAAATTTTGTATTACTCTATGTCTTTCAAATTTAGACATGGAGTAAGCTGCAGCTGTTAAATGTTGCCTTTTTAGGGCTCATTCACTTGGTTGATTTCACCATACACCACCAATAGTGAGCAGTTCCCAGCAGGAGGTTTGGCCAGGTATTTGTGATCAGCTGCAGACAGCAGCTTCTACAAATCAGTAATAGGCTGCTCACATACATCTGAAGGGTTACATATAATTAGGGACAGAGGAGCATCTGTCTTCATTCAGGGCCACTTATATGTCCCCAATCACATGTAACAATTCGGATTTGTGAACAAATGTGAACAGTCATGGCACCTTTGAGCCTATCATTGATTTGTACAGGCTGTTGGCTGCGGCTGATCACAAACACTTGCGCATACCCACTGCAGAAAAACACTGATTGTTGGAGGCATTTGCCCCAAATTGGCCCTTAGCCATGTCTCTCCATTCCTCATAGTAATCTATACTGATATTTTACCACACAGTGGGCCATCCTTCTTACTTTCTCTAGTGGACCCCAATACCCCAGTCCTGCACTGTCTGTGCTATAGACTATTGCACAGTGCAGATATCTTGTATATGAGAATTAAGTTCGGTTGATAGGGGAACACAAGTTTTTTTTTCCTTTTAATGAGGCAATCACATTATTTGGTCCAGGGTAGGCTGAAAACCATAAGGTGTTCTTAAAAAGTCCTACAATATTAACAGATATTAGACCCCTTTCACACTGGAGCTGCGGCCGCGTTAGCACTAAAGCACCGCTCGTTTTAGAGGCACTTTACTGCTGTTACCGCTTTTGGATGCTTGGGGGGGGCGCTTTTAACCCTCCCATTTTGCGGTGCTTTGAAAGCGCTTTGAAGGAGCTTTGAAAGCGCTGCCCATTCATTCCAATGGGCAGGGGCTTTTTTGGAGCGCTCCCAAACTGCCCCAAAGATGCTGTTCGCAGGGCTTTTTCTAAAGTCCCGCAAGCACACCGCCTGGGTGTGAAAGTACCTATTGCAATGAATGGGAGGCAGTTTTCAGGAGCTTTACAGGCTCTATTTCTAGCACTAAAATGCCTGAAAACTGCCTCAGTGTGAAAGGGGTCTAAGAGAAACTAGTAAATATTGAAGAGCCGTAGAGTTTATTTCATTCAATTGTTTTAGTGCTCGGTGCCAACTCTTAATTTTATTAATTTGATTACTCTTGTTCAATGTACTTAATCAGCTCTTTGCTATATTAGATCATTGCAGACTAGAAAATAAGGGAGTTACTAGTTATTTTTTGGAAAACATAATTGCTTTGAAAGAATACTTTTTCTTCTATGCTGTTTCTATTTCAACAAAAACACACTCAAGTTTCTTTAAGTCGTCCTATTTTTTGCCCTTTGAGTAGCCAGTGAAAGGTCTCAGAATGAAATAGCCTTAAATTATAATGCGTGAAATCCCACAATATTGTGGCGTGCCTTAGTCATACACTGTGCATATGTGAAGTTGGTTAAAGACTAGGACATAAATAGAATGACACTCTTGTATTTAAACTTCAAGGCCTAAGAGACAGTTTAAGTGTGAGACGCACTCAACCCAAATGAATCCTCGTCAGATAAGAAGTACTATCTGTGCAATGCGTTCAGCTGCAGCAACTGACTGCGAACAAAATGTGCATTTTTTTCACTTCAGAGAATTTAGTAGTTGATTAAATACAAAAGCAAGCTTGCTGGGTAAATGACTGGCTTTTCACTTCAGGGATTTCAGGTCAAGCCCTCTAAGAATCAAGTTCATGTCTCATTTGGTGTCCCCTGATGGATACTAAGCCCCATCACAAAACCACATTAAATGATTTGGCACTGTAAGTCAGGAGTGGTTATTTCTTCCCAGAGGGGGGTGACTAAGGCGTATGAATACAGGGACTATATCATCTTCTGATTTTAGAAATGGTAGATCCCAATGGAGGACTATTTAATGCTGATATGAGTTGCCATTATGTCACATATCTTTCTTTATTGAACATTGAAGAACTTTGCTTTCATAGCGGATTCAAGTTTTTCTTTAAGATTTAAGGAGTAAATGCTAGAAAGAAGGACAGTTAGGGAAAACCAGTGTTAGTTGGGTTGTTATTATTATGTATACTTATTCATAACTTGTAAAGTGGAACTACAGTAGACTAGTTTTTCTCCACTGTAAAAGAGAACGTTAAAATGGTAGACAGCAACAGAGCTGCAAATAAAAGTAGATGGTTGCCTTTATGTACAATCTTCAATGTATCAAAGTCATGTACTGTACTTTATATGTAAGATTAGACCACAGATGATCAAATTACTGTAGAATTCAAAAGCCAATCCTCATACTTTGGATGTCTGAACATCTGAAGAAATGCCAGGCAATCTGCAGGTAAATTCTGAAATATAATTAGTTCCTACTTAATCAAATAAAGGTTAATCCTTAATCCACTGTGGTTTATTTTGCCCCAAAGACATCCAATTATTAAATCAGTCAACTAATTAAAATCATGCACAACCTATATATTACAATATTGAAAAAAATAAAATAAAATCTATAAATAATAATAAAATATACTGGTAATGTGGCTTCAAAGTTAACCAATAATGGTCAAAAATTCTATAAATGCAACACAAAATATTATTATTATTATTTTTGTGAAATACTGTCTAAGCAAATATTGAGTTTTCTGCTGTCTGAGCATAGGCATGCCCACCCTCTCTTCATGGCAATGGCCAGGCCTGTCTGAAGATGCTAAGCTTCCAAGTGTTGCATTGTGGGGAGCAGACAGCAATATTCATAATCATCTTCCTTTGATGGCAAAGGCCAGGCATATATGAAGATTCTCAGCCTCTGAACAGTTACCTGTAGAGAAGAGATTTTCCTCAATGGGTACTTTATCTCCTTCCCCCATCAGCTCTTATGCTGAATGTGTGCATTCATGTTAAAAAATAGCTAGGGAAGGGACAATTAAAGAAAAAGTAACCACAGTTTATGAAGTGTAAATACCGAATCTAATATAATGGAAAGGATCAGGTTTATCATATTTAGCCTGATACAATATAATATAATTCTGAGACTTTAATGAATTTAGTCAATGCAATACTCCCAACCTAGATATTACGATGCAATATGGTCTGTCTTCATCTAAAGTATTTCATTCTGTGCTTCTGTTTTTAAATGCATACTTGTATGTTTGTAGCCTAAGGTACTTTGTTACTTTGCTGATATTTGTTGTTGCTTTGATTTGTAAAACAGTACATGGATAAAAGTGACATGCTATGAGACTATTCTGAAACATCATTATATATACCAATATTAAGCCTCAAATTGTGTTGTAGATCATTTCCTGATTTGCATTGTAATGCCCTTGATATTCCTTTAATTTCACTGAAATTAGTTATTCATTATGTTAGTCATTATGAATTCACAGAATAGTAGAAGTTCAAGTTAACACCATTATGAACTTCTGCTAACCTACAAAATTAGCACATTCAAGCTTTTTTTTTAAAAAAAGAACTGCCTATATGAAGTTGTATATTCTATCAGGATTAGTTATTAGCTTACAATGAATAGAAAAAAATGTCAGTGACATAATCAATTTGAAACAGGCATGGCCAGTGAACAGTAATGCCCTGTACACACGGTCGGACATTGATCGGACATTCCGACAACAAAATCCATGGATTTTTTCTGACGGATGTTGGCTCAAACTTGTCTTGCATACACACGGTCACACAAAGTTGTCGGAATTTCCGAACGTCAAGAACACGGTGACGTGCACCACATACGATGAGACTATAAAAGGGCAGTTCAATACCAATCGCAGCACCCTTTGGGCTCCTTTTGGTAATCTCGTGTTAGTAAAAGTTTGGTGAGAGACGATTCGCGCTTTTTCAGACTCGTGGTTTTCAGATCGTATTTCTGCTATTCAGTTTGTGCTTGTGGGTTTGTATCTGGTCTTCAGTGCGTGCAGCGAGTTCCCATTGATTTGTCATTGTGCTCTTGTCCATTTGTTACTGATGTTCAGACCAGCCAACCGTTTTCTAGCCATGTTGCGTGTACGTACTCATCGTAGAGTTCGTGTTGTGCAGGCGCTTGGTGTTGGGGTTTTTACTTTGACACAAGCCCAGTCCATGAACAGGACGAGGAGGAGTTCATGGACCAAGAATTGGTTGCTCCAGCGTGACCAATTCTGTCACATGCCTTTGCTCCGTGAGATCCGTGAGAATAATCCTGACGATTTCAGGAACTTTCATCTGGATGATGGACCCTGTATTTCACCGTTTGTTAGCTTTGCTGACCCCTTATATCAACAGGCAGGATACCTGCATGAGGCAAGCCATCACTCCGGAGCAGAGGCTAGTCGCCACCCTGCAGTACTTGGCGACGGGGAGAAGCCTGCAGGACCCCAAGTTCTCGACAGGCATCTCCCCCAGGCTCTGGGGATCATTATCCCAGAGACCTGTTCTGCCATCATCCAGGTCCTGCAGAAGGACTATATTAAGGTAAGATTTTTTATCCTTTAACATCACATTTTATTGTATTTAATGTTTGCTAATGTAATGTATTTCTTTCCTTATTCCCTAATTACCATGATTGTAATATGCTGTGAATGTCCCCTTTGTCCTCATGCATGCTGGAATTTTTTTAATTTTTGTTTTTTGTCCTACATACATATTTGCCTTCACTTACCTCCCCAGCATGCTCTCCTGGGCCTATATCCACCTCGCATAGTCACTTAACAATGTATTTTGTCAGCTCCATAGTAGTGCTTTACCCTAAACACCCCCTAAAATGTGTATAAATGTTATTTGTGCTTTAAATGCAGGCAGAGTGCCAGAGGCTTTTTTTGGGTCCCAAAATCATTTGGAACCCTCCCTCCCTGCCATCTGCTAACTCAGCTGATGCCAATCCTCTATCTGCTGACTTTGCCAAACCCATACACACTATACCTACCTCTTTTGTGGTCAGATTTATGGATGAATTCCCCAAAGCATGTAGTGCAAGGGCCTGCCTGAATACTTTCAAATGGTACACTTTCAAATGGTACTGTTTAAAGTTTTTGTATCCTATTATTATCTTGATAGGTAATATCAGAATGTAAAAATGTGCTAAAATGTGTACAGTGTGTATTTATATTTTTGTATTATGACATTTCTTACCTGTCCAGTGGGCTGCCAATAGTGTAAAGTAAGGAGGGGCTGGCCAAAGTAAGACACATTATTTAGGCATTCATCCCTCAATGAAGTGGAGAGGGTTACCTGTCCAAAACATCTCCCCCCCCTTAATTTTTTTAAATGGCCCATGAGAGGGGGGGGGGGATCCCATAGGTGGACCTTATACCTTTGTCTTTAAATACTCCCTAAAATAAATGTTATACTGATGTTGGCCAAGAATGTTTGTGTCTAATCTGCTTTCTATGTTTATGTGCAAAATTATTAATTTTTGGTTCTTGTTTGACTCCACAGTTTCCTTCCAACCCACAGGAATGGCAGACGGTGGCCTCCCACTTTGCCCAGCGGTGGGACTTTCCTAACTGTATAGGGGAAATTAATGGGAAACATGTCCACATAGTCCCACCACCCAACTCGGGGTCATACTATTACAACTACAAGGGGTTCAATAGTATTGTGATGTTGGCGGTGGTGTCGACTACTTACGAGTTCCTGTATGTGGACGTGGGGAAGAATGGCTGGATGTCAGATGGTGGAGTCATCACCCACACGGAGTTCTACAGGCATCTCCAGAATGGCAGCTTGGGCTTGCCACCTCCAGAAGACAATGCGGAAGGACTCCCATTCGTCTTCGTTGCGAGTAAAGCGTTTGCGCTGGGGGACCATCTTATGCGGCTATTCCCTATGAGGACCCTCACCCCGGACCAGAGGGTTTTAATTACCAGCTGGCCAGAGCCAGAAGAGTGGTGGAGAACATGTTTGGAATAATGGCCAGCTGGTTCCACCTATTTCTTACACCGATATACATGGCGGAATATAAACTCAATCACATCATCCTGGCTTGCTGTGTTCTTCACGACTTTTTAAGGAGAAATTCTTGGAACTATGCTGGCTCAGTCGGGCCTGAGGCCGGAATTAATATTAATGAAGCAAAACTGACGGCGATTGAAGCTGGCCGTCCTGGCTTGCCCCCCCCAGAATGCCCACAAGGTCCGTATAAGATACATGGAATACTTTGCGGGTAGGGGGGCCATCGATATGCCAGACAATGTCTGAGACATTTTTCAAATAAAAATATATTTTAAACTGAACAAATATTTGCTTTGATTTCCTGCTTGGCTTTCTTTTAGCTGTCTCCTCAGTTATCTTGTATTAATGGTCTAATTTTTTGGCCTTTTTCTTCAACAGTGCAAACGAAATTTCGTTGACACATGAGGTGACAATCTCTTCTTCGGCTAACTATTAATTATTATGTTGTGGGTCTGCTACACACACACCTTGTTTTTTTGTGAATGTATGTAATGCATTACTGACAAAAATAATAATAATTTTCAACACCATGCCCTAAATTTTGTGGAGTCCTGAAAATGGCGTGATTGTGTAAAATTAGAAAGCACTGTTGGGTGTTATTTACTAAAGGAAAATACTCCTTGCACTACAAGTGCACTTGAGACTGCACTGAAACGGCACTTGTAGTGCAAAGTGGATTTGCTTTTAGTAAATAACCCCCATTGTCACTGAAAACACCAACTTTACTACAAGCCACACATTGTTGATTATCAATTTTTTTAATCAAAGCACAATCACATGCGCATTTCTAAAAGGTTTTTTGAACAAAACAACATGTTTGTTGTATAACATTTTTTTGGGTCACATTAAAATAAGTAGAAATTGCCTTTTAAGGTAAAACAGGCATGTTTAAAACCATAAAAAATACACAACTCTGGAACTTACAAAGTTCAACTTTTATAGAAAGTGAAGGCAATATCAGACATGAGTATTTATAAATTGTGTTTGATATTGCGTTCAGCAGATGGGGTGAATTCACCCCTGGAAAAGCCAAATTTTGAAGATGCACACAAATTGCCTAATGTCAACATGTGTCAGCTGCCATCATGGGAGATCAATGGACGTGTTTTGTGGGTGCAACCCCTTCATCTGAGCTACTTTATTATTGAGGAAGGGGTTGCACTCACAAAATGCGTACATTGATCTCCCGTGATGGCAGATAGCACATGTTGACACACTGTGTGCATCTTCAAAATTTGGCTTTTCTATGATATGTCAAAAAATTGTCATAAATATAACAATAATAAAGCTGCAATAAGTTAGGGATTTCTGGGTGTTTTAAATTCTCCCTAAAACATCAATGATGTTCTTCATTTTGTTTTGAACATCATTGATGTTTTGCTTGATGTTTTCCAATCCCTATTACACCCCATGATCTCCGCAATGAGGATCTGGGCACTTTCACTGGTGAAGTGACATTCCTCTTCCACAACATCATGATCACCTAAAATATATAAAAAAAGACACACCATGTATTATAAATATGCAGGCATCCATCTCTTACCTGAAGCTGTGGTCGCAGACACTCACCTGTTGTGGTAACAATTTCCACAAAGTCTCCCTCCTCCTCCTCTGGTTGGGATTGGGGGATTTCCCCTTCTTCCTGAGGTGGGGGGTCCGTGGTCTCCTCTGATGAGTGGCGTCCTCCGAGTCTTTTCACCCCTATGTTAAAAAAATAGGTATACTTAGCACACAGATATTTGATGGCAGAAATAGGAATATGAAACATTGCTTGGAAGTGGGGTACAATTGTCTGTTTTGGCAGAGTTGCAAGATGAAGAAATATTTTTGTTCTTTGTCAAGCTTGAATACTTACCTGTTTTGTACAAGCTTCACAGATGGAGTCACCCCTATAGTATACACTGGAGCACCTGTGTGGCCCCCCTAATAAAAAGGGTGTTCTGGTGTCCCACACTAGTGCTCCAGTGTCCAGATGTGTAAATAGCTGCTGAGTGTCCTCTCCTTACACAGAATCTAGTTTGCATTTCATTCTAGTTACTAACCCATCTGGACAAAACATGGCGTTTTATTGGCCGAACGAACAACGTTTCCTACAAATGAATAATGTGTCCATGAACATGAAAGTTGCCATTTTAAACTGTACAACAGTAAAGAAAAGCACATGGAGCAGCACGAACTTAATAAAAATAAAGAATAGGAACACAGGACAACTACTTACTTTTTTGCAGCACTCTCCTGATCCTTCTATACTGATCGTGCTCACTGATTTTGAGGTCCGACCACCATTTCCTCAGTTGATCCTTGGATTGCCGTACCCCAAAATTCCTGTGCAGACTCTTCACAACTTTCGCCATGATCTTGGCCTTTCTGACATTGGGGTCGGGGTAAGGTCCATACTTCCCATCATAGTCGGCCCTCTTCAGTATGCCCACCAACTCCACCATCTCAACAAAGGCCATATTTGAGGCATTAAATCTTCTCCTGCGGGATCATGACGTTTCTAGCTCCAGCCTTTCCTCCTCCTCCTCGTTGCTGCTATTAGCACGCACCTGTTGTGCCTCCGCCATGTGCTCTTCCTCACTGCGCCGAACGAGAAGGGGCGAGGAATAGACTAGAAAGAACGTCAGGGGCAGGCGGAGTTTCATGCATGCGCAGTGTATATAAAGCGTAACACGCGTGCGTCGTACGTACGATCTGTGAGTGGAGGAAGGAGTATCGGAAGCGCCGATCGTGATAACGAAGGTAACATTTAAACTTGGGCCTATACTGCTTATAGATTGAGGCCTATATTGGGAAAAGATTAGGAGACTTTAGCCTGACATTAGGGTTTGTCTTGTGTATTGCAGATAAAATGGATGCCTTCAATGACCACAACTTCCTCCCCCTGTTCATAGATAAATACAGGGAGCAGCCCTGTCTGTGGCAGGTCAAACACCCGCAATATAATCATAAACAAAAGAGGCAGGCAGCGCTGGAGAAACTGCTGGAGTGGGTGAAGCCGGTGGTCCCCACAGCAACCATCCCCTATTTAAAAGCCAAAATTGGTGGCCTGAGGAGCACTATCTTAGGGCGCGCAAGAAGGTCCAGGATTCCCAGAGATCAGGAGCTGCAGCAGATGACGTTTATGTCCCCAGGCTGTGGTACTATGAGAGACTGCGATTTCTGACAGACCAGACTGCAGTCAGGGAATACCTCTCAAGCCTACCTTCCACTCTTCCTTCCAACCTATCTTCCACCCCAGCTGAGGCTTCCGATGTCCAACCTGGGACTTCCAGCAAGGAAGAAGTGGAGCAGCCCAGCTTGAGCCAGGTATAGCATTCTTCTACAGATTTCTTGGCAAAACATAAATGATGTTTACTAGATGTTATTACTGATCACTAATTGCTGATTTAATAAAGGCGTTTACATATCAATAGACAGTAGTGGGCAAAAATAATTGGGACAAGAAAGAAAAACGCTGGGCTCAGAATGATAGTCTTTTATATTTGTTAACATTCAATTTGCAACAGTCATGAGATGAAAATTGTGTGTGATTGATGAAGAAAAAACTAAAACTATGTCCCTTTTTCATACACAGGAAGACCTCAGCCAGGAGGAGGCTGTGGAATGTGGCACACAGCAGGAGGCTGTGGAATGTGGCAGCCAGGAGGAGGCGGGGGTAAGTGGCAGCCAGGAGGAGGCAGGGATAAGTGTCAGCCAGGAGGTGGCCGGGCCCAGTAGGAGCCTCACAGAATCCCAGGTCCCTCCCCTCCGCCTTCCAAACAAAAGACCCAGGAAGGGGAGTAACGTGGAGGAGTCAGCGCTCAGGCTGATTCAGGAGGCTTCTGCGTTCCTTTAGAGCCACCCCCACTCGTGAAGAGGCCTTTGCCTGCATGGCTGCCACAAAACTGCAGGACATGCAGGAGGGCCAATGCCTCCTGTGTGAGGACATCCTTTATAAAACATTAACTAAGGGGGTGAGGGGTGAAATCACACCCAATACCCACCTGTGTGAGTTGCATCATCCTCCTCTTCCTCCTGCCACACCTCCAACACCACAGACACAGCCTGGAAGGAAGCGTGTAAGGAAGACAAGAAAGTGATGGCCTGAGTTCAGTCTGGTCTGACAAAAGATAGAGGCTCTTGTATGACCACAGCCTGGGGACATGTATGTCATCTGCTGCTGTTCATGATGTCTTGGACTCTTTTTGCAGTAAAATAATTGATGTTTGCCCTGGGGCCAAAGGCTTCGCCAATTTTTGCAGTTTCTCCAGCGTTGCCTCCCTCATTCTTTGGTTATGACCCCTTAATACATTTTTGGTTTGTTTTATTATACTCGCCTATGTGTGTTTTCCTTCAAAAAGGACAGTTTGTTTGTGAGACTGCAGGTACATTTCAAAAATACAATGTAAAATTAACAAGAGACACCAACACCAAGCAACCTCCTTGAGATTAAATAATACAAGACAATAATGGTGTTGTGGTAACTTGACACACAAAGCACACCCAAAGCTATTCTGGAGTTTAAAAAAATATACAAAAAATAACAGAAGATCAGGATTTCAAAAAATAAAAACAAAAAAACAAAATCTAAAAACATCAAAAAATTCAATTCTTTTCGGGAGATGTGACAAATAAAAATATTATATTCATGAAATCACGATAAATAATAAAGTAAGAAAGAAGTTTGTGAGAATATGAGCAGCAAAACAACTTCATTCTTCTAGCATTATAAAGAAGAAGAGAGTGCGCTGCATTAAACAATTTAAAACATTGCAGCGTGACGAAAATGCTATATCCATTACGAACACTAATTTTACCAGACCGAGCAGTTCCGTCTCCGAATTTATTCTGAGCATGCGTGGCACTTTGTGCGTCCGAATTGTCCACACATGGTCGGAATTGACGCGATCGGATTTTGTTGTCGGAAAATTTTATAGCCTGCTCTTAAACTTTGTGTGTCGGAAATTCCTATGGAAAAAGTCTGATGGACCCCACACACGGTCGGAATTTCCGACAACAAGCTCCGATCGCACATTTTCCGTTGGAAAATCCGACCGTGTGTACAGGGCATTAGAGAGGTAATTTACTAAGCATAAAATATGTTTCCCTGTCACTTAGTGACTTCAAAAAGCCTTTATAGTCTGTGTATTATTTTTTTTAAAAAACCAAAGGCCTCAGATGCATTTCTTAATTGCAACTGTACCACAAAGTGCTTCTCATTCTTTAAAATTTTCAAATTTTCTGCAATTCTTTTTTGTTCTTTTTCCAGTTTATGCATTCCATTCTTACTGTGCTTGCTTGAATTCATTCATCTCAGTGAAGTTTAAATTTTCCTTTTTTTGGTGTGTGAGTGTGTATGTGTGTATGTGGGGGTCTAATTAAATAGTCTTGACAAGGTAATTTTTTCCAAGTTGGGCTGTGTAACTGAACCTACTGAAAAAGTATCAGAGGCGTAACTAGATTCTTCAGGGCCCTGGTGCAAGAAACCATGAAGAGCCCCACGACCCTGGCAGGGGCCCTTTCTTCTGAGTCCAGGGCACTCAATCTCCATCTCTGCATCCTCAGCTGCACAGAATGAATGGACATGAATAGCTCTATAGAGAGCTTCTTCGCATTAATTCACAAACTGATGCAGAGTAAACACAGTTACTATGCTTCCGTTATGGGCACAGTGAGTGTGGTACCAATCACTCACGATGTCCATTCAGAAAAGGCAGGAGCCCGGAGGGGTGGCACTGTAAAAGGAAGGGGGGAATGTAACAAGAAGAGGATAGTATGATGGAGGGCAGTGTGACAAGAGGGGGGCATTATGACAGGGATGGTAGTGTGATGAGGAAGTAGTATGATGGGGGGTATTGTGACAGGAGGGGGACAGTGTAATGGCCGACATGTGACAGAAGGGGGCAGTATGATGGTGGGGGGGGCAGTATGACAGGGAAAGGGTATATGAAAAGTGTGGCAGGAGAGGGGTGTGATAAAAGGGGGCACTGTAAAAGGAGGGGGGCAGTGTGACAAGAAGGGGCAATATGATGGGGGCAGTGTGGCAGGAGGGGCAGTGTGGCAGGTGCAGTGTAATAAGAGGCAGGCAGCATGACAGGGTGATATTGTAACAATAGGGGGGCTGTGTGACAGTAGAAGGGTACCTGGGAAATGTCAGAGGAGGGGGACAGTGTGAAAGAAGGAGAGCGTGGTGATAATAGAGGGTCAGTGTGATGAGAAAGCACTTTAAAAGGAGGGAGCAGTGTTACAAGAAGGGGGCAGTATGACAGGGGGTAGCGAGACAGGAGGGGGATAAGTGTGACAGAAGGGGGCAGTGTGATGAAGAGGCAGAATGATAGAAGGGCAGTGTCATATGAGGGGACCAGTATGACAGGGGGTATTGTGATAAGGGGGCAGTGTGATGGGGGACAGTGTGACAGGTGGGGGGCAGTGTGATAGGGCGACAGTATGATGTGGGCAGTGTGATAAGAGGGGGCAGTGTGACAGGTGGGGGGCCAGTGAGATAAGAGGGGGCATTGTGACAGGTAGGGGGGGGCAGTGTGACAGATGGGGGAAGTGTGACAGGTGGGGGGGGGCAGTGTGATAAGAGGGGGGCAGTGTAACTGGTGGCGGGCAGCGTGACAGGTGGGGAAACAGTGTGGCAGGTGGGAGGGCAGTGTGACAGGTGGGAGGGCAGTGTAAAATGTAGGGGGTTTTGTGACAGGTGGGAAGGTAGTGTGACGGGTGGGGGAGCAGTGTGACAGGTGAAAGGGCAGTGTGGCAGGTGGGGGGGCAGTGTGACAGGTGGGGGGACAGTGTGACAGGTGGGAGGGCATTGACCTAGAGTCAAAGATCTTACTGCAGCCCTGGCATATTTGTGACAACCAAGGGTCTGCTGCAACCTGGACATCCTGGATCTAACATTTTTAATCCAAACACACTGGATTATTCTTATGCCGTGTACACACGGGCGGACTTTTCGGCATAATGGGTCCAACGGTCTTTCCGACTGACTTTTGACGGCCTTTCTAACGAACGGATTTGCCTACACACGATCACACCAAAGTCCGACGGACTTGTACGTAATGACGTACCACCGGATTAAATAAGGAAGTTCATAGCCAGTAGCCAATAGCTGCCCTAGCGTCGGTTTTCATCCGTCGGACTAGCATACAGACGAGCGGATTTCTCGATAGGAACTGGGGCTGGCGGAGTTCCTGCGGAAAGAATTAAAACATGTTCCAAATCTAAAGTCCGTTTGATTTTCGAAAGAAAAAGTCTACTGAAGGTCTGATGAAGCCCACACACGGTCGAATTGTCTGACGGATTCATTCCGTCGGACCACTCCAGTCGAAAAGTCCGCCCATGTGTACACGGCATTAAGAATACAAAGAAAATGTTTTAGAAAAGTCATGCAGATAACTTATATCTCCACATGTTTAAATGACAAATAGATAAACTAAAATGTATCTGATCAAACCAAGCTAAATGTATGAGTCTACTATCAAAGAAAAGGTATGAGTGTAATATAGTAGAATAGGATTGTAACCCACACATGCGCAGCAGAAAAATCAACTACCGAAACCTACACCGAACCTTCCCCCTTTTACTTTTACTTTAATTCTTCATCTCTGTCTTTTCCTACTTTTGGTTAACTAACTTACACTAGTATAGAACATCTTAAGCGTAACACAAAGTCCACATCTGCATAGGAACACATTAAATCAATTGTGTGTAAATAAGCTACAGGCTTTCACGAACCACGGGAATATTAAATGACCAACTTTTATTGTGTCATAGTTGTTTTGGTGTACCTCTACTATATCACTTGAGTTGAATGTTAACAATGCCAGTATTCTCAGGCCTATGTTCAAACTGATATGCAATTAATCTCCGCATATGATTTCTATGCATGACTGTACACCTATCTGTACTACTGTTGAATTTAAATAAACTTTAAATGTTTAAAAAGAAAATGTTTTAGAAAGCTGCATAGTCCTGGCTAACACAGTTGTGTTAGGGTTATAAGATCTCTGTCAGGGTCACAGGAAGCTGTAGAAACCCAGAGGATCATATAACCCTGCATAACACCACCTAAAAAAGAAAAATTCTATGTTAAAAATTGGTCATTTCATTCATGATGGTGAACATATTGCATATACAGCAGTTCATATGTTTGAGTGCAAGTGTGAACAGCATGAATATGTAAATATGACAAGTGACAGATCTTAAGGGCCTGTGTCATATTATGTGATCACATATGACAACAGACAGTAAGAATATATCTAAGCATGTTCTGTTAGTCTTCCGGTAGAAATCCTCTGTTTAGGTAGCTGGTAGCTTGGCATACAGCACATTTCCTGTCCTCTTATTATATATGTATTTAGATATGCTGTAGTCACCTACCTTCTTTCCACAGAAGAAATAACTTTAGACTTCCCTGGCTTGGAGGACACATTCACACCAATATGTTAACCAGGGCAAGTGATGTTTTAAAAAGTTTAAAAAGTATATTGAATACAACCATACTTGTTCCACCAGTGGCGATTGTGGTCTACCAAAAATTTGTAGAGTTCCTTATAGACTTTTATGTGCCTGATGCCTAACAGAGAAAAAGAATGAACAAAGGCTACTCTTTTAGACAATCCCTGAACTTATTCTGCCTCCACCTAACAACTGGACTTTTATTTTCTTCATGAGTTCATTCCCCACAGCTATTACCTTTTGTACCACTTGCAGGGACATCTTTTCGTATAGGCATGCTGGGCAGTTGCCCGGGGGCCCCACTTGCCTGAGCCCAGCAACCCCAGCCAGGGCCGGACTGGCCTACCAGGATACGGGGAAATTTCCCGGTAGGCCATCTGCCCTGGGGCTGCTTTGAGTTGCGGCTGCAGGGCTCTGCTGTTTCCCTCTCTCCTCCTCCTCCTGTGTATCATGGAGCTGGCTGGGTCTGTGTTCGGCGACCACGCTGTAACAAGGTCCCGCCCTCTAGACCGGCTCATGTAATAGTAGATTGAATCAGTGTTCCGCCTATCACACGAGCCGGTCTAGGGGGGCGGGACCTTGTTACAGTGCGGCCGCCGAACACACATCCAGATCTGCGCCAGATCACATATATGTATGTGATCTGGCGCAGAATGGCCGCCCTGCCACAGTAAAAAGGCAGTGAGCGGTCTGCAAGCGGTTAAAACAGCAGATCCGGAACTGAGAGATCCTTGAAAACAAACAACTGGATTTGCTCTTTTTAGTTATAAAATCTGGAGCTTATCTATTAAACTTGTAGGTAGTCTGTATTTAGTTTCACTATGAAATGAATTGTACTAAAAAAAATGGATTTAGCCAAGCAATTTTCACATTAGTCATATCACAATTTACACACTAAAGCATACTGGCCTTGGACTGGAAACATTGGCATATACTGTAGCAGAAGTTTTGATATTGATAGGTATGTTTGAAAGCTGACATGAACTTTCTGTGACCACTCAGTCTCAGCAAAGTATGATCTTCTGTACATTCAAAGGTGTACTAGTACTTATAGATTGTTTGATAAACAGGGCTTAGCAAATCATCATATGTCATGTGTAGGGCTCCATACACACTGGAGCTCAAAAAAGCTTTTTCTGGACGCCAGATTGCTGGCAGAAAACGCTGGTTGAAAAACACACTTTTAACAGCGTTTTGTACTAGCGTTTGTGCGCGTTTATGAGCGTTTTTTTAGCGTTAGCATTTATAGGTGTTTTTAATAAAAATACACAGGGGACACTCCAAAAACCCCACAATGCAGTCCCAAACTCCCACAATGCATTGAAAAAATAGAACGCCGAATGCTAATTAACGCGGGTTTATGTGCGTCTTATTGCCGTTTAGCGCTTTTTAGCATTTTTTAGCG